>OY288222.1:2500000-3750000 GCA_958449745.1 Ochropleura leucogaster | reverse complement strand
TTCGAAATGAGAACGAAAAAAGAAGGCTACACTTAAAGCTGGCTGAAAAAAAGATTTGATGTTCGGCTTGAATGGGTTGCTTGTGCAGTTTTATTTGTCTTCCGGTTTCTTTGTTACAAATACGTCTCCTGTTTATATTTAGACAGCAAAATAAAAAAATTAAAAACTAGCCGCAAGCTTGAAGACAAGACTGACAAGAAAACAGAAAGGTGAAAGTGGAACTTCACGAGGTTATACCCAGAAATAGATAAAAACTATATATGGGAAAGGACGATCACAACCTGTTTGAATAGTTAAGTACTGATGTAGGTAGTCCAAGGAATTCCAAAACGCTTTAGTCTTTTAAATTATACTGACAAACTCTTGATCAAGGAAAGTGATACGTATTATTTGATTAAATCCTACCAAAATAAGGAGTTGCTATATCACAGAATAAACTGACGAATCTAATGTTATATCACATTTCAAATTAGCCATACCGCCTACAGCATCCGCATTAGCCAATTAGGTTCTATAAACGTCTACTATATCCTTTACAACACCCAAAATAGGCTTAACATCATCATCATCATGTTCCTGCCCTAGTCCCATTCTATTTGGGGTCGGCGCAACACGTTTTCTTCTTCCATTCTCCCCTATCAGACGTCATGGCATCATTTACTCCTTTCTCCTTCATATCATTCCTTACACAATCCATCCATCAAATTGGCTGAACATCAAATGACCATAATTTGCTTCAGAATACTAAAAGTGAACATTACCTAAGCTGGTTTAAATGTCATTGGTCGTAATAGTTTACGTGTGGCCAAGCTGTTTAGTGGCGGGGCCCGTAAAGGTCACACGAGATCGTCAATGTGGCAACTTTGTGAGACTCTCGTTCTTGATGAACGTTTTACAGTAATAAGTATGGAAGTTTGTGCAGATTAGATCTGAATATAAATGCTTACTTTGGTATTTACGTAATGAAGGTTGTTTCGTTTTGGGCTCATGCTTCATCATCATCTTTCTGCCCCTGTCCAAAATTACTTGTGGCGACATCTCATGTGATAAATGATGTTTATTTTGCAAGTAGTTTTTTACAAATACGCTTACACGTCTGTTTTAACAAACTAGATGAGCTGGTGCTTCGTGGCCGACTACTCTGAGAAGAAACAGCCGAAACAAAGTCATAAAGGGCTCTAAATTTTTTCCTTGCCTATGCACAGACGCCAAAATATTTTGCGTAGGTGCCTGTGTCTGCTAAACGATCGGAATACAAATCAACAGAGACAATTAACATCCACCAGTTATAGTTTTTATTTGTTACTAGCTTTCGCCCGCGGCTTCGCTCGCGTTAAATTCGGTATAACACACCAAGCAGACCTGCAGTTTTTGTTCTTGCGCCTGATTGATTTGTAATAGCAACGCTAAGTTTTCCCTTTTCTTCCCTCGTTCTCCCCCCTCATATCCCACTTTTTTAAATCAAATCAAAATTAGCCTATGTCCGTCTCCTGGTTCCCAACTATCTCTGTAGCAAAATTCATCAAAATCGGTTTAGCCATTAAAGCGTGAAGAGGTAACAAACAAACAAACTCACTTTCGCTTTTATAATATTAGTAAGGATAGTTTTCATGTTCGTTTCGTTGGTTTTTTGTGTTTTTGTTTTGTTGAGAACTTTTACATTTTTCACTACCACTGGTGGATTTTAATTGTCTCTGTTGATTTGTATGCCGATCGGTTATAGTTTTTTATATTTTTTTAGAATCTTTTTGTAACCTATTACAATGTTGTCGTATTTAACCCAAAGGTTGAGAATGCCTGATGGTATTAAGTCCGTCTATGTACCACTATTGTACATGAAGTTAAAATAAATATCTTTAAATCCACAAAGATACTTTACAAAAACCGCTGCAGAAATTACAAATAGACAAACTAACAAGCTTACTCAATACATAACAATAGATGCATTAATACTGTTTTCTTTGATATTGTTCTGCAACAGCCAATTACGTTTTGTTATGGGCATTATAACTTTTGTGTCCTCGACACAGATTTTTATTTCGACATTCCAGTAAAGTATGAAGTATAAGATATATTTGTTTGGTAATCATTGAACGGAAATTAGACTTGTCTATAAATTTTATATCTTCGTGTTTTCATCGTGTTAATTAAATAACGTGATGGATGGTGCTTATTGTGAATATAGACTGTAATGATGTAATATTCATGCACATTCAGTGCAGTTTGAATCTTTATTCCAAGTAAAGGAAAGATGGGCTCGTTTCAAAATCCCGCAAGTTCAGATAATTTATGGTTTGGTTTTACAGAAACCATATTCAAAGTTTGAAACAGTTCCACAATCATATAATTGGCAGTCTTCCTATTTATCTAATTTAACAGCCTACCAACTATGGTAGATCTTAAGATATAGCCCTGGGTAACGGGGTAGCCCGCGTAATTCAAATTTCTCGCCGTTTTCCGTTGCCAAAGGGTAAAACGGGACCCTATTATTACGACTCTTCTGTCCATCCGTCTGTCACCAGGCTGTATCTCACGAACCATGATAGCTAAACAGTTGAAATTTTCATACATGATGTAGGTTATTTTTGTTGCCGCTATAACAATAAATGCTAAAAAATCTAATATATAAAATTCTCGTGTCACAGTTTTCGTTCCTATACTCCTCCGAAACGGCTGGACCGATTTAAACGAAATTTTGTGTGCATATCGGTAGGTCTGAGAATCGACTAACATCTACTTTTCATGCCCCTAACTGAGCAGCGGGTGAAACCGCTGGGCACAGCTAGTAATATATATACATGTAACTGGATACTATACAACAAACATGTTTTTTTGGTGTTTGTATGAAAAACCGTCGAACTCCAGTTGCTTCCTTCTATCAATAACACTGTAACAGTACGCTGCACCACTTACGTCACCACACATAACAAGCGTTACATGTTGTTACGTCACAACGGTGACGTGATAACGTTAGGCTGATAAGAGGTGCATTAGCTGCACAGGTGTGTGGTTGCGTTATGAGCTTGTAAGCATACGGAGTAGATTACCTTATTAGTGCAACAAATGAAGTTATGATTATCTAATGAAATTTTTGATAGTTGAACAAAGCAGGGTAGAAGGTACACCGACGCGAAAACATTGAAATGTTTCGCGTAATTAAAGAAAACTGACACCTGAGAGTTGGACTCGAAAATTTACGACATAAAAAACAGTCCAAACTTTTTTTTTTAATTGTTGCTTCCTTCTATGATTTTCTCTTGTATCGTGGGTTTACAAACATCTAAACTCAGATACAAAAACAGCCGGACCCGAAACAGTTACCTACAGATCATACAAATATTTGTTCCGTGCGGGGATCGAACCCGCGACACGCAGCGCGGCAGTCGATCGCTCAGCCACTGCGCCAACCGTGTCGGCAATGATTGCGTAGCCTTAGTTAGAGGGTTGAATTTTTCACGGCTCTAAAGAACCTCAGATTTGAGTTGGCTGGTTTTAATTTCAACTCGATACCTCTACGGCGTAGAGGTATCGAGTTGAAATTAAAACCATTTTTTGAAATTAAAACACATTTCATTATCGCGTAGAGTCTACGCGATAATGAAATAAAGAGTCTTGGCAGACAGACGGACAACAAGGGATCCGTTTTTTTTTTCTTTTAAGATACGGTTCCCTGCGGTTCCATATATTTTGATCGTCTAGTTATTGCAGTTTCGTAGGAAGCAGTTAATTGTTCTTCGGCGTACTTTCCATCCTGCATAAGATTGGGTTGGATTGGGTACTGTCGTCAAAAATCCTCTGTGAGATTTTTTTTCAACTAGGCAACATTTGACGCGCAACATGTGATGCTCAGCAAGTTTGGCAACGTTGCAAAATAACGTATGACTACGAAATATGGCGCGCAACACGGCACATTCTTGGACTGCCACTGGACAGTCTGAAGAATGTTCTAGATCTAGAATAATCGGGTTAAACAAGCATGAGACTACCACAATAAGCAATGCATAAGATACCTTATTTCCATATTAAGGAAATACGGTCAAGTACATTCATACACTAATCATTCCATGGATAAAGTTCCCTTGAACGGCTAATTATAAGTCTAGCTAAGAACTCATTATTACGAATACTAGCTGCGTCCTGCGGTTCCACCCGCGTAAACTGGAATAAAAAGTAGTCTATGTGTTAATCCAGGGTATAAGCAATTATCTGTACCTATACAAAATTTCATCTAAGTCCGTTAAGCCATTTGAGCGTGAAGGAGTAACAGACATGCACACACACACATACAGGCAGAAACCATAGAACGCCACCTGCTACAGTCCTCAGATACTCCTTTTGCCTCCTCCATATTCATACATTTAGACATACAGGAACATCGTTTATAATATTAGTGTAATTGAAAACAAAACTTGGTAAGTATACTCAGAAGATCGAGAGTACATCAAAGCCTATGTAAATATCTTTTTAAGAAAGGTGAAGTATAATATACGAAAGTCGAATGTAACAGTGGCCAAGAATTTCCAAGGTAACGAACCTACTGGTTACTGTTGACCATCAGACATATCATACTCTCAGTTGCCACAGACAAATTATACCAGAACTTTGATGAAAGATTGAATAAATTATCTTTATTTGAGCCTAATGATATAAAAGGGGAAGGCCAGGGAAACCGCCTGCCAGGGTTTCCGGTTGTTCGAATAAGATACCGCGGCTTCGGAACATAAAGGGCAAAAACAAGGGGGGGTTTAGTTGAAGTCTGACCCCACCGCACCGCTCCGCCTAGACCGGGGGAAATTATTTGAAAATTAAGGTTCCTAAGATCAGATGGCTCCCGCTTTACAAAACAGTAGCAACTGTTTAGCCTTGAGGATCACGAGGAATTTGCGGAAGGGGTGACAGCCTAGTGGAGTGCCAAGTCCGAGAGATTTTTTGGATTTATGTGCGTATTGTATAATAACACTTGCATCAGTGAACGAAAATCAACAATCGATAGAAACCAACATGATTGAGAGATATTTCTCGATTAACATGCCGTTAAGCCAAGTCAGAAGCCTATGGGAAGCAAATATCTGACACTAGAAAATAAGTCCCACGGAGCATATCCTCCAAGCCATCCGAAACAACTCCACAGTCTAGCATATCAAGTAAATCCACATGAGGTAATAGCAAACAAATAGTTTGCAAAACAAATCAGTATGTTACTCCACAGCGATCGATTCACACCTCTTGAGTACATAATAAATAATGATTAATTCTTACACAAACAATGTGTTTACATTGCCTAGTCACGAACTGAGAGGCTATGTATAAGCTGTGATTCTATTGTTATTTTTAATCGTGTAGCAAACTAGCAACACATATAAGGTGTATCATAATAAACGCAAGATTTCGCGGAGGTATTCATCAAATAACTTCCCCCGCTCTGGGCGGAGTGGATTTTTTGGCATATCGCAGTTTAACCTATGAGGTCGTTAGCTGCTCAACCGGATTATCCTGTGGATGCCTTGCATTTAAGGCCTCCAGTCAGGTTTTTTTTTATGAATGGCAACTCGCAGTTCAACCAAGGAGGTTGTCGTCTGCTTAACCAGGCGAATCCTGTAGGTGCCTTAAAAATTAAGACCTCCAGCCAAGGTAAAAACTTACAAACTAAGCGACTACACGCTAAGGGCACCCCCTGTGGGGTACGAGCCTCGGCTTAGGGCGTCGCTGAGGGACAGCAAGGGACAGGCTGGATCTGAGTGATATTATTTATGGACTATTTTAACTTACTGGCTCAGCAGCGCGGGCTAGCTCTTGCAAGGGACGGGTGGGCCTCCAGTCAGGGGCAAAAAACTATATACTAAGCGACTTCACGGTAAGGGCACCCCTTGTGGGGTACTGGCCCCGGCTTAGGTCGTCACTGGGTGACGACAGCAAAGTGACGGGCTGGATCTGAGTTCCATTATTTGGGGGATTTTGGTTTACTCGCTCTGCTGCGCGGGCTGGCTCCAGCAAAGAATGGCGGGGAGTGTAGACTTTTAGTGACCCAAACCCACCCATGTTCCTTCTTTTGGCCTCTATTTTCCAGGGCCGCGATGTCTGTTTCCAACAACCTGCAACCCCGGCAGGCGGTGGCCCTGGCAGGTCATTTATTCCACCTTGTTTAATTAACATCATTATTTACACGTATTTTGATTATTAATCCCAATAGCAATAGGGGGTAAGGATTGTAGACATCCTGGTTACAACTGAGAAATACCATATGAAAAACCTCAAATGGGACTCGATCCCAAAACCACCGCCAATTCCTTCTCCACTCCCTCTTCTGACTGTTGTATCTAAAATATTACATACAAGCAAGCAACATAACAAGTTTATGCTATAATAGCCACATAACGAACAGCCAATAGAAACCTAACCGATCAGGCGGGTAATTCGCACGCACTGTACGGGTGCAGTACCCATTACCACTTCGGTCAATTAACTGCTATAATGAGTTCACATACGTACATATTATGTTCTTTCATGCAATGGTATATAAAGGCTCGAGGCTAAATAACAACAGCCACACGGGTCTTCAAGATTGACATTTAAATGCATCTAGTGGCGAAAACGAAACAACTTTATTCTTAGCTAGCTGGCGCACGCGGCTTTGCTCGCATGATGATCGAAAAAAAAATATCCTTAGTGTTATTCCAGACTGCCTGTGCTAAATTTCATCAAGATCCGTTCAGCCGTTTTGACGTGAACGAATAACAAACATTCGCATTTATAAAATTAGTTGGATCAGATTATATTTCAAAAAAATACTCCGAAATGAGTCCGCAATTTCGTGCCAGTTGTAAAAAACTCGTATTACATTAAAAAATAAAACTTTTTTCTATTGAGAAATTGTGAAAAAGAAGAATTTTATGTCAATAGAAATCCACCTTGTCATATCATATTTTTCTAAGGACAAATATAAATATTCATATATTTTTGATCAGTACGACAACTTCCTTGCAACGCTTGCCGGAGAAAGGGATGACACCAAAACCATGCCAATTATTTGTAGATCTTCGAAATCCAGTCTTCCCAGTAACTAGGATATGGAGGTGAGATGGGCAGACTCTCCATGTAGAATACTGGTTTTAAGCTGCAACCGGTTAGACTGGAAGTCAACCTCAACACAGATAGGAAAAGGCGAGGCATTTTTTTTTACATTTCCCCACATTTCTCCTGTATCATGGGTGCGTTAACAAACTCTTAAACTCACATACACAAACATCCAGACCAGGAACAACTATCTGTAGGCCATACAAATATTTGTTCCGTGCGGGGATCGAACATGCAGCGCAGCAGTCGATTGCTCAGCCACTGCGCCAACCGTGTCTTTATTTTTTGTACTGTATCGCCGTTCGTTTGTAATTTTTCATTTCTTTGATAGAGAAATTCCTGATTTCATCCAAATATAAATGACATTTCGCGTTCTTCCAATCTTTATATCCGCGTACCAAACAGGAAGTTGTACTAGGAATAAGTACCGAACAAGTAATAAATACCACGTACTTGCTATATTAGTGTAATTCTTGACCAGTTCTAGTACAAAATTGTCAATAAAACCAGTAGCGCGACAACTGGCTTAACTTCCTCCTAGTAACTCGTTTTCCTAGGTCAACATTTACAATCGCAACGGTAAACCTTGTTGGTTGTGTCAATATTGCGACCAATATAATAATTTGGATGTTGAATAATGAAGGCGTAATCGAGCACTTGAATCACCTGATTTAGAGGGAATTGCACTAATGAAACTGAACGCGCGTTCAAGAGCTTGGCACTGACAGCTTGGTCTTGATACGAATAGTAGAAGACTAAAGAAACGATGGGTTTACCGTGTGAAGGACGATATGGCAAAAAGGATGTGTCGTAAAAGAGAACTATGGAAGGAGACATTCTGCGCCAACCCAGAAGCCGCAGGAGAATGGTGATTAAAACACTTGTTTGACTTTAGTAGTTTAGATGAATAAAACAATTTAATGAACAGTAAGTACTTAGTATGGGCTAGTTTAGGACTGTGGACGTGGCCGTCGAGTAGCTTGCTACTCTATGTTGTCGAAAATTGTACTGGGCTCTTGAATACATTTACGAGCCTATGCTAACGCAATGTTCTTGATATTCGCTATCAAATTGAAGTACAGATTCAGTACGAGAAATCTGCAGGAAGGTGTGAATTTATTTTCAAGTGCAAGATTTTATCAGTGCTTATCAGTTATCGATACTATTGAATTTAGAAACCAAGTGTTTATTCGGTGATAAAAATACGACTTGTTATACGTTGGGTTGTAATCTCGACATGTGTTGTACTGATTGAGTTTTAAAGATCAGTGAATATTGGTTGGATATAAAAGGAGGACGATCTCCTTAAAATTGAGACTCTAACCCCCGAATACTGAAACGTCACTCAAAAGTTAAGTACCACTTAAATTTAACAGATACTCACAAGTGACGTTTGACAATACAAAATCGAAAGTTTAAGAGCTGCTCAAATGTTAAGCAGCCCTCAAATTTTGAGTGACGTTTCAGTATTCGGGGGTTAGTGTACCAATTTTTAATTTCGGCGAATGCGCCGATGTGCAAAATATGTTACTTGTTCTTTTTTGTGAGTTTGGTGAATCCGGGTAAATCCCAGACTTGAATAAAAAGCTTCACGAAACTTCAAAAGGTGACGAAATTAGGAAAAACAACTTAGGAAATGGTTGGTCTTTGTAAAATAAATAAATACTAATAAATACTACATACATTTTGTTCGCCGGTACCTTATATTTTTATATTCATGCAGTCCATCCAAAGGTTGTCTGGAAGATATCGCTATCAGCGATAAGACCGCCATAACCATAGAATTAGCAATTTCTGTAAAACATTTGGTGTGCAATAAAGTAAATTCTATTTCTTTTCTATTTTATAAGCTTCGAATATAAACTCTCTTTTGATATATATAGGGGCTAACGCTAACTTTAACCCACGAGATTATAGAAAAAAAAACATTCTCTCCCCTTTTCTTCCTTCTTTCTCCACCTTTTCTTCCATCCCCTTTTTTAGCCTATGTCCGTCTCCAGGGTCCCAACTATCTCTGCACCAAAATTCATCAAAATCGGTTTGGCCATTTAGGCGTGAAGACGTAACAAACAAATACACAAACTCACTTCCGTTTTTATAATATTAGTAAGGATAATACCAGATTTTAACCAATGCCGATGCTTGGAATCAATTATGCTAGCGCCTTTGGTTTCATAGTAGCCCTCCTCATTGATGTTAACTATTCCGGCCGTATCGCGTATAATTCACCATACTGATTACGTAGACAAACATTGGCCGAGAATGGGCTTGCCCTCAATGCATATAAAATTCTCGTTTCCATAACAAATTGAATAATGTCAATAGAGCGGAAAAATCTCATATACACACTTTAATCATGGAAATTAGATAATTTACCAAAACGCTTCCGAAACATTGGAATATCCCACTTTCGCGTAATCACCCTCTGGTGTTTCACATATCATTGCAACATCATCATCTACCTAGTCTTTACCAGATGAGGGCCAAGCAATCGTTCAGCCACGATATTAATAAGTGTATAGTCATCATTTTGACGGCACGGTTGGCGCAGTGGCGGAGCGATTGACTGCACTGCGTGTCACGGGTTCCATTCCCGCACGGAACAAATATTTGTATGGCCTACAGGTAGTTGTTCCTGGTCTGGATGTTTGTGTATGTGAGTTTAAGAGTTTGTTAACGCACCCATGATACAGGAGAAATTCTTAGTGGGACTATTTATTTTAAAAAAACTTCGATAAAAGAAGTTTTTTTCGGAAGTCGTTACAATTTGCTGTAAACATTTTTTTTATTGTATTTTTAGTTGTGGTATGATGTTTACTCACACAGATTCTTATCAAGTATTCATTTTCCATTGCTACTAAGAGATTCATTCCATTTCTTCTAATGCATATCGTCCATATACAAAGAGGCAAAAAAATGTATTATAGAAGATAACTCTTAAATTACTCAAGCCGTTCAATGCTTTCGATTATAAAAAGAATTTGATAATCGGCCTACAAACGACTGAGAAATCACGTAACAAATAAAAAAAATAACATCTTTTTTTGCAGTCGGTTAAAAATAATAAATTAAGATAAATTGTCAGAAAAAAAAACGAAATCACCAAACAAGATATATTTCAAAAGTGACGAAAACATTTCTGTTTTGCACATCATTCGTATTACAACGTCATTGAGGTCAAATCGCGGTGCTCTAATGTTATTGGTGTCGAGCCGGTCAGACATGTTCCGATTTATTATGTTATGTTACTTAATTCATCGGCGATTTTATTGCCAAAGGTACCAAGTTAGGTTGGAAACGAATTGGATTGCTTTTTGAATTGAGGTACACGATTACTGTCATGGTCCTTAATGACTCAATTAACGAGTCTCTAAGTGATTAAAAAACAAATGCATCGGCAATTTAATTACGATATTTCTTGTAAATTTAATATCTCTAGTTAACAACCTCAGCTTTTTATACATTTATGTTAGTTAAATTCATGCTAATTCTTTTTAGTACGCATTATGAATGGCAAAATATTATTATTATTCCTAAACAAGTATAAGTACTCATGTTTTTGCAAATTATATATAACTTATCAGATGATCTTTAGTCTTGGTCAACTATTGCAGCTAATCCTCCAAACAGCCTAAGAGCCCAAGCTTAGGCAGGGCAAATAAAATTTTAATCGTAAACAAAAAAAAAAAAACAAAATGCAACTTACCAATTTTAGCGCTGCTGAAAACGATCAACGCATGCGTATCGTCTACCCACTTAATTTCAAAACCCGTGTCTTTATATTCACTGAACAAAGAGAACAAATCGTTCGTTTTGAACTCACTGGGAAAGTCATACACTTCTACCACATGACCGAACGTTTCGTCGTAAGGGCCGTTGAAAAGCTGCTGACCCCGCGTCTGGTATTGGTCGTAGCAGTTCTTAGGCTTGCTTATATGGACCTTCCCGACAGTCGTCGTCAGCTCTTCAAGAAGAGAAGGATCAAGGCATTCCCCACTGTCGTCGAAAACGGCATCCCAATCATTCTCCTCCCGTTTCAAAGACACTTTCGCTTCTAACTTAGGCTTATTGTTCTTCAACTCTGGTTCTTGTTCCTCCAACACCGGTTCAGGCTCATTCTTCTCCGACTCACTTTCAACAGCATCCGATATAACTAGCACGTCAGAATGGAAGCTCTGTTTTATAATTCTTTTGCTACTTCTATTTATTTCTTGAGACGCACGTTTCAACTCATTCTTTTCTACGTCTTCGTCTTTAGAGTAGAGGTAATCGTTATCGATAATATTATTACTTTGATTCGATTCGTTCACCGCCATATTTTCGTCGGAATCATTGGATCTCCAATCGCTATTATCTGTAGCGTTTTCGCGGCTGTTCTCCGTGTATTCACTATAGTAGTTCGGACTGTAGAAACCTAACTGTCCGTTGGCGAAATAATCTCCTATATAAAAATTCTCGCCTACTTCTATTTCGTCGTTAATAAAACTATTATCACTAAAAGATATTGCACTATCACTATTTGGCACTTGGAAGCCTGAAGGCACGGATTCCTTTGTATCGCTCGATGTGGGCTCGTCTATGCTTGGGGCCGTGTGAGATCTTTGATTCCTGAGATGCGGTGGTGTGTAAACATTGCAGTAGGTCTTATCTATGGATTTCCTGGGGGTGGAGTGTTGTGATTTGTCTTTGGGTGCGGGTGACTTGGGACACTTGGCTCCTTCCGCACTGTGACTAGTTCTGCGGTGGTTGTTGGTCGGCGGGTCCTTGCCGTCTTCAGGTTGGGTACTGTCCGCGGTCCGCAGTGCGCGCGGTACATACACAGCACGATCTGGACGCCGAGGTTTTGTTGAACCAGATCTGTGGACAACATATTGAATGATAAAACCTGATTTGCTTAATACTGGATTAAGGGAAACCCCAGTTATTACACTCACACAAACCTACATAATAAATTGGCAAACATAAAAATTCCGCAATCACATCCTCTCAAGACTGATCCACATAAAACAAGAGACGTCTCATACTCCAAAAGCTATCATCATCATCAAAAATCACAGGCGCACTTGTCACGTTCATTGTACGGCAACTATTACCGCAGTCACGTAACCTCAAGTGGGGCAAGGCCAGCGAACGCAGCCGAACACCGTGCCCCTCTCTTCGTGGCACACTTTCGACCGTTTTCGGCCACTCGCCGCCGGTTTGTGTAATTGAATGTTGATGTTGTTGACATCACTAGTGCTTTGTCTGAACCTGGTTTGGTAATCGTATTTTGTAATATCGTTAGCAGTATCATTTTGCGCTGTATGTTTATATGATTTGGTTTTATTCGAGTTATGATTATGTGGACTGTATTCAAGTTGCATTACATCTAGATAGTAAAAAAAACTAGTACAGATGCTCATTGTAGGAAGACTGTTCTAGTTTCATACATCTTCCTATTTCATATTGAGTAAAGTCTTTTCTTATTGCTTAGGCTTTTCTTACTTAGTCCTTATGGATTTTTGTAGTTTTTACCTTTCCCTACGGGGGAAAGACATGAGTTAATATTGGTGGGTGTTCAGCAGTTCTATAACAACCGAACTGGGTTATTACCAGATGGCAACAGAGCTTTTGAATCATAACGTTTACAAAAATGCGAGACGAGCTCAATTTGTCCAAGGACGAATGCCAGACTGCAGGCAGAGATGATTCAGGTGGTTATGTATAGACTTTGGGACTTCACTTGTGCACACACTACCGGTAATAATAGCCTCTATAAAATTCACATCTTGCTTTATCAGTTTTAATACTGCATTTAAAAATGCCGATAACGAAAATGATCAGACCTCTTTGGTAATAAAAAGGCCACTCCTAATGCGTGGAAGAACACAACTAACAACACCGTTCACATTATATCTAGAAGCTGAAGATTCTGGCAGTTCGGAGAAATCAGGAAGAAGACTGCCCAACATGAAAAAAATCCAACAGCAACTGACTTACAACCGGCGAACTCTTACTAGCCGAGATAATAGAGAGAATAATCATATCATCTTTATGATCTAGGTCCTAGATCATAAATGTGATTCTCCTAGATTCTAGGAGAGTCACAAGCGGTCATGTCTACCTGTTAATCTTAAGTAAATCCTTCTAACTGACGAAGCTGTACTATTGTAAACTCATAAAACTTAACGCTACCTTTGGTGTCGCGAAGATGGTTAATGTATAAAAGCGTCAGCACAAAGTCTCTAACACACTTCCTTCAGACATAGTTTAGTTTACAACAAGTCTCCCATTTAGAAAGGGCTTATCTGCGCCACCGAGATATTGCGCAAGTCTGCCATTCTAGCTTTAAGTTGGCTAACAGTGCTTTCGTAATTGCTAACTTTGAGAAATACTGCCTGGAAGCTAAAGGTGTTGCGTTACTATTAACGACACCACTTCAAGTTATCTTATGAGGATACGGAAAACTATTGTGCAACGTGGGAGAATTGCAACGGAAAGAATTTGGGTGCAATGAGGGGCGAACTCAATCTTTCGAACAATCTCCACCTTAACTTATTTCTTCTTCATGTTGTTAGTGCCTCAACTGATGTCAGAATTGTTATAGGGTTTTAACTTGGTTTTACATGCCGTCGAAAATGTTTCTCAAACATGTTTATTTGCTCATGTTTTGTTTTACCAAAGCAAATGATAATAAAAATTAATACTAAAGATACGACGCATGTCATGGATTCGACTTCCAGACTTTATAACTATGCAGTCGATGGTCACACAAAGAAGATAGATGGCTGTTAAGTTGGACTTGATGAGAAAAGCAGAGAAACAAGAAGACATCGCAACGGGAAGAGTTGCAGAAAACAGTGTTGTGTATTAATTTAAGAATAGCTCATGAAATGCAGTGAAATTGACTGGTTTTAGCAAACACAGATGATGAAACAAAAATAGAGGATGTGATGGAAAAGCTACGATATACTGGATGGAGGAGGCTAGGAAAATGAGTTATGGCAGAAAATGGGGGAGGAATTTGCCCATTATTAGGACAGTACAGACTAAAAAAATATAATTGAAAAAAAAAACAAAATTTAAATATCAAACACAAGTCAAGTTCAAGCCAATAATTAATTGGTAAAACAAAATCTTATTGTGAAGTGATTGTTAAAAAACATAACAATCCAAACAGACAACATCAATTGCACAATAATACCGTAATTAATAACACAATCGTTAACAAAATTGATTGCCCACTAAATAATGTATCAATAGCTAATCGACCAGACATTTCTTATTCGCATCAGCCATTTGATGCCTCTCATTTCAATACAATGACTAGTGAAGGGGCAAATGTCAATATCGATAAATGTTAGTCACAAAAAGCGGTCAAGTACATCACTATTGTGTAAGTAACTTGCTAACATTTGGTTTGATTTATTAGTTGTACGTTTTATGAGATTTGAATGCTGATAAAAAGGTTGTGTTAAATAATGTAAGTTAAAAGAAGTTATGTTATAAAATTATGAGGTGTTGATTAAGTAATTTGTAGTTATTGCATAGAGGAAAATCCCTGTAATGTATGTCAAGAACTGAACCAACATAACTAATACTAAGTCACACAAACTAGGTGGATTTATGCATCTGAATCATACATTGTTTATTATATTACACAATTTACGAGAAACAGAATTGCATATTTCTCTTATACCGCGACGCATTTATTCCTAAATTATTTTGTACTTAGTGAGTATTATTTAATTCTCGGCTGTTTCAAATCAGGCAATGAATCATGCATGACAAGGTTAATTCTTATCTTGCTTGAAATAGAATGTGCTAGAATGCGTATTACACTGTTGGAATTATAACCTTTTTTTTTGTTTTACTTATTTGGGATTGGGATGTTAGCATCCGTTTCATAATGGTCATTACCTCTCTGCAATGAGTATGCATAATTATGTACGTTTTTGCGTCATTGTTCTATGAATAATATTTAAACAAAATTGGCCCTGTATAAAGTAAATATGTTTTACATTATAAACGGGTCGTAATATGTCGCAGCTGTGCATATGTTTTCCTCAATTGTTTCCAATTAAATACTTCAAGGATTTTTCACCTTCACTTTCAATTTCTTTGTCAATGTCTAAGTTGTTAGTGTATTAGTTGTTTTTGTGCTTGTAAACTTTAGATTGTATTTTCAAAGCTATAATGAACATATTGATATTACTGTTGACTTTATTAAAATTAGGGTGGATCATATTAGTCACGCAGTTGGATATATGTCACATTAATTTCAAGCGAATACAAACCCTTTAAAGTAATAAATATCACATCAAATAAATCCAAATTCGCTTACACTTCACTTTTAGCACATCCAAAGGTCGACATACGACCTTAAGAGTCCACTAATCAACACAAACAGCACTTACAGTCCACTTTATAAAAACACAGTGATAAGACAGATATTGATAAAGGGCTTAGCACACGTCCGTCCGTGACGGGTTACAAACAACAAATGATGTAGGAAGTATTGTTGATACCGACCTGATCTTTTCCTGAGGCTGCGCGCGCCTCGGCGCTTGCGCCGGCTTGCAACCTCCCACCGCCGCTGCGAAAGAGTGTTACATAAAGTTACCATGATTTCGTGATGTCAAAGGATTGACAAAATTATTAAATAGTATTTTTTTATTGATTGTTATGTGTAATTTAGTGAATAGCTATTTATAAATGAAAAATTTACGTTCGTAAGGAAGTTGATAAAAGTATACCAAATCAAATGTAATTTATTAAAATAGTAGAATCTTTTTGCACGTCAAAAATTACATAGACACCAACAGACAGTCCCCCAAAACGTCTGGCCGTCACAACTTCCTAATATTCAGCTGGTAGAAGAATTGGCGGGACTGGAACTAGCGAGAATGAGTGATTTGTTAGGTAAATAAACACAGTAAACAGTTTATTCCGCGTTGCGAAATACTGTCGCAATAGTATTGAATTCCATTCACTATCTAATTAAATATTTCCCGACGTGTTATTCTTTAATTGCATAACACTAATTAGTACATGTTTTTTACCGCTATTTTAATTTCTCACTATTATTTTGTTAACACTGACGTTTTTAGTGCAAAACTTCGTTTTATGACCATGCGAATTTAAATACACGTTTATGCAGAGTTAATTTATACAGAGGGAACAAGAATAAACTGGCTAAGCATTTCTTTAAACTAGGACAGCATTGCTACGATAAAAAAAAATTCAAGATATCTCATGAGGTGCCTGATAAATCTCTTTAGATATATAGGCCAGGCTTTCAGAGGCCTGGAGTTTTTTTTGGAACGAAGTTCCTCAACGCGTGTTACGAAAGGGGAGACGGAAAAAAAATATGACCAAAAGTTGTAACGACACTTTTTGCTATATAGAGTTGTAAGCCGTGCGGCGTGCGCGTGTTTCTCTCTCTCTCTCTCACTCTCCCTCTCTAATAGAAAGCAAGCCAGTTATTTTCGTTTCGTCTTTCTATTTCGCATTGAACAATGTGGTGTCGCGACGATTATTTTTGTTGAGTGTAAACAGGTTTTTTGTACATAATAAATTATAACTTCGTTCCATCCGGGTGTCCCTTGACACCTCTCAAGTTTTTTTTTTACATTCAATATTAGTTTGCATTTTATGACAATGAAGAGTTATAGAGAAGTATTGAACAAAAATACATCCTGCACCGACCCGAAATAAATAACTATAAGGGTAAGGGAAGATGATTACCAAAAAAAAAAAAAGCTTAATACACGAACTCCCTCCACAAAACAGACGTGTCTCAAACACACCGTACGCATGGACCTCCTACTATTACATCTATGCAGTGAACGTGGTTCCCATGCTGGCAACAAGCTCTACGATCACGTTTTTGTGCTCAGCTATTGCATTGAGTTTACGACACAGAGTTATTTCAGGGAAGATTATCTCGTTATGCGGATACTTATACGGCATTCATCATGCAAAAATGATAAGAATGCGTCCGTTTTTTTTTTTATTGACATATTTAAGATTTTTGGCATTTTTGGGTTTATGCACAAGTGAAAACTGTACTTAATGTCTTAGGCATTTTCTACCAGTCTACCTTAGGTTTGCTATGTTAGGCGATCTGATGCAATTCAAACTTAGTTCTTAGGTGACAATGTTATTCTGGATCATCATTATTATATCACGCTTGTAATCGCTGAAGGGTTAGCCAGAAGTGTACCTAATAGTACCACCACATTTCGCTAGTTATGTTTAAGTCTCATTATCATCAGCGTGTAGCAGAAATCTAGCTCGACAATATTCAAAATACGTCATCAACACAATCATTCTCCTGCCTTTTTCCCAGTCTATTTGGGGTTGGCCCAACATGTCTTCTTCATCCATACTGGTCTATTACACATCATCGCAGCAGTCATTTTTTTTCTAGAACCATCCTTCACATATTCCACCCATAGTTATCATAACTACCATCAGAAATGAGGAACTCGTAGCTAAATTATAACAGCCGTTAGAGTAGATCTTTGGGTTAAGCCGCGCTTGCCTAGGTTGGTCCTATGGGCGCCCATCCGATACATACCGAGGGTTCTGTCTCAGAAATCCCATGAAACTATTGTTGGTCCTGCTTGTCATTTGTAGATCTTTGACAGTTGTTACAGGTGGTCAGTCCCGAAAGTGGCAATCAATCATACCAAGTATCGTATTGACTGCCTATCTGACCTCCACAACGCTTAATACTGGGTGGTATTAACTGGGTTGTGCAGGTCAGATAGGCAGTCGCTCCATGTAAAATACTGGTATTCAGTTGCATCTGGTAAGACTACCGACCCTAAAAGGCTAAGCAGATGATGAACACCATCAGAAATAAAAGACCTAAACGACTTCTCAAAGACTACCAAAACCGTACGACTGGCTCTATTGCATAACACACATCTTCAAAAAGGCTTCCCACACATGAAATCCTTATACTGCAACTTTGAAAGCGACATTTACTCCATACGTATATTGAGCAACTGCTTTTGCAATCCCTACCAAATGATTGCCGCATATACGTGTGCAATCAGTCTTATGTCCTAACTCTTTATCGATCATGATTGCATTCTGAATTCGGTTAAAAATAAATTGAACATGTTGCTGAATTAAGGCGGAGGTGAGGCTAGCTGGAGAGTGGGCGTGGTCTGACACAAGTATACGACAGTACTGCAACGAAAGAATAGAAATAAGGTCGAAAATATTTCGGCGTTTGATTTTATTTGAAAATCAAGTCCGCCAAAAAGTAAGTCATTTTGCAGTTTTAATTGAATATTTAAAAAAAATATAGTTCTGTGTTTCAAAAGTTTTAGATATGTCTTTACGTCTATAAAATTTCCTTTGTTACAGATATAAAAAATATGGTGGTTGTCGCTGAAATCATTGAGAATTTCTAGAAAGAATATTTTCGTGCTCTTGTTAAACATTTTTGTATTCGTAGTACTAGATCACTTTTGTAAACTGTTCTTGTTTAAGCCTTCACTTCATCTAACATCTAGACGTTTTACAAAATGTTTGCTTTGTACAGCGCCTTAAAAAGTGGTGGTGGTGGAAAATCATCAAAAAACTTCCCCCACTCTGGGTGGAGCGGAGGGGAGTGTCAGACTTTTATTGACTAAAACCCACCCATGCTCCTTCTATTGCCCTTTACGTTCCGGGGCCGCGGTATCTCTTTCGAACAACCCGCAACCCCGGCGGAGGCCCTGGCAAGCCCCTACTTTGCATCTCTTTAAGGCGCGCGTGGAAAACTAACGCGCCGTCGACATGGCCTGTCATCAATAGACGGACAGACGGTGAGCTACCCTTGCTTACCGTACCTACACTTGCACTACGGCTTACGAGATATTTAAGATTCTGCTTAGTTTACCTAATACGCAGTCTTAATAAGCCTTAACGACTAGAAAAAATGTTTACAACCTTTGAAGCTCTACTAATTCTGCAACGCAATATAACTATGTAACAAATAAAGACGAAAGGCTTCCTACATCTAGACTCGACAAGTAGCTCCAACTGCAAAATAAATGAAGATCAGAAGACGGTTACGATTCGGAACCCCAGTACCTATTTTTTTACCTTATTTTTAACCGACTTCTACAAAAAGAAGGAGGTTATCAATTCGACTGCTTGTTTTGTATGTTTGTTACTCGATTTCTCGGTCACTTATGAGCCAATTTTCAAAATTATTTTTGTGATCGAAAGATATACTTCCGATGTAATGTCATATCAATTTTATTTACATTGCTTCCGAAAGTAAAGTTATTTAGCACTTTTTTGTGTTTTTTGGCAGTCTTTTTTTGCGAACAAAGATTTTTTATATATATCATATCTGAAAAGACAATGAATGGCTATAAGAGTTGAGAATCACCAAAGAAACGAAGTATGGACTTGTGACTCGTGCTGTCTAGAAATAGAGATATGAATTATGACATGAGGCGCCGAACCCAAATAGACCGTGATAGGGGCAAGAAAAAAATACCCTTCATTGGCTTAGGCGTAGTCGGGTATAAATAGCAGTACACTGCAGGTTCAAACAAACTGTTACGTTACGGGAAAAATGCAGACCGGATCGGACACCGGACACTAACAGATACAACAGTATGGTATTTGTCAGAGTTCAATGTCCTCGGCTGTGCCCCGAATTTGTCTTTGCCGTTGTTGGATAGGGCTAAAGCGATGCTTCTGGAAAAAATCCGTAGAGACCTCAATCGCAGCAAATTATCGAACATTTTTGATCAAATTTTTCTATCTATACTAATATTATAAAGCTGAAGAGTTTGTTTGTTTGTTTGTTTGAACGCGCTAATCTCAGGGACTACTGGTTGGAATTGGAAAATTCTTTTTTAGTGTTGGATAGTCCATTTCTTGAGGAAGGCTATAGGCTATATAACATCACGCTACGACCAACAGGTGCTGAGCAGCGCGGGTGAAACCGTGGGGAACAGCTAGTCATCGTATAAACCAGGCCTTTTAGTCGTGTTCTTTAAGCTTTAGCATAGAAAGTGCCCAAGAATTCACATGTTTTTGCAGCAAACAGGAAGACTGATAGTTTATGGACTAGTTGCGCCTTATCCTAAACGATATGCGTATTGCATATTCTGCGCCTACAGACACGAATGTGATTGCAACATGCGAGCTTGTTTCCTGACACTACATTTCCTATGGAATCGACTAACAAACTAAAAATCTTTTAACTAAATAAAAAGCACTACGTCAATTTTCAAGAATATTTTAGAAAAAAAAAAGTGCTTTTTTCCGTATTTTCTATGTACACATGTGTGCGTTATCCTTTGTGCATGATATAGCAAAGTATGTTCGAGTCTAGCGTTGCGCCCACCGTTTTTGTTGGTTAACCAACCATATCGCCGGGTCAACCTTATTCTTTTAACTTCTACGTGTATACACTACTGTTAATGATTGTACTTAAAAAAAATAAGTTTTAAACTAACTAAAACTTGCGTCAAAAAACGTTTTCTCAACGCTGTCAAATGGACAATGTTAATGTCCAAGAGACTATGCATTGCCACGTTATATGAAGCAACGCTTCACCTCTGCTTAAGGTAAAAGTCAAGCCCTTGGGTCACGGAAAGTGTCAACTAAACTTTTTGAAATGGTCTTAAAAGCAGGGAACCCAAAGTCGAAAATATAGTTCCCAATAACTTTATTATATTAACACCGTTCTCTGCAGCTAATTCTACTTTTCTGCAATAATTCTATTTTTTTTTAGCTATGGCCGGCATCCGTTGCAATGCGGTTTTTCTACCTTTCTACCTACCTACCCTATTGAATTTATCTAGCGTAAAAACCTTTCTTGGACTTCAACGAATATTAAAAAAAAACAATTGGTAAAATTGGTCAAGGCGTTGTTGAGTTATGCGCTTACCAACACATTTTGCGATTCATTTTTATATTATAGATTAACCGATACCTAATTAGCATAAATTAACGCCATGTTATCCTAAGTTAGACGCCCACCTAAATTGAATTAAACTGAAGCACATAAATCTACTATCTATACCATACATTAAAATATTTTACCTCAAATCTTCCTAGTCAAAAAATATGGCCGTATATGTGGTAGGTACGGGGCCCTCGCGGCACTTTCGGGTTTTTTTTGTCATGTCTTGGACACAAATAAAACTAAAAAGGGCACCAAAATGAGACAGATAAAAAACACGCCCAAAACTGTCTCTGTAGAAATACCAGAAGAAATAAAGCCAGTTTATCAGTACAAATCCAGCATACTTAAATATTATTGCAAGCAACAAATACCTAACGGTGCACTTTTATTAACTCATTAATTTAGGTGTCGTAAGAATCAGGCAATGCGCAATAGATTTATAACAGGCCAAGTTTTTAGCATTCCGTACCTCAAAAGGAAAACACGGAACCCCTATTGGATCACTTTTTTGTCTATCTGTCAAGACACTTTATCTCGGTAACACGAAGAGATATCGAGTTGAAATTAAAACCATTTATACTCAAGTCTGTGGTACTTTGTGCTGTGATAAAATCAACACTAAGTCTAACTAAGGAGTCAAAAGATATAGCCGTTTATGTTACAAGTCTGTACGTCTCGGTGCCCGAGTCTGACTCGCGCTTTGCTGTTTTTTTATTTGTTTGTGACGTATCATTCTAGTGTTTATGTGACAGTCCGATGCTCATTCCATTTCCTGTCATATATTAAGAAAACTATTGCTGCCGGCAGCTAACTAATGTGTGACAAGTGATCTTTTCCTACTAGGTAAGGTTTTTCTTGTTGTCATCACCTACCTGCCTAGATTTTTCTCAAGTATGTTGGGGCTGGCTTCTAGTCTAATCGGATGCAACATAATACTAGTATTTGAAAGATTTTTTTAAGATTTTTGTTTTATAATTCTTCGTGATTGTTATAAAATATGGATTACTAATATGGCAATAATATGCCATTTCCTCATTATGCTAGGGTTTTAGGGAACAACGCCTTTTAACAAATAGGGCAACTTTGAGCAATAATTTGAGGACAAATCAAGAAATCAAGGATTTCATGGTTCCTTGAATACTTAGCAGTTGACCAGAATGTTTCAAAATGCAGCATTCTAAAAATTCGCAAGTATACCGTTGGACGCCTCCCTGTTAGATGGGAGATGTTAAGTCCGAATGGACGCGAAAGCGGACTACAGCGTGTCGAGCATATCTTTGGAGAACGATGTCTCTAAAAGAGGATTCCGACAGGCTGAATTGATTCAACACAAACAAAACCGTTGAGGAATTTCCATATACGGCTTTCCAAGACATGAAATATTCTTGGGAAGCGTCTACCAGCTTTGAAAACTCTAATGATCAGTAATAGACAAGACAACATCAGGTCAATGATCCAAGTCTGCACCACCTTTTCCAGACCAACAATACCAAATGATTCACAAAACACACAAGAGAGGTCAATACCACACTCTGTATACACTGCAGTGCGGCTTGTTTTAGCGTCATTACGCCAAGCAGACCTGTATTTACTCAAAGAAGCATTGGCTTATTTGTTCTACGTCTGCGAAGTTCGTTTGCAAGAAAATGCGCTCATTTTAGAACGAATATGCAATTTGAAGTTCAGACAAGTGATAACTGGCTTGGAAATCTGAAGCAGCTGGTTTAGCAAGCTGGTTCATTTTATCGTTTTTTTATGAAGGGGATTACGAATAGAGCAGAATTTAACAAAAAAAAAGAGAAGTTGGCTGAATACATAACCTCTTTCTTTTTTAAAAGACAGGTAATATAAACAAGTCTTTAAAAATGTTAGAATATGGTGGACAAGAAAGAAATAAGGCAGCTTGAGCCAAGATTCCACCACCCCAACTCTGCTACGGCGCGGCGCGAAGATGTGAGTCTCAAAACGCGTTTGTAAGTTCGAACACTCTTCTAGTTAACGATTATTTTATGTCCTGAAAGCTTGGCTTGCCCTTAAAACCTACTACTCTGCACGATATTCAGATTTTTTAGCAGTCTGCAACAACGAACTGCACTTCGAGAAACAGCTCTTTTCAGCACAGCTGCTTCCAGAAATCGTCCTTAAACCCTGCTCAACTAACCTATTTCCCAAAACACACGGCTCAATTATCATCGTGCATTTTTACCAGAAGGGCTACTATGACATCTTATAGCAATTCTTATTCCACTGAGTGAAAGAGATGGTGCTAGACACCCTGTATAGCTCTGTCTCTTTCTTTCAGCGGAATAAGAATTGCTTTAAGAGGTCATAGTAGGGTAGCTGGTCCTACTCCATAAAACCCAGTGGTATATATCTAAACCACAAGTGCATAGCACTTTAAAGCTCCACGGCAAGGCGTGCTACTTTCACTTTCGTTGTTCCACATTCGCGGCCCGGTCATTCCGCTAAGCCGGCGTTGCATGATTGCATCAGCTCTTATGTCATTGGAATTCGTATGCTGGAGCATTTTTGTTTACAACGACTTTGTGAAGGACGAATGGGCAGTTCGGAAAAGGCTCGCTTTAAGGATCATGAAGATTTATTTATTGTTATTCCACTGATATTGTTTTTACAGGTGTTAAACCCAATACAGTAATGTGGTAAACCCAATACCACATTGCTGTATCAATTTCCTCACTCAGAAACCATAATAATTACCAACATCAATGTACTGTATTAACAGTCGTGATTTGACTGACAGGGTCCAAATTCGATGTATGTTAACAAGTTATGATAAGTTGGTTTTTGAAATTATCATCTTTGTTGTTTAAGGGATTACAGTCACCGTGATTATTATTACCTATTTCTGGCATTTTCTCTTAATTTTACACTCCATTAGTTCGTAAATGCATGGATATTTGAAATAGTATCGTCAAAAAATGCAACATGCGGTATAGCTGAATCTAAAAGTCATAATTTTACGATAATGTGATACTGTATCAAATAATTATGTTAATATATTTCCAATCCAATCACATTGGGGCTTGGACGACGCGTGACATCACGCTTTTAAATCCCGTAAGGTTAGGTAGAGGTGTAGCTTGTAAACAACTTGCTAGTTATGTTTTTAGTCCCATATAATAAGGGCCGACCCTATTGCATTTCAACCTGTCACCTATCAAGGCTCCGTGGTTGCTACTGCAAAATTCCTGATAGAAAAAACTAAAACTACAGGAAATTGAACTCAAGACCTCATGCTCACAGGCCCCTGCCGGGGTTGCGGGTTGTTCGAAAGAGATACCGCGGCCCCGGAATATAAAGGACAATTGAAGGAACATGGGTGGATTTAGTCAGTACAAGTCTGACACTCCCCCCGCTCCGCCCAGAGCGATGGAAGATTGATGATTTCCATCCGCAAAAAAAGAAATGCTCACAGGCAGTCATGTTATTCAAAACATGATATAAATTAATTGTGCAAGCATCGGCTACGTATATTAGCTGGTAATCGATTTTTGACGTGTAGGAGATAATATTATTGATGATACACGATTATTCGCATATTCACATATGTCACATAATCCGCCTTTGTACAATGTTTTGTTACTTGTGCATGAAGTTTTAATAAATAAATAATTAATCTGACCAATCCGTAATCTGTGCAATTAGCTCGTTCAATTTTATTTTACGAAGTCTCCTACAAAGGTGGTGCATGAACTTCAAGTTACAAGTTGTTTCGTCACTCCAAAGGATCTTAAAATTAGGATAATCAATTTTACTGACACATTCACCTCGAAAAAGTACTCCCTAGTTATAACTATTACGCGTGTAACTATTTGTACATTGTGCATTAAATCCTTACTAATAATAAAAAAGCGAAAACGATTTTGTTTGTTTGTTACGTCTTCACGCCTAAATGGCCGAACCGATTTTTATGAATTCTGGTACAGAGATAGTTGGGAAAAAAGTGGAATAAGGGGAAGGAAGGGTGAAGAAAAGGGGAGAGAAAGTTTTTTTCTATCATCACACGTGTTAAAGTTAGCGTTAGCCCAAAGTGCCCAAAATGCCACGCGGACGAAGTCGCGGGCGAAAGCTAGTTAATAAATAAATAAAAGACATCAATATTGGCTGTATTGAAGTGTTGCTGATCGGCTGTAAAAATATTCAATTTCAATAACATTGTTTATGCAAATTGTATTTATTTTACATTTTTATGCCTATTCCGGCGTTTTCCGCATAAAATTTGCATGTCCACCGCATAACGTTACCTAAAATGTTTGCAATAATATTGTAATACTTATTCAATAGCTATGTTTAAAACATATGGACTTTGTTTGCCAATGACCCTATAAATAGGAATGTATAAGTAATTATTTTATTGGCTCCTGTTAAGAGAAAAAGATTTAACATGTTACACCCCGAAAATACTATGTAGACCTTAGTTTTACCGCGTTAGACGTAGAACCCCGCCTACTTACACGGAAAACGAAGGTGAAGAAACCTGTGTAGCAAGCACATTCCACAATAATGCCATAAAATAACTATGCAAAAAAAGATGTCTAAAATCTTGATGTTTATAATCTAGAGCTCTTAGCCACGTTTAACTTGTTATGGTGAATGTACACTTTCGGCCGAAAGGTCATTATAAGTCTCTCCCGAGATGTCTCAAATATAACTTTCTAGCCAATAAAAAAGACTTCCAAAGAAACACTAAAAAGAAGTAAAATAAGATTACATTCTTCTCCGTAGGAAACTACTATCCCGAACCGTGCCTCTTTTTATTTTTGCCACCCACATTTGGAAGTAAATTTCTTTGATACGGGAAAGAGAGCAAGCGGGTAACACGGAGTCTATAAAAGCAATACGATATATACACTCTTGCACATACCCTGTCTTAGCAAGAGTAGGTACCATCGAAATTATCGCTCTCAACCAATAGCTCTCGTGATCCCCCCCCCCCCCCCCGAAAAGTATCGCTTAAATCTGACACGGAACGATAAGCAATCTAGGAACAGTTTTTTACGGATGGGAAACTTTGATCAAAAATGTATTATTGATCAAAGATAGGAAATCATCAAATAACTTCCTCCTCTAGGAGTAGTGGGAAGTGTCAGACTTGACTGAAACTGACTAAAACCCATCCATGTTCCTTCTTTTGCCCTTTATGTTCTGGGCCCGCGGTATCCCCTTCGAAACCGCAACCCCGGGAGGCGATGGCCCATGCAGGCAGGCCCCTTTTTTGTGGTGGGAAATCATCAAATAACTTCCTCCGCTCTGGGAGTAGCGGGAAGGGTCAGACCTACTACAACCCACCCATGTTCCTTCTTTTGCCATTTATGTTCGGGGCCCGCGGTATGAGCTCTTTCGAAACCGCAAACCCGGGAGGCGGTGGCCCATGCAGGCCTCTCTACTTTGCTGACATCGAGGAACACTAAGCTTACAATAACTCAGGTACTCGCCCCGCCTCGGAGTATCTTGGGAAGACTACAGCTACCAAAACAAGATCTGGCGAGAGAGTACAAATTAGAAAGAAATGCACAAATCTGTCTAGCATCCAAAAAATATGTCTACGTAACATATTGGGCGAGTTTTTACGCAGATGCACAATCGATACTATCTACTTTCTTCTTACGATTGTGTGGAACATTCACGATATACAAGTTTTTTGAAAATTCGGCAAGGCATTTCATTTCTTCGTGAAAACAGAAGAACTCAAACGTCGAACATCAAATGGGTGGGGGATCCAATATAAACCCTTATTTTTAACTTATGCTGGTATTTCAAATAAAAGAATAACTAAACAGTTAAAGATGACGGCAGATTCTAATTCACAACGATTTCAGACACCACTAGGATGCGTAACTTTTCTGCAGTAGCTGCATTTAAAAATGTGCTCAAGTAGTGACGGGTATTATTGCAAAACCATGCTGTAAATAAGGCCTTTTAGCCTCGTACAGGACTAATTTAATTGATTGTCTTTTTTAATGGTTTTTCTTTTAAGGGTTCTGTGCTTCAAAAAGAAAAAAAAAAGAAAACTTTACACCTGTTGTTTTTTAAACCTGTTGGATTTAGTTGACTAGCAACATCAACCTAGTGGCTGGAGAAGCCGAGTAGCCAAAAGTTAGCTTAATATTCTAACACACCCTGTACAACTTACACGCAAAAAATATTCAGTGAACATATGAAACCATTACATCAGCGTCCATTTAGGCATACACCGTCGAACAATCGTGCATGCAGCAAACGACAACCAGACATGCGAACATTCGGCAACCCAGGGAAAGTTGTGGGAACAACCGCTGGTTGATACAAATAATATTATTATTGTGTAGGGTTTCATAACTAGCGGAAGTTAACGATTGTACTGCGTTTAATTGGGTGACGTAATTGTCCCTCAGTTTTTGTCAGTGCTTTAAATCAACTTGAAACGGCCATAACTATAGACTACTTAGACTTGAGGGATTTGTTTTTCACAGCCCTTTCAGGACCACAGACTTGAGTATATGGTTTTAATTTCAATTTGATACCTCCACGCGATCCTGAGATAAGTTCGTAACTGATAGACAGACAACTAAATAGTCCTTTATAGCTTCCGTTTTTCCTTTTGAGGTACGGGAAACCAAATAACCAAAATCATAGTCTAAAAGAGATTCTCAAATCCTAAGCTAACACTTGAAACCCGACGTTGCAGTGGTGACCTATTACGTTACAAAATGACCTTTCTATGCGGAAACTATGCTGTGGTAAGTTGTTCCTAGTCGGTATCAACGTTGATACACTGTAAGTATATGAAATGGATACTCTACGTGAGATATTATATCGGATACAAGCTGAACCACGCGACTTCGGTTGGTTCAGTTTCACCAGATCCGAAGCTACCTATATCCATAGCTGTGCCCAGCGGTTTTACCCGCTGCTAATCTCCTTAGTGTCATACCGTAATTTTATGTAGTATAATTAATTTCAAATCGCGTTCTCCCATACAAACTTGCCACACTGTTTTACCCCCTTAGGGGTTGAATGTTGCAAAATACCGTCTCAGTGACCTACCTACGTCCTAAAAAGAAGTCCCGCATGCAATACTTGAGACTCCTAACAGTTGTTATTTCTGACATTTCGTGAGTCAGTGATTACTCTTTTATATGTATTATAATTATATAAATATGTATACATAACGACCAGTCCAGTTGTTTCGGCGTGAAAACGTTACAGACAAACAGTCTGGCAGACAGATTTTGTATTCAACTGTGACGACAAATTCATGTCAACTTCTCTAGGCTTTATGGATTTTGTGGGGGAACCACAAAATCCAGCAATCAAGAAACCTTTATTCGTAGATACCTACTGATTATTAGTTTTGGAATTCTTATGATACATGCAGACACATTAAATTGCGATACAATTAACCGAAACTCTGAGCTCGGAACATAACGTTACCGTTTCGTGTGACTAATGTTTTTGGTGCATTTACCTCATAACGGTACATTTTTTGTCCCGCTCACTCCGACGGGAGAAAGAGCGAAAAGGGGAATAAGTCATTCTTTAGTCTTTGTTATTCGACAAAGAATCTTCGAATTAATTTCAATTCGCATTTGCAATTTTATTAATAGTGGATTGCTGCTGTTTGAGGTCGGCGCAACACGTTTTAATTTACAATATCTAATTTGTCTAATCTGAATACAATTAATTAATAAGTAGATAATGTAAACACCTTGCACCCCAGGGCCAGATTTCTATTAATAAGTCAGAATAATTGATGTGTGTGGTGAGGAAGAGTAGAAGGTTATGGGGGAGGTCCGGCAGTGGGACAAAATAAGTTAATAAAATGTGTATTTTTTAACAAAACTTCTACTTTTCCCCACATCGTGTCGTGGGTTCGTTTACAAACATTTTAAAGTCACACACAAGCAACCAGACCCGAAACAACTATCTGCAGGTCATACAAATATTTGTTCCGTGAGGAAATCGAACCCACGACCCGCAGCGCGGCAGCCACTGCACCAACCGTGCCGTCCGTAGTGTATGAACAGTTGCTATGACTTTCAATTGATAAAAAATATATAGCAACTAACCTGCTTGTGAAATGGCATCATCGCGATCATTCTGTGTCAGGCCCATGGCTGGTCTCGCGCAAGCTTCATCACTGCAAACACAATGTTATTCAGTATCACGTCTGTAATCCACGAACGGAAGAGGAGTACCACATGGTAACCACATATTGCCTGTTTTGTTTTAAGTTTTATGTTATAGGGGGCACATATCCAGGCTCCGCGACTGGTACTGAGCAATTGCTGATGTGAAAACACCAGAACACTTTGCCTTGCCAGGGTCGCCTTGCTGTTTGTGACCAGTACCCCAATGAGTCTCAGTTACGCTTTAGTCCTGTGCATGGAAGTACATACATGATAAAACGTTTACGTATAATGTACACAACAAATACGTCTGTCGGCTATAGACTAAACTGCTCTTTTTTGTTCTTTTTGGAGTGGGAAGTCATCAAATAACTTCCCACGCTCTGGAGCGAGGGGAGTGTCGATTTTACTGACTAAAACCCACCCATCTTCCTTCTATTGCCCTTTGCATTCCGGGGGCGCGGTATCTCTTTCGAACAACCCGCAACAGACTAAACTGCTCTTCAGGTGTCATTTTAGTTTATAAAACTCGCCGTGCATTATTAACATTGAACCTAGCAGTAAAGACATCAAAATCTGCCAAAGAATGAACGTATGAAGCAAAGACAAAGTCAAATCTTTTATCCCAATTAAACCAATTACAGGCGGTTTAAAAAAAGTACCTGTAACTACAGGACATTGGCGATCGACCACTTTTCGATCTTATTACTCAAGAAATAAGGATGAAAATTAGTCGACGGCCAATTTCCATGGTCATTGCAGTTGTAATGAAGATGTTGCTCTTCGGAAGGCGTCTTCAACTTCAATTTGCAGCAGCAACTACAACCGTTGCAAACGTGGGACGTTGTGGCTGCGGTGCACAATTGTTTGTCCAGCGGTGGACTATTGGTCCCATCGCATAAATGTGTTCAGAGTTGGGCAAAGTTACTCACTGGATGAAGGCCTAAGGAAGGACATTGCCGTCATGGCATGCGCGAAGGTGGTGTGACGATGAACATGTCCAGAGATCGCAAAAGATAGAGAGGTTTCGAAGAAGAAAGAGGAGGCCTTTCAAAAGTAATAGGACATTAGGTAAGGTACCAAACAATTAAGAATAGATTATGAAACGACGGTTTTTATTCAAATAGGAACAATACCTTTTTTTGGGTGGGAATTGAGCGGGGGAGTGTCAGACTTTTACTGACTAAAATCCACCCATGTTCCTTCTATTGCCCTATACGTTCCGGGGCCGCGGTGTCTCTTTCGAACAACCCGCAACCCCGGCAGACGGAGGCTCTGGCAAGCCCCTCTGCTTTGCTGACACCTCTTTGAGGCGCGCGTGAAACACAAACGCACCGTCGACACGGCCTGTCGTCAATAGACGGCCGCACGGTGAGCTACCCATTGCTCACCGTCCACAGACCCGCAGGAACAATAGCTTAGATCTATTTTATACTACTATGATCACGCTGAAGAGGTTATTTTGTTACATCTTTGACCACGCTAATAGCTGGAATTGCCATTCAAAATCAACTGTTAAGGAACTTTATAGGCTGCTAAACAACACGCTACGACCGCGAAGCCGAGCGGCGGCGGCGGGTGATACCGCGAGGCACACCTAGTCCATAAATACAGACCTAAGAATCCTTACTCCTTACTTAAATATTGTAAAGCGAAAGTGAGTTTGTTTGTTTGTTACGTCTTCACGCCGAAATGGCTGAACCGATTTTGATGAATTTTGGAACAGAGATAGTTGAGACCTTGGGAGACGGACATAGGCTATTTTTTTTAAAGCGGGATATCGGGGACAAAGAGGGAAGAAAAGGGAAAAATTAGCATTGCTATTACAATAAATAAGGCACATGGGAAAAAACTACAGGTAGCAGGTGCCTTCAAATCAGGAAAGAGGAACTATGTTACCCTGAATTTAACGCGAGCGAAGCCGCGGGCAAAGCTAGTACAAGATAAAATACCGATGTATGGTCTAACTGTGGTTAATGCGGCATTATGCGCCGATTAATGTGTATCAATCACGTAAGACTAGACATGCTCTGTATACTTTGTTACGTTTTTGTGAAGTAAGACTAAGTTATGATGGCACACTCGACTGGGTAGTCCGACAAAGCATTTTAGTGTATATTGTACATTGGAAGAAATATTGTACAATAATTTTATTTAAGCTCTAAATTAGCTAAGAGAATTAATATTAATTCTATTATAAGCAATCCTTACTAATATTATAAAAGCTAAAGAGAGTTTGTTTGTTACGTCTTCATGTCTAAATGGCTAAACCGATTTTGATTAATTTTGGTGCAGGGATAGTTGGAACCCTGGAGACAGACATAGGCTATTATTTTTTATATAAAAAGTGAGAAATGAGGGAGAAAGAGGGATGAAAAGGGAAAACTTAGCTTTGCTATTACAATAAATAAGGCGCAAGGGCAAAAACTACAGGTAGCAGGTACCTGCAAATCAGGAAAGGGGATCTGTGTCACCCCGAATTTAACCGACCGCGACCGCGCGCAAAAGTAATAATGGAATAATTTCAGTGGTGGAAAAATAGCCAGTTTCAGCAGCTATGTTACAAATAAAATGTGACATGTAAGATATAACAAATAATCAGAAAACCAGCACATTAGATAGGCTTCTAGGTTGTCTCTTGTATTCAGGTATTTAGCTGTTTTCAGCCACACTAGATAAACTTTAGGTCAACCCCAATATTCTTTGGGAACAAGCTAGGCCCTAGCTGTTATACTATAATGATGATAATAATTATTAATAATACCTTAGCAATCTTTCCTTGTAGCAAACCACAGTGCGACGCTCGTCACTGACTCCGATGGAGAAGGTGGCAAGCTCTGGCCGGCCCAGCTGTTCCACTGAGTTGTGGATCAGGAACCGCCGGTAGTTGCTCACTGGAGGAAACACTAGCACGCTGAAAAATTATGATTAGGTCAGTCATTTGTTTTTTTTCTTTTTTAGGTTTGGTGTTTGAGGCATCTGTAATGCTGTGCAGTAATTAAAATGAGATTATTTTATTTTATTTCTGGTTGTAACATAACAATTTTTTTTCCATTATATTTTTACTGAAGGTGGTATTTATAACCAGGGTAAGAATTGTCTACATTTTGTATTAATTTTAAGCACATCTTATTGATTCTTATTGTGCCTTTGCTTATAAGAATGAATGGAGATGAGAAACTAGCTTAAAGTCATATCAGTAACATAATACCTAAAATGTGATAGTAGTGTATGGATTTGAGGCACAAGACTATTAATTGAGACGGGCCTGTTGGTCTAGTGGTTAGTGGCCCTGACTGCTGAGCCGGAGGTCGTGGGTTTGATTCCCACCCAGGACAAACTTTGTGTTGAGCATGATTGTTTGTTCTGTGTCTGGGTGTGATTTATCTATAAAATGTATGTATTTATAAATTATATAAGTATGTATATCAGTTGTCTGGTTACCATAACACAAGCTCTGCTTAGCTTGGGATCAGACAGCCGTGTGTGAGTTGAAAAAAAAAAAAAAAAAAAATTAGTTAAAGTTGATGAAAGGGCTTTGAAAAATATCGACGGTAAAAAGGAAGTAGGGCATAAGCGACATTTTGGTCAAAAATGAGTTATATATGCCATCATACGTAAAATTTTCCGCTCTTTCAAATGCGCTTACTCCCATGGCTCTACGATGACTTTTTTGGCGTTTATGCCCTAGCAAAAAAAAACATTTTACTAGTATTATTTTTCGTAACCGACGAAAATTCAGATCATTTTTGCTACAAAGGTGCTTGTACCCCTACAAAAATGACTTATTTTCGGTTTGTTGTCGGTAATGCTTTTTTACTTCATAAGGGTGTCGAGCTTTCGGTTGTTTATGCCTTTTAAGCTTTTCCCTCAAAAAGTACAAACGTTGTTTATAGCCTACTTCCATTTCATAATTTAACATAGCTGTGGCGCTTGTACCCTATATACAAAATTCATTTTCATATTACTCTGTCGGTTATACCCTATTACCATTCAGTACTTTATGACAGCTATGTAGGTTATGCCCTATTACCTAAATTTATTTTAATATCACACTGTTGGTTATACCTTTCTTCCGTTTACAAAATAAATACAGTTGTGTCGCTAATACCTTATTATTTAAATTAAATTTGATATCATGGTGTCGATTATAACCTACTTCCACGTTTTACAGTCGTTCTCATACGTCACATATACTGCAATACCCAATATAAATTTAATTACGAGTCGGTGCTTATGCCATTTGATATCACAAAAGTAGGTTTTAAGCGCGTCGCTTGTCTGAAAAACACTGCCGCGTGCTATGACGGCGGCGAGAGAACTATAATGTTCGTTACTTTTTTTTAATGTTTAATACATGTACCTACCTATTACGGATACATACCAAGTTTTCGTAATTGATTCTTAAGTTATCTACTTACTAGCTTTTTTTTTTCGGGAGGGTAATCATCCAATAACTTCCCCCGCTCTAGGCGGAGCGGGGGGGCATGTCAGACTTGTACTGACTAAAACTCACCCATGTTCCTTCTATTGCCCTTTACGTTCCGAGGCCTCGGTATCTCTTTCGAACAACCCGCAACCCCGGCAGGCGGAGGCCCTGGCAAGCCCCTCTGCTTTGCTGACTCTCTTTGAGGCGCGCGTGAAACACGAACGCGCCGTCGACACAGCCTGTCGTCAATAGACGGACAGACGGTGAGCTACCCATTGCTCACCGTCCACAGGCCCGCATCTACGGTGGCCGGGAGTCGTCTCGCGGCACCCGGCGCCCTAGGCGTCTCCCGCGGCGGCTGGGTTGGCCTGATGTTCTCTCCCTCAAACGCCCGGCCCCCTCCTTTGCTAGCATTACTGCTTCGCAGAAGGAGGTGACCGCTTCCCATTCCCTCTCGCTCCGGACCTGAACCAGGGACGGACGCGAGAGATCGCCACCGCCGATCGCCTCTACGAGGGCACGGCGGTGCTCCGCCCAAGCTGGGCAGATTGCCACTGTGTGCTCCACCGTGTCCTCCGGGCGATCGTCACAATGGTGACACCCGGGCGCTTCCTCCTGGTGATGTGCTGGAACCTCCCGAAACTTCCGTGTCCGGTGAGGACCTGCGTCAGGCGGTAGGTCAGGACGCCATGACGCCTCTCCAGCCACTTCTCAAAGAGGGGACTTACCGCCACTATTGTAGCGTGCCCTGCTCGGGGTTGCAACAGTCGCTCTCTCCATGCCACCATAAAATCGCACCGGAGGTCTGTCCGCTGAGCGGCAATCTACCGCGGCAACGGGTTTTCCCCCCGGTGCGGTGTAGTGCCTTCGCGCGCCACTCAAACAGGCGCGCGAGCACTATCACCTCCAGATCCCACGGTAGTACTCCGGCAAGAAGGCTCGCTGCCTCGCCGGAGATCAGGCGGTAGCCCCGGATCAGCCGTATGGCCACCACCTTTTGGGGCGCGTTCAGATAGTGGGCGGCGCGCCGCCCTAAAGAACGCGCCCATACCGGGGCCCCGTAAAGGGCCATGGACCGCACGACTCCGGCATAGAGCCTACGGCAGAAGGCGTTTGGCCCCCTCAGATTGGGCAGGAGCCGCTTGAAAGCAGCCCCCGTCCGCTCGAGTTTGGGAGCCAAACGTCGGAAGTGTTCCACGAAGTTCCACCGGCTGTCGAGGACGATGCGAACTTCTCCTACCGTCCAACTGGGATCCCGATGGTGGCGTGTTTCCGCGGCCATGAAATACCACTCGGGCCCATAGGCCTCGGATTTGTGCAAGGCCACCTCGAGACCCAGTAGCCGGATCCTCTCCGCGACTATCGCAACCCCGCGTGTCATGTTGTCGGCCGTCGCTTGATGCATCTACTTACTAGCTGCAGTATTATTGTTTCTAAAAATTATTAGCAGGTTGATACCTACCCACTTTTTTTAAGTAGCTTTGATTTTTCTTGATTAAAAAATATTAACAAAAATGTCTTTTTTTATTTAAAAACATCCTACTATCCGCTTGTTAATAAATAGGTAGGTAGGTGACATGAAAATCAGTATAATGACGAACTATCATCTTTTAAATCAACCATTAAGTGAAAATTTGAATTACTTGAACGGGTAGGGTATACTAAAACAGACCCCTAAGACTAAGGACTTTACTCTTTTTGAGTACTGACCTTAGTCTTTTTCTATAAAAATCGACGCCCTTAAATACTCATAAGGTACTTCACTCTATTTTACGAGTTAGGGGCCCAATTATTACAGTGCAGTGTAATACCCGTTTTAGCTCTTATTCTGATGAAGGATCGTGTTGGTTACGCTACTTCATTATTTTTGGGGTGTCTTTTCACCTATATTTCCATAGACTCATGCAATGCCAAATGTTGATTATCCTTCTTTTTTTTTTTTTTTTTTTTTTTTTCCTAATGTGGCATTCACGTCTCTTGTGTGTGAGACGTATTTGGCCAATTACGACGTTGTATGAGAGTGACACGTAGGGCAAATGTACGGTGTTTAATTTGAGGGTGATAGGAGTTTGGTTCAGGATACCTAAAACAAATAACATTAAATGACGACACAAATATCACAGGACAATAACGATATCGTGCAAAGAAAAATATATTAGTTGGAAGTGGAAAGTGTTAGTAGGAAGAAAGAAAATAGTCTATGTCTAGAGAAAAAAAAAGAGACCATAAATAAAATACTCTGACAGATTTTAAAACTTTAAATCGTGAAACGAAATATATTTCAATAAATAAACTATAAAAGGAGTGTGCGAATAAGTGAGAAGAGACTGAAAGTTAATAGGCCGAGGTATGTCTTGAGGGAGAACATCATATAAAGAAAATGCTAATTTAGGGCAATTGAAAAAAATGTGATCTACCGTCCCATCGTCCAAACCACATTCACAAAGAGAACTATCGCGTACTCTGATTTTGGCAAGGAAGACCGGTGTGCATGCATGACCCAAACGAAGGCGACAGATGGAAGATGTGGCTTGCTTGCCACCTTTTCGAAATCGGAAGAACCAGGGTTTCTGTGGTATCAGAGGTTGTATATCACCATAGTAACGCCCTTTAGTAAGTCTTGAAGAATCCCATAATTCTTGCCAATCATTCCTCGTATGCAGGTTTGCTAAAGGTGACAAATCTGTGTGGTATATTTCAGTGTGTTTAACTAATCCGGTTTTTGTAGCATCTTTAGCCCAAGAATCCACCGCCTCATTACCTGTAATACCAGAGTGCCCAGGAATCCAAGCCAGGACTACATCTAGACCTTTTTGACTACAACTAAACAATAACTCTTTAATTTTGAAAATAAGAGGGAGCTTAATTTTCATTTTGAATAAGTTGCTGCAGAGTTTTTGTAAGCAGCTTCTACTATCTGTAAAAATAATAGTTTTGGGGAAACCATGAGAATTGGCAAATAGAAGTGCTTCATATAAGGCAACAGCTTCACCTGTGAACACAGATGTCTGAGAAGGGCATTTAAAGGATAAAGTCACTCTGAAACTTGGAATCCAAACCGCAGCTCCAACATTGTCATCAGAGGTTAATTTGGAGGCATCAGTGAACACCGGTATCCAGTCTTGCCAATCGGATAGAAGTCTGGTGAAGTTTTGATTAGCTGCAGGGTCATCTTTTCCAATTCCAAAGTTCAAAATAACCCTAGGAGTAAATACAAGTGAAGAATAATTAGTTTGGAATAAAGGGTTGATATTACAACTATGAACAGGCGCAGAAAGATTTTTAATTTTTAAAAAACTCTTAATAATTTTGGGGGTTTCCTTATGATGCCAATATCGATTGTTTGGTACCTCCTCAGAAAGACTCTCTAGACGAGGAATAAGTGGATGAGACGAACATGACATAACCCTAAAGATGTATCTATCAGACAGATATTGTCTGCGGAGGAATAGTGGAGGATCTAAGCATTCCACTTGAAGGGCATTTTTTGGTGAAGATTTCATAGCACCAAGAATAATACGTAGGCATTTAGTCTGTATGCTGTCAAATTTCTTTAGGGCTGTTTTATTACAGGGTTCCAAAATGAACGAACCATAGTCAATACAACTGCGAATAAGAGCATTATAAATGAGTTTTTGGTTATATGGATGGGAACCCCACCAAACACCTGAAAGAGCACGAAGGACGTTAATACCTTTTTCACATTTGTTAACTACATAATTTAGATGAGGGACACCAGTCATTTTGGAGTCTAGGAAAATTCCAAGAAATTTGGCAAAAGGTTCATTAGAGATGACGTGTCCTTCATATGTGACGTTTGCAAATGGAGTGCATCTTGACCGGGAAAAAACAACGACTGTACTTTTAGATGGGGATAATGAAAGGCCATGTTCGTCTAACCAGACACTTAGGTAACTTAATGCCTCATTTATTTTAGATGATGCTGTATCAATGCAATCAGAAGATGCATACAAGGCGATATCATCTGCATATTGCAGGATATTACAAAAGGGAAGGACTGACTGCTCAAGGTCATAAGTATAAATGCTGTACAGTAAGGGGCTCAATACTGATCCCTGCGGGATGCCCTGCCATAGAGTTCTAGGTGAAAGGAGGAAGCCGCCGTTTCGTATTTTGATAGTTCTGCCCATAAAAAGTTGACAAATATAGTGTACGATTCTCACTGGAACACTCAGCTCTAGCATTTTTGCTCTGAGCACCGGAATAATGACACTGTCATAGGCAGCTGAAACATCTAAAAAACATCCCACAAGGTGTTCTTTTTTGGACAAGGAGAGACGTATATCAGTCGTAAGTATATTCAGACTATCCATTGTGCTTTTGCCTTTACGGAAACCAAATTGACTCTTTGCCAGAGACTCACTACTTTCCAAAAACCATTCTAGGCGATTTTTAATCAGATGCTCTAGAATTTTACTTAAAGTTGATGAAAGAGCAATTGGTCTATATGAGCTAGCCTTGCCTGCATCCTTATGTGGTTTAAGAATAGGTATAATAATTTGGCATTTCCAGTCATCAGGTATTTCTCCCGTAATAAAAATGTCGTTCAGGATGTCCAAAAGATACTGAAGACTAGATGTGTTCAATTTTGTAATAAAACTGTATGGGATACCATCTTCACCTGGAGAGGTATCTCTCAACCCTGTAAGTGCCGTATTCAATTCGTCGAAAGAAAACTTTTCATCAAAGGAAGTTAAAATACAAGAGGATACAGAAAAAGGGAAATCACAGGGGACAGAAGGAGGGGCTAGGCTGTCTGCAAAGTCCTCCAGCCAAACCGAAGAATCGTAAGAGTGAAGAGAGTCAGGCTTCAACGAACCCCTAAACCGTTTTATATTTCTCCATACAAGTGACGGGGGAGTTCTGGGGGACAAACTCTCACAAAACCCGCTCCATCCTCTCTTCTTCCTTTTAGAAAGAAGTCTTTTAGTACGGGCAGTAACTTTTTGTAAAATTCTAAAATCATCGAGGCTCAAGGATGCGTTGAAGACGTCCTCAGCACTATTTCTTTTTTTTACAGCAGAGGTGCATTCAGAATCCCACCAAGGAGGTGAGGCAAGTTTAGAAGTATAAAGCTTTTTCCTGGGGATGAATAAGTTGGCAGCTTCAATCAGTGTATTACGAAAGTGTAAGTAATTTTGGGAAGAAGGGTTTTGGTCCAAATTGGTTGTATTACGCTCAACATAAAAAGAAAATTTTTCCCAATCAGCTTCTTGTATTTTATGTTTCAGGAGAGGTTGGGGAGCAGGGATTGGGACTACCGAGGAAGGTTTTGATATAATAATAGGGAAATGATCGCTGCCAAAAGAGTGGGGTAATGTGTTCCAATTTAATAGACATGAAAGTTCTGGAGAGCACGCTGAAATGTCAACTGCCGATTTCGGGTTTTGACCGGGATATACACGACGGGTAGGAGAGCCATCATTTATGACGCATACATTAATGTCGTCAAAGAGATCCACTAACCAGGGGGAAAAAGAGTCTGTATAATATGATCCCCAGGAACTGTGGTGGGAGTTGAAGTCTCCTAAAATAATAAGTGGAGAAGGGACTGAAAATAAAATTGTAGAAAGGTCAGGAATCAGGGAGAGTTTAGGATCAGGGATATAAATTGAGATAAAATTAATATTACCTATGCAAGCCGCAACAGCGTTAATTTCTTGGGAATGAGGAGGAAGGGGGATAACAGAAAACGGATAGGATCTTTTAATCAACAATGCACATCCTGCCCTACCATCATCACGATCATCCCGTAGACAGGCAAACCCCGGGACCCTAAAGCGGGACCCAGGCCTCAACCATGTCTCAGAGATGGCCGCAACAGAAACAGAATGAGCATTAATCAAATTAAATAAATCCGGTTTTTTAGGGACAATACTTCTACTGTTCCACTGAAGAATTCGGGTTAAGCCCGGGGAAGCCATTGGATACAATTTCAGCGAGTCTGACAAGTAAAGGGGCAGCGTCGTACGGTAACACTTCGCTAAATTTAGCGAGGATATTTGTTATAAGCATAACTAGCAGTTCAGGAAGATTTTCATTTGGCCGTGCATGAGAGCTATTCAGACCACAGCCATTGGTAAGAGATGATGTTGGTTCTCTAATAATGTCATTGTGAGCATGACGATTGTAGCCCTCCGGGAGGGGAGTCCTCGGGCGGGCAGGAGTTACTATAGTTTTGCGATAAGATTTCTTTTGCGGAGTAGTTTCGGGAGTTGCGTAGTAAGATGGTGAGTTTACAGACTGAGGCAGAGTTTGCGAAAACATAGTTTTAGCGACGTCAGAGTACGCCCGTCTTATAGAAGGTTCCTGCGCAGAAGCCTCCATGTATGAGATACATTGCTCAGACATTGTTTTTTTAATTCGTTTTTGTCTGTCAAATTCGGGGCATGACGGGTCAGTAGCAAGGTGTCTCCCAGTACACAGAAGACACCTGACATGGTCAGAGGGAATGTTACAAGTATCACCAGAGTGTGACTGTCCACATTTGTAACAGCGGGCATTTGAGCGGCAAGCATTCTGGACATGGCCAAACCTAAGGCACTTCCTACATTGGATGGTAGGGAGTTGATAAACCTCGACTATCAAAGAAGTGTAAAAAGCGAATATCTTCTTTGGGAGGGATTGGCCCTCAAATGTCAACACGACGGACTGTGTAGGCAACCAAGCAGGAGAACCATCTTCCTTTCTGACCTTGCGATTTAGACGGCGAGCTTTCAGAATCTTTCCATGTCCTTCTTTGTATTCGGTGGCATTAACAAATTCCTCCATAGACCAATCTGTAGGAACACCACGAACCAAACCTAATCGGGAAACATTGTATGACGGGATTTCTGCCTTAAGTTTATGCTTGATCAAAAGTCCGTGGTCAAGAAACTCGTTAGCTGCGTTAGCGGAGCCAAACTCCACCGACAACCTATTACGACCAATCTGCTTAATGCCGTCTTTTTTGATGTGTTGGACGCCACCTTCAACCAGGAACGACCCCAATCGAATAGGTTTTAAGCTCACACTGGAATTCGGGGAATCAGTAATGCGGGACACATGTACAATAAATGGACCAAAGTCATCAGTGTCATATTTACGGCAATTTATGTCTAAAGATGGGTGTTTGTAGATACTGGATTCTGATCCAATACCACTCTCTGGATCAGTAATGGTACGTTTGGACGGTGGTTCAGTAGTCAAATTGTCGGCATTTCTTTTGCGAGAAGGAGTTTGTGAAGCTGCAGAAGTCGGAAAACCTTCAGTCTCCATCACAAATTCGTACTCACCACCCCCCTTATCAGGGGGTTTCAAGCGCTCATCTCCATCCATGGCCGTACTGGCCAACAATAAATATAGTTAACTCACCTATTCAAAGTTAATAATAACTAACACAACACAAAAATATAAGGGATAACTGGATTCAAAGGGAAATAACCTCAAAAAACCAACAAACCCACACGGCACCTCAACGTCGAAAACCATTTTCCTTCTTTTCCTTTGCTTTCAAGCGACATTGTGTATCACTTATGTCTTATATCCTGTTATTGTTTTGAAAGCCGACTGTTTCTTATGCTCTATTATCTTTTATACAACCACTGTGAAAAGTACCTTATCCTTCTTTTCCTATAACTCTTATTTAACTGTCTAGTCTCTTATTCCCTTTTACCTTGCGATGTGAGAAATCAGTATGTCTCTTAGGCTTCTTATCCTCTATTATTTTATTTTGTCATTTGTATCTTATGCCATATTTCCTCATTGGAAAATTAAAAGCTATTGTCATAAGCGACAAAAACCACGTTAAATAGCGTCAAATGATTAAACCTAAAAATACCTGTAACTGCTCCATTTTTTTCTGATTTTATAACTGTTTTAGTTTTCACGATATCTTAATAAATGACAAAAATACGTCGGTTTTTCTAAAATTTAAAACTTTGAACGGCTCTCCTGAACATTTCACTTTTTGTCGCTTATCCCCTATTTCCTTTTAACCGTCGATATATTTGCAAATTTAGCACCTGCTCTGTTTTTTTTATGGCACTTAAAAATTAGCAGAAATACAGAGTAGACTAAAAAAAAATATTTTGACTTACAGCTTGAAGCTTTCATGATTCACTGAAAATGAAAGGAATTTATCTAACTACAACATGGAATTTAATTCGCTGTTTGGAACCCATGGTACAGGTCAAGATTTGGGATTATAAATAAATTAAATCACCAATAAATAAATTCTTCATAAATCTTAAATTGAAAATAAATTTTAAGCATTTCGAAATACTCTAGCTAGACCAACGAAAGACATACGTGAAAAATTACAGCCGGCATAATATGTATTGCGATACTAGAATGATTTATTGCAAAGAAACTATTGCAAATTACAGGCGTTCCCGTGCGTGCAATACACCGATAATTAGCGGACACGGAAACAACGTGTTGCCGCTTTTTTACCGCTCAATGAATATTTTATCAGCGTTCAAGGCACCTTCTCACTTCGCTTCATTTGATTTGCGACCTACGATCGTTTGCGCTTGACACATAATAACCTTGAAAATATAAAGGAATAACTATGTTACACAGCACTTTTCAGCACCCTTTACGACCTTGAATACTCAACAGGAAAGCAACAAAACCCTAACTTATCGCGAAAATGCTTCTGAATAACAATAAAGATAAAATTGTTTACCTGTCAACTCTTCCTTCGGACAAAAAACATCTTAGGTCTTCGCTGACATCTTCGACAAAGTTGTCGTCTGCTAGGCTGAGGAACCGCTCTACCGTTTTGGCACCCAGTTTGACGGTCAAATGATAATTACAAATAATTAAATAAAAATATCTATTCACGTGCCAAACGGGAATCTATCGGCCATCCATTTTCATTTTACTCACACACGGAGCCTATAAATAAATACAGTGGCTTATACACACACATTGATATTTCAAATGTCAACGCTAGTGATGTTCTGCGATCAAAAATATGTCTTAGTCGATTATGAACGAAACCTTGTAAAAACCGGTATCATTGAATGAAAGAATGATTCGAGTGAATGACCAGAGATTGTTAATGTAACGTGTGGAGCCGGCTTTATGATATGAGACCCTTTTTCTGTAACTCCGAATTACAGAGATATTTTTGATATTACGACAGGAAACCAGAAGCGTAATACCGAGATATACCCTAAATACATCAACCACTTCACCAATGATATTTAGGCACACATCCAGACTTGCTACTGAGAAATTCATGAACGGAAAACTCAAAAAATCTGTTAGGCGATGAATGGAACAAAAAACTTTTCTCCCTAGAGTATTAATATTCTAGGATTGTGCTTGCGACCACTATAATCAAGCAAAGGCATTTTCGCAATACACACATAAACTCATGAATGCTCGTGCCTTCTCCATATGAGAAGGCATTGCCCAAAACTGGGACAGTTTTATACTGATATTTTTATACATAAACTCACGCCTTTTACCATTGGGGGTAGGCAGATGCCACCTGCTACGATCCTAGTATTTTTGAGTTGTTAACAATTTCATAGGTTTTATTTTCTTTTTGCAAGGTAAGTTACTCCTGATTACATTAGCTATCAGTAAAAATCCCGTCAAAAACAGTCCAGCCGTGTCTGAGCAAAGCCAGAACAAAAACTATCAAAAATGTTTTTAAATGCCATTTATACTAACAAATGCATTTGTGTATATAAAAACAAAACATCCCGGTTTATCCATTTCAATTTATTAAATATATTTGTTTTGTTAAACCTAAATTACAGTTACTCCATTAATTAATAAGAACAAAGGAAACGTTAACTCATAAATCCTTTAACCCTTCCATGGAGATTTCATTTAATTATCCTAACTTTACCAAATAATAACCAAAGCATACTAATTAAAACATAAGTAACAAAAACTAAATATACATTTGAGGAAACATAAAAAATACATGGATTAATTGAACTAATAAACAATTCAACTAAAATATTTTGACTTGAGAAAGGTATATTTAAACTAATTTAGATGTTAACTTCTAGGAATATTGGATACAGATACAAACTTCTTTTTACATCATCTTTTCGTCAATAAGCTAGACATCCATTGCACGGCTAAATTAACTTAAAAGGAAGATTATTTACATCAAAGCTTAAACAGAGATTGACAGAAAAAGCACAAGCTATAGTGGCGCCCTCTGCAATAAAAAAAATACTTATCAAGCTATCACTGTTTCTTTGAAACTTACAAAAAATAAGGGGAGAAGAAGCCTAGCTTATTCTGGATAAAACAAGGTGGCGATTTAGTCACCTGTAATAGTCAAAGGGTCATTTATCCGTCTTACTCATGTTTTTTTTTCCTATAAAAGCCGTGGGCGATTTTGGCATAGGTTTTCGATTATATTATTACAATGACAAGTTGACTTACTTCATTGACAAATGCAGGTGACAAAACCCCCACCCTGTATTAGAATGGGGAAGTGTTGAGTCGTATTTAAGTTATAACACATATAAAAATAGCTATACATGTTGTTTACAAGTCAATCTTAGGTCTATACTGTAGTCTCAGCGGGGGGTCGCGGAACCGCCAACGTGTAACGTAGACGAACTTTAACGTATGATCTTTACCTAGTAATTCGTCGTTGCATAGAATGTCGATCTGGAAAAAGAAAATATATATAATTATCAGCAAAAAGGTTTTTAAAGGTTTTTTTTTGGTTTTTATTTACATATTTGAGAAGTAATTTACAAATCTTGGTAAACAGGCAGGGTTTCAATAGCAGCCTTCGAGTTAGAATTTGTGCCTGGTGGATGGTAATAAGCTTACTTAACCTAACCCATTGGGAATTATAAGTATGATGTTATGACACTATTTTAATTGGGGTAAAATTGTTTAAACTAATTATAAATTAAACTAAAATTATTAAACTAAACTAAACTTATAAAGAAATTAAAAAATAGCGTCAAAAAATTCGTCCTCAACGCTGTCAATTGGCAATGTTCCCAAGAGACTGGCCGCGTTGCCACGTTGTATGGCAACGCTAAGCCTCTGGCCAAAGTAAAAGCCAGCCCTTGGGTCACGGGAAGTGTCAACCAAACGTTTTGATATTGCCTTAAAAAGGCTGTGAGCACAAGGACCCCACGGTCCCAGAGTTTCAACCCCAAACGGCTCGAAAATATAGTTCCCAATAAGGTTACTATATTTACGCCGCTTGAGGTTCTCTGCAGCCGCAGCAGCAGCGCCAGCACAGCACGAAGAGCTAGGAAGATGGGATGGCGCAAGAGTATCGACGCACGTTGCGTCCCACACTAAAGGCCTACCCAACTTCCAAGGAAACAAAGACATTAAGATGTTATGTCATCTAGGTGAACAGTCTCTACAATTTTTTGTGTAACATTTTTAATCTTCAAGGCAAGTTAATCTCAGGAGTTTCTCCACCTCAATAACTATAAATAATTAAATCTTATAGTACTGTAGGAAATAGGTGAAGTACTCGGCCCCAGGTCTAAAAAATCAATGAAAAAAAAAACACTCACTTCTCTATATTTCTCCATGCCACTTAAAACCTTCTTAGCTATAAACTTCTTGAGGTGCGTGATGGTTGCCTGTGCTGAGCACCGGATGAAGCTGCGCTTTAGAGTCCGCAAGGATGTTGATATGCACTCCAGGCATACATTTACCTGGAATACGACAATTTATTCATTAACAAAAACAACTAGAGGTGTAACAAAACAATGTCTCTTAAACAGATATTTGTATTTAAGTTTATACAAAGACAAATAAAAACATTGTAATTTGATTCTTGACTACCATTAGAAGCAACAGAGCACCTCTAACATCCATTACATGCTATTTTAACTTAACTTTACAAAGGTACCATCACTAACAAATGTATCTGACCATCACAAGTATGTTTTTGCTTGCGGCATTTAGCCCCTATAGAAGCATTTATTTATACTCATAACCAATAGCATCACAGCATCTTACTTGTGCTGAGCCACTTTTGGTTGTAAATGAATTTAACATTTTATGGACTTTTTAAGGTTCAGACTCAGCTCTCCATCCGTCTGTCACCAGGCTTACATCATGAACCAATATAGTTAAACATTTGAAATATTCACAGACAATGTATTTCTGTTGCTGCTATAACAACAATTACTAAAAAACTAAATAAAATAAATATTTGAAGTGGCTCTCATATAATAAACAATGTTTTATTTGTTTGTTTATATAAATAATGGTGTGGAATGTGCTCATGTTCAAAGGATTTTGTTTTAAACATGAGCAGATTCAACATTTGGTGATCAAGCATGGTCTGAAATGTTCATGTTGTTTTCTATACAAAACCCCCACATGTACACTGAACTTCACTGAAGAAGAATGTCAACAAAAAATACTTATAGGCAAGCTAATGGTTTTACACAGCACACTAGTGTGTTGGTGCTACTTTTCAATAAGATAACTTTATAACACAAACCTGTTCATCCTTCCTATGGCAGTCAGTATTGTCTGGCTGCTCCGGCTCATCAGCTCCAGGCTTATCAGCAGCCAGTGCCGCATCCTTGGGGCATGGCAGGTTGCGTGCCCGGTAAAAGTCACGTTCACGTTTTATCTCATCTGAAAATAGCAGTGCAAACTCAAAGTTGTGGGTAAGGCTTTGCCCAGCAGTGGAATGATGTATGCAGTACAAGTAACATAATAATAATTGTCTAGTGATACAGTTACTCGCCATTCATGCAGCCACTCTTGTCGACCCTTGCACTTACAACACAGCCAGGACAAAACTTTCCTTGTAACGATACTACTACTGTAAAATACTTACTGTCCTGCAAGTCTGGCACTAACTTATACACTATGTCCTGCATTGTCCGGTCGAAGCTGATATACTGTAATGGGTGGGACTGGTGTATCACTATGTCGCATGTTGGACAAGTGTTATTCTCCTCCAAGTGTTTCACTAGGCAACTTTTACAAACTGAAATCAAAACAAAAAGGTTGCATTTGTTTCGGAATAGTGACAGTTGGGCAGTGTAACAGTGTTTTTGGCATTGTTTTTGTTAAGATTAGATTAAGAATATAGCGGGAAATATTGATTGGTAAGCAATTTTGATTGCCATGACACTTTGGTGAATAAACATTTTAAAAAAATTATTGGAGGTTTATCAATTTATGCTAGATAGGATTATTGATGGAAGTTTTGTTGTTTTATTTAATAGAATATATAATAATACTAACACGTATGAAGACACTCAGTGACCGTGGTCGCGTCGATGAAATATCCGCGACATATTTTGCAAGTAATGTGACTGTTTAGTTGTTTTAACTTTATCCTCCTTTCCATTGTCATCCTAAAACTACGGTGGAGTCAAAAACATTAGTGAAACTAACTTAAAACAGGTTGAAAATGAAAAAAATAGAACATAAATGCAAAGTCTACAATCAACAACTCAACACTTCAAATGCGTTTAATTAGGTCATTCTCACGACAACATGACAGAAAACGCAATCATGTAGATTTCATTCAAAGTGCTACCAAAAAAATAACACTGATAAAATAAATGTTACTGATTGCATTTATTCATATAGAAGAACACAAGCAATAGGTAAAATTAATTGATGGTATTTGTTTTTTCAATTAAAAATCTGTTTTATTTCATAAATACCTGTTAAAGAAGACCAATATCGAAACGTTTCAATGCGAATTTTACAATGGCGGCTTGTTCCATTTTAATTTTGTTTGTCATGCGATTATATCCCCTCACGCAACGACATAAAGTTTTAAATCGAATGTTGGAATTTAAATCGGAGCACAGATAATAACCCGGTGAAAGCGCCAGGGCAGCCCGCGAAATTTAAACCACCAGTACAACATTTTTATCAGCAGCGGCCCACATCACATCGCAGTTTGTCAGTTGGGCCATGAGAGTTCCTGGTCTACTGAGAGCTTTTCTGGCTCACGGTATGTATGTTGTAACTACCTATTTTTTGAGCTTCACTAACTCTATTTTTTTTTTTATCTTGGGACAACTCACACACGGTTATCTGATCCCAAGCTAAGCAGAGCTTGTGTTATGGTAACCAGACAACTGATATACATACTTATATAATTTATAAATACATACATATTATAGATAATTCACACCCAGACACAGAACAAACAATCATGCTCATCACACAAAGTTTGTCCTGGGTGGGAATCGAACCCACGACCTCCGGCGCAGCAGTCAGGGCCACTAACCACTAGACCAACAGGCCCGTCAATTATATATTTGGTAATTTGGATATCGATTAGTGTATTGATTGACCTTAGAACGCTGTTCCGACACTTAGATCTGACTGTTGACATCTCCACTTTATGAGGGTGAGTCATTTTATGGCCCATGGTGAGCTGGACTTAGCTGTGAAAATGAAAACAATTGCGATTGTGACTATGTAATGCAGTAAGCCCGTAGGGTATCTTAATACTATAATAAAACAAAGCACATTTTTTGTATTCAAATTTATATTATTGTACACACTTCTATATCACAAAACGTTTTATTATTTTTCTTTTCCATTTACAATAGATTTACAACACATTAATAATTAAAATGGTAACTTATTCTAGTTTGATTGACACACGGAGCACGACGGAACAGTCCTTTCATAGTTTTTTAACCTTTGTTAGCAGCAATCTAAGACTACAACCATACACCTACGAGAATAAAGATCATTGTAATATAGTCTTGTAGTTGGTCTGGCGGCGAACATGTCGAAGACCAAAGGAACAGACGTCGCTAGAGTATAGGATAAGAGTGAATGGTGAGGATTGATAATACTAACTAGTACAGTAAGTCTGTTTCCAGGTTAGACAGGACGAGCCGAAAATACCTGGTAGAGCTACCTGCTCCATGAAGAAGCTTATGAAGCGAAAAATCATGGATATGCATTTTTCCCATTTTGTTCTGGAGATCCCAAAATCGATCTTCGACGAATAGTTAGAAGTACAAATTCAAGATTTCCCAACGCGCAATGGAGCTTAGAATTCTGGGAGTAAAGTTATACGCAACACTACACTGCGCAGACTGCGTTCCAAAACACAACTGACGTTGCTCAAAAAGCAGCCAAGCTGGAGTGGAGTTGGCTTGACAATTACGATCGCATGCCCAAAATAGGCACCTTATGGGGCCTTGATACAGTCAGACGACGTCGCAACATACCTTGCAGAAAATGGCCGGACGAGCTGAACAAAACCGACGACCAGTTGTCCACCCTAGCCTTGGATGGAGAAAACTGGAAGTTATGGAGTGATCGTCTTTGCCCATAAGTATGATGACACAGGCTAAAAGTATCAGCATCAAAAAAGGATATCATAAAAAAACAGCAACCTGGACGATGCATCTACCTCTTATTATCCGGACTAAAATCACGTATCGATTGACATCTCATTCTTCCAAAATGGGCTCAAGAAGTTTAGGCGCTAGATACTAGATGGCAAAAAAAAAGCTACAAACACTGCTAAAATCATAACCCTTCCTTTTGGCCTACTCGGGTAAAAACTTTGAAAGGGCTGTAGCACAACTACAAACGAATTTGTACAATGGGCACAAAAAGTAGCCTAGCGTAAAATAATAATGATAAATTCATAAGTTCTTTTACAATCACTGCACAGCTACAAAGGGTTTAAAATAAATAATAAGCTTGATAAATAAAACTTGAATAAAATGTAATAAATAACACACATATTTCATACAAGTCAATAAATAATTTGCGACAAAATATAGAGCATTGGACTCGCTTGGATATTGCTAAGTGTATTCATGTTAGTGCTCGCGAATGTATACCTTATACTCGGTTCTGATTGGTTAATTTGCAAGATATCAGAGGTAGGTATGCTACTACTTTTTTTTGTTTGCGGATGTGACAACAAATCACTTCCCCCGCTCAGGGGCGGAAGGCGGGGGTGAGTATCAGATTTGTACTGAATAAAACCCACCCATGTTCCTTCTATTGCCCACAACCGCGACAGGCGGTGGCCCTGGCTGGCCCCTCTGTGGTATGCCACTACTTCAGAGAGGCAATTGTGCAAGTTCTTCAGAAGTTATTCACGTACTGATGGAGTCACACATATGATGAATATGTGGCTACCGTACGTCTCTGTTTACCGAGACATACCTATCCCAGTCAATAAATCATTTGTCCAATAATATTATTATGCAAGTCTCGTGCCCTTGTGGAGAATAACGCATATAAAATATCAATTCAAATATATGCTTTACAAATTCAATGGAACACAATCGTTTAAAATATAAATTCCAGCATCATATTAATTCTTTTACGATTTTATTTATATTTCTAATTTATTATTTACAAAAATAACTAATGAGATTCAATTTTGATTAGAGCCATATTTTCCACGATGTTTTTAACTATATTCAATTTATTAGGCCCGTGACATCTGACAGCGGAGAATGGAAGAAGAAATTGTGTTGCGCCGACCCTAGAATAGATGAGGACAAGTGCAGGAAGATAATTCAATATATAAGGGCTTAACATTCCGTCATATGGGCTGTTTCACTGTCACATTTGCTCTTTCATAGATAACTTTGTTTCAGTAGTGTAACACATTGCCATATGCATGGGCCTAAATCAGTAGCCTGTATTATTTAAATACAAAAAAAGCTTGTTTATCTTCCATAAATAACTACAGCTTTCTATTATATTTTTAATATGTAAAAACAAATATTCCCATTTCTTTCTTTCAAATGTTGTTGTTCGACTAAAAAAGAAAGCGTAAAACCAAAAGCTGTCAAAATTGAGGTAGTTTCACGATAAAATAATTATACCAACTCACTCACACTCCCTTCGCTATGACCCTTCGCACTTGACATCTGTATTCATATTTTGTCCAATTTTCTGTATAGCATTATTATCTAACAGATTAAAAACATTTTTATTTTCTGGCAACACAATTTTGTAATGATCAGACGAAGGCACGGGGGCGTTGGGTTTAGCGTGATCTCTTTTAAAATGGCGACTCAAATGACTAGTTTGAGTGAATTTTCTGTCGCATATTTTGCATTGGTATTTCTTTTCTCCTGTGTGAACTACCCTGTGCTGTTTTAGAGCGGAAGACGTGTAAAATGTTTTGCCACATTCGCAGTGGTAGTCGCGTTGTCCTTTATGCCTTTTCAGATGGACATTGTAGGCGCTGCAGGTTACGAAACCTCGTTGACATTCTTTGCAGTTGTATCTAAAATTAAGATTAAAATCTTGAATTGGTTTTAAGATAATAAATACGAATCATATTCGATTTGAATCCAATGATTTTCAGACGACGTTTAATAATGGCTTAAATACAAATTTGCTGATGTTTAACAGATTTTATTGTGCAAAATAAAAACAAAACATGTCGTGCAATTAGACCGTGGCATCCAAAGATGACCATTAATTATAAACTCAGAGAAGGGATTTTTCATTTTCATTACTAGGCTTCCCTCCTGAAAATATCCACAAGACGCCACTGATAGCTGTCGGCAAGATTTATTTATTTAATTGTGCTTGGTTCCCGATTTATTTTAACCTAAGCAAGCTAAACCTATTTGTTGAAATGGTAGCTTATACAATACAACTTACCTAACTTCCTTATTATGTATCCTAACATGTATAGACAAGTTTCCGGAGGTCGCAAAGGTCTTGGTGCAGAGGTGACAAGAGTATGGCTTTTCACCATTGTGGATCCGCTGGTGAACCTTCAGCTCTGCTTTTATTGGGAAACCTGACAAATTCAAAACACAAGGTTAAAATTAACTAGCGACAGCCTAGCTTTCAGTTGCGTTCAAGTGTGCGAAATCTATAAATAACTCCCCTTCCACCCCCGCTCTGGGTAGAGCGGGAGGGCGTGTCAGACTATTACTGACTAAAACCCATCCATATACCTTCTTTTGTCCTTTGTGTTCCGATGCCGCAGTATCTCTTTAGTGCTCGCTTTTATACGCATTGGTTTCTTATTTTTTTTTAATGACGTCCACACTAAAAATGTATAATTAAGGTAGTTCTGGCTTAATTCCCAATTATCTTACCTTTGCCACAAACTTGACACAAATATGGCTTGTCTCCTTTATGTCGCTTCATATGTATGGATAGCTGCGCGCTCTGCACAAACGTTTTGAAACAAATTTCACAGCTGTATAGTTTTTCCCCTAGAAAAAAATATTGCCAAGTTTAATTATTTTTTATTAATACAATGGCAACACAGTACAACAAGGAAAAGTGTACGCTTCGGTAATATTCATGTTTCCGAATAAGTACGATCAGCGTGCCACAGAGTGAGACAAAGCTTGTGATAACTGTGACGAAACTTGTGAGTATTTTTGTTCAAAATTTATTGAAGCTCTTAAGTTAGCTACGAGTGACGGGTTGTGAAGATATAGTTCGTGTTCGATGATAACGGTTCGGAACATTTTACTTAAAGTTGCGCAGAACATCATTTTAGGTATCAGCGCAGCGCATCGTGTAGTTGTTTCTGGGCATACCGTCACCCGTAGCTAACTCAGGAGCCGCCATAAAGTTGGAACAAAACTAAATTGCTACGTTTTGTAGTAGTGTACCTCATGTACGGCAGGTACATGAGGTACAAAACTACTACTACTACTACAAAACGTTTGTATACATAAATGGATCTTTATTCAGAATCACAAAATACAATACGAAGCTTAAATTTCGAATGTAGGTATTATAATGTAAGATGGCTGTACTATGAGTATCCCATATCACTGGCTGCCGGATCTCTAAAAATATGTTATGTGCAGGATATAAGTTTAATTTTTTCACTTTACTCATACTAATTTTGAAAATTTATTGGAATTGCCCAGACTGTTGCTAGAGTATATATATTAAGTAATAACTTCAAAATTATTGCCGAAGCGCAAAAAAATCCTGGGAGATCTGTAAATGCAGGTCTAGATTTCTCTATTATTGTAGTTTCTTTTACTGACATGTTAATCAACATATATGCGTAACGCAATACTTATAATTGTAAAGCAGAGAATCTGAATAAAGCTGATTTTGTGGAGAATATAGACCAACTGTAGTTCCACTTACTTGTATTATGTATATTAATGTTATAGACTCACCTTTGTGCATACGTATATGGTTGACAAGTCCAGTTCTTCTGCCAAACTGTTTGGGACAATACGTGCAGTGGTACGGTGTCTCGCCTGTATGTACTTTCTTATGTTGAAATAATGCACTGTGACCTCTGCAAAAATATATAGGTTCAGGTTGTACAAACTAAAACTGGGTGAAACTTTACGTATGTGGTGGCTATCTAGGGTAAGGTACAAACGCCTGCACATCAAGCTACTACAATCTGTCAGATTTCTTTGATAGATTTTCGACTTTATTTCTAAAGTATTAAGGTTCAAGGTTCATTGGAAATAATTGTCAGTTTCGGGTAGCTTGACCTGCAGGCGTCTGTACATTCGAGTCGCTTGAATTGGGTGTAGGGCCGCTCCCTATTTTTTCCCTCTGCCAGATATGCAGTTTATTTTTATTTTTAGAGAATATAATTTATATAAAATGATTTTTGGTAAAAAATGCCTTAATAGACGGGCAGAGGAAGCAAGTGAAAATTAAAAGCCGTAGTCGATGGAGGGTCGTCACCACGAAGAGGATGGTGGGGTCTATTCGCTCGCTTCGCTGCCTGTTGTTTAGAAGTCACTGCTGATTTATAAAAGACCTACTTTCGCCCGCCACTTCGTCCGCGTGGCATAGTTACTTTGGGCTACTGCTAACTTTAACCCGCGTGATGATCGAAAAACAATTATCTTCCTCTCCCTTTTTCAGCCCTCTTTCTCCCCTTATCTTACTTTTATTAGCCTATGTCCCTCTCCAGGGTCCTAACTATATCTCTACCAAAATTCATCAAAATCGGTTTGGCCATTTAGGTATGAAGACGTAACAAACAAACTCACTTCCGCTTTTATAATATTCGTAAGGATTCCTTACCTAAACGTAGCAGGACATTCAGGACATAGATACGGCCTGAGATCCGTATGGCACAGCTTGTGAGCCTTTAGGTTACTTTTAGTGCTAAGGAACTTGCCGCAGATGTCGCACTGATGCGGCAGCTTGCTTTCCGGTAAACGCGGGACTTCGCCCTCTAGGTACACTGGAATTAAAGTCATAGTAAGGATTAAAGATCTAAAAACACCACTAGAAACTGGTGGGTCTAATATTCTTTTTATACACAACTACAAAAGTTATTTATAAATGCGAAAGTTTAGTTGGTTACTTTTTTATGCAAAATTACTGAATGCGTTTTGACGAATTTTCTTCTTTCTTCACGCATATAATGCATAACCGAGATTAACATGTCGGCTACTTTTAATCCTAGGACTGTATACATCCACACAGACAAAGCCATTCTCGTTTTAGTTAATACTAGTATCATTTAACCGCTTGTATGCCGGAATTACAGTAACAATTAAAAACGCATTGTGTCTCGCGTAGATCTACGTTCCGGCATACAAGGGGTTAATACTAAACTTCAATATCATTTAATACTTATGGAAATTATGTTTACTTTCTTTCTCTATACATACCTTTTTTCTTTCTACCTCTTTTCTTTTTGGGCTTGTCCTCCGAATTTTCATTTTCTGATAAAAAATAAGATATAAACTATAAATATAAAAAATCTGTACAAATTGGTATCACAATGAAATATTTAGAAAAAAGCACCTGATTTTTTAATTTTGATTTGTTCTAACAACATGTTGTCATCATCAGCATCCCAGCAACTCTCATTACCATCATCATTTAGTAATGGTTCTGGAATTAAAAAACTGAAATTAGTGTCTATGCTTACAGTACCACAACAACATGATTTCTCTGTAGGCATGTGAATCAATTGACCCATAAAAATCCAGTAAAAGCGAGCAGACCACGGTATACTGGGAATGTATAGCTAGAAGTGTCACTACATTGTAAGAAGAAATTGGTATACAGGCAAATAAATAAAGCACCACTTACCTAGTTTAATGTCCTTGATATCATCTTGATTATTACCGTCTAGCAGGAGTTCCTCGTTTGCTTCATGACTATTCTCTAATTTTAAATCTTCCAAATTTAGTTCACCTTTGACACAATCGTCAGAACAACCATTCTTTCTACTGTCCACCTTTGACGGGTTTTCTAACCAATATTTTAGGTTTTTATCACTCTCTTCACATTGTAGATTAAATTCGTAAGTACGTCTAAGCTGTCGGCTACATTCTTTACAAATTAAACGAGGTAGACCATCTCCTATTTGAGGCTGCAAATAGAATTCATAACAAGTACATTATTCTCTACTGTTTAGCTTTTTTATAGGGTTTATGAGTATGAGTTAATCTTAGGTACCTTTAACTTAGTGCAGTTTATCAACATATCACTGTACAAAGTATTCTTTTTCACGTAAAAACTTGTGTAAATATCGTATGTTATTTTATTTTCTACGAGACATATTCGACATATTTTTGTAAAATCTAACGCCATTGTTTGGATTTGCTATGTATAACGTTATTAAAATTGTATCTGACTTTAAAAAAAATAGGCATTTAATCAGTACAAATGCAATTTAATTGAAATTGCATTTTTATTGGAAAAATAAATTGAAGTTCGTCGATTTCTGATACAAACAAATAAATATATTGTCAATGTCAAAGTGACATAAAACCAGAAAAAAAACAAGAAAGCGTTTAATTTTTGCTTTTACTTAAAAAATAAGGCTCAAGGTTTTATTTTTTGGCGAGAAAATTCAGACAGTTTCCATTATTGTTCAAGCAAATTATACTTTTCTATTTTATTCATTCTTTTGATAGCAAATGGACACACCACGCGATGTTTACTTTCGTCTTGTGGCTGTTAAGATGATAGATCCATGAGGCGGGTTGGACAAATGAAATGAGGGTTGAAATGAGGGCCGAAGTAAAATACCGATAATTTTAACGAGGTTACCTCGTTAAAATTATCGGGAAAAATCGTTAAATCTTCGGGATGTCTCCCCATGTAAAGAAAACAAAATATACTCTGTGGTATGGGGTCATTGGACAGGCGTTTGGAATGTGACGCGGCAATGTTTGATTTGAAATCAAAAATATATTTAATGAAAATTAGTAATTTAAAAACGAATCTGGTTATATACTCGCTAACCACATCCTGCGAAAACAAGCAACGTACGAAGTGTTTTAAGTTGGCTACTCAAAAACTGTGTCCCCATACAAACAGTAAGTTTTATCATTGCATTAAGTAGAGTACAATAGCAATTAAAATGACCCAAGTTCAAGCAATACTTTGGTATCTTTCAGCATCGGAGTGTGCGTAGTAGGAGTTAGAGGACACCCAACAGGCGAAGAAACTCATCGTTCTGGTTCGTTCCAATCTCGACGGCAGTTTCAGGCTTGAAAGTTCAAAGGTCAGTTCGCGCCAAATCTTGAGATCTCTCCTAGAAAGTTTAGTTTCAGAACTTTCACAGAATATGTAAATCCGTCGAAAGTGTAATGCCGGTGTTGGAAGAATGTTTGTACAGAAACCATGCGTGTGTAGCTTGTGGTATCGAAACAAACAATTATTTAAGCACATATTATATTTATTTAATTTAAATGCACCATTTACAGTTTATAACATATCAATAGATAAAAACTATGACTAGTATGTATTGTTAACATAGTGAGCCAGATATTCTTCCTACAGATAATGTAAAAAATCAATGTACCCACTTTGATTTTTTACAGTATCTGTAGGAAGAATATCTGGCTATCATTTGTAGATCTTTGACAGTCGTTACAGGTAGTCAGTGTTCCGAAAGTCTGACAACCAGTCTTACCAGGGGGTATAGTATTATCCAGTACTAACTGGGTTGTGGAGGTCAGATGGGCAGTTACTCCATGTAAAATACTGATATTCAGCTGCATCTGGTTAGACTAGAAGCCAACTCCAACATAGTTGGGAAAAGGCTAGGCAGATGATGATGATCTGTAGGAAGAATATTGATACAACAGATTTTTTTGCCTGACTTAGATCTGCAGGAAAATGATTAATTGTTCAATGTTCAACCGGTTTTTCGACATAATATTTAAACACTACTTCTACACTAATACCTGTATAACTCCTACTTATTACATATGAATAAATATTAAAGACTTGGAGATAGATTGTATTGTAGTGTAACAGACAATTTGTTTTTCTTGCATTCTAATATACATTATACACATGCTTAAGCTGTAACAATTAGATCATGGATCATTTCAATGGGATTATGAAATTCAATCAGAACCCCATATCATTTTTATGTCAGAACAAATAGTTTCTGTTATGATCTATTTTAATACTGGTATGTAACAAATAATAATGGTTACAGTCAGACTGTATAAAATATGCCTCTAGGCCCTACACATGACTTCTAGTTCAGTCTTAATCTTTTTCCATATAATACACCACCAAGCCACCAAGTATATGCATGCATAACAGCATGCCCGTAATCCACATAATTTTAGGCAGGTGAGTTCCTAAAAATATCCACATTTCGCCGGTCACGCATGAATCCAGACTCCGTGGGTGCTATTGAGAAATTTTTATCAGAAAAACCCAATAAAACTAATTCCAACATGGACTGAGAATCGAACCCAGTACCTCTTGCTCAATAGTAGCGCTTGAGGCCACTACACCAAGGAGGCATCCCACTACGTCAGTAGCTAAAATATGTTTATAACAATAAATCTTTACTCCAAATAAAAATAGGTAAAATACGGAATCTTACATAAATAAATGTAGGTAGGTATAACAATGTTTGCCCAGCAGTGGGACACAATATAGGATATGAATAAAATCAAAAATGTTATATTCCTGTTTTAGGATAATCTTCTATAACAGACAGCTAAAAAATCTTTAACTTTCTCGTCAAATGCACAACACCTAATCTAAAAACGGTTTTAAAGATCAACCAACTATTTAACCATTTTGAAAAATGTAAATACCACGTCCTGCAAGGATGCAGACAGTGAGCTACTATGGGGACAACGCAATGTTTTAAACAAAATTTAATAAAAATTATATTTAAAATTTAACAAACACAAAGTACTAATTAAATAATTAGTTTTCATTTTTACAGGAAATCCACCCTAACTGTCAAACCCATATTTACAGCAATTTAAATTAACACTTCGCTTTTGACTCAAAAAGTCAAATTTTCAACCAATTTGACTCTCAATCTGTCCATCCCATAAACAAAATATATGCTCAAATATTGAGTTACGAACACCGGCCCCATATAATAAAACTTGTTCAAATATAAATTGGCATAACATTTTTTTATTTTATTTTGAATTACTTAATATGCCTGGTACTATTTTTTCAACTAGAAAATTATTACCAAATAGCAAGTGCAAGGAATTTTAATTATAAAGAGCATCAATTATTTCTGGGTAATGGTTAATTATGTGTTTCAACAAAATATTCATGTTTCTACAACCTCAATGTACAACATTCAAATTTAATTAAAAATTCACCATAACAGTGTTCCTGAAGAAGTTTTCAACAGTTCAGCTTTAATTGTCATTGTTTATCTCATCGGCCACAAATCACCTCACAGACAACAACCACAGAAAGTTCTTCTCACTCTCTTCGCATTCCAAATGGAACTCATACATATCTTCAAGATGCTGAATGCAGTTCCTGCACATGTAAGGAGGAAGACCATCTTTTGCATGTAGCTAGAAAGAAATTGGGACAGTTATTACTGGAAGAAATCATGTATACAATCACTTACTATGCTTGTAATTCAAGAAGGATTAAGTAGATAATATATTAAAATAAATGTACATCCACTTGTAGAACATGTACACAAGTTCTACAAGTTCCACATGTTCTACAAGTGGCTGCTGAGCTTGAGGTCTTGGGTTTCATTCCCAGGTTAGGCAAAGCATTACACTTCTGTGAATTATTAGAAAAAACAATGCAAGGATTTATTGTTTTGTAATTTTAAAAATAGTTGATATCGGTCTAGCAGTTTTGGAACTTATTTGGTACAAATAAAAAACAAAAAAATATTTCGTCTTAATACTATTAACATAGATACAGTATAGAGTTACCTCTGATTTAGTGCAGTATGCCAGCATATCACAATATAAGGTTTCCCTCTGTACGTAATAAGTGTTGAATATATCGCAATATCGCACATTTTTGCGCAGGCAAATACGACATATTTTTCTATTAGCGGGCCACAAATTTTCTGCCTCCATAATTACTGTATTCGTTACTAAATACTGCAAGTACAACAAATTCCGTAATATAGTGCGGAATTACGAGTAGTCAAAACAAATAAACGGAATAAATTACAATATTGACAAACTGAATGCTGATGTCAAATCAAAATATTATAGGTTTGACATTCGCGCTATTCGTGTTATCAGGATATTAATATTCTGTGGTCTTATCGTTTTATGTATTGACGATTTCATTTGTATTCCTAATAATAGAATTTCCACTGGTTTCCGAATATGTGTAGCTCACAACTTGAAACGAGAATGTTGAGAATTGAGATAGATGTGCGGTGTGACAAGAATGGGTAAGAACAGAATATAATAATGGAAGTTTGAAAGTTGCGCTTGTTACAGAAAAATTGAAAAGGAGTCGATAATCGTAGTCACGCGCGTGAAAGTAGATGGGGAAGGAGAGGGAGAGGAAGGCTAAGGAAAGATGGATAGAATGTGTAAGAAATAATATGAATTTGAGGAGAGGCTGGAGAGGCGGCAAGGCATCCTCACCTACCGCCTGACGCAGGTCCTCACCGGACACGGAAGTTTCGGGAGGTTCCTGCACATAATCGGGCGGGAGGAAACGCCTGGGTGTCACCATTGTGACGACCGCCCGGAGGACACGGTGGAGCACACATTGGCGGTCGGCCCAGTTTGGGCGGAGCACCGCCGTGCCCTCGTGGAGGCGATCGGCGGCGGCGATCTCTCAGTTCAGTGTATGGTCCGGAGCGAGAGGAAATGGGAAGCGGTCACCTCCTTCTGCGAAGCAGTCATGCTAGTGAAGGAGGAGGCCGGGCGTATGAGGGAGGGAACCTCAAACCAACCCAGCCGCCGCGGGAGACGCCCCGAGACGACTTCCGGCCACCGTATATGCGGGCCTGTGAGCTACCCATTGCTCACCATCCATCCGTCTAGTAACGACAGGCCGTGTCGACGGCGCGTTCGTGTTTCACGCGCGCCTCAAAGAGATGTCAGCAAAGCAGAGGGGCTTGCCAGAGCCTCCGCGTGCCGGGTTGTTCGAAAGAGATAGGTACCGCGGCCCCGGAACGCAAGGGGCAATAGAAGGAACATGGGTGGGTTTTATTCAGTAAAAGTCTGACGCTATGTCCTAATTAGCTGCCGCAATACGACACAACATCTGTTGTCCAACCGACCAACCAACGCAAAAAAAAATAAACAAAGCGCTTTGAATGGATCTGTCCTAACTGGCAACTTGCACGGACGTGCAACGTCGCATTTGTTGGTCGCACGCGTTTGAATTTCAAACCTGTTCTATTTTGTCGTGTCGGTCGTGTCGTTCGCTTGGAAACCACGTGTTGTTTATTTACAAAAATAAATAATTCCAATGATTCTTTAATAACATAAATACAAGGAAGACCTATATTGTGGAGTAAATGTAAAATGAATTATTGTTTTCTCGTAGTTGACAGAACAGATGGTGAAATTCGCCAAATTTCATCCTATCTATATATCTTTTGTACTCGTTCACGTTCGTATTTTTGTTTCATCGTTAATAAATATTTTAAATAACAGTTTTCACATAAGTAAAGCACAGTGCCCTTTGACAACGCCAGCTTGACGACTGACGTGACGACGACAGTTCAGTTTGGACACAATCACATTGTCGTACGACCAACTTGATTCGTTTTGTTGTCGGCAGTGCGAGCGACCGATTTTGTCGTCGAACGACTTAACCAGTTAGGACGTAGCCTTACACGCCCCCCCGGTCCGCCCAGAGTGGGGGAAGTTATTTGATGATTTCGAACCACAAAAATAACGGATAATATGAAGGATAAAGGAGTTGAATGCCGTTATGTCTGACAGGAGAGAATGGAAGAATAGTCTGTGGGAAGAAGAAAACTTGTCGCGCCGACCTCAAACAAAATGGGACAAGGACAGGATGATGATGTGAAATTAACTAAAACTGTTTGCAAAAGAAGAAAGAAAACTGAAAATCTGTGTCCAGGTAGCGCGATGGGTCAACCTGAACTCATGCTAAATACAAAGGATAGCCAAATCGCATGGTCAATGTCACCGGTGAAAGAATTGAAAAAAAAAGTGGTTGCTTAGGTTAGTCGATTAGTCGACCGCTAACTGCGCCACACTATGTTTAGGGTGAATTTTTTACCTGTGAAATGGAAGAATTTCGTGTAAAATGTCGGAGAACCCACAGATTAGTAGCAAGAACCGGGTCAATTCGTGAATGATAACAGTTTATAAACAAAAGTAGTGGTATTTTTCAAGAAAATAGTATCAAGTGCATGAATTAAAAGTGTTCCTTTAAGTAAAGTTAAAAATGTCTGCTCTTCAGAAGACTATAATGAAAAACAAATTGCCGCCAAGATGTCCCAGAACTTCTGGCGTATCAAAGTAAGAAAAGACCTAGATTATTGGGAAAAATAACTGAACAAATTATAACAGCGTTATCTAAAACCTAAATTAAAATCATTGCATTGTCTATTTAATAACAAATGTCGAATATAATGACTACTTCGTTCTTAAAGATTGCATATTTTAATCTTACGTGGTGCATTGTTTTCAAACATTAGCATCATGCATGCACAATCAAGTACTTGTTTTACTTACACGGATATCCATTCAACTTGTATTTATCTAACATGAAAATAAATATTGTGAACATGATCAAAATGATATTCACGAGCGCGGCCGCGGGAAAAATTGTATTATTATCCACCAGTGCTTTCTTTCGCAGTACTCGAGTGGTTTTACTTGTTCAGAAGCATTGACCATAACTATTAAATTTCTTTCAGAATGGCACCATTCGGCGCAGGTCGTCGTAAGGACTATACTCCAGTGTCATGGAAGGAGTATTTCCACAGGACTGTAGATGTGGATACGGATGGTGGAAGGTTCAGGGTGTACCTGTCTCCAGAGCCTGACCACCCAGACAGGCCTAGGATAGTGACCCTGCATGGGGGCGGGTATTCAGGGCTCAGTTGGGCTTTGTTTACAGTAAGTGTAACTCATAAACACACACGCACACAAGTAAACAAACACTTGTAAATATTTAATAAATACTTCAAAACGAATTCTTTTCTATAATCAAAAGGTCTTTTTATTGTGTGTTGAAACAGGGGAGTTTCTTTTTTTAATTGTTTATGGGCTCACTGTTGACCTCAATCTTGTCTAAGGACAGTGTTGAGAATGACAAAAGGCTGAATTAATCCAAAGGAAGCCTGTTAATTCTTGACTTAAATAAAGTTAATTTAAACCTGGTTGATTGAACTATCCCCTAAATACTTCATGCCTTTAATGTTATCAACATTGTAACTGATGAGACAGGAACACAATGTATCTGTCTTAATTTTTTTTTGTCCTCTATTCCAGGAGGAAATCACAAACATGATACACTGTCAAGTAGTATCGGTTGACATCAGAGGTCATGGGGAGACCAAGGCAGACAATCCTGATGACCTCAGTATTGAAACACTTGTACAGTGAGTTTTATTATAATTATTTAATATATTTTTTAAATATTACCCCACTATTAATTTCTTCTGTATTGTGGGTGCGTTTACAAACATTCAAACTTACATACACAAACAGCCAGACCCGAAACAACTATTTGTAGGCCATACAAATATGTTTCCGTGCGAGAATCAACCTGCAACACATAGTGCAGCATTCATAAGTGGTTTATCTACCAATTCTGATTCTATTATCTATTGGTAACCAAGAAAATAAATAACATGCATACTAACCTTCCACAAAGCAATTAATTTTACAAATCAAACATATGTTATTTGCAACTACAGCTTAAAACAAATATTACAGTTGATTACACACACATGACTAATGACTTTTACACAGTTGCTATGAACTATTGCATTATATTTGTTCAAGATTAGATAAATATTTAAAATAGGTATGGCTGCTTCATTATATCTACAATATTTCAGTAATAATTGTGCCTCTTGTCTTTTAGCTAAGCTTTCTTTTAATTTTGATAGTTAATGTCTTCAATGTGCCACTGTAAATTGACATTATTGGTACAATTGTGAAACTTACATATGAACATAACTGCGTGGTTGTCATGCAAACTAACTTTATTCTTGAAGCCAGCCTCCTGTGGCCAAGATTAGAGCTGGGAGGCCATGCAATAAGCAGTGGCGGTACTTTCATACAAGCTTAAAAGCTTGGCTTTCCCTTATGACCTAATACTCTTAACTTAATGATGTTAGGGTTTCTGAACAGTCTGCTATCTTTACGGGTTTGCCCTATTGTTGACCATTAGACACGCCACTGGCAATAAGTAGAAATTTAAACAAGTTCTACTAAGTACAAATTGTACTTCTGATAATAGATAACACTGTATGAGAACTTCTCCACAAGGTCAATTCTGTGTTTTCCTAATGCCATCCACAGCTAACATAACATAACAAACTATCCAAATGTAAATTTTCCAGTGACATAGAACAAGTGCTGCACAAGCTGTTCTCAGAAGGAATCCCGCCTCTGATCCTAGTGGGTCACTCGATGGGCGGCGCGGTCGCAGTACGCGTCGCGCTGCAGCCCTCGTTGGAGCACGCTATACATGGCATCGCTGTCATTGATGTGGTAGAAGGTAAAAATTACACTACGATTATAAGCACGAGATTCTATTATCAATCGACCAATCACTTAATTTTCAGGCATTGCATGACCAATAGGCAAAGTCGCGAGCATTAAAAAGTTAGCAAATCAAATATTTTTTTTTTATTTCACATAGGCCTGCTATGCACCATGGAGGTTGGTCGTTTCCTATGGAGAAGAACCGGGAAAAAACTCCATGGAAACTCTTTTAAAATATTGTTGTTACAGTGTTAGTACTTAAGTATAAGAGGACAGAGTAGGCCTGACAATAAGTCATTGCTGTAGCAACATTAAAAAGCGATTTTATTTGTTTTTTGATATGACCAATATTGTAATAATTTTGTGTTACAATGTGATGATGATTAAAAAAAATATCCTATGTGTTATTCCAGACTATAATCGTTCAACTGTTTTGACGTAAAAGAGAACAAACATCCATACATCCATCCTCACAAACTAAATTTTCTACCTGACCCAACAGCCTAACAAGAGCATTGGTGACGAGAACTAACAAATACTTTGTATAATTACAGGCACAGCTATGGATGCGCTGGCCAGCATGCAGAGCTTCTTGAGGAGTAGACCCACACACTTCAAAAGCATTGAACATGCTATAGAGTGGTGGTAAGGAAACATTAGCACTTTGTTGCAAAAATATTTATTTATTTATTACAGCAAGGATGACTTACAGCTTATACAAATACTTAACAAATAGAGCACCATAGATAAATTAATAATACAAGCCTTGTATTTCTTGTAAAAAAATTACATAATAACTTATCTCTCTTAATCTTATATCTATTATACTATGTACACACGACGACACATCAACCTATACAAAACCAGTTTATGCGGATCTCTCACTGTACTAGAAATCTATCGTGTACGATCCGTTGTTGAGAGAGCAGCATAAACTGGTTTTGTATAGGTTGATGTGTCGTCGTGTGTACCTATGTATTAATTAAATTTACAAGAACCCCTCCGCTGGTAAAGGCCTGCTCCAAAGAAGCCTAATTATCTGTATCTTGAGCTGAATACATCCAGTCTAAGCTAACCGTTTTTTTATGTCTTCTGCCCATTTCGTTGGTGGTCTTCCTCTACAGCGCTTTCCTTTTGGACCTTTCCATGAGGAAAAATTCTACTGGTTCAGTGCTCATCCTTTAATCTTGCGACATGACCTGCCCACTTCCATTTCAGTTTTTGAGCGTATATAACAGCATAGATAACAGCAAGCCAATTACTAGTCCTCACATATAGAATCAGACTAGAAATTAAAATGTGAGCACAACAGTACTTAACACATTGAGTTACCTCATATAAAGTATACATAACTAAAGTAATATATAAAGCTACAACGAGTGATTGAGTAAAACTGTTTAAAATGTGAAACAATTTAAAGGGTACTTCAAATAACTTGAGAAATATGAACCATACTAGCTCATGCCTGCTTGGAGTTCGGTAACTTTCCCACAATATCATTGTATCGGAATACAAAGTATCCCTATGTGTTCCGAATTTCAGTCATATAATTATGTTACTAGCTGTTCCACGCGGTTTCACCCACGCTGCTCAGCACCTGTTGGTCGTAGCGTGATGTTATATAGCCTATAGCCTTCCTCAAGAAATGGACTATCTAACACTAAAAGAATTTTCCAATTCCAACTAGTAGTCCCTGAGATTAGCGCGTTCAAACAAACAAACAAACAAACTCTTCAGCTTTATAATATTAGTATAGATATTTAGTATTTTATGCGTGGCAGAGTAACCAACATACATACACTATCAAAAACTTACGTACTCATAATATTGGTAGGATTTTTGGGTGTCTTTTGGATATTTTCTGATCATGTTCTATCTTTTATTTTCAGTGTCCGAAGTGGCCAAGTACGAAATGTGGAGTCAGCTAAAGTGTCAATGCCCAGTCAAATTGTCAAGTAAGTTTTATTAACAACTAGTGACCCGTCCCGGCTTCGCACGGATGCAATGTAGATACTAACATTATACATATTTGTAAAGATAACCCCAATACCACTTACAGTGACTCGAATCAAACCCCTTCATGCATGATTGCAACCACTCGACCCAAGAGGCAATTGATTGAATTGATGATGATTGAATAACAAAGGTGATTGTTGTCATAGCAAAGAAGAACTAAGTAGTTATTAATATTTTCAGTTGTGAAACTGGCCTCCTTGCCACGAACGAGGTGGAAACCTACACTAGCGCGTCAGACGAGCCCGTGCCGATGCCGACACGACACGAGTCTCTCGCCGACCGTATTGTGGAAGAGGACGACGAGGCCGAGGGAGAGGCCGACACCCACACCGAGCCTGAACCGGAGCCCGAAATGTACGCCAAGCCCACTGCTCTAGGCGACGGCAATGCTAGCATGAAGTGAGTCACTATCTGCCTGACTTTTGGTGTCGGCTTCCAGTCTTACCGCATGCTGCTGAATACCAGCCTTTTACATGGAATTACTGCCTATTTACTCGACTACGGCGAAGCAAAAAAGAGTGTAATGATTTTCAGCCTCCACAATCAAGCCATTAGTAATTACTGGGTAAAATATGTTGTGTGACTGTCTATTAAAAAAAGGCATAGTTTTCATGTCAGACTATCTAAAAAAGGCATAGTTTTCATGTTAGACTGTCTATTAAAAAACGCATAGTTTTCATGTTAGACTGTTTATGAAAGAGGCATAGTTTTCATGTTAGACTGACAAAAAGGGTATAATTTTCATGTTTGACTATCTAAAAAGGTAAGTATAGTTTTCATGTTAGACTGTCTAAAAAAAGAAATAGTTTTCATGTTAGACTGAAAAAAGGCACAGTTTTCATGTTAGACTGTGAAAAAAGACTTAGTTTTCATGTTAGACTGTGAAAAAAGGCATAGTTTTGATGTTAGACTGTGTAAATACAAGGCATAGTTTTCATGTTAGACTGTCTAAAAAAGGCATAGTTTTCATGTTAGACTGTCTAAAAAAGGCATAGTTTTCATGTTAGACTGTCTAAAAAAAGTCATAGTTTTCATGTTAGACTCGTCTAAAAAAAGGCGTAGTTTTCTTGTTAGACTGTGAAAAAAGGTAAAGTTTTTATGTTAGATTGTAAAAAAGGCATAGTTTTCATGTCAGACTGTGAAAAAAGTCATAATTTTCATGTTAGACGGTGAAAAAAGACATAGTTTTCATGTTAGACTGAAAAAGGCATAGTTTTTATGTTAGACTGTAAAAAAGGCATAGTTTTCATGTTAGACTGTAAAAAAGGCATAATTTTCATGATAGACTGTCTATAAAATCTAAAATTTGTTTTGCTGACAGAAAAGTATGACATGTGATGCGAAGGAATGAGGAAAGTTTTTAGTATGATTGTGGATGGGTATAAGAGTAAGCAAAGACCAAAGAAAGGATGGGTGGACTGCTAGGATGATGAAATTCATTTAGTTATTTAATTACTAGCTGGCGACCGCGTGATGACAAAAAAAAGTATCCTATGTGTTATTCCTAGACTATGTTATCTACCTCTGTGCCAAATTTCATTAAGTTTCGTTCGGCCGTTTTGACGTGATAGAGTATCAAACATCCATACACCCATCCATCCTCACAAACATTCTCATTTATAATATTAGTAGGAATTAATTTTTGGTTAATAATTTGTAGATACAAATGGCGCATCGACCTGTCCAAGACGGAGCGTCACTGGTCGGGTTGGTTCCGCGGTCTGTCGGCGGCGTTCCTGTGCGTGCGCGCGCCGCGCCTGCTGCTGCTGGCGTCCATCGACGGGCTCGACCGGGACCTCACCGTGGGACAGATGCAGGGTCTGTATCAGTATCTTGAGGTGGGAGCGCTACAGTAGCCATCGAAATTCTATTTTTCATAAATTTTTCGAAATTGGCAGTTTTGTGTTAGTGTTTTTCGCTTGGCGCAGTGGCTGACCGATCAACTACTGCGCTGCAAGTCGCGAGTTCGATCCCCGCACGGAACAAATATTTGTATGGCCTACGGATAGTTGTTCCGGGTCTGGGTGTTTGTGTATGCGAGTTAATTTTTTTTTGTAAACGCACTCACGATGCAGGAGAAATTCAGAGTGGGGTAACGTTGTTTTTTTAAAAAATAAAAGGTGTCAGGGTGTTCATATATAGATCGTGACGAGTTTAATCATACTTCACTATGGATTCCACGACAGTGATAGTTAATGCATGGCAGAATCTATTCTTAATGCTGATATTTCGGGTTCTTAGGTAAATTCCAGATGCAAGTTCTAACGCGATGTGGACATGCTGTACATGAAGATACTCCTGGCGAGGTAAGCTATAAAAATATACATTACCAAGCTTTTTTTGTTCAGCCCCAGACAGCTTGGTGGCAGATTTGATGGAGTTTGTCCATCAGGTTGGTGATCCACCACGTGGTCTCACGCCTTCAACTGGAGCTTGAGTCAGCGCGTTTTAATAATTGTTTTTAATATTCCCATTTAATTAATGTTTTAATAAATTGTAGATCTTTGACAGTCGTAACAGGTAGTTAGTGTTCCGAAACTCTTGGCAACCAGCCTTATCAAGGCGTATCTTTACTCAGCTCCGCTCCATGTAAAATACTGGTACTCAGCTGCATCCGGTTAGACTGGAAGCCGACCCCAACATAGTTGGGAAAATGCTAGGCAGATGATGATGTTTTAAAAATCATTTAAAATATTTTCATTTAGGTAATTGACGATTGATTTAATTTTAATTTGACGACACGGTTGGCGCAGTGGCTGAGCGATCGACTGCTGCGCTGCGTGTCAAGGGTTCGATCCTCGCATAGAACAAATATTTGTATGGTCTACACTCTACAGGTAGTTGTTTTGGGTCTGGCTGTTTGTGAATGTGAGTTTAAATGTTTGTAAACGCACCCACGATACAGGAGAAATCCTAGTGTGGGGCAAAGTTTAAAAAAAAATTATGTGTTTCCAGGTCGCTCGGGTAGTAGCGTCGTTCGCGCTTCGGCATCGCCTTACCACGGCCACCGAGAACGGAGAACAGATGCACCTCGTGCACGGCAGCATGCCTGGCTGCTGAACTGTATACATTCACTACCGAATGCTCATTATAACTTGGCTGTATCGAATTTGAGGAACGAAATTAGATTTAGAGAGGCACCACACTTACCAGTGCTCTGGGCTAGTGGATTTAAGAAACTAACCACCAGTTTTTTAATATTGTTTATTTATTTTAGTAATTGTCAAACTAAAAAAGACATTTATTTCAATTAAAACATTAACAGGTACTCTTCAATTGTCAAAGTAACTCACAGTTCAAAACAAAATTAAGTTACAGTCAAATAAAGGCCAAATAATTGTAGTAGTAACCCCATTTAAAACGTAGATCTCTATGCAGAAGATAGGGTAGGAAACTCCATCATACCGCTTTTAAAATTAAAATTTTACTGCAAACTCGGGTTTTTATTGACCAAATAATGGTCAATTGAGTCTGTGCAAAAATACATAGGAAGAAAAATGTGTATTACATAACATAACTCATAAACAGCGATACCCTTTGGTTACCCTTCGGGAGTTATATCTTTGGTAAATCGAAGGAGAAATCGCGTTAAGAGACATAGAAAAAAAAGCGAGAGAACATCCTTCATTTTTGGAAGTTTGTTAAAAAGTCCGACATTTAATTGACTGTTTTTGATTCCACCGAACTATTACTACTGAATAAAAATAATATTACTACTAAAACACCTTTTTCAATCCTTAAGTTCCATATTCGCTTCCAGTCAAGTTATAATGGGCAATATCAGTTCACAAACACATGACAACTGACCAAACATAATTACGATTGTTTAATTGAGAATTCTATTGAAATCACTGTTTTAGGTTGTGTAGGTATTTGGATTACGAATAAGTTATAAACATTTGGTTTACGAAGGTTGTTAAAAATAGTGCTTTTATAGTTTAGAAAAGGAAGGTTGTGTATTTAGCAATATTTGTATCTTAGTTGCTTTTATTTTTTATAGAATCTAAACTCAATCAATACAGGAGGGAATGGGACACAAAACCCCACCGCCGTGGCCTAAAACGGTCAAGAGATCTATATATTAGTAATACTATTAATACTATTGTTTCAGGAGTTTATCTACCCCCCTGGTTGATTGACTTAGCCTCTGGCATAGCCAATATTTAATTTGTAGTCTGTTTGTAAGTAATTAATTGAGCACAACCACAAAAAATTAGGAAATGCACTTACTGAAATGACGAAAATTGCTCGTCAAAGATTTGTTGTTGATCATTTCAATTTATGGCGTATTGGGGTCAAATAACGAAATGCATTTAAATTGCAATAATTGGTCTAAAGCAGCTAAAAAAATGTACTATGTAACTTTAATGATTGTTGTATAACGGCTATAGTGTCGCCTTCTACATGGTATTGGCTAAATTGAGGTGCTTTTCACCTTTGCCAACCTTTCAGGGATAACGATCGTGATATTATCTTGATGGTTGTAGTGTTTTCAATAGAATTCTCTTTAAAATAATCAAAAAAAGAGACAACTATTTTTGAAATAAGTCTGAACATTTGAAGTACTTACCGTTTCGTTTTGTGTAAGAATTCAAAAATGATTATTACTCTATTTCTAATTCTCGGCTATGAATTTGAAGTAACAGCGGTTGCTTGTCAAAGGAGTTGCAACCTAATGATGTATTTACATTGGTAGAGCAATTATTTGGGGCGCTAAAGTACTAAAGGACAATGCCCAAAACAGCCCTATGCAATGAAGAGTATCGGAATACACGTTAATTAATTGTCTTTTAGATAATGTAAGTTGCGAATACTGTCACACGGACTAGCTGTATGTCAAAATGTACATTTGATTGTACATATTTTACGCGACTAATAACATCCCCCAGCCGCTATCTACGCCTAATGTTAAGAATATACATAATTATATTATATATATTTATATGAAAAGTTTCTATGCATTTTAATGTTGCACTTACATCCACAAAGGCGTTAGAAAAAGAATGCATAGGTACCTAATAATTGTCTAGGTAATTAAAAATAGCTAAATTTATTATGATATTATTTTTCTCATTCTTAAAAATCACTCAGAGCTATGAAAAATTATACCTAATATTCATTGTTATGGTTCGATTATAACCTTAAAATCTAGTATTCCTTTTTTAATATATCTATTCTGCAGCTAGTCCGCTATCAATATAAATAAGATCATTAAGTAGTTTACTAATGATGAGAATACATCATTTTCCGATGCACTTGGCTCCAGGGCCAACACTGTATGAGCGCATTGCGCTTCAGAACCTGGAGCACGTTTCACCATACTTCGTTATGTATATGTCCCGTTTAGAATTTTGCTGAAACTGGGCGTTTGCAGGTAGTTAAAACATCATTTTATATTTTTAATGCCACTGTTAACGGCCGTTATTTGCTCAACCGATGTAAATGCGTCCCTAAAAAAGATTTATTTATCAATAAAAATATTTTTCGAAACTATGTGAAAATAAAAATAATTCTTATAATCTTAAGCTTCGCTCACAATGAGACTTATTTTTAAAACTATGCTTTTAATTTGTGAAATTATGTATTTTTAAGAAAAATCTCCTTTTAATTTGATTAACTTTTATATTGTTACGATTGTGTATGCATGTTGGCTCATAGTTTCCCATCCATCCTTAGACACCCAACTTCACCCATTGCTGGGTTTAGGCCTCTGCTTGTGCCAAGCTCCTCGTTTCTATGCCAACTTCATCCAGGGTAATCTCGCGATGGCAGCAATCTCTCTGCCCATAACGCCGCCACACGGTCTAACATTTATCTTAACAGTCCTAGGACTAAAGATGTTCCCAAAGCTAAGTTTCATGTATAGAACTAGTTTTACTTTCGGATCTGTAGGCCTCCTATGACATCTTAAAGCAGAACTTATTCCACTGAGTGAAAGAGATGGTGCTAGACACCCTGTATAGCTCTGTCTCTTTGGTGGTAGGGTAGCTGTTTGCGGGGAGGTCAGAACTCTTACCTCGGGACTTCTTAGTTTCAAACAGCCAGCAAGATCCTACCAGGATGAAGTATCAAGTCCTAACCCTGGTTATATTCAATCCGTGTATTAAATTCAGGTGTGATAAATAAATCAACTCAGGTAAAAATACTGATTATTTATACTATGAAATGTTTAAGTGTCTGAAAATGCTCAGAATTTGTATGATTGAAGATATCATTTTTGGGTTTCGATACCTCAAGAAGAAAATCCTTAGATACCGCGGTCCCGGAACACAAGGGGCAAGAGAAGGAACATAGATGGGTGTTAGGATTTCCAATCCGAAAAAAAGGAGAAAATCTTTGAGGTATCTAAACCTAAGAAAATGTCTAGTTGATATATTATTGTCTTTACTCAATCAGTATTTAATTAAGTTTTTCTTAATGATTTTACTTTCGATTATAATAATAAAAAAAGGATAGCAGGTGGCAAATGACGCAACGTAACGATGTAAATGTTAAAAAAGTCCCTTTTTTCATTTAATTGTTTCCACTTCGTAACATCGATCTCAAAATCGGAATAATTAGCTTATGTTTGGACTAAAGGTATAATATGTAGTGGAAAGTTGCGTAAAATTACTCAATTACGTAATTAAAATAGTATTAAACATCATTTTTCAACTACGAAACATCAGAATCACCTTTAGTGCCTTAGTAATCATTTTGTGTCGTTGCTCGAAATATTTATTTTATTGTTTAGCTTAAGGTACCTGTCACACGGTCGATTTTGGTCGGTAGTTATTTTAACGCTTTCATCCTGTAGTTTTATTTAGCGGTCCAAATTGATCGTGTAATAGGTTACAGATGTCTCAATTTGTATAGATTGTACAGATGCTATTTGATGTTTAATATGAAATAAAGATATATTTAATTCAGCTTTGTGTCTCATTTGTTGTGGACATGCCGTGTATTATCACTGACCCGACCTATTAGTTTGAGCATACATGAAGAATAAAGGACATTATAAATATTGTTATGTTCATGGAAGCAATTGGGGGTGGCTTTTGCCCAGCAGTGAGACAGCCGACACTAAAAAAAAACTTAAAAGGTGTCTAGGGACACCCGGATGGATCGAAGTTTTTATTTATTATGTACAAAAAACCCGTTAACACTCAACAAACATAATTCTCGCGACATCACACATTTCAATGCGAAATAGAGAGACGAAGCGAAAATAACTGGCTTGCTTTCTATGAAAAAGAGAGACAGACAGAAACAAGCGCACGTCGCACGGCTTACAACTTCAGCAAAACGTGTCGTTACAACTTTAGGTCTTCATTTTTTTTCCGTCTAGCCCAATTTCGCAACGCGCGACTTCGTTCCAAAAACGTCCATAGATAATTTGTTTTTATAGTATGTTATTTAAAACCAAAGCTATTGATGAAGAAGAAAAGAACCATGTCTCAAAAATTTAACATCAAATCTTATTCAAACCAATTTAGGAGAGGATAAATATCGTTATTTTTGACCCGTGACATCTGGTTATGAGATATTTACGAAAATGGGAAATTTCAATTATTCTCTTTTTGGATGCCACTTATGATTTGTTTTTTTATTAGTAAATTTGTTATTCCATCGAAATCAGTTAAACACAAAAACGTCCTTTTTATCGGTGTAGGTACGTGGAAAATAAATAAGAAGCTTTTTTAATAGTTTTATTATCAGATCAAAAGGCCAAATACATTCAAGCTAAAATAACACATAAATATGATCTTAAAACATTGTATTTACATACAATTAATTGTAATAAAAATTAATGGTAACTTTAAGTTGTAACAAACTTGGTTTGTATTTAAGTGCAATGACTAGCAACTTGTTAACTTAAGTAACGCTTATACTGATTGTTACAAATTTGAACTACATTCATCTTTCACTAACCATACCAAAACATCGTTTTATAGAAAAGAAAACAGAAAAAAAATAAGTTCACGATTAAAATTATCACACAATTTATTAGTCAAATAATGAAACGTTATTAGAAAAACAAAATTTACTACTTATAATCTTAAGAATATATGAATTGATGATATAAATTATAATTTCCTATTCTGTGGTACCTACGCACGGCGATCAATCAAGATAGGTATACAAAATAAATATAAATAAATAAATATCTTGGGACAACTCACACACGGCTATCTGATCCCAACCTAAGCAGAGCTTGTGTTATGGTAACCAGGCAACTGATATACATACTTATATAATTTATAAATACATATATATTATAGATAAATCACACCCAGACACAGAACAAACAATCAACAATCATGCTCATCACAAAAAGTTTGTCCTGGGTGGGAATCGAACCCACGACCTCCGGCTCAGCAGTCAGGGCCACTAATCACTAGACCAACAGGCCCGTCTAAAATCTTATGCGGATGTCTCATTGGCGGGAAATCTTCACGAAGGGACGCTTGACGTGTCGCCGTGTGTATGTGTACCTACACGATCGGACATGGACATCTCTTACTCCCGTATCTATATTTGAGCTAAAGTAATAACTTGGTCTTAAGTAATTACTTACTCAAAAAATAAATGAGCCAAGAGAGACAAGAATAGGGTATTTTACTCCATATGAAAGAAATTCTAAAAATATACAATTCAGATAGCTTAGGCAACAAGCAATCGGAAAATGTTAAATTTAATTAATAAAATAACTGAATAAATTTTAAAATTGATTTCAAAGTTTTCAATTTTTTTAGTCTGTTGTTAAAAAGCCAAACAGTGTCCGCCATGATTATTACGTCATAAGGTCATGTAAACAAAAAACTGACAATTGTCAACTGAGCAACTATTACTATTTTTGTATTATAAAACTTTACATTAAATTTTTTATTAAAATAGTAGTAATAATACCATGGAAGAAATAAATACTACCATATAATAATACCATAAACTACAGTGAAAAATACAACTAAACAGAAAGATTAATAACAGCGCATTTGTTTACATAACCAACTGACGTCATGACCACAGAGTAACATGGCGTCAAGCGTTTTTGTGATTTTACGCGCGAAAATAGAAATTGTAAAATTGAAATGCAGTTTTTTTTTGGTTGTTTACTAGGACCCTAGGATCAAAATGAGATACTTTTTAAAAATGGGTGTAACACCGTATTTAAACGAAGTAAGAATCTTACGTTCCAGTTTCAACCAATTACTAAACAACAATAAAAATATTTTTACTCAAGTTATGACTTTTACTTGTTTATGGATACTGGGGTTAGAGAGCCAGATCAAATTGTCACTACAATACAGCTGTACAAGGATATTTTAGCGCGAAAAGCCGAAATACGAATTACGACATCTTAGTTTTTCCTTGTTTGCATTTGACCGTCAAAACATTCTTGTACCGCTATAAGATAGAGACAACTTCAAGTCCGCGATTAAAACACACATAGATTTTGAGCTCTAATTAAATAAATTATTAAAATTAATTAACTTGTACAAAATCTAAATAATCTCACTGTTTTCAACCACTGAAATGCTTATAAGTTAGTAAATATTATTAGAAAAAATGTGCGAAAATACAAAATAACTATGTTTGGTGCGAAATAAATTATATTGCTGTAATTGATTATGTATAAAGTTGATCTACAAAGTTGAATAAACCGACGCATAAACAGTTCGACGCATAATCAATACATCATTCCTACTTTTTTTTCATAGATAATAAAAAAAGTACATTCACGATTCAAATGTATGAAACAGCATTTTTTAAGGTTTAGAATGATCTCAACTTAATTCTGAAAAGGCTAGGCAGAGGATGATGAATCAAATACGAAATACGTTGGAACAGTTTGTGCGACGTTGTCTATTCAACCCTGAATAATATTATTAGTATTTAAGTTTAAATATTGAGTTTTTAAACTACCCGTTGAAAAACTTTTAGAGGAACAATAAATACTCTTAAGTATAAAGATTTTCTTTTTATTAGAATTACGAAATATTTAAGCCAAAATAGTAGGCAAGAATATTAGGCCAAATTAATTACGATAAATAAAGTGACTGCAGTTTATCTTTGTTTAATATAGCAAATTGTAGATAATAGTGGTTGCACTTTATGATAACTCATGAGCATTCAAAAATTAACCTTATCTCACTTTCATAAAGGTCTTCCAATGCGGTATTATCTAAATGCATCTACTATGTATTGTATAACACTACATAAATAGTGTCGAGTACATATTTTACAAACGTCCATAATATAACTACTTACTTAAAAGGGCTGCGTAAACGTAGACAATTTTTGTTGCCGAAGCGTCACATTTTTTTTTTGCGAATGGTAAATCATTAAATAACTTCCCCCGCTCTGGGCAGCAGAGGAGAGGGGGGGGGGGGTTCAATTGATGTCAGACTTGTACTGACTTAAAACCCACCCATGTTCCTTCTTTTTCATATTATGTTCCGGGCCGCGGTATCTCTTTCGAACGACCCGCAACCCAGCAGCCTCTGTAGCTATCCCAAATCCCCCTTGTTCGAACACATACAACAATGGATGGGTTTTAGTCAGTACAAGTCAGACACTCCTCTCTGCTCCGCCCAGAACGGGAGAAGTCATTTGATGATTTCCTATTCTAAAAAAAGGCATCAACCTGCTTTTTCGTTCAAACTTAAATTTTGTCGCTAACCCGATTTTGATGAATTTTGGTACCGTTGGGACCCTGGAGACGGAAGGACCCTGGAGACGAAAGGACCCTGGAGGGAGAAAAAGGAGAGAAAAGGAAAAACTTAACTTTGCTATTACAATAAATAAGGTGCAAGGGGTAAAAACTACAGGTAGCAGGTACCTGTAAATCAGGAAAGGGGAACTGTGTACCCCCAATTTAACGCGAGCGAAGACGCGGACAAAAGCTAGTGCTATAATAAACAAAGAAAATCTGCAGTTTTAAGGTAATATTTTGCTAATAATTCTAATTTTGTAAAACAACGAGTGTGTATAACGTGGAGATCTGAAATCTTTAGTGATTATGGCAACACTGTGATTGGAGCGATTACACGGAGCTCTTCATTTCCTGCTTGACGCACGACTTGAACGCCTCCCATCCTTCGTTCTTCGCATAGGACTGTAGACAAAAAATATAGGTTAATCTGTATGTCCTTGGATACATCCTCCTGAATAGCTAATTTTCTAATTCAAATAGTTTTATTCGTTTCACAAAGATAAAAGTATGTTAATATACAGGTGTGTTAAAAATAAAAAAAAGTGAAAAACTTTTTTTACACACATACAGATAATTTCGGGAATACACTATTTAAGTTGCAATTTTAAAAATTTATCGAACAGATATCCTCCATTACAACATCAACAACACAAGCGCTAAGATTACCATGTTACACTAAATTTTAGCATAAAACATTATTTAGAGGGAAGTAAAACAGTTTAACATAATGCATTAAATGATTTCGATTTTTTTGCAATGTTTTGTGTTATCTGTATTATTTAGTTATCTATTTCGCCACGTCTACCAACTGGCCCTGTGGCGCAACGGATAACGCGTCTGACTACGGATCAGAAGATTCCAGGTTCGAATCCTGGCAGGGTCGCGTAAATCTCTTTTTGTATCTTCCCCAAATTTTATTTCAGGTGATATTCCTGAATGTTGCTGTTTAGTCAGTATTTCTTCTGTATTCTTACTATTCCAGTATTATTTTCATTGGTTGTATTATTTAAAATTAGTTAGAATAGAAATTAGAGAAAAATCATTCAATTTGTGTAAAAATCGATTTAAAAAAACTTTTTTTTGTTGACAACATACTTAAAACCTGGTGTACATTATGGATACTACGTGTTGGTCTTCCTTTATTATTAAAACCGACATTACTCAACACTTTCCTGATTCCTCTTCCCTACAAGCCTATACCGTTAATTCCACGTCCGTTTTTGACAATCAGTCACTATAAACAACACTTTTTCTCCACAGAACTAAAATTATTAATGATGATAATAAAATGTCAAATAGCGCCTCCATAAAATGTAAACCTAAAATAATCATATTTTTTCATAAATGTCACACGTCAATCTCTCTGTTTTTTTTTTATTTCGCGAGCGTTCCAGCGGGGGAAGTTATTTGATGTTTTCTCGTCCACAAAAAAAAAGTAAAGGCAACAAAACAAACTAGACCTACCTTGAACCCTCGATGCAGTCGATCCTTCATGATAGCAATAAACTCCTTGTAGCTGAGCAGACCGTCGCCGTCCGCATCAAAGATGGCGAACACAGTGGACACCAGGTGCTCCGACTGGGCTATACCCGTGCATATCTTCACGGCGCGGTGGAACTCATCTGGTTAGAATGGAAAGGGGCATTTGTTATGTTATCTTTTACTATGAACGCTCTTGGAGCCGCGTTTGCTAGTGGATTAAAGTTTTTCTGTGGATGGGTGACCACCCGTTACATACCGAGTTTCCTCCATGCCTCGGAAAGCATGTAAAGCCGTTGGTTTCGGCTGTTTTTTGTAGATCTTTGACAACCAGCTAGTTTCTGTCTGAAAACCAGTCTTATCAAGGAAGCTGAGCCCAAAAAATGCTTGGCAGATGATGTAGTATCATAATGAGAGAATTATGCCGAGTAAGTATGTTAGCTTCCAAATTCTTTATGTTGGAAACATCATATTTATCGTTTAGGTAATTATGTTACTTATCCCTTAAAATTAGTACAAAAAAAACAATGGATCTAAATTTTTCCATAACTCAATAAATTAAGGGGCGGCTAGTAAATATAGAAACAGAGCGGCAAGAATAATACTATTATAGAGGCTGTTTTCCACGATAGAATTTTGTAGAAGATTCGAGAATAATCTAGAATTCTCCACTGTTGCTGTGAAGAAGGTTCGTGAAAATTGCAGAAATTTGAGAAAGGGTTGAATTATCACCGTATTTGCGCGAGCAGTCAGTCTGATTTGGGCTACACAGCGACTATCGCCTTTCGCCAATTATGCTTAATGTTATAGGCGGCGAGCTTATTGCCATCAAATGGGCACAAATTCGGACTCCGGAGGCTGCTTAAGAGTAATTCCCGAACCTTTTACTTAGCAGTCACGATTGCGACAACTAGACCATCAATATACTCCGCCGAAAGGCAATATTAAGGTCCAAAACGCACTTACCTTTAGAAATTGGATGATCAGCAAGCGTATACATCCTCATAGCGATGGTAAAGTCCTCCAGGTTGTTGAGGAACTGGCAGAAGGTCTTGAACTCCTGGAAGGTGATGCCGTGCCCGTACTTGACGCGGTCCAGCAGCCTGTCCAGGTACATGTCGTACTCGTCCGTGTCTAGGTACGTGTAGCGGAGGAGGATCTTCGCGAAGTCCACTTCTGATATTGTCTCGTGACCTGGAATGGAAGAATTGTTTGCATAAATAGGAAACCACCGATCATTCTGAACATCAAGAAAATTACCGCAAAATATATATCGCTGGCTAATGACTTTTTTGATAACGGTAAGATTCGACGTAATGCACTTAGAATATTACGCTGTTCGATGCTTTGGATTTAACAAGGGATGTGGAGGTATTTAAAATTATAACAGTACAGACTTTTATTTATTTAATACTAACTGGACCGCGGCTTCACCCGCATGATATAAAAAAAAGTATTCTATGTTACTCCAGATCATAATCTACCTCTGTGCCAAATTTCATCAAGATCCGTTCAGCCGTTTTGAAGTGAAAGAGTAACAAACATTCATACATCCATCCTCACAAACATTCGTATTTATAATATTAGTAAGATAAGATAAAACCTGGCCAAGTATGAAACCCTCGGTGTGCGAGTGCACCCTAAGGGTTTCGTATATATTTGCGACATAAACGGCCATATCTTTTGCCTGTAATAATAAATAAATAATAATAAATATCTTGGGACAACTCACACACGGCTATCTGATCCCAAGCTAAGCAGAGCTTGTGTTATGGTAACCTGACAACTGATATACATACTTATATAATTTATAAATACATACATATTATAGATAAATCACACCCAGACACAGAACAAACAATCATGCTCATCACACAAAGTTTGTCCTGGGTGGGAATCGAACCCACGACCTCCGGCTCAGCAGTCAGGGTCACTAACCACTAGACCAACAGGCCCGTCAAACCGCCTGTGTAGACTTGAGAGAGTTTATTTTTCCACAGGTCTTAGGGACCTGATAAACGAGAAAGACTTGAGGATGTGTTTGTAATTTCAAGTCAGTACCTCCACGTGTTTCCGAGATAAAGGGTCTTGATAGACAGACAGGCAGATAGCGGACAAGAAAATGATCCTATAAAAGTTTAATATTTTAATTTAAAAGAGTGTCCATGGAGTTTCTTGCTCATTCTTCTCCATAGAGATCAACGCTTTAGAATGGGCAACTACAGTATTTTCACAAGTTATTATTATGTCTTATGACCGGGACTGTAGCTTCAACATTTTGTTTATTGACATTCAAAAGTGCCTGTAATGGTCCAATTGAAATAAATGCTTCTGAGTTTGAGTTCATTTTGACATAGGTACTTAACCCTAAATATGTGAAAAAGTTGGAATTTAGACCTTAATAACTCCGTAACTAGAAGGGTTCCAGGTATGGTTTTATCAAAACAAAAATGGCTCATTGCAACGTAACCATGGTTACAAAACGACTACAACATACCTTTAGCAAACTCATGGAACTCCAGCTCCAAGACCTCAGTCTGCAGGTTCTCCATGAACTGTCTGAAGCCCTCGAACTTGAGGTCGTTGGTGCCTTTCTTGCCGAAGAAATGCACCTGAAGAGAAATATAGAAAAATGGTTTACCACCCAACTAAAACGTTCCAAGGTATGGCCCAGCATAGACCAAAAAACCCGGTGAAGAGTGAGTCAGATTCGCGCACTGAGGTTTCCGTACAAACTCGCGACTTAAAAGGCCATATCTTATACTTAACGGGTTGATGTTTTCACAGCAGAAAGGGACCACAGACTTGAGTATATGGTTTTAATTTCAACTCGATACCTTTACGCGTTCCGGAGATAAAGGATCTTGACAGACAGACAGACAACAAAGTGATAAGGATTCCGTTTTTGAGGTACGAAACCATAATAAGGGTATTTTTACACTCATTAACATGTATGATGTTTATTGGCCAGATACCTCCACGCGTTTCCGAGAGTGTCTTGACAGATAGACAGACGGACAAGAAAGAGGTCCAATAAGGGTTCCGTTTTTTTTCTTTTGAGGCACGGAACCCTAAAAATGATTTATTTACACTCATTAATTTCTGTGATCTTTTTTGGTCAAGTATGGGGCGAGGATCAAATTATTCTTCTTACCTGCAAGAAAGTATCAACATTGTGCCTCCTCTGCAACCCCTGGTCATCATTAACATAGTTCTCATGAGCCTTGCCATCCGCCTTCTCATCTCCTTTGCCATCTCCCTTATTTTCTTCCCCCGTCATACCCCGCTTGCCTCGCCACGCGAAGCTGAAGATTTTCTCCATCTGAAATATTAGGTTACAAGTTAAAACTCAGAACTAACCTTTTGCCCGACTGCGTTTGAAATGTGCTTTTACCAAAAAATATAGTTAGTGTGAATGTTAAAAATGTGTATTTACAATTTTTTTGTTAAATATTATGTATAGGTACAGATATCCTAGAACAGTTTGCGCTTCGGTAATGCACGATGACGAAATCTTCTAACACAGACTGTACTGTACTGTTGTGTAACCAGAGTAGGCATCCCGACATAGAGAGAAACGCGCAATATTAGATGTAGTACAGAGCATGGCAGTGCAAAACCTTGAAGCTGTGCAACCTGTCTAAGTGGTTACTCTGTGACGCGATGTTCGATTAATCTCGGAAGCACAAAAGTTACAGAAGCGCATATATTTTCTGGTATAACTGTACGTGAAATAAGTTAATGTTTTGTAAATATTCTGCCAAAGAGTAAAAATAGGTAAAATACTGAACCGAAAATTAATACTGTATGCATTTTATTGTGAATGTAGTGAATAGAAAAGTGTATACACAGTCGGACTAATGTTGATTCAAAAAGCGTGTTATAATAGTGGTGATACTTTATGTGTTACACAAATAAAACATTAAATCGACACTCAAATTAATGACAATAGGAATAAAACACCAAGGTATCCATCAAACCTATTAATAACTTCGTGCAAATTTTAATTTATATTAATTACCCAAATTATTTTTAAATAAAATTAGTGACATAACAATTTAAGATTAATATAACTTATTACAAACAGTATTATTTAAAAATTCGTTTTAAAATACAAAGCTTAATAAGGTAAAGTTATGCAACAGCGAACAATTCAATTAACTTCAAAGAAAAACTATATTTATAAGGAGCAAAAGCGATTTTTACGGATTATCTTACTGTTTAATTATGCTATCGTACCACTATCCATGAAATATAAATACATATATAAATTATATAACCACAAGAAGAAATCCGTAAAACCTATAGATGACAGAATAAAAGAGATAGAAGAGAGAGAGAGAGAGAGAGATATTTAAATAAAATAAAACCTAAAACAAAAAAACATGGAAGACGGACAACACGAAAAATGGACGGACGTAAGCGATGTCCACTTTGGACTTACTCTGGACGGACTCTGGACTTCGACATGATTCGTCCTGTTCTTCATGGCACTTGTCGACACTAAGGTAAGCAGCTAAGCCACGGAGAGCACATAATACACACATAAATATAACATTATTATTAACATATACTTGTATATTGTATATATGAACATAAAAAAATAAAAATGTGAAAAAAATAAAACAAGCGAAAGACAACTAATAAATTGCCTTATGCTCTGGTAAAATAATAAATGGATTATTTAAAAACAAAATCATCAAAAGCATTTTTGTTTTAAAAGACAGTTTAGTGAAATTTAATATTTAATAAAAGGGATTTATACCAGTAAAACAAAATAGAAAGTAAGTTAACTGGGATTTATAATTATAAATTGGGATTCTTCATGAGGTTGGTGTCCATCCCAAGGAAAAAAAAAACAAATTATTCAACAGATACGAAACACACATTAGAGCGGCATTATTCTGTTTGATTATGGTTGAAACTTTGATTCGATTTTCAAAAATAAAACGTAACCTTAACTGCATAAGAAAGTATGAAAAAAAATCACTAAACTAAGTTCATTTTAATAGAGATTCCATGGATTTCCTTGCCTTTTCTTCTCCATGCTGGAAATGGCAACTAACTAACTCCCTGGCAATTCAAGTGCCAGTACACTTCAACCAACTTTTTGTTCAGGCATATAAACACAAAACAGCTCGAACTATCTACTGTAAATGGTTTCATTGAAATAAATGCATTGTTTTTGAAAAAAGGAAAAAAAAGCAATAACTGTCAAATCGAATCAAAATTTAAAACCACATTTCTGAATAGCGAGGCAAGATCCCTTCCTCAAGCTGTTAATTTTAAACTCACTGCCTCCTGGCTCTTGGCGTCCAAATCTTTACGCTCCTTAAACGTGCCACCCAGCAGGCGTTGGATCTAAATAAATACACCGCAGAAAAAAACATTCAGAAACAAAAGAGGAAAAAAAAGAAGAAAAAATGATAAAAAAATAAAAAATATATATTTAATAATAGTAGTTTTGTTCTTGGTTCCTTGTCCCATAAATACTTCTTTTTGTTAACATGCTGTGCTTTTTAGCTTTTCTACCAAATTCTGTGTTTTGTGCGCTAATCACTGTATTAGTTATATTTACATTATTGTGCCGCTGACTTTTAATATAAAAATTGTGAAAGTAGACATTTTTACATGATTTTCTTGATAGGAAATAAATAAGCTCCCATTTATTTATTTTCGCATAATAAACGCAACAATAACGTGACACAATAATGTAAATATGCTTTCATGATTTGCTTTGGCGAAAAAATATTTTTCTATTTTTTAATACGTCAGCTTAAAAGATAATTTTTAAGTATATATTTATAAACACAATAGTGACAACCCAATAACACTGAATCCAACCCAGGACCTCTTATTCAGCAGTTACTTTTGACCATTAGACGAACGAGGCAGTCATAAATGCAGTATATAAAAGGACATTAGCAGACTTTGAACTTATGGCGGTTCATGGAACCTTGTTCTTGAAACCTACCAGACAGTTGTGTTGCTAAGAATTTTGTTCCGCCACTTCTTCCCAGCTGAAGCACTAGGAAGTGGGGAAGGTTGGCCGTTTGGGGAGACTGTCTAGTGTAATTGTCGTTTTAATGGCACAGTTGGCGCAGTGGCTAAGCGATTTACTGCTACGCTGCATGTTGTGGGTTCGATCCCCGCACGGAACAAAACATTTGTATGACCTACAGGTAGTTGTTTCGGGTCTCGCTGTTTTTGTATGAGAGTTTAAATGTTTGTAAACGCACCCGCGATACAGGAGAAATTCCTAGAGTGGGGCAACGTTTTTTTAAAGCAAAGAAAGGAAAGAAAAGTGTGAATTATCAGCCTAGTTTGACTAAATGTCTTTTGATTATGATCTTGACACTAACTACGTTTTAGCGCCATTGGTTTCCTTCTCCACGTCCATAACCAAGTTATTCCATGTTAAGGTGTTAAACCATCACCGGACAAAGGTTAGTTACTTATAAACATAAGTTTTAACAATATCTAACATAATATTTTCTTCGCCTCCGCAAATCTTCTACATTGTTTTATATAATCTAGCGCTATGTGCTTTAGCGTCTAATATAGCTTGTGCTAATTTTTACACAGTACCCCTACCGTATGGTGCAAGTGAAGCGGAGAGCGTTTTCAAATAAATGATAGGTATTTGGAAAAATATTTTTTTCTATGTTTTTATTAAGTTATATTTAAAAATGTAAAATTAAATGTACTAAAATGAATAAACGGGAATAATGATAAGCGCCCATTATTACCACACTGCGGGCAAAGGCTCATAGAGAAGATATAAGCATAGATCACCACGCCTCATCAAAGTAGATTGGCGATTTAACTGAAAACCAGCGTTGGGTGTCTGACGCCTAGCATATGCTGAGTTGGTAACCCTTTCGTTATGGGCACGCTCAGCGCAACCTTGTCCATGTTTTTCCGTTCTGTGTACCTTTTTTATTTTTTCTTTTGCTGTTGTGTTGTGTCTGTTTCGAATAAATATTTTTCTATTCTATTCTTCGATTCTATTCTTTCTATTTCAGACTTTTATCAATTATGTGTCCAGGTTTCCTCAATAATTCAGGGTTGCGGGTTATTCCAAAGAGATACCACAGCCCCGGAACATCAAGGGCAAGAGAAGAAACATGGATGGTTTTTAGTCAGTAAAATTCAGACACTCCCGTCCGCTCCGCCCGAGCGGGAGAATTTATGTGATGATTTCCCATTCGAAAAAAAAGGTTTTTCTTACTAAACGGAATGTTTTGCTTCGCCAATTTATTATTGTATAACAAGGCCGAGGAAAACAACCCGCGGATAACTTTGCTTGCGCGATATAGGAATTGCTGGTTAGTTCTTCAGTTGTGCCATAGATGGCGCTGTAGTACTTTCTGCCGTAGTCGTAATTGTAGTGACGCTACAAATACAATAACAAAAAAAAAACACAATGTGTTGCTCTACTAAAATTCTCAACTTTATTCATGACAATTTTTTTCAAGCCTAACTGAGTAGTTATTCAAATCGCTCCCCGCTCATCACTCACACCGTCGCCCACGTATGCAGTATACTCACGACTAGAAATTCGTTCTTATCGACGCGCTGGTTGCCATCCGTATCGAACATGTTGAAGGCGATCCGGAAGCCTGAAGCCGGCTCTGAAATACGAAATTATGTGCTACAGATACCTGGCAGATGTGCTTACAGAGTGTGAAGAGAGAGATAAATAGCGGTTTTGTAAACAAAGTACGGGGTTATGGGTGTTTTTAAATGGCAAGTTAGAATTTCTTTTCGGAAATGCTCGGAGAATTAGGTCAGCTGACTGAAATTAAATGCGTTCGTATAAATGTTGTTTTTTTATAAATTTAAATGCGTTCGTGTAAATGTGTTTTTTTTTTTTAATTTAAACGCGTTCTTATAAATGTGTGTGTTTTTTTTTAATTTAAACGCGTTCGTGTAAATGTGTCATTTTTTAAAGTCTTTTGTTTTTGTTAAACCCTTGTCTGTCCCACAGCTGGCCAAAGGCCTCTCTCTATTTAACTTTTCGGTGTTTTGCCTTCTCTGGCCAATCAGTCAAGAACGAGTATTTCTTAAACCTGCCTCGGCGAATGGGAAATTAATTGTGAATTATTTTAATTAAACTAAAGATAAATACTTACTCGTTAAGATCGAGAGCAGAAACAGGTACTCCGTATATGAGATGATGCCTGAAATAATTAAGATTAAGTTAATACAAAAGCATTTGCCTACGTTTTCGAAATATTTTCTAAAATACTAGAAAATCTCTGGATTCTCCATTCCATTCCGCGTGATGATCGAAAAAAATAATCTTTCTCTTCCCCTTTCTTCCCTCTTTCTCCCCATTTATCAATTTAAAAAAAAAAAAACATTAAAATCGGTTTAGTCATTTAGGCGTGAAGACGTAACAAACAAACTCACTTTCGCTTTTATAATATTAGTAAGGATTATATTATAAAGTAGGATTTCGGGGGAACAAAAGTCACGTGTGTGTATGACCACCCACTGGTCATACACACACGTGACTTTTGTTCCCCCGAGTGGGGAGGTAATGAATAGTTAGTCTTAAGTATATTAATTTAAAGTCTGCGGTGTCTAGTCTACCTTTATCTCTCATATTGCGGAACATCTGGGAGGATCCCTTTTTGAGCTGCGGTGTGTGGTCGCGCAGGTACTCGATCTCCTTCGTGGTGAGCAGGCGCCGCTTCAGACGGGCTGTAAGGAAATGCATTTAGTACCAAAGAACAACTACTGCAATGTTTGCAAACTAAATGTTAATTTTAACTTTATTAGTTCAAGAAATGAACTACATATATCTCAAACGCATGGAGTTCGTATTTTTATTTTTTTGTGGATGTGATATCATCAAATAACTTCCCCCGCTATGGGTGGAGCGTGGGGGGGAGTGTCAGAATTGTATTGGCTAAAGACCACCCATTTTGTTCTTTCTATTGCTCTTTGTGTTTTGCCGCGGTATCTCTTTCAAACAACCCGTAATCCCGGCAGGCGGTGGCCCTGGCAGGCCCTCTGCTTTGCTGACATCGTTTTGAGGCGTGCGTGGAATTATAACGCGCCGTCGACACGGCATGTAGTCACTGAACGGACGGCCGGTGAGCTACCCATTGCTCATCGTCCACAGGCCAGCATCTTCGGTGGCTAGGACTAGGAGTCCTCTAGCAGCACCCGACGCCCGGAGCGCCTCCCGCGACGTCTGGGTTGGTTTGAGGTTATCTCCCTCAAATACTCCATGCTAAGGAGGTGGCCAACCACCTCCTTAGCATGGAGTTCGTATTAACTTTAATTAATTTAAAGGAGGTGGGGGGCACTACTCCCAGACCTGTGGACGGTGAGCAATGGGTAGCTCACTGCGTTCGTGTTTCACGCTCCCTTCCAAAAGATGCCATCAAAGCAGAGGGGCCCGACAAGTCCACTGCCTGACGGGGTTACGAATTGTTCGGAATACGAAGGTCAAAAGAAGAAGTGTCAGATTTGTACTAAATAAAAACTCATCCATATGATGAGTTTTTATTTAGTACAAATCTGACACTCCCTTCTGGTTCGCCCAGAGCTGAAGATTAAATATTTGTACATGCATATTATGGACTTTTAAATTCCTTTGACTTCGCTTGTGGTAGTCTTCTTCATGTCTTACCTTCGACTCCACCTCATAGGACTTGTAGTTAAGGTACTCACGTCTAGGTTCCTGCTCCACCACAGACTCGAGGAAGTCCTGCGGCGTCATATACAGCTGTCCGCCATACTCGACGCTCGCGAACTTGATGAACCTTCGCTCCCGCGATGTCAGCTTCACCGATTTGGCAAGCTCGTCCGGCTGTAAAGAGAAGGAAATCGTTCATCAGACCGGTGGTGTCGTGTTGGGTCAACTAATTACAATTGTAAATAAGTAATAATCTTTATTAGCATAAAATATAAACTATAAACAACCTTCAAGTCTACGCAATCAAAAAATATGGCCGTTTATGTAGCAAGCTTGTAAGGAACCCTCGGTGCCCGAGTCTGACTCGCTCTTGGCCGGTTTATTTTCCTATTTCTTCTTAGAAGTCGATGATCGTCCATAACTCAAATTTAATTACATGAACTTTTCATTTTCAAAAAAATAAATTTAAGTTTATTCGAAAACATTCACGTTTTAAGAAAATTTCAGTTTTATCTGACGAGATTGCTTGCTTATCTCTTTTGTTATGTTGTACTATTTACTGGCAAACTAGTACGAAAACAGTGTTAATCGTCTGTTCCGTGTTTTGGCGCGGTCGATGATTGGGTTATGTGTTCGGTTTCAATCAAAGCGTGGGTTCAATGTACTTAATGTTGATATCAATCGACGTGTAATCTTCTTTGAACTTGAGGTGCAGACTTGCTTCTGAAAGTAAAATTTTTGACTGTAAACCGTTCAACATTAACTAATCCTGTCCAATCTTGTATAAAATACTGTGATTGGTTGACGGTTATGATACTAGCTGGTCCATTTCCGAACTCTATGGACCTTTTGGCGTCAGAATAAGAGCGCGTATTTGAATTATTTGAATATGGAATTTATTGGAAAAACAAAATGGCGTAGTTAGTTCCGATTTTCACCTCGAAGAAAATAATCTTCTACGACAAAATATTACGGCTTACAATAATTAGAAATTAAACTGTGTTTAGTTCAAAGTAATTTTATACACGATACTAACGTTATTAACGTTTTATTCGTTTCAGACAATGGCTTAATTTTGAAGAGCCTCCAATAATACCCGAGGAGGCTCTCGTTAGGCCACTGGATCAAGGGTATGATTTAGAAAATGGTAGTCCTGGACACGGCTCGTATTGTTAGGAGGTCCCTCTCTCTAGAGCCTTAGCTTGACCGGTAGCTTGCAAAGGTGAGTATTTTTTTTCATGTTTCAGTTTTTTTTTTAAAGTTATATGAAAAAATATATAATATGTTAACATTTATAAGTTATGTTGTAATACGTTACAATTGAAAAACCTGTTAATATGAGCTGCAGAATATTTATCTTTAAAATATTTTTTATTTATTAAAACTACATGCACATTTTACGAAGGCGGAGTATTGGGGCACTTATTGGCGGTTTATTATGACACAAATCTTGAGCCCGATGAAAAAAAAGAAACAAAAACTATAAACAGTATTTGTTCCTTTTTTAATTTTTTTTTTAAATAAATAAATTTGATTCGCACAGGACATAAAAAAAGAAAGAATTCACAAAAAATCAGCAAATCTCTGTCGTCAAACGTCGATCTTCGATACAAACTTTGATTCACACATGAAACTCTAAGGTATTTCATGCTTCCAGTAGCTAAGCACAGTCTTTTCACTTTTTTGTAAACTTTACCTAATCAATTAGAAAGTTCTGTTCATAAACGCAAAAACTATCTCTTACACAATACTGGTAATTAAACATTATCACGTCCACCAGTTTATAAGTCATAAAACGAGGTAGTTAATCAGAAAAGATCTATCTCCTAACATTTCTAACTCCAGTGATTGGCTAGCCTGAAACTTGCGTAACTTATGCACCAATCAGAGCTGGTTTTATCTTCCAGAAATCTTACATAAAGCGGATTCCTATCAATAAATACTGACGAAGAATTATCTTCTAAGTGACACTACAAATTTTAGTTTAGGTTAGGTAATTCTTAAATCCGGTGTTAGGTGTTGGATAATGTACAGTAAGGCCAACGAGAAGCGATACGAAAGGTCATTAACCTAAAGAACAACTGTGGCGTTGACAATCTAATATTTAGCTCTTTCCATCTTGTGCCTTTGTCGTAATGTCTTGTTCTCCCGGCAAAAACATGACAACGTTAAGAGGGGTTCGCCAACATTCGGGCGGCCATTTTAGATGGGGTTTTAGCATGGGTTTTGTTTACATTTGGTATCGCTTCTCGTTGGTCGTACTATAGTCGCTTTGAACAGTGGTATAAAATTGATCGCCATTTTTTTTGCGTTTGGGTATTTATAAAATAATTGCTCCCGCTCTCGGAGCGGTGGGGACTTTTACTGATTAAAACCCACCCATGTTTCTTCGTTTGCTCTTTATGTTTCGGGACCGCGGTTTTTCTCTTGAACAACAGCTTAAGACAGACTTGGCTATCCAAAGACAAATGGAAAGCCGTTTTCTCATACTAGATCGCAATACATCCTCGAGTCAAATAGGTCGGTAAAACTATACAATCATGATAGGTATCTGATTACTAGGACACAAAAATAAAAACAATCTAAATTGTGTAACTACAAGTTTTGAAAATCTATTTTTTTTTACTATATTAAATATCGAGTTTAGCTATTTCTGTTAAGTTCCCCTAACTAATTTAAATCGTTATATGCGTTGTATGAGCCTCTCCTACATCCTTCGAACATAAAAATAAATACCCTTGTTTCTGCAATAACCTTCGTAAAAAGGTCACTAATTTATTTACACCAAGACACATATTACTACATTTTTTATCCGACAAAAACTAGCGACAAAAAAGTTGCAAGTCTACACAATCCAACTGACAACACAATCAACGCCAAAGTGAGAGGAAATACAAAAATAAATGAAGTGGAACTCAGTAACAAGATACGCGGAACAAAAGTATTTTCCCTCGTGTCTATGGGCTTAAAATAATATTTTCGATAATGCGTTGTTGTAGGGCGAAAACGACTACGATGGCGACTTTCGCTAAATCCGGCGTCGCTATTTTTGTTTGGTTTATGGGACCAGTGTTTTTTAAACTTAGAAGGCGATGCAGCTGGCTGAAAATATGGAGTCGAAATCAGAATTCTTCTATTCTTCAGATGTACGAAGATGCGTAACGAGGTATGTTTGAAAATCTAAAAAAACTAGCTTTTGCCCGCGGCTTCGCTCGCGTTAAATTCGGGGTAACACAGTTCCCCTTGCGCTTTATTGATTTGTAATAGCAACGCTAAGTTTTCCTTTTTCTTCCCTCTTTCTCCTCCTTATCCCACTTTTTTTTATGAATTTTGGTACAGAGATAGTTGGTAACCAGGAGACGGACATAGGGACGAAAGAAGTGTTGGAAAAACTTAGCGTTGCTATTACATCAATAAGGCACAAGGGGAAAAACTGCAGGTAGCAGGTACTGTGTTATACCGAATTTAACGCGAGCGAAGCTGCGTGCAAAAGCTAGTATACAAATAAAACTAATAATTTTCCCGTTAGAGACGCAAAAGTTTTAATTTCCTTCTTAGGTCGTGTGTCAAAATAAACTGGTCCATATCATTTTGGCCCGAAATAGCTAAAATGAATTTGGATCACGTGACAGCGTGTTGTGTTTTTCTGAATTATAGTACGGCCAACGAGAAGCGATACGAAAGGTCATTAACATAAAGAACCTCTGTGGCGTTGACAATCTAATATTTAGCTCTTTCCATCTTGTGCCTTTGTCGTAATGTCTCGTTCTCCCGGCAAAAACATGACAACGTTAAGACGGGTTCGCCAACATTCGGGCGGCCATTTTAGATGGGGTTTTAGCATGGGTTTTGTTTACATTTGGTATCGCTTCTCGTTGGCCGTGTATAGATGTTGAATGCTGATGACATATTTACACTTAAGATGGTGTTTGTTTTTATAACCGACTTCTCAAAAAGAAGAGGTTCTCAATTCGGCCGGTATGTTTTTTTCTCGATGTATGTACATCGGTTACGCTGCGGTTAATGGGCCGATTCGCGTGATTCTTTTTTTGGGAATCGACGCAGAAACGCTTACTTAAATTCAGCATACGATAACCCGCGTAAATATTCATATTCAGGTTTCAAATAAAAATATACTTTTTATTCTTAAAAAAAAAAACAAAGCTACATGCTGAATTAATTTAAAAACTATTTTACAAATACCAGAATTAAAATAACACAGATAGTAATATAGTTTAAAATTAATATATGAGTAATTTAAAAGATACAATACAATAGTGTTCTTATATCTTACTAGCTGTGCCCGGCATGCGTTGCAATGCATTTTTTCTACCCTGCCTACCCGACTTACTCTACTTACCCTACCTACCCTATCATTTTTTCTCGCCGTAAAAACCATTCTTGGACTTCAACGAATATTTTAAAAAAAGAATTGCCAAAATTGGTCCAGGCGTTGTTGAGTTATGCGCTTACAAACACATTTTGCGATTCATTTTTATATTATAAAAGATAGAAGCATTGTTCAGACAGACACCTCTGATAAAACAGTTTCGGAATTTTAGTGTAGTTTCAAAAAGTCACTAGCATCGATAGCAAGCCAGTTATAAACATTATGTGTATCTTATTCCGGGATTAATTTACATTTATCGGAAGGAAAAGTTGCGATAAGGCTTGAAATCACTAAAATGGAGGAATCTATGTGATTTCCAGGTGTGATTGTAGTGTTTACTTGCAGCTGGAAGAAATTAACATGTTACGGCTACTGACAGGGAGCGTTAAAACAGTGGACACTAGAAACAACATCGTTTTCTCCTATGAGAATATAGAGTACAGTAATGATCATTTATTTAACATTTTCATTACATATATTGAATTTAATGTGTTTCTGTGTATTTGTTTAATATTGTATTCGTTTATTGAGGTTTCTATGGGTATATGCCACCCGAAATAAAGTTTATTCATTGGGAAATATGTAAACCATCAAGTTTTTTCCTAGTGATTGTAATTTGATTTTTGTCCGAACATAGTATTTTGGAAGCTACTATTACGAAATAGAACGTACATCAAATTAGAAAAGATTGACTTATTAATGCTCGTATACATGTTTATGATTTATTTTCGTTGGATCCCAGTTTTTGATCCCATTTTTTAGGTATTACCGATGGGTCCCATTTGATATTACCATTGAATCCCATTTTATGACAACATGTGTACATTTCAGAAGAAAAGTGATTTACTTTTATTAAATATTTCAAAAACACCGTGTGTATTTTGGATTTTTTAGGATTGTTGCCACTGGGGAATAAATAAGACAAATGATGTTCTCCAAATAGTACTAGACTGGCATGAGTTAAAAATAATCATGTTTATTTGTGATGTAATTTTTTTCTATAAATGCAGGTCGTTTGTGGCACTCGCCGGCCGCTGCCGCGGCACCGCTCACTCCGCTCGCTCGGCTCGTGCGTAGGAGGTCACAGTTTTAACCTAACCTAACCTAGTTCGCGGTTCCTATAATTTGTTTGGGTAATGGAATATTGACAAAATCTTTTCGGAAAAACGGCAGGCACCCGTTATTCTAACATAACCTATCCACATACCCAAATTTCATCCAAATCAGTCTAGAAGTTTGAGCGTGTTGGAAAACATACATACAAAATTTCGCCTCAAAATATTATTGTGATTTTGTTGTTGGATGTACCCGCATTCAGATGTTTTTAAACATCTGGGATCCAACGGAAATAGTTTTTGGGATTCAATGCCAATAAAACGTATTTTTTTAGTATTTTTTAAATTTGGGATTCAACGGAAATACATAATAATGTTTTGTGGGATCCAACGCCAAAAATATTAAAGTGGGATCAAAAACTGGGATCCAACGAAAATAAACGATGTTTATCAGTAAACAAGGTGTAAACGAAAAAAACGTGTTGCGCCGACCCCAAATAGAATGGAACAAGGGCAGGAAAATGATGATAAAGGTGTAAACGAATCCTTCACGAAGTTATCAAGACTAAGCAAAAAATATTGCTCGAAATCATAATTTCCCCTGCCTGGGGTATGGAACGGGGGAGGTCTCAGGATTTTACAGAGTAAAACCCATCCATCAGGCGGTAGAAGAGGTCGCCCTGGCGCCTCCCCAGCCTCTCCTCACAGAGGGGGACAAATCGCAACTATTGTGGCGTGCCCTGCACGGGGTTACTACAGTCGCTCTCCCCATGCCACCATGAAATCGCACCGGAGGTCTGTCCGCTGTGCGGCGATTTTTCGCGGCAGCCAAATTTCCCCCCGTGTAGTGCCTCTGCCAGTCTGCCCGCTACTCGTACAGGCGCAAGAGGTGTCTAGATCCTACGGTGACAATCCGGCAAGGAGGCTCGCCGCTTCGCCGGAGATCGTACAGTAGCCCTGGATCAGTCTCATGGCTACCACCTTTTGAGGAGCGTCCGGGTAGTGCGCGGCACTCCACTCCAAGGAACGCACCCATGAAAGAAACACCAATAAAAAGCCATGGACCGCACGACTCCAGCGTAGAGCCTACGACAGGAGGCGTTAGGCCCCCTTTTTTCAGAATGGCACCTCAAATAGTCAAACATTGTCAGTACTCAGTTTAAAGAAGCACTTAACGTTGATCCAACTGACCTTATCCGATTTAGCGGTCCAAACACAAAGTCCACCCTTAAAAACATCCCGTCCACTAAATCTTTAAACAAATAATTCTCTTATCGCCCAAATAAATCAGGGTTGTTATAAACCCCTAGTTAATAGTCGTTTTGTCACAAATATAGCTATAAATTTTACAAAACCACCCTTGAAAGGGTGATAAATCCTTACGAATGAGGTAAATGTGTGTTTAAACAATTTATGTTTATTTATTCAAAAGGGGTATTTTTTTGACGTTTGTCGGTATTAGGGACAGTCGGGGAATTCATGGAAATAGGTGACATTACTGACTGTCAAAAGGCGAAGCCGCGAACAAGTAACTTAATGAAAGATGGAGGCTAGACTGAAACGGTAAATGTATGAGTTATTATCCTGTTTTCAGAAAATATAAGGCCATTTGTGTTACTGTATGTCGTCGTGTAATTGTACATTGAAAGTGTGCTTCTATTCAACTAACAGGAGGTACAGTTTTATACAGGTTTTATGTAGTTAGTCCAATGGTCGCAAGTATAGTATTTGTATGACCTACAAATAGTTGTTTCGGGTCTGGCTGTTTGTGTATGCGAGTTTAAATGTTTGTAAACGCATCCACGATACAGGAGAAATTACTAGTGTGGGGCCACACTAGGAATTTCTCAAGATCAAGCTCATATACACAAACAGCTAGACTTGAAACAATTAGTAGTAGGCCATACAAATATTTGTTCCGTGCGGGGATCGAACCCGCGACACGCAGCCCAGCAGTCGATCGCTCAGCCACTGCGCTAACCGTGTCGATATAGTAAGTTGATTTTTGTCTGGACTTTTAAAGATACCTCTGAATTTATTTCAACTGTTTCTTCTCAGAGTAGTCGGGTACGAATCACCGGCCACATCTATTTGTTTTTAAACATGTCTAAAAGTGTTTGAAAAAACCTACTTGCAAATTTATTAAACTTTGTATATTAGATTTTATCGATAGATTTAGTTTTTCTTGAACATATATGGTTTTCTTACAAGTGTTATTTGTTTGAGATGAATTGAGAATACGGGAAACATTACGGGCAAAAGCATTGCTGATATTTATGGGCAAATGTTTTTGGGTTGCATCATAATACCAAGATAATAAGTCTTGTTACAAATTATACAAGGACCGAAGTAATGACCTACTTATGACCACTTAGCTGACTAAAAGGCCCATAACACACAAAGTTACTGTTATTCAACTTAGTAGCATTTCCCATATATCCCCAACTTCGGAATACTTTCGTCAGAACTTCTCCCCGTAACGGAAATAAATATTATACTCTGTTTACAAAAAAAAAACACGTTTAAGTAATGGTATATTTTTGTATTATACTGGCAATCTCACTTCATAGTCCATTTGATTGACATAAATGTATGTATGTTGTTATAATTTGAATGTGTTTTGTTTTATATTGTGCTCGCAAAAGGATGGTATACTTACCTACTTTCTAGGGGTCCGTGGTTGCCCGCCTGTCTTTCCTTTATCTCAGACACTCGGGGAGGTATCGATTTGAAATTAAAACTATATACTCAAGTCTGTGGTCCCTTGGAGCTATGAAAAAGTCAACTTTCAAGTTCATGCAGTTAAAAGATGTAGCCGTTTATGTCACAAGTTTATATGGAACCTGGACAAGTTTAAATGGAGCCCGACTCTTACTTGGCCGGTTTTTCAAATAATTAGAACCATGTATTGTCACCCAAACTAGACATGTATGCAGAATTTCAACTCAAACAGAACCGGGGAAGTAGGTTAAATATAACTTCTAAGATTTGGTTACACAGTTAGTTACAGCTGAAGCTTATATCGGAGTGTTAAAAAGGCGAGATCGACACAATACCTACAAACTACGCGAACAACTTTCTATAATAATGTTAAATGTTTCCTTCGATGGTGATGTTAAATCACAGGCCCCATGTATCAGATAGTACACAGTATTAATTCTATTTAAACTGGTAGCCATTAGGAACAATTTAAAGGCGTATTATACGTCGCGGACATTAATAAATACTGTTTGTTTTGAACTAGCTGCGCGCTCCGGCTCCTGTCGTGTAGTTGTTGGCTGCGTGATGTAATATGAAGTTGTTGGAATTTAATGTTGATGGTCGATTTAATATAGTTGGTATCGAGATGGTGGGTAGAAAGATGCTTCTGATATAAGTACGGGTACCGTTCGGTTATGTATTTGCAATTGAAATGTTGGTTCAAGACTAAATAACTCTGGTATTATTAAGATATGTTATGCAGAATACACAGCGGGATAGGAAGGCCAAAGAAAAGAAGGATCGTGTAAGGAATGATACGGAGGAGAAGGGAGTAAATGATGCTGTGAAGTCTGACAGGGGAGAATGGAAGAAGAAGACGTGTTGGGCCGGCCCCAAATAGAATGGGACAAGGGAAGGAATATGATGATGATAATGATGCATTATTGCTCCTTTTAAAATACTAGTATTCAGGCGCATTCGGTTACAATGGAAGCCGAACCTGAAATAGTTGGGAAAAGACTAGGCAGTTGATAATACTGAACACCATGACATAAGGAAGGCTAGGCAGATGATGATGCCAAATACATTGACATTAGGTGTTCTTAGTTTTATATTTGCTCTATTTTTCTGATTCTTCTCTAATAACATGGTGAAAAAGGAGGTTTTAGATTTCGCGTGCGTTTTCGACGAAACCAATATAAATAATGAAGCCTATTTTAATATTATAAGGGTATGAAATCCTATTAAATTATTTACAGAGTATGAATCGGATCATCCAACAGAAGAAATCAATCTATGGGACTATTTACTTATTTATACACAAAACAAATATAATATAAGGGAAAAATACATACAGACAAAAATGCACAAAGGTACTGCTTATTTTATTTAGTAATATTTTCCAGCAGACCTGCGATAGGACAGATTGATAAGAGACGTGGACACAGTCTGTAAATATAATAAATTAGGTTCTAACTTAAAGAAACATAATTATAAAAGTATAGAATAAACATACACTCTAATTGAATAATGTATGTTTACATATACATATTCTTAAATAATATAAATCTACAAAATATCAAAGTATAGAGGAGAGGTAATGTTCTTTGACTAGTTTTTTTAAGACAGAATAGTTTTAGCGCCACGAATGTTAGTCGGAAGTAGGTACGACACGATTGACTGCTGCGCTGCGTGTCGCGGATTCGATCCCCGCACGGAACAAATATTTGTATGACCTACAGGTAGTTGTTTCGGGTCTGGCTGTTTGTGTATGTGAGTTTAAATGTTTGTAAACGATACAGAAGACAATCCTAGGCAAAGTTTCTCCTTTAATGAAAACAAAGTTCCACAAACGTAATGCGTGGGCAGAGAAGGAGTAAGAATAAAACACATTTTTCTGGGATGGGAAATTGAGATGATCCCGGTGATCTACACAAAGCGTCAAGAAAACCTGCCGGGGTTGCGGGTTATTCAAAAGAGATACCGCGGCCCCGGAACGTAAAGGGCAATAGAAGGAACATGGGTGGGTTTTAAGTCAGTACAAGTGACACACGACTGACGCTCCCCTCCGCTCCGCCCAGAGCGGGGGAAGTTATTTGATGATTTCCCACCCCAATAAAAAAGCGTCAAAAGAACAGGTAAATGAAAAACAGTTTCGTAGGTATGCAGAGTTATAAAGGATGTTAAAAAGAAGGCAATATATTCGAGTGTTCCTGTGGTGTAGAATAGGCAGCTTTAGTTAGATGAGCCTTTGCCCAGCTGTGGGAAGATGCATAACAGTAACAGCAATTCCGACACTGGCCAGCTGTTTTTTTTAAACGTTGCCCCACATTAGGAATATCTCCTGTATCGAGGGTGCGTTTACAAACATTTAAACTCACATACACAAACAGCCAGACCCGGAAAAACACTATCTAAAGGTCATACAAATATTTGCTCCGTGCGAGAACTACAGAAAAACTGCAGTACTTTCACAAGTTATTATGCATTGTGACCGGGACTGTAGATTCATTTTATTCTTTGAAATTCATAAGTGCCTGTAATGGTCTAATTGAAATCAATGATTTGATTTGATTTGATTTGGAATCGAACCGCGACACGCAGCGCAGCTCTCGATTCCTCAGCCACTGCGCCAATAAAGAAGTTGCATTAATTGTCCTAAAATTTCCATCGGCATAACTTTCTGCCAACACAGTTCTCATAAATACAAAATGACAGACAAACTGAAAACACCAATTTGCATCCTATTGAATATGTAGTTAATGTGACATAAGGTCACATACATACGAGTAGTCAGGAACTGGTTGAAAGACGATAATTGTGGTAACCCAGGCTAATGAGATGTTTATGAAGGGAGGCCATCTTGATAGCCTTGCAACCTCTAATTGTTCTAGGAGAAACATGTGTTAGTAGAAAACATTAATGATGGACGATGGGAACTCCCTAATGATACGGATCACTGTTAGGGGTATCCGGTGTGTATGAATAAGGGAATCTTTCTACAAATTTCTCTCTGGTCTGGTCTACAACTTGTAAAATTATATAATACTAGTAGTAGGGGAGCCCACGATGCTAAATGGGGATTTACTCGAGCGTCGTAGAGACCTATTGGGATGCAAAGCTTAGATGATAAGAAGAAAAAAATGTTATATGATATATACCGTTACATCGGTGGGGGAAGCGGCTATAGATTTTTAAATATGTAAAAAAAAACTGTTGCATGGACATCCTCGAGCGCGTCAGATATTGATAGCATCAATGCCCTATGTATTTTTAATAATGTACGTATGTTAATCTGATCGTTTGCATGATGGGGGTGGTTGTATTTAAGGGCTGAAAATGAAAAAAAAAAATATTTAGTCGAGCGCGTCAGATTTTCTAAGGGAGTGTTAAGTGCACCAAAAAAAAGCTCTCATTCACTAATCTGACGATTTCGATGGGACGCAAACTCGCGGCCATTTTCATAATGTGCAAAAAAAAATCGCCATTTTGAAATACTCAAGCGCGTCAGATTAAGATATATGTGGTTAATATTTATGTTCTAAACGTACTGTCTCATAATCTGACGATTATGTAGAGGGATTCGCCTAATCTGACAAAAAAAAAAATAGAAAAACGGTTCACCTTAAAGGCCATCCCTGCAACTTCTCGCTAATTCCATTCCTGGGCGCTTAAAATTGTACTTATGACATTTTTGAGCTCAAAACATAATTTATGTGATATTTTGAGCTCGCTGAGTTCAAAGAAATAATATTTCTATGCATTTGAGCTCTTCCAGCTCGAAAGTCTGATAGAAGTTTCATAGAACACTATTTTTGGAATTTTCAAACCGCAATAACTTTTGAATGGATCAACCGAATCACACGGTTGGCGGCATTCGACGCAGTTTTATCATCCTCATAAGTAATTTTGTAATTTTAATTGATTGAACCACAAATTTCGGAGTAATCCCGAAGAAACACTTTTTCGGGTTTCTTTCGTTCACGATATCTCTCGAACGAATCAACCGCTTTTGACCAGCTTGGTGGCGATCGACGTGGTTTTTTAAGCTCAAAGGCGGATTAGTTTTTGGAGTTGATCGATAAAGCCGGTTAAAAGTTATTCCCAAAAAATCACTTTCAAAAAAAATATTTTTTTAATTTTTTTAAATCATTGAACTTAATTAATTGGGACGTAGTGAGAGAGTAATAGATAGAGAAAGAGTGAGAGAGGAATAGAAACGCGGAGAAGGAAATGTAGGCATCACGCAGCTGCACGCATTTAACTTTATCGACGAATTTTTGTTATTTCGGCTTGTGGAAATCGTCAGATTATATATTTTTCATTATTCTTGAATTATTTCTTTCAAAATAAAAAAAAAATTAGCTACGCTCGAGAATGTCGAGATGACGTTTTTTTTTTACAACTTTGTTGCCCTCCCCTTTTTTTACGTCACTCTCAAATTGTCAGATTAGTGGAATATACACTTTTTAGGGTGTAATTAACTCACCCTACCTTAATCTGACGCGCTCGAGAATTTCTGATGGTCAATTTTTTTTTACTAATCTGATCCTGTATCCTTCACGGGCGGCCTTATATATGGGCCTCATGTTCTGTGGAGGTACTTAACTGGGTACAAGGTATCCCCCTGTATATTAATCTGCCGCGCTTTAGTAAATCCCGAAATCCCCGCTTGGGCTCCCCCGGCTTCGCCCGCGTTAAATTTGGGGTAACACATTTCCCCTTGCGCCTTATTGATTTGTAATAGCAACGCTAAGTTTTCCCTGTTCTTCCCTCTTTCTCACATTACACTTTTTTCCAAAAAATATCGTATATTCATTCCAAAATTCATCAAAATCGGTTTAGCCGTTAAAGCGTGAAGAGGTAACAAACAAACAAACTTTACATAGGAATTAGAATACTCTGGACGCTCTTACTGTGCACGTCTTTCTACATCGTTCTCACATATTTGTACAATATCAACATAATTGATGTAAATACGATTTTGTAAAAATATTATAATTTAAAAGAGTGTCCATGGAGTTTGTTGCCCATTCTTCTCCATAGAGATCAACACTTTGGAATGGGCAACTACAGTACTTTCACAAGTTATTATGCCTTGTGACCGGGACTGTAGATTCATTTTGTTTCTTGACATTCAAAAGTGCCTGTAATGGTCTAATTGAAATAAATGATTTGACTTGAATTGCGATCAGCTGATCATTACGTATGGTAAAAGTAATAAAATATATTTTTATTTATAAAAAGGAGAAAGGAATCCTACTAATATTATAAATGCGAACGTTTGTGAGGATGGATGGATGGATAGATGTATGGATGTTTGTTTCTCTTCCACGTCAAAACGGCTGAACGGATCTTGATGAAATTTGGCACGGAGGTAGATTATAATCTGGAATCACACAGGTTTTTTTTTCGATATCACGTGGGCGAAGCCTCGGGCGCCAGCTAGTAAAATGTATTTGTTTGCCACAATAATGACGAGCACACAAAACAACAAAAAATATTACAAACAGAGACATCACAAATATTCATAGAACAAAAATTTTCAAGTTTCATAGTCTAAGAGACCACACGAGAGATCTTGAATTTATTATGTTACATCCTATAATGTGTGCTCCTAACCTACAGACGTGTACTACACTATCTTGTAATCTGACGAGGCTTTGTTGATGATAGTTTCAGCCTCTATCGTGTAATATCATATGTGATTTGTTTTGCATAAACATTTAGATACAAAGTGTTGAACCCTTATTTGTAGTGATTAACAAAAGTACTGCCTCTTGCTTAGAAGCATCCGATCCACTCGCATGAGTAATGAGGTCTTGGGGTCTATTCCCGGGTCTGGCAAAGTGTGATTATGTTTTAACATCAGGAAATTCTCAGTAAAAGCTATAGAGTCGGGATTTGTGCCGTGTTGATTGTAAGCACGCACCCTCTATACCCTACATATATGAAAGTGTATTATTATTTTCGTTTATTGATATTTACACCTATAGTATATTTTTTTTTAAATAAAAACATTTAAAAATATAAAAATCGTAGCCCACCGGTATCGGGAACAGAGTCCAAGCTACCGCGCGGCGGTCAGGGCTCTAGAGAAAAGAACCTCCTAACAATACGAGCCGTGTCCAGGAGTACCGCTTTCTGTCTCAAGCCCTTGATCCAGCTGCCTAACGAGAGCCTCCTCAGGTATTGATCGAGGCTCTTGGCAATTAAGCCATATTATCTATACTAATATTATAAAGCTGAAGAGTTTGTTTGTTTGTTTGAACGCGCTAATCTCAGGGACTACTGGTTGGAATTGGAAAATTCTTTTAGTGTTGGATAGTCCATTTCTTGAGGAAGGCTATAGGCTATATAACATCACGCTACGACCAACAGGTGCTGAGCAGCGTGGGTGAAACCGCGGAGAATAGCTAGTTAATAATAAAATGGTATAACTGCCAAGAGCCTCATTATTATTCGGTTTAAGTCAAAGTGGTAAATATCTCATTTTAAAGTCGTAGTGAAAATTTCTACAAACCCCAAATAAAAATAAATGTTGTGTTTGCAAATTATAGTATACAAACGTAATCAATTTGAATCACAATGGACATATTTAGCATTTTACTGCAATGTAATTAACATTCAAGATAATTTGCTGGCTGGAGACCGTCTCACTTACAATCTCGAATTCTGCAAATTATTCAAGTATACTTGTGGTATTTCATTCAAATCAAATCAAATCAAATCATTTATTTCAATTAGACCATTACAGGCACTTTTGAATGTCAAGAAACAAAATGAATCTACAGTCCCGGTCAGAAGGCATAATAACTTGTGAAAGTACTGCAGTTGCCCATTCCAAAGCGTTGATCTCTATGGAGAAGAATGGGCAAGAAACTCCATGGACACTCTTTTAAATTCTAATATTTTTACAAAATAGTATTTACATCATTCGTGTTGAGATTATACAAATATGTGAGAACGATGTAGAAAGACGTGCACAGTAAGAGCGTCCAGAGTAAGTAAAAAACAAAATTCAATTTAAATCTAAATAAATTAAAAATGACCGTGGTAGTTAAAAAATGACCAGTCCCAACTGACAGCGCCCGTTCACGAACATGACGTATGGATCAGCCCCATTCAGCTCGACCATTTTGAAGGGAGCTAAATGACCCGACACACCCGCCACCATCAGCGAGACATTTAAGTGAGCATGACACTATTAACCACCAGGGCTTCGTCAAGTCAATGATAATACATAGCACTCACATATGGGCTTAATAATTATACAATACTAGAGAATTGATTCTATACATTGCAAATATAGTCTTACAATCTTCTGCAGCTTCCACTGTAGCTTCGGATACTTATTAATGAGTTTACCCCTATGCTTGAGGAGCAGGACCAGCATTGAGCCAAGCATTTTTATCATCAATATAATCCCCCAACTTATAATATGCTTGCCTACATAGTGTGCGTTTAATACAAGATTTAAATTTCGTTTCATTCAGTTGAAGAATGTGGGGAGGTATTTTATTGTAGCATTTCAAACAGTACCCCATGAAAGATGAGTCTACTTTAGCTAACCTGAAACCTGGTTGAACTAATTGGTCCCTATTTCTAGTATTATAATTGTGTCTGTCACCTCTTTTACTAAAAAGATGCGAGTTTTTTCTGACATACATGATGTTTTCATAAATATATTGACAAGGTACTGTCATGATGTTAATATCCTTAAACTGTTCCCTTAAAGAATCTCGCCTACGTAGGTTATATATGGCTCTAATGGCTCTTTTCTGCAGAATAAATATAGACTCGATGTCTGCAGCCCGTCCCCAAAGTAAAATACCGTATGACATTATACTATGAAAATAACTAAAATAGACTAGTCTCGCGGTATCAACATCAGTAAACTGACGGATTTTTCTAACAGCATATGCTGCTGAACTAAGGCGTCCTGCAAGAGATGTTATATGCGGACCCCATTGTAGCTTTGAATCGAGTGTTATTCCCAAGAAAACAGTTTTTTCGACGAATTCTAGTTTCTCTTGATTCAATACTATGTCACACTCACTGTTTTTGACATTTGGTAGAGCAAATCTTATACACTTCGTTTTTTTCCCATTTAATACTAAATTATTAGCGGTAAACCAATTATGTACCTGCATTAGGGCATTATTTACGTCGTCAAGATTTGTGGCATGTCTGTTTATCTTAAATATTAAAGAGGTATCGTCAGCAAATAACACCATTTGTGGTTGGTTTTTAAACAAATGGGGTAGATCATTTATATATACTAAAAAGAGGAAGGGACCTAATATCGATCCTTGTGGTACACCCATCTTTACATTTAAACCCATTGAATTGACACCATTTATTTGTACTTGCTGCTGTCTATCATTTAAATATGATTTAACTAAACTAAGGGCAAGTTTCCCTAGGCCGTAATGTTCAAGTTTTAAGAGAAGGGTTTCGTGGTTCACGCAATCAAATGCTTTTGAGAGGTCACAAAAGATCCCTATGGCATCCTGTGCCTCTTCCCACGCAGTAAATATGTGTTTCAATAGGGTGACACCGGCGTCAGTGGTACAACGTCCTTTGGTGAAACCATACTGCTTTTCATGTAATATTTTATTGGTGTTAAAGTGGTTGAGCATTTGGTTAAGCATTACCTTTTCAAACACCTTGCTGAAAACCGGCAAAACGGATACGGGTCTATAATTATTGGTGTCTTTACTGTCCCCAGATTTGAAAAGTGGTATTACCTTGCTGTATTTCATGAGGTCCGGATGGATTGGGATGCTGCAATAAATGCAGTAGTAACATCATTAAAGGGACTTTAGTGTAAAGAAAGAAAGCAAAACCGTTTATTAGACTAGCGCAGGATAAGATAATAAAACAAAACTACTTAATTTAAAAAAGAACAACTAAAAAGTAAAAAAAAAGATAATTAATTAAATTAGTCCTGTACAAAGCCCAAAAGGCCTCTATCTCAGCATGAGCGTCAATGTATGAGTCTGGCTATGTTTACTAATTATTATGTGTAATAAAGGAAGTGTTAATAAAGGAAGTAATCTATACTAACTATCCCATACAAATATTTGTTCCGTGAGGGGATCGAAACCGCGACACATAGCGCAGAGGTCAAACGCTTAGCCTCTGCGCCAGCCGTGACGCGGTTTTGAAATTAAGTACAAAAATTTATTGTATTTAATAATTAAAAAAAAGCGCTTTGCATCTACATCTATTGACTGCATAGATTTGAAGGGACCACAGATTTGAGTATATGGTTTGAATTTTAATTCGATACCTCAACGCTTTCCTGAGATAAAGAAGAATCTTGACAGACGGACATACAGACAATAACGTGATACTATAAACGTAAAGGTTTTGCCTTTTGAGGTACAGAACCCTAAAAAACCTTTCTTTTTAGGTCTTACATGTTATTAGGGAAGGTAGTGGCTATTGATTTGATGATTTCATTAAACATCGAACCATCGATTTCTTGAAGATAGAAATAACTATACTATTTTCGCTGTAGTATGGTACGGGTGTCAATAGATGATAATAACTATTTAGTGATGAGGTACATTGCTATGATGTGTAATTGTGTAGTCCTTTATGACTATGATACTCAGGGTAAAGCCTATAAATCTGTCATGATCGTAAATCGCGGTAAAGTTCCAGATTGAAGAGGAACAAGTAATTTATGTAATGTTAACCTTACCATCATAATCCCTGAACTCCTTCCATCCATCCCAAAATCCTTTATCAAATCAATTATATACTTAAATAGAGAGTAATATATGCAAGTATTTCTCACGCTCATTGCCCCAGCGCCAGCTAGGAGGCCTAGTATCCTATGTTCTAATGTTACACGCTACAGAACTGATAAATTGGCCCGCAGCATCGATAGAAATCGTCATTACGCCGTATATATTTTACTAAGGACGGGTTAGTGCTGGTTTCACCGTTAGATAGCATAATTTTGAGTTTTGTTTACAGATAGTTGTTATTAAGGGCTTTTTTATCATGAATGGTGGTTGGATGGTATGTTTGTTTAAGTGACGATGTGGAAGCTGTGTGGAAAGTCTTGAGTATGAAACGATGGATGGACTGTGTGAGGGAGAAAACGGCTAGTAAAATAACTGTCCATATCAAGTAATAGAGAGGTATGGAGAAGAAGTTATGCTGTACCGATCCCAAATAGATTGGGTTGAGGGCAGGAGAATGAAAATGGTCGTCTCTCGTTTCATATGATGTATTGTTTGTTTACTGATTTCATTATCTTTTTTATGTTGAGAGTTACTTACATAATCTTCAATAGGTAAATAGACCAGTTCTAAACTGGTCTATTTACCTATTTGTATCTTGGGAGGTATCAAATTCTTAAGCCGACTAATCCTTTTCTTGCAGATGGTAAATCATCAAATAACTTGCCCCGCTCTGGGCGGAGCAGTGTCAGACTTTTACTGTCTAGAACCCACTCATGTTCCAGTTTTTCTTTTGCAGTATCTCTTTCATAAAACTTGCAACCCCGGCAGGCGGTGGCCCCGGCAGGCCCCTATGCAGTCGGCTAGGCTCACATGTTTACGTTGAAAAATTTCAATAATCCACTGCTGAAGAACTTTACCAAGACCTAACGAGTGTTTGGCCAATTGATCGACATGCAAATAAACTCGATAGTATGTCTGTTTCATGTAGATTATATTTGTATTAGCATTAGCTTCTATTAAATGTCCAACTTCATTCATAAAAGTCGCACCACAGGTTCAAGCCATCAAGTCTTCAATGGAGAAAAAGCATGAATGTTCCCGCTACGCTCCAATTAAATCTGACAACGTTATCTATCAATACTTGCTTTGTAAATCAGTACCTACGCCTTAACGGCCCGATATCTGTGCTCTGTAGCATTTCATTTGCTTGTCGACTGTAGGGCTGGTCGCCCGGTTTTTGAATTGGTTATTGATTTATTTAAATCAGTACTGCATTCGTAAGTTTGTATATTTGAAGTTATTTCTTGGTTTACTTCGAGAATTTCGACACAATTATCTTGAGTTCTTCAGTTAACAGATTTAGTTGATGGCAGGAATTCCGTATTTCTTTTTTTGTATTTTTTTTCTGTAAGTTTTGAGCAAATAGGACAAAACAGTTCTTTTGTCATCATCATCTGCCTAGCTTTTTCCCAACTGAAAACCATTAATTTCCACCAGTTGTTGTTACAGTTTTTTTTGTGTTTATAAACTAAACAAAAAAACTAAACATAGCGCCAATTACGAATTACACAAAATAAATAGTAAAAAATAGCAGACTTAATATTAAAATGTATTGTGTGTGTCTGTATACCTGCGAGTTATTAGAAGAAGTTTGAAAGTGGCGTCTATTATAGAAAAATTGAAAGGTAATCGTTTGTCTTGGTGAGGTATGAGGAGGGACAAAGCGCATGTGACTAAAAGAGTGATAAATATGAATTTTGACGGATGGAGAGGGAGAAGAAGGCCAACGAAAAGATAGATGGATTGTGTAAGGAATGATATGAAGAAGAAAGGAGTAAACGATGCACGATGCCGTGACATCTGACAGGGGAGAATGGAAGAACAAATACGTGTTGCGCTGACCCTAAAAAGAATGGGACAATGGCAGGTAAATCATCTGTATGCCTGCGTGTATCAGTATGGTGAAGATGTGTGTATACCTAACGTCTAAATCCTTCAGGTTCCTTTCAAATTGTTTACTTTCTTCAGGATTTCAGATAGAATAGCTTCAATTTATTAACATAGCGTTCCGTTACATTCTAGATGAGTTCCATCCTCATTGTTTTACACAATGTATCCCACTTCTAATATATGTGATCTACCCTTTCTTCTTCTCATTCACCAGCCCTAGTCAGCTCGTAGGACTACCGGCTCAGCTTTCAATTTTACCCGACTCGGTAAATATTGTTTCTATCACTTCATCTGTGTGAATGAAACTATGAACGATCGACTATGGAGCGCGGAAGTGTTTGGTCATTGCGGCTTTAGCTGTGGGTAGTTGTTTTGTAATAGGCCTTACAAGTGTTAATGGTTTATTAAGAGCGGGGTATGGGGAAATATTTTGTAATGCGAACAAGTGATTTGGTGGTAATTGTAGAACTTCCTGGAACTACATTGTTATACCAAGTCGCGTGGTCGTAAACTGTATTGCTGTATCGGCCACCGTAGATGAGGGCCTGTGGACGGTGAGCAATGGGTAGCTCACCGTCTGTCCGTCTATTGACGACAGGCCGTGTCGACAGCGCGTGCTTCACGCGCGCCTCAAAGAGATGTCAGCAACGCAGAGGGGCCTGTCAGGGCCTCCGCCGGGGTTGCGGGTTGTTCGAAAGAGATACCGCGGCCCCAGAACGTAGAGGGCAATAGAAGGAACATGGGTGGGTTTTAGTCAGTACAAGTCTGACACTCCCCCCACTCCAACCAGAGCATGGGAAGTTATTTGATGATTTCCCATCCGCAAAAAAAAGGTTAATACCATTTGGAATATTCTTCGGAATCAGTGATGATGTCTGGTGGATTTGTGCCCGGGTTTTTGGCAAAATGATCGCCTCTGTAACATGGAACTTAAATATATCTGGCAAAATGTAGTATTGGGTAAGTACAAGTTGACTCTGCCTGCCTATATTACAGATGGGATGTTATGTTAAGTTTATTTATTGCCGTATCATTTAGATCTGCGTTGTATTTCTTGTTCTATCTATCACTTGAACACAGGATCCCTAATCTAGATCTAAGTTCTGAATATTTTGATGGCTTGGTAATGTTGTTTGTTGTTGGTTTGTGTTTGACTGTTTGTTATTGTCATATTTCTCATTTACTTTTGTTTGTTTTCTTTCTTCTATTTAAATTTATTTTATTAATTTATTCTCACACAAAATACTTGACAGGACATTACATTAAGACAAACCTGTGAGAGGAAAGTTGGAACATGAAAATTTTAAATATCAATCATAAAACAGTCGTGTAATAAGCATATATGAAAAAAATATTATGCAGATATTACAGTATAGAGAAGAGGAAGTACTCTATGACTTGCTTTTTGAAGATAAATAATGTTTTCATGTTTTGTCCTGCGCAAATTAAATTATTGCTTTTTCTTTCTTTCTTTTATTTCGCTTTATATTATTCACAGAATTTTAGCATACTGCGTTTATCGATTTAAATTTCATCGATCGCCATATGCCCTTGTGTTATCGTCAACACATCAAGTACGTAGGCTTAGTTATTTCTCCTTGAAATATTGACATGCTGGTTTTCTCATGAAGTTTTCCTCACCGAAGCTATTGATAAATATTATACATTACGCCGAAAAGAGGGATGAAATAAGAGCACATCTAGTGTCTTATCACTCGTAGATAGATAGATAGAATAGAATATTCTTTATTATGTACACCATACAAGTAACAAGAATAACACTAGACCAACTTATAAAATTAAGGTGACACAATGGGCGGTCTTATTGCTAAAAGCGATCTTTTCAAGACAACCCTTGGATGGACTTAAGAAGAGGAGAAACAGTACTGTAGGTAGTCTGTGGCGTAACATTTTCAAAATTAATTTTCAAACATTTTTTAAAAAAATTACAAGATCAAATACTTACATATAAATACATATAATATATACATATAAAATAATAATCATGAAGAGAAAAGAAATATTTCATGTTGTTGTTTAAGGAGAGAGGTAGTGCTCTACCCATACGACCAATTTTATACTGCACTAATCGCACTGACATTTTCTAGAATAAAGTTTAGTTTTATGTTGTTGTTTTTTTGCTGGATATGTCCGGTTTTAGAATGTGATCTACTTCGGCCGGTTCCGTGTTGTAATTCGTTAAGTCGATAATGTTTGATATATTGAATTAGTGGTTCGTAGGCTTGAAGATAATTGTATGATTGGTATTGAGAAATGTGGTCGCGGAACTAAAATTATCTGTTTCGAGAGTTGTGTATGAGAAGGGATAGAATTACTTAGTTAATTCATACATAACATAACATCACGACTGTGATCTTTGAAGGGAAAGGCAGAGGTTTGCCTTGGGAGAGAACCTCAAACCAACGCTGCAACGCAGAAGTCGCGGGAGACGCTCCGGGCGTTGGGCGCCGCGAGACGACTCCCGGCCACCATATATGCGGGCCTATGGACGGTGAGCAATGGGTAGCTCATCGTCTGTTCGTCTATTGACGACAGGCCGTGTCGACATATTGCAAAATAAGGATAAATATGTATAATTGATCACTTTACATATTGATTTGACTTTAAACATCTAAGATATGTAAGATTTTTTATATTTTTTTAACAATGTGATCCAATAAGGATTTCGTTTTTTTCCTTTTGAGGTACATAATGAAAATTTTAAATATCAATCATAAAACAGTCGTGTAATAAGCATATATGAAAAAAATATTATGCAGATATTACAGTATAGAGAAGAGGAAGTACTCTATGACTTGCTTTTTGAAGATAAATAATGTTTTCATGTTTTGTCCTGCGCAAATTAAATTATTGCTTTTTCTTTCTTTCTTTTATTTCGCTTTATATTATTCACAGAATTTTAGCATACTGCGTTTATCGATTTAAATTTCATCGATCGCCATATGCCCTTGTGTTATCGTCAACACATCAAGTACGTAGGCTTAGTTATTTCTCCTTGAAATATTGACATGCTGGTTTTCTCATGAAGTTTTCCTCACCGAAGCTATTGATAAATATTATACATTAGGCCGAAAAGAGGGATGAAATAAGAGCACATCTAGTGTCTTATCACTCGTAGATAGATAGATAGAATAGAATATTCTTTATTATGTACACCATACAAGTAACAAGAATAACACTAGACCAACTTATAAAATTAAGGTGACACAATGGGCGGTCTTATTGCTAAAAGCGATCTTTTCAAGACAACCCTTGGATGGACTTAAGAAGAGGAGAAACAGTACTGTAGGTAGTCTGTGGCGTAACATTTTCAAAATTAATTTTCAAACATTTTTTAAAAAAATTACAAGATCAAATACTTACATATAAATACATATAATATATACATATAAAATAATAATCATGAAGAGAAAAGAAATATTTCATGTTGTTGTTTAAGGAGAGAGGTAGTGCTCTACCCATACGACCAATTTTATACTGCACTAATCGCACTGACATTTTCTAGAATAAAGTTTAGTTTTATGTTGTTGTTTTTTTGCTGGATATGTCCGGTTTTAGAATGTGATCTACTTCGGCCGGTTCCGTGTTGTAATTCGTTAAGTCGATAATGTTTGATATATTGAATTAGTGGTTCGTAGGCTTGAAGATAATTGTATGATTGGTATTGAGAAATGTGGTCGCGGAACTAAAATTATCTGTTTCGAGAGTTGTGTATGAGAAGGGATAGAATTACTTAGTTAATTCATACATAACATAACATCACGACTGTGATCTTTGAAGGGAAAGGCAGAGGTTTGCCTTGGGAGAGAACCTCAAACCAACGCTGCAACGCAGAAGTCGCGGGAGACGCTCCGGGCGTTGGGCGCCGCGAGACGACTCCCGGCCACCATATATGCGGGCCTATGGACGGTGAGCAATGGGTAGCTCATCGTCTGTTCGTCTATTGACGACAGGCCGTGTCGACATATTGCAAAATAAGGATAAATATGTATAATTGATCACTTTACATATTGATTTGACTTTAAACATCTAAGATATGTAAGATTTTTTATATTTTTTTAACAATGTGATCCAATAAGGATTTCGTTTTTTTCCTTTTGAGGTACATAATCCTAAAAATAGAGGAAAGTTAAAGAATTTCTTTTGAAAAGCGATACTGGTATTCATCCTTTTCGAAAACAAACAACACAACAAACCTTGTTATCCTAATGCTATTAAAACCAACGTCAAATACAAACCGTAAGGACAGACGGACAGACAGACCGTAAAAGACAAATAAATCATTCCGGCGATAATTGAATGGGAGTTAATCTTCCTTGGCGAACATTTAACGTGTGGAATGAAACTTTTCCGGGTTCAGTCATCCTAAATGGCGACAAAGAATGTTTAAAGATCAAATAAATAAATAAAATAAATAAATATCTTGGGACAACTCACACACGGCTATCTGATCCCAAGCTAAGCAGAGCTTGTGTTATGGTAACCAGACAACTGATATACATACTTATATAATTTATAAATACATACATATTATAGATATATCACACCCAGACACAGAACAAACAATCATGCTCATCACACAAAGTTTGTCCTGGGTAGGAATCGAACCCACGACCTCCGGCTCAGCAGTCAGGGCCACTAACCACTAGACCGACAGGCCCGTCAAATGTATAATAGAAAGGGGTAATAAGAACGGCCAGTGAAGGCACTAAAGGGAAGCAGAGGGGCCTGCCAGGGCCACTGCCTGCCGAGGTTGTGGGTTGTACGAAAGAGATGCCGTAGCCCCGGAACATACAGGGCAATAGCAGGAACATGGGTGAGAAAGTTTTAGTCAGTACAAGTACTGACACCCCCCCTAAAGTTTTTGACGACTTCCCATGCGCAAATAAAAAAAGGCACTAAAGAGACCTGGCGTTTGAAACCAACCCAGCCGCCGCGGGAGATGCTCCGGGCGTCATGCACCGCGAAACGACTCCCAGCCACCGTAGATGCTGCCCTGTGAACGGTGAGCAATGGGTAGCTAACCGTCCGTCCGTCCATTGACGATAGGCCAGCGTTTCATATCCGGTTAGACTGGACCTCGACCTCAACATAAATCTATCCGATGGATCGCAAAGAGACTAGGCAGATTATGGTGAAATCCAGAGATATCGACTGAAATAAACAAAACCTTGTATTTTAAAGTAATAAAATCAGATCTTATTTTAATATAGTCTGATATTATAATTAAATTCCACTACACATCCACTAAAGTTGTTCTCGACGTAAACCAGCCGAGGAAATAATATGAAATTGTATACATTAACATAAACAGCGCGTCGCGTCGTAGGTGCGCAGGCGCCGGCACTGACGCGCAAGACGAGATGGATTTGTGAGAACTGGGCACACTACAGGGACTAATTTAATGGTTTATTTTGATATAATTTAATGTCGTGTAGTCTATGGATTTTCTTGCCTATTCTTCTCCATAGACATCTTTGCTTTGGAATAGGCAATATATGTTGTTCACAGTTGTTATGCCTTGCGGTTTACACTGTGGTTTTTTCTTTTTTTTTTGTCAATTCAAAATGTTCTGTAATATTTTGTCTCTTTGAAATAATAGCTTCAATTTTGATTTTAAAGTACTTCTTTATGAAGCTATATTCCTTTTTAAGAGTTCTGTACTCAAAAGGAAAACGGAATCCCTATAGAATTACTTTGTTGTCCATCTGTCTGTCAAGACCCTCACTTAGGGAACGAGTAAAGGTATCGAGTTGAAAATCCTTACAAATATTATTAAAGCGAAAGTGAGTTTGTTTGTTGCCTCTTCACGATTTTAATGAATTTTGGTACAGAGATAGTAAGGAACCAGGAGACGGACGTAGGCAATTTTTTTTTTTAAAGTAGGATATGAGGGAGAACGAGTGAAGAAAAAGGAAAACTTAGCGTTGCTATTACAAGTCAATAAGGCGCAAGGGGAAAAACTGCAGGTAGCAGGTACTGTGTTATACTCACCATATACTATACCCACCATACACCATAAACCATATACTCAAGTCTGTGGTCCCTTGAAGCTGTGAAATCAATCTTCTAAGACTACACAGTCAAAAGATATGACATGTTTCAAGTTTGTTACAAACTCTCGTTGCTTGAGTCCGACTTGGCCGGTTTTTGAATACTAAGAGGATTGCTATTGGCCACGACTCGCCTGATTCGCAATCAGCCATTACTGTTGTCTCTGGTGGTCCCTGTCCTATATTTTCCCTGGTGTCCTAAAACACAGGCCACGGTTCAGTTTAGGCACCAGTTACCCACAAAGGAACATTAGATGCTTACTGCAATATTGTTATCTTTTAAGTTTTAGCCTATATTATGAATTGTTTGTGGAGGAAAATAAAGATTTTTGTATTTGTATTTTTTTTGTACTGCAGGGCAAAGGCTTCTTTTTCATCCTTCCACTTGCCCCAAGGATAAATTGAACATGGATCGATTCTTTTTAGAGTAAAACTTCATGCAATTACATCTTTTGTATCGTATTTCAGGGCTCAGTTTCATCAACGGTATCAAATCAAATCAATCTTTTTATTTGTAGAACATAGGTAAACATAAGTACAGATGTCAATAATCTTAAATAGAGCGCTATGTCTTGCCATTTATGGCGTACAAATATTATATAAACATTAATAAAACAAATAAAAATGCATTAGTAAGTCCCACATTTAACTAAATAAATTAAATTAAAATAGAATAAAACAATAGGATTAATACGAATCAAAATATAAATGTCAATGTGTCTATAAATTAAAATACTACAAAACATTCATAATTAATAAGCAATAATAATAAGTAATTCTTTTTTGTTTATATTGAGGCATCATTAAAAAACTCATCCAATTTGTCAATAAGCAACTTACCAAGTGCCTTTTTGAACTTAACTATTGGCATGTTTTTAATGGCATTTGGTATTTTATTATAAATTTTATAATGAATTTTATAATGTTATCAAATTCTTATAATTAGTGATTGATGAATACTCATAGCAATCACGGTATCATCTACTTCAAATCATTCATAATCCACGTCGATTCTCTAAGTCTAAAACTCTAAAACAACGATTGCGGAGAATTCTCGATACCTTTTGGTTATCTTTACAAATCCTAAGTCCATCCCTGTCCCTCGTTCCTGGACGTTCCCCATAAATCGTGAAGCGACAGTTTTAAACACTCTATTGTACAAACATTTGTATCGTATTAGCCGAACATGTCCGGGCTTAATGGCTCGGCTCACGTGATTTACTGGCCGTGTGTCACCTACCTCTGACATGCATTGTGCGCGGGGTTAAGCGTCCGTGTGTATCTTATGCAATCGGTTTTTGTAAGGCAAATGTTATTGATATGATTTTATTGGAAATTGTAAATTAACTTTCTCTGGTTATTTGTTGGTGAAAAATCGAGGTGTGTGGTCACTTTTAGAGCATTTTTACGAGCGTGAGCGCAAACTAAGATGGAAGTTTGTGTGACAAAGATAGTCTGAAGAATAGAAGGGAAGGTTTTCACCGTGATAGCGGTTAAAAGAGAACAAGAATTACGTGTAATCATTAAATTGTAGCAGCTTCAATCAATACTGCGTTATTAATAATTACATAATATCATCACCCCTGTAATCCATGCATGTACACCCACATTTCGGCAGTTATTTAAAATGAATGAATAAACTTAATTTCGGATGGATAGACCTATAGAAACCTTTAACTAGTACAATATTATAACACATGATACCTACATAAATTAATTTTCTTGAGATTAATTTAAAATAAGTAATTAAACTTTAGAAGAATAACACAGTTAATTGAATTAAGGTTTGAACTAGGAAAAGAAATAATAAAATAAAATAAATATCTTGGGACAACTCACACACGGCTATCTGATCCCAAGCTAAGCAGAGCTTGTGTTATGGTAACCAGACAACTGATATACATACTTATATAATTTATAAATACATACATATTGTAGATAAATCACACCTAGACACAGAACAAACAATCAAGCTCATCACACAAAGTTTGTCCTGGGTGGGAACCGAACCCACGATCTCCGGCTCAGCAGTCAGGGCCACTAACCACTAGACCAACAGGCCCGTCAAATATAACTTCGAAAACTGTGTGTGTAAATATGGTAGGTGTACAAGAAAAAGTTAAAAATTATATTGGGACTAGATCAACGAGGCTGTATAATAATCTCAATACCAATGTCATTAATCAACATAATGAATTAATAAAAGGGAAGGAAGAAGATAATACTATTGTCTATAAACACAATACTATTGGACAATTATAAACAAGTAGGTAATGTTCATTTTATTAAACAATAATTTTAAGAAGTACAATCACATACCAGAATAATGTTCCTTATCTATCACTTGTGATAATTTTATCACGTAACTTTACGACTTGTACCTTTATGGAATCAAGCTGGAACTTCAAGTAAACAATGTGTTTATTACAGGAAAACGTTTTCGTTTAAAAAAATCTTAATATTAAATGCATACATTTAAAAAAAAACCTTGCCCCATACTAGGAATTTTTCCTGTATCGTAGGCGACATACACAGCCAGACCCGGAACAACTATTTGTAGGCCATACAAATATTTGTTCCGTGGGGGGATTGAACCCGCAACCCGCAGCACAGCAGTCGATCGCTCAGTCACTGCGCCAACCATGTCGTAAACATTGAAATCGTTAAATATTGCACGTAAGAATTCTTAATGTTTGTTTACGTAACATTTATTTCAACCAGCGTTCAGATCTAATATTTTTTAAGCGTTCGGTGTGAAATGTGTCAAATTCTAAGGCTTTATAGTCCACGATGAGGGAAATATTAAAGATGATTTTAGAGAGACACTTTCCTCAAATAATATCGGTTTGTATCGATACTGTAATAAACCAATACCTCCTAAGACTACCTTGTTGGTCTAGTGGTCGCAAACTCTACTGCTGAGCAAGAAGCCGTGGGTTCAATTCCCGGATCGTCGGGCATATTGCTTTTAGATTTTTTCATTAGGAACTTCTTACTATTAGTCTGGAGTCTGCTTTTGTTTCCGGTTCATAACAATAGGCTCGCCCTTATTACGTGGGATTCAACCAAAATTAGCGAAATATGGTTGTACTTGTTGGGTACACCTCTGCTGACCCTTCGGCGATTACAGTCGTAATGTTTATATTATGATGTTGTGTTAATAAACCAATGCCACCAAATCCCCAGCTATGGAGTTTGTAAAATACAAATATTTTACAAACTCCAAAGATCGAGATCGTATGATGGGCCCTCACCGTACTTATGTCGCGAGAAGTGTTTGTGTGCTGAGTAGAGTGAACTCTAAACATGCCGCATGGAACGATTGATAAGATTTATAGTATGAGTGAGTGAAACACATCAATCTTCTACCCTTATCCCATTTCATTTGGGGTTGGCTAAGTTGGTCTTTTTCTTTAATGTTTCTGTATTATTTTTTGTTTTCCTTTACACTTATACTAAAACAGTATGAATGTAGTTGACATTCATACTTTCCTCCTTCCTGTTTCTTCCACCTCCTCCTCTCCTCACTCTTTTCTTCCGCTTTTTTCTAAGTGAAAGACATAATAATATTCAAATGTCAGTTCAAATTCATCTGTCAAAAACCTTGTTGTCCATACGTGAACGTTTTCAGACGAGCGAGGGCTAATCTAACAATTTCAATCTTTGTCTAACCAAAAAAAAAATATAAACCTGTCACTACAATTTATTGCAATTACCGCAAAATAGTTCTACAAAAACTGTTTCTAAACACTTCAATACGTGTTCACATCAATCACACTTTCCACTCTAGCAATAAGGTTTAGCTATAAAACCTAATCGATTATAGATAACGGCTTACAAAGACACAAGAACCAACTTAACTTTACCTACGGCGAAATGTGGAACTAAAAATACGTACTAAATTTTCATACATAAAACTCGCTGCCTTGTTAAGTAGCGACGGGATAAAGGGTCTTCGTAAAATGGTTGCAGTTGCTACGTTTTCATACAAATTCGATACAGAGCATGTTTGAATTTAATTTTATTCGATAATTTCATTTCACAATCGGTCGGGTTGGTATTCCAATACTTTATTTGGACTAGTTATATTAGGAATGCGACTGGTATGACTTTATTACTTTACTTATTTATTAGCTATATTTTTATTGGTAACTTTGCATAACATATGGCGCTTGGGGTCAAGTCGCTTGCGCAGCTTCTTTAGCATTCTTTAGTTATTTTTACGGTTCCACACCTCAAAAGAGATAACCGAGCACTTATAGCATATAACTTTGTTGTCCGTCTGTATTTCTGTCCGTCTGGCAAAACCGTTTATCTCGGGAATTTGATGTATCGAGTTGAAATCTACATAAAAAATTGACAAGCCCGTCAAGCTTCCCTTGCTACAGTGATCTCACCGCGTCCACCTACTTGTGACTGTGGTGATCATCACAGTGAAAACATGGATACAGATGGATAACCATAGAAGCGTAGAAGCCGTTGGTCAGCTAAAATTACATGATCATCATCCATCAGCCTAGTGTTTTTTCTAACCTTCTTTAATAAGTAGGATTCTATTATAATTTGATTCAGCTGAATATGGTTGCGGGGTCTTCGAAAGAGATACTGCGGCCCCGGAGTGTAAAGGGCTAAAGAAGGAACATTGGATGGGTTTTTGTAGTACAAGTCTGATCTCTCCCCGCTCCACCCAAATCGGGGAAAGTTATTCGATGATTTAGCCATCGCAAAAAAAATGCAGCTAAATACCAGTATTTGAGGTTATTGACTACCTGTAACGACTGTCAAAAATCTAAAAATGACAGCCGAGACCAACAGCTTAACGTGTTTTCCGAGGCACAAAGGAATCTTGATATACATAATTATAATCTTGATTATTGACAACACGATTGGCGCAGTGGCTGAGCGATCGACTACTGCGCGTTCGATCCCCACATGGTACAAATATTTGTATAGCCTACAGATGGTTGTTCCAGGTCTGGCTGTTTGTGTATGTGAGATTAAAATGTTTGTAAACGCACCCACGATACAGGAGAAATTCCTAGTGCGGGGCAACGTTTAAAAAAAAAACAAAAAACGTTAAGCATCATTCATTTCATACAGACATGTACCATAATCCCGTATACTACAAATACATGTAACATCAACCAGTGTATGTCTGTTAGTCTTATTCAGAAGCCGAATGTTTCCGGATGCTTTTGTAGCCTATCTGTTTGTTTGTGGCTACACAGCTAGGCGTCAGATTATCGGAATACTTGCTAAATAGACGCCGATTAGACGGAGATAGCAATACATATTACTTGGAGATTAGTACAGGACTCACCGATGTGTGAGTTCAACCGACTATCTATATTGAAACATCTGTTTCACACATCGTTTGAAAATAAGATACTTGGCGCCACGTACAGTAAATAAGTAGGAGTTGTACCAAAACTGGTATATCCTGAGCTCTTATTGTGTTGAAGCTTTGAAGTAAGCCAGCTCTAGTTTAAAAAGCTATCACCGATGTGGGGTCGCCTGTATATATTATATAGATAACTAGCTTTTGCCCGCGGCTTCGCTCGCGTTAAATTCGGGGTAACACAGTTCCCCTTGCGCCTTATTGGTTTGTAATAGCAACGCTAAGTTTTACCTTTCTCCCTCACATCCCACTTTAAAAAAAAATTGCGTATGTCCGTCTCCTGGTTCCCAACTATCTCTGTACCAAAATTCATCAAAATCGGTTTAGCCATTAAAGCGTGAAGAGGTAACAAACAAACAAACAAACAAACTCACTTTCGCTTTTATAATATTAGTAAGGATTCCGATATGATTGTAAAGAAGGTGATGGTCAAATTTACAAACGATTGGGTGAAGACACGAAACAAAAATGTAGTAAAATTTGTGAGACGCCTGACACGTGAGCAAAGAAGAAAAAACATGGAATGAGGATAGGGAGATGATGAATAGCCTTCATCCACCTTTTCTTCACCATGTTATGGTCGGCTACTAGCGTAAACGGATCCAGTTAAATACCAGTATTTTACATAGAAAGACTGCCTATCTGACCGTCAAAACCCAGTTAGTAATACCTTTCCCTTGGTAAGACTGGTTGTTAGAGTAGTGATAGTAGTGTCCTTAGTGACCTGTAACGGCTGTCAAAAATCTACAACTAACAGCCGAGACCACCAACTTAGTTTCCACCGTGCCTCGGAAAGCACGGTGGAAACTCGGTATGTAACGGGTGGTCATCCATCTATAGGCCAACCCAAGAGCACGACGTAAACTGAACATCGCCCGAAGGGCTGAATTCGACGGCGAGTTCGTGTTCCACGCGCTCATCAAAGAGATGTCAAAAAAGCAGAGGAGCCTGACAGGGCCACCGCCCCAGGGAATATAAAGAGCAAAACAAAAGAACACGGGTTTTAGATAGAAGTCTGACTCTCCCCTCCATCCGCAAAAAGGATTAAATTTATGTGAACAGTAACACAATTCTATTTGCAATACCATCTTATGAAATGACGGGCGTTCACAAAACGTCAAACAATGCGACCTACAGCAAAGCTACTAAACTAGTAAACAACAGATTTGCATGTAATCATTACTTTGTTGAGTACTGTTACTTCACTTTACTCTAACGATACAAATGATATCGGTAACAATTGCTACCGGTACTTTATCGGCCATAAATGTAGCTAAATACAAAGTTAAACAGTTAGACCTGACTACGTAGATGTTATATTTTCGTCAGCGTAGTTACTGGGAAACGGGACTCAATTTATGATCCTATCAGGCAGCCAGTGGGGGATATTCCCTTAAAATAGTATGAAGACTCTTATGCTAAAGATCTAGGAATGAATATGGATGATATGGTATACCATTTCCATAAGTAGTAAAAGAAGTAAGATCTAAATCGTGAATTATCAAAAAGGTATCCTGCATCCAAGGCACAATCTCATTTGGCGAATTAACTAAAAAAAATGCATTGACGTCATAATAGATTTTCAGAAGGTAGCCTCTTATAACGCCACTTATAAAAAACCGGCCATTTTCTATAAATACCATCCTTACCAATATTATAAAAGCGAAAGTGTGTTTGTTAAGTCTTCACGCCTAAATGGCCAAACCGATTTTGGTGAATTTTGGTACAGAGATAGTTGGGAACCTGGAGACAGACATAGGCTAAAAAAAGTGTGAAAGAGGGGAGAAAAGGGGATAGAAAGACATATTTTTTTGGATCATCACGCTGGTTAAAGTTAGAGTTAGCCCAAAGTAACTGTCCCACGCGGACGAAGTCGCGGGCGGAAGCTAGTTTGAAATAAAAGCTTAGGAGTTTGACTTCTTTTGAATCATCATCATTATGCCCTTATCATCCGAATTAATCTTGGCTCAGCGCTTCCATACTTCTCTATCAGTCATTAGCGCATTAATCACCATATCAACCTTCACTCAATCCCTCCACAATTTATTGTATTTTTTTTTTGCGAATGGGAAATCAGAGTCAGACTTGTACTGACTAAAACACACCCATTTTCCTTCTTTTGCCCTTTATGGCCGAGGTATCTGTTTCGAACAACCCGCAACTCCGGATTATGTTATTGTCTTCCTTAGACTTTATTGGAATATCCTCCTTGATTCTGAACTCCGTGCTGGCGCCCTTCGCGTACATAGTTTTATTCGACATATTTCCGCATTCAAGGTTGTGACACCAAGTTGAATGCAACGCGTTCTACATTCTCAGGCGACAGGCTGCACATTTGTGTCGGACATTTGGACATTTGTTTACTAGAGAATGTTTGAAGACAGCGCTTTGTTTGTTTCTCAGTAAAGTGGGCTAAAGGTCGGAGATACATCGTTTTGTTTGGATTGACGTGTCCCAGTAGCTAGAACTTTGTAAATATACCTGACATAGAGAAACGGTCCTAACTGTCTAAACTTACTTATTGTTGTTTCATTAGAAATGTCTTTCGATAGCATTGATATTTTGACGGTACGGTTGGCGTAGTGGCTGAGCGATCGACTGCTGCACTGTGTGTCGCGGTTTCGATCCCCACACGGAACAAATATTTGTATGAACTACAGATAGTTGTTTCGGGTTTGGCTGTTTGAGTATGTGAGTTTAAATGTTTGTTAACGCACCCAGGATACAGAAGTAATTCACAGTGTGGGCCAAAATTAAAAAAAAACTGGTATTCAGCAATCAAAAGTCAATATAGTTGAGAAAAAGCAGTCAAATGATAAAAATAAACCCTTCATAAAGCGGCGTTCTTCTAGTAAAGATTGGCAATCATCTAATGCAATGAAGACTATTAAATGTCAACTGCAACATAAGTTATTATTATTAAAGATACAGCATCATAAAACCTCAACAAAGTAATAATACACATTTTCCGTATCTAGCTACAAGCAATTTGTATCTAAACTACCCATATTTGCTCTTCAAGACTTTAATGATTCTTGTACACTGTCGAGCAAGATAAATCACCCACTTCATAACTATAGCAAGTGTCACTTACTAATACGTCCATATGACTGGCTAGTAACGCTAATGGTAGGTAACCGGCAGTTGTTACCTATTTGTCTTATTAACAAGGTATGATTAGCGCCGGCTTATGTAGGGTAATGGGGAGATAACTGATCGTTTACGTTGGATTTGCATTATTTGAAGGTGAGATGGTAATTTTGCAATGAAGTTAAACTGTAAAAGTCTAGGTACTACAAAAGCTTATGTCTGTAGGAAAATAACGTGCAGAATGTTGTTAGTCTAAGTCTAAGCGTGACTGCAGAGTATATAGTTCTAGGTTCAATTCCAAGGTCGGGTAAAATGTTATTGTGTTTTTAATCACAAATATCTTAGTAGCAGCCACGGAATCTGGATTTTTGCCCAGTTGATGACAAACATACTGGCGAAATTGTAGGTGTACAATTACGTATGCCCGTGCAGCTTGAAGTTGTAATGTAGACGACACGGTTGGCGCTGAGCGATCGACTGTTGCGCTGCGTGTCGCGCGTTCGTTCCCCGCACGGCACATATATTTGTATGACCATACCATAGACAGATAGTTGTTCCGGGTCTGGTTGTTTGTGTATGTGAGTTTAAGTGTATGTAAACGCACCCACGATACAGGAGGAAATTCTAGAATAGGGCAACCTATTTAAAAAAAAAATGCATTATTAACTTTTGTTATTTTCAAACGGAAGTTGCTTTTAAATCTCCTCATTTAAATCAAAATACGTTCGTACCAACTGCGGTAGTACACCACTTTTCTTTCCCTCCAATCCTTGGACCTATCAAGGTAATAACAACAGCTCTCAATAGCTTACTTATCTAGATATTACCTGAACAGCATCTTCATCATATCGTTCGGTACAAACTGGTATGAATGCCACAGTCAAAACTGTTAATCAGACAAAATTACTTCTAACTGGTTAAAACTATATTTCAAAACATTTGCTTAGAAAACTTATCAGGTTTTTTGTGATCCTCTTTTTCTTTATCGCGTGGTTAAGTGCTTAATATGGCGTCAGAGTTTATATGCCGCACATTTGCATTGAAAAATCTTTCAGACATGCTGGTTTTCTTTACCGAAGCAAGTGTTAATTATACAACACGCACATAAGTCCGAAAAATCAGAGGAGCGTGTGACTTGGCAGTCAAACGGTCATAAAACTAGATTACCATTGCTCTAAAAAAAACCCTGAATAACTTACTATCTTTACTAATATTATAAAGGCGAAAGTGAGTTTGGTTTTTTGTTTATTTGTTACGTCTTCACGCCTAAATGGCCAAACCGATTTTGAAGAATTTTGGTACAGAGGTATTTGGGACCTTGGAGACGGACATAGGCTAAAAAGAGTAAGAAAAGAGGGAGGAATAGGCAAGAAAAAGGGTTTTTTTTTCGATCATCACGCGGGTTGAAGTTTGCTTTAGTCCAAAGTAATTATGCCACGCGGATGAAGTCGTGGGCGTAAGCTAGTAGAATAATAATTTCTTGTTGATGTAGGTGGCTTACAAATAAGAGTGGAAATTTGAAAAAAACAACTCCGTGTGTTAGTTATTCTGGATACTTCCTATGAATTAGGCGTTCCGAAAAACATATTTTTAATAGATTTTGACTAACACCAGTAAAAAGTGGTTTCAACCGATTAACAGTTTTGACTGTAACATATAAACGATAAATTCCCATCGCGATTACAGGCGAGGAGACCGGCCGTAATGGCAGATTACTGGCGCCCACCACACCTAACACATCGCTATAAATATCGAGGATGAAAGTAGAAGTGCTGAATTTCTTCGCGAATTCCTCATGGAATGAGGTTCTAAGGTTTATGGTGGTACATACACCTATGCGTATGAGTGGGGAAATTGTAGGTAGAATTCAGAGAATTCGCTATCTTAAACCTACTATATCTATCTCTAATGTTTAAAATTCTTGTATCGCGATGTTTGTTACCATCGCCTTCAAAACGGCAGGACCAATTGTACGGTATATGTATCGGGTAGGTCTGAGAATGGGCCAACATCTGTTTTTCAGAAAGGGATCTGAGCAGCGGGTGAAACCACTGTAAAAGCAAAAGTTTGTAAGGATGTAGTTACCCTTTCAATCAAAACTGAAAAAAAGAAATTTGATGAGGAATTTGTTGAGACGTGGGGAAGGTACCTAATAGTAAACTCGAATTCGCCAGTTGTGTTTAAGTACCACATAATAGGGGCGAGCCTATTTCCATCAACCGGACACAAATTCTGCCTCCTTGGCTGCTACTGAAAAAAATATGGTTGAAAAACCCAATAACACTTTACCCGACCCGGAAATCAAACCCCGGAGTATAACCTCTGCAGTCACGCTTGCAACCACCAAGACCAACAAGACACACAGGTTTTTCCTGCAACATAAGCTTTTATAGTACCTAGACTTTTACAGTTCCACTTCATAGCAAAATTACCATCTCACCTTCAGATAATGCAAATCCAACGTAAACGATCAGAATCTCCCCATTACCCTACATAAGCCGGCGCTAACCATACCTTGTTAATAAGACAAATAGGTAACAACTGCCGGTTATCTACCATTAGCGTTACCAGCCAGTCATGTGGACGTATTAGTAAGTGACACTTGCTATAGTTATGAAGTGGGTGATTTATCTTGCTCGACAGTGTACAAGAATCATTAAAGTCTTGAAGAGCAAATATGAGTAGTTTAGATACAAATTGCTTGTAGCTAGATACGGGAAATGTGTATTATTACTTTGTTGAGCTTTTATGTTGCTGTATCTTTAATAATAATAACTTATGTTGCAGTTGACTTTTATTAACTTCTACCACTTCAGATGATCGCCAATATTCAATCTTGACTTGAAGAAAAGCCGCTATACGTAAAGTATTTTGTTATGACCTAAAAACTTAGTGTTATTAAGGAATTGTTTGTAATTATCTTTGTAAATTTTGATTAGTTTGCAGTAATTTGGAGAAAATGAACCAATAAGATGTTTTCAAAAACCGTCGTGTATATGTCGTAACGCGTATGAAAAAACCGGTCAAGTACCTACCAGTTGGACTCGCGCATGTTGGGTTCCTTACTATAAAAACGGCAAAAACAAACCTTAAATATTTAATTTAGTCTGTTTTTTTACGATTTCTTGTTATGGCGGCAACAGAAATACATTATCTGTCAAAATTTCAACTGTCTAATTATGACTGTTCATGAGACCTGGTGACAGATGTACAGACGGACGAAGTCTTTGCGATAGGGCCCCGTTTTACCCCTTTGATGCGGAATCTTGAAAACCAATTTAATTAACAAAGTAAATTAAAAAAAGAAAATACTTAAAGCACAATATGATGAAACGGACGATTAATCTCAGCAGACTGCAGTCAACGGAACTGTACGCGAATATTTGAAGTGCAATATGAATGGGTTTAGGAATAGATGGCGTTTACTGTTATAGATGGTTATAGCCTAAAGGAGTACAGGAATGTTTCAAGTTGTTTCTGTGAAAGTGATGGATACTGAATGAGAAGGAATGAATGCTGAAACAAGCATTAGATTAATGTAAGTCAAATAATTTGTAGTCATAGACAAAGTTCCTATCTATACTTATATACTTATAATATTATAAAGCTGAAGAGTTTGTTTGTTTGTTTGAACGCGCTAATCTCAGGGACTACTGGTTGGAATTGGAAAATTATTTTAGTGTTGGATAGTCCATTTCTTGAGGAAGGCTATAGGCGCGGGTGAAACCGTGGGGAACAGCTAGTAATATTATAAAGCTGAAGAGTTTGTTTGTTTGTTTGAACGCGCTAATCTCAGGGACTACTGGTTGGAATTGGAAAATTCTTTTAGTGTTGGATAGTCCATTTCTTGAGGAAGGCTATAGGCTATATAACATCACGCTACGACTAACAGGTGCTGAGCAGCGTGGGTGAAACCGCGGAGAACAGCTAGTAGTCAATATGTAGATAAGTCTGTATAACGTCGATTCCTCTGCTCATAAATAGATGGAAGGAGTAGTACCATTACAAGATGTGTCGCAAATGGCGGCTTCTCAGCAATAAAATTTACATAATTATGGAATATTAAGATTGCAAAATACGATGCAATTTATGACACGTGGGCATTTCATCTCTGGATACTACAATTTTAGTTGCATTTCTAAGGTTCTGTGTTCTCTTAAGATTATTTTGCTTTGTTTTGTTCTTTTCACGAACTGCATCTTTCGAAGACTTTTTATTTGTTGTCAACAGTAATAGCAGCACGGGTACATCTTTGTGGTTAAGCCGTGCTTACCAAGGTTGGTCTGTAGATGGGTGACCATCCATAACATACCCACTTTCCTCCGTCCCTCGGAAAGCAAGATATGCAGCGGCTTTTATGACAGCCGAGTTAAACCGGTCATGGCTGTCACTTGAAGATCTTTGACAGTCGTTACAAGAAGTCCGTGGCTAGAAATTTAACATCTGGTAAGAATGAAAGCCGACCCCAATAAAATTGGAGAAAGACTAGATATAATATTTTTCCTCTTTAACATTCTTATAAAACACAGTTATATCCGAAATCTGTTTCTTTGCTTTAGTTTGTCTCATACATTATTTGTAAATTAACACTATTTTCCAATTACAAATATGGAAACGACTCTTCGATATGCGTGGTGTCGCAATAACTACATGATATTTGACACGCCATCTCTCCGTTAATTTTAATGTGAGAGGCATTACCAGACGGTTATACTCGCTATGCCGGTTAAAATTTGTCTAATCTAAACCGTTTATCACCTGCAATCGGTGCCCAGCCTCCAATTCAACCTCATTGATGTCAAGACCATAGATCTTCAATCATGCAGTAACCAGCTATTACAATCAATCTCTGTTTCAACTGAGCCACGTTTGGCGCGAACCACCATTATCTCTGGTTCTACCATTTATGTTCGTTCACATCTCGCTTAGAATAAACTCGCGAGAACTTGTTTGTAATTAGTTAGGATGGCTACAGGTAAGTCTGGGTTATAGATTACTTTCGTTGTATTAGAAAATATTGTCTTTAATTAATGTTGGTGGCAGCCAAGCTGGTATTTTTAGTTTTTTCTTCGTTTTGTTTCACACAGCTATTAGTGTAACTTAAGCGTGTCGGAGAGAAAACTTGGTAAAACCACAATAATTGGCAAATCAATAGTTGATTTCAGATCTTCTAGCTCAAAGCCAGAAAACACTCACAACATCTTTCCAAACATTTTCATTTGTAAGTTTCCAAAAATACTAATTTCTGCTTCTATGAGTTTTAATAGTAAGTTCGTGTCGATGCAAACGAGACAGGTTAAGCCAATCATCATTTAGATAGCCGTTGTCATTAAGATATGTTGGTCACCAGCCCAACAGTTTACTAGCTCCTAATCTATGGTAAATGCTTGTCCATGTGTGAATGTTAATACTTCCTTGACGAAGAATTAGTATGGCGGAAAAAGAAAGATGGATTATTTGGAACAGTTTGTACTTATGGTATATTGTGATTAGGATGTATTAGCGTTTAATATTCGAAGAGAGAAAGAAATCTGCTGCCCTACCATGACGTCTTAAAACAGAACTTATTCCACTGAGAGAAAGAGACAGAGCTATACAGGGTGTGTAGCACCATCTCTTTCTCACACAGGAATAAGAACTGCTATTAAGTGTCATGCTAACCCGGCAGTTCTCTTTTGTTGCGTGTGTTTGGTTCGTCAGCTTTATTGCCATCTTTTAAAACATCGACATTATTATCTGCTAGCAGATTTTCTCTTTCCCAACTATTTTTGGGTCGTCTTCTAGTATTACCGGATTCAGTACCTACATCAACATCATCTTGGTAATTCTAACAAGATTTCTGATACAAGAAATCTTGCGCATATGTAGGTTTTTGAAGTTCATTTTACACGAGTACCTTTTCTTTTGCTTCAATTCAGTTCTTTGTCGTAGGAACTTGTATCTTATAGTCATTGCTATTGGTTTCAAGTATGTGCTAACGCATCTGCGGCGCACATACTTGGTTTCAAGTATGTGCTAACGCATCTGCGCGACACGTGCGTGCCTTGTGTGTCGCTCTTGGTGAAAACGAAACGTGCACTATCTTAGTTAGATCAACGTCTCCGTTTACTGAATCCATGACGCATTTGGTCGATTTCGCATTTCTTAGGGATATGCTTTTTTACGGATGGGATATCATCAAATAACTTCTTTTACCGACTAAAACTCATCCATGTTCTTTCTTTTGCCTTTTATGTTCCAGGGTCGCGGTATCTCTTTCGAAAAATCCGCAACCCCGGTAGGTATATGCTGCGTGCGTCATTTGCTATTTATCTACTTTACACGGGCATCATAAAAAACTGTCCTTAATCTAATATATAAAATTCTTGTGTCACAGTTTTCGTTCCCATTCTCCTCCAAAACGGCTGCACCGATTTGAACGAAATTTTGTGTGCATATCGGGTAGGTCTGAGAATCGGCTTACATCTATTTTTCATGCCCCCCTAACCGAGCAGCGGGTGAAACCGCTGGACATAACTAGTGTATCTATAGAATTTGCTATCATTCCGTAAATGTAATGTAACTTAATGGTTTATTTTAATTAAACAAAGTAATTTGCGAGTCCCTAGTCCTATAATAAGACACTGATAAGCTGAAATAGTTATGGACAATTCAGATCGTACACTGGCCGTGTCACTTGCAAAATAATCAAAATTTAAATATTTTGTTTCACATAGGCCTACCATGGCCACTTTCAAAATTATCGGAGTTGAAAGTTTCCTAAGATGAACTGGCAAGGAACTCCATGGTTACTTTTTAAAATCATTTGGTTTTTGTCTAGGAATTTCTACTGTATCGTTGGTGCGCTTACAAACATTTAAACTCAAATACACAAACAGTCAGACCAAAAACAACTTTCTGCCGGTCATACAAAGTGGGTTTTAGTCCGTACAAGTCTGTCCCCCTGCTCTGAGCGGAGCGGGGAGTCGTAACTTATTTGATGACTAGCTTTTGCCCGCGGTTTCGCTCGCGTTAAATTCGGTATAACACAGTACCTGCTACCTGTAGTTTTTGCCCTTGCGCCTTATTTATTGTAATAGCAATAGTAAGTTTTCCCTTTTAAAAAAGAAGATTGAGATCTCAATAAATAAAAATCTCATATCTCAATCTTTTTTCTTTATAAAAAATTTCCGTATATATATTTCCCATCCGTAAAAAAGAGATAACATTATCCCAACAGATTATCCTTCCTTAACATCAAAAGTAGGCAGACCAGGTTAACTGTTCACACGTAAGGAGCTCTCCGTTTACATATTAAATAATAAGATAACAGTAGAAAGTGTTAATAAAACCCTTATTTATAATCTGCTTATTTCCTTACCTTTGAAGTTGTAATAACGCGTTAATGTCGATATTACGGAACACTTTACCTTATCTAAACAGTTGCACTTTCGCACGGAAACTTGAAAGTTCGGAATGTTTTGATTATTCCGACTTTATGGCAAAGTTTGTTAGTTGTGGGGTTATAAAATGGGGAATCCTTTGAATTCTGCTGTTTTGATTTTAAATCATTGTGTATACGGAACTGCGCTGTGATTTGTCTCAAATAAATGTCTGAGAACTTAATAGGATCAGTTATTTTGAGCAAGACTGCAAGTTTAAAGGCTTCCTGATAATTCCAAGTCAAAAGGATGACTGGTAGAAATGTCTTCTATGCTATAGTGTAGTACCTACTATTAAATAAAAAAAAACCTTGCGGTTGTTAAGTCAAAAAATTAAGACAAAAAGAGAGCAAATTATCAATATCAACAAAACCGCGACCGATTTCAAAACAAAGGACAGTCGCAAGAACAAAAATTAATCCGACATTCAGTAAGCACATTTCACCCCATTACATTGGGTCCAAGTTGGTAGCACTTACAGCCAACTTTATTGGGCCAACGTTTGTGACATCTGACAGCGCGCAATTAGGCAAGTCTCTTGGGAAACCCGGTGGGGAGCAAAACCACCAATATATAAATAAACGACGTCCTGACATCCAACTGTAAGGGCTTTTACCGTAATTGTCACGTTCGTTAATCTTGGCAATTCACCCTTTCGTTAAACTTCGACTTGTGGGATTATTTCTGTAATTAGATCCGTCTTAGAGGGGTTAGTTCTCAGTAGGAGTATGCTTGATGTGAAGAGCACTTGAGGGGACGGTTATTCGGATGATTTGTTTGTCATGAGGGATATGGATCATGATTTCTTTATTGAATTCCATAGTAGGCGACATACTATTATGATATTATTTCCTAATTGTTTAGATGACATGACGGGGTTCCCAGTTGAACACATCTCCGACCAGAAGCAAATCGATGTATGTTTAGTACTGACGTTTTCAAGGAATTTCAAAGGGGAAATTAGAAATTAAAAAAAAACGTATTTAGGTAATATGTAAAAGGTGTAAACAGACCCTTTACGAAGCCGTTACCTAAGAATGCTGAATATCAAATTAAACCGTGGAAAATATTTTTTTAAAGGTAACTTATGTTTTAACCTACTGAACGGTAGAGAAAAAACTTATGTTAACATTTACCGTTGCAAAACGTTGTTATTACTGCAAAAAAAACATTGAATGGCACATACTAGAATAGAAATATCTTGGTGTAGAAATATTGAATAAACACCAAATCATAGACAATAAAACATTCCTCAAACACAACCGTTTCTTTCTCGCCCAAATCAGTCACCGAAAACGTTTCAACTCCCAAAAATCTCATAAATAACGCACGAAGTAAGAAACAATAAGTTACACACAAGGAATTCCACAGAGCAATTTCACGAATCGTGACAAAAGGAATGTGGAAAACGGGTCGGAATTAAGGATTGAAGCAATTTGCTCAAATACAGAAACAAACGAACAATTATTCGCAACTACGTGCCAATTTGTGATCCTTTTAAGTTCAATTAGCATTTGACCAGCGGTATGGATGGACAAACAGGACTTTTAGGATTCCGTAGATGTGTTAGAAACCCATTTGCATTGAGTTGTTTTAACAATCTATCTTTAATCTTTTGAGACCCATTGTCACATTTATAGAAAGAAAGAAAGAGAAGACAGTCAGTGTCCCTAAAGTCTAACAACCAGTTTTATCAAGGGACATCGTATTGCCCAGTACTAACTGGGTTGTGGAGGTCAGATAGGCAGTCGCTCCATGTAAAATACTGATATTCAGCTGCATCCGGTAAGACTGCAAACCGACCCCAATAGGTATATTTGGGAAAAGGCTAGGCAGATGATGTCGCATATATGCGACAAGCAAGCGCGTGCTCTGGACGCCAACAAAATAAATATGTGACAAAAATGTAGGTAGATTCTCGGCATGTAGGGGACGCGGGATATTTTTTCTATAATTGACTTGAAAAATTTAAATGAACTGCGAACTAACTTTTTTAACTTGTCAAAATCAGATGGCATTTAACAAGATCATTGGATTCATAGAAGATGCTTTGAGAATATCAGCTAGTATGACACATTTCAAAGTGTTGCCGTAAAATAAGACAACATTGTGATATTATTTTTAGTTTGTTTGTAGTATTAGCAGTAGGTACACCCGTTATATTTTTATACTCGTACAGTATATCCAAAGGTTGTCTGAAAGATTATCGATATACATACTATAAGATCGCCATCGTAACCAAAGACTTAGCAATTTCTGTAAAACAGTTATATTTGAATTTTGGTGTGCAATAAGGTATATAATATTCTCATAATCTGTTATTACGATATTAACCATAGTATTTATTTTTTAACTACGGAACCGCTTCTTTTCAATCCGTCTGCTAGACTTGTCGAGTTCTTTAGCAGTGGCGCCAAACAATGAGATATTGTACCGAAGTGGGACGAGGCTGGTGGATAAGCAGACATTGTTCAGAGTTTACATAAACACAGGGATTCCTGCTATATAAATCAGCTACACATTTGCATTTAATGGAGGAAGCTGGGTTCCGGTTTGGATTGTGATCGATATTTCGATACTCCATTGTGAACAGGTTTTAGGCAATGTGGAAACGGATATGGATGTGTAGCTATTATGACTTTAGTACTCGATATTTTTTTAAAACCCGTGTTTAATTCTGAAAACTGTATATTGGCAGGATAAGCTGTATACTGGTACTTATAAAAGCTTGTTGAGAGTCGCTTTAAACGTTTCATAAATACCCTTTATATGCGATACTTACTTAAATTACGGTTTATTCAAACCGTGCCTTGCTAAGGCGAAATGTATTTTAATCTCGTATAACGATATCATTACTTAAAAACCTTGATAGCGTCATGGATGATTTTATTTGAGTGTATCATAGAATGCAACAGTCGATACAAATAGTCAGTAGCCCAAAAGTCAGACAACTAGTCTTACTAATATAACCAGAACTAACTGGATTGTGAAGGTCAGATAGGTAGTCGCTACATGTTAAGTACTGGTATTCAGTTGGCCGGTTAGACTGGAAGCTGGTCCCAACATAGTTAGGAAGAAGCAGGCAGATATTAATGACATAGAATGCCTACATACTTCTATGAAGTTCGTAAGCCTGACAGCATAAACTACAAACGCAAATATTAGTAAAGCGCGTTTGAAATAACAGGCAATTGACGGCTTATATTTGCATATCTCTTCAATGAAGTATACACACCGTGAGAGAATTTAAACAATTAAAAAAAGGTCTCGTAGATAGTTGACAACAAATACCAAATGACTGAATCATTTATGACATCATCCTCTTAAGCATTTGGCTAAAGACTGTTATTGTTGAGATCGTGGGGAAGACCTGGACGAGATCCGATGGGGCACACCCCAGGAAAGCATGATACATAAATAATTTTGCATGTAATTATAATTTGACGACACGGTTGGCGCTGTGGCTGAGCGATTGACTGCTACGCTATGTGTTGCGGGTTCGGTCCCCGCACGGAACAAATATTTGTATAACCTATAGGTAGTTGTTTCGGGTCTGGTTGTTCGTGTATGTGAGTTTAAATGTTTGTAAACGCACCCAGGAGAAATAACAAGTGTCGGGCAAAGTTTAAAAAAAAAACTAATAATATTATGTTGTACCTATATATGGCATTGGACTCACTCTCATCCATATCCATCAAATGGGAATCAAACAATAGTCACCGACTCCTGGAAGTAAAGCTATTTCCCCTATTTTTCGTGTTTTATTAGCTTTTTGTTTTGCAAAAAATTGTCTGTGTAAAATATAGTTTCATCAATTAATCAAATTCTATTCGAATTTAATTTAAAATATGTTCTTTATTGTATTTTATTTAATTGTAAACAATTTAGTTTTTAATAAACGTTTTTAAAATATTTTAGTTTTTTTTCCAAAATCCGTATTACTTGTTTTAATTAATTAATGATGTTATTATCAGTGCATAATGTAGTGCATGCTGTGCTTTACTATAAATAATGAGGCGTTAAGACTTAAGTTAGCAATGTATAAATTATAATGTTATAGCGTACTCATTGTTGTGAAGTTTAATCCTTTAATATTATAAAAGCGAAAGTGTGTTTGTTTGTTACGATTTTGAGTTGGGACTCTGGAGACGACCCTAGGCTATAATTTTAAAATAAAAAGTGAGAAAAGCGGGAGACAGAGGAAAGAAAAGGGGAGAGAATTCGATCATCATGCGGGTTAAAGTTAGCCTTAGCCCAAAGTAACTATGCCACGCGGACAAAGTCGCGGGCAAAAGCTAGTATTAAATAAATAGTTGCCAAGTCTTCCGCTAATTTGTCGCAGATCAAAATCGTATTACCTAAGTAGGTATTTAGGAACAAGTTGCTGTTACGACAGCTTTGATCCCTTTAAACTAAATATTCTGTCCTATGTACTTAGATTCTCATTACGATTATGTCATTTTGATAACGAAGAACATTTCCAGAATAGATAGAAGTATCAAGTAGCGTTGCGAAAATGATGTTTTCCATCTATCTGATGTAATTCCTAGATTGCCTGTTACGAAACTTATGCTAATAGCTGGAATTGCATAAGGTAGGTAGATTTCGTAATTTTAAGTAAAATTATATGTTTTTCAAACAGTATTTGATAAGGTTGTCATCAAGTAAATTCCAGGAGTTCAGACAAGCTGCAAAAAGAGGTTCTATGTTGTAGTACTATGACTTAAAAGCTATGTTAGGTACATTTACACGCCGCGCCGAGGTTACGGGTTGTTTGAAAGAGATACCACGGCCCCGGAACGTAAAGGGCAACAGAAGGAACAGAGTGGGTTTTACTCAGTAAAAGTCTGACATGCCCCCTCGCTCCGCCCAGAGCGGGGAAAGTCATTAGATGATTTCCCACGCGAAAAACAAAAAAAGGTACATTTACACCAACAATAATATGGGTTAAATATGTCTGACATATAAATATGGCTAAATATGTATGAATGTATACATATTAAGAGTTTATTTTTTTAACTGTTCGATCGTTCATTTTCATAATTCTTTTTTTGTTCGAAAGGGTATACTTCCGAGGGGGTTCCACATCAATTTTACTTATATTGCTTGGTTATTTTAGGTATGAGTTATCGTCTATGATATATGTTTTTCTTCTTCTATTTCTACATGTAGGATCTGCTAATATCTTTTAGTAACAATGGAAAATGAATATTCGACAAATCAACATACCATAACTAAAAACCTAGATTAAAAAAAAAACAAAATCAAAATTTTCTTATTTCACATAGGCCTACATGGGCACTTATAAAACGTCGAGAAAAGATGCACGGTTCGGGTTGGTCGTCTCCTATGGAGAAGAACCGGCAAGAGACTCCTTAATTTTTAAATCAATTGAGGTATTGGGCCAATGTAATAGTATTATTTTGAACGTGAGTTATTTAAGTGACGATTTGGACTTGTTCCTGCCGGATTAGCCAGATAGAGCAAAACACTGCGAGAGTTGGAAAGGAAATGAAATAAGGGAGGGCTGTTGCATGCAGTGGGACTAAATAAAAAATCCTTATCCTTACTAATATTATAAAAGTGAAAGTGAGTTTGTGTTCGTTTGTTACCTCTTCACGCTTTAATGGCTACACCGATTTTGATGAATTTTGGTACAGAGATAGTTGGGAACCAGGAGACGGACATAGGCTAATTTTTATTTTAAAAAAGTGGGATGTGAGGGAGAAAGAGGGAAGAAAAGGGAAAACTTAGCGTTGCTATTACAAATCAATAAGGCGGAAGGGGAACTGTGTTACCCCGAATTTGACGCGAGCAAAGCCGCGGGAAAAAACTAGTAATCTTTAAATCCCCTGTCTTTATTATGCGTTTATTTTTATATAAAAAAAAAACTGACATTCGGTTTTCTTCAAAGGAATAAACTTCACCCCAAAACAAATTACGAATCCACTTAATTTAGTTTCACATACAAACAATCACATTCTTCATTTAGCTTCGTATAAATATATTAATTACTAGACTTGTATTAATGTTTGTGTGTTTGCGGTAAATCACTCAAAGTCGACGTCTGCGCGTGCGCACGAGTCGGGGGACTCGCGACAGTTCGCATTTCTCCATTGTTATCATTTTATTTTATGCATTTTTAAGGGTTTAGTCAGTGTTTATTAATTTTTGGTATTTATAATTTGCAAAAGAGGAGTTTGTGGCAAAGTAATAACAGAGTCAGGGATAATCTTCAGGATAAGTCACGCTAGGCTAGGTTGGTCCTTGGATGGGTGCCCACCCATTACATACATACCGAGTTTCCTCCATGCTTTGGGAAGAACGTGAAGCCGTTGGTCCCGGCCGTCGTTTTATTTATTTATCTTTGACTAGCTGGCGCCCGCGTGATATCGAAAGAAAAAGTAACCTATGTGTTATTCCAGACTATATCCACCTCTGTGCTAAATTTCATCAAGATACGTTCAGTCGTTTTCCATCCTCACAAACATTCGCATTTATAATATTAAGTAGGATTCTCGGTTGTTACAAAAGACCTCTACTCCTCTAGTTTACTTGCCTATAACTCATAATAACCAATCAATATTTGTTATGATGACTAGTAAAACCCATAAAAAGTAATTAAAAGGAATTAAATTAACTTAGATGATTGTTTTAGATGACTTTAATGATAACAACTCTATTAAACCATGTTCTTCACGGTCGCAGTTTATATTTTAATCAACAATGAACTTGACACTGACCTGCTCATAAATCTCGCAACACATAAAAATATTTAAACTGCCCACGTTTTTATTAAATCACAAACAAGGAGGTTACAACACGATAGATGTCGATCGACGATCTATTAGTTGTTACGTCACTGGATTGTCGATAAATCGTGGATGGTGTTGAATGCGTCTGCGCCTGCGCACCCGGGTAGGGTTGCCGTGTGTACGGAATGTTAGCTCAGCGTCTGGTATGCAGCAGAAATTTTTAAACGTACACAATTTCCAAAAATAAAATGTACAGTAATCTTAAATACAACCTTTTTTTTGCAGATGGGAAATCATCAAATAACTTCTTCCGCTCTGGGCGGAGTGGGGTCAGCTTTTACTGATTTTATCCACCGATGTTCCTTTTTTTTGCCCGAGGTATACCTCTGCCTAACAATTCGATGATAGCGAGGAGTTATATTTTTTTAAGAATCTGTTTTTTTAATATTAATAAAAATAACAACAACCCCATGAGTTGAATTCGTAATTCCTTTTTTAAAATTCTACGTGAAAAGGGAATGAAAGGTCGGAATGATGTATTGAATTCGCATTAAGCGTTTATGCGTCGTTGTACCGTCCACTCTGCGTATCTCTGCAAAACAAAAACGTAGTCTTAAAAAAGACTGGAATTATATTTAAATGGTAAATTTCTTCCATAAACATTTGTATACCTCTGGGAACCCTACAGCCAGGCAGCTGGGCAGCCGTCACAGCCACCGGCGCGGCTAACTCAATCAAAATTCCTGTCTACCGCCCACTGATGGTAGTTTGCTGGGCATTCTAATCACTTCCTCGCTACTGTAACGTTGATTACTGGTTTTAAAAAAAAAATCGACCATTTTTAACCGACTTCAAAAAAGGAGGAGGTTCTATGTTTGAGAGTATTTGTTTTTAAGTTTGTTCGCCGATTACTCCGCCAACTGTAGACCGATTTTCATAATTCTTTTTTGTTTGAAAGGGTATACTTTCGAGATGGTCCCATATCAATTTTTTTTTATATATTGCTTGAGTAGTTTTTGAGTTTTCGTCTATAGTACCTAGATGTTTTTTTTCATGTCTCAGTTACTCAGTAATAAATGTGTGAGATATCATTATACTAAAACTAAAAATGCTGAAATAAAAAACCTTTTTTTGCAAAAAATAACCGACTTCGGTTGTTGAAGGCAAAAGTCGGTTATTTTTGTTGGATTAGGGAAACCCCTTCTCTAATCCAACAAAAATAACCGACTTTAACTGATTTATGTCAACGAGCTTGTAAGCTGCTATGTAGCAATTACTTTGTTATGTATGTTTAAATTTCGAAAACAAAAATAGTTACTATGTCATGACCAGATAATTTTATATGTAATATACCTACCTGCGTGCTTACTTCTAAAGCAGTGAATGAAGACACGTACCTGCAAAGAAAAATATGTATTTTTATTAAATGGTATAAATAATAAAAAAAAATCAACTGCATTTCATACTTAGTTGCCAAAAGAACAAAGAATTCTCGCTGTTTCATTTACAAAATTAAACCTCACTAAACAATCCCTTATAACCTCAAAATAATTAAATAACCCACAATATAGTATAGGAGCTAGTAAACCTAACTTTCCTATTCATTTGGCAGGACTATCAGTGGCACCTGTAGAGTGAAAGTCTGACACTGACAGTGACGGCTGTCAGGAACCGGCCGCGGTGCAGTATCGGACATCACCCGTGAAACTTATCCGGACACAGTTTGAACGTTGCAGAGGTACAAATCTGTATGACCATTTAAAGTTATGGCAAGATTATTAAATAGCTTTATGTTGAATTCAAACTACAAACCATCAGATAGATGAATATTGAAAAGACATTCTTGAGCAAAACCATAATAGTGTATTATTGTGATGTTTCTTTGGTCTCAAAACATTCTCAAAACTCTCATTTGTTGCGGATGGGAAATCATCAAATAACTTCTCCCGCTCTGGACGGAGCGGTGCGGAGTGTCAGGCTTGTAATGACTAAAACCGACCCATGTTCCTTCTATTACCCTTTACCTTCCTGGGCTGCGGTATCTCTTTTGAACAAACCGCAGTCCCGGCAAGTCAAAACTCTCCTGACGGAGATTTCCTCTGCATCACAAATTCATACCAAGTCATTCAACTATCACACAACTGTTATGTGGTAATGGCAAAAACGACTTTAAAAATAAAATATTATTTTTATTTAGGATCAGATACAAGTTTTACATTTGAATGTTGGAATAGAACTAACTAACTTAAATTTAAGGACTCGTATTTATACAAAGAAATACATGAGAAAAGTAAATAACAAATTAAATTATCACTTAATGACTAATAACTTAATGACAACCTTTGGAACAGTGAGAATAGTAAATAGTCGTAGCTAAATGAGGTACATTAGATATTAACAATACATTATACAGATTGTTATTGAAATAGAGTTTAAAGATTAGAACATAAATGAAGTAAACAATGTTAACAATGTAGATGCATAATTATGTAGAATAAGTTATATGGGAAATAAGCATAAAGGAATGTAAAGTTAAATAATTATATGTGAAGGAATGTTATATTATATAACACCTCCCCACCTAGAATAAAGATTGGGCGTTAGCGCCGAATCTTTTTGGAGTGGAGGAATTGTCGTCGCTGTCATCTTCGGAGATGCATGATGTTGTGGTGTGGCTCAACGTGGTCATCGGGATGTTTTGCACGTGATGTGTTGATTGATGTTGTCGTCGTGATGTTCTTCCGAAGCAATTGTTGAAGATCTGGATGCAGTGGTTGTCATCATTGTTGTGACTAAAAGTATATGGGACTCTTAGACATCTCCTGAATAATTTATACATCAAGAATAATAACATAAGAGTTCCTGATGCGAGGTAGAACCAAGAAAATCTATTCTGGTGTCGTTGGATGAAAGGTTTTTCTCTTATCTTCTGGATTTCCTCGTTATGTTTGTCTAGTTGATGTTTGAGGTTATTAAGTGAGTCTAATGGTGTTTCATTGATTGAGATTGGTAAAAGGTTTCGAAAATGATGATCTCCACTTTCGTCGAAACAATCTTCAGTTCTGATGTCAGGAACTATAATCGGAAATGTGACGTTGTCTTCTTTACTTTGGCGTGCTGATAGAGTACTGTATCCAGTGTGAAGTTTACAATTCTCTTCAAGGGTAATAATTCCTGAACCGTAGATGTTGTGATGCGAGACTTGATTGTTGCATTGAAGGATGCACTGTGTTGCGTTGCTAAGGATGTAGAGCCATTTGTTGTTTTCCAAGCGTTGGAATGTGTTGATTTGTGCAGCGAAGGTTGTAGTTGTACAGGTGCTTGGGATGTCGTTTGAGACACTGAGTAGGATTTGTAGCTCACAAACAGGTCGTGTATCGGAGTTGTAGACGATGTTGTCTCGGCACACGCTTCTTCTTTCAGCGTATGTCTTGCAGTTGTCCAAGGAGCTCGTAGATACGTAGTATTCACCGCTAGGATTTGTGGCCAAATACTTATGCTCTGGTAGGATGGTGGTATAGAGTGAGGAATTGGGATGTTGAATAGGAATTGAGTAGATATGGTAGAGTTTGAAGGATTCAGGTTTAATGAGTGGGAAATCTAATATATAAACTAATCTATTTGAGTAAACATAAGCAGAGAGTTGAGTCGAATCTAGGATTTTATTGATATTGTCGATTGTAACGGGGCTAACTAGTTGCTTGTTAGATCTAGCGTGGTTGGATAAAAGAAGAGTTTGATATAGTTTATTAAGAGAAATGATTGAATGATGAATTATGTTTGATTTTGCAAATAAAATACTCGAAAGGCAATCGTCAATCTCGTTTTCGAGATTGGTAACCGATTCTAAAATTAAAATTGAGATCGATGAAATTTCTTCCGTAACTTTTAAATCGAACATAGTTTTAGAGGTGCTATTAAGATATTGATTTAAACGATCAATGTTTTCATTTATGACTTGTTCATCATACGAGATTTTAAATATTATTTGATTGAAATTTTTAATGGTACTAGACGTTATTTGAATTTGTTTCTGCATTAAAGACGTGAGATCGAGTTCACGTTTCTCAAGCATATCGATACATTCGTCGTAATGTTTCGCATCTTTAGCATCTGGAGTACCAATGAGGTATTTCAATAAGGAACTAAGCCCATCTAGAAGTTCTCTTTTCTGTCTGGAATTTTTACCTATATACATATTTAATTCAGAAAGTCTATTATCTATTTTATCGAGATTAGTTTTAAGGTATGATTTAGTGGAGAGAACATTAGGAAAAGCGGGGTATTTTACATAAAATTGTTCGAATCTAGAAGCTAAACGTTTTAAGGATTCATGAGCAATAAATAGTGGTTTGAGATCACGGTAAACGATGAGTTTCCATGAGTCATCAGATATGGAGATAGAACCTTCTTCCTTATAAAATAGTCCGGCATGTGTAGGCAGCGGTTGGGTTAAATTGGCAACAATTCCTGTGGTTGCCCTGAAACCGATAGAAGTTGATTTAAGTTAGGTTGCGACTTGACCTTACGTTTACTTATAATGTAGTTCTTAATATAGATATAAAATTTATAGAGAAGAATGTATAAAAATAATTTTAGAATTGAGCAAATAACGAAACTAATGTAAGGGTTTTGCATAATGTTGTGAAAGTTATAAGGGTTAGAGGATAGAGCCGCTGTAGAGCTGACCCTGTAAGGGTAAAATCGAATACTAGAATCTAAATTTAAGATTAAGTGAATTATGCTAAAATATGAAAATAACTTAACTATATATTTTTATTACTAAACTAAAGTTTCATGCAAATGATATGGTCTAAGCCTGTTTGCATGCACTAGTTGGTTACGATTGGCTTTCTGAATAACGTAGTTATGATTGAAACCAACGCGTATAACTTGGTAAGGCCCTTCCCATTTTGGATCCAAATTATTTGGATTAGGAATCCTTAACATAACTTTACTACCTATTTGATACTGAGCGAAGTTTTTAATCTGACTATCATATCGATCTTTAGCTTTTTCTTTCATAGTTTGCAAGTTTTTAAGGGCTGAGTCTCGAGCAATTCTTAACCGTTCGTTTAAATCTTTTAGATAGTCACATGCTGTGTAGTCGGGAATAGTTTTAATATTATAAAATGGACGTGGTTTATAACCAAATAATAGCTCGTGAGGTGTGTAATTAGTGGAACTATTAACCGAGGTATTATGACACATGATGGCAAGAGGAATAATTTTATCCCAGTTTTTAAGACGGCGACTGTGATACATTCGGATGTGATCACGTAAAGTAGCGTGGAACCTTTCGAGAGCGCCATTTGTTTGGGGATGGTATGCAGTATTAAAAGTATGATTGGAACCGAGAAATTTTGTTAATTGTTTTAAAACGTTGTTCGTGAATTCAGTGCCTTGATCAGAATGAAATCTTTTAGGAACGCCGTAGTGTTGACAAAAACAAATTAACTCTTTAGCCACAGTTACGGCTTCTTTATCGGGAATTGGATAGGCTTGTACGAATCGAGTTAGATCGTCTTGAAGGGTTAAAATGTATTTATTGTTGTTATCGCTAATGTCTGAATAAGAGACCAGGTCCATAGAAACTCGTTCGAATGGTTCAGTTGATTGCGATGTAATTATCATAGGAGCTTGGAAGTTTTTCCTTTGTATTTTATTACGCTGGCAAGTAACACATGAATCGATGTAGTTTTTGATATCATTTGTCATGCCTTTCCAAAAGAAGTTTTCACGTATTTTTCTGTTAGTTTCTAAGATGCCGCGATGTCCTGAAAGAGGTTCATCATGGTAAGTCTTCAGTATTTGTGGAATTTCTTCGGGTTTAGGATATTTGACATTGTTTTTACAGATCGTAATATCACAATCGTATATTTCGGCTAAATAAGATGTGATGCGTAATTGTTCGTTGCCTTTTAATTTACAGGTGAGATCATTTTGCAAATCAGGTACAAAAAGAGATTCTATTTTGTTTTGTTGTAAACATGATAAAAGTGATTTGAAGTAACTTTCTGAATCCCAAGGATCGAAATGTGTAGGTCTTGTAGGACAGAAGTATAAGTTTTGATTTTTATCTGAAATAAGGAGATCGACATCGTATAGAGATTTAGGTTTTTTTAAATAAGGTTCTGTCTGAGAGCAGGATTCAATGGCTTCATTAAAAATATTATTTTGATCTGAGAGTTGGCAAGATATAGGAATAAATATATTTTTGTGCCGTGAATCTAGGAGATTATCAGGAGATACTTTTAATTTCGGACTATCAAAAGAAACATTTTGAGATATAAAATGTTCATAGTTCATTTGTAGATAATCAGTAGGATTGGAAGACGGTAGGTCATTTGAAGTTAAATCTATAACATTTGAGTTCATTATTGGTGGGCGAGATAATGCATCTGCATTTGTATTGATTTTGCCTGCTTTGTAGATAATTTCGTAGTCGTACTCCTCTAGTTTTAACCTCCAACGGACAAGACGACTACCTGGGTCTTTGATGGAGAAGAGCCACGTTAAAGGTTTATGGTCGGTAACGATCTTGAATTTTCTGCCGAATAGGTAGGGACGGAAGTGTTTCACCGCCCATACAATTGCAAGGAGTTCGCGTTCTATAGTAGAATAATTAGATTCAGCTTTATTAAGAGTACGTGAGGCATATGCTATGGGTAAGTCTTTACCGACTTCACCTTGTGAGAGGATGGCACCAATGGCATGAATCGAGGCATCTGTTGTTAGGACGAATTCTTTACTAAAATCTGGATATTGTAATATAGGTGATGTAGTGAGAATATTTTTACAAGTATCGAAAGCGCGTTGTTGGGATTCACCCCAAATAAAAGGTATGTCTTTCTTTAGGAGTCCTGTTAAAGGTTTTGTTATTTGACTGAAGTTTGCTATAAAGCGCCTATAATAACCTGCAAGGCCTAGAAATGATTTTATGTCTTTACAAGATTTAGGAACTGGAAATTCTCTGACTGCTTTTACTTTATCTGGATTTGGTTTTACACCTTCGCTAGAAATAATATGTCCTAAGTAAGCTACTTCTTTCCGCATAAATTCGCATTTATCGGGTTGGACTTTCAGACCGTTTTTCCTAAGACGGTTAAAGACTTCAGTAAGCTTCTGTTCGTGTTCCTGGAGACTAGATGCGAATACTACTATATCATCTAGATAGACAAAACAACGTTCACCTTGTAAACCCTGGAGAACACTGTCCATGGCACGCTGAAAAGTAGCAGGTGCATTTTTCAGACCGAATGGCATTCTAAGGAACTCGTAATGTCCGTATGGTGTGTTAAACGCTGTTTTTGGGATATCTTTAGGTTCAAGTTCGATTTGGTGAAATCCCGAGGCAAGATCTAAGGTAGTGAAGTAAATGGAATGGCCTAGTTTGTCTAGAATGTCGGTTATGTTGGGCAAAGGATAACTGTCTCCTATAGTGATATCATTAAGTTTGCGATAGTCTATGACTATACGCCATTTCTGTTTCCCTGACGCGTCTAATTTCTTGGGGACTACCCAAATAGGACTGCTCCAAGGAGATGAACTTGGTTGAATAATATTTTGATCTAGCATCTTTTGGACTTGTGTTTTTACTTCTTGTTGATGCACGTACGGAAATCGATATGTCTTTGTATTAATCGGTGTATCTGATGTAGTAGGGATTGTGTGTTTGGTGTGATTTGTGAATGTCAAAGGTTCGTTTTCTGTGATGAATATGTCTGAAAACTCCGTGACAATTTTAGTCAGGGATTGATTTTCTTCTTCATTGAGGTGATCTTTGCGAATGAGTTTATCTACTTTGTTTTGATCATTCCGTAACGTATAGGTATTTGTTGAATTTATTGGGATTTCATTTGAAGATTCGATTGTGACTAGTTCAGATGCATGGACTCTAGGTGTTAACACAAGTTTATCATTGTTACCGGAATTTACACAAGTAATTAGGAATTTGTTATCTTTTACTGTTACTAAGGCATTAGGAATGGTGACATCATCGCAAATGGTTTGTTTTTCGATTATGGCGGGTCCGTTTTGAATATCATTAGTATAGCATGTGATAACAGTTTCGGTTCGTTTGCCTATGAACTGCTTTTTATCTACGAATTCGATTGGTTTCTCTTCGATATGAAATAATTTATAAGTGCGATCTCGTATACGCATAGTTTTTGATTGTACATAGATATTGGCACTGAACTTAGCCATGAAGTCATTGCCCAGGATACCATCTGCTTTAATATTGAGGTTTGCAATGTGAAAATCGAATTTAGGGAAATGATCTAGAGAGATTTGAGCTTTGCCGAAGCTTTGAATAGACGATTGGTTACCCGATATACCTACAATCGATACGACGCACGATTGGTCTAGAGGGGCACTACCAATATGTTCCTTGTTAAGAACTGATATAGCGGCTCCTGTATCGACAAGTAATGTTACCGGTTTACCTTCAATGTGGAACTGGCAATGTAGAAGATTTTCTGGAGGTACGTTTAGCGTAGAAATAGTAATGGATTCAGTGTACATAGATTTAGTATTTGAGTTTGACATGGATTTAGGATTTGAGTATGACATAGATTTAGATTTTGATTTAGATTTGGATTTAGGCTTAGATTTAGGCTTAGAGTTAGAAATAGATTTGGGATGTGATTGTGTTTGAGTTGATACTTCTTTTGTGGTTAGAGTTTGAGTGCTAGCGTCACGAAATTGTCCCCGATGGACTGGATTAAAGGAAGTATGTTTTTCGGAGTTGGTAGTTATAGTTGTAGAGTTTCGAGAGTTGATGTTAGTGTTATTGGTGTCTGGACATTGTAAGAGTGGGCTGAAGCGATTCCCGAGGACATGTCCAACTCCTCGGTCGCTTCTGAGTTTAAATTATTAATTTTCATGGAAGGAACAGCTGCGCGTTGATTTTGTGTGTGTTGACTTCTTAAATTATTGTTGTATTCTCTTTTTCGGCACTCAGAAATAAGATGACCCGGTTTTTTGCAATAATTGCATTGTTTTAGATTTTTGAACTGCGGAGTGGGTCTAGGTTGCATCGTTTGATGTGATACCGTTTTAGTCTGACTAGGGACATGATATAGAATTTGTCTGGCTTTGTTCATATTTCTTATTTTTTCTTCTTGAATTGCGAAATTTCCTGCATCCGATAGATTTGTAAAGGGATGAACACGAAGCATCATCCCTATGTCGGAACTTAAACCGTTAACAAAGACATTCAGAGCCGTCTCTTCGGTGGTGAGTTTGCGGCCCTCTAATGAGGCATCGGTGATTTCTGCCGATAGTTTTTCTATAATTTTACTCCTACATAGATCTACTCGGAGGAAGAATTCGGTGATGCTTTCTTGAGGTTTTTGAAAGTATGATTGCAATTCTAAGTTTAAATGCGCTAGTGTTTTTGTTTGGGAGAATTTTTGGATTAGAAATTGTTTGAGGTCGCCCCATTTGAAAAATTGCTTAGAATGGACGTCTGAAGAACCTGGTCCTGTTAATTTATTTAACGCGTACGTCAAGAGAACTGTTTGTTGTTGTATAGAGGCGAGTTGAAATGCGGAGTCACACGACCGGATGAATCTGTATACTTGAGAATTTTGTGAGGTATCGAAATCGGGAATTAGTTTTAAGAGTGTTCCTAGGTCTAACCCTGAGCTAGCAATAACTTTAGTGTCTGTCATCGTGATTTAGGTTTTATGAGGTTGAATGTTATATATATAAGTATAAGATTTAAGGAAATAGGATTGAATGAACGATGGGGAAAGGTGAGATAGTAGAGCAATGCGTACGTTTTAGGCCACTTACCATAACAGTAAAATACTGGTCGCGATGCTGAGCTTCATTACTCGAAGGTTCGGCGAAGTTGTTTAAAAGCCTTCAGCTACCGTGCTTTTTCACTAGGCGATTTTGACCGTTTGGAATTCACACGTTAACTTCGTCTTATGCACACGCGATCCTACCGACTGCGCCAAATTTGTTATGTGGTAATGGCAAAAACGACTTTAAAAATAAAATATTATTTTTATTTAGGATCAGATACAAGTTTTACATTTGAATGTTGGAATAGAACTAACTAACTTAAATTTAAGGACTCGTATTTATACAAAGAAATACATGAGAAAAGTAAATAACAAATTAAATTATCACTTAATGACTAATAACTTAATGACAACCTTTGGAACAGTGAGAATAGTAAATAGTCGTAGCTAAATGAGGTACATTAGATATTAACAATACATTATACAGATTGTTATTGAAATAGAGTTTAAAGATTAGAACATAAATGAAGTAAACAATGTTAACAATGTAGATGCATAATTATGTAGAATAAGTTATATGGGAAATAAGCATAAAGGAATGTAAAGTTAAATAATTATATGTGAAGGAATGTTATATTATATAACACAACCTTACTTTACAAGATCTGGCAAAAATAAATGGAACATAAAAAAAAACCGCAAAAAAACAGATTTTTACTCACTTTTAACCGTATCTTAGTCAATTGTGATCACATTTCTATCAAAATTTTTGTTGGGAGAAATCTTTAAATCGAATGGCTTCTTTCTTTTCTCTATTATGTGTGACACAAGGTGGATAATCATGTAGAACAATAAAACTCAGTTAAAAGGACGAGTGTGAAGTGTCGCGGTAAATTGCTGCATGTAGTCGAGTTAGCGACTGTCGTTTTTTCTATTTTTTGTTAAGATAATAGTCGTGTTGTGCTAGAGGTTAAAGCGTCTCACTTCCCATGCGGGTTGTGGTTTTAAATCCGGGCAAGTACTAATGTGAATTTTTCTATTGAAATGTACATTCTATGTTCTTGGACATAGAACATAGATCTTTCTATGTTCTTGGGCATCACAGACATCTGTGTAGGAAAGCGTTGTGAGGAAACCCGGATTTGTTATTAATATAAGTCTGCATTCTTGAACAAGCGTGCAGTGATCGATGTTCGTACCTTCTCTGTTTGAGAAGAGGGCCTGCTCAGGACAGTAATAGGCAGTATTATTATAATAATGCCTTACCTTACTTTTATAATATAAGTCCTCAAAAATAAAAAGACACAGCGAAAATCCATGTTAAAACTTACTGTAGAAGCGTTGAACTTTAGTATAATCATTTATAACTTTATAAAAATTCACTAAATTCACATAATTTTATTGGGTTCCCTCTATCTGGCAGAAACTTGATGCTCCGAAATTTATTTGGCATAACACACTTAGCATAATTTTCTTTAAACGAACATTTTAAAGGCATAAAATTTATTTGGTATAATTATCGTTTGGCATAATGTTTTAAACTTCGAATTAACAATGGCATACTTTTAAGATGGCAGAATTACATTTAGCATAATTACGATTCGCAGAGTTCAAATTTCGCATAATGTATTATTTGGTATAATTGCACTTGGCATACTATGCAGACGGCAGTAATGGCTAGGTTAGGTTAGGTTAAAACTGTGACCTCCTACGCACGAGCCGAGCGAGCGAAGCGAGCGGTGCCGCGGCAGCGGCCGGCGAGTGCCAGAAACGACTTGCGTTAATAGAAAAAAGAGATTGTTTTAAGTAGGTTACCCGGAACTGAACTATTTAGATTAGGATACCTAATTACTTATTGAATTCAACGACAGTATCTCAAATTCAATTAAACAATAACTGAAATAAATGACATTATTTTAAAGAAATAATTAATAAAATAAATGACAACTTATAATGACAAAGATGACCCTAACTATAAACTTTCTACGATATGAAAATTCTGCCGTTTCATGATCATCGATATAAAATATATTATGCCAAAAGACGATTCTGACTGTGAACTTTCTGCGATATGATGTTTCTACTTTTTAAATATTATGGATATGAAGTTTATGCCTAGAGACGATTCTCACTTATAAAATTATGAGTTTAGAATGTATGATAAATGAGTGTCTGCTAAACTATTTTCTGCGAAGTGAAGTTTATGCCATCCGTTGTTATGCAAAATAAAATTATGACATAAAAAGTTCTGCTATAAAGGGTGGACCCAATTTTATTTCATGTCGGGCTAGTAACTCCTTTGCATGGTAGCAATACCTTGATCTGCCATATGTCATGTATTTTAAAAGTGTTATTGGGTACTTATTTCCAACAAGAATTTCTTAGTAGCAGTCACGGAGTCAGTATTTAAGCCCGGCTGATGGCAATAGGCTTGCTCCCTATTCAATGGGTCTTAGAATATAAATAGCGAAGTGTGGGTTTACTAATCTCTAATATATAAAATTCTCGTGTCACAGTTTTCGTTTCCATACTCCTCCGAAACGGCTGGACCGATTTAAACGAAATTTTGTGTACATATCGGGTAAGTCTGAGAATCGGCCAACATCTATTTTTCTTACCCCTAAGTGAGCAGCGGGTGAAACCGCTGGGCACAGCTAGTAGGTATATAGGCCTCTTGCAAAACTTTTGGGGATTAAAACTTAATCTTTTCCTGCAGAAATATATTGATCTACTGCAATTCCCTCAACTACACACCACTTATCTAAGAATCGGTAATGAAACGATTTTCTTTACTAACTGCGTTAGAGACGTCGTTGACAAACTACGCACCGGCCGATTATTCTCAAGATTAGACTTAAATTAATTCGTTTCGTTTACACAGCCGCAGTTTAGGTTACTTGTTGACTGTTAACGATTGGGTGTCGATCGGAGATTAGCTGCGCTTGCGACGCGACGTGCAATTAATGGGTTTAGTGTGAGGGAAAAGTGATTTTGTGTTTAATGTTTGTGGTATTAATAAAATGTGGGTTTTGATTTATTTGCAAAGTGTAAAACGGCTGTAGAGTTCGCAAGTGCTTTTGGTGAGGATAGGTGTTGGGCTAGATACTTTTTTTACGGATGGCAAAGTGAGTTTGTTTGTTACCTCTTCACGCTTTAATGGCTAAACCGATTTTGATGAATTTTGGTACAGAGATAGTTCGGAACTAGGAGACGGACATATTCTTTATAAAAAAGAAGTGGGATATGAGGGAGAACGAGGGAAGAAAAGGGAAAACTTAGCGTTGCTATTACAAATCAATCAGGCGCAAGAGCAAAAACTGCAGGTCTGCTTGGTGTGTTATACCGAATTTAACGCGAGCGAAGCCGCGGGCGAAAGCTAGTCTATCATATAACTTCTCCCGCTCTGGGCGGAGCGGGGGGGATTATCAGACTTTTAGTGACTAAAACCTACCCATGTTTTTTCTTTTGCCTTTTATGTTCTCTTTGCTTTGGCTCTTTGCGGGTTTTTCGAAAGAGATACACACTCTTTCGAAAAACCCGCAACCCAAGGGTTAGAGCTTGAAACTCTAGACTGGAAAATAAAATAGTACCAATTTAATTATGTAAATTGATCTGGCATATTTATTATATTTTCAATTTATTATCATTTAAATTGTATATGTATTGATTGTGATGATGGATGTATGGATTTTTCTTCCTCTTTCACGTCAAAACGGCCGAATAGATCTAGATGACATTTGGCACAGTGGTAGATTATAGTCTGGAAATAACACATAGGATCCTTTTTTTCGATATCACCTGGGCGAAGCCGCGGGCGCCAGCTACTGTAGTATATGTTGGAAAATGCCTACCAAAATTAAATGTGTGGAAAAGTCGATGAACAGAATTTATTAAAGGAAAAACGCCACTACACATATCGAAAGAACTCTTAGTACTCATCAATTATAATCAAACAACAAGAAAATGAAACCCGTCAATTACTCAATTACTTTCAAAGGCTGTATCTTTCATTTATACAGAAAGTAAAGATACAAAGATACAGGGTGATCGCGATTACGTCGAGCCGACAAGTGGAGACCGGCGCCCTGTATAATACAGATCTAGATTACAAGCCGAGGCTTCAACACGCCCCGCTCGCACTTGACCGAATTGTATCAGGTTCGTATGATCAAAAAAAACTTTGTGAAAGATTTTAAAACAATGAGGACGATAATCTGTGCTTAGCTACTAACTCCGGAACTATATTAAGGCGCGGCAATAAGCTAATCTTTAGGTATTCGCGGAAGTGACGCTAGCTGCATATTAGGCATGGTCTGACACAAGTACACGACAGTATTGCATCGAAAGAATAGAAATAAGGTCGAAAATATTTCGGTGTTTGATTTTATTTGAATATCATGTCCGCCAAAATGTAGGTCATTTTGCAGTTTTTATTGAATACTTATATAAAAAAATACAGCTCCGCGTTTGAAAAATTTTAGATATCTCTTTAGTCTATACATTTTTTTTTTGTTATATATATAAAAAATATGATGGCTGTCGCTGAAAAAATTGAGAATTTCCAGACGAAAAATTTTTTTTCTTGGTCTTTTTAAACACTTTTTTTTTTCGTAGTACTAGACCTTTTTTGTAAACTTATTTAGTGTAACTCTTTACTTTATGTATTGGACTATACACGGTATTTTTTTTTGGCTAGTGGCATGTACAGATACGGCTAACTTTGCGACGAAAAACTAGACGTTTTACGAAGTGTTTGCTTTGTACAGCGCCTTAAAAAACTAGTAACTAACTTATTTTTTACATTAAAACTAAACGGAAGAGAATTAAGAAAGATATAGATACTACATGACGGTACAAAAGTTAAAACAGTAGTCTCATTACATTTTTTTTTTTCAGAAAATCTTTGGTCGAAGTATATTACAGAATTTCTCTCAAGTATTTAGTGTTTCCAAAAAAGTTAATGAATTGATTTAAGGAGACAGATGGGAATGGCAAATATTTATTTGTAAAAGGCCAAATAAATATGTGTGCTGAAGATACAAACATAAACCCGAACTTCATTGAACATCAAGGACCATTAGGACCCATCATCATTTTCCTGCCCTTGTCCCATTCTATTTGGGGTCGGCGCATCACGTTTTCTTCTTCCATTCTCTCTTATTAGACGTCTCGGCATCATTTACTCCTTTCTCCTTCATATCATTCCTTACACAATCCATCCATATTTTCCTTAGCCTTCCTCTCGCTTTACGTCCTTCAAAATAAATTAGGACCCATTAATATTATTTATCAACTAGCGGCATGCGTTGCTATGCAATTTTCTACCTTTCTACCTACCCTACCTTTTCTTTGCTATAAACCTCACGGAGCCCGAGACCTTTCCAACGAATGCAAAACCGTGAAAATCGGTTCGTGCGTTCTGGAGTTATAGCGTTAGGAAGGAAAACCAGACTTATTTTTATATAGTAGATGGTGGGCTAGGCAACTGGGCTTATCCTAAACTGGAACCTTCCGTTTGTGCCTATTCGCCTTGTTTTGTTCCGTCTCTTGCTAATTGCTATTAAGGGAGTGGACATTTTGTTTTTTCTGGTCTTCCGCTATTATTTTGTGATTAATTTCGTAGCGGAATCCAGGATAGTGAATTTTTTTGAGCGGGGCTTCGTCGAGATTAGGACTGTTGATTCTGGCTGTCAGTAGTTGTAGTGGTTTACGAGTAGACCACATAAATCTGGATATATTCCACATAAACCGTATCAAATTTGTAAATAAATTACTTTTTAAGTCCGTCTAGTGATGACAGGCCGTGTCGACGGGGCGCCTAAAAGAGATGTCAGCAAAGCAGAGGGGCCTGCCAGGGCCATCGCCTGCTGGGTCTACGGGTCGTTCGAAAGAGATACCGCAGCTCCGTAACATAAACGGCAAAAGATTCCTTCTTTTGCCTTTTATGTTCATAGGTGGGTTTTACTCAGTAAAAATCTGACACTCCCCCAGTTATTTGATGATATCCTATCCCCTGAACTTTTGATTCTCTCTATGCCATATTATGTATCTCCGAGTATACTACTTACCTAGCCAATTTAATACCAATAATACTCACAAAACCACTTGTCAATTAGCTCTCATTTTACTAAAAGCACATTACGAGCAGGCGCCGCCCATGATTGCGTCGGCGCCACAGATAGCTGATCGAGATTAGATGTCGAGGCTAGCGCTCGCTCTTGACCGAATTACAAGCCGGTTCACGGGTGTAAGGATTCGTTTGATGGCTTTTTGGAGGCTGTGGTATTTATGTTAGTTCTATGCCGGTCGTAAATGGGAGTAACATTAGGTGTTATGTAATAAAACTACAAGTAAAGCATATAGCTATAATGATTCCAACCCACGATCAATAACTTGAAAGCTGCGAGCGTAACCATAAGTCAAACTTTACTCGCATACAGATGTACAGTGCACAAGCATTATTGTAGCTAATTCAATTATAGAAACAACTGAATAATCTGAAGGAAAAAGAAATGATTAAAGAGTGGCAATTGACAAAGGAAATTGGATGAACACAATATTTTGTGCCGACCCCAAATAATATGAGACAAGGGCGGGAAGATGATGATATAGCTAGGTTTTTTATGTGACTCTTCAAGAACAAACGAATATTGAAATCTTGAGAGGAGAATCATTTTAATAACTTTTATTCAAACAGGTCTTGGAAATGTCTTTATAATCTCAAGTTCCTCAAAAAATATTTCTAGGAGATGTTAAACAATATAATGTATATTTGCTTGAGTATATTCTCAATGTTTATTTACCTTATATTTCGGTATATTGATGTCTGCTAGCGAATAAATTGCAATTCAAATAAATGTAGTATACTAATCTTTCCAAATTGTAATGTGTATCTTGGATATTACTGTATAAATTTGGTTCATCAAACCTACCAGGTGACGGAACAAACTCCACAGCAACACCAGTTGTGTTGCTGGGGAGTTTGTTCCGCCACCTCTTCTTCTCAGCTGCAACTTTGGGAAGTGGCGATGGATGGACGTTTTGGGAGTCTGTCTTGTGTAATGACGTTCAAAAGGTGCTGATCATCAGCCTAGTTTGAATAAATGAATTTTGATTTTGACACAAATTGCTGGATTTTCCGTTTCGACACACACATGTCTCATTCTACCACTCCCTTCGTTCGCGCCCCGGCAAAGCTGAAAGCTCTTGAATTAAATTTGAAATGTGGTGTTTTTGTGAGGGGGTGAACGTAAGATGATTTTAAAAGTGCTTGTTCTGTATGAGCATACAAAACGGATTATTTCTTTTTTATATATTTCGTTTTTATGTTTCAATAAATTGTGCAATAACTTAGATTTTTCTGCCATGCTGTGTCTTCCTCAAATAAATAAATGATAAGTTATTAAATCGAAAAGGGGACTCTAGATTTGACAGAATTTCAAATAATAAAACACGAAACAATGGCAAACTATTTTGAGCACAATGAAGGTGAAAGTTCGTAGAGTACGTGCCTTCGAAGGCCTGTTGGTAAAGATTTTCATGTGCATCGTAAATTTTCAAATCATAAAGCAAATATATTGAATAAATCGCAGGAGGAATAAACATGTATTTCGCCAAAGGTAATATTTTAATTTGGCGCTTGAACGAGGCCCGCCTGTACAATACTTCGACTAGGTTTGTTTTTTTATTTTGTTACATAAATACACTAATCTATACTAATATTATAAAGCTGAAGAGTTTGATTGTTTGTTTGTTTGAACGCGCTAATCTCAGGGACTACTGGTTGGAATTGGAAAATTCTTTTAGTGTTGGATAGTCCATTTCTTGAGGAAGGCTATAGGCTATATAACATCACGCTACGACCAACAGGTGCTGAGCAGCGTGGGTGAAACCGCGAGGAACAGCTAGTAACTAAATAAAATTTAAATTATACTTATTATACTGGACATTTTGTAGGAGAAGCTTCAAAAGAACTCATCACTATAATATTTTTTGTATAAGAGCTAAATACTGATTTACTTTCGATTCGCAGATAACTGAGGTTATGAATGACATAAAAGAAAACTATTTAAAACTAGCTGGCGCCCGTGACTTCGCTGGCGTGATATAGAAAAAAACACGTATCCTATGTGTTATTCTAGAATCTAGAATAACACATAGGATACGTTTTTAGAATCTAGATCATAATCTACCTTTGTGCAAAATTTCATCAAGATCCCTTCAGCCGTTTTGACGTGAAAGAGTAACAAACATCCATATCCATCCATCCTCATAAACATTCACATTTATAATATTAGTAGGACAAGCAATCACCCAGTTTCAGCTGTTACTGCAGGAGAAGATTCAAAAAATCATTTTGCTAATGTACTATCCAGCTTACTGACAACGTTACCGGCGAATTGGTACGGCCAACGAGAAGCGATACCAAATGTAAGCAAAACCCATGCTAAAACCCCATCTAAAATGGCGCCCGAATGTTGGCGAACCCGTCTTAACGTTGTCATGTTTTTGCCGGGAGAACGAGACATTACGACAAAGGCACAAGATGGAAAGAGCTAAATATTAGATTGTCAACGCCACAGTTGTTCTTTAGGTTAATGACCTTTCGTATCGCTTCTCGTTGGCCGTACTATATACATCTCTGCCTTACCGATCCAAAATTACAAGCGCAATGTTACGTTACTACAAATGCAATGTCTAACATGATCTGTGATGCGGTCTAGAAGGGAATTAGAGTTTAATTCTAGGTCACATTACAGATCATAAAAGACACTTAGATCAGGTTGAATTACACTAAAACAACAACACGGTAACCTCGTATAAAATGGACAATATTGGCATACCGTGACTGCACAATGTTGCAATAATACATAAACAAACAACACAATTACTGTTCACAATATTATGAGTTGGAACCCGTTACTATTGTAACTGTACTGAAATGTAACGCGTTTGATTTATCCTGGACCATAGAGTACAGCTGTGGTAGACTAGGCACAATGCGTGGGACTTGAGATGGTTTGTTCGAAAGAGATGCCGCGGAAACGGACCATTAAGTGCAAAAAAAGGTACATAGGCGGGTTTTAGTCGACTCGCCAAGTTATTAGATCGGCAAAAAATGGAAAAAAAGAGATGGACGTCATAGGTACTCAAACACTGATAGAACTTTACTTGGTTATACATGTATACATTGCTTTATGACCACTGCTCTCCAGGCGAAGAATGGCATTCTCGTGACTAACTCAGCCTGTTCAATCCTACTTACATAAGTCACCTGGGTTCTACCGGAAGGAACATGCTGGTTAGGCTACAAAGCATGGACACTTCAACGACCCCTGCTGGAGACACAGAGAGGGATTGTCAGCACTGTCCAAATAAACCAAGCTGATCAGTAGAAACAGATGGACAATTCTAACTGTACCTGTAGTAGGTTACCAAGCACCGATAAGGCAATTATTAGTAGCAAGCATTCGCGTTAGTCTGCTGAGATTTTCTATAAACAAAATGGCGAACTTCGCCGTCGCTGTTTCTAGGCGATTTCGAGCTCTGTGTAAGTGTGTACTAAAGTAACGGCGAAGGAGCGTCACAGCAGGAGGTGATTAACAAGAGCATCTATCAGATCTACACACGTGAGGGCGCTTGTTACGGATAAAGCGATGATCAACAAGAAATAGTTTGATGTTAACACATTCGTTTAAAATAATAATTTAAAGTTCTAGGGTTGGTCATTTGAGATCAGAACGAAGAGTCTCAGAACTTTCTCAACCACGAATTTATGATTAAATCTGTTTTCTTTGCCTTAAACAGGAATGTAAGCTATTGTTTTTTAAATGTATTGTTTTCCGTAAGATTTAACTAAGCAGTAGATTACAGACATACACATACATAATATTGCTGGCATTTATTACAGGGTACTTAAAAATATCTGGTGAAATACTGTATTGCAAGACAAACACCTTTGCCTAAAACCTTCGGTCATAGAATATTTACGCTGATTCTATTCAGGGTATGCTTCTAGAGATCGTTCACCTCTTAGCCATGAAAGATGAAGTCAATAGTCCCCGCAAAACCAAAGACCACACATCTAACTTTAAATTCTATATACCCAAAGAAAAAATCAGCACAAAATATTTAAATCCCGACGAACAGACGCATGAATTCTATCTAAACACTGTAACTCCAAGGGATTCTCTCGGATACATCCGTTTAACAAAATACACTCGAGATACAGTCGATATTAGAACTATTCCCACTCCATTAGACGTGTAGTTACTTCGAAGAAAGAAAAAGAGGATGTGACATCTGCATTTGATGCTGAAATGTTTGCATGTCATAGATGAGATTGTATTTCTAGAGAGATCGATGTAGACCTATTATGTATAGGTATACATAATAGGTCTATATCGATCTTTAAGATTACGTAAGCTTAAAGGCCATTATATTGATTGGTAACCAAAAGAAAATCAAAAATGTATTCTCAGCAGAAAAGTAAGGAATAATAAATGGGGTGGATGAAGAATGGATGGATTCTGAAACTTGAAAACAAGCCCTGTTATTTAAAGAGTAAGGGAAAGTGAAAGTTTTGGTTTTATTGGAAAGCATGGATAGGCTTTGCGACTTGTTAAAATATGGCGAAGAGCAAGGCGTTTTTGTGGGACTGTCTCTTATAATGTGACGTTCAAAAAGTGCTGATTATCAGCCCAATTTGAATAAATGACTTTTGTTTTTGATTTTATGAATATTTTTATCAAGAACCGATTAAATCCAAAATACTATTCCACTGGCTTTAGAGATAGATAATAGAATCTTCCCATACTTCACCAAAATTGATCGCGTGAAGTTTCAACACTGAGGCTCACACATACCTTTTTTACAAGTAAGTATATGACTAATTTATCGACCTACATCGATGGTAGAATATGCCTTATCCACTTTAAGTCTAAATACAAATACCGCATCCAACATCCAACAAAATCCACATACACACACACGATCGTTAACACAGCCAACATCTTCTTCGAGGTCATAACTCGCTAGATACCATCAACCAGGTCCGTGGGCGATACCAGAGGAAAGTGCACAAGGATTGAGCCGCAAACTTGCTCAAGAACCTGACAGGAACATGAGCACGGAATCGGGGACTTATGACACCATGTATGCCATGTAGCACCTATAAATTTTGGTATTAAGATAAGGAAATTTCGAGGTTTCGTGGTTTGGTGGACTAGCCATTGATGTAGTCTTTGATATACGAATGACAATAGTAACCTACTTCCGGGTTGAGCAGTATCTTTGTTGGCGAGAATTTTGGATTTGTTATCGAATGCTTTGAGAATAATTACTTTAATCGAGCGTACGATACGATACTTCAAATTGTCGCCTACGCTGTACTCTCATACTTAAGTAGTATCGTTGTAACAAAAAAAATCTAAAACCAATTGATTCGAAAAGAGTAACTATGGAGTTTCTTGCCGGTTCTTCTCCATAAGAAAACGACCAACCCGAACCGTGCACTTTTTCTCGACGTTTTATAAGAACCCATATGTGAAATAAAAATATTTTGACTAGATTTGAAACTTAATTAGTCAAAGAAACTTTATCCTGGAAACCTGAACGTTGTTAAAAACTGCGTCAATGTTGCAAATGAGAAATCTTTACATAATAATTATGAGATGGATCATAGACGATAGTTTTATGCTTATTTACTTGAAAAATGTACTGCATATTTGTAAAACCACAATTTCTTTGTCCTTTTATTTTTTCAAAAAATAATAGCATATTGAATTCACTTCCAAATTGTATATTATAACTATTATTTTAACATGATCTGAGCATTATGCACATTGCCCCTCGCTGCGCTGATAATTTCAATAAGAGAAACTAAATGGACATTATGAGTGGGCGCAAAATTGCGAATATTTTGTCGCGTGGCAGCTTTATCTTGAAATATGAATCGAAAACAATAATTATTGTCACACTATACAATGATTGTGATAATTGCGATTGTTACAAAGGTTCGCTCAAACCGGTACAGGCAAGTTGCCGACTAGCTGTAGACGTCTTACGTTCAGAAATATTATATTTTAGTGCCCTTTAGAGCCTTGTGTCCGGAACTACGTCCGCCCCATAATAGGAATTTCTCCTGTATCATGGGTGCGTTTACAAACATTTAAACTCACATACACAAACAACCAGACTCGGAACAACTATCTGTAGGCCATACAAATATTTGTTCCGTGCGGGGATCGAACTCGCGACACGCAGCGCGGCAGTCGATCGCTCAGCCTCTGCGCCAAACGTGTCGTGGAATTGTGCTTAGCAGTTAGACCCAGCCTTTAGTTTATCCAGTAAACACACATTTACTCGTTGAGAATATTTTACGTTACTACAAATTGAAAAAACGCTGTTGCATTATAAAACTAAAATAAATTATGAAACAACTCGCCTGAAGTTTTCGTTTGTTTCTTGGGCATATTTATTTTTCAACGAGGTGTTTAGCATTCAATATGGCAGAACTTATTGTTCAGATTAAATTAAATCAAAAAGTTAATCGTACAACTAACGTACATTACGTTACTTGTAAGATTAACTTTTTGATTTAAGTCTCATTAAACTCGATTTTTGCGATCGCCATTCTCACAGAGTCTGTCGGTGTGGTTAGATTAAATTAAATTAAAACTCTATGGCTATCTTTAAATTAAAAAAATACATAATAAATACTATAAAACCAACCACTCCAACAAACAGTATGAGAATGGCGTAATGAGATAGTACTAGATGACGCTACGCGTGTCAATCAAATAATTAAGATCATAATATTTATTTATCTCAAATCACAAGTCAAGTCAAATGGTAATTTTCGTCAGTCGTAACGTATCAGTATTACTTGACAGTAAATTGTTTATTTTTCACAATAAATAGCTTTTTTCTTCAATCGTATCCGAGGACAGATAAGAGGTAGATGATAGGACGAGCTTAAGCTTAAAAGAAGCGTATTAACTCGCGACTTCAATCAATCAGAGCTGGATTTAGCCTATCTAAAATCACACCATCTTTTTTTGGATGGAAAATCATCAAATAACATGTCTTTTTTTCCGGGTGGGAAATCATCGAATAACTTCCCCCGCTCGGGCGCGGCGAGGGGGAGTGTCAGACTTTTACTGACTACAACCCACCCATGTTCCTGCTATTGCCTGTTGCGTTCCGGGGCCGCGGTATCTCTTAGGAACAACCCGCAACCCCGGCAGGCGGAGGCTCTAGCATGCCCCTCTGCTTTGCCGACATCTCTTTGAGGTGCGCGTGAAACACGAACGCGCCGTCGACACGGCCTGTCGTCAATCGACGGACGGACGGTGAACTACCCATTGCTCACCGTCCACAGGCCCGCATCTATGGTGACCGGGAGTCATCTCGCGGCGACCGGCGCCCGGGGCGTCTCTCGCGGCGGCTGGGTTGGTTTGAGGGAAATAACATGTCTGACAACCAGTTTTACCAAGGGGTATCGTATTACCAAGTACTACCTGGGGTGTGGAATATTGAGGAGGCCAGATAGGCAGTCGCTCCATGTAATCCTGGTTTTCCGTTTTTCTTTTGGGTGTGAAATCAAATAACTTACCCCTGTCTGGGCAGAGCGGGGGAGAGCGTCAGGTTTTTAGTGACTAAAACCCACCCATGTTTCGCCCTTTGTGTTTCGGGGACGCGATATCTCTTTCGAACAACCCGCAACCCCGGAAGCTACATCACCGTCCGTCTTCCGTATGTATCCGACCATATTCCAAGCCTTCTCAATATTTATGAACACTCCACCAAAGTGCGTGCACACAAACATTCTCAGCTACATAGCGTGAGTCCATCCTTTATCTTCAAACAAGGTGTTAACGCGGGTCAGAGTCATGACCGACCCTCAAACACCTCATTACCTCTGAAATACTAGAACCAGCTTCAACGGTAATCTACATTAAGGGTCGCGAGACTCGCTGAGCGTAATTTACATTCATGAGTATGCGTATCATGGGTTATCTGTTGCCCCCTTTAGGTATGGCGGTGTTGCAACGGTGCCTTAAGTCAGGAGATAGGTCTTTTGTTGTGCCAGGTCGTATTGTAAGCGGGAGGCGGATTTAGGAATTAAGAAAAAGAACAGAATTATAAATTAACTAGCTTTTGCCCGCGGCTTCGCTCGCGTTAAATTCGGGGTAACACAGTTCTTTTGAGCCTTATTGATTTGTAATAGGAACGCTAAGTTTTCCCTTTTCTTCCCTCTTTCTCACTCACATCCCCAGCCTATGTCCGTCTCCTGGTTCCCAACTATCTCTGTACCAAAATTCATCAAAATGCTTTAATGGTTTAGTCATTAAAGCGTGAAGAGGTAACAAACAAACAAACTCACTTTCACTTTTATAATATTAGTAAGGATTCTGTTTCTTTTGCAGTTTTGGGGAATAATTTTGGTTTGTAAATTAAGCATCTATCAAGGTCCCACAAATTAAAATATAAGTTTGAATTCTTGAGTCATTATGTAATAGCCTTTCCTCTAAACTTGGGTCGGCTTCCAGTCTACCGGATGTCGTTGAATACCAATTACATTACATAGATGCCTACGTGACCTCCACATCCCAGAAAGTACTGCGTATTACGATACCCTTTGGTAAGACTGGTTATCATACTTTCGGGTCACCGAGTTAGGACCAGCGGTTTCAACGTGCTTTACGAAGCACGAAGAAGCTCGTATGAAGTGGGTGGCCCTATCCAAGTACCAACCTAGATTTTCATTTGTGATTATGGCAAGGATATTGTCAAGGTCCTACCTACATGATATTATTATAATATTTTCTAGAGAATCTAAGTAGTTAGAGTAGATCTAAGCTTAGTCAGTAGCAAGACCTTGGCAAAAACCAAGATAACGTATGAATGAAACATTATGAACAATAGTTGTTTTTACCGGTATCCTTATTCTTACTAATATTATAAAAGCGAAAGTGAGTTTGTTTGTTTGTTACCTCTTCACGGTTCGGACATCAGGCTAATATTTTTTTGAAAAAAATGGGATGTGAGGGAGAAAGAGGGAAGAAAAGGAAAAACTTAGCGTTGCTATTACAAATCAATAAGGCGCAAGGGGAACTGTGTTACCCAAAATTTAACGCGAGCGAAGCCGCGGGCAAAAGCTCTAATTTAATAAACCTAACTATATTTAATAAAACAATAATAAAATAACAAGCATAATATTAGAAGTGTTTTCATAAAGAAGCAGATTAGCTGCCATACCTACATGTATCAATATGCTTTTGGAAAAGGTTTTCTGAATTTCTGACCTTTGTCAATAATTAAATACTATAAAACAATGTCGCTTCCCGCTGTCTGTCTGTCCCTATGTGTGCTTCTTTCATTTTTAAAACTATGCAACAGATTTTGATGTGGGTTTTTTTTAATAGATAGAGTGATTCAAGAGGAAGATTGATTTGTAAAATATTAGTTTTTATAGTTTAGGTCCCTTTAAGTCTAGACACAATTGGGTAGCTCACCGCCGCGCCGTCCGTCTATTGACGACAGGCTGTGTCGACGGCGCGTTTGTGTTTCACTCGCGCCTCAAAGAGATGTCAGCAAAGCATAGGGGCCTGCCAGGGCCTCCGCCAGCCAGGGTTGCGGGTTGTTCGAAAGAGATACCACGGCCCCGGAACATAAAGCGCAATAGAAGGAACATGAGTGAGTTTTCGTCAGTACAGTTTGAGGGCACGGCGGTGCTCCGCCCACGCTGGGCATATCGCCACTGTGTGTTCCACCGTGTCCTCCGGGCGATCGTCACAATGGTGACACCCGGGCGCTTCCTCCCGCCCGATGATGTGCAGGACCCTCCCGAAACTTCCGTGTCCGGTGAGGACCTGCGTCAGGCGGTAGGTGAGGACGCCATGACGCCTCTCCAGCCACTCCTCAAAGAGGGGACTTACCGCCACTATTGTGGCGTGCCCTGGCGGGCAGACCTCCGGTGCGATCTCATGGTGGCATGGAGAGAGCGACTGTCGCAACCCCGTGAAGGGCACGCCCATCTGCCCAGCGTGGGCGGAGCACCGCCGTGCCCTCGTAGAGGCGATCGGCGACGGCGAACTCTCGCGTCCGGCCCTGGTTCAGGCCATGGTCCGGAGCGAGAGGGAATGGGAAGCGGTCACCACCTTCTGCGAAGCAGTAATGCTAGCAAAGGAGGTGGCCGGGCGTTTGAGGGAGAGAACATCTGCCCAACCCAGCCGCCGCGGGGACGCCCATGGCGCCGCCGGGCGCCGCGAGACGACTCCCGGCCACCGTAGATGCGGGCCTGTGGGCGGTGAGCAATGGGTAGTTCACCGTCCGTCCGTCGATTGACGACAGGCCGTGTCGACGGCGCGTTCGTGTTTCACGCGCGCCTCAAAGAGAGTCAGCAAAGCAGAGGGGCTAGCCAGAGCCTCCGCCTGCCGGGGTTGCGGGTTGTTCGAAAGAGATACCGCGGCCTCGGAACGTAAAGGGCAATCGAAAGAACATGAGTGAGTTTTCGTCAGTACAAGTCTAAAACTCTCTCCAAGTTATTTGATGTTTTCCTATCCGCATAAAAAAACCTTAAAAGCAATTAATAATAAAAACCTATGTACGGTGCCCCATACAGTTTGAGTCAGCTTCGTGATTATAAGCAGTTTAAGTTAGACTAAGACTTAGGGAGCCAGAGTATACACCGTAATTCACATTTTCCAAGCCACTGTCATGCCAGAAGTGTAAAGTCAATGTCGATTGTATGTTGACTAAAATATGATTAGCGATCGTAACTAAAACGGTTTTACGAAGTTTTAACATTAAAACGCCATCACCTTAAGGTTATAAATAGGACGAACTCGTGGCTAAATAATAGTAGCCGCTCAGGTCGATCTTTAGGTTAAGCCGCGCTTGCCTAGGTTGGTTTGTGGATGGGTGACCACCCGTTATATACCGAGTTTCCTCCGTGCCTCGGAAAGCACGTTAAGCCGTTGGTCCCGGCTGTCATTTGTAGATCTTTGACAGTCGTTACAGGTAGTCAGTGTTCCGAAAGTCTGACATCCAGTCTTACCAAGGGGTATAGTATTACCCAGTATTAACTGGGTTGTGGAGGTCAGACAGGCAGTCGCTCCTAAAAAATACTGATATTCAGCTGCATCCGGTTAGACTGGAAGCCGACCCCAACATAGTTGGGAAAAGGCTAGGCAGATGATGACCTTAAGGTTATAAATAGTCTCTACAGATCTCAGATCTTGACACTGTAATTCCGTATTCGCGGATAAGCAAAATTCTCTAAAACCAGAACTAGAATCTTAAATGGTAGTTAATTGGGTCAGGTTAAGTTGCAAGTTCAAACAATATGCAGCGGACGGTGTTTTGAATATTCATTTACCTTTAATTTATGCAGTCGTAGGTCTCAAACAAAGGTTTGGAGTTATGATCACGTTTGACCAAAATCGTAAGGTTTAATAGGTGAAGTATTTATACCTATATTTGTATATTTTGTAATTTATGTGGCCCGTGACTGGAGGCCTTAAATGGGAGGCATCCACAGGACTGTCTGGATAAGCAGATAACAACCTCCTAGCTCGAACTGCGAGATGCCATACAAAAAAAGAAAAAAATTGGAGTCGGCGCAGTATTTATTAATTTTCCATACTTCTTATTTATGTTACCTCAATCAAACTAATTTAGTTTTAAGTATAATAGAATATTGATCAATTGTTAATGATCCTTATATTGATTGATTATAAACAATAAAATACAAAAAATAGTAACCCACCGGTATCGGGAACAGGGTCCAAGCTACCGGCGGTCAGGGCTCCAGAGACAGGAAGCTCCTAACAATACGAGCCGTGTCTACGAGTACCGCTTTCAATTTCCAGCCCTTGATCCAGCTGCCTAACGAGAGCCTCCTTAGGTAATTAACCGTATCTTATTAAAAAAATAATTCGAAAAAATTACCGTCAATTTCCAAATCACGGATAATCGATTCATGTCTCGATACAAACGTTATCGATAAGCATAAATCAACGGTATCGACTCGATACCACATGGTTGAACACGGTCATGATAGTGCAAGTGATGAGTTCATTCGATACACGAGCGTAACGATTTCGATTCGATTCATTGGCGAGTAACCATTGTGTGCGATAGTGTATTGTTCGGCTGGTTATGTGATAACGTCTCGTAACGAAATGGGTGTTAGTGTGGCAATATGTCAACTCCATATGATTTAGGTTATCATGCTAACAGGTTAAGCATTTTAGTAACCTGTTTAAGAAAAGGAGGAGGTTCTCAATTTTCCTAATTACTCAAAGATGATTGGACAGATTTGGAAAATTCTTTTTTTTTTCGTTTATTAAGTTAAAATTATCAGGTTGTTCCATGGTCATCGTGGTACTGATGATGGGATCCTGGAAAAATCAGGAGGAACTCTTCAAAGTTAAAAGGGAGTCTTGAAACGAAGTCACCGTCTTCTGAAGCTAGAGTTAATAATATTGCTAGAAAACGTATTTTTTTTTGGGTGAAAATTCACGTTTTACGATAGGATTCAATGTAACGCTCTCAAAATATTGTGCTGTTGGATGTATTGAATAGTACAGGTGTCGTTATTTGATGCAACAAAAGTCACAATACAGGAATCAACACTAAAAATATCAAGCTGAAAAAAAAGCAAACGTAAAAGTTAGATGACCCATAGACAATTAGACATATCACATACATTTATAACATCCTTACTATATTTAATATATATATATAATATTATAAAAGCGAAAGTGAGTTTGTTTGTTTGTTACCTCTTCACGCTTTAATGGCTAAACCGATTTTGATGAATTTTGGTACAGAGATAGTTGGGAACCAGGAGACGGACATAGGCTGGGGATGTGAGTGAGAAAGAGGGAAGAAAAGCGAAAACTTAGCGTTCCTATTACAAATCAATAAGGCGCAAGGGGAACTGTGTAACCCCGAATTTAACGCGAGCCAAACCGCGGGCAAAAGCTAGTACACAACGCTAGTGCGCTAGTAACATTTAAGTATAACGATCGCCTATCAATCGGCGGTGTGTGTTTCAAAGTTGCACCAAATAGAAGTCCAGCTCAGCATAATGCCATGTAGAATACCGGACGCTGGTATTCTGTTGAATACAGCTAGTGATACAGGTACGGACGAGAACAAATAAAAATGGCGGGGCAAGGAAGTACATTTTGACGGGCCTGTTGGTTAGTGGCCCTGACTGCTGAGCCGGAGGTCGTGGGTTCGATTCCCACCCAGGACAAACTTTTTGTGATGAGCATGATTCTTTGTTCTGTGTCTGGGTGTGATTTATCTATAATATGTATGTATTTATAAACTATATAAGTATGTATATCAGTTGTCTGGTTACCACAACACAAGCTCTGCTTAGCTTGGGATCAGATAGCCTTGGGTGAGTTGTCCCAAGATATTTTTTTTTTATTTCGGCTGCGTTTAGGGTATTTTTATACCTATTAGGTTGTCATTTCTACCAGACTCACAGAAACTACAAGACGGTCCATCATTTACTTACTTCATTTACTTTAAGAGGCCAACGAGTTGGGCATTCTGTTTTGTAAACAATTTTCCCTTACTAAACCAAGTATTTCTGAGCAGAGAAATCTTTACTTTACGATACCAATTATACAGTAGATAATTACACTTACACTTTGTTAGACATCGTTGTCGGTCAAACGGAAATCATAAATGAAACTGGTACCCAGGTACGCCTAGATATATTATTAGAGATGTAGAATTGGCTGTAGAGAGAAGGTAGGCAGAATCAACGCTATCGTATTTATAATGTAGTAGCTGGCGCCCGCGGCTTCGCCCGCGTGTTATCGAAAAAAAAGTATACTATGTGTTATTCCAGACTATAATCTACCTCTGTACCAAATTTATGAAAGGGTAAATTTTTTTTTAAAGTGAGAAATGGGGGCGAAAGAGGGAAGAAAAGGGAAAACTTAGCTTTGCTATAACAATACGTAAGGCGCAACGTCAAAAATAAAAGTAGCAGGTACCTGCAAATTAGGAAAGGGGTATTGGGTTACCCCGAATTTAACGCGAGCGAAAGCGCGGGCAAAAGCTAGTAGCGATTGTAAAGAAGAAAAACAATTGTGTGTGTTTTCTATTAAATTCAAATTTGACGTTACTTTTCGGACATCTTTTATTAGGAGGAAACATCCGACCCCTTTTTATTATCTTTTCCATTAACCGTTTGCACAAAAACAAAGAATCGCTTTGTTTGCAACTTAAGGCCAATAATATAAACTTCTCCATTAGAACATTGTGTGTTACTATTTCGCTGACATTGCTACACGCTCCCCTTTTACTTTTATAAATTATTGTTTTACTTACGGAATAACCCCCGCATACATCGTTTTATAATATTTTGAGAATTTCAGTTACGACCATAGTAATACAGCTGATGTTCGGATTTTCACAATCCTGGCAATAAAATTAATGTTATTAATATTATAAATGAGATTGTTTGTGAGGATGAGTGGATGTTTGTTACTCTTTCACGTCAAAACGGCTGAACGGATCTAGTTGAAATTTGGCACAGAAGTAGATTATGGTCTAGAATAACACATAGGGTACTTTTTTTATCAGGCGGACGAAGCCGCAGGCGCCAGCTATCTAATTAATATTATGGTGCTCTTTCACGTCAAAATGGCAGAACGGATCTTGATGAAATTTGACACAGTGGTAGATTATGGTCTGGAATAACACATAGGATACTTTTTTTAGATATTTCGCGGTCGAAGCTACGGGCGCCGGCTAGTGTATTATATTGTTTGTGCGGATGTATGAGTGCTTGTTAGTCTTCCACCAAAAAAAATCTGGACGAATTTGATACAATTTTACAGACAGATAGTTTATAAATTGGATTAACACATAGGCTTTATCTCGGTCTACGCAGGTTTAAAAACAATCAAAACGCGAGGCGCATCTAGTCATCTATATATAAAAATAGTAAGTTGGTCCGTGTCGATTCAAAAACTCAGAAACTAGGTACAGGTTCAAATTGCTTTTTGGTAAGTTTTGTATAGAAAATTTATTGAGGAAGGCTATATATAGGCTATATAATACGAGTTGCGGGTTGTTCGAAACAGATACTGCGGCTCCGGGAACATAAAGGGCAATAGGAAACGGAAATAAGGAACATGGTTGGGTTTTAAACAGTACAAGTTTGACGCTCCCCTCCGCACCGCCCAGAGGGGATGAAGTTATTTGGTGATAATCTATTAAGGCTATATAATATCACGCTATGACACTAAAAAGATGAACAGCGGGTGAAACCGCTGGGTACAGCTAGTAAGCATATATTAGGGAGATATAATACTGGCGACGCCGACGGCCCCACATTTGCATCAATATCGTAAGTCATTGTATTTTGGAGCTTTTGTGTTCTCTATAGAGTTAGTTTTCTCAAGATAATTTAGTTAAGAGTTCATGAATAGAGTACAGCTTACTTACATTTGTATTGTGTTGTTTACATTACGTGTAAGGTATCCTAGGCCAGAGATTCCTTAAGTGGGTTCAGCGGAATCTAGGGAACCTTTCGTAGAAAAGTTACCAGGGTTTCACCCAAAAATAAAACTATTCCACCGTGCGTGTTATTTTGTATTCGTTACTCCAGTAGTGTTTCACTTTCAAAATAGTCCTTTTAAGAGTTTTTGATTTTTAATTGTCTGATGAGGAGAGGATACCTTGAAATAAAAAGTATTTGTGTGGTGCCCCGTTATCTTAAAAGTTCAACGACCCAAGGAAAGGAATCAACTGTGTCTGTTTGTTAGTAACATTCTAACTTTTATCAGGTATTAAAAATGCCATACACAAAAAATACAGGAGACCAGTTAACGGTCAGAGTATGGAGGTTAAACTTACTTAATATAACAACAAAGAGTTGAAAATTAATAACAATAATTGTTAACAAATGATTGACATAATTATCACGGAAGCTTTAATCAAAACAAATATCAACATCAACGGACACACGGACGAAAGAAACGAACACAACACCAACATAAAAGGAACACAATTAATCATATGAAAACTAGAACAACAACAACAAAAAAATGTACATAATCGAGTATGGAATTACACGCTTGGGGCGGCGATTAAGGCTCAACTCTATGGCATGGTCAATTAGACGACGTTTATTGTGAAAACGTCTCAATTATCGACCACTGTGTGGTAGTGTGACTTATATGGTACGGTGGTAGGACGATTCAGGGTTGCCACGAATGATAAAACCATGGGACTTTCAATGGATTATAAAAACCGAGAAAAAAATATGGGTACACTCTACTTAATACATTTTTATTTATCAAAATAAATACGATGCGATATAAACCCACAGCTTGCAGAAACAACAACAGCACAAAATAATAGTCAATCTTGAGGACTATTTTAGCCGTTTAAAAATATCTGATCCTAGAAATGAATTTGATGGTTGCACTATACTTAATAAAAAAAACAAGCTGAGGCTTTATTCAGCGTCGATTTCATTATCATTCATATGAGGTCAAAGAAAGAGCGACAGTCAATCTTGAGGCCTAGTTTAGCCAAAGTATACAATATTCTTGTCACTGTAAAAAAATATCTGATCCTAATTACCTTAAAATCTTCCCGCAAGCGCCTTGTAGAGATTATATCACATCTGTTTCCGAAAAGTAAAAACGATGCTAACTTTTATATATTTATTAAACTAGATAACCAACAAGGATTAAAGATGCTTATAAGAGCGATGTCACGGCGTTGCCAATACGTTGCGTAGTCGCAGCGGAGTAATATCGACGAAGTGAGTGCTTACTTCGTTGGCAACTACGATGTGGCATCACTCTTAAAATACAAAGATATATAAACTCAACCTTTTTTCTTATAGGGGTACGCAGATACCACAGAACGCCACCTGCCATAACATACTCCTCATCAAACTAAATTAAAAGCTCTAAAGCCTCTTATTTCACCTGACAACCCTACATGTCCCATATAAGGCACGGTGGTGCAAATAACACGCTTGCGCCACTTTGATGTATGGCCGTACATTCAGTTTTTCGTTTCGTTTTCCTGTGATTACACACATGTGCCTTGTCGTACAGATAATAAGTAAGTTCTGTATAAGTAGGAAGTGCTTTTTGCTAGCGGCCTAGTCTTTGATTGAGTCTTGTTATTATTTTTTGTTATGGCAATACTATGGCGGTAATGAGTAGGTGTGAAAAGTTGTCATTATAGTCGTATTTCGTGAGCCTGCTGGTGTTGCCATTTGGTATAAACTATTTAGAAACATTTTAATCATCATATCATTTCGTCATTGATTCTTTAATCATTTTCATAACTTTTACCTAAGTTCCAAAGACACAAAAATATGAGACTCGAATTAACAAAAACCTCTTATTCATTACTTCTTTTTAGCGTCAGTAAAAAAGTTATTGGAATATTAGTTAGGACATGTCTCTTATCTTTGTTTGATTAATTCAAATAATTGGCTTCTTTATTTTATGAGTATGGGAAATAATCAAATAACTTGCCCAGCTTTGGGCGGAGCGTCAGACTTTTACTGACTAAAACTTTATGTTTCGGAGCCGGTGTATCGATTTCAAACAACTCGCAATCCCGGGGTATCTATGCCTACGGAACTGTTAACAATATTTTTTTCAAAGTAGTTTAGGGAACCTTAATCACCTTGCAGTGACCAAAAACAAAACTAACGTGTGAATTCCTGTAACGAATCCGCGGTACGTTCAGTGTTCACACAAATTAGGAGGCTATAAAAATTAGGCCGTTCACAATTAACGTTTTGCCAGTAATTAACCTTTGAGGGTTTGCCGACCAAGCCTTAACCGACACACCGGGCTTTTTAGATACCTTTATCGATTAAGTTTTTCGAGTTTCAAAATCGATTTGAGCATTCGATCTAATTATTGTTGTTTTGTTTGGGTCTAAATCGAAATGGGTATAATAATCGTACAGGTTAATAAAGAAAGTAGTTTGAAGGATTTGTTTGTGTTCGAGGGGCCCTGGTAGTGCTGGGGTTGCAGGTTGTTAGAAAGAGATACCAAGGCCCCGAAACAAGGGTCTAAAGAAGGAACATCGATGGTTTTTTGTCAGTAAAAGTCTGATAGTCCCCCCCAATCAGCTTAAAGCGGGGGAAGTTATTTGATGATTTCTTCTCTTTTGTTAGATTTCTGTCGTAATCACCATAAATGGTTACTTTTGGTAAGTCAATTCGGGTGTTTCTTACACAAATCGTTGAATTTAATCAGAAATTATAAATCTTTAAAAAACTAATGATGAAAATGAAAAAGAAAACAGAGATTCACTTTTTGATATTCGTATACTTAGACACAGCGCCAAATAAAATACTGATATTCAGCTGCATCCGGCTAGACTGGAAGCCGACCCCAACTTAGTTAGGAAAAGGCAGAGGAGACATACCTATCCTGCGAAATTAATATTTAAATTTTATGGTTTCTTTCTACATCCTTACTAATACTAGAAAAACGAAAGTGAAATTGTTTGTAACGTCTTCACGCCTAAATGGCCCAATCGATTTTGATGAATTTTGGTACAGAGATAGTTAGTGGACCCTGGAGACGGACATAGGCTAATGTAAAAAAAAAGTGGGAAAGAAGGAAGAAAAGAGGAGAGAAAGATATTCTTTTTCGATCATCATGCTTGTTAGCCTAAAGTAACTATGCCACGCCGACGAAGTCGCGGGCGGAAGCTAGTCACGTTATATTTTGTTCCTAACTATTCACTCAGATTAAATACATACAATACAACATTAAACTCAATACATCAGAAATGTCACCAACTAAATATCTATTACGTAACTACGTAATAAGTTCGACGCTGCGCCTACGCACCAACAGATAGTCGATAAAACAATTTATATCGAAAGCTCGCCTATCGATGTTCAGTATTACCATAATTAAAAATTGTTTGAACGTAAATTAAAATGTTACTAACATTTATTGGGAAGAGCTTCAATAAATTAATTAGGTGTTGAAAGTTTTCACTTATGTTGTAATTAATTCAATTAATGTGGAAGGCTACAGAAGGCAGGGAACTGATCGTATGTGTAACTTGGGAAAAGTCTATGTTAACTAGTAGCATTTATTTATATTTTGATTGACCTAGCAAGGCGGGGACCGAACCCGCGACGCGCAGTGCAGCAGCCAATCCCTCAGCCGCTGAGTCAATTTCACCAGTTATATTTAAGTCCCATGTAGTAAGGGGCGAGCCTATTGCCATCAACCGACACAAATCCAGACTTTGTGGGCAACTACTGAGAAGTTTCTGATAGAAAAACCCAATGACACTGTTAACGACCCGGGAATTGAACTCAGGACGTCGTGCTCACCATTTATTCACACAATCACAGGCGGACAAGCTTAACGATTTAACGAAACATAATGTTATTGACAAAATTCGCATACTAATACCAAAACTTAAGATTCTATTTCCAAGGCAAGTTCAAAATACCATTTTAGTTACAACACGAGTATAAGTGATAGACTTAAGCAAGGTGGCATCAAGACATAACACAAGCTCACAAGATAATGATCTGGTGCCTCGGACGCACATGAACGTGACAATAATGGCACTTGACGATATTAACGCAATAGAAATAATAATAGTGAAAGTCATATACAAAATGGACGAAAGATGAATGGAGACGACTTGGTTTTATAATATTAAACGTAGACTGACTGCTAGAGTGGCACTAGCTAGTAGATAGTTATGAAATAGAATAAAGAAAGTGTAGCGAAATATGATAGTACCTACAAAAAGTTTAATAGCGACATCTATGACTCAATTTGGGAACTAACAGCAAAATCCTACCGATTAAAAAGTTATCCGCGAGTTAAGATCATAATAGAAAAACTCGAGTAAATCAATCGGGCAGTGGCCCACAAAATACAACACCCATCTGGTCGGACTATTCTATGATTTTAATGGGAAATGACAATAATAATGGAAAGCAGCAATAATGACAAAAATATAAGTCCACTAACACCAAAATATTTCATATTTTATCGATAACATTTTATTTCTATTGTGCCGTTTTATTCCTAGTGGCAACAATTAAAAAAAATAGAAATAAGTTACAGCGGCTACTCTACGCAGTCCCCTGTTTGCGTTGGATCCCACAGCGTGGAAAACGATTCGATTAGGCGAGGAGACATGGCCAGTCGCTTTATTATCTGCTGCTCGTGTGATGAATGAGAGGCGACCACAGGCGCGGAGACAGGTCTGTTGTGACGGCGCTCAGCAGAATATCAAGTGTCCGGGTTAGGTTAATTAGATATTAATATTTTTAGTCTGTGCTTTGATGCCTGTAGCATTAGATATGAAATTAGATACTTAGAACATAGTCAACATCATCTGCTTTGACTTTTTCCAGCTATGTTGAGGTCCGCCTCCAGTCTAACCGGATGCCTGTGGTTACCAGTATTTTACATGATCTGACCCAGTGAGTCTTTCGTAATGCATTACCCCCTATTTTTGCGAATGGTAAATGATCAAATAAGTTGCCCTCTTGGTGGAGCGGAGGGCAGTGTCACACTTTTACGGACTAAAACCCACCCATGTTCCTTCTTTTGCCCTTCATGTTCCGGGTCCGTGGTATCTCTTTCGAACAACCGGTAAGCCCGGGACCGATGACCCTTGATAAGACTGGTTCGGGCGAATGATTACCTGTAACGACTTTAAAAGATCTACAAATGATAGCCGGGACAACAGCTGAACGTGCTTTCCGAGGAAATTCGATGTGTGATCACCCATCCACACCAAACCAGGCAAGCTGAATGAATTGAAAATTATAGCGCTCTTTTATTTTCTATGCATTGTACTTTGTAAATGGCGACTTCGAACATACAATTAAATACAAAGTCGTTTATTCTAATTAGGCTGATAATCATCACTTTTTGAACGTCAACATTACAAGAGACAGTCCCCCAAAACGCCCGCCATTCGCCACTTACTAGTGTTTTAGGTGGGAAGAAGAAGAAGTGGTGGTTAAAAACTGAATAAGAACCAGATTTTATTAAACTTCATTTATCACAAGGTGAATTTAAGAAATATTTAATGTAGGTACTGTCACATGTCAGCTAGCAAACACCAAATATCCTTACTAATATTATGAAAGCGAAAGTGAGTTTGTTTGTTTGTTACGTGGCTAAACTGATTTTGATGAATTTTGGTGCCTAGGCAATTTATTTTTTAAAGTGGGATATGAGGGAGAAAGAGGGAAGAAAAGGGCAAACTTAGCTTTGCTATTACAATAAATAAGGCGCAAGGGCAAAAACTAATAGGTAGTAACTAGTAGGTACCTGCAAATCAGGAAAGGGGAACTGTGTTACCCCGAATTTAACGCCAGCGAAGCCGCGGGCAAAAGCTAATCTAAAATAAAAATATACAGTTCACCAGAAGTCTACATATTTGACAACTAAAATCTCGGCTCAAATAATAGCAAGCGAGCCGTTGCGTTTGTCTGTAAAGGTCAGATGAGCCACAGCATTTATAAATATTGATTGGTATTGATTTAACCACATCTTGTAAGACTGGTAGCTGGCCCCAACATTATTGTGGTCAGGCAGATGGTAATACTGAAATAAAGTATATAGTATCAGGTTTAATTTCCAAGAGCATCATTTCATTTAAAATCATCATATTGTGAAGTAGAAAGTGTGTATGTTTGTTACATCTTCACACTTTTAAACGGCTCAACTGGTTTCGATAAAATTTGGTTTGTACATAGTTTATACCCTGGATTAGCACAGAGACTAAGCTAGGCTTTTTATAGTAAACCGCGGGGTGCAGTGATATAATCAAAATTAACTTTTCTTTGATTGAAATGCACGTGGATACCAGTGCTCTGGTTGCGGGTTGTTCGAAAGAGATACCGCTGCCCACTACCCCTACCGGGGTTCCGGTAGGATCTAAGGCACATCACAGAATTATATTTGACGTCTCGTCTCGCTTTGCCAATCAAATCTCTCTGTTGAATACATTTATCACTTTGATATCGTTTATAGAATCTTTAGTGAGACATTGTCGGCACTTTGTCAGTTAAGCGACGATTTGCGACCAAGTCAGTTTAGATAACTATAGTTATGCGACTGTTTCCTTATTGCACACGTTTATTTTAAGTTGCAGTTTTCATAAGCGGATAATTTAACTTGAGGGAAGATTTATGTAAGTTTTACTTTATTGATACTTTTTTTCATAACAATATCACGCGTTATATACGTGAAAAAAAAAACTATTAGGAACCTCTCAGCCTAAAGAGGTTCCTAATAGTCTTTTTTTATAAAACGTTTCTCTACACTAGGAATTTCTCCTGTATCGTGAGTGCGTTTACAAACATTGAAACTCACATACACAACCACCCAGACCCGGGAATACTACCTTTGGTCATAATATTTGTTCCATGCGGGGATCGAGCCCGCGACACGCAGCGCAGCAGTCGATCGCACAACCACTGCGCCAACCGTGCCAATCGAACTTCAAAGTGGTTTTATAAGCCTTTTGAAAAATAAAATTGCCCACCTTTGGAGGGAGTGTTAGACTTTTACTGACTAAAACCTACCCATGTTCCTCCTTCTTTTGCCCTTTATATTCCAGGGCCACGATTTTATTTTTAACTCGCGGCCTCGAAAACTGACCACGTTAATAAATACTTTCGCCTCAAATAACAATATATCAAACGCTAACTCAACAATAACCTTAGCCATTCAATATTAGGTAAGCACATCAAATCTAAATAATCCAGCCATATCCGAGATTTGAATAAAATCACATCTAAATTCAAATGTCTCAATTTGTTAGAACAAAAAAAAGGAAGAATTTCAATTTTATCCGTAGGGATAAAATTGTGGGTAGACACAGGGTTCACACTGATATTTTGTTTACTCTAAGTTTTAATTAATTTAAATATATTTCTAAATCAATTTTCAATGTTATAATTATATTTTATTGTTGTTAACCACCCAACACTCACTATATCATATTTTCAAGTATTTCTGATTCTTCAATCTACTATCACCTTTCTATGGACACTAAAATGGCAGCTAGCTTGGAAGATCTGGAACAGCTGTTCAACTCACGGATGGCTGAGTATGAAGACAAGCTCAGGAGCGCATCCTCGGGATCAGAGTCTGTTTCTGATATCACAGCACTTTCACGTGAGTTTGCAGAATTTAAAAGTTTTGTATGGCAGGCACTCTCAAGATTCAAGTCACAAATAGAGATGCTTACTCTTGGTTATGACAGACACGAAACTATTATGAGACGTAAGGTTTTGTTGTTCCATGGGATTGCTGAAATACCCAATGAAAAGTTGCATGATACGGTTCACAAAATATTAATTGACAAAATGAACTTGGCCGAGATCACTAAGGAAAATATTCATGTCTGCCATAGATTGGGATCATCGCGAGGTAAAACTAGACCTATTCTGGTGAGACTCTACACCACTGAGCACCGTCACTTAATTTGGGAGAATAAAAAGTTGCTGAAAGGTACTGGCATCACAATATCGGAATTCCTAACGCACACAAGACACTGTACATTTATGGATGCTCGCAAGCATTTTGGCGTGTCGAATTGCTGGTCGGTGGAGGGCAAGATAGTAATCGTCACGAGCGACGGCAAACGTCACAAGATAGAAACTTCGGGTGAACTACGAGCTCTGGTTTCACGGTTCCCCAAAACCTCTAGTGAGCCGGGTATTGCTGTGCAGTCTGTTGGTCGTACTTCGCCTCAGAGTGCGAGCCCAACCGAAGTTACCGCTACACCTTCTAGAGGCCTAAGGAAGGCGCGCCGGCGCAATTAATCTGGGATTGTTAGCTCGCCAACGATGTAAATTTATCGCTTTGTACGTTATTTTTTTTTCTACTTTTGTCTGCCGCCGGTACTTTTAACATTCTGTGTCCTCTGTATCACCTTCACAGTATTGTTTTTTTCCCTTTTTTTTTTGTATCGCTAACATTCTTTTTAGATCTTGTCGGTATGTTTTTATTTTGATAAACTCTTATTACGTATGTCATTGTCATAATGACATTATTTTGACGTTTTGCGTTCCATTCCGGTCTGGCGGTAATGACTGTTTGTTTGCATTGTGGTTGTCATAGATTATATACTATAGTGGTTGTGTTTCGTTTCACGATAATCATAGGTCCTTTTTCTTATTATATAATTTTTTTTTCTCTCTTCAAACACTAGTGAGTTAGGGTGGTTGTCTTTTAAGCAATCAGCCGTTTTTTTTAATTTTAATTTGTAGTTTTAGTTTCTGTAACTTTTGTATTTAGTTTTTAATATTTATATATATTTATATTATCTATGAATATTCCTTCTGATTTGAATGACAGTTTTTTTTCCTGTTCGTCTTCAACTTGTAGCTTTGTTAGTGTGGACAGTGAGCTTCCGCTTCATACTTTGCATGACAACATATCCTCTCTTTTTTCTAATTATCCCAGCAATCTTCACATAGCTCATATTAATGCTCAGAGTGTTCCTGCTCACTATTCCGATCTTTTGGCATCCTTTAGCAGTGGTCATCTTGATGCACTTCTAATATCAGAGACCTTCCTTAAACCTTCTCTCCTTTCCTCGCAGTATACACTTCCTGGTTTTGTTCTGGTCAGAAATGACAGAATTGGCAAGGGTGGTGGTGGTGTCGCTATTTATTTACGTGCTGATATACCGTACAAAATTGTATGTTCGTCTCCTTCGCAGTACTCTGGGTCGGCTGAATCATTGTTCCTAGAGATTGTCTTAAATCACACGAAAGTTTTGTTAGCTGTCTTCTACTCTCCCAACCTTCTTATAAACTACTTTGACTCTTTAGAATCCTCGCTCAATAATCTTTGCCCGGCGTACGATCATATCATCTTAATGGGCGATTTCAACACTTGCTTAATTAAAAATGATTCTCGTTCACTTAAACTTCGTTCGCTTTTAACTTCTTTCAATCTTGATATTCTACCTCTTTCTGCGACCCATAATTTCCCTAATTGCACGCCTTCTCTTCTTGACCTAATGATTGTATCTTCACCTCACAACGTTGCTGAGTTTGGGCAGCTCACTGCAACCTTTTCGTATCATGATCTTATTTATCTCTCCTATCGCATCCGACCTCCTAAACGTAAACCTCGATTCTGTTCTCTCAGATGTTTTAATAGCGTGGATCTGGACTCTTTGAAGCGAGATGCTAGTGATATAGACTGGTCACTCGTTATCGAAAGCAGCAGTATCGATGAAAAAGTTAATATATTTAATGAGAAGGTATTACATATTTATGAAAAACATGCTCCTCTTAGGCGAATTAAGGTTAAGCATAATCCTGCACCGTGGATGACTACTGCCATTAGGGATGCAATTGCTCGCAAGGACAAGGCTAAGAGTAGATTCAAGCGTAGACCGACGGAACATAACCTCGTTCACTTCAAAGCTTTGCGTAACCGCTGCAATCGTCTGTGTCGAGATGCAAAGAGACGTTATTTCCATGAATCTCTTATTGATCGGAACACTTCTGATGTCTGGAGATTCTTAAAATCTGTTGGTATTGGCAAATCTCCCACAAACACTTGTAAAGACGTTGACTTGAGCGCTCTTAATAAACACTTTTCCCTTCCACCTGTTTCTCTGGACCCGACTGTGAAAGCTTCCACTCTTCTTGAGCTTTCTAACTTTCCGTTACCTAATTGTTCTCTTTTTAATTTCAACCCTGTGTCTGAAGACGATGTGAAAAAATCACTTCTTTCTATTTCCTCCTCTGCCATGGGCCAAGATAATTTGTGTTCGAGAATGATAGTACCTATTATCACACAGTTGCTCCCTATTCTTACTCACATTGTTAATTTTTCCTTATTCTCTGGCATATTTCCCTCAGCCTGGAAACGGGCTCATATAATACCGCTACCTAAAATTACCAACCCTACTTCCTTTTCTGATTTCAGACCCATCTCCATTCTTCCTTTCCTTTCTAAAGTTCTCGAACACATTGCCCATGGTCAAGTTTCCAGATATCTATCTTCTAACGCTCTTATTTCCTCTTTTCAATCTGGCTTCCGTACTGGGCACAGTACTGTTACTGCTCTTCTGAAGGTTACTGACGACATCCGCTGGGCTATGGACAATAAATCTCTCACTTTGCTAGTCTTACTTGACTTTAGTTGCGCATTCAACTCAGTGGATTTCGACATCCTTCTTGGTATCCTTCAGTCTTTTAACTTTTCTGCCTCTGCATTATCCTGGTTTGACTCTTACCTTCGGGGTCGCTCTCAGTGTGTCCGCCATGAAGAGATTTTCTCTGATTGGTGTGAACTCACTGCTGGTGTTCCCCAGGGTGGCATTCTTTCTCCTCTCCTTTTCTCTGTCTTTATTAACACTGTTACTAAGGTTATCACCTCCAGCTTCCATCTCTACGCAGATGATTTGCAGCTTTATCATCACTTCTTGTTGGCTGACGCGGAGTCGGCTGTCCTTGCCATTAATCGTGACCTGGCCAGCATCAACGAGTGGGCTAAGTCTTATGGTTTATTGATCAACCCCACCAAGTCCAAGGCTATGATCATAGGCAGCCGACATTATCGTACTGCACTTGACGTTACATCATTGACACCTCTGTCCCTTGGTGGTTCGTCCATTGCTTACTCTGAAACCGCTAAGGACCTTGGTGTCGTTTTTGATAGTAATCTGTCTTGGCAGGCTCAAGTGAATGAGGTTAGTCGTAAGGTACACTTTTCCTTCCACTCGCTAAAATCTTTACAGAGCTTTTTGCCCTTTAAAACTAAAATTTACCTTGCTCAAACTCTGATTCAGCCTATTATTGATTACGCTGATGCCTGCTATCTAGATGCCACTGAGGAGCTTTTAAATAAACTTGAGCGTTTGCAAAACATTTGCATCCGCTTTGTTTTTGGACTAAAAATACGACCATGTCACTCAATTCCGCAAGGAACTAAAGTGGCTCCCTATTCGCCTTCGCAGGAACACTCGAATATTATGCCTTCTTTTCAATATCCTCTATAACCCTGCATATCCCATTTACCTACGAGACCGTTTTTCTTTTACCCGTCCTCCTGACGCTTTATGTAGATCGCACTTACGTCACCATCTCAATTTCCCTTCCCATAAAACCGACTTTTATTCTTACTCCTTCTCTGTCCATGCAGTACGTTTGTGGAACTCACTTCCGGCTAACATCTGTGGCGCTAAAACTATCTCTGTATTTAAAAAACTGGTCAAAGAACACTACCTCTCCTCTATACTTTGATATTTGTATATATTTTAGATATGTATTATTTATTTTGGATTGTATATATAATATGTAAACATATATTTATTATTTTTATTAGTAGGTATGTAAGTTTTCTTTAGGTATTGATAACGTGTATTTATTATTTTTATTAGTTTGTCTATATTGATATCGTTTTGTTTATTTAAGTTAGTGCTTAGTTGTTATTTTTACACACTGTGTCTACGTGTTTGTATTTTCCATCTGTCCTATCGCAGGTCTGCTGGAAGAGATTTCTTTATGAAATAAGCAGTACCTTTGTGCTCTTTTTTCCTTATATACTTTTTTATATAATGTTTTGTGTGTACATAAATAAATAAATAAATAAATAAATAATAAATAAATAAGAACCATCACGCTATGGATGTACAATGCAATAAAAAGCAAAAGTTTCACTCAACACAACGTCAGTAATGCGCACTCATATTGCAACTCCTATGACTGAAAAATCAGAGGAAATTTCCGCAGTTTAGTTTGTTTTGTGCATGGTACAAGTTGGGGTACAGTCAGCAAAAGAGATAAGTAACCAGACTCGTCGGATACAGATTAAAGTTTTCGAATTAAATTGATTTTATTTGATAGAAAACAAACAGTTTATCAAATGAGAATTGAAAACGTTCTTCGGTTTTGAGAATATTATGAAGCTCGCTCTGTGCAATTGATTGGAGATGCCGAAGCCGATCTTGACTTATCATGTACTGTATCAGTTTTAGTAAACCGTTGCTTTGTGTCAATAGGTCACCTTTTATCGTGTAGTTAGTGGCTAACCTGGTGTCAGACTTTTATGCCGTTAATGGGCCCAAACACTTAGCTTACTGGCATTCTGGTGCAGGGTTTGAAAGAGATACCGCTGCCCTGGATATAAGGGTAAAAGAAGGTACAGTATGATCCGCTAGTAGCCCCAAGGGGAAATTATTTGATGATTTCCCATCCGCAAAAATCAAAATCAAAAGCTCTTTATTCAAACTAGCCTGATGATCAGCACTTTTTAGCGTCACAATACAAGACAGTGTCCCACCCTTCGCCATTTTCTAGTGTCTTAGCCGGGAAGAAGTGGCAAAAAAACCTCCTCATTGATTTTAAGTGAAAAAAATATAGATAAGCAATGACGAAAACTTATTGGCTGTAGGGATCTCTCTCTCTATCTATACTAATATTATAAAGCTGAAGAGTTTGTTTGTTTGAACGCGCTAATCTCAGGAAGTACTGGTTCGAATTGAAAAATTATTTTAGTGTTGGATAGTCCATTTCTTGAGGAAGGCTATAGGCTATATAACATCACGCTACAACCAACAGGTGCTGAGCAGCGTGGGTGAAACCGCGAGGAACAGCTAGTGCATTAATAAAGGCCAAGCTTAAATAGTAGAACTTCTGAACATATCTCCTCAGTGGCAATAGTTAGGGGGTGTACAGACAACCGTAACGGAACATAAAGCGTTTTTATATGATAGCTTGATTATTTTATTAAAATGTAAATGGTTGACAAGTGATGTTTGTGTGACGGCTCGCCCCGGGCGTAAGAGAGTTATGGACGCTCTATTTGAATATAACACGAACAAATTGTATGTGAACGTAGTTCTGTGGGTAGTCGAGAATGAGGTCGAGAGTTGTGAATGGATTTTCAATTTTTAGGGTTCCGTAGGGATCTCAAAAGGAAAAAATCACCTTGTTGGGTGTCTGTCTGTCTGTCTGTCAAGACCCTTATTTCGAGTTGAAATTAAAAACGTACGGCGGGCCGCGCGGTTGTCTATTTTCCCATAACATGAGGGACATCCATGAAAATACTTGTTAATAATTATAATAAAAATGGAAAAAACAAATCATCTCGGTTTATCAATTAAGACGTATGTCAAATCACTAACAAATGAAAAGAAAAAAAAAACAGAATTACATTGATCGTTTTTTTTTATTATTCCATGGGCTATGGTTATTTGGTACGAGCTATATTCCGCAGTTTCACAACCCATTTCTGTTTCTGCTTTTAAAATCAAAATCTTTTTATTTCACATAGGCCTACACGGGCACTTATAAAACGTCGAGAAAAGGTGCACGGTTCGGGTTGGTCGTTTCCTATGGAGAAGAACCGGCAGGAAAGCTAGCTCCGAAGGCTCTTAGCGTGATGATAAATAGCCTAAAACCTTCTTAAAGAATTAGGCTGCAAAACACAAAAATTGTTTTCCAAATCAGATTGGTAGTTCCAGAGATTAGCGTGTCCAAACTTACACACGAAACTTACAGCTATATCATACTTACTAATATTATAAAAGCGAAAGTCAGTTTGTTTGTTTGTTACCTCTTGACGCTTTAATGGCTAAACCGATTTTAATGAATATTGGTACAGAGATAGTTGGGAACCAATATAACCAAATGGAATACAATACAATAGGGAGAAAGAGGGACGAAACGGAAGAACATAACGTTGCTATTACAAATCAATAAGGCGCTACCGAATTTAACGCCAGCGAAGCCGCGGGCAAAAGCTAGTTAAGTATAAATTATCCTTGTAATATTCCATGGTGATTCGGTATGTGCCATTCCAAGTGGAACAATTGTGTTGTTTGTTATCATAGCGTTGTCTTTGCCTCAATGGGTCATGGGGGCGAGCCATAACCATCGATTTATTGCTATGGCGTTTGTCTATGATCGGTGATGTGTTTTGACCAAACTAGAACTAGTTGAAACTGGTCACGTTTTGATGCCTTGTCGCAGTTAAGTGTGATTCACAGAGTAAGATTCAATCAATTATTAGAATTTAACACTTGACCGGAGTTCCCAGACTTAAACTCAATAATTGTGTAATCTATTATTCTTGTGCAGGAAGGGTTAGACGCTAAATAATAGCAGCCGCTCCGGTCGATCTTTAGGTTAAACCGCACTTGCCTTGGCTGGTCTGTAGATGGGTGACCATCCGTTACAGACCGAGTTTCCTCCATGCCTCGGAAAGCACGTTAAGCTGTTGATCCCGGCTGTCATTTCTAGATTTTTGACAGTCGTTACAGGTCCCGAAGTCTGTTAAACAATCTTACCAAAGGATATTGTGTTACCCAGTGCTAACTGGGTTGTGGACGTCAGATAGGCAGTCGCTAAAGGAAAAATATCGGTATTCAGCTGCATCCGGTAAGACTGGAAGCCGACCCCAAATTAGTTGGGAAAAGGTTAGGCAAATGATGATTATTTTTGTGCGAACCTAATAGTAGCAACACAAAATTTAATAGAATAGAATAAACTTTATTCCACGCCAAAATTACTGTCCCAGAGAAATTGTTATTTCTGTGGTTACAATGGCGGTCTTATCGCTGATAGCGATATCTAACTAACATAAAAATATAACGCAAGGTTTTCATTGGTGTACCTACTGCTAATACTTCACAAACAATTAAAAAGTTATTTATTCAAATTTAGATACGGATGAAAATATTTTTTTTTATAAAATAAAAAAACAAAATCTTTTCAATAATAATAAAAACACGTGATACTGGTATGGCGCAGTATCACGTGTCTTTCACCCTATCGAGAGGAGGGGGGAGGGTGGTGGCAGAGGACGCCACATGGTACAATCCTTGCTCACTTTAGGGGTATAAAAGGGGCCTAAAAACTTTACGCGATTACAAGATTTCTTTTTTTCTATTCTTGCCGTAATTTAAAACGGCAGGAAAATGTACTTCCTTTTTCTGCCTTTCACACGTTTTTTTTTGCGGATTGCAAATTATCAAATAACTTCCCCCGTTCTGGACGAAGCGGGGGGGAGTGTCATACTTGTACTGACTAAAACCCACTCGTGTTCCTTCTATTGCCCTTTATGTTCCAGCCGCGGTATCTCTTTCGAACAACCCGCAACCCCGGCAGGCACTTACATTACACAAAACCAGCCTTCAATTCCCATACAATATCTTCAGAACAAGCCCGACTCGAGCTTGGCGGTGTATATCTATACCAAGATTTATGTCTCGCCAATGAGCTGCCTTTGATATATCGCTCACGTTTATCCCTTATGGGGTAAACAGAGCTCCAGGCGATATTAATATTGTGAAGGCGTTTAGCAGGTTGATCAAAGGTTGAAATAGTGTGCCTTGACAGGTGGCTAAGCGCCCGCCTATGATGCAATCCTGCTTTACACAAATATTATAAATGAGAAAGTTTGTGCGAAACATCCATAAATCCGTATCCGGATGTTTGTTCCTCTTTCACGTTAAAACTTATGAACGGTATTGAATGAAATTTGGCACACAGATAGTTTTTATCCCGATACAACGATCCCGGGGGACAAATATCGAATTCTATTATATTCGAGCTAGTAATATAGTGGTACAAAAAGAAAGAAAAAAATATTTAATAGTCGCAATTTCAGCACTCAAAATAACAAAATAAAATCATTAAACTCACAAAGCATCATAAATATGCAGCAATCGCTTCATATAAAATGAGACCTAAATATTACTGACGAAAGTCAATGGTGGATTAAAGATTAAGAAGAAGAATACTAAATGTACTCTTGTACTTAATCATTTGAGGATAATTAGGCGTGATATGTTATAAATTTGGTTATGGATTAGTTTCTTATGAGTGAGTTTTGAAGGTCAGATAGGCAGTCGCTCCATGTAAAGTACTGGTTTTAGTTGCATCCGGTTAGACTGGAAGCCGACTAAGCCGACCCCATCAGTTGGGAAAACGCTAGGCAGATGAAGATAATGCTACAATTTTTGAACTTTATTTTCCATCGGAACATGCCAGCAAAAAGTCTAGATTTTAATGACTCCCATACAGCACAAGGTCAATAGTTCCATGCTCTAGTTTTTTAACCATTTTTTACACAACAGACATCTCACACTTAAACTAATTATATAAGTTCGCAAAAGATTTCTTAATAACATTTTTTCTTCCGCCACAAATTACAGACTAAACATGTAACCTTCATAGATAATACTAATTAAGATACTAGCACCGTAAGATTGGCCTATTAAGGCTGCGACCACAATTTAGCTCGGAATCAGGTTTAGCTTGAGACAGCGAATACGCGATGTGGAGTCGCGTCGTCGTTTGAAACGACGTGGACGTGGTTTCTGCCTTCTGCGAAAAAAGCGTGACTGTAGAAGTACGTAAGTATCTTTAAACCGGAGACCTGTCAGACGCGGGTCTGTGGACGTGAGCAAAAGGTAGCTCACCATCCGTCCAGTGACGACAGGCCCTGTCGATGGCACGTTCGTGTTCCACACGCACCTCAAAAAGATGTCAGCAAAGCAGAGGGGCCTGCCAGGCCACCGACTGCTGGAGTTGCCGGTTGTTCCAAAGAGATACCGCGGCCTCGGAACACAAATGGTACAAGGACTCTCACCCCCTCCCGCTCCAGAGTGGGAGAAGTTATTCGATTTCCCACCCGAATAATTAAAAAGTATTTAAGTATGAAGATCTTAGAAACCAGCTTAAGCTACAACGGCTAACAACACAAGCAAGGGCTTCCATTTACAAGTCCTCAATCTATGACTCCTAAAGAGCCAGAGATTAAAGACAATCGACGTCTACTTACCCGTACCAGGTTCAAACTCTCTCATACCAAGATCTATGCCCTGTAACAAGTGTGGTCACTGCCTTAGCGAACATTTCAAAAGCTGTGTGGTCCCCCGCCCACAAGCCAGCCGTCAGAACCTGATGATTTAGAGGGTACCGCAAAAGCCTTGATTATCAGTTCGCGTGGCTAGCTAATTAGCAAACGAATTGATTGGATACAACAAAGACGGAGCCAGTTTCTCTACAATTTCTAAAGGGATAAATTTTGTTTAAAGGAAGCTGGTGACTTGACGGAGAATTACCGGATTGCTCTCTTTTAGTAGATAAAATATAGCTGCTGGCGTAAGCGAAATGGGGTAGTTCTTGACGGATACGATTTAAAGGTGATGAATGTCGACGGTAAATGGAAGGATAAGCAATATGGCCTATAGTACGGAAATTACATGCGACATGTTGCGGGTTTTTCGAAATAGATGTCAGCAAAGCAGAGGGGCTTGCCAGAGCCTCCACAACTCCCACTCCTCCACCTCCACAGGTTGCGGGTTGTTCGAAAGAGATACCGCAGCTCTAGAACATTACGGGCAAAAGAAGGAACATGGGTAAACTCATCCGAGTTTTAGTCAGTAAAAGTCTGACACTCCCCCGCGCTCCGCCCAGAGCGGGAGAAGTTATTTGATGTTTTTTTCGAAATAAGCTCCATAGCGAAAGTTGTTTAGTATGATGGGTAAGATCACCTCCTTGACGGATGCAGGTGATGAAATTACCACCCATTTTTATATTTTTTTATGCGGATGGGAAATCATCAAATAACTTCCCCCACTTTGGGCAAAGCGGGGGGCAGTGCCAGACTTGTACTGACTAAAACCCACCCATGTTCCTTCTATTGCCCTTTATGTTCCGGGGCCGTGGTATCTCTTTAGAACACCCCACAACACAGGCAGGATCAACACTTTGTAGTAGGACATAATGCCATTGAACTGGACAGCCTATAAGAAAACAGTTTAAAAGCTATCACATGATTTTCTAAATGTTCTTAATTTTTTTACGACTGTTCTATGACGTCCTAGAAACTACAGAAAAACAATATAATGATTAGGTATCAAACAGTATTTACAGTCCAGATATCATTGTCCCCATAAAAATCTTGCCGAAGAGTAATGAGGCCGGGAAAATAAAACAATCGGTCTCAATTATTTTTGTTTTACAATCGTGTTTAACACTGCAATCATCCGTGATTGCAAATCATACGTTTGATACTACTTTTACGCACTACTGGTCTTAGGGTTCCGTTTCCTTTGGCAACGGGTCCCTATTACTAAGGGCTCCGCTGTTCGTTTGTCCGTTCGTCTGTCACAGGTTTGAATTCATATTTTGAAACGTTGACGGAAGACTTGTCATTTTTAGTGACGTATTACTACGGGGACTATAAACTATGGTACTAGCTTTTGCCCGCGGCTTCGCTCGCGTTAAATTCAGGGTAACACAGTTCCCCTTTCCTGATTTACAGGTACCTGCTACCTGTAGTTTTTGCCCTTGTGCCTTGTTTATTGTAATAACAATGCTAAGTTTTATTTTTTCTTCCCTCTTTCTCCCTCACAACTCAATCTTTTTTTTAAAAATAGCCTATGTCCGTCTGCAGGGCCCCAATTATCTCTGTACAAAAATTCATCAAAATCGGTTTAGCCATTTAGGCGTGAAAACGTAACAAACAAACAAACTCACTTTCTCTTTTATAATATTAGTAAGGATATGGTCACATATACCCAAAAAGCGTATAATGCTCTGCGTATCCAATATAATAATGCGTTCAGGGTATTGCTGCGACTGCCACGCTTCTGTAGTGCCTCAGCAATGTTTGCTGACGCCCGTATTGTAAGTTTTGATGCGTTGTGGTAAAAAATCTGCCTCGCTACTCCACAGGCTGCGTGGCAGTCCCAACACTATCCTGCAATCGATAGCTGACCGGGCAGCCGGCTATATGGGCGCTAACTAATCGCACTCGATCTCTTCTAGTTATTAAGTACTAACATACTTAGGCTAAGCCTGTGTTACTAACACAATAGACCACTTTGTAGTCTGTAAAATAAATAAGTAATAATAATAATAAAAAACACTTTAAATTAAAGGGGGAGATTCAAAAACGTTTTTACAATTAAAAAAAAGGTTAAATATTTTACGGTAGTACGGAATCTCACGTGCCCGATTCGCACTTATCCGTTTTTTTACTTCCTTAATTAAAAAAGAGATAGCAATAGGATGTAGCCGATTCTCCCTTTCGCACGCCTGATTTTAATTTCACGGTGTTCCAATGTTTTTTTCTCTGATCATTTCAAAGAAACGGGCCGTTTGCTTCGAGCTATACACAATGAAGATTTTAAGAATAAATTATTCGCATAACATTAAATATTTAACTAAGTAACGAAATTTGGCAAGAATTTGAATATATAATAGGGAAAAAGACTAAGATTTTGATTAACAATAGTGACGACCTAAGAGATAAAAGCTAATATAAATTAAATGATAATGATACGGCTGTTGATGTTGATACGACTGAATATATTGTGCATTATATTCTAGCTCATAAAAATAATGCTATAAATAATAAAATCGACACAACAATCCACGAAAGTAACGAAATACAAACAGAAAAGTTAGAAATTGCTGTTGTTACTTCTGATGAAGTTGACACTTCGACTTTCACTGATGTATTTATAACTTTTTTATGATCAGATGATAGGCACAGAAATGTGCAACCAATATGAGGAAAATTCCATCAAAGTTTCTTACAAACAGGAAAATATGGAAATTGATTAGAACTCCAACTTTTTCATGATAACAAATAAGAAAGCACTAAATAAGTTTTCTATATATCTTCTTCGCCCACGTGATATCGAAAAAAAAAGTATCCTAAGTGTTATTCCCCTCTGCGACGAATTTCATCAAGGTCCGTACAGCCGTTTTGACGTGAAAGAGTAACAAACATCCATCCATCCCGACAAACATTCACATTTATAATATTAGTAGGATTGACACGTTCGTCGTTGAGGTGTGTTTTTGTGAAAATGAAGTAGAATTTAACTTGGAGTTGTACGGTTAGTCACATAATTTGCTACTGTTTGTCGCTACATCACCCAAAGGTTGACTAGTAAAAAATGTCTATGTCATTAACTACACTTTGTACTCTGAGCTTGAAGTTCTAAATAAATAATTAAGGCAATTTCTTTATTCGTTTCTGAAGGCAGACTTACAGCATTAATGCACACTGAAAACATCATGATAATTTATGATGAACTGCCGCAGTGACTACGTGATGAACCACCTCATTAAACTAGTGATCGAAAATACTGCTGTTGAGGTCTTGGGTTAGAAGGAAAATGTTAGTGAACTTGTCTCCAAATTTTCTAAAGAAGCTTTTTTTTTGGATGAACTACCAATGTTCCTTATATTGTTCATGTTCTGGACTTTTAATTTGTGTCCAGTTGATGGCAATAGGCATTATGATGCAATCACCAATAACCTTGACAAGCATGGTAATACTCCACCCATTCATGCTAGCTTAGTCATCAATCTGACCATACCTTCTTTAAACGCTGGTGATAACAAAACAAACCTATTTCTTATTCAAATCGGGTCAAGCGTAATATCCAGTAACCTTTTAAGATCTAGCACGTCATACTACTCAAACATTGAATCGGCCTTCAAAGGAGTTCAATAAAAATTTGGCCATGCTGTAAATTTCAATCAATTCAGTGTTACTTAACTTTGTCAATGCAAATTAGAAGAGAGCAATGAACTCGTCAATGTAATGATGGCGTCAGGAGATCGTAATATGTGATGTTTTATGATATCAGAAGCAATTTTGAAAGATAACGTAAGCGTTAAACACGTTCCTAACGTCACGTTTGATATAGCCGAAGAGATACGCAGCGGTGTACTTACAGTACCTACATCTATGTTTCGCAGTTAAATTCCATACCTCATAAGAAGGGAGAGGAAAACTAAGGAAACGATGAATGGATTATGTGAGGAATTAAAGAAAAAGGGGTAAAGGTAGCGTGACGATTGACAGAGGAAATAACAGAAAAAAAACATGTTGTCTCGACCCCTAGTAACAAGGGACATGATCAAGAAGATGACGAAGATGATTCAAGTCTCATTTAATAGTTAATAACTGGTTGAGCTAATAATGACAGTAACAATTGATAAAGTACTCCAAATACTAATGAAAGAATAACCTTGCATAAAAATATTATCAATAAAAACATAATATCGTATTATGTAATATTGACTATAAATAAAACCTCTACCAATATCAGACTTAACATCCGTAAAATTAAAATGAAAATAAGCAAAAGTATTAAAAATATTGATAGATGTAACAGCTTTGGTGATGGTAATTTTAAACAAATGGCTACACAAATCAAACTGCTCCAAATGCCACCCAAAAAGAATTTATTGGAACAAATTGATTATAAATATACGACCTTCGAAATCGTACATGTTTTGTCAGTCCGTAAGTTATTTCCGAAGCTCTCATTAACAAACGGTGTACTGCCGCGAGCGAAACATCAAACGAATTTGCTCATTATAGTTTTTCTTTTTGTTATCGACTCCAACTTCTCAAATCTTCGATATGTTTCAATAGTTATTGACATGTTCGCAAAAACTTTTATTACACATATGAGCATTAAGAGCTACTGCGATTACAACAATAGCTTTTTATTAGGCATAGATTTCTTAGAATCTTTTAAAGCCTCTAATTTCAACTCCAAATTGATTTGTCATGTTTATTTATAATCCTCATAAACTGTCTACAGCTGTAATGATGAAAAAAACATTTTTGTGATCCTTAAACGGTAGCTAATAGCTGACAACGGTATAATAATAGAAAACTGGGTGGCTGAAGCAATCACGACGATTGACGAAAATGATGGCAATTTAAACAATGAGCTGGCTTTACGTCAATAAAAAATCTCGAAGCGAGACTATAACTATCAATTTTCACTGATAAAGTCATCAAACGAACTAAAATACAAGTTCGAACACATCGTCGCCGCAGTGATTATGTTTAAAAGCCGCACTGAACAAACAACGGATAATGAAGTGGTTCACAAAAAAACACGATAATGATAGAGTAGGACCACCGGTAATTTCTGTAGAAGCCCATTGACTTAATGGCTGAATTAACATAATATCTCTGTTCTACCATTAAATTCATCCACGCGATTTAATTTCGCCTTGTCAGTATTTTTTGCTGAATCCCGAATTAGTTGAGGCTGTGTTTAGCCGATGAATGCTTAATATTTGTAGATGTAGGCTTCGCATTATTAGGAACCCAATTAACATCCCTAATAATAATGATTTCGGGGGACGTGGGACGTGGACTCAGCGATCATTGTGCCGATAGTCGTTACAGCCAATGGCTTAATTGCTAAGAGCCTCGACCAACACCTGAGAAGGCTCTCGTTAGGCAGCTGGATCAAGGGTTTGATACAGAAAGCGGTACTCCTGGACACGGCTCGTATTGTTAGGAGGTTCCTTTCTCTGGAGCCCTGACCGCCGGTAGCTTGGATCCTGTTCCCGATACCGGTGGGCTACTATTTTTATATTTTTAAATGTTTTTTTTTATGTTTTTTTTTATTAAGAAATGTTTAAAAATGTAAGGATATGTTAGAAAAACAAATAAATGAACGAAAATGATTTCGGTAAGGTAGCTTGGACCCTGCTCTCGATATACCGGACAACAATTTTTTATGTTTTTGTATATTTTTTTATGAAATTTTTATAAACGTAAAAAAATGTGTTTACAAATAAAGGACAACAATGATTTTGGTAAAGCAATATTCTTATAAATATTTTCTTGAATTTTAATAGACGTTTATGCGCAGAAAGATAAACGCAGTATTAGAGAAACCTCCGAGTTGTTAGCGTTCGGAACATAACAGGGGAAGTGCTCCAATTCTGTTCATGTGCGCGAGAATTTAAATACTTAAGTCCATAAATCCAATTACTGTGACCGAAAGCGGTATAGGAAACATTCAATGCAATGCGAACGAGCCCCTAAGCGATTCAACAGATCTACTTAAATCTCCATCCACTTATAAGAAGACAGATGTAGTAAATATCATGCTCATGCAATTTTAATGACCGATTATTCAAATACATTTCAAAAGCTAAATTATGGGATCCAATTAAATCAATTAACATAACGAAATGAGTGGGAGGATCATTTGCAAAAATACATTAGTTAGAACTGATACGTTGACGTCTAATAAGATGGAACGCAGACGTGAAGTAACGGACAAGTCGATTCTGACGAACTAATTATTTTATCTGGTCCGTACATAGATGTGTTTGCAGCCAATTAAAAATTAATAGCAGCTTTAAGTCTAGGACGTAAGTTTGGAAGTGAAGTGTTGATTGGTAATGATGAAGCTAGAACAAACGTTGGCAATGTAACATCGGTATTAGTAATCGTATGAATGACGTGTGTATCGGCTAATGAATTATCACGTACACCCGACTCTGTGGTATCGAGAATGTGTTAACATGCTGTGGTTATTCAAGTATGTGGTCTAGTTGCGTCATTGTGGGAAATAAATATGACACTCAAGACAAAAGCTTACGAAGAGAGAAATCGTGTAGATTAATAATTTTGACAGGAAATCATGGGGAGATGATGTAACGAGCCGTCTACGATGCTGTCTCATTGACTTTTTAATAAGCTAAGATTAAGTTGGAACAAGGCGAACTAACACACAGTGACACGTGTCTGGCCATGAACATAATTACTCGAATACAATGTAGTGCATCTATATACATACATCCGTATTCAACTCATACGATGATTTCCTTGAGATAGAAACATGTAGACATAAGCAATATTAAAAATATGTAAATTCTATGAGCTAAAAGCTTCAAAATGGTATAAAACCTGGTGTCTGCCGGCACTCATCCTGTCACCTCGATTAAGAAAAGACACACAGATCGTAATCAGGAGAGCGGACACCAACTTTCCATCTCGTCATTAAATGTTACGACTATGGTTTCATTACCCTACCTCGTAAACTATCGAATGAGCCAAAACTAATTCTGAACACTGTCTTTATAATTAACTCTATAATCTACACGAATCTAACTTTCCCTTGAGACTTACAAAGGTTGATTTATCGCTGTACAAGAACAGAGGGTTTAAGGACTATCAAACATTCAATAACTATAAAGACTTCCCTCCTCTGCTATCAATAATTCATCCATCCAATTTTCAGGGCATTCAACACCTTATTGTCTACACACCCTTTATCAATTAAAACCATTCTCCCTTCAAAGGATTGACGCTATCTTTGTTTGCCCATTTGAAGATCTTTTCTAAATTCCATTGTGAGGGGCTACCGATTCTCATAAATAAATTAGACATTGTCGCCGCTCTTTTTAGTCGTGAGACGGGACGCATCGAGAATGTCGACTCCGATTTACTAATTCATTTCGGCAAGTCGGCCCTTTAGTGTTTGCGATACGATTTCGATGTGAGAAGTCGTGGCTGTGTGACCGTTATCAAGTTAGCGCAAATACGCACCGTATTTAAAATACCAAATGGAAGTCTGCTGACAAACGCTTCATGAAAGAACGAGATTTACCAAACATACAAATATAATTCTAACTGTATCTAATCAGCCTGCAATTTTCTCACAGCTGGAAAGCGAAGTTCTTCTCTATGATACGGAATATGCTACAATCTCCAACACTGGCCCAGTGCATGTTGGTTTAAAGTGGACTAATCAATGAAGTCGAAAAAGACAATGCTATACAAGAGTCTTCTCCGTCCGTACATTTAAATTCATACACGACTAATTGCAATATCTATCAAAATAAATCGCGACCTATAATGAATCCTACATCTAACGGAATTTCGTCATCTGTACCTATATTTAAGTACTAGCGCAGTGGACCGAAGTTAAGATATTTTTTGTTGTTTCTCTGGAGCCTGGTTTCTGAGCCAATTTTAACACTTAAACACCCTGTAGCTTAAACAGCAACAAATCTCTTATTGAATGCTGTTAATATCTTTATGAAGTTTTAGTTTTGATATGCATTATTTTGTCAACGGTCTTTTGGTTTTTTTAAACATTAATATCCAATCATAGCATTGCATGATCAGTGCTATGCTCATTAAAAATAAACTCTTTGATATATTTTTGTGAAAATCGTTTATTTTAAAAGACTGGATCATTATTGGCTTAAGAAACATGCACTTTTGTTTGTTGAACCAGTGATCAGTCTCATTCATCTCCAAATATGACGAACTAAGATTTGTTTTTCGTCTCAATCTTCAAATTGACCTGAGACCCAATAGTCCCGAAGTCATTGTAATGTTCCTCTCCAAATTGCAATAAATGAATGAGCATTCAATCCCCAAACACAGTTCAAGGAGGGTCGTAATAATAGCATGATTGTGCGATCAACATACGTGGGATTTGTCGCCTTTTGTAGTACACCGCATTGTAAAATTGTTTTATAGCTTCTGATAAATAAATTGCTGTCTAATTTTGGAGCGTCCGTGTTTAGAATGGCCACAAAAAGATCTTCGTTCGACATGTTGTGACATTCCAACGATGCCCTATTGTGCTGAGAGGGTATAGAACTATTATCTGATCTAGTGAGGCAAACATGTTGAGACAGGTCGAAGAATTGTAAATACGTTCTTGTACGTGTTTGTAAACTCTTTATCGGTCTAACTGTAACAGACTTGAGACAAGTAAAAATGGATTCCTTTGAAGTCAACATCAATTCGGACGTGTACTTAGTTTCTTAATGGATACCTTAACAGGTCCATTTGCATACTCCCATACTACCAGTGAAAGCTATTTGATATTAAGTGAATTCTTTTCGCCCACACAACCAGAATTGACTGGTGTACGAGTCTCATTTTCTTTTATTTCTTAAAATATTACGACATTACATTTTTGTTTAAAGATGGTCTTATCATATTTGTATTCATGGAATCGATAATTATGAATAATTCAAATCGATCTCTAAAACTGTATCTGATATTTTTTATCTTAATTTTGGAACACGTTGCGATGGAAATTTTCTATTTGATTGATCTGGCCACACACTATTGTCCTATCCCAAAATGTCATAAACAGAGAATCCCTCATCAAAATGTCTAATACAAAGCCAGCAGCAACAAGTTCATCTGGATCCCTAACCACAAGAACAGTTCATATACCAACATGGTAAAACATGGTCTTTGTCTCGCTGTCACAGACGATGGCAATCGATCAAAAACACCCGTCTGTCACGGGCCAATGATTGAGGGCGACCGAGTGTTCCCATGCGCGGGCGCATCTGCCGAATTTGGCGCGATGCAACCTGTCAAAATTCGTGTTCCACTGCGAATGCATTCCGTTTGTTGTCTGCTTGGTTTTTTCCCACAACAATTAGTAGAATGACGTTTTTATTAGTAATTTTTTACTGTTTTTTTACCCGATCTTGTCTTGTTTTTGTAAAAAAGATAAGAGATGATTCAGGGAAGTTTTATGATTTAAATCAACTGAGACTCATACCCGGTAATTATTTGTGAACGGGATAATTGTTTTGCGGGGCTTTTTCATTTGTAGGTTTACTAGCTTTTGCCCGCGGCTTCGCTCGCGTTAAATTCGGGGCAACACAGTTCCCCTTGCGCCTTATTGATTTGTAATAGCAACATTAAGTTTTCGCTTTTCCTCCCTCTTTCTCCTCTCCTCAAAAAAATTGATTATGTCCATCTCCTGGTTCCCAACTATCTCTGTAACAAAATCGTTTTAGCCATTAACGCGTTAAGATGTAACAAACGAACTCACTTTTGCTTTTATAATATTAGTAAGGATCTTGACTTTTTCAACAGTCTCCTTTTCAATTAAAAACGAAAGCAGCCCAAAAAACGATTTTGTCGCCCGTTTATTAGTTCACAGAGTTCCTCTGCCAATTCAAAAATGATTTTAACGTCGTTTCGGACATGATTTGTAGTGACAGAAGTACAATGGTACTCCTTGTTATTAAAAAGGTATGCTTTTTATTGTGCTCGCTTCGAGACGCAGTTAATGTCACCTTTAGACGTCACTTGATATTCCTCGATGAGTTTTTGGGTGTTGCAACTGACAGTTGTTGTCTTATTCATGTGGGCTGTGCCTGCTTGTTTGTTGTTTTGTGTTGGTAAAAGTTGATGGATGTTGGGTTTAGCATTAAAACAGACATATTTTTTTTTAAATTAAAAAACATGTGCAATAAGACAAAAAATAAGCCATTGCTTATTTAATTGTAACATATTTACAATAAAGATATAAAAAAATAACTAAAATATATTCTTTGCCGCTGGACACACATCATCAGACACCCTCATACAATCTCTCTATTTTAATCTTTTTATTCATATTTTTTCTTAAGTTCATAAATCTCAAGGTTTCTTTAACAATTAACGATGGTATATTGTTCCACTATAGACGAAAGACTGAATCCCACGATATAGGGTCTCCTAGTGTGGGTTTCAGTGTCATTTAAATTATGTACTTATGTAATTTTTTTTTGTAGAACAATAGATAAACAAATAAAACAATAAATAATTGCTATAATTGATATATAATGCTTATGTTAATTGATTATATAATGCTTATGTTCTGGAAACCACTTACTCACAGAGTTATAAGTTTTGCCTGTTAGTGCTTAATTAATAATTACAAACTAAATATGTAAGCAATTTTAATATTGGATGGTTGGTTTTAAGGTAATTGTAATTAAATGCTGATAGACTAGCTCTGTATTATGTTAACATCAAAATTCTATGGTATATAATCAAGAATAAGACCATTCTTCTATTTTCCCCTAACACCCACAATCCAAAATACATCTTCCATTTAAAAACAGGTGAATTTCGATCAAAAAAATCTAAAATAGACACAAAACAATATCAAAATAGTCTCACACGGGGGTCTTGTTGGGGAAGACATGACAGATGTGCGCGTGACCGTCCGTCTTGGTGCGCCCGCGCAGACCGCGCGCCATTGTTTCACTCTCGACGGGCCCAGCGCATGCGCAAGGATTTAATACGACACACACAGATGTATATGGGTGCGCTGATAGTAATGTAAGAAAAAATATCACTTTCGTTACCTGTCTTCTTATAATCGGTGCCTTTAATGTTTTAATTTTGAAGAGTATTTAATCGAAACTTGTTTAAGTTACTTTTGCATTGCGTTCATACTTTATTTCATTTCTCATGCTTGTGTTTTAACTTGTAGATGATTTTACTGAAAAAAAATATTAAACCCTTACATATTTATTTTATTCCGTTTTTGAGTTCTTTTTGTTGATAGAACGGTAAAAGGAATATAAATAATCTATGAAAATTTCAACTATCTAACTATCATGGTTCACGAGATATAGCCTGCTGACAGACGGACTGACAGCGGAGTAGTAATAGGGAGTTTTACCCGTTTTACCCTTTGCGTACGAAACCCTAAAAACGTGTTGTGCAAAACACAAGCGGCAAGATGATGAACTTCATAACGTACGTATTAAATTCCTACATATAATGTATGTATGTATGTCTTCCTACTTACTACTTAAACGCCAATTTTCCTCAGTCAATCCCCATAACTGTTATATAACAAGGGATTATGCGATTATCACGGATCTCTAAACAAGCCGACAAGCAGAGCTATCAACGTGTCGCTTCTATATTAATTATTTAGCTCCATTTTCACGGTAGATTCTATTAACGGGATGAACAGGAACAAACGGTATCTGGTATTATTACGGAGTTGCGAATGCAGATGAAACAAACACACACACACGCACGCACTTAAAAAGGTACTTAAAGCAAATAAAAACAGACTTTAAAAAGACATTAAAAAGTTTTCTTTCGTCTTTTTTAGTTCTGGTATGAAGGGATCTCTCACAATTTCTTGTTGAATATCCCTTTTTCCGTTGTTACTAAAAGTACGATAAAAATATGTATAATTCATAAACTACCCAAGGAAAGTCGATGAAATTACATTTAAATAGATTAAATTTACTGAAAAATACAGCCGAATTGAGACCCATCCTCTTTAGAAGTCGGTTAAAATACGGATTCGCGAGAATCAGAATTCACAAAACACAAGAATCATTGTAGATCACTTGAAACACGCTTATAAAACTGCGATGTCATTATCTGGCTAGCCTTTTTCCAACTTCGTTGGGGTCGGCTTCCAGTCTAACCGGACGCAGCTGAATACCAGTATTTTACATGGAGCGACTGCCCATCTGACCTCCACAACCCGTTTAGTACTGGGTAATACGATACCTCTTGCTAAGACTGCCAGTTGTCAGACTTTCGGCACACTGACTACCTGTAACGACTGACAAAAATCTACAAATGACAGCCGGGGACAACAGCTTAACGTGCTTTTCCGAGACACGGATGACTCCCGGTTCGTAACGGGTCGTCACCCATCCATAGACGAGCTTAAGCAAGCGTGGCATAACCTAAAGATCGACCCGAGCGGCTGCTATTATTTAGCCACTCTTATAAAACTGAGTTACGAAAAACATAAAAACCTTCACAAATAAAAAGACAAGTTACTTATTGAAGCTACTTAAAACATTACCTTGCTCAACAAACTTATCACATTAAACATTAAGAATAAAGAATGCACACACGAAGACAAAATACAGTCTCATCCAATAATCTTGAACTTGGCCAAGTGATCGAATTAAATCATCCCGGAGAACCGGTCCGCGTCTCAATGCCCTGATTTTGCCGACTTATGTGCACGCTACGCCAGATTTATTGACTGGAGACGAGAATTTAGACCCTGGAGTTTTACAAGACAAGTAGTTTTAATAGAGGACGATTAGTGCATTTCTGAGTTTAGTGTTTAGAAGTTAATAGCCACGAATGGTTGGCGTGGTGGCTGAGCGATCGACTGCTGCGCTATGTGTTACGGGTTCGATCCCCGCACGGAACAAATATTTGTATGGCCTTTTGTGTATGTGAATTTAAATGTTTGTTAACGCACCCACGAAACAAGATAAATGTGGGGTAACGTTTTTTTCTGTTTTCGGTCTGAAATTTCTCAGTACCTACCACTGCCACCATAGCACGTATGTATTGATATTTTTATATTAATCAATACAACCCTCTATAATTTGTATATATCTATTTAATGTATTAAATGAACTTAAATACATGGAATGAATATTTAAAAAAAAATATCAATATAGTACTTGAGTGTCTAGAATACACGTCTAGAATGACAAAAGACAACGTTTTACATATTTATCATTTTACAAATTTTAATGTAATTCATATTATTATCCTTTTATGATTCTGCTAAAGAGGCCATTTTAGAACCCCTGCATTGACCTCGAAATTGCATTTTTATCTTCGCGGGCTGCCTTAACGCACTCTCCTCAACTTTAAACTCTAATTACTTACACTTTTACAAAAGGCAATTTTAAAATTTATATTAAATTTTAGACATCCTTTCGTTGCATCGAGCAGTCTTAACCCACCTCTGCTTATCCCTTCGGGTATTACAATCTTGATGTTTTCTTATATGTTTTAACCCATTAAGTTGATTAAATATTGCATATCTTTTTCTCCCAACCGTAAAACATCTTAACATTCGTAGGTCTTTTGTCGTATTGACGCCTTAAAATAAATTATAAGCAGACCAAACCATGATAACACTGATAGGAAGCCAGCATCACTATGGGACTGGTGATTTATGCCACATATCGATCCTATCGGCCTATACATCATTTGTACGGGTGTATTGTCAAGCCAAGTCTTTTGGTTTTTTTGTACACCACCCTATCATCATGAGAACGTGTAGAGATGTTGGCTTGTAATAGTCGATTATATCTGAGATGCATTCGAAGGAGCGACACAGCGCTCTCTATAATACGGTATTACACCCATTTTTAAAAAGTATCTCATTTTGATCCTAGGGTCCTAGTAAACCACCGAAAAAAACAAAAAAAAAATATTCATTCGATAAGTGCCATAAAACTGCATTTCAATTTTACAATTTCTATTTTCGCGCGTAAAATCACAAAAACGCTTGACGCCATGTTACTCTGTGGTCATGACGTCAGTTGGTCATGTAAGCAAAATGTGCTATTATTAGTCTTTCTGTTTAGTTGTATTTTTCACTATAGTTTATAGTATTTTTATATGGCATTATTTATTTCTTCCATGGTATTATTACTATTATTTCAATAAAAAATAAAATGTTTAGTTTTTAATACAAAACTAGTAATAGTTGCTCAGTTGACAGTTGTCACTTTTTGTTTACATGACCATTTGACGTAATAATCATGGCGGACACTGTTTCGCTTAGTAAAACCACAGACTAAAAAGTGAAAACTTTGAAATCAATTTTAAAATTTATTTAGTTATTTTATTAACTAAATTTAACATTTTCCTACTGCTTGTTGCCTAAGCTATCTGAATTGTATATTATTAGAATTTCTTTCATATAGAGTAAAATACCCTATTAGTTTCTATCTATCCTTCTTGCATAGATGGTGTCGAAACGCGGAATTACATATTTCCTACCCAATGCCACGTTTTTCGTCAGAAAGGGTCTAGACAAAAAAAAATAAGACCAAAAGTTATAACGACACTTTTTGCTATAGTTGTAAGCCATACGGCGTGCACGAGTTCTCTGTCTCCTCTCTCTCTCTCTCATAGAAAGCAGTTATTTTCATTTTGCCTTTATTTTTGTTGATTGTATACAGGTTTTTGTATATAATAAATAATAACTAAGTTCCATCCGGTTGTCTTTTTTAAATTATTTTCACCAGTTTAGCTAACTCGGCATTTAACTGGACAATTGAATTCACATTCTTTCAAAGTAAGTATTAGTTAATGCTCAAATCTTCCCAAGGAAGTTTTACTATTTTCTTGTTACAAAATGTCATCCTTGCACTTACCACTGTCCATACTGTTATCGGTAGCTACTTTTGTATTTGCAAGTTTGATGCAAAGTTAAACTTACCTGTAACAATAAAAGTGATTTAAAATATAACCGTAAACTATTTTCAAAATCTTTAAACATAAGTGGGCACAATTTTAGTTATAAACTTAACTAACTAAAAACTGACTAAAAAGCAACATAGTAACTTTTGAACGAAAATAACAAAAAGGCCGAAATTAACGTACTAATTTCAAATATAATAGGTAGTACTATTCAAAATAACCCTACTTCCTACTTTATCCTTATCCTTACTTAAAATATTATAAAAGCGAAAGTAAGTTTGTTTGTTTCGTCTTCACGCCTAAATGGCCAAATCGGTTTTGATGAATTTTAGAACAGAGATAGTTGGGACCCTGGAGACAGACATAGGCTAAAAAAACAGAGTAAAGGGGGAGAAAAAGGAAAGACAAGGAGAGAGAAAGTTTTTGTTTATCATCACGCGGGTTTCGCCCAAAGTAACTATGCCACGCGAACGAAGTCGCAGGCGGAAGCTAGTTATTAATATAAATGCGAATGTTTGTGAGGATAAATGGATGTATGGGTGTTTGTTACTCTTACACGTCAGTACGGCTGAACGGATCTTGATAAAATTTGGCACAGAGGTAGATTATGGTCTGGATATTTTTTCGATATCACGCGGGCGTAGCCGAGGGCGCCAGCTAGTTAGTAATATAACTATCCCAAATACTGGAATAAGTTTCCAAACACCTGTAAGACCCGTAAAAAAAGCACTAAGAAAGAAAAACAACCTCATTCACCACAATCATGGAAGCGTCTATTTTGTACAAAACATATTAAATGTTGAAGAGTGAAGCTGCGGGCAAAATCTATTTACCTACAAGAGCAGCGTTCAAGCATGTGTTTAACTGTCTAGCTCACATTATCTCCGAGACAGAACTAACTGTATGCAAATTGAATCACGATATTATCTAAACGTTTATCATGAAACACTTACTGCGGACAATGACGGGCGGTGTTTCACGGATTAAACGCGAAGAGGTCTCGTCTGAAGGGATTATGGTAATTACATGGAAGTGTATCTACTAACACACGCACATACTATTTATACTAACATTCAAGGTGTAAACGGACCCTACAAGAAGCTGTTTTGTTGCGAATGGGAAATCATCAAATAACTTCCCCCACTCTGAGTGAAGCAGGGGGGGAATGTCAGAGTTTTACTGACTTAATCAACCCATGTTCCTTATTTTGCCCTTTATGTTTCTGGCCACATAACCTGCAACTCCGGTGGCGGTGACCCTTCTGCTTTGCTGCAGCTCTTTGCGGAACGCGTGGAATACTAAGGCGCCACCGCCACGGCCTATCTTTTAACTGTTACCGTTAGTGCCGATGCAAGAGGAGACTTTCTGGTTTTGCCAAATGATGCTTCTGATAGAGAGCTGACAGTGAACTGCCTCAGATGTTAAGACCAAGAGGTAGTGAAGATTGTATTAAGGTCAGAATACGACATTTATAAGTAGCTTGATAAAAAAAAACCCTTGAAAAAAAAGTATAAAACTTTACACAGGAACACAACAGCGAATCGAAAAAACGAAATTCATTGCCTGTTAAATGCTTTTATCAGGAAAGTAGTATACAATGGTTTTGTAAGCAACGATTTAGAGTTTATCATTATTTATCCTTTACCATAACAATGAGATAAGAATAACCTAAGACCTGGTGAAATAAATACGCATTTGCAAATATGCAGTACAATTCAAAAAGAACAAACGATGGGAACAAATCTATAGTCTCTACCGATGAGGACAAAGAAAGGGATCGCTACAAAAAAGATCTAGAAATCTAGATTGACTAGCCGACTAGGATTCCGAGATTGCAGCCGTATGATAGGATATGCTTCTAAGACTAAAGACGCGTCTATCAGAGTACTAGCATTTGTGTTTGTATTATTTTCTCACTGACTGAAAATTGTTGCAAGTACTGTCCGTCACTGAATGACTACCCCGTTGGTAAAGTGCTCGCAAGTGCGACTGCTGAGCATGAAGTCGTATGTTTGATTCCCGGGTCGGGCAAAGTGTTATTGGGTTTTTCCATCAAGAATTTCTCAGTAGCCTTCACGGTGTTTGGTTTTGTGACCAGTTGACGACAATAGGCGTGCCTTGTGCCTTACATGGAACTTAGATATAACTGGCGAAACGAGGTGATTACATTATCATTTAATTGTCGTTGTCATTTTCATTTCCATTGGTATCCTCATCTTTATTTAATCAGCTGTCAAATAATTGAAAGCGGGATCAACGCTTTGATGCTACTGGTCACAAATCTTTCTGTCAAATCTAATGATTACTAAGTACAATCATTTGAACCAGGAACATCGAACCGTCACTGACATATTGAGCTAGTTCGCAAGTAAGTAGGATTAATCATGACAGAGTGCTCGTCACTTACGAGCTCTCGTCAATGTCTAATTTGTCTCAGTTGACAAGCTAACTAGCTTCTGACAGTCTATTTCTTTTTATTAATTCAGAGAACGCTGAAAAAAAGAATCAAATGATTTGTGGGACGAAATACCAAAATTAGCGCTGTCATCGTAAATATATTCCAGGAATTATTTATATGTAGAAGTTATTACTTCAAGTATGAATACAGCAGAAGAAGTCAATCTTATTTAAGTTCATCAGCGTGAAATTAATTTAGATTTATTACTTATAAAAAGTATATGCACAAATAATACAGAGACAAAGACATAACTCATTCTACTAGTGTAGTCATTACTTATTCGATGTTTAACTACTAACTTTCTTTCTTAGTTAACAACATATTCTAGCTTTAACAATATATCGGAAAGTTCAGCAATAAACGATAGTATAACCAAGCCATTACAAAACACTTTCAAATCTTCTTCAAAGGGCTAATTCTAAAATAAAAGGACAGGTTCATTACCACCGCAAATCTAGTTATGTAAGCTATCATCGGCATGTCCGCCGACAGACGAGCGACCAATCATATCGTATCTCTCATCTTGATTGAGATTTATTAGTCACTTCTTCTCAGAGTCGGCTTGCTCTATATAAATCAGCCTTTATTCCTCAACAATCTTTATTTTGCGGTTCATCATGTTCACCATTCTTTCTAATTCTTCCCATGGGATTTAAACTTTGATCGTTATTTCAATTTTGCCAAGTGTATCTGTTAGGTTGTCCATCGGTAATGGAGCCGATCTTTCCGGTTTAAGAACCAAAACTTTGGATGATTTGTTTTGACCATTTGTTACCGCTTCTTGTCCTTAACTAACTCGTGTGATTGTTTAACTGCGTTCTACTTTAAAACGACGATTTGGTTCTTTTAAGGCCTTGTGTCTGTTGAGTTTTTGGCCAAGCAATTGTTACGATTCCAAGTCGCGTAGAACAAGGGTAGGATGATGAAAATGTTTTATGTCAAATAATTTTATTGTTTGTTTAGTATTGACAGTATACCATTGACTGTTCCTTTATGTTCGTACAGTCAATTCAAAGATTTGTCTGGGAGATACCTCCCAGTAGTATTAGTGATAAGGCTGCCATTGTAACCATAGAATTAGCAATATTGTAATTCAGTTGTGTTTTAATTTTGTTGTACATTAAAGTATATTCTATTCCGTGCTATGTTTTGATTAAGTTTTTCTTCATAAATGCTAAATGTAAAAACTTTTGACGTTGCTTTTTACGAAATCAATAGGTTTAGTCAGATCCTGACTATAGGGTATGAAGGACAATGTGTAAAGATCTTCACCCCCGTTAGAAAACTGAGGATATGTCAACCAGACGGTGCTGTGTGTAGTGGGCTACCGCCCCATGGTTCTTGACTGTCTAAATAGTCTTAAGTCGCGTATATCTTTAAAATAGCGTGATTCAGAATTTTGATGTTAGCCTCACCTAGTTTTTTTCCCACTATGTTGGGATCAGCTTCTAGTCTAACGGGATGGGGCTTAATATGAATGATAAATTCTTGTACTTTACATGGAACGATTGCCTATCTGACCTCCACAACCCATTTAATATTGGGTAATAAGATTTCCCTTGATTAGACTGGTTGTCAGTCTTTAGGGACACTTATTATCTGTAACGACTGTCAAAGATCAAATGGCAGCCGGGAAAACAGCTTAACACTCTATTACTCATAAACTAGGAATTATTTATTATAGATATAATAGAGATGGTAACAAAAAATACAATACACGTAAGTATGTCTGGGTTTTAATAGTTTTTACAAACAAAACAAAAATAGGACTTGCAACACTGAGGTGGAGAGTCGTATTTTTTATGTATAATAGTTCTTTAATTCAGAATGTAGACTACGACCGAAATTACGTGATTACGGTATGAAATAAATTATTTAAAACTTTGAGGCGTTTGTACGGTGTGTTTCCTGCAGTCTTCACAATGATAAAGTAGGTTAACATGTTTTTCGAGGCAAGGAGGAAACTCGGTATGTAACGGGTGGTCACCTATCCACAGACCAACCAAGGCAAGCGGCTGCTATTATCTAGACAGGAGCTCCACCGATACTTTCTTGTACAATTTTGCTGCAATACTTTTTGTAGTGACGCTACAGGACGACATAATTCTTTCAAGGCCAAGCAATGCTGGCATTGTGGATTGCTCGGTCATCATTCAATTGAGTATATTTATAGATACAGACATCCATGTTTTACTTTTAGATTTTTATTAATACTTAGAGTCTATCTTCAATACTGGTAGTAGTAATCTCGGTAGCAACAGGACTGTGGATTATTCCGACATTGTACTGTATGCGTCCATTGGCATTTTTTGATATTTTATCAGTTTTCAATAGTATTTTAAAAAAAAAATGTAAATCGAGCATGGGTGAGTTGGAAATTGAACTATAGGTACAGCACAATAAAACTGTGTTTTGCGCACATTCTTACGATTAAAGTGATTGTCTTTCGAATTCTATGTTCCAATGGCATCTTCATGGTTGTAATATGAAGCAAGTTACGATACATACAGAATCCAATTTTAAATAAGTACCTAATGTAAATATTATCCAAATAACTATCTATTATACCAGTAGACAACGCCCTATGATTCAAAAAATATGTTAAACCCTTTTAAACACTTCGCCACTCAATGGTCTATTTTCCCATTATTAGCCATAAATTAATATTCCCGCTCAAATTACTTTTAACTTTACTAACAATATGGATAGAGTTTATATTTGTTTGTATAGTTTTTAGTCCTTTTATGAGGGTAGGTCGTGGTAGTGATTGACGAACAAGATGTTTATCTGTGAACAATGCGTGTGGCTGCGCAGGCGCAGGTCAACGTGTATTTAATTTGAAGTATTGATGTATGAACTGATCTGACAATGCATATGAATGTGTGAGAACTGTCACACGGCTATATTTTTGGAACACAAGGTGACCAAATAAAATTAATTTAGGTTTTAATTTAAATTCCATATTTAAGGTTGAATGTATAAAATTAATTAAGTATAGAAGAATAAGAAAGAGAACACGTGCTGACCAAAAACAAATTGAGGGCAGGAAAATGATAATCCAGTGATTGACAGAGAAGATAATAAGAGGAAAACGTATTAAGCCAAGTAAAGTTGAGTTGATGGTACTGATCAAGAAGACAGATTTCCTATAATTGCTTATTTACAGTGTCGAAAGCTTTCCTCAGATCAAAAACGTGCTTCATGTCGGAAGCAACGGAACACGGAAGAGCGAATCAGTTCCAAAACAAAATAAACAACTTCTTTTAACTCCATTTGAAGAATTTGGAACAATAACACTACCAATTTAAGAATTGGATAGAAAACACGAACTGTTTATGAGAATAAAGAAATAAAGGAAGTACCTAATGATTTAGATAATGTTCTAGATATAGAAGAGGTTAAGATAAGAGTCAATTCATTAATCACCGACAGAGGTACCAATTAAAATGTTTCGTAATATCAATTTTCAATGACCTTATCTGGTGCAGCAGATATAAGCACAGATTCCACAATCACAACAGCTTCCGGAAGTCACCGGTTCTAACGGGATGAAATATCATAGAATCGTAAAATAAATGGTTCATTCATTAGGGAATAACTGTTCTCATAATTAATGTAACTATGATATTTATAACCCTGAATATATTGGAGCCATATTCTTTTCAATTAGTAAAGCTTTTTTGCTCTATTCATAGTTATCTAGATCATCTGGCGAGCCTGATCTGCACGTTAAAATCTGCTGATGCAGTTCAATATCAGAATTTTCCTTAAGCGACTGCCTATCTGATCTCCTAAACCCATTCAGTACTAGGTTATATGATACCCCATGGTTGTCAGACTTTCTCGCTTCTGACACTTGTAACGATCATCAAAGATCACACACAGTCTTTACTCTATTATCAAAATCATTAACTTTAAAATTCAAGTCCTTATCAATACTTCTTAACTCTTCAAGCTTGTTAAGGATATGTTTACCCTCGCCAACGCCCCTAACAGATGTGTTTCAATGACCGCCATAACCTATTGTACGCGCCATTTCACTTTTTTTCCACCTTCCTCTAAAACTTCAATAGATTTTCGACCCAAGGTTTCAAGATACAAAGTTCAATGTTATCTAGCAAGATCTTTATCACCGGGGTTCTCAAGCGGTCCCACTGTGAAACGAATTATGAAGTCACATGTTTGTGGTTGATTGAAAAATTCCAAAAGGAGGGGATTAACTTGAACGTTTTGTTTTGTCAGTGACATTTCTAGGGGATTGTGGCCCCTTGCGATTTATGTCTCGAGCTATTTCCGGTAATGGGAATTTTGTACTACCGAAACTATTTTCAGATTTTTTCTGAATACGTGACCACGTTCGTTTTGTATCGATGCCAAAATGCATTCTTGGATCAGCTTTGCTAAAATTGTCGCATGTTATTCTAATTGCTCGCACTTCCACCGTCGTCGGAAATGTAGTCAAAACAACAGTTTTATTTTCTAATTTTAAATTACAAAAAGTTTTTTTAAGAATTGATCAGTAATAGTCAATTAATATAGCTCTTAACTTCGATTAATGTTTCAATTAACGTTATAGGTGATGCTAAGTAGGAATCCACTTAAGTTTTATTTGTTAGTGAAAATATTAGGTACTTAATTAAAACCATTTTAAATTACACAAACTGTATACGACAATTCTTCCAGTACTAAATTATGTGACGTCATTATATAGACACAATACAATCAGAATAATCAGCACCTACTCAAGGTAAGAACATTCCAGAACAAACACAGCGTCCCCAAACGAAGTTCAACAGATAGGTAAGTAATTAACGACATACAGGCAGCAAGGGGACCCTCAGAAGCAGACGTGCAGAAACAATCAATTACACTCGACCCGTACCTCTAATCGTCTGCGAAACGAAGGCTAAATTAGCGGAGACACTGGCACTGATGGGGAACCAAATAGGGGAGAATGTTTGTTTATTAGACTGACGATGGATTAATGAAAAGATTAGGGAGAGATTTCAGAAGGTATTGATATAGACGGTAACGGAGGTGATAATGAAATTGAAATGAGGGTTGTCGAAAGTTCGAGAGCCGCAGAGGATTACAGATAAAATAAATAAATAAATATCTTGGGACAACTCACACACGGCTATCTGATCCCAAGCTAAGCAGAGCTTGTGTTATGGTAACCAGACAACTGATATACATACTTATATAATTTATAAATACATACATATTATAAATTAATCACACCCAGACACAGAACAAACAATCATGCTCATCACACAAAGTTTGTCCTGGGTGGGCGGCTCAGCAGTCAGGGCCACTAACCACTAGACCAACAGGCCCGTCAGATGGTAAAAGATCACTAATCTAGGGCATGGATAAACTTATTTCATACACAGTTTGACTTTGTTTCAGTAATCCTATTAACAAGGTTGGACATAATAAGAGTATCTATAACGAGTACTAGCTTTTGTTATTTGGATTCGCTTATTTAGATTTTGAAAATTATAACGTACTATGGGACAAAAGCAATTTGTGTGCTAAAACTAGTTATGGTGTGCCCATCGGCCAGGATTTAATCCGTCAAGTTATACAGGCGTTAAACTGTAACAGATGAACAGAAACATAATTATGTTCGCATTAATCATCATCCTAGCCATTTCCGAACTACGGATATGGATTTGGTCGGCTACTTGCCCATTCATAATGCATAGAGTATAAAACATTCGGTTTCACCTTACACATTTCTCTATTCAATTATAGAGATCTTTCACCCAACAAGTTACTTACTAAACGGCAGTTTCACAACGACACATCTTAATAAGAGTCCACAGGTGTCACAGTGAATTTACGAGTTAAGAAATCAGTGTGTTAGCACAATCAGCATCAACATACAATCGCGCATTTTCCCGTCTGACCATAATACCAGCTTCTTACCTTCCCACATCTCGTTAAAGTGGAATAATGTCTTAACATTTGTAAACGACTTGTCAAGTACCAGCACTTTCAGCGAAATTGTGACCAACGTGGTTTTAAGTAGTTCCGGGAATGTTTTAAGTTCCGAGTTAGCAAATTATGACGATAATATTATACGCAGAGTGTACGGAAAAACCAAACAATGTACAGGTTTACTTAAAATTCGGGCAAGTACAAATCAGAGTCTCACATGAAAGGTTTCGTACAAAAAAAAAAACGCCGTCTATTTTGAATGTGTGAACATTCAAAATAGAAGAGATATCTAAATTACAAGTGTCTTCTTAGTACGGTTCAAAAGATACAGCCCTCTAACAGCGATGCACCATGGACCCTGTTGCTAGGGGTCTGTGCCTTAGCAACAGGGTCCAGTGGCCATCTTTGTGTATGGCACCCTAAAATTATGGTGATTCTTTGGTAACTCAACCGACAATGATGACGATAAAAATGAACCATTAGCTACCAGACAGAACGCTGAAGACAATAACGTTGAAACGTTTTTGTAAGAACATGAAACGCTTCAAAAGCATCTGCTGTTTTTCTAGGCCTCCACAGTAGAAAGGGCCTATTCTCAAAGAGTAGCGTGGCTATTATGAAAATTTCGTCTATATTATGCAATACCACATTGATTGGTTCCACGGTTATTTTAATTAGTAATAATGAAGCTGTTCATTACAAATCAAGTTTTATAAGCCTCTTCCTACGGTTCTTTTGTGTTTATGACTTCAATAGCTTAGCTGTCACATATTGAAATGTAGTAGTAATTGTTCACAAGGGCCATAAGAAATACCTTTGTTGTTTTTTGCTACTTGACCAGAATTGGTTTGGACTAGGCTTGTGGACTCACTCTGTGGAGTTTGGGTGTTGCCTAATAAAGTATGCTCCCTCAACTATTTTGAATATCTATTGTTGTGAGCAAAGTATATTCTTTTTTATCAGTACTAACCAAAGAGTCTGGGTTAGTGCCCTGTATTAAATGGGATTTAAACATAACTGGCGAATGTGGATGCACTATTAAATATAAGAAAAAGTTTCCTTAGAAACCAATGGACTCTCTAGACAGTGGACGCACTGGGCGGAGCGGGAGGGAGTGTCAACTTTTACTGCCTAAAGTCCACTCATGTTCCTTCTTTGCCATTTCTGTTGCCGGGCCTCGGTATCTCTTTAACAACCTGCAACCCCAGCAGGTTTGCAACCCCGGCATGATCTGACAAGCCTGGTTAGTTACTTATTTTGTACACGTCTTCCTAATATTTAGAAGATATCAAACGTGTTTTTATGTTGGTTCAATAATAACTCTAGCTCTTGGATTCTTCATTCATCCTTTTTAATATTCCTGATATACTGTAGATAAAAAGGCGCCAACTCTTTTTTTATTCAACACATCTTTTTCGTTCTCCCATAATGTCAAAACAACTTTAGTTCTCGATAAATTATCAAAATCTACGTCCCATTCTTTACACACAGCTAACAGAGTTACAAAAGGATTCGACAACAAATTATCTCATTATATCACTAGACAATGAGTATCATAAAGGTGGACAAAAAATCCTTGATACACTGACCAATATTTGGAGGTATTTGGAACTGGATCAATGGCGATGCTGGTGGTCTCTTCCCAGAAACACCCTTTACTTAATGGGCTTCGGACAATAATATGGTCCCGTTTATAGGGGGTTGCTACAATTTAGGGTTAAACCGTTGAATAGCATCGACTGATTTACTTTTAATCGTGAGGTTGATATTATCGCGCGCCATTCAAGGGTTTTGTTACGAGCAGGCCTGTGTGCCCTACCATTTGTTCCTGTTTGTTGTCTGATTAATCGATGGAAGTCGTGAGATTGTGCGTGATAAGGTTTCGAAAATTTGTTAGAATTGACGGGAGTCGACTGTGATGGATGCAGGAATTAAGCATTTTTTAAGTGAAACTTTTATTACATCGTCTCAAACTTTTCGGCTGTGTGTTGCATGTCGCGTGACGGTCGGCCGCGGAGTAGGGACGTCGTCTAAATGTCTATAATGTGAAAAAAAGTTTCACTTTCACAGTGGTTTCATAATTTTTATAGATCTCGATTCTAAAATATCATAACCCTTTGTTTTTGCATCGTCGTAGTAGGTTAAAATATTGCAAAAACTATGACAAATGAAACGAAAATGAAATGTATGATTTTCGGAGCAGTATATTTCAGGATAATATATCTTTGGTCTTGTGGCCGTAAGTGGGAACTGCTGAGGATAAAGTCGTGGGTTTGATCCTTGAGTTAGGCAAAGTGTTTAAATTGATTTTGTCAGCCGTAATTCTAGATTAGTACCCGATTGATAGCAATAGGCTCACCCCCTAAATACATGGGACTCAAACATAACAGGGGCAATGTGGGACAGCAGACGTTATGTATGATAACATCACGGACCAGTAAGAATAAAAACTCATATTCAACTGTACACAAAAATATTCACTTTTAATAAATATTATAGTTAAAAAAAAAAAACAAAAACACTTCTCGTCTTCTTATTAGCAAAACCCTTTCATGTGATACCCATATCATGAGTATGAAATAACTAGTCTGCCAACTTTGGTGGTCAGCCATATTGGATTTAGAATGACATCAAAATATGTATGAATAATTTCAGCGAAATCGGAAACCTAAAAATGAGTCAAATTTATCTTCTTAGATTTTTCGACACTTAGTTACAGGTGGAACTAATACAAGTGTGAGTGAAGACCAATAGTAGGCGCTTCAGACAGTTTAGTACGACACAGTGGATTGTGTTACTTCGACAAGAAAAAAGTAGTCGACTGTAAAACATGGGTCTCGTCTGCTACAAAACAAAACGTTTGATGTACAACTTTCTCATAGAAGAAAAAAAAAACATCATGTATACAATTTCGCTAGATAGCTTTGGAGGTGCGGTATTTGTAGCATGAGGCAAGGTGTTCCTTTCGCTTTTTTTTTCTATGCCAAAGTTATAACACTATAGAGTTTCGTCTACACCACTGACCGATATTGAACTAATCTTTGTTGTACTAAATTGACACACGGTTTTTGTTGTTTGTATCAATCTCATAAATAACAGATAGTGATGGTGGAAGTCTGACAAGCTTACCTAGGGGTATCGCATTACCCACACATTACAGTACTTACTGGGTTGTGGAGGTCAGATAGACAGTCGCTCAATATCAAATAATGGTATTCAGAAGCCGATCCCAACGTAGTTAAAAAAAGGCAGGCAGAGAAATGCTATTTCGACTTTTCTGTCATCGTTATATCAAATATCAGTTTCGTCTAGTACCTCAGTACCCTTTTTTGCTGATTGGAAGTCATCACTCCTCTGGGTGGAGCGGGAAGAGTGTTAGACTTGTATTGGCTAAAACCCACCCATGTTCCTTCTTTTGCCCTTTATGTTCCGGGCCGCGGTATCTCTTTCGAACAAACCGCAACCCCGGCAGACCTCAGTCCCCTCGTCTGTTGTATTCATATAATTATTAATTATGGCTTATGGCGCTTATTCGAGTATATCATTAACGTGTTTCATAAAAGCTATTTCACTACCCTGCCATACAGCTGTTACTTGCATCTATCAGTTGATCTTTAATTGTCATTCCCATACATATTATTGGCGTTTCTTATCTATACCAATCCAATATTGTCATGCCTAAGGGCCCTGATTAGCTCGCAAAACGGAGACATTGAAGTAAGACGTAGGTCGGTAATCTATTAAGGTACTTTGCAATATTGCTTAGTGATAAGTTAATAAACCATCGCCCACTATCACCCTATTTCCTTTGGCTGACTCATAAACGAATAGTTTCACTTCATGATTGTACAAGGTGTCCCAAAATTCTATTATTGTCGGGGCACCAGGGCGTGGACATATATGCCTACCCAGAGCAATACTTCAGATATTGTCTTTTAATTTGGAACTGGTTGGGTGGTCCTTAGTGCAGCACAGCTTAGATTAGGTTGCAAAAAACAACAATGATATTTGTGATCATAGTACTTAAAAACAGTACAAAGCAGACAAGGCAAACCTAGGAGCAGAAACCAAAACACGCGAAGAGTTGTAGATTATATTAGGGGAAGCCAAGCTTAAAGGAAAGTACAGCGTGTAAAATTTTAAAGTGTATGAAAAAGATATTATGACTAAGACCAAAACAGACCGTTAAATTGAGACACGTTGTACACTAGGCCTAGAACAATCATTCAAGCTAGAGTAAGAAGCCGTACGTGACGAAATTGCGTCAAATTATAACAGATGACGCATCTAGGATGTAAAGTAAAGGCTAGGGGACAATCCCACTGCCTTTTCTTGCCTGTGGTCACGCATTGATGCAATACTAAGTATTGATTAAGCGAAAATGATTGGAAGTAGACCACAGAGTGTCAAAATGATGGTCTTGTGACGAATATGTTCCGTGATGTAAATGATTTAGTATTGCGTACGTGACTCCTATCATATGTAATGGGTCACAGCGATGATGGAAGCGTTTGATGGACAAAAGAGGTCTTCCGAATCTTTTATAGACTTGATTGTTATAAATTGAAAATTTATTGTAGCTTAATAAGATTGAGATGTCGACATACGTACTTCTTAGACACAGTAAGATGATTGTCACGATTATGGATGTCCAGTCCTTTGTGTTTCTTTAGTCCTATTTGAAGATCTTTATATCCATCAATAGCTTGGTATTGTTTGATGGTGCCTCTTGCTATTCAAGTTTTAACAAAAAATAACTTTGGAATTTTTATATTTTTTCTGTTACTGAAATAGAACAGCATTGTATGTATGTCAAAGATGTCTGGTGCAGACATGCAAATCCAAAACTAAGCGTCATACATAAAGATTTTAGATAAAAACGCCAAAATCGAAAATAACCTCATTACTATTGCCCACAAATCACCAAGAAACAATAGAACAATGCCAAAAATTAGCATTTTCTTCACTTTTTGTTTTAATAGGAAATCCTGCAGAAGTTGCTTCAATCGACAATGAATCATGAAACGGCGCCGGTGGCTCATAATTCTTAGCACATAGACAAGTACAGAAGGCTAGGTCAATACACCTACCAGTTTGCACTCATAAACGAGCCAGTCTTATCAAGGGGAAAATATTACCCCCTGGATTGTAGTCAGATAGGCAGTTGTTCCATGTAAAATACTGGTATTCAGCTGCATTCGGTATGACTGGAAGCCGATCCCAACATAGTTGGGAATCTAAAGTTGCGAACCTCATAATAGCGGTTTATAATAAAAAAAAAAATAAGATGTCTATTATGCCGTGCGAGCAACTTGCTTATTATGTTGTAGTAAAAAGTATATTGGTGTGAATGTCTTCAGAAACTACTTAATTTCTATTTTTAATATATAGTGGAGACCTGTAATTGGCTTTTGACTAATGTACTGTCTTTAATCTGTTTGTTTTAGCTGTAAGTCTCCCATGTTTTATAAATAAATAAATAATTATGTTGTAACCGTAGTGTAAAACCATGGATGCTTTGTATGAATGTTGACAATATCGCTTCTAGGAGTGGCCGTCGAGACATCTCGAGGGTTTTCGTTCATAGTAAGAAGCCTCCTAGAACAGCTGGGAAGACTTATTGCGTAAAACGGAGGACATTTGTCGTGGTGAAACTTCGGAGGCTTATGCCCAGCTCTGGGCTGCAAAAGGCTGAATTGAATAATAACAGGTGTTGAACTTCTGCACCTATTTTTGTACTAATAGTGTCATAGTATTGTTATAGTTGGTCAATCAATTTGTACGCCGATCAACTTTATATCTGGGTTAGGTCACCGCAAAACCATTTGAACAGAATTATTTATTAGAGTGACAAATGATATATTATTTGAAGACTTTCCTGTTCACACTGTAGTTAACTGATTTGAACTATGTATGAGTAAAATTTATCATGAAAGCTATTGTTAAATGCATCAGGGCTATTGGTGGGTGGGAAAATTATGATTAGTAGAAGGTGGTTTTCTGAGAAATGAGCAGCTGTACATATAAAAGCGGTTGAGTTTTCCTTACAGCGTAGCTAAGTGGACTAAAGTGCAGAAATGTGACTAACGGATTCTGTTGGAAAGTACATTTCATCAAACAATTTTTTACCAATGCTCACCAATATGGCCTTTTATTTACGGATGGGAAATCATCAACTTCCCCCGCTTTTGGCAGAGCGGGGGGCGGTTTAAGACTTTTACTGACTAATACCCACTCATGTTCCTTCTTTATGTTCGCGGTATATCTTTCGAACAACCCGCAACTCCAGCAGGTTGCACTATGGATTACGCGATATTTATTTAAGACTAGCTTTTTTCCGCGGCTTCGCTCGCGTTTAATTCGGGGTAACACAGTTCCCCTTTCCTGATTTACAGGTACCTGCTAGCTGTATAATGCAGTTTTCCCTTTTCTTCTCTCTTTCTCCCTCATAACACAATCTTTTTTTTTTAAATAGCCAATGTCCGTCTCCAACTATCTCTGTACCAAAATTCATCAAAATCGGCTTAGCCATTAAGGCATGAAGAGTTAACAAACAAACTCACTTTCGCTTTTATAATATTAGTAAGGATTTAACTTCGTTTACGTCAACATCTCAACGTCATCCGAGTCCTAAGAGATCCGTGCATCAAGTATTATCGTCATTTGCAGCATTTTATGTTTCTGATATAACATTCCGCAGTTGTTATGACAACAATATCAAAATAGGCAATAAACTTCACCGCTTATTTCCAAAAATACTTTGAGAAAACGATCTCGCTGGCGGTCGGTCGTTAAGTACCAATAAGATAAAATAAATGATGTATTTAAGCCACGCCTGTCAGTTCTGTCACATTACGAGGTGCGTATGAGTGGATTTTGAAGAGCGGCAACGATGCAAGGGATTTGCTTAAACCACAAGGTTTTTATTACTCGACTGTAGTGTTGGTACTGGATTTGTCGATATCTGAAGTTGTATTTAAGGTTTTGAATGGCCCAGGGTTGCGGGTTGTTCGAAAGAGATACCGCGGCCCCGGAACTTAAAGGGCAATAGAAGTAACATGGGTGGGTTTTTAGTCAGTACAAGTCTGACACTCCCGCCGCTCCGCCCAGAGCGGGGGAAGTTATTTGATGATTTCCCACCCCAAGAAGAAAGGATTTGAATGGTGCTAACGTTTTGCTACGATGAGTTCAGATTAAGGAAAGTCCGGTTTTGAATCTACAGAAACTAATCAGCAGATCAATGTTTACTGTTTAATATTGCTTGTGATCTTCTCATGAACCTGAGACTTCCCAGAGATGCCTCATATTTTTGTATAAATAACAAGTTACTTAGCATATTATAAAGCTTTTGAAAGAAACCTCTATATTGTACACACGACGGCACATCAACCAATAAAAAACCATTTTAATCTGATCTCTTTACTACGGTGTGAGACCCGTAGTAGAGATCAGCTCCCCTACCATGACGTCTTTAAACAGTTCTTATTCCAGTGAGAGAAAGAGATAGAGCTATACAGGAGCTCTAGCGCCATCTCTTTCTCACTCTGGAATAAGTAATGCTTCAAGACTTCATGGTGACCCTACTGGTTATAACAGTTTAGAATAGGTTGACCTGCCGTCGTGTGAACATGAAGACAGCCAAATTAATAAATTGATACAAGAGTATTCACTCGAATAGTGCAAAGTGATGTTCAAACTATGTCGAGTGGTCCATTGTGTGGTCTCCACCAGACAACAAAAGCATTAATCTTTTAAAGATTTATTTAAAAACACTCAAATTGACACACTTTCTCTTGATCGTCATGATAAAGCGTTTATCGATGTTAATTACACTTCGCATCGCAGCAATATCGGTGTTTAACTCAGGGATAATGACAGGATTTGCGGATAAAGATGGCGCCGGTACTTGTAAATTACTCACTAGTAACTACGCTGACATTATAGTAGGTGCTTTTTTTTGTTTTTTCCGGCTGGGAAATCATCAAATGACTTCTCTGGGCGGAGGGATGTCAGACTTTTACTGAGTAAAACCCACCTATGTTGCTTCTATTGCCTTTTACGTTCCGGGGCCGCGGTATCTCTTTCAAACAACCCGCAACCCCGGCAGGCGGTGGCTCTGGCAAGCCCCTCTGCTTTGCTGAAATCTCTTTGAGGCGCGCGTGAAACACGAACGCGCCGTCGAGACGGCCTTATTATAGTTGGTGCTTACGGAAAACATGCAAAATCTTTTGACTTACTCTTGAGCAAAGATCTCTTCTGCATTATTTTCATTTCTTACAATTCCGCGCTTTACTTCTAACTTTTCATAATTTCAATCCATCGTAGCGTTTCCAGCTAGATTACCGCTAGCTATGAACTGATCGTGGATCTACCTACGATTGCTAAGACTTATAGTGGTGTTTATTTTCCAACTCCACACGAGCTCGATATTCGCATTAACACCCAGCTCAACCGTCTGCCTAATATAAAACGTCGTTTTTCTTTTCTTGGGACGGTAATTTATGGCTTTGCTATTTGAGAATGATACCATAAAGTTTCGCGATGAGTTTGGCACTTTCAGTCCATCAGCTCCTGTGATATAGAAACAACAAGATAGGCAGGACACGATTTGTAGTCGCATCGCTGGTGGGGCAATACCACATTTACACTCCGCGGCAGAATCATCTATGAAGAAATTTTCCTTGCTTTGGTCAACCTGTGTCCGGAGTCTATTTAAAGATTTCCAAATCAGCCTTTTTTTGCAGAGAGGAAATCATCAAATAACTTCCCCCGCTTTGGCGGAGCGGGGAGGAGTGTCAGACTTGTACTGACTAAAACCCACCCCATGTTCCTTCTATTGCTCTTTACGTTCAGAGGCCGCGGTATCTCTTTCGAACAACCCGCAACCCCAGCAGGACCAAATCAGCCATGGCATAACGTCCATATGGGAGATTTTCATCAAATGGCACACATGGGTTGGGTAGGTATATATACATACCCCTACACTCATATATTTACTAGGTGAAGTAATATGCAATTCTGGCTACACAAATGTCCTGGTATTTTTGTCGTGTCATTGAGCTCGATAACTGACAAATGTTTGCATTGACTGGATAGGTTCACTCAAATCTGCGTGGTTCTGTCTTTCGCTTAAAGAAATGTATAAACATTTACATTAGTTGACTAAGATTTTTGTCTGGACCTTAAAAGAGACTTGGGTCTCTAAGTTTGTTTCGGCTGTTTCTTATTCGGAGTCGGGTAAGAAACATCAGTTACTGTTTCTTACACGACTAGTGTTTAGTTTAAAAAAATAAAAAAGACGTGTAAGAGTATACTACTTGCAAAACAAACATCATTGAGCACTCTTTTAGAATTACAAATTTAATGTAATATTGAGAACTTTGTAGAGGATCACAAAGCAGACAATCCTTACTAATATTATAAAAGCGAAAGTGAGTTTGTTTGTTACCTCTTCACGCTTTAATGGCTGAACCGATTTTGATGACTTTTGGTGCAGAGATAGTTGGGAACCAGGAGACGGACATAGGATAGGACTAGCAGACTAATTTTTATTAAAAAAAAGTGGGATATGAGATAGAACGAGGGAAGAAAAGGGAAAACTTAGCGTTGCTATTACAAATCAATCAGGCGCAAGAGCAAAAACTGCAGGTGTGCTTAGTGTGTTATACCGAATTTAACGCGAGCAAAGCCGCGGGCGAAAGCTAATAACCTATAAATAAGCATTCTTCAACAATTAATCGTCCATATACTAACGCTATACTGGAGTCTAGCAATGTAAAAAGTCATCCCAATCCAGTCGATCATTCCGATATAGATCGTCTCTTGCGCATGAGTGGAACATCGAAGCGCGACCAAGTGATCCGATTAATATGGCCTTTATTTAAACTGTGTCATTCATTGTTAAATGAGGTATCGAGTGTTGGTGCTGAATTAAACTTGATTTTTTATGGGCTTTTGTTATTAAAAGTAGATTGGAGATCAATAAGTACTTTAAAACGGTTGTTGTTTCAGGTCGTAGCAAATCCTTACTAATGTTATATAAGCGAAAGTGAGTTTGTTTGTTTGTTACGTCTTCCGCCAGCGACTTCGTCCGCGTGGCATTGTTACTTTGGGCTAACGCTAAATTTAACTCGTGATGATCGAAAAAAAATATCTTTCTTTCTTTCTTCTCTTTTTCTCACTTTAAAAAACTAGCTTATGTCCGTCTCCAGGGTCCCAACTATCTCTGTACCAAAATTTATCAAAATCGGTTTGGCCATTTAGGCATAAAGACGTAACAAACAGATAAACAAAATCACTTTTATTATATTAGTAAGGATTATGATTGTGCTTAAGCGGCCAATTGAAACCCCTAGAACTGCAAGGAGGTAGGCTAAACTGCATGGACGATAAGCGTATTCGCCAGAGATGGAGAAAATGGAGGGACGCATTTATCCAGAAGTGAGTGACTAAGAAAAAAAGAGATCAAGAGACCAAAACGAAGTTAAAATTACCTCTTATTTTGTGCATGGGTGTTTTTTTCCTAAAATAACTTACCCCGCTCTGGGCGAAGAAGAGGGGGGTGTGTTAGACTTTTACTGACTAAAACCCACCCATGTTCTTTCCTATGCCCTTTATGTTCCGGGGCCGCGGTATCTCTTTCGAACAACCCGAAACCGCGGCAAAAATAACCTCTAACACTTGTACTGGCAATTATTGAGGTCTGTTCAAAAGGCTTTCAGAAAGCAGGTGTTAGCCTAAATAGCGAAAACCTATTTTCCCAGTTTACAGCGTATTTAATATCAGTGGGAACAAGGTAAGGAGGCTACATTCACCTGGGTCCTAGGTTCGCATACATCACACGCTCACTAATCGGCTTAGCAACGTCGGAACGAGTACATTATGGTATTATCTTCCCTAGTGTTTATAAAGCGCAGTGTTGGTAGATTGGAGATGGTATTCCCTCTTTTTGGGGTAATTTTTTTTCCAGGGAATCATCATTTTCCTGCCCTTGACCCGTACTATTTGGCAACATGTTTTCTTTTTGCATTCTCCTCTGTCAGACGTCACAGTATAGCACCATTAAAACGTTTCAGTACATTAACTCAAGACTTTTTCCCAAAAGGGGAGGGAAGTAATATCCGCCACATTCTACGATCTTACTTGTCAACGTACTTCTTTTCCTTCATCCAAGTTACAACATTATATATTTGCTCATACATCGGTGGCGAATACCCACTAAGAATATTTTATTGAATACTAGCTTTTGCCCGCGGCTTCACTCGCGTTAAATTCGGGCCACTACAGTTGTCCTTTTCTGATTTACAGGTACCTGCTACCAGTAGTTTTTGCCCTAGCGCCTTATTAATTGTAATAGCAATGCTAAGTTCTCCTTTTCTTCCCTCTTTCTCCCTCATATCTGAAACTTAAAGAAAAAATAACCTATGTCCGTCTCCAGGTTCTCAAACTATGTCTGTACCAAAATTCATCAGCCATTTAGGCGTGAAGACGTAACAAACAAACAAACTCACTTTCACTTTTATAATATTATAATAAGTAAGGATGGGAAATTTCTAAAGCTTGTTCTAGCAACCCTGATAAATTGTTTGCTTGCTCATAAGTAGGCTAAGTGTTCGTAGGGCGGGCTGTTACAAAGCCTGAATTATCGTTATCTATGCTCGCTCTAGTATATTTATAAAAGCTTAGTGCTTTTATTTAGGTTATCATTACATAGTTTGTGTTTTATTATGGTTTATTGTCACTTGTAAGTCCATTAGGTTGTTGTAAGTATTTTTTTGTTTTCATGAAGTGATCATCTGAAGTATTTAACCTCTTTTCAGTTATGGCTACTCTTTTTAACCAATTTCAAAAGGAGGAGGTTCTCAATTATCCGTGGGACACTTTTATTTCTTCAATATGTTATCCAATTACGCGAAGACGCCGTAACCGACCGATTTGGTTATATTTTAGTTAAATTAGGGTCAGCAGAACCCAATTCAAAAAAAGGGTTAGTTTTTAATGATCAGACCGTTTTTAAAAACTAAGATCTGTTTAATTAACTGTACTTGAGAGTTAAATATTTGAACATATCTACAAATAAAAATGAAAACGTTCAAATAAAAAGGTATTTTTTACAGAAAGATTGCCCTTTTTCGTATGGGAAATCATCAAATAACTTCCTCACGTCTGGGCGGAGCGGGGGGGGGGGGGGTGTCAGATTTGTACTGCCTAAAACCCACCCATGTTCCTTCTATTGCCCTTTATGTTCCAGGCCGCGGTATCTCTTTCGAACAGCCCCCAACCCCGGAGTAAGATTGACTTGATTGTTGTACTGATTTGCATAGTCATGATTTATTATTTACCCAAATATTTTCTATTATCGATTCTGTAAATTTCCCTAGTCTTTGAAACAAACCGACTGGAGTACAGTTGAGTACATTTTGACAATCTACCTAACAATCATTGAAAACATCCAATGTATGGTGACAATGTAGTCAAAACACAAACATGCGACAAGAATTAAATGTCTTATACCATATCACACCAATAAACTTCACATAGTTGTTAAGATTAAGTAAAGACCTTAAAACACAACCTCCTTTCTTGCTAAAAACATAAAATAACCATAAACACACTCCAATAGAAATCCCTCATACAATAAATTACGAGATTAATATTCAACAAGTCCACATACAGATCATTTATGCCACATACAATAGTTTACTAACAATTTGTATAGGAAATAGTTCCCCGTCGTAAGCCTGATGTCTCTAGACACACACAAACAAACCTCTAGAGACCTGAGGACCCGTAAGATATCAATTTATCAGAACTTACGCGTGTGAAAGAGGGTGTCCTTAAGTAAATGTTTTGCGATTTGCCGTTATCCTCAATAAGGATGTTAGTTCTTGCAGCATTTGGCATTCAGAAAGCCTGTTTGTAAGGAAAATGAAGCACTTGAATATCAAGTTGTTGTAGTGAGGTACAGATCTTCTAGCAGTTGGTGTCTTTTGAGGTTTTATTGCGAAATGTTTTAAGTCTTTAAACTAGGAATTTCTCCTGTATCGAACAAACATTTAAACTCACATACACAAACAGCTAGACCCGGTATCTGTAGGCCATACAAATTTAATAATATTCCGTATCGGGGATCGAACAAGTGACACGCAGCCACCAGTCAATCGCTCAGCCACTGCGCCAACCGGGTAGTCTCCTTCAAACGCACATGTGAACGTCAGTTTTAGTACAGATGGAAGTTGACCATTATCATCCTTCTGCCCTTGCCTCATTCTACTTCGTCGTCCAAGACGTTTTATTCTTCATTTCTCACCTGTCAGACGACGTCATTTACTCCTTTCTCTTTTATATCCTCATACCATCCATACATCTTTCTCTCCCTTTCCATCCATTATTTACCTGAAATAAATTATGGTCACAAATTCGAAGGAGCATTTCTTTAAATAACCCGATGCACGCTGAAAGACACGTTTCTCCACATTTGGCCTAAGTAACCCATAAAAAGACGCCTTCACGTACGTCAGCCAGCTCTAACGTCACCACTTTAAACATAAACACACCAGCAAAAAAACCCCAATAATACTACCATCCGTATCAAAATCAACACTCCATCCTTCAAAAAAAGGGCCAACTCTTAAAACTGAGAGCCCCTAAACGATGACGGCAATTACTCTGCTGTCTTATTTAACAGTTTAACACCAACCACCCCAGGATCTCATTAACTCTTTAAACACGTGTTTAAAGTAAAAAAAAAACTTAAAAATGGCTTCTAACTCGCCTACCGAGTTCTCATGCCGAAGCTTGATATTAATCGATGCCATTAGTATCGAAACTAAGGAATTTTGAATTATTTATCATCGATGATTACTTGGGTTTCAAGGGTGTGAACTTTGCGGCACTTGCGTGCTGTTAATGGGTTAATGAAGTCAAGCTGTTTCAATTTGACAAGCCTCGGATAATTCTGAAACTGGCAGCTGACCATTGCAGAATCGAGAAGTTAGTGGAGTTCATCGAGAAGATGGACTAGAGTTAATAACCGATAAATAGCAGCACGGATTTAAGCACTGATCTTCATATGCGCAGAAATAAATTATATTATTGGGCTTATGGCCTACTATCAAAATCGGTTCGGTTTATTTTCGGAACGATTCGGATCTGGTCAAGTTCCGTCTCGGTGTCTGTAATCAGTGACGGGCCAACCATTTATCTGCCACTGTCGAACATTAGCTCAAATTCCGTAAAATTTCGGACATATGGCATCCCTGATTCCGTCGACCGCACTTTGTACCGTTGCTTGGGAGGGGCGATGTTAAGCCTATAGACGTCCTTCGTCTCGGAATCAACAGAACTTTCAGTTATATTATGTCTGACAGTTGCCACAACAGCAGCCTTATTTTAACGATCACAAAAACATGTGGACCTTTGGAGAATACAGGAGTGTGTTAGGATGTAGGCATTTAGCTTAAAATTATGAATAGGTTCTATTCTTACTAGTTCTAAATCAAGACCAAGATACTATAATGATTTCATTTCATGTTTAATTTAAAGGCTCTTAAGACATAATAATACAAATAAACGGCAGCAGTGCAGATGCAGTTGCATATGCGTACCTATGTAGGTAACATAGCTACGTGATTTCATTTCAGTGATGTTTTTTCCCGTCCCTTAAGGCCGCATCCCGCTAACCGCAGCCCGCAACGACCACAGTGCGCCCAGTCGCTTATACCAAATCAACTAGATCAAAGGAATTCATAGAAGTTCAACAATAAAATTTTAAATGTTCTTAGATTGTTTTAGAAACGTTCATTAAAAAAAATAAGATAGATTTAAATATTAGCCATGTAACTTGTTTGATAAAACTTGTTTACATCATTACGTATTTCGGAACGTGCGCAGAAACGTCAAATCTCGGTAATGCTATTTATAAACAACGTCTTGATTTTGCGTAAATGTAAAAAATTATGACTGAAACTAACCTTTAAAATAGTAAAAGCTATCCGATATCAAAGTAAAGTATTGTTAGACGTTGTAGTGGATTCATAAGTGAACAAAGTAATGAATAATCGATCAAAATATGACTAACCTTCGCCTTGAGAGCGTAGACTGTGTTCTTCCTCCCATATTTATTTAAGGCATAAAACGCCACACCACCGCCCGCGACGCACACACAAGTCGTCAAGACCTTTTTCAAAGAATTACCACTTTTCACATTACTAAAATTACGCGTAATTACTGGTGAAAACTGTATTTTTGTTAATAATTTTGTCGAAGTACGGCTTAGCGTGGCCATGTTGGCAGAACGGTGGATTGACGTGTGCGAGCGAGACAAAGTTATAATCCGAGAAAGATAACAAATGAAAAGTCAACTAACGCATGCGCGACACCTGTCCAAGTATGACAATGTAAAGAATAATCTAAAATAAGCTCTAAGTCGAAGGATTTAAGATTTATACTGGCAAAAATACTCCCATTCATATATATTTTTTTTTAATTTTAGAAGTTTGTTTACAACATTACCGGGTTATTTCTTTCTTACAATTTGCGTGATTTTAAAAAATATGGTCGCCCTTTTATACCAAAAATTAAAAGCTTTACGCGGTATGCTTTTCAGACCATTAATTCAATAAATAATAAGCCTTGAGTGGAAATCGAATAGAAGACTTCATACTCGGTATTCGTGCAAAGTTGTAACTTAACTAATGCAAATCGCATTAGATACATAAGTTAGTAACAAATTATTTTATCAATGTAATTTGATATTAGGTAAAAATATTGTGTCCGGTGGTGTAATATGATGGTAATAGGTTCATTCCCTATTAATGCCACTCAAACTTAACTGGCGAAATATGGATGTGGTATTAGCCACTCAAGCGTCCAGCCCGCTCAGCTAATATCCAGTCAAGCGTCCATGGCTAATAAGGTATCCAAAACCAAGGGAGCGTTGTACGTCCTGGATACTTCATTAGCCATAGCGACTACTTTTATAAAATCGACATCTATAAAAAATGCACGGTACTGCTTGAGAGTTTTGTTAGTCGAATCGATAGCTAAAGAAATACTCAAAACAAAAAAGAGATGGCAGTATAATATAGCCTTGACGAATGGTTAAAAAATATTATTCTTCAGGCGCAGTGTGTTGTTCTGTGGTGTAAGATCAACAAGTGTTTTTAGATTATGTCGTAAGTACTTGAGTTTTATTTATTTTTTCTTAGATTATACATCAAAATAAACTAGATGATTTGTGCTTTATAATTACGTATACATAGCACAGTTTTAATTGTAAAATTGAGTCATATTTTGAATTCAAAGTATAGGTGTTTCGAAAAAAATGGTCGCTCTTCAGTACTCGATCAAATTTTAGTTCTATTTACGTTGTGTTTCAGTAAAATAATATTTAAAGAACGAGTAATAGTTCGTAATAAACATAATAATGCACTTTAAAAACGTAAATATACTGTATTCGTGGAAGATTCCTTAAAAATATCATTGTGTTCCTCAGGTTTTTTGATGTGGATTGTTTAGTATCCACGGACGTAACTACAATGGTTCAAAATAAGGGTCGGTACAAACGACAAAATATGTTTACAATATTTTTGCTGTTTTGGATGTATTGTTTTATTCGGTTGCCTGGTGGTGTTTCATCATGCTTTTATCTCACACTTTTAGTTCTTGTGATTTAGTAATGTTGTGTTTTTTTATGATTGGCGATTTTTAATTTCGCTTTACTAACATGAAGGATATGTTCTAAGATTTCTACTCACTTTATTTTCCTTGTGTGTTTTGACAATTTACTTAATTCTCATATTTAATAAAAATCACTAACTAGGTATCGGTATACGAATTTGCGCTTATTTCCTTAGTTGTTTTTTAAAATATTGATGTCGTAATCGTAATATACCATGCGCATTACAGGCTTATTGGAAAAACACTAACAACCTTTTCTGAGATATTATTAGCGTTTTATTTAAAACCCCAACTAAAAAGCATTACTACCTTTTTTTAAGTTGCGTAAAAGTGTGTGGGAGGCCTTAGGCGGCCATATTGCTTATATTTTGCGTTCGCGAGCGAGTCGAAATCACTCCGACACATCACGTTAAAATTATAAACAGAGGTGTTTTGTTTTGATTAATTTAAGTACTTAGCGTTAACAAAACATAAACATCCATGCACCAAATGAGAGGACATTACGTCTAGTTTGTTGTGAGATTGTTTTATTGGTAAAATAAACAATATTATTGCGTTGTGGTACGAATTAATAAAATTTATATGTTTATTTTTCTCCAAATTCAAGGTTCACACCCGTTTTTAATATCTTAAATTAGATTTTTAGATAATTAAATATACATAGGTTAAATGTGTGTTCTTCTATAAATTTTTCGTTGTTTTTTTCTTTACTCTAGCTATTGTAGTTATGTAGTTATGTAGGTTTTTGTCACAGCATGCGAGCGCGGTAGCGCTTGATTCAGGGCCGCGCGTATCTGGACGTTCAAGGGTATATTGGTTGCGCGGCTTGGACGTACAACGCTCCTTTGATTTTGGATACCTTATTAGCCATGGACGCTTGAGTGGTTAGATATTTAGGTACAGACGCCTGCACATCAAGCTACTACAATTTGTCAGATTTCTTTGATAGATTTTCGACTTTATTTCTAAAGCATTAAGGTTCAAGGTTCATTGAGAAAAATTGACAGTTTCAGGTAGCTTGACCTGCAGGAGTCTGTACCTACCTAACTTTTATACACCTCTGCCATGGGGTCTCATTGCGAAGAAACAAAAAATAGTTCAAAAAAACCTCAATAGATGGCGTTATGTGTATCGATTTGTTTTTGAAGTTTGTGTAATTGTTTAAATTTGACCTTGGAAGAAGTATGTTCTTGTTTTTAAAAATCCCCATAACACAAAAATCGAGAATAATGGGCTCCTAGTTCCAAATTCCATGATTTTACTAAATAATATTATGGTATTGGCTCTGGTGAGAAGAATTTGCACTACGTTGTGGTTAAGTAACTCATTTACTGTTAATTGTACTAATAGATGGCGTTGTTTTAATTTTTTGAGTTTTACTACACATCAATATTACCTAAATGATACATACCATACCTATTTAGACGGAATGAAATAGTTATGAAATGCAAATATTTAAATAAAACAAAATATATTTCGGACATAGAACAACAAAACCTTCTTTTCTTGTAATCTATGAATAAAACGCTAATCTGCGCCATAGAATAATAATATAGGTATTTGCAATTTTGCGCTCTCAAGTGTCAACTTTGGGCATAAAGTCCTTGAAGCCAAAAGTCGCAAAAAATCATTACAATCTTTAACAAATTAAGGATACTTACTTCAAAATAAATAGTTAATCATCGTTCTTCATAATTATGTATGATATTATTAATCTTCCGGTGGAGGCTGTTTGATAAATCAATTACATAGGTACAGACCTACAGATTCAGTTAAATACCCGAAGGTCTTGTTGTATGTCTTTATCTGCTATTCTGTATCTACTTTTTATGTATTTTACTGAAAGGCAAAGGCAAACTTATTAATTTTTCAGTCAACTTCAAAAATAGCAGAAAAAGTATAAATATATCGACTTAATAGTTAATACCAGAGATGTAACGGAGCTTCGATTCCGGTTCCGTTAAGTCGGAACTTCCGATTATTATTACACTTTCGGTTCCGACTTCGGTTTCGATACTTTCCTATCGGATGTTAATCGGAGGTCGAACGAAACAAAGCGGGCGGCACGCGACGGCCTGTGCCGAACAGGTTCGAAGAATTAAACTTTAAATTCATTAATTTTATCTTTTGTTTATTTGGAATTATGCCAATTTTTTTTCACAGTTGTTTTTTATTTTATAATAAAAAGTAAAAATGAAAGGAATTGACTATAAATCATGTTTTATTTGTCCTTAAACAAACTGACCCTGCCTCCGATTTCGATTCCGATTAACCAAATTTGAAAACTCCGATTCCGATTTCGGTTCCGATAAAACTACCTCCGTTACATCCCTGGTTAATACATACATAACATTACGCCTTATTTCCCATAGGGTTAGGTATTGGTATTTTGTCCCACCCGAGAATCGCACCTAGATCCTACTGCTCAATAGTAGCGCTTGCGACCACTGGACCAACGAGGCAGTCCTACTTACTCATTGTAAATGATAAAGTACTTATTTAAAAAAATGATTAATTTGTTGGGCCTGTTGGTCTAGTGGTTAGTGGCCCTGACTGCTGAACCGGAGGTCGTGGGTTCGATTCCCACCCAGGACAAACTTTGTGTGATGAGCATGATTGTTTGTTCTGTGTCTCGGTGTGATTTATCTATAATATGTATGTATTTATAAATTATATAAGTATGTATATCAGTTGTCTGGTTACCATAACACAAGCTCTGCTTAGCTTGGGATCAGATAGCCGTGTGTGAGTTGTCCCAAGATATTTATTTATTTTTATTTATAATTTATTGTGTTTTTTTATAAATTTTTCCTTCAAACAAAGATCATCATCATCATCCTCGTATTTGGGTAGACTTCTGCGCACCAAAACCTGGCCAGCCTGGCGAACGAACCCGCTGGGTTTACCCCGGCGGCATAAGTAGGTACATTACAAGCTGTAATTACATTTGAAGGCGGCACGAGAACGTCTACCATGACACGTCCAAAATATCCGATTTCTATTATATTTATTGTATATTTTATAATAATTACCAAGAACCGACTCTGAAGTGGTCAATTTTGTTTTAAGGACTGCCATCGGATAATAATTGTTCAAAAGAACTGGTTCCAAGGTCTGGACTAAAACGCAATTCAAATGAAACTGATAAGTAGGTACATTAAGCGACTCGAATCTAAAGGTACCCCTACCTATACCTACTCATAAATTACGCTTGCATTTTATTAGCTTGTAGGTAAGTTGATGAACTGGCGTCTGTACAGTACAAAGCGCAAGGTTATCCCCACTCTATCATCTAGCGCCTAATATCCGAGCCGGTTAGTATATTTACCTATTTTTATAAGTAGGTACCAACACAACATACAAATATTACTACCTACTTAGTTAAGTAACAACTTGTAATTAAAATTAAAAAAATTACACACTCGAAACTGAGTCTGTTAAAAAATAACTCACTGCCCTGTGTCTCAGTGTCTCCTATCGTTGCAAGAGCTATTTCGATATTATAAATAATTTTAATTGATTTTAATACTTGATAATTATCATAATCTGCGTTGACGTTTACGCCGAACCTAACAAATAACTAAGTCTGCCGAAAAACATGGAGCTATACCCCACGCCATAGATAGTATAATCCCACGCTCAAGAAATCATGCGCTATCGCAAAGTAGGCGATTGCCGAGTATCGTAAGCTTCAAGGTCAAAGGGCTACCTTAATTTTGTATGCAGTATGGTTTTATCGCCATCTATTGGTTCTTTGTGTAAACTAAACTATCGCTGCAAGCACCATCTAGCGCCGTTGTGAGTAAAAAAAAAATAGCCCGAATAGCCCGAAGAAATGAGCAAGTTATGGCGGTCGCGTTTCTTTGTATGAGATGGAGTATCTGTACGTTAGTATTATATTATCTGTGCCTCTGCGTAACTTTTTAAAGATAACAGGCATGATGTTAATTCAAAATGCTTCAGGCAGCTTAGCAGTTAAAATTACCGTACCAAAACCATAGACGATTTTCTCTATACTATTTCCGTTATAGCATGGTGCGGGTGACAATAGATAAAAATATATGTTTAGTGCTTCATAGTTATACATCCCATCACTAAACATGTCTTTGGGTAATCCTTTAAGTACGTACCTACGTAGTAATATCATGATATTAAGGGTGAAGCGTTAAAGGCTTGTCATGCTCAGAAATCGAGGTAAAATTCCACGTTGAAGTACCTAAATGGTACAGTTTACTACCATACTACAGCCATAACAGTATAGCAAAAACTAACGGCTAACCCTTATCAAACTGCGACTAAACTCACCTACCCACTTTATTAGCACGCACTAACCCTAGATCATACTAACGTCCACAATTAGTATTGTTTAACAGCTGTTAAAACATTCTCATCTAAATTACCTTATACCAGTTTTCCGCGTCCATTCCATCTATTTAGTTACACTGTTGCACAATTAACTTGCATCCTGGTTTGAGTTGAACACCCGACCCAAATTCTTCACACCATCTATTTGTCTCTGGTCACGTCATACGCACTCTGCTCTATGACTCTATGCAATTCACAGACAGCCTAGCATGGAATTATTTAGTACTAGCTTTTGTCCGCAGCTTCACACGCTTCTCCAACAGAGTTGGCTGGAGTCGGCTTCGAGTAAAACCGGATGCAGCTGAGTACCAGTATTTTACAAGGAGTGACTGTCCATCTGAATTTCACAACCCAGTTAGTACTGGCCTGAATAATACGACACCTCTTGGTAAGATACCTAGACTTTCGGGCCACTGACTATCTGACAAAGATCTAGAAATGACAGCCAGTTCTAACGGTTTTCCGTACTTTCCTAACCTCATAATCACGTGGAGGGCAGAAAGTATCCTATGAGAACGTTCTGCAGGGACAAAAATGTATAATATAAATGTGACAAACAAACAAACTCACTCTTTTAATGTTATTAGTTAGAACTATCGACCGAGTCATTAAGACCATGAACAATTTATGAGATCCTAGCAGTTAATTAGAGGGACGAACCGCATTTGACCTGCGATTCTGCTTGCCTTGTAAATGAGTGTTATGCGTCGTAATGTTGGGCTGTATCTGATCTAATAGTATCAAATCAAGCGATAGTGCATCTTTAAAGAGCATTTTGTTGGTTGTTGACTAAAATTTGATGTCATCTAACAACTACATTAGTTTAATATAAAAAAAGTATTTTTTGTTTGTTTGAACCGAATAGGCTCCAAAACTACTGGATCGATTTTAACCAGTTTTCATCAATAGGAAGCTAAATTATCAGGAAGTAACATAGACTATGTCTATGACTATACAACACCACACTGCGATACTTCGAAGCTGAGCAGCTGGTGAATCCGTGGTGAATAGGGTAGTTGACACCACCAATCAATTGATATACTTTTTATGAGCTGTCAAAACGCGCTTCCCCCATAAATTTTGTATGAGACTCGCAAACGATGACGTCACTAATTTGTCAAGTCAATGATGCAACTATTTATTGATTTAAAAGCAACTAAAAATTTTAAAGTAATTTTTAAATGAATGGAGTTCTCAGTTCTAGAATAAGGTGTTCTTTCAGAAAAATTGTGTTTTCAAATTATTGGTTAATGGTGTCAACTACCCAATTCCGTCTCATTTAAATAAATTGCTTTTGATCTTTGAATAGTTTTACCATCCCAACCACACAGTATTATTAACAATTTAACATCGTAAGATATCTTTTGTTGCTAACCATACCTTTAAGTGACAGTTGACAGATAGTGTTCATTGACTGACATCTAACTTCACTAATAGGTACTAGGTGACACCTAAACGAGTGCCTAAAAAAAGGATGATGTCGAAAACGGTTACTCATGAATAATCTATGGGCTGCAGACGTAAAGACATAGTTGAAAACTATTTTATAAAATTACGAATGTAATCTGTAAAGGGTAAGACAGAGGTGTACCTCAATGACCCCACACTCACGTTATTTAATTTTATAAGGCCCATGTAATAGAGGGGCTACACTATTGCAATCAACTGGGCATAAATCCAAACTCAATGGCTACTACTAAAAAAAACCTGATGGAAAAATCCAATAACACTTTGCCAATCCCGGATATTGAACCCAGTGCCTCATGCTCAGCTGTCCATTTGCGACCACTAGACCAGCGAGGCAGTCAAAACTATTAAGCACACAAGCAGTTAAAACTTTTTAAAGAAGCAACTCAACAGCGAGTTGAACGGCGAGTGTACCTACCAAAAATAAATTGTAACTTTGGTTTCTAACTTTTAAGCTATAGGTACTAAAAGCTTTGATATACTGCTACGATGTTATTTTTTATTATCAAAATGTCAAAATGGAATTCCCCGTAACTCTTTCCTAACTTTTGAAAGCCATAGAAGTGCCACAAAGGGTGTTTATGTTCTCCTAGCGGAGCCGAAAGGCACGAGTTTTCCTCATCATTACGTAATTTTTTTGTTCTAATGTTTCTGTCGTAAAACTTTATTTTTCACCCCAAAAAGACATCGTTTCTGGGAAACCCCAGTCATAATTTACGTGGAGTTACTTAGTTGGATGTATGTACAAAATGGATACTTAGGCTTCTAAGGGTTGGTTTACATTGTACAAGTGACAAGAAAGCGGGCACCCTGGACACCAACGACATAAAAATGTGATAAAAAATTAAGTAAAATAAGACGCTTGCCCGTCTTTGTTCTGGCGTTCAAAACGCTAAAATGTTCTATGTAATCCTTCGACATTTCACTACAATGTATCCACATAACAATCAATATCGGTTTAGTATCTTTGGTCCCCAACAAAAACATTATCAGTGCGATGACTCCGTTAGCGTGAACATCAAAATAGCCCGTAACTATGTTTCTCTAAGAATTTTCACGTGATTTTCAAACGCGTAGGTTTGGTCACGTATTGGGTTGATGAAACTTTTTCTTTACGTAAATATCTGGGTCTGTTATTATTAGGTAGCCGACTAGCCGTAGAATCGAATCGATATAAATCACCGTTGTGGTAGACGTGTTCTTAGACGGAGCTGCGAATCGGCAAGCGTAAGGTGGAACGCTCGGCTGCGGCTTCGAAAGAGATACCGAGGCTCTGGAACACAAAGGGCAAAATGATATGGATGAGTTATAGTCAGTACTAGTCTGATTGTTCCTTTTCGCTCCGCCCAGAGCGTGAGTCTTCATTTGATGATTTCCTTTCTGAAAAAAAACAAGTGGATTTGTTTTTCTGCTCTTCCCCTAATACAAGGGACACCTCCGCTTAACCCTTCGGGGATTACAGGCGTGTTGTGTTGTGCCCATTGACGATCAGCACAGACCAAGTCAAGATCAAGCTTTTAAAAAATAAACCTTATTGTTAGAGTAGTAAAGTGCAAACATGCTCGCGCATAGGAAACGGTTGGATGTCTACATCGATGTTATAGGTACACGACCACCAATCAAGCCATAGAAATCCAGTTTATACGGATCTATCTTTGTAAGGGAAATCTTTATAAAGCGAGGCTAAGTTATCCTGGATTTTCGCCTGTACAGGTTTGCACTTTAGAAATAAAGTTTATTATTCAATATCATCAGAACATCTTCTGCTTAGTGTCCAGTCCAGTCCAGTCCTAGGGCAAGATTCATAGAACACTGTTTACTTCGCTAGATCAGTGTTTCAGACGAATGAAGACCTTATTCTGATGAAATTAATGGTCATAATCCTTTCAGTCTTAATGACCAAATAGCAGTTTTGTTGTGTGAGATCAAGAGTTATCCTTCCAGTAAATATACTATAGACGAATAAAAAAAGGTTTCTTCTTCATGGGTTAATAATTGCTACCATTTTGTGGTAAATAAAACCGGCCAAGTGCGAGTCGGATTCGGGCATGATGTTTCGAACCATTAGATAACAAACAGGATTCTTTGCGTGTACGGGTGCTCCCAGACCAGCATTTACTTGTAATGTAACATTTGAGATTCACTTGTTTCAGTACAAATTTCGAATCTTAAATTGTTACATTACAGGCAAATGTTCCCGGTGTGTGAGCACCTTTATTTTTTTTTAATTTTTCATTTTATAGAGGCACCCTACATAGGTAAATAATCTGTGAAAATGTCAACTGTCCTAGACTGTTTTTGATGACATTCTATAGTTTGTTTAGTTACTTAACATGACGCCTGTAATCCCCAAAGAATTAGCCACAGCCCATTGCCATCAACCTATTCCTGGAAATACCCAATAACAATTTGCTTGACCCAGGAATCAAACCCATATCCTCTAGCTCAGCTGACTCGATTCCAACAACTAGACCAATATGCTTGTTTGATTTTATTTATTTAAGAATTAATCATTAACTACTATTATTTACTAACTACAAATAGACATGACTAATAAAAAAAAATGTACAAATATAAAATGACAATTACATCAAAAACATAATCTGCATTGCTGTCATCAGGAAAAGCGCTCAGAAAGCTGGCAGATTACCACATAGTATGGCAATGATAATTCATTGGGAAAAAAAGGCCAGCCTTCTGGTCTTATTTGTTCAGTTAATTCCATGCTTTTTAAAGGTGATAAAATAGAATCATCCTTTCAATCAATCAAATATGCATGTTCATAATATGATAATATTAAAGGCACACCAAAGGAATACACAACAGAGACAGTGACTAAGTTTTATTAAAATATGTAACCACAAGTAACCTAATTAATATACTATGCCTTAATTTATTACACCTAATTCACTCTCATTACTTTGTATAGGATCTTCTCTGTGCTCAATAATTTCTTCAGCCTGTACCGTTTGTATTTGTGCTTCAAAATCTGGTTCTGGAACCGGAGGCTCCGGTTCAGGAGTCTGTATGGAATACATCAGTACCCTTTTAACAGCCTCAGCATTGTCATATAGTCCGTACTCTGCCTGCCATAAAATAGTTGTGATTAATTGCTGTAAGTTCCCCCGAGTTCGTGGAGTTTTGAACTTCCTCAGTTTGTTGGCGACATACTCTCCAAATACTGAGTATTCGTCTTTCTTCTGTGTGTCTTCATAGATGACAGTCTTTTCAGCTTTGGGAGCAACATAAAAGCCTGGTAGGCCTGTTGGTGAAGCAACCTCTCTTTTGATCTTCCTGTACTTCATTTTCTTACGTTTTGGCTCATATGTCTCTATATGTGTAATTTGGTACGGGTCGTCTTCCAGCCACTCCTCATCAGTATTTCCTCCTGCATGCATTTGGCGTACTAAGTTTATAGTTGCATCATTCCCTTCTTCCCTTTCTATATCAGAATCTGTGTTTTCTAACACGTCAACCTGCAAGTAAAATTATTGTGAGACAAACGGATACTTTTAATTTTGACCTAACCTAGACAATTAAAACATCAATGATTATTGTTTTATTATAAGTGCTTTTGTTTAATTTTATTATTTTGCCTTCTAAACTTATTAACTGTAGCGATGAATAACATCAATGCAAATTAATAGAAGCCTGATTTTAGAATCACATTTGAATATAGAATCTGGGTCTCAATGCAACAACTCTTTTAATTTTTTGGCGGGACCACCAATATCATCGTGACAGAATAGCAATCATCAGTGATTTAACCCGGTAAAAACCAATGAAGATTCGTAATTTGCGTGTCGTGCTATTTCGCAATTGGCTGAAAGTCAACAACTTTTCAACTCATTGGTTGCCATTAACAACATTTTGTAAACATAAAAGTAGCGTCATAACCTTCAAAATCTTCAACGTTGAAGTCATTTATTCTTTCAATCAAACCGATTTCAATCTTACCGCGATACTTTTAATACATACACTTTGAATCTACTAACTTTTATTGCGAAAATACTAAATATTTTAAAAGCTCATGCGCAATCACAACGTTACATCAACACAACATACAAAAATCGATTATCAGTTACGTCACAAACATTATCGATCAAGCTTCTCAAATCGATTATTTGATTTTTTATCAACATTACTCTCTATCGATGACCGCTAATCGATTTGACGATAGCGGACTTGGTTTGATAACTGATAAGGAAACTATAACCTAATTATAATAATATAGGTACCCGTTGTATTTCGATTTTTGGCATAGCACCCAATCCGGCTGAGTCTTCCTTATTAACTGATACTGAATAACGTACGTTTTTATCTTTGCGAGCCCTCGGCGTATATTTTCTTCGTTTAGGCGTAGATGTCGATTGATTTGTATCATCATCTTCAATTCTGAAATGGCTTTCGTCCAATGTTCCATTCTGCGATAGCTCCCACTGAATAGGGTGTTTATTTATCAGATGAGCCCTAAGATTCGTCGTATTTCCGAAGTATTTATATTGAGTTTCACATAATTTACACAACACTGCAACGCATCTATTGTTTTCTTCAAGGCGTTCAAAGAACCTCCACACAACCGAAGAACATTTCTTCATTTTGTATCGATATTATGTTGATAGTCAATTTGCCGCCGAAAATCAGATGGATAATGAATCGACGAAACCGATTATAGGCCTCGAATCGAATCAAAAGTATTACGAGTTGGAACACCTATACAAAATGGCGATCGAATGAAGCATCGAGCGACGAAGCGAGCGAGCGACCTTCATTCGATATGCAGTGACGTCATGACTTAGATTTACCAATTTTTGTATACACGAATATCATTTAATATTAAGTCTTAATTTCCTTAACATAAGAGCTACACGGTACCAACAAATAATTTTGCAGTTCGTCCACGTGATCTGTATACACTACCTATCTCTTTCCCTCCTATCCCCAATGTTGTTGTACCCGTCTCTTTCACGTTTATTCTCATTGGCCACCGGTACGTCAGACATGGCGTAGTGCTGCCAACTTTGTAAAAATGGGAAAGAGAGCAATCAATGGCTGGCGCGTTCCATTGACGGGATGCGGAGGTATTTCATTCATTTCGATTTGTGGACCATGTTATTTCCTTTTCAAATTATTTTATTTATGATATTGAGGGCTAAAAGGCACGGTGAAAGCTATTTTACTGGGGCTGGGTGATTTGATTAACCTGCCCAGACGAAACTTTTGTTGGAACCTAAGTTTCAAAATAGGCACATTCTATCATTTTGCCTTTGGTTGTTAGTTTTTTAATATGGAAAATAGCAAACTAGTATGACCAATGATGGTACTAGACTATCTATTATTCGAATCATAGACAGGGCGACCCAAAAACTGCGATTATATATCATCACAGATAAACGCATATTTCTAAATTATTTATGATTAAAAGCTTCAAAATATATGAAACAATAATTTTCGATATTAATAGAAGAAAAAAAAATACAAAAAGTTTCTCTCCGGCGGGGAATCGAACCCCGGTCTCCCGCGTGACAGGCGGGGATACTTACCACTATACTACCGAAGACTTGTTCAAGATGGCGAAATTAACGTTCCAATATTGCAAATCAATGATAACCATAACGCTTTTTCCCGCGGTAAGATCTAGCAGATATCTGGCTGACTGATTTTGAATAATCAAATGCGTTTTTTTAGTCAAAATAGTAGTCGATAAGGTTAAATTGTGTTTTTTCGGGCATTCTGGATATCAGAAATATTAATCAGTTCGTTGCCGTCTGACAACAAACCAACTAGAATTTCCTTAAATTTACGACAGACATAATGACTTAATAGAAATAACAATAATGTCACCAGAAACATTATTATTCTGTGTAATAAAGCTTGTGTTTTGCATGCCGTTTAATAATTATTGTTGGTCTGTATTATATTATTAACAACTTTACAGGAACTTTTAAGAAAGAAAACCATCATTATCACTTTTATAATGGTTTACAAACACGAGTGTTTATGTTGGTTTGTTTCATTATTCTATTGTTATATACATTTTATTTCTATATTATCACTTTTTTAATTGACAGTATGTTTTCTTTTCCCGATTTGTTATCATTTTATTCAGTTTTCAATTTTCAACTCTATAAATATTTTTGTGTTAACACCTAGTTATAATTATGCTTGCTGTGGTCTCTTATAATTGAAGGAACACAATTAAATTAACCCATAGTATTGTGTTTTATAATGTATCTGTGTATCCTTAGTTGGAGATCCAAATAAATAAATAACTTACGCGCTTGTTTTTTTTTTTTTTACTAAAACCTTATTTTTGTACACACAATATTTCAACTCATACACAAACAGCCAACTACAAGAACAATCTGTAGGTCATACAAATACCGTACGGATCGAACCCGCGACACTCCGAGCAGCAGTGCATTACTCAGCCACTGCGTCAACCGTGGGTGCGTTTACAAACATTTAAACTCACGTACACAAATAGTCACACCCGAAACAACTATATGCAGGTAATAGAAATATTTGTCCGTGCGGGGATCGAACCCGCGACACGCAGCGCAGCAGTCGATCGCTCAGCCACTGCGCCAACCGTGCTGTCAATTTTACAGATGCTACAGATAGCACTTCCAGGTTGAAATATTGTGTTTACTTATATCCTTACTTCCTTAAAATATTATAAAAGCGAAAGTGATTTTGTTTGTTTGTTACTTCTTTACGCCTAAATGGCTAAACTGTTGATGAATTTTGGTACAGAGATAGTTGGGACCCTGGAGACGGACATAGGCTACTTTTTATAAAAAGATTGAGATATGAGGGAGAAAAAGGGAAGAAAAGGGAAAACTTAGCATAGCTATTACAATAAATAAGGCGCAAGGGTAAAAACTACAGGTAGCAGGATACCTGCAAATCAGGAAAAGGGAACTGTGTTACCCCGAATTTAACGCGAGTGAAACTGCGGGCAAAAGCTAGTTATTAAATAAATGATGATGATGTTTTTCAACCTACATAAATAAGTTGGTTGAAGTGTAACATGCTGGCCTTTCGCCAGGGGCGTAGCTACCGCCGTATCTGCCGTATCAATTATACGGGGCCCCCGGGCCACGAGGGCCCCTACCCCCTCACTATTGATCATAGAGGCAGAAATTTTAGAAAAACTAAAATCATCATCAGCCAATTCAGCTATAAATGATTTAATAAATCAGTTTGCCGAAAAAAGGCAAGGAGAGAGAATATTTAAAACTTGATTTTTATTTGTAAAATAGTTAAATTATGTTATGATAAATAACTATTTCTTTTCACAATATTTTTTTTCTTTTGTGAAAAATCTTTACCCCCATATAAGGGCCTCCAAACAATTTTTTATACGGGGCCCCGACAAGGCACGCTACGCCACTGCCTTTCGCCCTCCGTTTCAGCCTTCATAATATTTTCATCCACGCTTGATATTTCTGCCATAATGAAATGTGCAAACAATCGAATGAATTGCTGCCGTTTAGATTTTCCAGTAGAATGAACAATCGAATCGGTTTTCAGCTGAACAATCAATCGATTATTCCGTAAGACATAATGCGCGGATTCCAATAACTTTTATTCGAATAGGTATGTACTTCTCTATAGAGATAAAATATTGTAGTTCAGCGAATAATTCGTTTACTGTAACGTTATATACGAAATTGGACCCATTTTTTGCGAACAAGAACCAACCCACAGCATTTTTCTGTCTGGTCTAGTGGTTAGTGGCCCTGACTGCTGAGCCGGAGGTCGTGGGTTCGATTCCCACCCAGGACAAAGTTTGTGTGGCACAGAGGTAGATTATAGTCTAGAATAACACCCGGGAGAAGCCGCAGGGGCCAGCTACCCTACTTCCTACAAATATCCTACTTCGTACTGTCCTAGTAATATGTTTGTGAGGATGGATGGATGGATGGATGGATGTATGGATGTTTGTGACTCTTTCACGTCAAAATGGCTAATTGGATCTTGATGAAATTTGGCACAGAGGTAGATTATAGTCTGCAGAGCCTCCGCCTGCCGGGGTTGCGGGTTGTTCGAAAGAGATACCGCGGCCCCGGAACGTAAAGGGCAACAGACATGGGTGGGTTTTAGTCAGTACAAGTCTGACATGCCCCCCCGCTCCGCCCAGAGCGGGGGAAGTCATTAGATGATTTCCCACCCGAAAAAAAAGCTACCAATTTCTAAGTAACCAGTACAGAACACGGCACAGCAGCTACTATAGAAATTGGTAGCTTGAAATCCAAACAAAATACAAAAGTATCCACGTTCGCGCATCTCCTTAACTGTTTTTATCCCAAAAAAATTGTTTTCCAGCAATATTTTGTGCGTAGACTTACCTACTAAGTTTTTTTCTTAATAACGTTGCCCTACAATAGGAATTTCTCCTGTATCGTGGGTGCGTTTACAAACATCTAAACTCACATACACAAACAGCCAGACCCGGAACAACTATCTGTAGGCCATACAAATATTTTTTCCGTGCGGGAATCGAACCCGCGACACGCAGCGCAGCAGTCGATGACTCAGCCACTGCGCCAAACGTGTCGTCAAATTGTTGTCGTTAGTTTGATGTAAGAACATAAGAACAGAATGCTTGGTTGATGGCTCTGTATGAAGGTGCCGTTTACACCTTGTAGAGGCGTAGTAAATGTTGAGGTAACTATGTACCTGACTATGTACTTTTCGTTGTGTATATAGGTACACTCCACAAACTCAATAAGCATACGGGTTCGAAAGGTATAAGTAGTTGAAGTATTCTTAGAAACCGATGGATGTTTTCAAATGAAATTAAATAAATAAATATTTTGGGACAACTCACACACGGCTATCTGATTCCAAGCTAAGCAGAGCTTGTGTTATGGTAATCAGACAACTGATATACATACTTATATAATTTATAAATACATACATATTATAGATAAAACACACCCAGACACAGAACAAACAATCATGCTCATCACACAAAGTTTGTCCTGGGTGGGAATCGAACCCACGACCTCCGGCTCAGCAGTCAGGGCCACTAACCACTAGACCAACAGGCCCGTCAAAACTAAAAATTTATTAATTAAAAATTATTACAATAATTTTACAATTTATTAAACTCCAACTGTATTTTTCGAACCTGTATAGTTGTTGAGTTTGTTGACTGTACATTTGTGATGGGGTCAAAGAAAACGCAGAAGTTATAGAATTTTTATTTATTTGTCGGTATAAGAGGCTGTAAAAAGTTAGTGTCTAAAAGTTTCGATCAATTCTTTCTTTTGGTTGAACTAAGTAGGTAAATAGGTAAACTTTTTAAACATCTACTCCAGAAAAAACATCTAAAGATATTTTATTTTTACATTCATAAACTTTTTAAAATATTCAGAATTTATTTTTAATCGTACATATATAAATGCACTAAGCAAACATATTTTTTTAAAGTATGTAATTATTGTAAAAAGGTATCGAAATTAATTAAGTAAGTAATACTGTTTGACTCCTCTTGACATTCTTATATAATTATAATTTTCGAGAAACAAGGGGTATTTACACCACGTTAAGAAAAAAGATATTAATTATATTTTATCTACAATTTTATATATTGTCCTTTATTGGCCGTAAAGTGGACCCTCCCCTTATTTCTTAACTATTTATTGACATTACGTACTTGAGTATAGCAACTGCATGAAAATTAACAGTGTTCATTGAATCGGTAGGCTAACCCAAAGGGCAGTATATATTATGGCACATGGGCATTAAATTAACATAACACTCATATTTTTACACCATCATCGGCACATTGTTATGCAAACTCACGGATTCTCGCATAATTTAAAATAGCAGACTGATAAATTATATTTATTTATACTTTACTACTTAATAGGCTGAATATGACTCTTATCTGGTACTATTAAAAAAAAGAACTGTCTATGGTATTTTTTTCTTTTTTTGTAGAGCGAGACAGAGTTGGTAAACACGGCACTTGTATAGCTTGCCAGTAACATTACGTATAGGAGAACAAAATAAAACCAATAATTGTTGACATCTGCTGAAGTTTCTTACAATCTCTATTCAATATAAAACTACAAAAACTAGATACTGTAACGGAGAACCATTTTATACAATACCGAAATACTGCTTCTACACTAACATAAAGATCGATTGGTATTCATTTACAATAACGAGTCAAGTACAACGAATCCGAGAATCGAATAATTTATTGACTTAAACGAAAGCGACAAGGAATTGGTACGATCGTGATTATTTTATTATAAAAATGTTTATAAGATGAGTAAATGCTTCGTTATGTACGCATTCCATGTCGCTTTCATGTGATACCTAAAATATTATACATACATATAAATAAATTCAAAATATCATTCGTATAACATACGTAGGTACATTCATAAAGCTTGCTGCATATATTCACAAAAAATCTCCTGAAAAACTTGGCCAGTGAACATTTATTTTGTACTTGACATATTTCATTTCCGTGTTTAGTCTATGGTAGAGTTGTACCGGTACTAGGAACCTGTTCAATTGATCTTATCAAGGCTTGGAATTCAAGAGAAATTCGAAATTGATAGATGCTAATTATGAACTAAAACTGAAAGTGGGACACCTGTGTAGCATAATTCATGAACACAATTAACCTTTGTTCGACAGAATGATTACAGTAAAGTCGGAAAATAATGTTGCCAATGTAAAAAAATGTTCACTGACAAAGTACAAGATATTATACATCTGCTACAAAATCTGCGCACATATTCAGAATGCGAGGGACATCACTAAAGAGAATGTAATCGTGTAAAATCCATTCAATCACAATATTTGCAAATGCATCCATTACACACTATACACAACTGCATACAGAGCACATATTGTTACCGAACGGACTTAAAAATATAATACAAATAATATTGGCTCACTAAAAGTACAAGCGTATGACATCCTATACATCTACAATCGGTTGGAACTAAAGGGGACGAGAGAATAAAAAACATCAACTAAAACGTTAACAAAATACGACTTTCTCTATGGAAAATAAATAAATTTACAAATTAGATACACGTTTTAGAACTACTTACTAATAGTCACTTCGTCGTCATTAATGTTTATCACTACATTTTTGGACGAGTCGAGGCGAGCGGGCTTGTACTAGTGATGCGCATTGCGCAATTATAATTTTAATAGCTTTTTCATATAAACCAGCTCGGAAGTCGAACTGGTTTAGTCCTCACCGCGGGGGGTTTCATGAGGCACGGTGTCACCAAGCCACCGTCACGCGTGGGAACACCATCCATGTCAATTATAATTTCGAAGACATTATATACACGACCGCTCGCCTCCGACGCTCGAATATAACTTAGAATAGAATACAGAAGCATGCCGTCCGCCGCACTACGTAATCCTATCATAGCCTAGGCCGAAACCAACATAAACTACATTACTCAGTCCAATTTTCAGTCAATTTCTTATGAAATTACACCTCAACACACGTATCTAAGTACAAAAACGTTTCGGAATATCTTCTCTTCGTGTTAGCGAAGCATTCGGATGTATGTAAATAGTGCTGGCAACCGACGATGGTTTAATTTCGATGATAAAATGCTTAAATGTCGTGTTTACGATTGACATTATAAAAGGAATAGAGCGTTAATTTCTTTATTTGAATACCTAAGCTTTTAAAGCACTTTGTTAATGTGGAAAATTACGAGCATTTAAGATATCTGAACGCTATAAATGTTGTGTTCGTAACGGTGCCGAACGAGCCCCGATCAAATCCATTAACGAATAACTTAAGCTTAATTAAGGAAAGATATTACATGAATGATACTTAATGGTTTTTTAAAGATACACCAATTAAAGAAATATTAGAAATGGACATTGATTATGACCGTGAATGAAGCGATGCTTGTCCGAGAAATGGATTCCGAAACGGTAAGTATTTAGGCTAAATTTTAATTGACAGGAATCTTTTGCCTTCTTCTAACACAGTTCCACCTTACCAAACGATAATCTCGACGTCAAAAACAAACAATGTTTTAGTCATTATCGAATAAAGTTAATTTATCATCTACGTTAATTTCTTGATAAGTAACAGTTCCTAACTACTGGAATCTTGCCGATAAACCTACGTTTTAAAGCGAACTAGGAATATAAAATTGAGATAGATAATTTCAGTAGCTTTGGTAGAATAATATCATTCGTTTTATTGTTAAACTGTATCGACTTTAACGGCAACACCGCCTAACTCAACAGTGAGTATTATGTTTCGTACGTACTACTAGTAAAGGAAAACGAAGTTCAAGTTTCGACAAACATTCGTTATGAACGCGTCACGGGTTCAACTTTCTCGATAGTTAAATTGGAGCGCCATTCGTAAGAGAGCAATGCTACTTTGTCGTAATATTTCACGAGCCGTTCCGTGTATCAATCGGAACGGCACTAAATAGGAATGATACAGAGATTCTTGCACGTGTAAGTGTGGAACGGTGCTAGTGTGCGAGCGCGACGGCTGCCCCGACCGCGACCAGCGCCCGGCTCACGCGCGTGCGACCGCCTCCTGCGCGGTCGCCGACCGAAAAAACTCGGCGTCCGTCGTAGACATCGTCGACATCGTCGACTCGTCCCACGTCACTTCGGTCGTGGTCGTCGTCCCGTTCTCGTGTTTTCTTCTCGACTTCGGATGCCGCTGCTTTTTCTTCGGATTGTTAGCCTTCTTGTGCTTCCTCTTATGCCTCAAGTTTGCTTTCTGGAGGCGTATGTGGCAGTTTCTGTGCCGAGGCGGAGGCCGTTTCAGCTTGCCGCGATGGCGGCGTGGCGGGCAGTGCGTCTGCTTGGGCCCGTCCCAGCGCCGCGTCAGCGTCAGCGCGTACGGTGACAGGTTGCCCAGCGGTCGGCTCACGGGGATCTGCGTCCGTCGTGCTCTCCCCCTGTTGTCTAGCGCCAAGAAGGTTTTCTTCCCGTTGCGTAACCGCGAGTATGTGTTGTAGTTGTTCTCCTCTATATGTTCCTCGAACACGCAATCGTCCGAGAGATCCTTCTGAAACAATGAAAAAGATGCGATTAGTTGTCAAAGTAGGCGTAATTATAGGGACTGTTGGTGTGTGTTCAGAGTAACGTTGTCGCAATCGGGGCCAGCATTGTTAGCGTGACCACCGCTTGGAATGGAGCCACATTCATTTGTATTGTGTATTGATTTAAGAATCGGTAACCATACTCTACAATTATACTATCAGAACACAATTTATCACTCTATAAATCCGCTATAAACTCCCTTATATGTGTGGAGCAGGGCACAAAGCGACGTACAAGGTATTGGTTTGACAATTTTAACAAATTGGGACTATCCTTTTAGGATAACCGTATTACCCCCCGGTTGTTCGGCCGTTACGGCTGCGGGTGCACGTAGCGATACAAATTGGTTGTTTTATTCATAACTATGTATAAGTGAATCGCTGTAGGGTGTACTAATGCCTCTTAAATTGTCCCAAGACACATAATATCGAGGACATTAAATTCAATTTGCGGGTTACTGCGGCCGGTGGCTGAAAATTATTGCCCCACAGATTTATGGTGTTAGCAATTTGTCCTATCGGAAGTTCTTTAGTAAAAGCTGTTCCCATACTGACCACCGTTGACTTGTACTTTATGGGGTAGCTATAAATGTCATAATTTAGTACTAGTGAACTAGATGTTCAGGTTTGTAAATGGGCAAATATTTTTCATTATGATATTCCGTGGTAGTGGCCAGTATTGCGCATTCAGTTACTTTTCTAACATGTAACTTGCCGGAGTGACACTCCTACCAGACAGCTATCTAATAGTTTATGAATATGCGTATTCAATTAACCACGGTGTTCTTAGGCCCATAAATCATTTTTACGAACTTTCCTTCCATTGGACGTGTAGTAGAAACTGCTTGTTTCCTGGGCGGTACTTGTTTTTCTGCCTGGGAGTTGTGGTTGTGAAGAAAAGAAAAAATGTTCGTCGGTATATTGGACCAATGTTTAACTTTCTTTGTAATGATTACTGAACAATGTACTGACGTGTGTTCTATAATACTTTTAGTCTTTTTTATGAGGTATTCCTCAAAGCGCTCCCGTTTCGAAACGCTCCCATCTAAGCGCTCCCGTTTTGTTCCTCAGAGCGCTCCCAAAAGGAGCGCTTCGAGGAACGATTAAAAATATTAAAATTTATTTCCTCGAAGCGCTCCCATGATTAACTTTCGTATAGAGATAGGACTATACTAACTGAAATTATCGATAATAACTAGGTAATAAGTAGAACACATGGTTTTAATATACAACTAGCGGCCCGTCCCGTCTTGGCACGGGTTTGGTAATTTTTTTTTGTTTTCTTGTAAATCCTTTAGTCCACCAAATCGATGAATATAATCTGCTGACATATGTACATATTCATATTTTTTTATTGTTTAAAAAGCTTATGATTTTTCTCCAATAAGTTTCCCATTACTGCCCCCCTCCCCGCATACCTCAATGTTTTGTCGGAAGTTTTTCGCAGAAATAAGGCAATTAAGGCAAAATAAGGCAGAAAAGAGACTTTTTGTCGAACCGCACCTTCCGTTATCGCTTAGGGACCTCATTCTCTTCCCCTCATACTATTAGGGCCGGTGTCCCTCAGGGTTCCGTCTTATCCCCCCTCGTCTTCACGCTGTTCACTAGCGACATTCCCAAGTCTAAAAAAGCTCTGTTAGCTCTGTTCGCGGATGACACGGCCTTTTACTATACTGGCCGCTGCCCGTACCCTTCAGACCTCAGCCGACGTCCTAGGCGCTTGGTTCAGGAAATGGAGAATCGAGGTGAATCCCGGTAATATTCAGGCGGTTATTTACTACAAACCGCGCTTTAATCCCCCGATCCCCAGTCCGATCACTATGTACGGCAAGCCTATTCCCTGGGAGAAGCAATCCAAATTCCTCAGGTGTCATTCTCGACAGCTACTTGTCCTTCGCGGCACATATCAAAGCAGCTCGTTCGCGCGCTGCCTTTGCTATGGGTTTAGGTTTCACTTTTTAATTCAGGCAAAAAGCAAATTTTCACTTAAGTGCAAATTGCGTTTATACACCGCGGTCATCCGTCCCATCATGACACACGCATGTATCGTGTTCGCCCACGCCAACCCACGTTTCCTTCATAAGATACAGACCTTGCAAAACTGATTCCTTCGTAAAATCACAGGAGCCCATAACGATAGTCTTCACTTAAACTTAAGAATCCCCACCGTCGTTCAATTCATGAAGCGCCTTTCCAAGCGCTTCTTTGACTCCGCGTTAAAACATCGCAACCCCCTTATCGCATCGGCCGCTCGATACGATCCCTCGCGAATAAGTGAAATTCGTCGTCCTAGACATTCCCTCGTCACTGCAGACGATGCTAAAACCCTGCTCCAGGAGAGCAGCAGGGAGACTAGCACTCTGCGCAAAGCATTCACACGCAACGCGCCGTCATTTCGTCCTCGCCGAGGAGGCCCGTCGCAACGTTCCGGTAACTGCCCCACCCGTCCCTTGCAAGAGCCAGCCCGCGCTGCTGAGCCAGTAAGTTTAAACCAATCCATAAATAATATCACTCAGACCCAGCCTGTCCCTTGCTGTCCCTCAGCGTCGCCCTAAACCGAGGCTCGTACTCATGCTCGTGCACGTGATCACCCTGGCTGGAGGTCTTAATTTTTAGGCACCCACAGGATTTGCCCGGTTAACACGTTCGCTGCATTACGAGATCTATCAGATCTCTTGCAGGACTTTTCTATTGTGCGTTGAATAAAATCGAGTTGTTTCACTCCTTGCGGGAGGATCTAACTTGTAAAGTTCTTTATGTATGAGTAAGACAAATATACATATTTGCTTTCTACTTAAAACTGAATTTAAAGACATTAAAAAATAAATTAGAGATGGATTAGGTCTCTAAGATAAGATAAGATAAGATAAGAGCACAGTACTATAATTATTTTCATTTCTTGCGTTAGGAGATATGTCGATACTCGTGGAATCATAGGCCTCGTAGACGCAAGAGAGGAAGGGAGGGTGGCGCGGGCGCTCCGTGACTCGTGTTAGTGTTGTCCTAGCATCGACGTGGGAGGTCGCGCACACGTTTTGGAAATAACACTCGCGTATATACATTCGCGTATTTACGTGTTGATTACTTTTTATTAACAATGAGTGATTTTAGAAGAAAAAAGTGTAGAAAATCTATTTGTTTTGGTGAAGTTGCCAACGAAAAATCAACACTGGATTATAACGCTAGATTATCCAGTAAAATATTTTTTTTGGATAATATTCAAATTGGCTAATAATGACAGTGATTCTGATTTTGATTGGTTGAATTTTTTTTTTTTTTTTATTAAAGTCAATTCCCTGCACTAGGAATTAATACTGTTTTTGTTTTATATTGATTTGTTGTGATTGATTTGAACTTTTTCAATCGACAACTGAGATATTATTTTATTCCCATCACTACTTACTACACATATTGAACTATCTTCGGTTGCGGTACGAGATACAATCGATATCTAATTTTTTTTTGGTATTTGTAGTTTATTCAAATGTCATAACTGCGTGCGAACCTAGCAAAATATAGAGCAATAGGCTATCTTTCACCCACATAAACTTTAAAATATATGTCATTGGTTTTCTCGAAGATATAAATTATTTTCAAAACTGTATTTTTAGGAGACTGATTAGGTCTCAAACGCACCAAATGGCAGATTAGTTTCGAGATCCTTTAGGTCTCCAAAGCACCAGCTGAAAGTTCTTTGAAAATGATGGCGCAGTGAACGTGTTAAGCAGACGACAACCTCCTTTGTTGAAATACGAGATGCCATTCCTAAAAAAAATCTATCGTTAACGTCAATGGTAGAAATGACAATAACATTGGCCCTTGTATACACATAAGGGTGCCGAAAACAAAAAGATATTATTCCCTCAATATCGTAATTTGGTTAAGCAACTTCGATGTCGATGACACACACATGAGCTTTTAAAAATTATCGATATAATTCATGACATTTACTTCATACTTTTCCCTATTTTTAAACGTGGGAGCGCTTCGAGGAAATAAATTTTAATATTTTTAATCGTTCCTCGAAGCGCTCCTTTTGGGAGCGCTCTGAGGAACAAAACGGGAGCGCTTAGATGGGAGCGTTTCAAAACGGGAGCGCTTTGAGGAATACCTCTTTTTTATACGTGAGGATTTGTAATTGGCTTTCAGTTGTCAATGACTTTTGTATTTTGTTAAGTCGAAAACTCTGAAAGAGATATTTGTAGAACAGGTACTCTTGTTTAGTGTGTTTGAACCTTTTATATAATTTCAACATTGGAAATTAGCATACAGCAATTTCATTTTTCATTTAAATTTTTGACATTGATGTTTACCAAGAAAAATGTTGCAAGTTTTCACTTGCAACATTTTTTGTGAGGAGTCTTGGGCCTTTTGAAGCCTGTGTGATACCTAAGTTACTGAGGAAATTTCAACTAAAAGACGAATAATTTTAGAACTGAGTCCGGGAGTCCAGAAATTACCTAATTTAAAGGCAAGTTCTATGGCAACAGAATCTGTCAAAGTTTCAACACAACAAGGGCCAAATTAAGACTTCCTATTCCCTATTTTACCGGCAGCTGCTTTCTATTGTCAAACAAACTAGGTGACACATGTAACTAAACGAAAACCCCTGCAAGCACGCTCTAAATACTTCACCAAAGATAGTTCCGTTTAGTTACTGCTCACACAACACAACACATTTAAATCTCAGCATGCTTAACTAAACAAATGGTCTATATTAAATTTTACTGGCACACTCGACAATTACAACCTGTTTGATCTAGGAAGCGGGAGTTGTATAACTGATTAGTTGGTGGTTGACTACTAAATACGCAATGGAATGTGATCTGTTTGATGGAGTCGGTCTTAAATAGTGCGTTGCGGTGTGCACTGTATACCACCCATGGTGTTTTAAGTTCCTGGAGGTGTGCTACTAAGTTTGTTATAATTAAGTACGCATTCGTTTAGAACTAATTTTACGTTACGGTTTCTGTAAAATATGTGTAAGTGTCATGGGGAAATGCTAACTTAGATGTTTTGCTGTTAAAAATATATCGGGCCAAATGCGCAGTGTTTAATAGCATAGACTTTCCCTTTTGATTAACAGAGACCGCGATTTACTTTTAATTTCTCTATGAGAAAATGGTGTTACAATTTTACGATTAATAAATGAAAATTGAAACGCTTATTATTTTTAATAAAATAGTCTGTTTATATCTCTATAACAATTAATAATATTCAGCAAAATGGTGCTCTAAATCCCGCGCCAAAAATGTTCCCGCCAATTCACAGCACCATATTGGCGCGCAAACTATAAAGTTGGCAGCACTGCTTATTGTAACCTCATAATGGGCTATTAGAGGTCGCCACTTACCCCGCAGCTTTACTGGATGATATTAATATCGTACCGATGTACCGTATGCGGTTACTGTTTAACTGTTAATCGTAAAAGACATATTTGATTGCGTGTAGAATTGGCCTTAGGCTTTTAATTATAAGCTTTGAAAATTATCGGTGGCTATTACCTGCAGAGAATGTATGTAGTTTATATTGGAGCGGATTGGAATTTAAGTTGTTGTGAGATATTGTTTTAGTTAGTTAATTAGGTTAGATCCCATGACCTTATAGTTTTTTTAGCTGTTTTTCAGCTTGAAGACAAGCTAGTAGGTAGCTATTGGTAAAGCGTTGTGTTCAATTTTAAGAATTCTTGTATAACCTTACAAACATTTTGATAAGAAACTGACCATAATAAACTCCAAATCTAATTGCGTTTCAGATACCTGTAACCTACACAATATTTAATTAAAAATTCTCCAACATCGAAATCCTTTAACTAAAAACCGATTTTTATCCCCCCGATCACATCACTATCAACCATAGATAAATATTAACCGTTACTAATAGTTCAATTAAGGCAGGTGACACACGTTATTATCAATTAAATCGCACCTACGTGGCAACCGTCATAATATATGCTGTCTTATCGCTAGTGGGACCCATTCTCAATAATATTATCAGGATTCGTTTAGAGAATTGGATCATAGGGCAAATGGTGTGAGAAGTAGGCATAGATAAGGATACTCTAGAGATTGATCGGTAGCCATTTGGATATCGATAAAGTTTTGAGATAAGATCAATTAAAATAGAAAGTTCCTTGAGAGAATGTAAGAGCGGTCACCATGCCATGACCGTAAGTTTTTATTAAAAGTCAGTCGCAAGTTACGATAACATAAAATTGCATCCGTGAATATAGTCAACTTTAGTGCGTTGCGGACCGTATGAAAGAGACATAAAAATACACTTACATTAGTAGTAAATATACCGCACTTACTGTACACAGTTTGACCATAAAATAAACAGTCATACGTTTGATAACTTTACTTGCTGTCCGTTTATGAAAAGATTCGTAAGTTATTCAATCTGACTGAATAAAGGTAAGTTCCTAACCGCAAGTTTATGTGAAAGCATGCATAATACATGCATGCACGCATGCCATTTAATATTTCAAACTTAAGTTACGCGCTTTCAAACAAGACTAACAAGATTATTCTAATTCAATGATTCCCTGCAACATGTAAATATCGATACTCATAATATTTACATACATTTTCTAATCGATAAATCGTGCCAACCTCGAGGGTCAAACATTTTACGATCGTGAATTTATCGATACCGATGATCGACTATCGATAGTGAATAGGCGACACGACACTAGCATAGATAGGGTTATCGCGTACGATCTTTATGGACCAGAAACAATCGCCAAAGAAGATACGTCGATTCGTTCCTTGTAAAGGATATAATATGACGAAATTAAATTTTAGTGTCCTTATTGACATGTTTCTTCGTCTGTCACTTACAAAGAAATAAAATAAAATCTATGGTTTCTCCTTTATTTTATTGTACCTAACAGTGTCCCTTGACACCCACTATGTGGGTTATTAGAGTGTTGGCAACATTGTAAAGGTAGTCCTTTTATTTGTGACGGTATTATTCAAAGGACGTCCTGCCCACTGGTTCCTTTTATGATCTTGAGAGATCCTTAACTCTACTTGTATGTTTTAAATTACTTCAAGTCTCCCACCGTCTAACTTCATGTATAATCCCATCTACAATTGTAAATGTACGCTATCTTAAAAACAATCGACACTATCAAAGCTTCTACCATAATTATTCTTTTCAATTTTACAGTAGCAAAACGCCACACACAAATTGTTTGAATAAACATCATCTTGAAGTATGCAAGCCTAGTAGGTACTTTTGGCCGTGAAAAGACGTATATGTTGAAAAATATTATAAAAAAAATAGGATTTATTAAAAAAAAAGGCCAGACGTGGAGAAGTAATTTTTGATGATTTCCCAAAAATTAAATAGCATGTTTTTTTTTTTAAAATGGCTAGTGTTTTCAAATTAGTCATCAAGAATAGACGCAGGGCTTCTATCACAGACGCAGACATTCAATCTTACTAAAAAAAAAGACCGAAATTCAACACCGCAAGAAAATCTCTTCTGAAATCGGATAACAGTAGATGGCAATGTAAATGCTAAATTAGAAAGCTCTGTATCCTAATTTACGCGTCTCTAGAGTTATTTATTCTGCAATAAATATGTCAATTACAGTAGTCTAGTCGAGACAGATTTATACAGGGGTGTCACTCGTGTTTTAAAATGAAGACTTTTGCGTTAGGACCTTTTTAGTTAAAAGGGATTTAGGAATTAGAGGTTAGGAAAAAAGAGGTTAGTCATCTGTGTATTGCTTTGATGAATGAACTTGGTTTATAGTTAGCTGGTTTAAAATAAGAATTTCCTTTTTTGGTTTATATCTAGATTGCTTTTGACGGTCGTTAGTTATAAACTAGATCATCATCAACGTTATTGGGGTTGGCTTTCAGTCTTACCAGTATTTTAAATGGAGCGACTGCTTATCTGACATCCACAACCCAATTAGTACTAGGTATCCCTGAGTAAAACAGCTACCCTACCATGACGTGTTAAAGCAGAACTTTTTCCGCTGAGGGAAAGGGACAGAGCTATACAGGATGTCTAGCACCATCTCTTTCACTCAGTGGAATAAGTTCTGCTTTAAGATGTCATAGTAGGCCTACTGGTTGTCAGACTAAGACAGAGATCTGCAAATGACGGCGAACAGCTTAACGTGTTTTCTTTATAGGGAGGAAATTCGGTTTGTAATGAAAATACGACCTTGGAGAGCGCGGTTTAACCTTGAAAATTGACTCGAGTCATAAACAAAAAAGTGTTATAATACAATGGCACCAAATAGGTCAGTTACTGGTTTGTGTCTGTCAGAAAAGCAGTCAGGTTATTGTAAAATATTTTTTTCACCTACATCTGGCTGGAAAGGAAAGAAGCGTCCGTGAAGTTCTTTACTCTGCCATACTTCCATGCGGTCCCTAGTGTCAAACGCTACAGGTTTGCGCCAGTGCTTTATAGCCAAGGAGACCGGGGTGAGGCCCTTGTTCCCCGCAACCACATCTCGAAAGAAAATAGGGAAGCAGAAGAGCAAATCCTTACTAATATTATAAAAGCGAAAGTGAGTTTGTTTGTTACGTCTTCACGCCCAAATGGCCAAACCGATTTTGATGAATTTTGGTATAGAGATAGTTAGGACCCTGGAGACGGACATAGACAATTTTTTTAAGAGTGAGAAATAAGGGGAAAGAGGGAAGAAAAGGGAAAACTTATCATTGCTATTACAATATATTTATTGTAGAAGCAAGGGCAAAAACTACAGGTAGCAGGCAGGGTACCTGCAAATCAGGAAAAGGGAACTGTGTTAACTCGAATACGCGAGCGTAGCCGCGGGCAAAAGCTAGTAATATATCAAAAATCGGTATAACAGACATTCTTAAAAAATTATCATTGATGTAATATTTTAATCTTGAACGGTATTGATATATTTATCAATGGCAGCCCTTATGTTACAAAATAAGTGAAAATAAACACGTCTGCCTAACCAAAGTGGAACTGGGCCGGCCATGTTTGTTGCATGCCAGCATACCAGATTATATGGGCCAAATAGGACCACTAGAGTAAAAAGAGTGAAAATTATTCGACCAATTTGGAGGTATAAGGTTGTTAATAATAATTATTTTGATGTCCTTAATCGAGATTTTAACGTCAAGAATAACATCGATTAAAGGCTAGGTCTGGGTCTAGGTCTAGTAAATCCGAAAAAGCCTTTTTATGAAGTTTGACTTCATCTTCAAACCAAAAACAAAATGGATTCTCAACTAATTTCGATTTGAAAATGAACCAGCGTGTTGATTTTAGACAATGGTGGTTAAAATAATAACGAGTGTTATTCACCTCAATTAATTATAAAGTAGCTTATTATTGCATCGCTGAAACAGTAATTTAAGCGTATTCTGTTACGGCAACTAAGATAAAAAAAATTACTATCAACAATCAGACTAAAACATACGAAGATACACAGGTTGAATTTTGTTATCTGTGACGGTAACACTTTCGCAATCATCATTTCAAAATCATCATCATCATAATTTTCTTGCTGTAATGTTAATTCAAAATTTGAGGTTATCACAATACGTCTTTTTCTTTAAATTTTTGTTTTTAATGCCCCTTTCTAGCCCTATCATATGGCAAACCAATCTTAGTTTCTTTAGTCTGCTTCTATAGCAATTCTAATTAAATAGACTTCAATTTGCTGAGATAGTCGTTATGTATCTAAATGTTGCATTAAATTCCTATTTTGACATTCGAACTTTGCGCAATATCGCCATCGCCAACATTATAAAAAGAATAATAAGTAATAATGTGTAAACAATGAATGTCAAATACTCAATGGACTTCGAAATTTGAATAACCGAACACACTGGCGACCTGCCACAGTTAATGACGTCATTTGACATTTGTTTCAACAATTAATAGTACCCTCAATTATGAGCAAGTTATGTGCGACAGTTACATAGCAAATAAATATGGTCGGTGACCTAGATCTGTTGAGATATGGCCTATAGATGCACTATTGAAGATTCTGAATGAAGGGTTTTCTGATCATGGCTTTGCTAAAGACTTCTACGGAAGGTAGACCACTTTCTCCAGTTATTAATATTGGCTGTGAGGAGTGAGTTCCCAAAGGTAAACGGTAATGTATAAAGGCACATTTCACTAAACAAATTAGTTCACACAATTTTGCTCTTTCATCGCTCTATCTAATCTAATTTTGCAGTAAGCCCTTTTTGACATATTTTATGGGATTCATAACTTGCAACGCAACCGTAGGCCTATAATTAAATATGGTATCGCAGCGGAACGGTTTCTAATACCTATATCAGATGAATAGTAGAATAAGCTTTAGGCTGAATTAATACCAACACAACATTTAGTGATGGGGTGGTCTTATCGTCGCCGTCGCTAAGACCACCGGGCAAGGGAAACAGCATTATTCTTACATTGCAACCTGCTTCTATATTACTCGTCAATAAACTATCTAAAGGCCAAAGAGGTTGACTACACATAAACCTAATGTCCCCACATTTGTATCTAAGATAAACATCAACAATTTATATTTCGAATGCAAATTCAATAATCGAATGTCAGTCAAGTGAATGCGCGCCACGCGATGCATTCGCGGTATGTAGATAGTTTCATGAATGCAAGCGCTGAATTTACCGATATGTGTACGGGAAAAGACATGTTTAGGATCTATTGTTAGCATATATACAAAGGCTTCTTGTTACAGGACAAATGGTTAATACAACAAGAATATTAAAGTAAAAGTAAACAGGAAAACTATTAAAATCTTCTTTTTTTTCTCACAAATTTTGGCGAAGGAGGTCGGACATAAATAGCCAATTTTACAACAACAAAAAAAAAACCATTCCTAATTGGCGATGGGCGGCTTCGAAAAAACACGAACGTGACACATCGTAGGGTTACCAGCAATCGTTAGTCGATTCCCCGAAATCGATGATCGCGATCAAGATGGATGCCGTCAGAATACATCACTTCCAGGTATTTTGATGGGATTCCGTCAGCCAGAAAACTAGGGCTTTTTCATCGTCACTTGATTATTTGTGATCTATCTTACCTGTCGTCTGTGAATCTAGTGTTAATTTATGCGACGGCGGCGCCTCTAATAAAATTTAATGTCGTGTTTTCGAATAGAACGTCTTGAACTTATTAACATTTCATTCATATTTTTTGGATAGGCAATTGTAGACTAGGGCATCTAAAATGGCCGCTAATTCAGAATCATAATAATACGAATTACGTTACCATTCGTAAAATGGTCATAATGTGACAGTCCATAATAGTTATTAACTGCGTCTGTGACAATTTTTTTTTTACGTAATTCATATTTTTAAGTTCCGGGGTTGCGGGTTGTTCGAAAGAGATACAGCGGCTCCGGAACATAAAGGGCATTGGAAGGAACATGGATGGGTTTTAGTTAGTACAAGTCGGACACTCCCCCCCGCTCCGCCCAGAGCGGGGGAAGTTATTTGATGATTTCCCACCCAAAAAAAAATACATATTATTAACCTATTATGATTCTGCTAATAGGCCATTTTAGACACCCCGATCTCGAGCTCTACAGATTTAATCGCTTCATTCTTTCGGTTTTATAATTCCTAATCTTTGGAATTGACTAGCATAAAACGAGGCTAATGAAAATCTGTGGGACTTGGGACTTTTTATGAATTAGTATTTCGGCTGATTTTGACTGTTTCTTTAATTGGCTTGATTTATTTGTAAAAAGTAAGCTTGAAACCGATTCACCTTTTTATTTCATTTCATTTGTTTTGGATCCTAAAACGCTAGGGCTTATTAATAAGGTGCTTTTTATTTATAATCTAAAGTCCCAAGTTATTAGTTTAGTTATTTTAGTCGTTTTAAAATACTATGATGTTTATAGTAAGTTTATTTAGTAAACATGATTAAGTAGGTCTAAAGAGTTTTTGTTCAAAATGGAGGTACTAACTTTCTGCATTTGTTTTTTGCAGTCATAGGTAATTTTAAAGATACTTAAAGTCTACCACGATCCCACGATCATAATGGGCGATTCCATCCTAGATTAGATAGTAGGTACCTAATTTTAAATCAAACATCTCATATCATAATTAAAACCTAATGAAATATCAAGAATAAGACTAATACAAAGCTTAACATAGATCGTGAGAAGATTTTTTTTAAATTTATAATTAGTTTCACTGGCATTTGCATAGAGCAGAGTTCCTACATATTTTTTATTTAAATTAATAATGTAAATGACGTTCTGTTAACATAATTGTTATGGTTAATAATAATAATTAATGATAGGTTTCATTTTGAAACAAATATTTTTGCTCTGAGTTCCGACTGACCTTTGAATTATTCATTGAGTTGAGAATTTTGCTGGCGACATGTCGTTTCCATGTATTCTAATTTTAATCTTTATTTATGCGTGAGATTTGCAAAGTCAGATTTTACCAATTCTTATTTCTGTGGACTTTTATGATTGTCGTATTAAAGTAGTTTTATTGTTATTTTTAAAAAGCTAGTCACATAATTTGCCTAAAATAAACTTTTGGAGGTGAGTGAAACAATGTTATGAACAAACTAGATGGGGCGCTCGCGGCTTGGCCCCGGGTGATGATTGAAAAAAAGTGTCCTATGTCTTATTCTAGACTGTACTCTACTTCTGTGCCAAATTTCATCAATATCCGTTCAGCCGTTTTGACGTGAAAAAGTAACAAACATCCTCATAATAAAAAAAATATTAGTAGGAATAAATAGAAAAACCAATAGTTTGTTTAAATTCAGCAAAAGAAAGAACTCTACATGCCTTTGTCCATCAGTGGGATAGTAATAAATAAACAGGTATTCGTTTTACATAAACGACATTAAGTATCCATCTTAAGAGAGAGAGCTCAAATTTTGACCATAGAGTTTATTTCCCATGCCTTCAACCTCCGTCACGCAACTATAAAAATAATTTCCAAGATAAAATCGCTTGAAATATCTCTGAAACAATATAAACAGACAAGAAAACTTATAATACCAATATTAAAGATCGTTAAAAAGGTCGTAAAAATAAAATCGGCCATCACTCACGACTAGTTAACCTAATTTATCAATACGTTGAGCATCCAATAGTACGACATTTTGAATTTATAGTCTCTCAGTCAAGATATAATGGTCACTTTACATTTTTTATCGCGTATATTATATTTCTAAAAATATCGCCTAGTTTTACTTGTAAATAGATTAGTTATGGCAACTATTTTTGTACTGTGTTGATTGTTCTTGAAAGTATTGATTTCAATTTTATCAGTGGTTCTAAAATGTCTGCTTTAGCAGAATCTAATAGAATAATTATTATGAATTACGTTAAATTTCTTACGCAGTTAATATTCTTAAAAAATATTGAAAAGCTGTTTGTGATCTGGTGTCATCATCATCTGCCTAGCCTTTTCCAACAATGCTGAGGTTAGGTTGGATACCAGTATTTTACATGCAGCAACTGGCTACCTGTAATGACTGTCAAAAATCTACAAATGACAGCCGGGACAACAGTTTAAGTGAGTGAGGAACGGAGGAAAGTCGGTATGTAAAGTGTAATCCACGGACCAACCAACGCTACAACGCAACGCAAGGGCCGCTTCACCTGAATGTCCGTCCTCCTTAGTGTGATCTGGTCTTTTACTTTTAATTTGATGACAAGATGCCAATATGACTCGAGACATTTTTGTAAACGGAACAGAGTTTAGTCGGACACTTCGGACTTACAAAGTACCAACCTACCAAAAAAAAATAGAGTAGGTACAATAATATCATTCTAATGGCACAGAACAAAACACAAACAGCCTAATCAAGTCAACCCTTCCCTAAAAATCGACTAATTCAAAATCGATTTGACTGTTCAACGAATGCCCTCACTTGAAAGCCATTACGATTGAATGGAACACTTAGCCAAACGGTTTATATTGATTGTGTTCACGTTAAAACAAAGGGGATTAAAAAGAAGAAATGAAAGGGGAATGAAGAGATAAAAACTTTACGACCCGTTACTTCATTGTCGTCTTCGGTTTATGGGGATTTAAGAACTCCCATATTAGGTTGCGATGCCGGAACAGGGATATGAAGAGCTGTTATTCTTATTCATATTTTGGTAACGTAAAAAAAAAACCTCTACTTTTGAGTGCAAGTTTATGCTTTTTTCCGGATGGGAAATCTGTAATTTATATTCCAGGGCTACGGTGTCTCTTTCAAACAACCCGCAACCCCGGCAGAAGCAAGCTTATTAGCGACCAACTGCTCCATTTTGTGTTTTGTAGTCACTGTGTTTGCTTTCAGCCATGTGCAATATTTTACAATAAACAATAATATTTCGCACCGACTGAGAATTACATGGTTTAAAGGAGACAAAAATAACGAGATTTTTTGCACAAAATCACGGTAATGGTAGATCAGTCAATCATTGTTTTCTATTTTATTCACACATTTTTCTAGTCACAAATCCTCTCCATAACATTCCTGTGCTTTCACCACAGATTAACAATAACCGAACCATTTCAAATAATTTGTAATCAACCAGCTCCACGGTACTAAAAATCGAAATCTAATTCGATACTCCAAAAGTCGATATCTATATTAATCATTATTAAATTTATATCGAATTATAATCTCCCAATCTACAACTTGGACTCGTAAACCGCCCCTAGTCGTCCTTTCGGAAATTCCATGGATACTAAAAAAGCAGTAAAATATGTGATTGTCGATATGTATACACAGGTTTTTAGTGGTTTTATTTAAAACAAGCTATTTCTTAATTATTTACGAGCGTAGCGCGACACCGTGTGATCTAGTTTAGACACCGCCATGTTCTATTTCAAGTTTTTATTCAAATAAGGAACTACATGAACGGCGTGTGAAATGTTTTGAATGTGTTTCCGAACGCCAAGTTAACATTTTTGTAGCTTCTAAAACAGAATTTGAACCTCCTTTTATATAAGGGATTTATTTTTAGCGGACGATTTAGTTGTCTATTGTCATAAAATACTTTACGATTCATATCATTTTATGTCTGCATACGTACAAGTATATTAAAAGCATCAAATAATTATGAATACCAATAAAAATTATATCCTAACAATAGAGATATTTATTACGCAGAAGAAATAAATATTGTTTAAAAAAATATCTATCTCTCTCAGAAGGAATCTTCAGCACTTAAAAGAGTTTTAAAACAACCCAGTCGCATCAAAATGTCGATACAAACTACCCTATAAATTAAACAACCCTTGAGAAAAAATCAAATTCCAACACACAGAATCAAACAACCATAAATATGGCGTCATATTAAAACATAAAATAGGGTAAACAATCGTAAATAAAAATTACAACGAAAACACACAATGGGGTCGTTAATTCAAATATAAATTATGTCTATTTTGTGGTCCGTATAACACTTTTTTCTGTTGTCCTTGGATTTTTTGTGGTGGCAACACGAGCGGCGCCTGTGGCGCGGCGAAACCCTTTAGTCCGAATTTAAAAATGGAACTAGTTTTATTTTTCAAAATGTCTTTTTATAAAGGCTATTTCGGTGTTGCTATCTTCTAAGCGGGTTATTAATACTCTTCTAGTCATTATCTGAGAACGCTTTATTTCGTTAAGCGGTGTCTATTGTCCATTTTAGTCGATTCGTTTTGTGTCCTGTAATGGAGCCATAAATTCTTGGCTTACTGTCGCGGGTGTCGGTCGCAATTTGCCTTTTGAACAGTTTAAACGACATTAAAGTCTCCAAAAACGCCAAGGCATGAATTAATTGGTAACTCTACTTCAGATTTTGTAGTCGATAGGATATCTGCATAATCTAATCATGCATATTTTGTCAAAGGTTGTTTAGAATAATTATTTAAGATCTTATCTAGTCAGATATTATCTTTAAAACACACATCATCAGAGAAATTACAAATGGGAATCATTAAACGAAAACATACGTAGAATATTTTGCTTAAAATTATCTTAGCACACGATCTGTAGTTAAACATCGTGTATAATTAGAAGAATATTTTAACATTGAATCGAGAGATCGTACAAGGCTGTACACAGAGTATTGCATTGCATTATGACAGGTAATAAATTAAAAAGTTATAAAACGTACACCGAGTGATGGGCTTATTATTACTCATTTCCGGTTGTAAGATGACCGGAGACGGTTGCAAAGCACAGCACTTATAATAAAAGTATTTGGTAATTATATTTATAGCGTGTAGTTATATTAAAATGAATGCCAATTCTATTAGTATCTGGTTAGACTGGATTCCATTGAGCAATCCCAGTATGCATACATGGGAACTGAGCAAAATAGGAAAGGAATGCAAATTTGTAAAACCGGAAATTTCGGAAAATACTTGTCATCAAATTAGTAGATATTTAATAAGAGAAAAATGATGTTTATTTTGCAAGTAGGTTTTCATAAGCAGTTTTACACGTCTTTTTTAAAAACTAGATGAGGCCGGTGTTTCGTATCCGTCATATCCTCTTTTATGGTCCAGACAAAAAAATCTTGGTTTTTTAAGAAAGCCCTACACAGATTAAGTCGATTGAGAGGTCATCCTTTTCAGAGACTCATCATAATATACGTGCGAGTTACCTGCGAAAGATTGTCTAGTAAAAACGAATGGGACCCACTGTCGTGCCTTGGCTAATACCAAAGGGTTTTGGCAAAAAATCTTCAAGTTTTTAATGTCGTGGTTCTAGTCCTACGTTGATTCACAGATTTTATGACTCTACTAATCCAAAAATAACCGATTCCTGTATTTAATGGCGGCAAATCCAGCTTTAAACGAGATACTGACATCATCAAATGCCTTACCCGTTCACGCAATACCATTTCAAACTGTCACTATGGCAGTTGTCTATTCATGTCATAATCCATTGAAAACGTTTGAAACCGACCAAGAAGGAAATAGTTAGACAGGTTTGATATGCAGCTATAATCCTGACTGGCTAATGATTCTCACGGCCAGTATCTGTAATTGGATTAGATGGTAAACTGAACTTATCCTAAGTTGACTTGTGAACTGAATTTAGTACCATTTTGCTTTATTAATATTATTAGTCATTAAGTGTTGATTCACAGTCGAGTTAGCAGTGGGGGCAAATTATAATTCTATTTTCATTATTTTTGTCATTGGCATAGAGCGGCTTGTTTATACACAACCAAATACAAGTCTGTTTTTAGTGGTTGCTTTGTTTTTTTTTAATTTCGTAAAGTATTTTGATGAGGTAGATGGATCTGTTTATTATACAAAATGTTGAAATTGCTTATAAAATGTTTTGGCACATAACTTACCATGCGAAAGAAGGCGGGTCGCTAGATTGAAATAAAACCATTGTTCAGTTATTGGTTTTTCTTTTTGTAGTGTTATCTTGACTACAAAAGATTTTTACGGTCAAATGTGAATTTTAGGTAATGTTGACTAATCAAAATTCCATAGACGATTGTTTTTTTTTATTAACAACCTTAGAAAGTGCTTTGTCAGATCCCGTATTCGAATAAGCACTTCCATAGAGACGATGTTAGTAAAAATTGTTCTCAACTCATAACTCTAAGATTAATCCCCACAGATACGGTACATTCCTTTTATTAATAAAATCCACCTGATTACAAGGCACTGGGTTCCCGACTAAGTAGGTGAGAAAGTTACCTTATTGAAAGCCGCTAGATATAACTGATGGATGCTCCTCGCTTCGCTCATATCGTTTGTTTTAATAGCTATCAAAGCATTCTATTGGTCTCCAATTAATTTTGGATTCGGTAGCGTGAAAGTTGGACATACATTTGATATATTATCGGGCCTGTCTTCCGATTTGGGAAAACAGTTAGACAGTATGTAATGGGTTTGCTTCCGTCTGTTTGTAATGAAAATAACTTGGAAAGTAATTGAAATTCCGAAGACTGTCGATTGATGAAAAATTACAATATTAAAACCATAATAGGACAATTATGGTTTTAATATTGTAATTTTTAACATATTATATTAGGTTTTTCTTACTTTTCTTACTAATATTATAAAAGCGAAAGTGAGTTTGTTTGTTTGTTACGTCTTCTCGCGAAAATGGCTAAACCGATTGATGAATTTTCGTACAGAGATAGGTGAGACCCTGAAGACGGTTTTTTTTAAAGTGAAAAACGAAAGAGAAAAGAAAAGGGATAACTCAGCTTTGCTATTACAATAAATAAGGCGCAAAGGCAAAAACTACAGGTAGCAGGTACCTGCAAATCAGGAAAGGGGAACTGTGTTATCCCGCTAGTTATACTATACATTAGTCATGATCATTCTTTTTCTCAAATTATTTGGGGTCGTCGCTGCTTTTTTTTTCTCCGTACTATTATACTCGTCAGCTCATCAGAAACCCCCTTTCTTGCAATATTGTCCTTTACACAGTCCACCCATCGTTTCTTTGGTATACTATTAATTAGTATTTCATTTATTTCATGTATAAAAACTACCCCCTTATTAAAGAAGGCAAAGTAAACTCATAATAAGTATTACTTTCATATTTACCACACATTCCTTCAAGATTTAGAATTGACATAACCTTCGCGTTAGTTATTAAAGGCTCTTAGACAGCAATTTGGGACTGTATAGACACTGGGGTAAGAAACTGCTGAACTAAAGACCATAGATAAGAAAGAGGAATGTTCGATAAAAGCCTATTTGCGAGGTACAAGTCTCTTTTGGGAGGCCAAAAGTAGAAGAAGAGAAAAGATAACTGACAAGTTATGAGTTAGATTTAAACGGCTGCCGGCTGGTTGGTGTATCTCTAGTTGTTCTTGCAATTAATTTCCAGGATTGAAAAAATAAAAATCGAATATTTTTGTTTGAACTATCTACGTAGAATATAATTGTGCGTGAATTCTATTCAAATTGTATTCAGAAATCCTAACTATTTCAGGCACAGTTTTTAATAAACTATTCAAAAGAGGATTGTACTCTTTACCTTTGCTTCAGTGAACGTAAATTACCATAGAAATAGTCACACAATTCCGGCCGATACTTCAGCTATTTCAACCATGTCCCTATATTACTATTGTTGTCTTCGAGTAGACGATGGAAGTGCCGGATAGGTTTTGGAACAGAAGCAATGAATGTGATAGTAGATAGTAGTTTCCACGTATTGTGTGTTTGAAACAGTCCAGATTGTTCTTTTTGAAAAAAAATAAAAAGGACAGCTACCCTACCATGACGTCTTAAAGCAGAACTTATTCCGCTGAGGGAAAGAGACAGAGCTATACAGGGTGTCTAGCACCATCTTTTTCTCACACCGGAATAAGAGCTGCTATAAGATGTCATAGTAACCCTACTGTATTTTCTAATATATAAAATTCTCGTGTCACAGTTTTCGTTCCCATACTCTTCCGAAACGGCTGGACCGATTTAAACGAAATTTTGTATACATATCGGGTAGGTCTGAGAATCGGCCAACACTATTTTTCATAACCCTAAGTGAGCAGCGGGTGAAACCGCTGGGCACAGCTAGTAATTAATATTATTTCTTATTTCATAGGGGTTTTTATTTGTCATATTTGCTTTTTCAAGTATCAAATAAATTTAATTCGTGCTTAATTTCCAAATGATTTGCTACCTTACCACATTATTTGCTAGGCCATCTTTTAGGTATTAGTCTGTTTAACGGTTGTTTTCTTAAACACAAAGCTCTATAATTCCGACAAGGCGGAAAGCAACCCATATTCTCATTAACCAAAACATCAGGGACACAGTTAATAACGGAAGCGCCTAATTACCAGCACCTAATAACACTCAACATCTAATTAAACACATTTAAGAGGTTTCTTATCCAGTTTTAACATTATCTTTGTCTGTCTTCAGTCGTAAAGGCGGGCACTTTAAATTCGTGCGCCTTTCCTTTGAGAATTTCTTGCGTTCCGTGCATAGTCGAGGGTTCAAAGGAGCAACGCTTTAAGAGGTTAAGGGCAATAAAAGATCTGAGTTGTAAATTAAAAATTGCTCAAGTTTAAGTAAATTTTGAGAGGAACTTTGTAAATTCGTTTCAATTTAATTGTTTGCAGTAATTAAGAGCTGATTCCTTGTTTTATCTACGTTAGAGATTTTCTAATTAAAAAGAATACTGTTTAAATTCTCTCACAATGTGTAAAAATTTCTGTCTTTGGTGGATAAGATTTCCATTTAAAATTAGAATTCCAGGAAAATCATATTACTTGTAGCTCCGTAAACAAACAATCCATCAAAAGCTTCTACTAAGCCAGCAATATTTTGCTTCGAATATTCCTTGCATCCCTAAGTGCAACAAACAATCTTCCCATCCCTACTCCATCATAGACAAACAGAGCTATCGCACCAAAACAATTTGCCCCGTATCTAACGCGCATCCCTATGACAAATCGATGCTCGCCGCTCGCGTTAATGAATCGAGAACTCGCTGATTAATGGTGTCACTACATCTTTATCGCGCCCTATGTTAGTGTTGTGCGCCCTTAATGGGATCACCCGGGCGTTAGTCGAGTAGAAAAATGAGCTATCGATTAGCTATTCGTATCCTTTATTGTTCGATTTAAATTGGGTGCTACGTTAAGGATGGTGTCACTTGAAACGAACGAGCGGATTTAAATACAGAGTGGGTGTTTCTGATCAACACTTTGAACCATTTGTTTTCAAAAGAATGATGTTGATTTTTACTTTCAGTAAGTTTAAATGCAGCCATTTGGTCGAGTGAAGTGAGAAAATAAAAACAGTGTTGGAATCTACTCAATAGGGTATTTTACTCCATATGAAAGAAATTCTAAAAATATACAATTCAGATAGCTTAGGTAACAAGCAATCGGAAAATGTTAAATTTAATTAATAAAATAACTGAATAAATTTTAAAATAGATTTCAAAGTTTTCACTTTTTTTAGTCTGTTGTTTTAAAGCGAAACAGTGTCCGCCATGATTATTACGTCTTAAGGTTATGTAAACAAAAAACTGACAACTGTCAACTGAGCAACTTTTACTATTTTTGTATTATAAAACTTTACATTTTATTTTTTATTAAAATAGTAGTAATAATACCATGGAAAAAATAAATACTACCTTATAATAATACCATAAACTATAGTGAAAAATACAACTAAACAGAAAGACTAATAACAGCGCATTTGTTTACATAACCAACTGACGTCATGACCACAGAGTAACATGGCGTCAAGCGTTTTAGTGATTTTACGGGCGAAAATAGAAATTCTAAAATTGAAATGCAGTTTTATGGCACTTATCGATTGAATATTTTTTTTTTGTTTTTTTTGGTGGTTTACTAGGACCCCAGGATCAAAATGAGATACTTTTTAAAAATTGGTGTAATACCGTATTGGGTTTTCACTAACTTTATGCTTCTGGATATCGTGACGCTTGATTATAGATTTTTAAGCTTTAGACAACTCACTACGTTTGCCAGAAAAATAAAATGCATATTTTCTTTTTTCCCTACAAAATTCCGCTACGCTTATGTCAAGGCTGTATCCTACGTGACGTGGCTGATTATACGTGACGGCTGTTTATAGATTTTTAAGCTTTAGACAACTCACTACGTTTGCCAGAAAAATAAAAAATAAAATATCTATTTACTTTATATGTATTTCCCTTCAAAATTCCGCTACGCTTATGTCAAGGCTGTATCCTAAAATGTCCTCGCCTACACGATTAGCGGGTGTCCTATTCGATTTTTGAATCGCGTTCCATTTTTCAAAGCAATATAAATTGATTGATAACGTTTGAGATGCGTTGATGGGATGTTTGAGTGTTCCAGAACCATCCAGATCTAACTGTAATAAATTCTTTGGATAATAAGATGCTTTTTATATTGAAAAATATAAACCAGGCGGACTAGAATAGCTAAATAAATGGCAAATAAAAGATGATAATATGAATTACGTTAAAATTCTTAAAACTTATGCAATTAATATTATGAATTGTCACTTTGAGAACATTTTACGAATGGTAACGTATTTTATAGTATTACCCTATTAGGATTCTGATTAACTCATTGAAAATGGATTACTCTGTTAACTTTGCTTATCATTTTGTTAAGGTACAGTATAAGAACACACAGTCCACTTATAATGAGATAAGTACATAGAAATAAACGTGATATAATGCTAAAATGTGATAAAATTATTCTACATTTCGTTTCTACTATTCTTCTTTTTATTTATGGTGTTAGTATTTATGCCACCATGCTTCTAACATGCCGTCGAGAAATGTCTTTCAGATATGCTGGTTTCCGCACGATGTTTTTCCTTTACTGAAGATAATTATACAATAACCACATGAATCCGAAAATTTCAGCGGGACCAAACAATTAAAGTTCAAAAAACCCACTCAATTAATATTTTAATAAATAAAATTAGATCAATACTTCACAGCAAGCTGTCGAAAAATCAAATCATTTGTATTATGTTAGTCCATATTGAATTGTCGACACTCCCCACGCATAGGGGCGCGAATGAAAAATGTGCAAATTGTGACAGATGACGTCTAGCAATACATGCGTCAATATCTTACTGAGTGAACTGTTTGCTTTTCAATGAAATGTATCATTTGTATTGTGTAAGTGAATGAAATCATTTGATCATGTGACTGTTGTTGAAATTGCTGTACTTCAAATATTTTTTCGTTCTACGTTGTAACTCGAATTGTACATTCGAATTGTTTTTAGGGCAGAGTGATATGTGACATTGTCGTGCTTATTTTTAGACTTAACTTTTTTTAAATAATTATCTAATAATAAGCGTGATACGACTTAGTATACCTTAGATTTTATAATCTTCAATGTACAGTATAAAGTACTTTTTGAGCGCAAAGCAAATGTGAAAGACAGTTATTACTATTACAGCCTCATAACTCAACTAATCTTGTTAAACATAGGTGGTTATTAATATATGCAAGCTCATAGATCACCGACTTACATTTATCACCTTGACACATTGGGGTTGCCACTAAAGTAAAAACTTAAATATTGAGACATAAATCCAATTTGGAGGTAACACTTAAGTAAAACACGGGTATGAGTGGTCGTTTACAAAATTTATGATCATTTCTCAGCAACCAACATCTTTTGGGATTTTACGAAGATTTGCTATAGAATTATCATATTGTTCTGTTAAAATGTACGTAAACAAGACAAGATGAGTTTTTTAAATCGAAAACATGTTTTTGTTTAATCTTGGACATTATTTTGGCGATTAACATATATTTTAAACAGTAGAACTCAGTGTCACAAAATACCAAAATAAATACAATTTAGTTTTAAACTTAATTTATATTTTTTTATTATTTCTTGTCGCTTTAACATTGTATGTAGGTACGTGAGCAAATTAAATTATGTATTTATTAGTTAATAATTTACAAGATTTAGAAGGCATTTGTACGTTTGAAAGAGCCATTAAATTTAATATCCACTCCATATTAGGAACCGAATAATAATATACATTTCATTCATATTCTGAACTGACGTCGAAAATAATGTCATTTATGGCCTCATACAAACTAAAAATGACGTAAAAACCGCTAGTGTCACCATAACAATACAAAACACCTACAGTACATCCAAAATGCCACCCACCGACAAAAACGGACTCCCGACTAAATAGACCAAAAGTCAAAAACATTTCAATTAACAATAGGCCTCAGTAAAAAATACTAGATGTCCGACAACTCATATAAAAGCATTCCCAAACAATTTTGAACTCTATCCCATTAAAATTAAAGCCGTTAGTATTTTTTTACGATTCCAAAAATAAGTTTGCAAGCTATATGAGTAGGTGTCATTCATTATCTGTAATATTATGAAGCAAAAGTTTTGTGTGAAGTCAATAAATATGTTCATGAAAAGGGTTTTTTATCGATCTATCGATCAACGTTTGATTGATCGCTATCCTGGTGCAAGTATCTATAGCAATGAATCTTTGTTGTTTAACCGCCTTTACAAGTGTAGATAGTAATCTAAATACGATAATATTAATTATGAATGGAGATTACAGATGCGACTTTATTGTTGAGCGTCGATTGATCTTGCATGTTGAATTGAAGAATTAAGATTAGTTATAGAACCATTCGTTACTTTAAAGAAATCCACGACATTAAAAATGCAGGAACTCTGAATTTAAGCCTGAATCTTAAAGGTACAATTGTCTCAATTAGCAAGTAAAACAAGTAGCTGAGTATGAGGTTCCATGTTCGATAACTGGGTTGGTCAAATTGTTATTGCATTCATTACATCCATCCATCCTCACAAATATTCGCATTTATAATACTAGCTGGCGCCCGCGGCTTGGCCCGCGTGATATCGAAAAAAATATCCTATGTGTTATTCCAGACCATAATCTACCTCTGTGCCAAATTTCATCAAGATCTGTTAATCCGTTTTGACGTGAAAGAGTAACAAACATCCATACATCATACATCCCCACAAATATTCGCATTTATAATATAGTAGTAGGATTAATAAGATAAGATTCTCGTCAGGAATTTGTTAGTAGTAGACACGGGGTCTAGATTTGTGTCCGATTGATGACAATAGGCTCACCCCTTTTACATGGCCCTTAAAATAACTGGGGAAATGTGGGTGTACCTTTAGGAACACCTCAGCCTAACCCTAAGGGGATAACAAGCGTAATATTATGTTATTATCGAAGTAAAATCTAAGGTTTTATGATGCAATAAGGCCTTCTTGCATAATCTGCACCCATTCATAACGCTGAAACTAAATATTCTCAATTATATTGCTTCTGAATATTTATTGGGTACTTGTAATAACACAAGATGTCACGTACACTACTTAGTTATAAGATGACATCAGATGTGAATAGATTAGTCCTTATATTTAAATACTAATGGGCCGTATTATGATGTTTTGGATTGTGTGAGGAATGATATGAAGGAGAAAGGAGTAAATGATGCCGTGACCGTGACGTCTGTCAGTAGAGTAACCATGGAGTTTCTTGCCGGTTCTTCCCCATAGGAATCGACCAACCCGAACCGTGCACCTTTTTTCGGCGTTTTATAAGTGCCCATGTCGGCCTATGTGGAATAAAAATATTTTAATTTTGATTTTAGGTAGAGAATGGAAGAAGAAAAAGTGTTGCGCCGACCCCAAATATGGCTGTGATTTATGGACTTTTGATCTTGTGTCAAATTTAATAAAAACTGTTTTGTAAATACGTAATAAGCTTTTTAGTCAACACCTGGCAATTTTCTATTTACCGATAAAAACTTATACGTAAGTAAAAGTGCTAGTTCAAGTTCGCAAAGTAATAGAAGTAAATAAACAGAAACGCCATGTTATTTCATTTAAATTTATTCCAAGTTCATTTTCTATTCCTTTAACCTTAAAACCAGTAGTGAAAACAGCAGTAATTGATAACTGTTAAAAAGTTTGTTACTAACTAAATAATTACTTAGATAAATAAAATGCACTTTCCCATGTTTCTTTAGGGGCCGTCTCCAATTACAAATAGGTAAACGAATTGATGAACTTTCTTTCCTAATGTTTGTTGAAGACATTTTCTATCGCCTTGAAGATGGTGACACGGTTTTCATAATTTATTGGGTAAAGTCAAGACCTCTTTAGGTCAAATAGATACTTAAGTTAGACACGATGGTAGCACTATTAACACTGCTTAATCTATGGTAAAGGTCCTGGTGCGGTCAAGTCCCTCGTTCTAGTTTACCCTAATTAGAAAATTGTTATTCTTATATTTATTTTATACTAGCTTTTGCCCGCAGCTTTGCTCGCGCTAAATTCCGGATACATAGTTCCTCTTGCCTGCTTTGCAGGTACCCGCTACCTGTAGTTTTTGCAATTGCGCTAAAATTGAAATAGCAATGCTAAGCTTTCTCTTTTCTTCCCTCTCTCTCCCTCATTTTTCACCTTAAAAAAGAATAGCCTATGTCCATCTCCAGGGTACCAACTATCTCTGTTCCAAAATTCATCAAAATCAGCTTAGCCATTTAGGCGTGAAGACGTAACAAACAAACTCACTTTCACTTTTATCGGTAGCGCCTTATTGATTTGTAATAGCAACGCTAAGTTTTCCCTATTCTTCCCTCTTTCTCCCTCACATCCCACACAAACACAAAAAAATATTAGCCTATGTCCGTCTCCTGGTTCACAAATATCTCTGTACCCAAAATTCATCAATATCGGTTTAGCCATTAAAGCGTGAAGAGGTAACAAACAAACAAACAAACTCACTTTCGCTTTTATAATATTAGTAAGGATAGTAAGGATTAAGGATTTTTACTTAGTGTCCTACTGCTGGGCAAAGGCTCTTTTCTTTTTCCACACGTCTCATGTAAGCCTCGCCAACATGATCGACACGCCACCTGGCGACCGGCACCGTCTCTCTTCAGGCATCCAGTGTGTGGTCAATGGTCTTTGTCCATATCTCCTGGCCTGCCCACTCTTAGTTCAAAATCATATTTTTTTATTGTTTATTAAAATATAATCGTTTCCCCACATGCTGCTCATCATAATGGAAAATAACGATAAATGAAGAAACTTGACGCATTTGTTATTTGAGTTCTCATCGTTTTTTATTTTTTTCTTTCTTTCTTTTCGAATTCTTCATTCAGTAATAATTGATAAACTTAAATACTCGAATCAATGAAGGGCTTCAACATAGAAAATTCATTAATCTTACCAATAAATACATGAATAACCACAAAATACATACAAATCTTTACACAATTAACCGAATTACCCAAATATATATATATAATATATCTATTCGTAATAAATCTTCTACTACTCCATAATTATCCCAGAATTACAATTACAATCAAGCTTATATTGCCCTAATCTAATTAGCTTGATAAGTTACAAATCTTGCTCCATGATCGGAACCATTTTGTCTAATTTCCTGTACCATAAACGTATTAAATGCTATTTTAACGGTAGATGGCGTTGATCTAATTAAGCGGTAATGGCACGGTGCTGCCAGATGTCTAATTTTGAGACGGATTGCAAGAGATTTAAAAAGCTGATAAAAGTAGGATTAAATGGGGGATAGGTTAGAATAATCAGTTTTTTTTTTATGTAAATCATTTAATGTTATATTGATATTATAACAACCATTATGCTGTTTGCAGAAAAAAAAAGAAGTAGACCCCTACTTTTTTTTACGGCATCCGTTTGTCAAAATATTTTTGTTAGAAAATATAATATGGTATTGTACCGAAGAGGGCAGTTTTTGTAGTGTTTACTATGTAGATACGATTAACTCATATTAAATAATATAAGCATTGAATATGAGCTGCTCTTAATACCATATTACAACTAATCTGCACTGTCAATAACGAAAAGAAGCAAACATTTTAAAATTCAATATGCCCAAAATCCCCTTGTAAGCCGCGCAATTTGCTAGCAGCTGGCAACACTAATCGACGCGTGTTGCGCAAGCGACGACAAGCGGCGACCATGCCGCGTTGAAAGAAACATCGTTTGTTTTCATGATCTATCAACAAAATTTGGATTTGGCTTCTGGCTGGACTAGATATCGGCAAAGGGCGACTCGTACCTGTGTTCAAAGGGTTCCGTATACTATTTATTATAAGATTTATTTCATTTACCTAATAGTTTCGTCGAATCATCTTATTTACTACTACTAATATTATAAAAGCGAAAGTGAGTTTGTTTGTTTTTTCTTCTTTTCACGCCTTAATGGTTAAACCAATTTTGATGACTTTTGGTGGAGAGATAGTTGGGATCCTGGAGACGGACATAGGCTAAAACATGTGAGAAAAGGGGAAGAAAGAGGGAAGAAAAGAGGAGAGAAAGATATTATTTTTTTGATCAAGCGGACGAAGTTGTGGGCGGAAGCTAACTTGGAAACGACAGAAGAATGATGATATTTGTTATTTTAGACACTATAAAACATCTACCAATAGCGGTTCAAAGGTACAGTCAAGTGACAGATAAGACGATAGACGTTCTGCACATTTGTGGGACGGAACCCTGAAATGTTTCAATTTCTTCGAAACATGACGTTATGTTATTGTTTTATTAATTTTTACGCAGTTTAGTCTGTCATAGCTAAGGTTATTAAAATAAACTTCGAAATTATGTTGTAAGGAGCGGTAAGTTAAATTTCAAAGGGGCGTTGAAATATTTTGTTTCGCTTTTTATATTTCAGGCGTATTTAGGCCGATGCTCTAAAGACAGGTTTCCCAAGAATGGAACAGCCCAAGTAGATGAGCTTTACAAAGCTGCCCTTTAAGACATTAGGGTGCAAAATGAAGTATTTTCTATTAAACCGGTAACGAAAAACTTTGTACAGACGCCAGCCAGCAGGTCAAGCTACCCGAAGCTGTCAATTTTTCCCAATGAACCTTGAACCTAATTTTTTAGAAATCAAGTCGAAAATCTATCAAATAAATCTGACAGATTGTAGTAGCTTAATTGCAGGCGTCTGTACCTACGTTTAACATCGCTCATCGTTTAGTTGTTGCTTCAATCATGAGATGGTGAAGTTCTGGTGAATACGTATGAGGAACTATGAAACTATACCTAGTTGATCTCACATTGTACGGTCCATTTATACAATCGAGGCCATGTTATACTGGAAATTATAGCTTGACGTGTCGCCATGAATGTGTAGATTTTGGTTGATAACCAATTTACCACCTGTTGATCATCAAATTTAGCAGAGTTTTAAGGGTTCCATAAAACAGAGGTAAAAACGGAACTGTTATAGTACCACTTTGTTGTCTGTCTGTCAAGACCCTTTATCTCGAGAACGCTTAGAGGTATTGAGTTGAAATTAAAACCATATACTAACGTCTGTGGCCTTGGAGCTGTATGTAAATCAACCCCTTTTAAATGACATACGAGACCAACAGATTAACGTGTTTACCGATGCACGGAGGAAACTGGGTATATAGTATAAGAATGAAACAAACAATGATATGTAAATTTTAGTTGATAACCAATTAACTAGCTACACTGCTGATCATCGAACTAATCAGTGTTCTGTTCGTAATGCGTTAGTTTTTTCGTGTGATTTAAGATATGTTTAGAATATAAATGGTAACAGATACTCACATGAGCGTACTGGAACCCGCAAGCATCCATGCAGAGGTAGAGGCAGGTGGAGACCCCCTGGATCGTCAGGAGGCCGACCTTGAACGTCGCACGCTGAAGTATCGCTGCGGACAAAAGCATAGACAACTTAGTTAGGTACTGGTGATATAGAAAACAAAAGGTGCATTGAGTTCCAAGTTCAAAAAAAGAAAAAAACGTTTTTTATTTTTTTTAAGATCGTCCCGTCAAATGTGTAGAACTTTAAATATGGTTCTATATGATCTAAAATTAAACATTAGAAGACAAGTTTAGTACTGGTTTAGGATTCTTAGAGGTTGCTTATATCTAGCAACTAACTCGCTATAAGGCTGATCAATCTATAATAATCAATGACAAAACTGGAAAAAGGTTTGTAGTTTAAAATATTTAATTCATAAATAAAGTCCATCTGTAGCTTTAAAAACTTGTAAAAGATGACAATCGTGTGTTAAAACACTATTATCAGTTAATATAACATTGTTATAAATCTGTTTTACTATAACGAATGATGTGATTATTTTATATACTGTTTATTTTTTGTTTATGGTAACATTTATTTTGATTTGTACTTTTTGTTTACATTGTCATTTTTTTTAGACAAGATAACTTTATATTAAGATACGGTTAATTCCTAATTGTTTTATTCAATTGGTTGTACGTTAGTTTAATCTCTCTCAGTAATTGTAATTAGGATATACAAATATTAATTCGAGCTACATATTTTTTCACGGTACCCTCATGAGAATTATTTTTCTCAACATTTTATGCTAGTTGTGTTCAAAATTTTAACGGACAGTCTTTGCTCGTGCCTCGTGCCTATAAGGTCGAATTATCCCTTACCGTCGTGAATGTGTGCCAATAGTTTATGTATGTGAAATTAATTAAAGTGATTATACGGAAACATACTAATTGTGGATTTATTTAGTCAGTGATCTAACAAATCAGAAGTGGGATAACTGCGCGCCGTTCTCAGTCACATAAAGAATCAGGTTTGAATTGTCTCGCCGTTACTGGTAAGTACTTCAGTTTATAATTAACGCAATGGAACGTGATAGACATCTACGATCAAGAACGCGACGTACTTTGCGTTCTCGTAGCAGTTCGGCGTCTTCTGTGCGCCTACGAAGGAAATCCCGTGGTCAGAACAGGCGACCTACCAGGACACGTGTTTCGAAGCGGCGAACACGTTCAGGATCACGCAAATCACGTTCTCGCACTCGACGTAAGCGTCGTGGAAGATCTCGAAAACGTTCTTCACGAATGCAATATACTCGAAGCTCATCTCGCAGTTCAAATCTTTCGATTCAAAGTTGCTCTCGAGATGCGGAAGTAAGCAAAAACCGACGTCACAAACGCAAAAGATTACATCGATCGCCAGAAATTACTAATGTGTCTCAATGTGCGGAAAAAGGTGTTCGTATGGCGGGTGGACAGGAGGATCATACGAATAAGGATGATCACAACCTCACGCAAGAATCGGTTACGCCGCCGCTGCCGCCGCTTGCAGGCGCTGACAAATCAAGGGAAAATATTTCTCAAAATATTAGTATCGATTTTTTAGAGACTCTTAATAAAAGTTTGCAAGCTATCGCAACCGTAAATCCTCAAGTGAAAAACAAATATTCATCTTTTAATGTTTTACCCGAATTTGACCCGAAAGTTAAAAATCAAACTATAGTTACCTGGCTGAACAAAGTCAACGAATGTGCTGATATTTATGGTTGGGATAGCAAACAAACAACTCATTATGCTCTTCCGAAACTGGTGAATACTGCTAAACGTTGGTATGAGGGTCAGTCCTCTGTTATGCACTCGTGGGACATATGGCAGGAAAAACTTAAAGCTGCTTTTCCTACCAATGATAATTATGCTCATTTGTTAACTGAAATGCTTAACCTAAAAGCTAAATTTGGAGACGATTTAGAAGAATATTATTATGAAAAATTGATAGCTCTCAATCGTTGTCGAGTTTCAGGTAAAGATGCTATAGATTGTATTGTATATGGCATAGAGGATAGGTCGGTTCGTTATGGCGCAGAGGCCGTTGGATTTGACAACGTTGATAAGTTGTTAGGATTTTTAAGAAATGTTAAGCATGAACGAATTGACCGAAATGCTAACAAGAAAGTAGTAAAACCTATATCCGATATGTCACAACGTGGATTTAAGGGCGATATTAGGGTGTTAAGATGTTTTAACTGTCACGAAGTTGGACATATGGTTTCAAAATGTCAAAAACCAATAATAAAATGCCAGAAATGTATGAGAGTTGGCCATGATAATCCAAATTGTACAAGAGAAATTAGAAAAGATGCAGAGGTTAAAACATTATGACTAAATGAAACTAAACAATTACATACAGATGAGAAATTTAAAAAAATCATTTCTATAAATGGTAACACTTTTACGGGCTACATAGATTTTGGAAGTCAGTGCTGTTTAATACGTGAATCAGTTGCGCGGAAATTAGTTAATCCTTCGGAATGGTTATATAATGATTTACCCAAATTAAAAGGATTTGGAAATGCGATCATAAATCCAATAGGCATTTGTAACTTGCAGTTGTCTTTAGAAGAAGTTTTAGTGACGGTTGATTTAATCATAGTTTCAGATATATTTTTGAGTTACGATGTATTATTGGGACAGACGGCTACGGAACAGTCTCATGTGAATGTATTTAAAACAAGCGATGAATTAGTCTTTACATCTAAACATAATAGTGCCAGTCATGACACATTTAGTATCAAATGCTCTAAATCAATTCAATTATATGGGAGTGGTTCGATTCGATGTTACACCAAAAATTGCTTTTCAGGGCAACTTTTTATAGAGCACGGTTATCGAAAATCATACAGGATTTTAATTGGGAAATACAATTTTGTAAAAGGCCTCGGTTATATCACGGTCGTAAATACTAATAATCAAACACTATCGTTCAGGAAAGATGATTTAGTCTGTCGTGGATTTTTATACAACAGTAACCAAGTTGACATAAAATGTTACGATATTTTAAAAGTGGATAAAAAGCTTTCTTTCATAGCGTTTGAAGATTTACATGTTGGTGACATAAATGATAGTCAAAAATCTAAATTAAAAGAACTGATTGACGAATATCGAGATTGTTTTGCAGTGAATTTGTCAGAATTAGGTCACACTACTGTTACGGCTATGGATATTCAGTTAAATGATAATAACCCAGTAGTATATCGCCCCTATCGCCTTAGTCATACAGAACGTAATGAAGTGAGAATCATGGTGGATGAACTATTAAAATACAACATTATTAGGGAATCCACTTCACCGTATGCGTCACCCATAATAGTAGTGAAGAAGAAAACCGGGGACAAACGATTATGCGTGGATTATCGGGCTTTAAATAGAAAAACTTCTAAACAACATTATCCTATTCCACGAATAGAGGACCAAATTGATAGACTTGCAGGTAATAAATATTTTTGTGCGTTAGACATGGCCTCAGGTTACTACCAAATAGGTCTAACAGAAGAGTCAAAGAATAAGACAGCGTTTGTAACACCAGACGGACAATTTGAATTTAATCGCATGCCGTTTGGTCTGGCAAACGCCCCTGCAGTTTTTCAGCGTGCTGTCAATTTAGTACTAGGGAAAGCCCGATTTGACACCGCGTTAGCATATATGGATGACATTTTAGTGCCTTCTGTCAGTTTTGAACAAGGCATCGATAGACTAAGAGTAGTATTTGATAAACTACGACAAGCCAATTTGACGCTAAAGCCTCAAAAATGCTACTTCTTCCAAGAGCGCGTAGACTATTTAGGGTTCGAGGTGTCTAACGATGGAATACGACCGGGTTCTCGTAAAATCGAGTCTGTTTCTAATTTCCCACACCCTCGAGACAGTCACAACGTCAGGCAATTTATAGGCTTAGTGAGTTATTTTAGACGCTTTGTGAGAGGTTTTGCTGAAATTGCCCGTCCCTTGACAAAATTATTAAAAAAAGACGTCACGTGGACTTGGGGTAACGAACAAGAAACTGCATTTGCTAAACTTAAAACCGCGTTAACTTCCCGACCTGTTCTGTCCCTATACGACCCGAAGTTTGAGACACAAATCCATACGGATGCAAGTAAACACGGGGTCGGTGCAATATTGTTGCAGAAACAGAATGATGGCCTTTTAAAACCTATTGCATTTTATAGCAGGCAAACATCCCCGGAGGAATCTCATTTTTCATCTTATGAATTAGAAGCCTTAGCAGTCATATGCGCTTTAGTCCGATTTAGGCCATACGTACTTGGGTTACACTTTACCATTGTAACCGATTGTAATTCTTTACGTGCAACTTTTCTGAAAAGGGATATGGTGCCACGAGTGGCTAGATGGTGGAGTTTAATTCAAGAGTTTGACTGCGATGTCGTGTATAGGTCTGGTAGTGCCATGTTGCACGTTGATGCCCTAAGCAGAAATCCTATGTTTTCACAGGAAAAAGGCGTAGTAAAAGAAATTGAGACTTATGACGTTCTTAATATTACTGATGATTGGCTTGCAACTGTACAAATAGGTGACCCTGAAATAAAACGGATTAAGGATATTCTTTCAAATAGAGACTTTAATGACATTGTAGAGATTAGTAAAAATTTTATATTAAAGAAAGATCGGATTTATCGTTGTACAGAAAGTGGGTTGAGGTGGGTTGTACCAAAAGGCTGCAGATGGCAAATTTTGCAAAAGAACCATGACGATATAGGGCATTTTGGTTTTGAGAAGACGTTCGAGCGAATAAAAGATCACTACTGGTTTCCCCGGATGCGTAGGTTTACAAAAAAATATGTGACTGCGTGTTTAGAGTGTGCACATAATAAAATTCCATCGGGAAAGAAGCAAGGTTATTTACACCCTATTCCGAAGATCGCTAAGCCTTTTCATACAATTCATATCGATCACGTGGGCCCATTCGTTCCAAGTAAAAGAAAGAATTCGTATATCCTTGTAATAATAGATGCGTATTCAAAGTTTATTGTTTTGAAAGCGGTTAAAAATACAAAATCGAATACATCTATCGCAGTTTTAAGAGATTATTTCGGTACCTTCGGTGTACCGCAACGATTAATTAGTGATCGGGGTACATCGTTTACAAGCATTAAATTTAAAGGTTTTATGAGTGAAATGGGTACAAAGCATATTCTAAATGCCGTTGCTTCTCCACGGGCAAATGGCCAAGTGGAGAGGTACAATAGAACAATTTTAGATTCTCTTGCCGCACAAAACCATGATAAGGATGAACGTTTATGGGATGACCGTTTACTTCAAGTTCAATGGGGCTTGAATAATACTATTAATAAAGGCACGGGAAAATCTCCATCAGAGATCTTGTTTGGGCTTAAACTCACCAGTGCTAATGAAGGTCATATTATACCCGAGATAGAGTCAGACATTGAAAGCATTGCCGACAAAAATAACGAATTAAATAATTTAAATAATATACGACAAGAAGTAGAACAGCACGTTAGTGAGTCGCAAATTAAACAAAAGGAGTATTTTGATAAAAAAAGGAAAGAAGCGCAAAAGTTCAAATTAGGAGAACTTGTTAGAGTAGCAAGAGAGATTCATGGTGTTGGTAAAAGTAAGAAACTACTACCGAAGTTATCAGGTCCATATCGCATAACAAAAGTATTTGATAATGATAGGTATGAGGTTGTCGATACGCCGTTAACAAAAAAAGGTACGACTGTTTACAAAGGGGTGTATGCAGTTGATAAAATTTATCCGTGGTTGTGTTTCGGAATGGATCAAACTGACGATTCGTCAGAAAATGAAGTGATAAATGAAAACGAATAAATGTTATGAAAAGGAATTGGACTATTAATGTATTAATCTATAATGTAAATTGATAGTGTAAAGGACGCGTACAGAGATGGCATAAGGCTTGTTTTCCTTTTTATATTATAGTAATTATGTTGACTTTTGTATAAACTATTACTGTGTGCACAAAGTGTGCGATGATAGATGCACAAAGTGTGCGATGGCAGATGCACAAGGTGTGCGATGTAATGCGCAAAGTGCGCGACGCATTAAGAATAAGATGCACAAAGTGTGCGATGTTAGATGCACAAGGTGTGCGATGATAGGGGCACAAGGTGTGCGATTATAGGTGCACAAGGTGTGCGATGTTGGATGCACAAGGTGTGCGATGTTAGATGCACAAGGTGTGCTATGTTAGATGCACAAGGTGTGCGATGATAGGGGCACAAGGTGTGCGATGATAGGGGCACAAGGTGTGCGATGATAGGGGCACAAGGTGTGCGATTATAGGTGCACAAGGTGTGCGATGCGGTCTGCACAAGGTGTGCGATGCGGGCTGCACAAGGTGTGCGATGCGGGCTGCACAAGGTGTGCGATGCGGGCTGCAGAGGTGTGCGATGCGGGCTGCATAAGGTGCGCGATGCGGGCTGCACAAGGTGTGCGATGCGGGCTGCACAAGGTGTGCGATGCGGGCTGCATAAGGTGCGCGATGCGGGCTGCACAAGGTGTGCGATGCGGGCTGCACAAGGTGTGCGATGCGGGCTGCACAAGGTGTGCGATGCGGGCTGCACAAGGTGTGCGATGCGGGCTGCACAAGGTGTGCGATGCGGACTGCACAAGGTGTGCGATGCGGGCTGCACAAGGTGTGCGATGCGGGCTGCACAAAGTGTGTGATGTGTTGTGGAAATGTTTTTTTTTGTGCATCAGAAAGTGTCATGTGTTATGCAAAACAATTGTGTTGAGCTTGTGTTACATGGTATGAAATGTTGACTTGTTAAATAAGCTTAAGTAGTATGTTTTATAATTTTGTTCATGATTAACATCAATCATGTTTCTCAAATTTTACTTGATAATGAAATGGTCTAATTAGCTACATTTATAGTTTCTGTGATGGTGTTTTAACTGTTGTGTATTTGTTTTCTTCTTTATTTTTTTTTGTTTTGTTTATAAATGTACACGAGGACGTGTACGGTAATCAGGATGGACGAGCTGTTAAAACACTATTATCAGTTAATATAACATTGTTATAAATCTGTTTTACTATAACGAATGATGTGATTATTTTATATACTGTTTATTTTTTGTTTATGGTAACATTTATTTTGATTTGTACTTTTTGTTTACATTGTCATTTTTTTTAGACAAGATAACTTTATATTAAGATACGGTTAATTCCTAATTGTTTTATTCAATTGGTTGTACGTTAGTTTAATCTCTCTCAGTAATTGTAATTAGGATATACAAATATTAATTCGAGCTACATATTTTTTCACGGTACCCTCATGAGAATTATTTTTCTCAACATTTTATGCTAGTTGTGTTCAAAATTTTAACGGACAGTCTTTGCTCGTGCCTCGTGCCTATAAGGTCGAATTATCCCTTACCGTCGTGAATGTGTGCCAATAGTTTATGTATGTGAAATTAATTAAAGTGATTATACGGAAACATACTAATTGTGGATTTATTTAGTCAGTGATCTAACACGTGTTTTTCGATTCATCATTAGCTCATCTACATACATGCGATTCAAAGAATGGTCAGAGATAGCCAGACAACCATAAAACACGCGCATCTTAACACTACGAGCAATTTCAAGCTATTTAAAAACAGTTAACTTGAGTAAACGCGCAATATCTTCTCAACAATCAGCACTTACGCTAATATAACTTCAAATACATTTATTCACAGTCGTTTAAAGGTATCTGATTGTCAAAGGAGCGACTGAGTCCCGTTTTATTTCTCAAGAAGAAACTCCACGGGCATCCAACAAGATCTAAGGTTCAAAACGTTTCCTTATAATAAATATTATAAGCACATTTAGTACGAGGAAGTGAACACCACGACATTTCTACTTGAAAGAGCTCATTATGAAAAACCGTAACTGTCACTTTACACAATCGACTAAAAACAAATCGGAACATCTTTCACATCTCTAAATGCAAGATAATCTTAAGTTTGAATAAAGTGCGTTCCACACTCATTGAGTCGACTAAAATGGCGATCTTAATAGTTTGCTATTTGCATGACAACACTATTCACGCGACTAATGTTGCAGTAACAAATTCAACGCGTTTCAAATGCTCTCCGTAAATATGGTAACTTTAAATGGGGAAAATGAAAAATATGTTAAGGTCAAGAATTGTTGAGAATGTTTTACATAACAATATGTAATTTATGTCACGTGCCAATGGCTTTATGAGTTCATATGGGATGTTGTATAATACTAATGTGCTATATGAGACTGTATTCAATTGTTGCCTTTATTGAGACATTGAGTAACGAGCCGTGCTCTCCAGCTTTTTCAATCCCTAGATCGTAAGTCCACAAGCCATTGTCCACAAGTCAGCAGGTTAACATTAAATTCTTCGAACAATATTTAGTTAGTTTTCAGCGGAATTCGGTAAGACTGGAAGCCGACCCCAATGTACATAGTTGTCAAAAGGCTAGGCAGATGATGAAAAACACAAACAAAATTTAATATGTACATATTTTTAGTTTATTTTATTTGTCAGATCAGTACAATCCATTTATTTAACGACTAGCTGGCGCCCGCTGCTTCGCCAGCGTTATATCTAAAAAAAATATATCCTATGTGTTATTTCAGACTACAATCTATCTCTGTGCCAAATTTCATCAAGATCCGTTCAGCCCTTTTGACATGAAAGAATAACAAACATTCATCCATCCTCACAAACATTCGCATTTATAATATTAGTTTATTTAACTATTTATAGAAAACAGGGACAGAAAATAGGTTCAAATGAATAATATTTTTAAAGAAATCTCTTCCAAATAACCGCAATTTAAGTCTATTTGTAGTTTGTAAATAACATGTACATAGACATAAATAGATGGAAAATATAATGTTTATGGTGCAGACATTCGTGTTGTTTTATTGGAAAATAGGTAAAGAAATCGTCATCGCGCTTTTAATCTATACTATACTAATATTATAAAGCTGAAGAGTTTGTTTGTTTGAACGCGCTAATCTCAGGGACTACTGGTTGGATTTGGAAAATTCTTTTAGTGTTCGATAGTCCATTTTTTGAGGAAGGCTATATGCTATATAACATCACGCTACGACCAACAGGTGCTGAACAGCGTGGGTGAAACCGCCTGGAACAGTTAGTGTTAAAATTAAATTAATTCTTATAATATCGTTTCAAAATTTCGATCCTATACAAAACTAACTATAACCTACTGAAGTTCCGTTTCGAGAAAATATTAGCTTTTAAATCTGAGTAATATTTGTCAATCAACTTGAGAGGTAGCGTTTGTTTGTATTTCAATGTTAATCCCCAAAACTACTGGACAGGTTTCGGCGTAGCTTTGAGATCGGTATAAACGCTGCGTAAACTGTTGTATGTAACAGTAATGTGTGAAAATAAAAGTTAAGTTGATTGTTCATTAGTATAAATTTTGATAATTTTATGGACAGTTAAAAAATACTGCGGTTGGGTTCTGTCAATATTTGTTTTTTCTTTTGCATAATTTCCCCAAACCTGGGCCGGAGCTGGTTGGAGCGTCATACTTTAACTGACTAAAACTCACCCATGTTTCTTCTTAAGGCCTTTCTGTTCCGGGGCCGCGGTATCTCTTTCAAACAACTCGCAACCCCGGGTAAAAATTTGCTTGAGGCTGGCTTTTCTGATGGTTTGTTTTTTACAACATATATGTATGTAAAAATTAGCTGTGCCCAATATGCACACAAAATTTCGTTCAAATCGCTCCAGCCGTTTCGGAGGAGTATGGTAACACTGTGACACGAGAATTTTATATATTAGATGATAAAAAAGTAGGTATGTTCTTCATTATCAACTACACCTACAACTGGGTAAAGGCCTCTCTTTGCTTGTGCCAAGCCCCACGTTCTTGTACTAGCGCCATCTAGGATATTCCAGCAATGGCAGCAATGTCGTCTGCTCTATTTCCTGCCCTTTTTTTTTCGGGTGGGAAATCATCAAATGACTTCCCCCGCTCTGGGCGGAGCGGGGGGCATGTCAGAGTTTTACTGATTAAAATCCACCCATGTTCCTTCTATTGCCCTTGACGTTCCGGAGCCGCGGTATCACTTTCGAACAACCCACAACCCCGGCAGGCGGAGGCTCTGGCTTCCTGCCCTTGTCCTAATTTAACTGAGATCAGCGAAGCACATTCTTCTCAGCTCAACAGTCACTTTATTTTCTACGTATATCATCTTGCGGATTTAAGAAAAGGAGTGAATGATGCCGTGACGTCGTACAAGGGAGAATGGAAGAAGAAAACTTGTTACGTCGACCCCAAAATAGAATGACGATGATGATGATGATGATGACGATGGTCATCTTACGGATGAAATACCAGAGTATATGGATGAATATCTTTAAGATGCATAGAAGATTCTTGAATCCACAAAGTCCTTAGTAGAATAAAGAAACGTCTAAAGAGTGGAAAATAGAAACACCAAATGCTTGGAAGTCTAATAAGGGAATCAAACTCAGGTCTTTAAGCTCAGAGTCACTGAGACCAATGAAGTAGTCACATATTCAACTAGCTTAAAGTTTCAGTCTTCCCCTTATCCCATGCAATGGGCTCTAAAGTTTGAATGCAACAGTTTTGTAATGCAACACCCAAGATGGCGGAGTAACAATGCGTTATTAGTACCCCAGTATGTGAAGACGTTACTCTAAACGAGCATCCGCAGCTCCCGAGCTATTGTAACTTGGTTTACTGTATTAGATAACATAAAGGAAAGTGTATTTGTTGTACCATTTGAGGTAGATTTGATGGGCTTCGCAAGATGATGCGAGTTTTGAAATTTAAATCTAAACTTATAACATTTAGAGATGATATTGTTTGTTTGTAAGAAGTAATCTGTGGAGGTAACGAACAGTGCTATTATTTATTTTTTACCGCACAAAAACTTAAAAAATAACACACATAAATTGCAGTTATAAAGCTTCTGAAAAAATACAAATATTAGTATTAAAGGGCATCATATGATGTTTTGTAATATAGTTGACATTCAGGCGGATAGATGTCGCTATAAAACTATGTATATATCTATAGACATAGTATATCTGCATAGTCCTCATGTAAGTTGACCAAGATTTTTTGTCTGGACTTTAAAAGAGACTATGACCTCTAAGTTTGTTTCGGCTGTTTCTTCTCAGAGTAGTCGGATACGTTACACCGGCCTCATCAAGTTTAAAAAAAAGACATGTAAAAGTGTTTGTGAAAACCTACTTGCAAAATAAACAGCATTTATCATTTATGAATCCTCGCCATATTGGAGCTTTGTGTGGATATGAAATAAGAGATAGAGAGATTATTGTCAAACGCCGAATAATTTGTAAAATGTACGTTTTTACCAAAGTCACTAATTGTCGGTACATTCGTTAAGCCACAGAACTAAACGCTACTAATAGACGCATACTATTACCGCTCAACATCTGAGAACAACGATCGACTTCAACTCAAACAAATCTTCCATAACTCAGTCCTCTACATTCGGTCTAGACATCTGAAAATAGAACAAAGCCACAAACAGGAACTGTAGTAATTAACGCAAAGGAAAATAAACAAGACTTCATTTTGTAATAAAGATGCACCGACTATCTGTACTTGGCAATCTCGGCAGAGAAACTAGGCAATACATACAGAAGTTTCACGAATGTGATGAAGCTTTTAGTATTCTGGCGCCTGGCGCTGTAGAAACGAAAATAGTAAGCTTTGCAAGGAAGCTGAACGTGTCTGAAACCAGATGTTGAGTGAGTGACACAGAACAAAAATAGGATAATCAAATCATATCAATCAAAATAGTTTTATTTCACATAGACCTACATGGGCACTTATAAAACGTCGAGATAAGATGCACGGTTTGGATTGGTCGTTTCCTATGGAGACGAACCGGCAAATAACTTCTGGGTACTCTTTTAAAACCATCAATGTTGTTTTTACAGCGTTAGTACTTAACTATGAGAGGACAGCGATATGACAAAATTGTTGCAATCAACAGGGAAAATTTGCTGCGTGACAAGGGAAAAGTAAGCTGAAGTTGCAATGGGTTGCAGTTATTTTGAGTTTTTTCGTAACTAACAGACAAAAATACAAATCTATCGTCTTTTTAATATTGTTTTATACTAGCCGTGCCCAGCGGTTTCACCCGCTGCGTACCACCCTATATATATAAAAAAAAAACAGATGTTGGCCGATTGTCAAAATTATTCGATATGCGATATTCGACAAATCTCTCAAAAATCGTTCCAGCCGTTTCGGAGGTGTTTTGAAACAAAAGAGACTGTTTTAAAAAACTACGCTCTAGAATTTGCGGATTGTGTGGAGTAGAACTTTTAAAACATTTACATAGTAAGAGATCAAAAGATATCTACAGGGGATGTTTAATTTAATTGTTATTAACATGCTGATGTAAGTGACTGGAGTCGTAAATGCTATCAGGATCGGAATCTAGTCGATAAAGAATGTTCGATAGGAAGTGAATTGTATAAGGCTTATCTCTTTGTTAGAGAAATGTGATACGATTTCTAACTAGTATTTGTATATAGATGTTGTTCTTCCATTTTTTTATTGACTAGCTAATTAGAGGCGATGTATATTTATTTTTAGTTCACCAACAATTGTCCACACTGGTTTTATACTTAAACTAACGTGTGAAAAATAATAAATATTAGTGTAACAATCACTTGAAGGTAAACACCGCATGCATATTTAAGTTGTACAAGAAAAATAATTAAATTTAACTAATGTATATTTAAGTTACTTATAATTTAAACCTTAACATTCTAAACAAAGAATTCCTAATAAAAAAATTCTAAATAGAAAAATATTGTCCGCTAAAAATATCCGATATATTTAGCATAGAAATACTGTGCGATAACACTTTTAATTAGCAGTTACCGGTGTCACGATACTTGTTCTTGACTTCTTGATGTTAAATTACAGCTCTATATGTATAAAATTCTCGTGTTACAGTTTTCGTTCCCATACTCCTCTGAAACGGCTGGACCGATTTGAACGAAATTTTGTGTACATATCGGGTAGGTCTGAGAATCGGCTAACATCTATTTTTCATAGCCCTAAGTGGGCAGCGAGTGAAACCGCTGGGCACAGCTAGTTTATAATAAAAACGTTGATATACTTTCGTGTTTATTGGGTTCCGTACCTCAAAAGGAAAGAAATGGAACCCTAATAGGATTACTTAGTTCTCCGTTGGTGAAGACCCTTTATCGCGGCAACCTATCGCTCAACCACTGCGCCAACCGTGTCGTCATTGATGGTGATGAAGATGAAACTGATAATAGCATAAAAATAAACAATAGTTGAAGCATCAATATTCATAGTTAGACCACACACAAAACTTCACAAGTGGAATCAAATGAAATGACCTCACAGATAAATATATTCGTGGTGGATATTTCAAGACTAGAACTAGGTACATATTTATACCTATACTAGCTTTCACCCGCGGCTTCGCTCGCGTTTAATTCGGGGTAACACAGTTCCCTTTTTGCTGATTTTGCAGGTACCTGCTACTTGTAGTTTTTGACCTAGCGCCTTATTTATTGTAATAGCAAAGCTAAGTTTTCCCTTTTCTTCCCTATTTCTCCCACATTTCTTACTTTTTTAAAGAAAAAGTTAGCCTATGTCCGTCTCCAGGATCCCAACTATCTCTGTGCCAAAATTCATCAAAATCGGTTTATCCATGTAGGCGTGAAGACGTAACAAACAAACAATCTCACTTTCGCATTTATAATATTAGTAAGGATAAAGACGTTTATTATTATAATTGAAGACAAGCTTCTGGCTAAACAAAATCAGCTGCTTTCGGTTAAGCTGCGATTGCCTAGGTTGGTCTGTGGATGGGTGACCACCCATTATAAACTGAGTTACCTCCGTGCCTCGGAAAAGCACGTTAAGCCGTTGGTCCTGGCTGTCATTTGCAGATCTTTGACAGTCGTTACCGATAGTCAGTTTCTCGAAAGTCAACAACCAGTCTTACCAAGGGGTATTGTATTATCCAGTACTAACTGGGCTGTAGACTACTGTAGAGGTCAGATAGACAGTCGCTCCATGTAAAATACTGGTACTTATATGCGTTCGGTCAGACTGGAAGCCAACCCCAAATTTGGGAAAAGGCTAGGCAGATGATGATTCTTGTTCAACTTTGTGTATGGTGGGACAAGTTATGCAACGCGACTGGTGTAAGGTATTCCCACTTTCGTTGTTATAAGTCCGGTTTAAATGAGATGAGAGTGTATCGTTAACGTATCGGTGCCCGCGGCCTTCTTCAGATGCGCGGGCGCCGCTGACCGTATAAGAGAGAGTTAGAAGGTGAAGTTTGTAATGTTTTTGAATGGATGGAAGTATCATGGATGAAAATAGGTGTTCAATAAAACGTAAACTATGATAAATGAGTTTCTCACAGATTTAGTATATTTATTTATGCAATATAGTATGAAAATATATTCATGTTTATTTTTTTTCCGTCATGTAACTCGTGATGGCTCAGAGGGGCGCCGCGAGACGACTCCCGGCCACCGTAGATGCGGGCCTGTGGGCGGTGAGCAAGGGGTAGTTCACCGTCCGTCCGTCGATTGACGACAGGCCTTGTCGACGGCGCGTTCGTGTTTCACGCGCGCCTCAAAGAGAGTCAGCAAAGCAGAGGGGCTTGCCAGAGCCTCTGCCTGCCGGGGTTGCGGGTTGTTCGAAAGAGATACTGCGGCCTCGGAACGTAAAGGGCAATAGAAGGAACATGGGTGGGTTTTAGTCAGTACAAGTCTGACATGCCCCCCGCTCCGCCCAGAGCGGGGGAAGTCATTGGATGATTTCCCACCAGAAAAAAAAGACATCACAAACATTGGTGATAGAAAACCTGGACTGCTAATTGATTTAAGTCTGATATCGCCAATCCGTCTTGAACAAGAGTGGTGATAAATGCTTGTGAATTCTCTGTATGAGAAAAGGGCCTTTGCCCAGCTGTGGGACAGTCTGAGGCTTATTATTGTTGTTTTATATCTCCTTATAATATTTAGCAAAGATGATTAAATTTTTACAAAATAAATTATGTATCCTTTTATTATGTATTTTCTTAAAATTTTACAAATATTCAACCTTAATTACAATATAAAAAAAAAACTCCACGAAAGGATACAAGATGTTGAGAATTTCAAACAGAACCGGTGTCCAGCACTAGTTAAGTTTCGGAAGCAATATTCCACTACCATAAACAACTTTACCAAGAAAACATTACATTATTACTCTTTATAAGTGACTAAAATATCAGGCATATAAAAAGTTGCCATATAAGAAAGAAAAAACTAAAATACTGTCATTCATTTTTATCGTTACGGTGACGATGCAATATCTTACAATTTGTCGGACATGTTAGCTACATCCTTACTAATATTATAAAAGCGAAAGTGAGTTTGTTTGTTTGACTGTTTGTTACGTCTTCACGCCTTAATGGCTAAACCGATTTTGATGAATTTTGGTACATAGATAGTTGGGACCCTAGAGACAGACATTGGCAATTTTTATATAAAAAAAGTGCGGTATGAGGGAGAAAGAGGGAAAACTTAGCATTGCTATTACAATAAATAAGGCGCAAGGGCAAAAACTACAGGTAGAAGGTACCTGTAAATCAGGAAAGGGGAACTGTGTTATCCCGAATTTAACTCGAGTGGAGCCGCGAGCAAAAGCTAGTTTAATATAAACGTGTATACAAAATTATGAAGTTGGTAAATTAAATTAATTCGGATTATGTACTAAAAAAGGATGCTGTTTGATTGTTTTGTAAACTGGTTTTGAATTTAAGGGCAATTGAATGATATATGGCGGTCGATTACTGGCTCAGCATCATTCTAAACAAATATTAGTCGGTTTGTTTGATTAGATCTAGATGAAGAAAAGTTTTTAGACATGGCTAATTATTTTAATGTTTGTGTAGTATTAGCAGTACATCAATGACTGCCCCCTTTATACTCGTACTAGCTTACGCCCGCGACTTCGTCCGCGTGGTATAGTTACTTTGGGCTTACGCTAAGTTTAACCTGCGTGATGACTGAAAAAGAAATTGGCCTATGTTCGTCTCCAGGGTCCCAACTTTCTCTGTACCAAAATTCATCAAAAACGGCTTGGCCATTTAGGCGTAACGACGTAACAAACAAACAAACTCACTTTCGCTTTTATAATATTAGTAAGGATTATAAGCTAGTCTGGTAACCAAGCAAGTAGGGATTAGACCGCCATTGTAATCACAGAACAAGTCATATTGAAAAACAGTTGTTTAATTTTAATATAGAATAGAGTATATTCTATTCTATTGTAACGTTTTCAAAGGGTTATCTAAGATAATTTGGAGACCTCTGAGAAGTTTGAAAAAATATCATTAACTTTTTTTGCATTACACTAGGAAGTTCTCATGCATTGTGGTTGCATTTACAAACATGTGAACTGACATATACAAACAGCCAGACCTGAAACAACTACCTGTAGGTCATGTAAATAATTGTTCTGTGCTGAAATAGAACCCGCGAGACTCAACGAGGCAGAAGCCAGTTCATCACCCACTGCGCCACGAGACACAAACACATTATTGCTTTCTATTTAATTAAAACGTAAAAAAGTTGCAAATTACAAAATGACAAAAATAAAGAATTTACTCATTTATGGACATGTTTATTCATTTCAAAATAGTCATGTAACCTAGTCGATAAACATAGGCTATCGACAACTAGAGCTAATTCACATTAAATAGCCGTGAATGGGGTGTCTTGTGCAATTTGCAGACACTGAGCGGCAGTGAGCGGCCGCCAAGATAGTAATGAGAGCGATTGACGGCTAGTGAGGGGATGTAGTCGATTATTGCAGCAAAGATTATCGATTAATTAATCTGTAACTTGATTTTATGACGCTAAATTTAGGTTAAGGGGACAAAGATGTAGTTTGGATAAGCTTATGACATCGTAAATGCTGTTTTGATGTTAAGGAGAGGGAAAGCTACTAATTTAGTATTAATTTTAATTGAAGGGAAACTTTATTGGAGAAGCAACTACAAGAAAGCAGCAAACTAATTTTGCAATATATGTAATAAATTATAAAAGTACATATTATTTAAATTTATCGATAACTTGCACTTGTAGGTAAAGCTTACATTCTGTTTGCCCTCCAGGTGTAAATCACTAAATTGATACAAAATCACCCTTAAATACATACGATCGACACTAAACGACGCTAGTTGACTAAATAACAGACTTCAGTCGAAGTTAAGTGAAAATAAAATGTAGTTCGGACTTGGTTTAATATTAGAGCGGTTTATAAGAGGTTACTGTAATGACGTCGAATTAAAAAAGCAGATTGTGCCTGCTCTTTGCAGTATAAAAAAGTGTTGAAATACGTTGGTAATTTTAAAAAAATGCTATTCGAATACGGTATAATCGATCTTTCCATTGAATAAATTATTAGTTCAATAATATTCGGATAAACTATTCTAAATAATAAACGAAGAGAAAGTTCTAACACACTTCATTGATCTACCATGAAACGTACTATAAAAGACAATTTCACAGTCAATAATTGTAAAAACTTAATCATAGATCACGGTCACTAGATGGCGCTAGTTGCGCAAGCGCGTAATAGCGGTCAGTCACGCAACGACCACACACGAGCGCGGACGTGTCAAGAGTGAAGTAATCACTGTTATTTATCTAATTAACGCACGGATAAAGCGGGCACGAGTGTTTTTCATTATTGTAGGGTGGAAATAGGTAATGAATGACGTGCTTGGAGAGGATAGCTCGGAGTTTATTTTCATTTTTTTTTTTTTATTATAAACCGTTTGATGGAGAGAATTACGTAAAGGAGATAGGCCTTTACTTTTGCACAAATCATGTTTCAAGATCCAAACTTGTTATTAATATTTGCTCATTATGGAAGCAGCAAAAATTTTGATCTAGCATCCACTAAAATTGAGGAATTCTCAAGATATTTGCTCTTTGTAGAATACTGATATTTTCTGCATCTATTTTGAACGGAAAATCAAGCTAGGAAAATACTAATAAAGTCACTACACAAGATCGATGACTGACAATAAATCAAAAGTCTTTCGAGTTTCGTTCTTAAATTTTGACTGCGTGTCTATCACAGCTCTACAAATTCCAAACATCTGTTGTTTACAAACAATATTTCAATTAGCTTACCCAACACTTTGGAGCTATCAAGTACCTATTAAATCTTATAATTATACCAAGATTAATAGATTCAAACGGCCAAACCCGATTTGAGATCTCATTTCCCCTGGTTAATCTTCTGTGGCATCTTAAGTAGCCAGTGTAAATATAACGGTAAGTTTTTATCAGCTAGTCACCTCTTCACCTCCGTTTATCAGTTACTGTGACGTTAGATAACTGTCTCATTTTTACCGCATTTATCTTAAGATATCCGTCGGCCTTCGGAATTAGTTGTGTAGAAATGTTAAGAGGGAGATTATTGTCCGAAGAATTCAATTAGGAGATGATGCCTTGACCTGGCGTAGAAGGTATGGAATTTAATGGATGTTTAATATTTACTATGACAATATGATTATGAACTGACATTTTGCCATTGTTAATAGAAGATATTAGACGGGCAAGATAGTATTAAGCTCCATTGTCTGACGTCAAAATTATATAAGAAACTACTAAAAAACTGAACAAGAAAAATAGTTGAAACAATTCCAAACCCAATCGATCAATGCTCCCGCAAATTTGAGTCATCAAAACATCTACGTCAAAAACTACCTCAAGAAACTCATTACAGTAGACGAAAAATATTAAGCAACTTAATGCCAGGTTAACAAAAATAGATAATAATGCATCGAGACATGTCAAGTAATGAAATTATAAAGTGTAAGATAAAACCAAAGCGGGTATAAATAATAATTATGGAGAAAGTTGGTAGCATTGAGGTGCACTGAGGGCCGGTTTGGGCCCACCGTAGCGTCGATTAGATTATGACTGAAAATATTTGGTCAGATGCTTTATTAAGTAGTTTGTCATTGGGATCAGAGATTAAAGCTTCACTATCTACAGATATTGGGACATCTTGGACAGTAAATGTGCCTTTGAGAACGAAAATATGGTCTGTAGCAGGTTTATGATCCTTAATTAGTTGAAAGAAAGTGGGAAACGGTCTGTTTAATAGCAGGCTTGGATAGAAAGCTGGTAATGTACGGCTGTTTAATAGATTCTTTCGTAATTATCACTTCTGTATTACCCTTTGGAGTTGGCAGGCGTGACGGTGATTTTTCTTGATTAATACTAGTGACTATAAAAGTATTTTGAACATCGTTAGGGTATGTTAGATCTTATCCTATGTTTTTTTAGATACTTGTTTTAGGTGCTTACAATAAAGAGTAACTCTAGAGTTATTAACTTTAATGTTTTTTTTACGTTTGTATACATAACATTAATGTGTCCATAAAATTAAATAGACACATGAATCATCTAAATTCTAGCTATAAAACATTGCCCAATATTCTTTGTGACATTGTCGCGACTGATTTTACGAGATTGTCCTCATCAAACCGCTAATGTTCGCAATTAATTGATTTATGATCATTGACCGTGACAGATAGAGCGCGAATTGAAACTGACTATCAATTTCTTATAGTACCACTTCAATTGTTCACATAAATCACACAATTCTGGATAGTTTAAAACTCAATAAGCTAGATTTGGTAATAAAAATATTTGACACTGGTTTTTTTTTTATCTTTGACATATCTTTGAATTGTGGTTTATTTTTTTCTTACTAGCGTTATTGAAACAATATTGTTGTGTGAGTATAATTTATAAGATCTTATCATTGGATTTTCGAATTTCTTTTTATTTGTTGTGCGGTTAGTGCCTAACCTAGTGTCACAGTTTTATGCCGCCCAAGAGCCTATGATTTGGCTTTACATTCCGTCGTGTGAATCCAGAAAATCAGATGTACGTGTTTTGAGTTTATGAATAGAAACAATTAAAACTTATTATGTTTGGATTTAAATTAAATGAAGTGTAGTGGCACTTGTTGCCAACATAATAAACAAATTCTATTGGTATCAAATGTCTATTTCCGCTTATCGGTTGGTGTAAGGTTAGCCAAATGCATCTCATAACATTTCCAGCACGATTAGAAACACATTATCGGTTACTCAGTCTATGAATCACATGTTAATACGCCCACAAATACATCACAAGGAAAAGCACGTGACACTCACGATCTGTCAGTTTGTAGGTTCCGAGGTCGATGTTCGGCCTTGTTCGGCGATTTTCGCGCGACTTCGGTCGTGACGTCACTAGCCGCGCGACGACGTGCTCCCGCGCACGTATGGCACCCTAGTAGTGACGTATGCGAGCATAAATATCGATAAAAACAGAACGGTTTATGTTTATGCAAGGTTTCGTCACGTGTATGCGTAAATGTGAAACAATTGATGTTCTCGTGATTGTTGTATGTGATGAGACGGTTGCGATGTTAATTGCCATTGTCTATACTTTATTTATTGGATTTAACCGCAAAGTAGGAAGTTAGTAATCTAAGGCTTACCCATAGTTATGTTATAGAATAGACGGGTATTTGAATACTACAAGTGTGCGGTATTACTCTTACTAGCAACTAAAAGTTCCTAATAAATGTAAGCATCTCCATGCAAGTATTCCCAACACTAATCAAAGAGTTTATTACATGACAGTGCGATTAGTAGATGTCTAGGACAGTTATACAGCGTCGGTTTGATAAGAATAGCGCCGTTAGATCTATTTTAACTCGAGGCCGAGACAAAATGTCGTTTGTAATCGTGAACGCCAGATGACTCACAATTAGTCGTATTTACGCGTCAAATAATATTTTGCGGGCACGCGTAGGATGAACTTTATCGATATTTGTGATTTACTCATTCTTTGTTGTCCCATCACTAACGTTGTTTCGATAGGATATTTTGACCAAATATTATCATATGTAATATTCCTAATATTTTTATGAATGAGTAATTTATTCATGACTGAATATTTTTTGCAGTGTGAACGATAGAGTTATTTAAATGAGGAGTTAGTTGCGCTAACAAATTAATACCGTACAAGTTTTAGGTGCGTGGTTTAAATTCTTTAGGTGCATGGCTTCTTGACCCAGACTCGTATGTTTGGTTACGTTTTTATGCAGACAGATTGTCCGATAAAAAGATTTGAACTCATGAGATTTGAGAAAAGCGAAACGTTGTTTGTTTTTCTTTTAATTTTCTCAATATTTTATGACGACAACCGTGTCCAAAATTAGCAGTTTGATGTGTGCAGAGCGTTGTTATCGATCTATGGTATGACAGTACCAAACATGGCCCTTAGAATTTAAATGCTTTGATTGCATTTCAGGCACATTTAATTTGATATTCAGAGTTTTTTTTATCGACTAGTGCACGTTATCGATAAAGGTGAACGACATCACTAAACAAATGTTCCGCATAATTATAACTCGTGCAATGCTTTGAGACAATTACGTTAGTTACTATGTATATAATTACGCTATGTAGTTATTTACATAGCTGTAATATATAGTATTTTAACAATTATGACGAGAATACAGTAAATCAGCAGAATCACTCTTTGTATTAGTTTATTAAGCATTGTGGTATTTCTGATGGAGAGGAGAATAGTCCTCACGCCTTTATTTTTTATAAGGGTTACGTACCCAAAGGGTAAAACCCTTTTACTAAGATTCCGCTGTCTGTCTTTCCTATCGTTAACAAACACCGCGACATGATAATTGTATATGTATATTAGATGGTACGGAATCCTGCGTCCTGTTTAAATATTAAAATAAAAAAAATAATTGTTTCAGGCATATCCGTTTGGAGTCGTTCCTGTTGGATTGGCCAGAGGAGTTAACACCGAGATAGTTAAAAACGAAGGGGAATGCGGGAGACCTTTGTCCAGATGTGGGACAAAATAAACTTATGAAAAAATCCCATAGTTATTGAAGTCTTTAAAACCATATAAACTCTGACATGGTTACTAAAATTAACGGGATATTTGCCATGTTTGTTTTTTGTTTCGAGTTTCCGATATTTCGGCGATGTTGCAAACGCCATGATCACAATAAAAAATATCGGAAACTCCAAACCAATCAACAAACATAGTAAATATCCCGTTTCAAGTGTTAATTATAATCCCATAGTAAATTACATTCCATTAAAATCACACATTAAAGAAATACAATAGAATTAGAATGAAATGAATGTTATGTAATATATTACGGTGTTAGTACAACGCTATCATTGTTTCAGATATTACTGCCAAGTAAATATGAATCTACTGTTGTATTACAATAACATAGTTATACGCTGGCAAGGATCCCTGTTGCCATGCTGTTTTTGAAATTCAATTGAGATATATAAGCGAAGGGTCCTTTTTTCGTGACTTTTTGTGGTTAAAAGGGATCGCTTAAAATTAACGTTAGAAATATTTTTCGGCAAAATTATAGAATTTATACAAAAATAATCAAGGTGACAATTAAGATGGCTAACGTAACCTACATTTATTTTATTATTGTTATATGTGTATTTATAAATATTTGCGATGCATTATAGGTGCAATCTTTTTTTTTGTTATTTTGTAAGTTCGTCATAATTCCGTCAACATTTTTCTTTCTTTAATTATTATTTAAGATGAAAATATGAAGATGTCAGTTCAAAGCTGAGTGAAAAATAATCCTCTGGGCTTAAAACTTATTATATTTAAGACAAGTGATTTTAGTAGGTATTTACATATTTAGAACATGATACACACAAAGTCAGGGTAGCAAATCTTGTTATGTACAATTAATACCTACATTTTTTCATCCACTAAAAATGTTAATACCATTTAATTAAATTCATTTTAATTTTGCTAATCTCTTAGCAAGATTTATTGATTTTTAATTTATGATAAATAAATGCTAAATAAACCCATTAAACATTTTGTTTCTTTAAACATTTTGACTAAAATCCCATTGATAATAATTGATAAGCAATTAATGTGAATTTAGTAGTTCTAAATCAGTTGAAACTAATTCATCAGAACTAGTTGCGGAATTGGATTAAACATTTTGATATTTTTTGTTCGTCTGTTGCACTTATTAGGAGCTACTTAATCCTTACTAATATTATAAAAGCGAAAGTGAGTTTGTTTGTTTGTTTGTTACCTCTTCACGCTTTAATGGCTGAACCGATTTGGATGAGTTTTGGTACAGAGATAGTGGGGAACCAGGAGACGGACATAGGCTAATAATTGAAAAAAGTGGGATGTGAGGGAGAAAGAGGGAAGAGAAGGGAAAACTTAGCGTTGCTATTACAAATCAATAAGGCGCAATGGGAACTGTGTTACCCCAAATTTAACGCGGGCGAAGCCGCGGGTGAAAGCTAGTTCAACATAATTTACGTTATCTGAATCTTAAAAATAGGAAAAAAATCACACGTGTTGCGCCGACCCCAAATAACATGGGGCAAGAGCAGAAAGATCCGGGGTTGCGGGTTGTTCGGCCGAGTAACCGTGGTTCGGAACACAAATGGCAAAAGAAGGAACATGGATGAGTTATTAATAGTCAGTAAAAGTCTGATACTCCCCCCCCCTGCTCCGCCTATAGCGGGGGAAGTTATTTGATGATTTCCACAAAAAAAGAGGCTCTTTTTTGAGAGATTATATAAATAGATGAGGGACATGTGACTAAAAGAGTAATGGATCTGAATGTTGATGGACGGAGAGCGAGAGGAAGGCCAAAGAAAAGAAAAGATGGATTGTGTTAGGAATGATATGAAGGAGAAAGGAGTAAATGAGGCCGTGACGTCTGATAGGGGAGAATGGAAGAAGAAAACGTGTTGCGCCGACCCCAAATAGAATGGGACAAGGGCAGGAAAATGATGATTTAAAGTTACTGAATTTCACCAATCAATTAAGTCATTTACTATTCCTTTTAAAGCTATACAAGAAAATGTATTTGTTATTTATGATATTTAATAATGGCAGCTGGCAGAGAGAAAATATTATTATTATAAAATAAATAAATATCGACTGAATCTTTGAATGTTAATACATTCATAAGAGTGAACAGACATAATAAATCGTAAAAACGTTTTACAAAAATATCCCGGTGTTTAAAATAAAATAAAAATCTGGCCAAATACGAATCGCACTCGAGCACTGAGAGTTAAGTACACACGACGGCAGGTCAACCTACTCTAAACTATTATAACCTGATCTGTCTACTAGGGATCGCACACCGTAGTAGAGAGATCAGGTTAAAATGGTTGTTTGTAGTATGATGTGCCGTCGTGTGTACATACTTGCGATATAGCCAGCCATATCTTTTGACTACATAAACTCATAGCATAGATTTTTTTCACAATTCCAAGGGGGTCACAGATTTCAGTTTATGAATTCGTTTTAAACTCCATAACAACGTTTTTAAATTCCAAAAAAAAATTCACAATGTCCTTTCTTATTCTGTAAACAAAAACGTTACCCCACATCAGGAATTTCTCCTGTATCGTGGGTGCGTTTACAAACATTTAAACTCACGTACACAAACAGTAATAGTTTGGAGCACACTACTTTGTAAATAAGTAGATATCAATAAATTATATTAATTACCACATGTAAACATGATTGGTATTCAGTACCTGCTAATTAAAGAAACATCTTGTTTGTGATAACATTCACATGAATTAGCACAATTAAACGAGTATCCTGGCTCATTACCGTAACTATTTATAGGTTTTTTCATATGTAGGTATGTAATTCGATCTCGTATCGTGTTTACGATCGAAATCATAAATGTTGCTGTTCTTCTTATCAATAGTAAGATCAACTTGTATATAGTAATAAAATAGCTATTTAAAACTTCTGTTTGTATTACTTTACATTCTTTTGATTGCCGTAAAAACTACATATTTATCTATTTTTATCATCATCTGCTTAGCTTTTTATATTATGTTGTCGCTTGCAGTATGACCGGATTCAGCTGAATAGGCACTATTATTCTACATGGAGCGACTCCCTATCTGACCTCCACTACCCAGTTAATAACTGGGTAATACGATGCTCCTTGGTAAGACTGGTTGTCATACTTTTGAGCTACCGACTACCTTTAAAGACAGTCAAAAAACTACAAATGGGAACAAAGGGAACCGGAGACTTAACGTGTTTTCCGAGCTACGGAGGAAACTCGGTATGTAATGGGTGGTCACCCATCCACCCCATCCACAGATCAACCAAGTGCCGCTTAATCTCAAGCTTCAATATTGAGCCGCACGGCTGGTATTATGTAGCTTTTATTTAACTTACCACATAGGTAACAAACAAAACTGTTTTACTTTTAGAGGTTTAGATGATTTAAGAAAATTAAAATTTAATTTTTACTACCTGACTTATAAATAAAGTAAAAATAGCGTCAACAATTCGTCCTCAACGCTGTCAGTTGGCAATGTCCCCAAGAGACTGGCCGCGTTGCCACGTTGTATGGCAACGCTAAGCCTCTGGCCAAAGAAAAGTAAAAAGAGATAAATTTAATAAGTTGGCTAGCACTATGAAAAAAAAATGGTCCAGACGTCCCGATGGCAGAATGTCTGACCACTTTCTTTACGTGTTTTTTCGCTGGCAGTCGAGGTACTAAATATTGAAGATAGGTATCAAATAGAAGTAAAAAGGTTTGGTGTTTTTATTAATATTAGTATTTTCTAAACACCAAATATCTCTATTGATTCAGGGGTCCTGACGCTTACCAGCCCTTGGGTCACGGAAATTTCAAAACGTTTAAATTTCTCTCAGTTTCAAGAGAGGTTTAGATGGTTGTTTTGTCATTAAACTGTGTCTGTTTGGTGAAACGTGAAAATGCCCAAATAATGCACCATATTCATAACAGTAACAATGGCCTTAAATCTCCCGTTACAAGTTGAACATAATGGCACCATGTTGTATTTGTATTTACAACCCCATTTCACAAGTAAGACCCTTATAGGAAATTCGAAGACAAATAAGCTCTGTTTATTTGAAACTTTGTTTAGGGCGCAACATATCTCATAATGTGAAAGTGTTTGTTTACGCACTAGGTTGCGAAACTGTAGCGTTTTATTACTGTAGTCAATTCAAAAATCCCAGGTTTTATCGTGCAAAACATTCCGTGTATGAGTCCGTCATTCATTTGTTTTTTTTTAAGTTTTGTACTATTGTAGTCTAAAAAAGTTGTTTTGGAGACAACATTTCTTGTATTAGCGAGTTTCGTTAATAAAAATTACACGCTAGATGCCCGTAGGTTTATTACGGATTTTGCATGCATTACTTTAAAATTACGTGATTGCATTGCAAAACATTTGGCATGTATTAAGAAGCTCAGAAGTCACTGCAGCTTAACTGCCAAGTGCGTTCTCTCCTCTATTATCTTTAGTGTCGTCGTAAACTAAGTTCTATACAGGCATACCCACGGGCAAAAGTATGTTGTGACTTAGAATAGAACATAAGTTAAACAAAGTAATGACCTGGGTCTGGTGCTTCAGTTTAAAAGTGTGTGGAACTGTTGTGGTTTTACTGATGTGTGGGTATCTGTGTCTATAGTGGAAAGAAAGAAAGAAAAAACATTTATTTGTCGCAAATTACGACGAGCACACAAAATAACAAAAAAAAAAAACATTAAACATTCAAAGCATCACAAACAAAGTGGTGGGTCCTCTTGTAACGTGGGTGCATTTACAAACAATTTAAATCCCATACACAAACAGCCAGACCCGGAACGACTATCTATGTAGGTCATACAAATATTTGTTCCGTGCTAGGATCGAATCCGCAACACCCGATCGCTCAGCCACTGTGCCAACCGTGTAGCCAAAACAATTGACCTTTCTGCGGTCACCACTCTTCGAAATCTATGCACATTCAAACCTAAATCCTATTAACACATATTAGTGCACCTCTCCACGGTCCAACCAAAAATCACCATTGAAAGCCAACCTACAAATTCACTTGTCCGTTTCAATTTCCCGCGGCCAGCCTGACCTGTCATATTTGGAGCAAATCGAATACTGTATCAGATCAACTGTGTATCGGTCGAGAGCACCGTGACAGGCGGCACTAATCGCAATTTCCTGGGAAAATCATAAGCTGCGCCTGAGTTCGTTAGGCGAGGATATTTATTCGTGGATCTAGAGGAAATTTCACGATTTATTTTTGTATAAGGAAGTTTATGGGGTTTATTGTGTAGATGGGTTGATTTATAATCTATAGATGAATCTTTAAGGCCTTTGATGGATTATCTGGTCATCAGTTCTAAGGTTTTTTAGGGTTCCGTACCTTAAAAGGAAAACACGGAACCCTTACTGGATCACTTTGTTGTCCGTCTGTCTGTCACTTCGGGAACGCGTAAAGATATCGAGTTAAAATTAAAACCATATACTCAACTCTTTGGCCCTTTAGTGCTGTGAACAAACCAATCGTATAAGACTAGGCAGTCAAAAAATAAAGCTGTCTATGTCACAAGCTTGTACGGAACTCTCGCTGCCCGAGTCTGACTCGTCTTGACCGGTTCTTTTTCAAGGGTTCGGAAAACTTAGTGCGCAATGTGAACTGTATAATTACACCATTCATTTCGTTAGACGATTAAGGGGAAGGTGCGACCATGTCTTATTTTTTCTTACAAGGGAGGGAGTCTTATTGATAGTTTTTGTGGAAGATAAAAAATAAGGCTCGGGCAACCGTCTGTGTGCTGAGGTGTAAAAACCTTTCTAGATACAAATTATAGAAAAACAAACGTGTATTGATAATTTCCTTTGACTATTACATTATTATTATTTAACAGGAGACGTATTGTTATTTCTTACCCACTAAAAACCATATCAAATTAAAAACATCGGAATTTCCAAAGATGCGAAATTCCCTGCGGTCATTATATAACAGCGAGGTTAACATAGATAAATTAATATTGTAACACATACTACGCATTAAATAAGAACCATACTAGGCGCTTAGGAGTAGTTTGATGAAAAAATAATAACATATCACACCTGTTACCCACGGAAGGTTAAGCAGAAGCGTTTTACTCACGGGTTGACCACTGAAAACCAGCGCTGTGCTGTGGGCTCCCAAAGCACAGCATCATGCTGAGTGGTGACCTACCTGACGCAGTCACGACGTGCAAGCTATTCTTGTTTTGTCCCATAAATGTTTGTGATACTTTGCATGTTGAATGTTTATTTTTTTGTTATATTGATGCTCGTCGTAATTTTCGAAAACAGTATCCTATGTGTTATTCCAGACTATAATATCGACATAACATAGGTACAGACGGCTGCACATCAAGCTACTACAATCTGTCAGATTTCTTTCATAGATTTTCGACTTTATTTCTCAAGTATTAGGTTCAAGGTTCATTGGGAAAAATTGACAGTTTCGGGTAGCTTGGCCTGCAGGCGTCTGTACATTGGACACCCTCAGCACCGCTGACACAATCTTTTCGCTAAACCTTTTTTAAAAACTGTCGCCTGAGCTGAATAGCCTGTTTGTCGTATGCTTAAGATGCTCAACGCCCTCCTGACTGCCCACCCTGAATGTGCTGTGTTTGCGGATGAATAGAATAAAGTCATGCTAGTATGTCTGGTGTTTTGTGAAATAAAGTATACAAGAGTATCCACTGCTCCGTGTTAGTTTTACTTCTATTTAATAAGTTAATTATTGTAATTGGTGTTATAACTGTTTTGATTAACTATAAAGAAATAAATAATCTAGCTCTGTGCCAATTTTCTTTAAGATCCATTCAGCCGATTTGACGTGAAAGATTAACAAACATCAATACGGGCCTCTTGGTCTAGTGGTTAGTGGCCCTGACTACTGAGCCGGAGGTCGTGGGTTCGATTCCCACCCAGGACAAACTTTGTGTGATGAGCACGATTGTTTGTTCTGTGTCTGGGTGTGATTTATCTATAATATGTATGTATTTATAAATTATATAAGTATGTATATCAGTTGTCTGGTTACCATAACACAAGCTCTGCTTAGCTTGGGATCAGATAGCCGTGTGTGAGTTGTCCCAAGATATTTATTATTTTATTTATTAATACATCCATCCATCCTCACAAACATTCGCATTTATAATATTAGTAGGATGTTTTTATGGGATTGCTCCCATGTAAAAGAGAGCGTGTCTACCAATCAAAATCAGACTGTAGCTGCAACTTAGAAATTCCTAAAAGGAAAACCCAGCTTGAATAATCAAAAATTACGAGTTCAAGGATCTCTGAGGTTATTTGGACGATTTCATACTTATTAGTAACATCAAATTAGACTAGATTATTTTGGAAGTCTCTAAGCAGATTCTATAGCAGAACTATCTTTAGGTATTCTGTCTTAGTAAGATTCTGTTAACTTTAGAGACATAAAAAACAGGTTCGTTGTATCTTAAGCCGTAACGAATTGTGTTACCTAGGGCAAAAAATGTTTTAAACTAATGGAAATGAAAAAACTAAGTGGATTCACTAGTGCCTAGATAAACGTACCGATTATAAAATAATCTAGAATGTTTAGATAGGATTGTTTTATTGTTTTTAATTATGTTTGGCGATATATTCTCTGTTTTACGTCCGTGACATCAGGTCTAAGGTCCAGTTGAAAACCAGCGTCGGGCACTAGCTGCTCGGCAGTTTGCTGAACTGGGCCTATTTGGCGCAGCCGTGAGACACACAATTACGTATTTGTATTTTTTATCGTTTAGTTTTAAGTCTTTATCTCATTTTGTGTGTACTTGTGGCATGGGCCAAATAAATTTATTTATTTATTCAAATTGTTTTTCTTTCTTTCTTTATAAGTATAAAGCTCTGATCAAACTGCAGCGAATCTCGAACGGGATGCGGGACTTTAGTGTACGCATGTTCTTATCACGCAGATAGTCGTCAACCTCCTTTTATTGGTGCTGTGCCTAAACTATTGTTTCACGTGCCATCAATGACACGCGTGCCAATTGTTCGCCAATCCAGCTCTAAGCTACCATCATCATTTTCCTGCCCTCTTCCCATTCTATTTGGGGTCGACGCAACACGTTTTCTTCTTCCATTCTTCCCTATCACACGTCACGGCATCATTTACTTCTTTCTCCTTCAAATCATTTCTTACACAATTCATCCATCTTTTCTTTGGTCTTGCTCTCGCTCTCCGTCCATCAACATTGAGATCCATCACTCTTTTAGCCACACGTGCTTCCTACTTTAAGCTATCAATTCACAAAAACTTATATAAGTAACTAAAACTTATTCATACAAACAGACCCAGAGGTCAAGGTAGGGGAAAATATAAAAACATTATCAAACTTATCAACATTTCCGTAATTAATAATACAATGAACTGTGTGTTAAATTGAATAATTAAGATAATATCACGGTCAGTTCAGTGATAAGGTAAGCAGAATTTTTGGGTCATCGTGTCAATAGTAAGGACAAGGTTTTCTCGTTTTATTTCTTTCGTTCTTTGTTTTTGGTAACGTGATGGGAGTTCTAAGTACGGGTTATAGATCACTAGCTGACATCTGACATCGAAAAAAAGTAGGTGTACCTAATAGCCATCATTGGGCACAAATCCAGATTCCGAGGCCGCTGTTGAGGGATTTTTGATGGGAAAACCCAATACCACTTTGCTTGACACGGGATTTAAACCCAGGACTCCATGCTTGCAACCCCTAGACCAAAGAGATAGTCTGATGTAGCGAGATTTTTTTAAAATATGTACTGGTTTAAATATCCATTTTTTTAATAGAAATAGTTTTTGTACTTTCAAATCAATCAATTTCATTCGCTCTATATTTACGTATAAACGGCCCATAATTCCTTTTGTTACTTTCTCACATAACTCAATCGTCAAGTCGTCTGCGATCAAATCGTTAAAATTTAACGATTTCCTTACGTTTATACACCGATTGTAACATTATATTATGATTTCTATCAAATGGATCCCTATTTATTTATTGCCTTAAACTTAATTAGGTGTATGATTTCGTTGTTTATTCGTTATACATTGTGTGTCAACTATTCATATTTGTTCACTAGCTGTTCCTCGCGGTTTCACCCACGCTGCTCAGCACCTGTTGGTCGTAGCGTGATGTTATATAGCCTATAGCCTTCCTCAAGAAATGGACTATCCAACACTAAAAGATTTTTTCAATTCGAACCAGTACTTCCTGAGATTAGGGCGTTCAAACAAACAAACTCTTTAGCTTTATAATATTAGTATAGATAACAAGTCCCTGAAAAAATTGCTGTTCCTGAAATTTAATTGTGTTAAAAGGATTATACTTCTTATCCAAGTATGATAAGAATAACTTTAAACTTAACTATTTTACTTTGCTTTTTTATCGTGAGGCAGCTCTCAGTAACTGGAGGAATTAAAGAAATCCCAAATACCTATAATTATTATGTTTGGACCATATTTACTAATGATTATGTTACAATGATAAACATTCATAGGACGGAAATCTTGAAAAAACATACCTTTTTTTACGGAAGGAAAATGATCAAATAATCTTCCCTATTATGGGCGTAGCGGGAGGGACTGTCAGACTTTTGCTTACTGAAACTCACCCATGTTCCTTCTTTTGCCCTTTATGGTCCGGGGCCATATCTCTTTCGTACAACCCGCAACAACGAAAGAAAAGAGATCTTATATAGTCCAAAGTATATAGGTATCATAATCTGCATCTATCTAGAAAGTTGTACATTTATATTCTAAATCTGCAGTAAGACTTAATAATCCGTACTTACAGGAACCTCATAACAAGCAATAACTGCTCCTAGAACCAGTAAATCCTATAAATTAACAAGAAAATAAAACACAATTTATGGGACACTTATTGAGTGTTGCCAGTTGCAAATACAAGCCAATAACGGATGACTTGCAAATTCAATTTCGCTAGAAACTTTATGTTAAGTTTCTGGTTACATTAATCTGACAAAAATGTTGTTTTTAAGACTGGGTTACATGCCGTGCCGACGGCGAGTTTGCGTTCCACGTGCGCATCAAAGAGATATCATTGCTTGCCAAGCGACTGGTTTGAAAGAGATACCGCTGTCCCGGAACACAAAAAGAAAAAGAAGGAACATAGATGAGGTTTAGTAAGTAAAAGTCTGACATTCTTCCCCTCCACGCTCCGCCCAAAGAGAGGGCAGTTATCTGATAATTATCCGTTAAAAAAAGAAGATCTGCTATGCCTTCTCATAAAACTCTGCCGGCCAACTCTACAGCCTTAGTTGTGAACGCGTGTTTAAAGACAAATTGGGTCTGGTCAGTCATATTAATGTCGACGCGAGGAAGCAGAAATCAGGAAGACAATATATGTAAACTAACCCAGTTATTTCCCTCACTTATAAGAAGTCTATTTATCGCGCCCTATAAAAGGTGTTACCAGTAGTACTTCGAAACATAAAATCCTTACTAATATTATAAAAGCGAAAGTGAGTTTGTTTGTTTGTTTGTTACCTCTTCACGCTTTAATGGCTTAACCGATTTTGATGAATTTGGGTACAGAGATAGTTGGGAACCAGGAGACGGACATAGGCTTATATTTTTTTGAAAAAAGTGGGATGTGAGAGAGAAAGAGGGAAGAAAAGGAAAAACTTAGCGTTGCTATTACAAATCCATAAGGCGCAAGGGGAACTGTATTACCCCGAATTTAACGCGAGCAAAGCCGCGGGCAAAAGCTAGTTATCGATAATCCTATGATAGAGAAATATCGTTGATACGTCCTATAAAGTGGCTGGTCGTAAACTGTTTACGGCGGATATATCTGTGTTCATTGGTAAATGCTGCCATTTGCGATTGACGACGTTGGTAAGGAATTAGGAATGTTAGTAACATAAATTATCTAATCGGAATTGAGTATAGTAATACTTAATTACGTAAATCTTTGGACATAGATCCTTGCCTTGGTTTCATTTATAAAGACTCCATTATATTAAACTAGCTGTGCCCAGCGGTTAAAAAAATGTTGAAAAAAATGTTGGCTGATTCTCAGACCTACCCGATATGTACACAAAGTTTCGTTTAAATCGGTCTAGCCGTTTCGGAGGAGCATGGGAACGAAAACTGTGACACGAGAATTTTATATATTAGAAATATCTGATATTTAAACGTTACTGTTTATTTTCTATCAATCTGTAGTAATATATTTCCCTCAAAAACAAACCTATAACTCCAGAATTAACAAAATCAAATGCCAACAAATAAAGGGACAGAAGTCAGTAGTATCCATCAACTTAAGGCTGTCATACACGTCCAATTATTATGAAACAAGTTGACAAGGGGGACTGTCAAGTGTCACAATCAGTGCTGTCAAATCCGTATTAATGCGGCCCCACAAGGAGGGCAAGTGTCCCTTTTCACGGTCGGCCCAACTTCAATTGTTTATATTTGAATGGGAGTTCTTTTTGACGTTTCGTTTTTGTTTCTTTTTTTTGACGTTGCTCAGTTGTGTTAGTTCACGCCGTTTTTTTTTTGTTTTATTGTGGTTTTGTAAATGATAGTTAATACTAGTTATTCGATAAAATACATACGTCATAAATTCATTCTAACAAAATATACTGACTTACATAATGGATAACGAATTAAAAAGACATTGGCAAGTATTTAAATTGTTCGAAATAAATCTAAATAATAAAATGATCAATGACATCTTTACGATCTGCTTTTTATTTGTGTATGATTTATGCCAGTGTGTAAATCTCTGCCATTGGACGCAAACGTTCTAAATGTCATACAAATAAGAACGAAAAACCACAATATCGATTTAATATTTATTTTAACAAAATATAACCTCACACCAAGATGGCGACTGTAAATAATTTTATATTCTCGTTAAGTGATACATTAAATTATTGCAACCCAATAAAAATGTCTACAAAGAATCGATCGGGTAATTTAAAATGACATGTTTGTATTGAACTAGCGACCGCACCGCAGGTTTGCTTGCATCGATCATCATTCATCTTCTTTTATAACGTTCGATTTAAAATTAATTTTAAAATTATGTCTTCGTCTGAACAAATATTTTTGTTAATATTCGCTTTGATTTTTAATAAAAAAAAACAGTTTATCGAGTAGTTTATTATGTTGTTGCTAAAATATCATTATTTCGTGCTTGTCCGATCGTATCAGCTTAATATTTCGCATTGTCACGATGTTTTTTTGTTGATTTCAGAAAAAAAAGATCTTTAATTAAACAATGATTGACAGGTTGCACATTGGGTTTTTGTTTTCAAATGCTGCGCGGCTACTTAATAAAAAAACGAGATGGACAAAAAGTGTTTCTCAGCATCACGCCTGTTACCCGAAAGGAATCAACAGAGGACACACGTACACCTACGTTTAGCCATATTGAAGATCAAAGAAACGATGGATGGTGTGAAGCAAAGCTAGAAAGGAGTAACTGCTGAGATGACGAGTAATAGAGAACGGCACGGTTGGCGCAGTGGCGGAGTGATCGACTGCCGCGCTGGGTGTTGCGGGTTCGATTTTTTTTGTTATTATTTTTACATAAATAAATGAAGAAATGGAATAAAAATTGAGCAATGGCGTTGTACTCTAATTGCGTAAATTGTTTTCCTGTGTGTACAAAAATTATAATGAATATGACGGGCCTGTTGGTCCAGTGGTTAGTGGCCCTGACTGCTGAGCCGGAGGTCGTGGGTTCGATTCCCACCCAGGACAAACTTTGTGTGATGAGCATGATTGTTTGTTCTGTGTCTGGGTGTGATTTATCTATAATATGTATGTATTTATAAATTATATAAGTATGTATATCACTTGTCTGGTTACCATAACACAAGCTCTGCTTAGCTTGGGATCAGATAGCCGTGTGTGAGCTGTCCCAAGATATTTATTATTATTTATTATAAAATAAATAAATAAAAAATATTGTGTCAAAAATTCACGAAAATCTTTTATCAGACCAATTCTCTGTCCCTTATTATCTAAACAAGATTTTGTCTAAACGAATATTTTACATAATTTCAAAGGGTACAAGTGGAAACTATCAAAGTTTTATCTAAAAAGCGTTTATCTCTATCTAGTAGCCGTATTTCTTACTAACGAGAACCTAAACGGCTATTTATTGTAGGTAAGTTACTTGTAGCAGTAACCAATTTGTTTCACTAACTTATTTTGTGCGCAAAACTTCGCGAATGGCGACAACGGGAAGCTTTAAAACGATAAAAAAACTTTTTTGTAAAATACAAAACTTTTTAAACATAACTAATAAGCGTAAAATAACTTTACTTCGGGTAGTCGGAGACTTTTGATGATTTTGTTAACTACTTTGCCACTGACTTCCGGAAGTTAAGTTATTTTCTACATTTTAGTTTTTTTTTAAAGGTTTTTATTTTTTACAAAAAAGTTTTTTAATTCACCTTTTTTACTTTTGGTACAACGATATATCACATAATTTTTATCGAGTACCTATTCATGTTCCATTGTTACAAAAAAAGTCTTACTCCTTAAATATAGGTCTCCAATCATGGCAATCATTATCATCAGGGCCGGATTTAGGGGAGGGCAACCGGGGCGAAAGCCCGGGGCCTCCACAAGCAGGGGGCCTCCACAATAGACTTCGGAAAAAAAATCTTTCAAATTTCAACTAGTAAACCTAGTAAACTTCTTTTCCTTTAATATTTTTTTTTTCGCTTCTACCTTTACCTACAGCCTAAAGTACTTTATACATACATGATTATTTGATTATATTAATCTTAAATATTAACAGAAACAGAAATCATTAATCTATATTTGTTCACTCCAATCAGGCAATCAGTGAAATATCAAAATCTCAAATGGCCCTGATAAGCACTTCCAATTTACTACCCATCTTGAGGAAGTACCCCAATGGCTCAATGGCTCAGTGGGGTGGTACTTGCCCGCAACCTCGGTGGTTGGGTATTCGATTCCGTGTCTCGACCATTTAAAAAAAAAGTATATACATACGAATTAATTGCAGTATGTGAACAATTGGTGTTCTTCAATTTTAAACTCAATTCTAAATGATTCTTGAATCGGCAATGCGTGCAATCATTGAAATCATTCGTGGAATCCAAACGAAATGATTTCGATAAGTACGAGGAAGCAGCCAAAAAAATATCCCATACTGATGAATATGTACAATCACACACCCGCACCAGAACGAGAAATGTGAGGTTGAATCCACTCGATTACGGGGAAGCACAAAACGCAAATCTGTCACCCAAGGAGGAATACAAAGTATCCGCCTTCATCCCAGTGGTTGACCAGCTATCTGTTTCTCTTACTGAAAGATTGCATGCCTATGAAACTGTACGTTCGAGATTTGGATTTCTGAATCACATCGAAAAGATGGATGCTGAAAATTTGCACGCTGCAGCAGAAGCATTGGTGAAAGTGTATACGGATGATTTAGAGCCTAGTCTTGGTAATGAGTTGGTTCAATTTGTATCTTTGATTGATTCATACAAAAAGGACTATGGAAAAGATCAATCGCCGGAACTATTTTGTCTATTTTACTACCAAATTTTCGAAGATCAAAATTTCAGAGCTACATTCCCAAACCTCGAAATTGCATTGAGAATGTATTTGGTTTTGATGGTATCAAATTGCACTGGAGAGCGCTCATTTTCAAAAATGAAAATTATAAAAAATAGGCTTCGAACCACGATGGGACAAGACCGTCTATCGAAGCTTTCTCTCCTGAGCATTGAAAGCGATTAACTCCCAGAAATGGATTTCAGCGAAATCATCAACGATTTTTCGGCAAAAAAAGGTCGAAAGGTTCCGTTCGTTAACACTAAAGTTTAATTTCAAATAATTCTTGTTTCCGATTATATTCATATGTGTTTGTTAAATACTAAGAGAATCTACTTGGTTTCACAGTAAATTATTTATTGAAAAACTCGACTGAAAAAAATTGTTCATTTTATTTGGAAAATTATTTGGGGCAAGGGGGCCTCCACTCCTTTGTTGCCCCGAGGCCTCTGGACCCCTAAATCCGGCCCTGATTATCATTCTCCTGGCTTTATCCCAATTTATTTATGGTCAGCGCAGCATATCCCTTTCTTACATACTTCTCGTTTTCTTTTCTTTTTTCTTATAAAAAAATTAAAAAAAAAACATTTCCCCACACTAGGATTTCTCCTGTATCGTAGGTGCCTTTACAAACATTTAAACTCACAAACACAAACAGCCAGACCCGAAACAACTATCTGCAGGTATAGGCATACAAATATTTATCCCGAGAGAGAATCGAACCCGCGACACGCAGCGCAGCAGTCGATCGCTCAGCTACTGCGCCAACCGTGTCGTCAATTTGTGTGTTCAATTATAAACTTTTCCATCCTAGCTTTCAATATGTAAGTGAATTGAATATGTAAGTTCCCACTCCACTACTGATTATTATTTTGGTCCCATGAAGAGAGACATTCAGTTTGATGATGTGAATTTCCGATATTTCGGCGTTGCAAGCGCCAAGTTGTATAGCCATGACTTGACGGTACGGTTAGCGCAGTGGCTGAGCGATCGACTGCTACGCTACGTGTACCGGGTTCGATCGCCGCACGGAACATATTTGTATGACTTATAGGCAGTTGTTTTGGGTATAGATATGTGACTTTAAAGTTTGTGAACGCACCCACGATACAGAGGAATTCCTAGTGTGCATGCAGTGTCCATCTATATAAAAATAAGTTAATTATAAAAATAACAAAAATTCACTTACAACAATAAAATACAAACACCAATCAAAATACTTGGTAACCCTGTCCAAAATAGGGCTGTAACACCATCGTTTTACAAAAAAATAATAAAATATTCTATCTCAAATCATTATCTTCGTAATGGGCAGAGGTCCCGACTTCATAAATTGCTTGTATCACAGTTAACATCTTAATAAATAAAGATCTTTCACTACAGATGCTGTGTATTATATTTTGTGTTATTTATGTTGTCCAGAGCCACTCTTTGTGAACACCGAACTTATCAGATGATTTTTTAAGGATATAATTTTAAACTGTGAACTTGTCACCCCTTGTTATGTTTAAATAGGGGTGTCACTTTCCCTAAAATGTTGAACGGTCGGAGAAATTGGTGTTTGTCAAATTGACATACCGTGTTGATTGTCAAATTGACATACTGTGTTGATTGTCAAAAGTATGACCTAAGACAATCTTGTCTGAATGTAAGGTTTAGTTTAAGTCGATTGTCCATTTGATAAACAATTATTCAAGGAGATTCTTGTCATAAATACTGTTTTTATTTGAACTTCGTGTACAATAGTGATACATATACGGACTTAATGCCAGTAATTTTTTGGGTTACATACGACAGTATTGGGTCAGGGTACGAAAATACCGGCCAAGTGCGAGTCGAACTCGCGTACAGAGGGTCCCGAACAAACCTGCGACATAAACGGCCATATCTTTTGACTGCGTAAACTTAGAAGGCTGTTTTTTTCCGACCTCTAAAGGACCACAGACTTGAGTTTATGGTTAAAATTTCAAGATGATACTTCCACACGTTCTTGAGATATAGGGTCTTGACAGACAGACAGACGCACCGCAGTCCTACAGACAAGTGATAAAAAAAGGGTTTCGTTTTTTTCCTTTTGAGGTACGGAACCCTAAATATACAGATACATTAATCAATATTATTACCCACGTATTATAAATGCCTAATAGAATGTTTACTGTTATTTCTCAGAAGACATGGCGAATTAATTAAGTATTCAATTAAATAGCTGTTTAACCGCAGTAGACAGACGGAAAGTGATTTTGAAATAACTAGACACGTTAAGTTAATATATAGTCATAAAGATTATACTTAAATTACAGCGCACAAACGCTGAGCATTCATTTTCTTGCACATATAACTTTTGTAGAATTCTTAAAGCTTCTATAAATTACTTCTCTAACTTTTATATTTTATGCGAGGTTAGAAAATGAAACGTTTGACTTGATTTAATGTTATGTGTGCATAAATTGACTTTTTGGAGTTGTTTATTTTGTACTGAATACTATCCGAAACATTCAACCATGGTCTGTCACAAGAAGCTTTTCAAAATCATGTTTAAAGGCTTAGATTATTGCAGAGGGGTCTGCCAGGGCCGCCTGCCGGGGTTGCGGATTATTCAAAAGAGATACCGCAGCCCCGGAACATAAAGGGTAAAAGAAGGAGTGTGGATAAGTTTTAGTCACAAAAAGTCTGACACTCTCTGCCACTCCGCCCAGAACGGGGGAAGTTATCAAAAATAAAACATTATTTTCAAGTTACTATAATGAGACAACCCTGAACCGTACCAAGTAAACTAATCCTGCGTCAATGATCCTGTGAACATGTTAAATATTATTTATTCTAGAGCTCCGAATATTTGTAGGGCGAGTGGCGACCTCTGGCGGCTTGCCATTGAAATTGAGCGCTCCTCGCCTTACGGAGTCACTTACCACTATTTTATTAAATTACTGGACATTCTTATTAGAGATAAGCTTCTTGAGACATGGAAGAGGCTTCAAAAATAAAGCAACTAGTTTATTCCCGCAGTGTTGCCCGCGTAAAGTTCGATAAGTGTCCCACGGGATAGTTCTACACGGATTAAAATGTTAATAAACAAAATACAATGTTCCAATGCATGGAAACCATAATTATTTTGCAGATGGAAAAACATCAAATAACATCCCCCGCTCTGGGCGGAGCGGGGGGAAATGTCAGACTTTTACCGACTAAAACCCACACATGTTCCTTCTTTTGCCCTTCTATCTTCCGGGGCCGCGGTATCTCTTTCAAACAACCCTCAACATACAGTGACATTTAACAACCCTCTTATGATCTAAAATGTTCATAACTTTTCATACAAAAAGTAATACATTATTTCGTCTCCTCCTTTAAGTAAGAGAGCCCATGATGCTATATTCGTACGATGCTGCCACGATGAGGATTTACTCGATCGTCATAGAGACATTGTGTTGCAAAGCTTAGATGATAAGAAGAAAAAAATGTTAAATAATAATAATATAATAATAAATCAATTTATTTCAGGCGTCGAAGGGCCATACATACTATACACCAATAATCTTAAATTTATAAACTAATACATATTTTATAAAACTATGGCACACGAGGTGACGGCTTCGTATTTCGCTGCGAGTTCGGTATCCTTCCACGAAAACGATAAAAAAATGATATGAAATGAAATAACCCTTTCATAGGTGGGGGAGAGGCTATAGATTTTAAAATATTTTATGTAAAAAATACTATTGCACGGACATTCTCGAGCGCATCAGATATACTATATTTTGAGTTATCTCAATTCAAATCTAGGTGTGCAAAGTTCTACAATTTGACCCAAACCTTTCCCTCTAAATCCAAGCCTCGTGAGTAATACTCACAAATCAACAAAAGCAAGTAAGAGACATAATAATTGACGGGCCTGTTGGTCCAGTGGTTAGTGGCCCTGACTGCTGAGCCGGAGGTCGTGGGTTCGATTCCCACCCAGGACAAACTTTGTGTGATGAGCATGATTGTTTGTTCTGTGTCTGGGTGTGATTTATCTATAATATGTATGTATTTATAAATTATATAAGTATGTATATCAGTTGTCTGGTTACCATAACACAAGCTCTGCTTAGCTTGGGATCAGATAGCCGTGTGTGAGTTGTCCCAAGATATTTATTATTATTTATTATTATAATTTTCGTAGGTGTTAAAATAGCGATCTACCTTGAATGAATGAAGGTGTAGCGTTTCATTCAGTGTTTCATTCACGAATGAAATGTTTGAGTCAATTCGTACGCCAACGCGCGAACTTGAGATGACAGTTTGTAACTGTTTCTGTATTAACGCCATTCATGAACTGGTGAGTAAGCTTGGAAATGTTTTATCGGTAGGTATGTATTTATACAGGGTGTATACGAACAAATTACAAAGCCGTTAAACAAGCATTCTGTATACCAAATTTAGTAAGGCTACGTACAGACGAGCAGCACTTTGCTGTCGACAGAACTAACTTCAAATTGTCGACAGAGGCATCTGTAGCTTCTGCCATTGGTCGGCGTTAGCTTCGACATGTGGAAGCAAACGCCGACCAATGGCGATAGCTTTGTATGAGCGCAGCGCGCGCGCTGCCTTATCTGTCGACTTAAAATAGAAGAGATCGCACGAATAAAAGGACCTCTCCTAGGGACAGCGATATTTACCCGTCCCTTGCAAGAGCCAGCCCGCGCTGCTGAGCCAGTAAGTTAAAATAGTCCCTAAATAATATCACTCAGATCCAGCCTGTCCCTTGCTGTCCCTCAGCGACGCCCTAAGCCGAGGCTTGTACCCCACAGGGGGTGCCCTTAGCGTGTAGTCGCTTAGTTTGTAAGTTTTTACCCTGGCTGGAGGTCTTAATTTTTAAGGCACCCACAGGACTCGCCCGCTTAAGCAGACGACAACCTCCTTGGTTGAACTGCGAGATGCCATTCATAAAAAATAAAAAAGACAGCGATATTAATATTGAATTGCTAATTGCATCAATCAAGAAATATGATGGTATCTGGAATTACCAAGTACCAGATGGGCACCAGTGACTTCATGTAATATACAGGTACCGCCAAGATTGTTGGGAAGGGTTAGGATTAAGATGATTACATTTGAAATCGTATTGTTTTTTAACACTGGTGTAACAGTACGAAAACAAAACGTTTTTATGTAAAAAATATATAGAAACATAGTTATATATAAGAGAGAAGATTTAACTTTGACAAACCGTGACCTTTTTCCCAGTAAATATTATTAAGTCCCGGGAAATTCCACCAATATTTTTAATCGTTAAAGCAAACATGTTTATACCATTCGCATTAAGATTTGGGTTGAAAAATAAAGAAATACATTTTCTAAAATGCATTTGCAAAATCGAAACGTTGAAAGAAAACAAACACTGCTGTGCAAATAAATATCGATAAATCTGTCGATATGGAACTTCACACGATGATCATTGCAGAAACGGTTTGGCTAATTTATTTCTTTTATGTTCTAAATATTGTTTGAAATTCCGGAGTTTGTATGTTTGACTAGTTCCTTGAGTTACAGAAAACCGAAGTAACAGATGAAAATGTTTTATCCGTTACAAAAGTACCGAATTATATTATATATATATTTTTTAAATTAAGATTAAAAACGAATGGTATTTTTAATGACAGTGCACTCGCTCTTTTTCTTACTTTTAGATACAATAAAAAACTAAACGTCAATCAAAAAAGCAAAGCCGTGAGCAAAACTCAGTATAACTATAAAATTAATTCATTTTTAAGCGGTCGTGTCATCACCTTCAAATCTGCATTTTATTAAAGGTTTGATTGAAGCATTAAAGATTTCTGTTCAATACCTATACTTCTTATGAATTTTAAACGGAAGCATAAAAGCTGTTTGTATAATTTATAAGCACTTTCCATTACGACTGAGTGCAAGTGTAAATCGCTAATATTTCGTGATAAATATGTTAATCTTAGAGATGTTTTTACATTTATATGAATAACAGTTTCATAACTTTATCATGCCATTGGGTGGTGCTTGCTATTCAAGAAACTGTTAAAAGTGAAAGCTTGCCCGGACAGCCATTGTTTCTCAAATAACTAACAGAACACAATTGAAAAACAGATTTAGCAAGGATGTAAATGTACTAAGACAGGTAATGTCCTTGTACTATTGTTTACACTTGACATTACCACGAAAACACAATAAAATTACCGCCCCTAGACTAAAATTACGCGACAAAACTCGATATCGATATAGGCCAAGAGGTACAGCACTACAGTTACAGGAAACATATTTTATTATAGACTCCGGGTACTACACTACTAAGAATTGAGTGTTATTGTTTCCACAATTGTAAATATCGGCGCCTGACTCGATATAGTTATATTTCAACGTTATTTATCCAACAATTAACGTTATTAGGTTAACGGTAACGGTTTTATATAACGAGTAGGTGGAAAGTTGGTACTGATTGTTGATTATAAGGATTGAGAGCAATTGATGAAGCGTCTGGTTGCTAACTTGGAGTGTGAGGCCGCTAGTAGATCGAGATCAATATTGATATTTGATGCTGAAAGACTTGTTATTTATTTGAAAACTTGGATTTCTTGATCGCAGTATTAGAAGCTGGTTTTAAAGGTACTCTTTAATCAAATATTATACATAACATCACCGGTGGAATCCCCAACGGATTACAAAGAGGTGTCTCTAAAAGTAGCTTTTTTTTAAACGTTGCCCCCTCTAGTAATTTCTCCTGTATCGTGGCTACGTTAACAAGCATTTAAACTCACATACACAAACAGCCAGACCCCGAACACCTGAAGGTCATACAAAATATTAGTTCCAGGGGGATCGAACCCGCGACACGTAGCGCAGCAGTCAATCGCTTAGCCACTGTGCCGACCTTTTGTAATTTATCTCGACGCGGACGAAGTTGGCGGGAGGGGGGCGGGGGAGAGGATGATTCAAGAGCTAGTATGAAATCATTTTGAAAAGTTACTGTAAGCTAAAGATATAAAAAAGCCCACATGTTTAATAATACATTTATTTATACACTCCTGTTCGTTTTCCAGTAGCCAGGTAAAACATCTATCACCATGGTACTAATTAAAAAGGTGTAACTTGTAATAATATTTGTAATACACGTTTGAGACTATAATTAATTTATGAATTATTTAATTTGGTCGGTTCCGTAGTTTATATTACAGGCACGTGCTTGGGTGCGCAGGCGCAGACCGTCTACTACGGCGAAATGTAGTTGATACTTTAATAATAAACTTTAAGTTTTCTGGAATATTTTTCTTCATAATACCAAAGAAGTTTACATGTTTCTTTATGGATGGTATTTAATACTTTAACTGTAAATCCCCTTTTTTCAATCAAAATATTCGAAATTATCACCAAAAATACTGAATTGCACACTAAATTTGCTCATCAAATAAATCAATTATACTATACTGTTAGAAGACAGCACTACAATAAAAAAGTGTTATATCTTTATCCATTTTCTATTAATGCAAGTCGTTACTGGCACTCGCCGGCCGCTGCCGCGGCACGTAGGGGGTCGCAGTTTTAACCTAACATAACCTACGCATTTTTTTAGCATTCAGGAAAGAATATTTGGTGCACGATCAGTATTTTTGGTGAACACAAAATTTTTTCCCTTTCTTTATTACGTAACAAAATTTAGTTTTTAAAATAAAGAACTATTTTTTTTAATTGTTGGTGTTTTCGTACACCGATAAATTTAAAATGTCAGATATAATTTGCCTGTTATACAATTTAAGATAACAATTATTTCCCCAGTTTTTACAAGTGATATTTTTATGTTTAGTTTAATTAGTATAATTTGTATAATGTTGTGACTAAAAGAGTGATACATATAAATGTTGATGGATAGATTTGGTAAGAAATGATATGACGTCATTACGTCTGATAGGGGAGAATAGAAGAAGAAAACGTGTTGCACCGACCCCAAATAGAATGGGACAGGGGCAGGAAGGTGATGAATGTTGATGCTGCCTTTATATTTCTTTTATAACAACATATTTTACACATGTTTCATACCAATAAATGTTTCTAACATAAAGATGAATCATAGATGTAAATTTTACAGCCACATTTTCACTCAACAAAAAACTTATCTTTATTCTGAAAGTGCAATGAACTGCATACTTATCAGGCACATTGATATTTATTTTTAGTACTTCCGTGTTGTAATTTTTATCTGTTATATGTGCACTTCAGATTGAGACTTGACAAGATAAAATGAAAACGTTTTTAAGATTAGGTTATCTGCAAGCAAAATCACTTAAGTGCATAAAAGTACATTTTGTAACAAGCGTAACTCGACATAAATGTTTATTTACGAGTTGTAAATTAAACACATTGCACAGTAAGGGAGCTCCTAGCAAAGCCATTTTTATGCACACTAGTTTCACATGAACTATACCTTACTTGCACTTGAACTATATTTTGCACAAGTTAGTATAAAATTAATAACAAAATTAATTGAACTATATTTTGCACAAGTTAGTATAAAATTAATAACAAAATTAATAAAACTAACTTTGGTGAAGTAACGTACGATGTAACTAATAATTTTGTCATTATCTGTGAAAGTTGTTAATTAGCAATTTAGCTTTCCTAAAATGTAAAGAAAATAATAAATAAAATAAAAACCTAGCAAATAACTGTCTTGATACAATTTGTGTTCCACAGGTCTAGTTAATGCTTCAAAAGATATTAACTTCTAGTAGAAGTTCAGTATAAAAAATGCAAGTATCAAGATTGTTAGTCCGCCTATTCAATGGGGTGTTGAGTAGTCCCGAGTGGGTGAAACACTCGAAAGATAATTTTAACTTAACAGCTACTGTGTGGCGCTAATAGTTACGTATTAATCTGCCGAACTTTGAGGGGGAATGTGGATGTAAGTACTCCATTCCTTATCTTACGAGTACGTTTCTAATTACAGTAATTACCGACGATTTATTTTCGGAAGTAGGAAAGCAAGGAACTCATAGCTTAACTATATCAGTCGCTCAAGTCCATCTTCACGTCTGAGTGGATTATGATTTCGTTTCGTTTGACGGGCCTGTTGGTCTAGTGGTTAGTGGCCCTGACTGCTGAGCCGGAGGTCGTGGGTTCGATTCCCACCCAGGACAAACTTTGTGTGATGAGCATGATTGTTTGTTCTGTGCCTGGGTGTGATTTATCTATAATATGTATGTATTTATAAATTATATAAGTATGTATATAAGTTGTCTGGTTACCATAACACAAGCTCTGCTTAGCTTGGGATCAGATAGCCGTGTGTTGAGTTGTCCCAAGATATTTATTATTAATTTATACGTAAAAAAAACCCCAATATTTAATGCAACTTTCCTTAGCAGATTTTTGTTACCTTTATACAGTTTTCCCAACTAAACTTTTATAACGTTTTTTCACACTGGGTTTCTTTTTTATCATGGTTGTGTTTATAAACATTTAAACTCACATACACAAAGAGCTAGACCCGGAACAACTGCCCATTGGCCAGGTATGGCGAGACAACAGCACGCGTGCCATGGCCGGCACGTCGCACACTTTTTTGTTTTACGAATTTACGGACGAAAGCGATTAAGCAAAACCTCTTATGTTTTTTTTTGGTAACAAATAAAGCGTTATGTTATTTATTTAGTTTTGTCTTTTACCAAAAATTCTAAGTCAAAATTATTTGACGGTACGTCCATGACCTCATTTAATATTTCTTTAGAAAATATGGCACGTAAATATCTAAGTAAAATAAGTAAGCATTTTTTGGAGAGCCATATATAGGTTATACAAATATTAGTTCGTCGTGGAATAGTACCCGCGACACGCAGCGCAGCAGTCGATCGCCTAACCACTGCGCCAACTGTACTGACAAAAGTTAATTAAGCTTTATACGGTTACTATTCATGAATTCAGCATACTTTTCGCCCGTAACATAACCCTTTTAACCGTACAACAAGGTAAGCAGATCATGTATAGATCGGAATGCATGGTATTCTAAATACCGTACTGTGGCTGGTACCGATATAGAAATACTAAACTGGGTTACAAGTTAGCATAGAGCTTTGAACCGTCAAAGAGATAGCTTTTCTTTCATTTTGTGAAAGGGCATTGTTTGTTAAATGGACCTAGTTATGTGACAGGATTGTTGTAGGTAAACAGTTAATTAACATGATCCGAAAAAACAAACGATTCTATTGACATAAGTGGAAGCACGTTCATCCTTACTAATATTATAAAAGCGAAAGTGACTTTATTTGTTTGTCTGCACGCCTAAATGGCTAAACCGATTTTGATGAATTTTGGTACAAAGATAGTTGGGACCCTGGAGACGGACATAGGCTATTTTTTTTTTAAAAAAAGATTGAGATATGAGGGAGAAAGAGGTAAGAAAAGGGAAAAATGCATTGCTATTACAATAAATTAGGCGCAAGGGCAAAAACTACAGGTAGCAGGTACTTGCAAATCAGAAAGGGAACCTAGTTGCCCCGAATTTAACGCAATCAAAGCCGCGGGCAAAAGCTGGTATCATAATATATTATCATTCTCGACTTCCTATTGAAAGGTCACACCCAATCGAACACAATAAAAATAACCTAATGCTTCTTTAGACCACAAATCTAACACGAATCATGATCGATAGTCTACCTACACTAGTCCTTCCGCGCCTAGGCACAATACCATCCATCCCTTAGGCTAAGAGTCTACATAACAGATGATTCTCATAACTCAAGCCGTAAGTCGGCTCTTGGAGTATTAGTAACACGATATATGGCTCGCCTCCGGGCTATGTCTGTATTAGCAGCGGATTTTTCATGTGCAATATCGTATTAATGTCGTTGTGAATTACCGCTTGCAGAATGAGGTATAACTCAATGTGTCTAGTTTAGAAAATTACTGTGATTTATTTTGTGATTGTGCTGGTCTAATAATATTGTTTGTCTTGGTATGGACATGTAATGAGGAGGGACGAAGCACATGTGACTAAAAGAGGGATGGATCTGAACGTTGATGGACGGAGAGCGAGAGTAATAGGCCCAAGAAAAGATGGATGGATTGTGTTAGGAATGATATGAAGGAGAAAGGAGTAAATGAGGCCGTGACGTCTGGTAGGGAAGAATGGAAGAAGAAAACGTGTTGCGCCGACCCCAAATAGAATGGGACAAGGGCAGGAAAATAATGATAATAAACAAGAAAAATGCTGGTTTAATAATAATTAGGAGCTCTTAGTTCAATAAAAACTGCTACTCGGGTCGATTTTAAGGTTAAGCCACGCTAGCCTAGGTTGGACCGTGCATGGGTGACCCATGATATACCGATTTTCGGAAAGCACGTTAAGTCATTGCTCCCAGCTGTCATTTGGAGATCTTTGACAGTCATTACAGGTAGTCAGTTGCCCAAAAGTTTGACAACCAGTCTTACCTAAGAGTGTAGTATTAAGGTTGTTGAATGAATGGTCTGCCTGTCTGTCTGTCAAGACCCTTTAACTCGGGAACGCGTTGAGATTTCGAGTTCAAATTAAAACCATATACTCATCTGTGGTTCCTTGAAGCTGTCAAAAAAACAATCGTCTACGAAGTCAAAAGATATGACCTTTTATGTCGAAAGTTTATACGGGACCCTCGGTACACGAGACCGATTCGCACTTGTTTCGTTCTAGTTTCTACATGGTTTCATCTGATGAGACTGAAAGCCGTCATTAGTCAAAGAAAAACCTGTATACGCAAATCAAAAGCACCGACAAAGTAAATATTTTCTTGTAACTGTCTATCTTACTCTTCACTTAATAACCCTTTCATGAAAGTTATAATCTTTTAAGCCTAGATTTTAACGAGCACTTTTAGACATAAATAATTTCAGACTAAATATCATTAATGCCTAGATCGCGTTATCTTTTCAATCGGGCGCCATCTTAAGATCGGCTTGTCAAAACGATTGCATGCTCCACTGAAAAAAGTAATTGAAATTGTTTATAGGTTAAGTTTAAATGGTACTGTTTATTTTTTAATAAAAGTGTTAAACATACCAACCAAAGGATGATAATGTGTAGAGATTAGCAGAATAAATTATATAATCGAAGCGGTTACCTCGTTGGTCGCCTTCCGACCGCGTTTTCCTGGGTTCAATTCCCGTGTCGAGCTAATTGTGGGTTTAAAAAAAACATAATCTTGTGATCAAGAGTCGCGCTTAGGTCCACTGGACCAACGAGACGGTATTTCTTAAGTTATATTTTAATTAATCTTACCATCTTTACAAAAAATGCCATGACATTTGATTATCTAATTATTATTTACGATTTCCGTGAATTTGTAGTCATTTAAACTTCAAGTAAGCAAACCAACAAATATTTTAAAATCAAGTCTAAATACATTATGCATAATTATGTATATTATTCTACATTCATGAGAGAATTTGCTTAAATCTCACGAGAAAAACAGTTCAGTACTATACATATACGAATGATTACATTCTCTTAACAAAAATCAATGATTTAATCAAATATAAACAACTCATTTATAATTAAAACAGCGAGAATCTCCGCAGGGCGCCATATTACCTTCCAACTTAAAATTTAAGTAAGTTCAAAAACGTGTAAATCGGCTTATAACCTATAAATAAGTTATGTTTAACTTGTAAGTTAACGGCGGGGCGCTAGCGGAAGTTACAGCCGTTTCGTAGCTTATCGCACATAAACATACATGCATGACAAGTAACATCTTTCTTGTGAACGTGTGTTTGCAAATGGAGGTATATTAAGTTTAAGTTATCCATTGAGTTTATAATAAAATAATTATTTAATGACTGCTATGCTTTCATTACACGTATTTACATTTGAAACTGCTTACAAATTAAAGATACTGTAATAGTAATATATAGTATTTATTTTCGAAAAACACGGTATACAAAGTTATTGAAAGAACTATAAGGACCAGCATGTTTTGCTTAGAATTAAAGGACGCAAACTTATAATTACTTAAACAATAAGTCATGGAGTTTTTGTAGATCCTTGGCAGGTGTTACAGTTGATGATAGTGATGAGTGACTCGAAAGTCTGAAAACTAGTCTTACCTAGGGGTATCGTACATTACCCAGTACTAACTGGGTTGTGGAAGTCAGAGAGGCAGTCAGTCAAAGTCAAGTACTGGTATTCAGGTACATCCAGATAGATTGGAAGCTGACCCTAATAGATTTGGGAAAAGGCTAGTCTGGTAACGATCTGCAGGTAACAATATTCTTGAACTTCCAAATAAGGTAGAACACAAAAACGAAAAAATAAACTTGACAGGTGTCAAGGGACTCCCGGATGGAATGAAGTTATTATTTATTATGTATAAAAACCCTGTCTACACTCAACAAAAATAATCGTCGCGACACCGCACTTTTCAAAAGACGAACCGAAAATAACTGGCTGGCTTTCTTTGAGAGAGAGAGAGAGAGACACAGAGAAACACGCGGACGCCGCACGGCTTACAACTATAGCAAAAAGTGTCATTACAACTTTTGGTCGTAATTTTTTACGTCTAGCCCCCTTGCCCCCTTTTGCATCACGCGATAAGGAACTTTGTTCCAAAACCATACTTACTTAAACAATTAAGCCCTAATCTCTTCATATCCCCACATTTCCTGAATTTGACATCCACTGCGCTCTAGATAAGCAAAGTTGATACAGTAACTAGGTGCAAGCGGTAATGAATGCGGCTATCTGAAGCCGCGATCTTTTGATGCGCCCGCGACGCGATGCACCGCTCTTAACACATTAGTATCTTGGTGCAGCCCCTACCAGTTGTATGTGTGGAAACCTATCTCAGGCAATTTTCAATAATAATTAGAAAACAGCATGTTGTCAATTAGGTGAGAAATATGAAAATAATGCAATAGTGCTCACCCACTTAAAAATTAGCCTATATCCGTCTCCAAGGTTCCAACTATCTCTGTACCGAAATTCATCAATATCGGTTTAGCCATTAAAGCGTGAAGACGTAACAAACAAACTCACTTTCGCTTTTATAATATTAGTATAAGGATTCATATATGTTTAGGAATTGAAAAAGAAATATCTATTTTCTCACTGATTGACTTTGATGTTAATTGATTTAGCTATTTCTATTTGGCTTGGTGACCATATTGGAGTAAGAACTATTCATAATTAAAAGCAAGCTGATATCATACTTCTAAACGTTTATCAATGGTGACATATCAATTGAAATCCTAATAAGAAACTACCGATAGCTCACATAACTGTGGGAAAAAATGTATCCTATCGAGTCTTACTGCCATTGATTGCTAAAGAAACATCCACTCCTGCGCAATTAATAAATTTTACGCCATTAAAAATTACGAAAGCATCTCAAAGTTGACAACCAATTACATTTCTATCTGATTATCTGTTTCCGACACAGACTGTAAATAAATAGAGGTTCCTAGACACAGTTATTGACATTACACTGTATTTTTCTTTTGCCACTGTTCTCTGGAAATATTAGCAACAAAGTTTTTGCTATAGCATAGTGGGGGTTATATTAGTTAGAAGAACCGTTCTTCTTCAATCTGCAACAGTTTTAACTTTAATATCATATTCGCGAAGGATTATCGCTCATAGTAATACATCCCGACACTAAATATGTCTTGTTATCTAAGCTAAAACATTATCTCTATCTACCTCCATCCGTTTATCACTCTATGGTTTCCGCCAACAATTCTATTAAATAAATCTCGAGCGTATAATTAATTACAATATTAATAATTACAAGGTACTAAAAGATAAAGCGATTATACCGTAATTGGATCATAGGATCTAATGATCGTAATTTGTACTATCATTTAGTTAGAACTGTTTCAAGGAAATTGAAAAGGTGTGTTAAACGGAATGGTAGTCGTTCATTTGTTTTAATGGAAAGCGGCATTTTCGTTTCACGTTTAAATGATAACTGTTATAGTTAATTTTAATGTTAAGGATCTATTAAAGGTTATGTTGATGTAAGAAACTTTGCAATAATTGCTGTTTCTGAGGTTACATTTAAGATTTAGTGTGTTGGTATTTGTCAGACTAATAAAAAAAGGAACACCATAAATTAAAAAAAATAAATGTAACAAACAAAATTAAGGCTATCAACTACCGGGGGCCCAGGAACATAAAGGGTAAAAGAAGGAACATAGGTCGGTTTTAGTCAGTACAAATTTTAAACTACCCCCCGCTCCGCCTAGAGCGGGGGAAATTATTTGATGATTTCCCATCCACAAAAGAAAGTCTATCAACTAAATCTCCTCTACCCTTTTGCTGTGCCCTACAGGGTCCATAATGATCAAAATATGATAAAAACTACCACCTAAGTACACATTATGGTAAAGCAAATAAAGATATTGAGTATTAAATTAGTCCTATACGAGGCCAAAAAGGCCCCATCTCAGCATGGTGCTGCAACATGGCAACCACGTCTCAGCTCTGAAATTACGTAGGCGTATTAAAAATACATGAACTAAATGTGGTGAGATGGAACTGTTGCCTTTTTTAAATTACCTCCAAAATAATAATATATATCCCGAAAATGAACTGAGTACGTGGTAAGCATTTTCGCGATGTACCCCATCCATCCTGGATAAGTAGTAGGGGCCAATTAATAAGGAAGAACTACGCATGAGCTCCTCTCGACATGCGCTTAATAGTTTAAGGATGCTGTTAGTGGCACACGCGAGCAATCAAGTGCTGATCGCTGGGGGTCTATTAGAAGCGGCTTCACGCCTTCTCCAGTTATGTGTTAAGCGATTATGACCCTTGACGGAACGGATTTGAGGAAGTTAGAGGAGTAATTACTTCTGGTGTTGCATTTGTGATTGAAAAAGCATGGATTTGGGGTTAGTTTATAATAGAACGGTAGGTACCTTTGGAAAAATAATAGACAATAGTGTACAGTCTTGGTGCATTAGTCGTTACAGTGGCCCGAAAGTCTCACAACAAGTAAATGAATCACTAAGCCAAGGAGTATCGTGTAGCAGATTGGCCTGCCAGGGCCACCGCCAGCCGGGGTTGCGGGTTGTTCCCGCGGCCCAGGAACGTAAAGGATTGCCTTTTGGAACAAGGGTTGGTTTTACTCAATACAAGTCTGAAACTTCTCCCGCTCCGCCTAGAGCGGGGGAAGTTATTTGATGGTTTCCCATCCGCTAAAAAGAGGGTATTTTATTACCCAGTACTAACCGGGTTGTGCAGGTCAGATAGCCAGCCGTTGATTAGCGTGTCGATAAACAATAAACAATGCATAGTTTTTGGATTATTTCATAAAAATGTCTTCTCATATTGTCTACCAGGAGTTTTGTAAAAAAAGAACATAATGATGGAAATCTATAGTCTTCCGGCATTTCCATCTACCCTATAAGGGGTCTCAATTCACTACACGCCTAATTAAAACAGAATTACCCAGCACCAACCAGTACTGATTAACAAAACGATGTCCTCATTACTCTCAGCCAATTAACAGCAATTTGTTTCAGGGTAAACAACCTTGTAAAGCAGTGGAAAGTTCTGTTTAAACCAGGGTAAGTTACTGGGGCCGAGGTCAGGAATTGGATGCGCTAATGAAGAACATCTTGTTGGCTAATTGTGACGAAGAGGCTGAAGATTCTTGTAAGGACCGTTCGTGACTATGGTTCGAATCTGTGGGTCGGTTGTAAAGTTTGGAGGGATTAGCTTTTCGAATTAGTAAGGTGGTTGTTGAATTAAGTGGGTATGAAGAAAGTTGGGGAAATGGATGTGGGGTCAGGCTTTATGGTTTTAGGTTTTCACTTCACAACCGTTCCTGTTCTTGACCGTTAGGACGGTTTACAATGGATATAATGAGAAAGACAATACAAAAAAAATGACTGATTTTTTTAGCTGCACGATGAATCTTGTACAATATTTGTGTGGCTATAGATAGTTGTTCCGGGTCTGGTTGTTTGTGTATGTGAGTTTAAATGTTTGTAAACGCACCCTCGATACAGGAGAAATCATAGTGTGGGGCAAGGTTTAAAAAAAAAAACAGTAAACTGCGGTAATTGTAATAGTTATTACCAAACAAAAATGTTTTTGTCTTAAAATAAACTAAGTTGAATGGAAAATGAAGGAAACTGCATTGTGTGTAACACGGCGGTTTAGAAAATAATGTTTAGTAATGGGATGTATTTCTATAATATATATGAATCGTCAACTATATCTCGTTACATATAAACAAACTTTTATTTAAAATCCATGAATGAAAAAATAACAACCAAACTTGCCACGATTCAACGAAGACAAATTTATATGTACGTTGTTTTTTCACTTATTTTTTTTTTATGTATACAGTATCCAATTTTATATTATGAAATATAAAAAAATACATATAAATACAGATTTCTAAATGAAATAATCGGTACCTTTGTGCACTTTCGTCTGTGTATTTTTCTATAACATATGTTTTGGGTGTATATTAACATATAATTATCCGTCAGCAACGTTCGATTAAAAAATATTTCGAAACCATTTTGCTTTGACCGTCCAGATTCCTGTTATACAGCAGTCAATGAAATCCAACCTAGTCGTATGTAAATATTTGGGAAAGTCCATATAATTTACATGCCTTATAAGAGTGGCACTGTGTAACAAGTTTAGCGTGTAGGAAGCTGCGCAAACGCAAGGAAACTCGTGCGTTTAGTAATAAATTGTAAACTCGCTCCGAAGACAGCTATGGGCCATTTATCAGACTAAGTAAAACCAATTGGTGCAATGTAAATGTGGACAGTGATCGTGATGAATATGGTACTGTTTTTGTATGAAGTAGCTACCGTTGAAATTTTAGTCAATTTGTTTTAGACTGATGTGTTTTTTGATACCTAGGGATTTTCTTGGGTTTTTTTTGGAGTTTTTCCTTAAGAATCGATTTTCATATATAAGGCGCCCGGTATGAGAAAAATCCGAGGGGTAAAACCTACTAAAGTAACGAAAATGTGTCACGTTTTTGGTGCGCACCTTTAGTGCGCAACTTTCTAATTTGGCTGTGAGTGTATTAAGACGTACATATGGTATGCTGTATAGGCGACTATACCTATATACTATATGTTATTGGGCTTGTTTGTTTCTATCAGTGTCGATGTATTTATATTGCAATTTTTTTTCATTAATTTGAGAATTTACCTTTCATATGATATTAATCTTTTTTCAGTTTAATTAACTCTTTTTGCGTATGGTTAGATACTCGTACTTAAGGAATAAATTCCAGTCGTGCGTCGGAGCTGACACACACTCTTGTTTTTTTTAAGATAAGACTTTATAAGCATGATTTTTATAGAAAAAAAAAACTAGCCAAGTGCGTCCCGGACTCGCGCACCGAAGGTTCCGTACAAACTTGCGACGTAAACGGCTATCTTGACTGAGTAGACTTAGACGGGTAATTTTTATAGCTTCAAGGGACTTGAGTATATGGTTTGAATTTCAACTCGATACCTTAACGCGTTCTCAACATAAAGAGTCTTGACAGGCAGATAGACAACAAAGTGATTCAATTAGGGATCCGTTTTTTTTTGAGGTACGGAACACTTAAAACTAGGGAAATTATTTAAGTTTTCAGGAAATTGCCAGAAACAGGTGACTCTAGGTATCCTAGAACAATCTAGAAACATCTAAAGATAAAGATTCATTTATTTATATAAACATGTGTATCTTGATACCTAGGATATTGCTCATTAGCTCAACATGTTTTGCCATTTTCAGCATACACAATAGTTTATGCTGAAAATGGCAAAACATTTTGAGCCAATGAGCAATATCCTATGTAGTGTTAGTTCCCAATACAATGTAAATTATAAATGAGAATAAAAATAAATTAATGTCAAATATTCAAAAAATTATAAAAGTAAATACTATCTATAAAAAGAAAACGTTGCACAAAAGTCTTTGCCATCTCCCAGGATGGTCATAGAACTCTGATAATCTTAACGTACGTAACGACTGTCAAAGGTCTTTAAATAAAATCCGGGACCAACCGCTTAAAGAGCCTTAATCAGTACACTATACAGTATGTGTCACAAAATTGAGGCTATATTTAAAAGTTCCATTCAATATTTATTTTTTAAAATAAGAATAGGGTGTTTGTCCCTTGGAGAATATTATGCATTTTGGTAATATGTAGCACTAACTTAAATATGGTAACAGTTTTCTGAAACACGTTGTACATACATACATGTATTTTTTTCCGACTTAAAACACATCCACATTGTCGATAGTACTAGCAAGATGACTCCCGGCCACCGTAGATGCGGGACTGTGGTCGGTGAGCAATGTTTATCTCACCGTATATTTTGGCGGATGGGAAATCATCAAATAACCTCCGCCGCCCTCGGGGGAGCGGGGGTGGCGAGTATCACTTTTACTGACCAAAACCCACCCATGTTCTTTCTTTTGCAAACATTCCGGGGCCGCGGTATCTCTTTCTAACACTCTTCTTCCTAGCTAAACATTAGGAAATGGCGAAGGGCAGGGTGTTTTTGTGGGACTGTCCCCCGAATACTCAAACGTCACTCAAAATTTAAGTACCACTTAAATTTAACAGATACTCAAAAGTGACGTTTGACAATACAAAATCTAAAGTTTAAGGGCTGCTCAAATGCTAAGCAGCCCTCAAATTTTGATTGACGTTTCATCATTCGGGGGTGTCTCTTGTAATGTGTCGTTCAAAAAGTGCTGATTATCAGCCTAAATTGGATAAATAACTTTTGATTTTAATTTTGAACAACCCGCAACCGCGGCAGGAGTATTACTAGGCTAATCTAAACACTAGATAGCATCAAAACAAATCCAACAAAGCTCCAATCTATCCGTTGTCCCCAATACAACACACAGATAAAGCTGGCTCGATTGAGAAGTTAAATTATGCAATCTGCCCATCTGGTGGGTAGGCAGTAATGATCGAGTTAGTGCTGCTGTTCAGGCCACTGCAGATCGAAGATATGATGAGCTTAGAGGATTTACATAAGGAGTAACAGCTTGAGGAATTGGATTGGGCCTTGTTGGAGACAAAACGGTAAGCGAGTGTATTCTAGTGTTACAAACTTCCAATTCATATCTAACTGGGTTTCGCCCGCGACTTCGGCCGCGTGGCATAGTTACTTTGGGCTAGTGCTAACATTAACCCGCATGATTTTCGAAAATAAAATATCTTTCTCTCCCCTTTTCTTTCCTCTTTCTCCCCCTTATCACGCTTTTAAATAGCTTATTTCCGTCTCCAGGATTCCAACTATATCTGCCACCAAATATTATAATAATACCAAAATGCATGACAATCGGTTTTACCATTTAGGCGTGAAGACGTAACAAACAAAAACTCAGTTTCGCTTTTATAATATTAGTAAGGATTTAATTATTTCTTCAAATCGCTTCGATGTTGATTACGCTCCAGGAGCGTGCTGTCAGGTACAACCCCTTATTTTTTGAAGCACGATTGACGCAGTGGTTAAGCGACTGGCTGCTCCACCATGTGTCTCGGGTTCCTAACCTTATTGATAACTATATTTTCGAGCCGTTTGGGGTTGAAACTCTGGGACCGTGGGGTCCTAGTGTCACTTCACTTATTCATTTCAGCACTCACATTTCGACATTGCAGTTAGTAGCTAAATACTAAAACTGGTTTATTTTACTGTACAACAAGGCTTACTATAATTTTCTACAACACTACTTCAAGTGACTTTCTAGGAAAGGTCAGGTAATGAGGAACTGTGAACCAAATACATTGAACCATTTGATAAGCGCAGTGTTTTGTGAACTAACAGAATAGGTACAAGTTCATAATTTTACGAGTTTTTAACGTACTTAAGTGCAAAAGTAGTTACTGTAACAAGTTTGATTAACAAACCCATGTAATTTTTTGCGTAAGAAATGTTTGTTGTCTTCTAAAATGCATCACAAAAAAATATGATGATAAACAGTTTTCTAACAGCGCGAAGTTTAGCTAGTTTTTCAATACAGTAATATCTTTTAGTTCGTTAGAACGATGTTCGATACTTTTTCTTTTTTTTTTATTATAAAACGTTGCCTCACACTAGGAATTTCTCCTGTATCGTGGGTGCGTTTACAAACATTTAAACTCACATACACAAACAGCTAGGCCCGAAACAAGTATCTGTAGGTCATAAAACTATTTGTTCCGTGCGGGAATCGAACCCGCGACACGCAACGCAGCAGTCAATCGCTTAGCCAACCGTCACTTTCATTACTGACGGGCCTGTTGGTCCAGTGGTTAGTGGCCCTGACTGCTGAGCTGGAGGTCGTGGGTTCGATTCCCACCCAGGACAAACTTTGTGTGATGAGCATGATTGTTTGTTCTGTGTCTGGGTGTGATTTATCTATAATATGTATGTATTTATAAATTATATAAGTATGTATATCAGTTGTCTGGTTACCATAACACAAGCTCTGCTTAGCTTGGGATCAGATAGCCGTGTGTGAGTTGTCCCAAGATATTTATTTATTATTTATTTATTACTTACCTACATGTTTGTACGGAACCTTCAGTTCGCTAGTCCGACATGGCATTGACCGGTTTTCTTTTTAATTTCAGAATATTGCTTATCAGGGCCACCACCTGCCGGGGTTGCGGGTTGTTCGAAAGAGATACCGCGGTCCCGGAACATAAAGGGCAAAATAATGTAATCAGAAAAAGCCTGACACTCCCCCCCCTGGGAAATCAACGCTTAGTCTCTGGCCTAGTTAAATGCCAGTTATTGGGTCAAGTGCCAACTTAAACTTAAAAATTTATTAAAACAATAACAGATAAATAAACTAAAATTATTAAACATTCTACTTAACTTATAAATAAATTAAAAAATAGCGTCAAAAAAATTCGTCCGCAACGCTGTCAGCTGGCAATGTCCCCAAGAGACTGACCGCGTTAAGCTTAAACTTGCATGTGGATGCACCTCTAAAACATTTTCTCATAAGCCCATAACAATTAAAACACATTCTCCAGTGTGAAGGTACCATATCCCAAGACCTCTAGCCCACGGAACAGATCTCAGTCATTAACTGTTAGTGCTGGGAACGCGATCCTATCGGCTCTGATCTGAACCCAATACATCTGAACTTGCAACTGTAAGTGCAAATGTTCAGATGTATACTGGAGACCGTTAATCCAGTTAATGTATGGCTGGGTTTAAGGTTAATTATGCTTCAGGTGTTAAGGATGTACAAGAGTCTTCTCCATACAAAATTTATCGCGGCAAAACTTAGATAGTCACTGTTAATGATTTCGGTTGAAGTTAAGTGCAATTTTGTGGATATTTTTTGTGTTAGGCGTATTCTACTAATATTATAAATGCGAATGTTTGTGAGGATGGATACTTTGTTACTCTTTCACGTCAAAACGGCTCTTGATGCAATTTGGCACAGACGTAGATTATAGTCTGGAATAACACATTGGCTTTTTTTCCATATCACGCAGGCGCCAGCTAGTAATGTTATAATGCTAACTAACTATTAAATAAGAGTTACTATCATTACTACAGTATTGTCATTCCTCCTCCTTTAAGTCTATCCGAAGATTGTCTTGAAAAGATCGCTTTTAGCGATAAAACCGCTCATTGTGTCACCCTATTTATAAGCTCTTTGCTGTAATTACTGTAATTTGTACGGTGTACATCATAAAGAATATTCTATCTATCTATCTTAATCTATTGCTTTTTAGTTAAGTTTTTGTTACACAAAAGTTGGCTTGTTTTTTTAATTAGTACGGCTTTAAGTCCGTCTATGTGCCACTGTTGTACAGTATAAAGTTTAAATAAAGAAATAATCTACGCACCGTAAAATATTTCTTGACCCCTGATGTATTATTTTTACAAACTTAAAGCTAAAACAATTAAACAAACAAACGATGGGAAGAAAACCAACACTCAATACAATAAATAATTCGGATGAAATCTAATACTCACTTGGCTGTAGCTTTCTCGCGGAGTCGCAGCCTAGGATTGTAAATTAAGTCGCGCCGATACTTCGATAGCTGCCCGCCATGTTTATTAAAGTACCATTGAATTAAACTGTACTTTCAAAGTTATGCTCATAGGCTGGGGATGAAGCCAATTTATTCGGATTTAAAATGATGAAAGTTGTGTCGAAAGGACAATGGGCAAAAATATTTGGGACATGGTCTTGAAGATTAAGACCCAGTACAGGATCTAATAGACTAGATGCTTTTGGTAAATCATAGAATCTTATGACCAACTTGCACTTTTGTTTCCCCCAAGTCCCAGTGGAGGCTCTTGGCTACATAAACCCATTTTCCCTTGGATTAAATAAAAAAGGTAATAATGTCTGGTGGACAAAATGTATCACGCCTGTTACCCGAAAGAAATCGACAGAGGACATACGTCCACCTACATTTAGCCATATTAAAGATTAACCAAACGATAGATGGACTCTGTGAAGGTGACATGATCTGTACCTGTGTTTGGGTTCACCAATGTTCTACAAATAAAATTATTTGAGTTTAAATTAAAGGATGATATGGCTAATAGCGATTGGCGCAGTGGCTTAGCGATAGACTGCCGCGCTGCGTGTCGCGGGTTTGATCCCCGCACGGAACTAATATTTGTATGGCCTACAGATAGTTGTTCCGGGTCTGGTTGTTTATGTATATGAGTTTAAATGTTTGTAAACGATTCAGGAGAAATTCCTACTGTGTGGCAACGTTTAAAAAATATTCATAGGATCATATAAAAACCACTATTCTAAGTCGTGACGTGCAATTACTGAATGAACCCTACACTGTCTGTGGCCCGACATGCAACATGTTGACTGGATATTTTTGTATTAATTCAGATGCACATTTCCTTAAAACTGGAAACTCAATTTGTCATTCTGGCCTAGTTCCATTTTTAAATTGATCCATCACACTAAAAATCGACACTAAAAGTGGACTTTCAGTGGAATTTTACTGAACATGCCATTTTGAAATTACAAGACAAGATTAAATATGATGTTCAAACTACCTCCAATGTACAGACGCCTGCAGGTCAAGCTACCCGAAACTGTAATTTTTTCCCAATGAACCTTAAACCTAATACTTTAGAAATAAAGTCGAAAATCTATCAAAGAAATCTGACATATTGTAGTAGCTTGATGTGCAGGCGTCTGTACTACATTCACCGATAACCGTAACAACTTCATCATCAATCATTACCAATACCAAAAGTGATAATAAGCCCGTCTTTAAGGCACGTTTACACTTGCCTGACCGGGAACGCGATAAACTTCCGCGAATGCATGCAAACCGCCCATTAACCGCTGATGCGGCTCGATCGGCCATTAAGTCTGCGAATTAATTAAATTATTTCTAAGAAGTAATGCTAAATTAATTTAATTGCGATTTGGCACAGCTTTGTCTTATCGCTGTGGTAGTTTCTCTGGGGAAAGCTGGAATAGTGGCTTCTATGTTTGTGTTTGAGTTATAGGTTAGTAAGTGTAATGCTTTGTGTAATGTTTGCAGGTATTTTAACCTTAATATCAGCTATATTCATTTCTCCAAGAGCATTTTTGTTATTATCTCTTAATCGGAATCTATAAATATACTCCAAAGCTATGGCGACAGTAGCAAAGACAATTTTCGCATATGGGGTTCATACACGGCTTAGATCTCAAGTGCGTATGCGGCGTGTCTCCACAATAATGTAATTTTTTATCTTACCCTAAACATGTTTAATTAGAATTTGTTGTCGATAAGCTAAGAAAAATATTATGAAGGTAGATTATTACTGGTAAATATTTTATTTATTTGTAAGAGCCCACGGAAACATTTAGGCTGTGTAAAAAAAATCGTTAAGTTTTAAATATGATGTAATTACTGCAGCTATCGAGATTCCAATGTCGATGTTGTCAACTCCGATATATTAGCTGACAAAAAAAAAACAATTTATAAAATCCTATAAATATAAAATTAAACATTATTAATACTACAATCACTTTTCAAAAGTTTATTTGCCAAACATACGACAGTCTTGTTAACTATATAAAAAAAAATCCAGTTTGTTCCAGAAAAATCTGTTGTGGACTTTGTTGGCAGTTAATTTGTCAAAAAAACGTGTGACAAAACGGTACTTTAATCGAGCGAATATCCTTTGAGAATTTTCCTATTGGATCGCGTCCAAATAATGACAAATTATTTAATGATATAGGACGTTATTTATCCCGCCAGATGGCGTGACGTTTGTTTGTCATTTTAACCTGGAAAAATATTTTAATTTAAAAGGGAGATGAGCTATGATCGATGATGGTAATGATAACACGTTGACGGTATAAATAAGCATGAAATTTGAACATGGTTTTCCTTGATCATCAGTCACATCATTATCCAAGGCTTTTCCTTTAGAGTCGGCTTCCAGTCTTACCGGTTTCACCTGAATACTAGTATTGTACATGGAATGACTGCCTATTTGACGTCCACAACGAGTAAAAACGATACCCCTCGGTAAGACTGGATGTCCGACTTTCGGGCCACTGACTACATGTAACGACTATCGAAGATCTACAAATGACAGCCGGGATCAACTACAAAGTGCTTTCTGCTTAGAAAGCCTGCTTAGGCAGATGATGATATAGACCAGTGGAAGAAGGGAAGGTAGATCATTGCCCTGCATTGGGACACAAAATAATACAATAAAAGGGCAAAGCAATAAAGAGCCTTTTTTTTAAAACATCTAATACCTTTTCCCGCATTGGGCGGAGCGGGGGGGAGTGTCAGACTTGTACTGACTAAAACCCACTCAAGATGTTACTTCTATTGCCCTTTTTGTTCTGTTTGGTTTTCTTAAAAAGACCATCTTAGACAGTAATCTGAATAGTCCTCAAGTAAGTTGGCCAAGTTTTTTTTGTCTTGACATTAAAAGAGACTGTGACCTCAGAATTTGTTTCGACTACTTCTTCTGCAAGTGCAAAACACCGGCCTTAAAAACGATGTGTAGTGTTTGTAAAAACCAAATTGCAAAATAAACATCATTTATCATTCAATAATAATTGTTAAATATTTAAAATGCCATTGCGCTTCAGATTGTGAAGCAATTCGCTTGCGCTTTAAAAAAAAACTTACACAACTAGGATTGCTCGACGATATATGCATTATGTTACTTACTTTTACTATTAAAAAAAACAACAAATTACCTTCCAATATTTCAACAACTTTATTACAAACAGCTTGTTTAACATTCATAACGACCCGCTTATTTCGGCGCCACACATTTACCACTTGATTGCGCCCGATATCATTTTCGTAGTCGTAAAGGGTTAAAATTGACGCGGTACCTTTGTATCAACCACTGGTTAACTGAGAGAAGCATTAAATACACTTGTTTGGGCATAAAGTTAAGACAAACGGCTTAATGTGATGACGTGAGATGATGAAGCTGTTAACTATAACTGCTGATGATGAGAATGTTAAGGTTTTTTTTAACTTTTTCTGGTAAAATTTTGTGTGTTGTGGATTTTTACGGTTCGGTAACCTTTTGAGGTATTGTTTTGTTTTATTTTTTGGTTATTGTTTGAATATATTGTTGTCAGTCTTTGGCATCAATATATTTACAGAAGTTTTAAACAATTGATATTTTATTCAGTAATAATAAACTTTACTATGGTCAGACTTGCCCTAGTTAATTGAATGTGATCTTTTAATTTGAGCATTTCCTATTCCAAAATTATAAAGACGAATGTCAGCACGGTGTGAACAATACGATGACCACAGATAAATATATTATACTTACGATTTTGAATCACAAAGCCTTGCATTCCATACTTACCTGTAACAAACAATGAATAATTAATTAATCTAATAAAATAAAATTATGACATGAGATGGTAATCTTCCATTAGTTTTCTTTCTATCTTCTTCAAAAAAGCGTTGATAATCCTGAATTATTTATTTATAGACATTTTTTCGCAATTATTTTGAGGATCTATTCTTATTAGAAGATCAGATAAACGATGAATAAACTTCAAAATGTTAATGAAATGATTTTATTTATAACTAGCTGTGCCCAGCGGTTTCACTCGCTGCCCACTTAGGGCTATGAAAAATAGATGTTTGCCGATTCTCAGACCTACCCGATATGTACACAAAATTTCGTTTAAATCGGTCCAGCCGTTTCGGAGGAGTATGGGAACGAAAACTGTGACACGAGAATTTTATATATATTAGATTTGACAGAAAACCTATAAACAATAATATTAACTATGACCAGAATGAAGTGTCTACCGAATTTTCTGCTAAAAACTGTGATTGAAAACAAAAACTAAATACGTTGTGCAAGTGCACAAGTTCTGTAGGCCATACAAACATTTGTTCCGTGCGGGGATCGTACCCGCGACACGCAGCGCAGGAGTCGATCGCTCAGAAAATGCCCAACCGTGTCTTTGTATTTTTTTTTCTACACGATATAGACCTTGTAACATTCCGCCATAGGCCATAGCGTGTATAAAACATACTGAAAACAGTTTTAATTCCATTCAAAACTCCATACATCAAATCAATTTACATACAACACTTCTATCATTTTATCTACAGTACGGCCAACGAGAAGCGATACCAAATGTAAACAAAACCCATGCTAAAACCCCATCTAAAATGGCCGCCCGAATGTTGGCGAACCCGTCTTAACATTGTCATGTGTTTGCCGGGAGAACGAGACATTACGACAAAGGCACAAGATGGAAAGAGCTAAATATTAGATTGTCAACGCCACAGTTGTTCTTTAGGTTAATGACCTTTCGTATCGCTTCTCGTTGGCCGTACTGTATATCAAAAGTGGACGCCTATCAACCTATCTGTCTATCACTAAACTAGATGTGTCGTGAATGATAATGATGAATAGCTTCTCATATGTTCCTATGAGATTCTAGTCGAGAAAAACAAATAGCCGACCTGAATTTATCTAGTGTTTTTGTCTAGGTAAAGATAATGGCTTGAATGAAATCTAGTTTCTAGTGTTTTGAAAAGATTGTAGCTTTGAGGGCATTGCTCGGAATTCCTCTGATTGACAGAATTTGTCCGTTAGAGAACTGAAGACACTAACATTGTTCGCCAAATCAGAAGGGTTACCATGACATCTTATAGCAGTTCTTATTCCTGTATGAGAAAGAGATGGTGCTATACACTCTGTATAGCTCTGTCTCTTTCCCTCAGTGGAATAAGTTCTGTTTTAAGACGTCATGGTAGCAGTACGCTGAAGTGCAATTGACTGGTCATGTCTAAAGTTATTCAAATGATCACCGGGTCGGTTAATATTGTCACTTTTGACCATTTTACGTTATTTACATTTTTAACCTATTATGACGCTAATTTGGCAGCCATCTTAGATGCAATGTTACAGTGCAGACCATGTTTAGGTAAGCGTAGTGTAGTGCGCTGGCCACACATGCTTGCCCCGACCCGGGAATCAAATTCAGGACCTTATGATTAGCAGTCGTGATTGCGACCACACTACATAGGTACTTTGCCCGCCTAACCGGATGCAGCTGAATACTATTATATTTAACATACATATGCATATATTGAAGCAACATAAACTAAGATAAATGATTTTAAAAACATTTCCTGCCTCCATAAATTCTAAAATTAATAACTTCATTATTCCAACCTTATGTAAGAAACAGTTTAATAATCACAATATTTCAAAACATCGATTAATCTTATCGATAATATAAGTCGATTGTTCTTAGTCTAAACAACGTAGGGTTATTTACTAAGCTAAGGGATATCGATTCATTTGCAATGTATATTTAAACAATTTCTAGTACTTTATGACAACTTAAATGCTTCGCCATCTAGTTATTCTAATTTGTTTGAAATATGTCACTGTAAATGTAGTATTTTATTATGCATACCTACGTATACGATGGAAGAGCACGACCAAGAGCGAGTCAGGCCCTCGCACCGAAGATTCCGTACAAACTTTCGACATAAACAGCCACATCTTTTGACTGCGTTGACTTATGCCCCGTTCCAATAAACAAAAACGACTAGTTTTGCTTACGGATAGTTGTATTTTGACATAAGTTCTATGAGACTTATGTTATTAGAGGGTTTTTTATAGCTTTATGTGACACACAAAGACAGACAGACCACAGACTTGAGTGTGTGGTTTTAATTTCAACTTGATACCTCTACGAGTTTTCGAGCTAAACAGTCTTGACAGACAAACAGACGAACAACAAATTGCCTTTCCGTATTATTATTCCGAATTTTTTGGCTTTGTCAGACTAATGAAAAAACTGTTTTATTTCATCTCTCTTTCCATTTAAGTTTAAACTACCGTGGTGGTAATGTCCGATTAGTTCGGTGGGGTTGCGGGTTGTTCGAAAGAGATACCGCGGCCTCGGAACGTAAAGGGCAATAGAATGAACAGGGGTGGGTTTTAGTCAGTACAAGTCTAACACTCCCCCCCACTCCGCCCAGAGCGGGGGAAGTTATTTGATGATTTCCCATCCGCAAAAGGACCGCCCTCTTAATTGCAAATAATTGTTTAATATAAAACTCAAAAAAACAAAGAACAGAAGACAGACAGAGAAGACACAATTTACAGTATGCGAATCTTGTAAGATATTATAATCTTCAATGACTAAGTCATATTTGCATCACCCTTATCATAATTCAAGATCATGTACCACCCACACAGTGTCCCCAACCAATTAACAAATCACTTAACATACGGAAGCCTGTATACCAACAATTATTGTCACTGACACCAGTCTATATGATCGATGGGGGCAATTATCAAGTACTATAGTAATTTGCCTCTAACATAATAATATCCTTAAACTGTTGTAGTTGGCGCCGACTATGTAAAGTATCACTTTATGCACGTGTAGGATATACGCCTTGTTGATTCATTAGGCAAATAATATGATGAATATCATCCATCAGGTATGTTATTTATATCGGGTATTTACATAATGGGTCTATGGTCGCCCGTTCTATGGAGGTGCAATGGTTAATGGTTTGTGACAACGTGGTGATTTCCGTGAAAAAAAAGATTGACAATCACTTAACTACCAGGTTTTATCCCTAATTGCCCTATTTTAATCTTTACACAATCTAGAAATTATTTTGTAATAAACATAAAAAAAAACAATTTCAAATAAAAATTAGTCGATTTTTGCACGTCACTATAACATACCAATCATGAAACCCTCCAATGAATCGAAGGAATTAAAAAAAAGAAAAAGCAATTTTAAAATAAGAACAGCTAACGAGCATAAAACATGTATTGAGAAGCATCTTTAAAATTAAAACAAAAAAAAGAAAACGTTTTGCATTGCGTGTGTACTCCTGTATTCCCATAAGGAAATGAGTCGGGAATCAAACGGGACAACACTCTTAATTGCACCGATTGATTGGCACTGAACCATCTTGATAAAGCTGAATATTCTAACCTTTTTGTGGACATTAATGACGACACATCTTCAGTCATTATAGACAAGCAGTTTGTGCTAAACTTGGTTGCGAGGGAATAAGTAATTACATTAGTAATTGCGAAGGCTGTAACTGTAGTTGAGTTGATTTTATTTATTGAAATAAATACGTAGATTTTATAATTGCATCAGGCGGTTGTTGAAATCGATCTTTTAATAGAGCTTTTTCTGAACGAAAGCTATGATTTTTGAAGATTTTTAAGAAATTAGCATTAACAGTCTGTTGACAAGTGATTTTTTTTATAAATTTATAATATATATGTTTATATTTTATACTATAGATGTGGCCATTTCCTCAACAACCACTGGCTTATTTAGTCGTACTAGTAGCACGCATGATGTGATGTTTTAGTGAATACAATTTTTTAATTGTACGTATGTAATCTGTTGTTTTTTATTAGTAATATTTACGTACTACACACTTACTACACGACATGGCTGATCATACATACACAATTTCAAGCTTTTTCAATAGGTACCAGAAACTACAAATCTATCATATCATTTATTAAATTGTGATCTTTATTTATTAGTTTTATATTTATGGCGTTCGTGGGGTGCAGCTGAAAATCAGTCTCAGATGGCGGCCTTGTGTTGCCATCTTGCATTATGCTGAGCTGAGGCCCTTTTGGCATAATTAATTTAATTTAATGTTAAGCTGTTCCTGTTATTTTGTGTTGTTTTTAATCATGCTGCATAAACGCAATTTTCTTTCTTTTACTCCTACTTTACAACTGATCGTAACCTATCAATTCTTCCAAAATGGCGCCACAATTCAAACTTTCGCGCCAAAACAAAACAAACGCACCAGGAAACGAAGACCCCAAAAATAATAACCCGCCTGTAATTGAACACTGTACAACAAATTAGCGAATAACATGTATGAATAAGCTTCGGAATTTAAACAAACTACTATTAAGTGGGCCGAGCTATTGCGCTCGCGTCTATTTCAGGTCCGTTGTGCAATCGTCGATACGACGATGTCACGTATCAGTGGCGAAGAGTGCGTGGCGAATTTTTGGGGATTGGAGAAGAATTTGAAGGTGTGGAGAAGCCGAGGAATTAAAGGTTGTAGTGCATCTGGAATTGCAGAGTTTGTTTGGATAATTAGTTAGAAATGCTAACGTGAAATTCAGTATGATATGTTGTCGAGATTATAAAAAAGCATAAGTGGGATATGAGGATACGAGGGAAGAAAAGGGAAAACTTAGCGTTGCTATTACAAATCAATAAGGCGCAAGGGCAAAACCTGCAGGTAGCAGGTACTGTGTTATACCGAATTTAACGCGAGCGAAACCGCGGGCAAAAGCTAGTTATAAATAATATCTAAATATTACCGTGATACAAATCCCTAGGTAACTAAAATGCGTATAATCTGGTAAACGACGAGAATCCATCAGTTGGCAAACGAGATTGGTTCACTATGAATAAATCGGCGTCAATCAACAAGACGTGTTAATGACGAGATAATTGGAGCGCTTATTACCTGCGTGTGCGCTTATGAGTCTGCCTTAATAAGGAGTGGGCCTGTTATAGTGATCATGGTAATATTTGGATTATCGCTGGTCAATGCAAGCTGAGTTTTATCTTCCACTAGCTGTTCCCCACGGTTTCACCCGCACTGCTCAGCACCTGTTGGTCGTAGCGTGATGTTATATGACCTATAGCCTTCCTCAAGAAATGGACTATCCAACACTAAAAGAATTTTCCAATTCCAACCAGTAGTCCCTGAGATTAGCGCGTTCAAACAAACACACAAACAAACAAACTCTTCAGCTTTATAATATTAGTAAGTATAGATTTACTAATGAGAAAGAGTAATTGAAACGCTTAATAATCATAACGATGCTGTCTTAATGAATTAATAGGGATATTTGCAATGGGGCTTATGGCAATTATATACCGTGGTCTTTAGCACCTTTTCTTTGCGAATGGGAAATCATTAAATAACTTCCCGTGTCGTAACGTTCCAGCGTCAGACTTGTACTGCATAAAACCCATCCATGTTCCTGCTTTATGATCCGGGGCCCCGGTTTCTCTTACGAACAACCCGCAACCCCGGCAGCAAGCTTTTATTCTTAATTTGAAATTTGATGACCAATATTTCAAAATGTTGGTACAGAGATAGTTGGGACCCTGGAGACGGACATATGCTAAAAAAGGTGTGAAAAGGGGGAAAAAAAGGGTAGAGAAAGTTATTTTTTTCGATCATCACGCGGGTTAACGTAAGCGTTAGTCCAAAGTAACTATGCCACGCGGACGAAGTCGCGGGCGAAAGCTAGTTACCTATAAAAAAACCTTGGTAAAAAGCTAAATCCAAGTCAAAATAATTCCTCAAATTAAGATATCAGGCGACTAGAAAATCAGCCAGTAGTATGAAACACAGTTTTTTTTTTCTTGTTTCATCTCGGCACAGACTTAACGAGATTAGCTCACGTCGCGCGTCGTGGCGAAAAGATTGGTCAGACGGCATGGTTGACTGAAGTACCGAAGTACGTACTTAAGTACAGCCACTCGAGGTGGACTTAAAAGCATTACTGTAAACATATTTGCAACTTCTTGTTTGTAATAAGGTACTCATTGGCAAATACGGCTTTGCTTTTGTGTTTTGTTTCTTTGAGTATTTTTTTTTAATAAATGAATCAATTGACGTTTGTCAGTGATTTCAAGTTCGACTGTTGAGCATGACGTTTTAGGTTTGATTCGGGTTGAGGTTGGGTCGAGCAAAGTGTTATTGGGTTAAAAAAAAAACAAAAGGTTGCCCCACACAAGGAATTTCGTTGTGTCGGTTGATCCTCGCATGGAAAAAATATTTGTACGACACGATACAGGAGAAATTACTAGTGTGGGGCAATTTTTTTTTACGCCCTTTGACGGCACGGTTGGCGCAGTAGCTGAGCGATCGACTGCTGCGCTGCGTGTCGTGGGTTCCAGCACGGAACAAATATTTGTATGACCTGCAGATAGTTGTTTCGGGTCTGGCTGTTTGTGTATGAGAGTTTAAATGTTTGTAAACGCACCCACGATACAGGAGAAATTCCTAATACGGGGCAACCCTTTTTTTTTTTTAAAATATATATATTTACGCTCACGAATCCGGAGAATCAGAGGTCTCTTGGGATCGAACTCCAGACCTATGATTTGGCAATCCGACGGTCAGACTAGGCTATCACTGCTTGTCAGATTAACACACACTTTAAAAACCGGCCAAGAGAGAGCCAGACTCACGCAACGAGGGTTCCGTACAAACAAACTTGCGATAAAAACAGCCATATCTTTTGACTGCGTTGATTTAGAAGGTTAATTAATCACAACTCCAAGGGACTACAAATCCACGCGTTCACGAGATTAAGGGTCTTGACAGACAGACACAGAAGTGATGCAATAAGGGTTCCGTTTTTTTCTATTTGAGGCACGGAACCCTGAAAATTAAGCTTTGTACACGTTTCAACTAATATACAAATCTCCTGATTAACATACATCTTAATTATAAGCATTGACATCACAAAATCATCAATTGACTTCAAACAAATCGTGCTCACGCATATACAACTAGTTTAAACTACCGGTTTCACTGCTATTACGGCTACTAATATTATGTAGTAATGTTTTTTACTTATGGTCAGTAATTAGCGCCTTGAAATGGCGAACCATATTAGCGTATAACCAATATCCAGTCGGAATATTAAAATGCGGTTTGTCGTGTGGGAATTGAGTAATAAGCTGCCAGCGATATGAAAAAGCTTTTGTATATACGTAGAGCGAAAATTATAATCCTAATGTTATACCCAACAAACAAAAAATCCTCTCATAGTGGCTAAAATTGCCAAAAATAATTTACTTATAAGAGCCGTATTATCGCTAATAAGGGTGCGTTTGGGCACAAATTACAAGAACAATAACCTCATACCCCCCTTATAATTGCTATATTGTAAGCTTCTTTTTCTTATACGTATTTTATTGTAGCAAGCAACAAGGGGGTCGAACTAATAAAAGCAAAAGGATTGCTCTTAAAAGGCTAATACACTTATAAGAGACATGTTGAACGCGTTAATAAAGCCAAGCAACCTTATACATGTTTTATCATGGCGAGCAACAAGGGAGTAAAACATAAAGCGGCAAGACAAATTCTATTAAAAAGCTGCCAGTGTTTGAGATTCTACAACAAGTGTTTTGTTGAGTGATTTTTTACAGTTAGGCAGCGGCAACAAGTATTTTAAAGAAAACAAGAACCGGTAAGTCATTAATTTCATTTATTTTTTGTAGTGTACCTGAATCCGAGAGTATATTGTGCTTGTTTATTGTGAAAACTGTCTGGGAATTCAAACGTATGATAAAATGTGGTACAAAAAGTGTAATTATATCAACGCGCCCTTGAATTTGAGTAGTTTTACGGTAAAAATGTGAATAATTATTAGGTCATGTTTTTTATAACGCTTTTACAAGGGTAAAAGCATTCTCACATCGTCTATTAGATCTCTTTAAGATTATAAGCTCTGTAATGGCAATATTTGTTCCTTATGCTATCGCCATTTTATCTATCGTTAGGGTTCCTTTCATCATTCCGTAGATATATTAATATTAGCTATATTACATTTTAGGTATTATTACAATGGTCGTATTTACGGACGTTTACAAATTTAAAAAAAGAGAAGATCTCACTGTCCAAAACAAGAGATGGCCATGGAATTGGACACATTTTATTGTACGAAGAAAATGTTTTCATTGTAAATATCAGACTTTTTCAAACCTACCTTCACACTTTGTGATTGGTCGAAGTTCAATACCTACTCAACCAAAATGTATGGAACAGCTAGTTTTTTCGCGTTTATTGAGCTGGCCGCAATTTTTGGAAAAAAATATGTATTTAGTATAATAATATGTTGTTTTTTTTTTCAGATTCATCAATAATGCCAAGGGAAATCAAAACTATCTGCAGTTCCAAGCAATTGGGATATCGATGGCGTTCTTTACTGGCCCAAATATAATGAAAACAAATAAAAAAGAATTGCGAAGTGAAGAGATCTGATTTTCTAACTTTTCACGAAGCAGAGAAGGAATTAGACAAAATGTGTAAGAAGTCTGAAACGGAAACAGATACTCTGGTCATTTCAATTGTACGACAAACCAAAAAGATACGGCGCTTGAAAAAATTGTAATACGTTATGTAATATTTTTAATAGATCACTCAAAGCCATATGGGAAATATTATTTTTTACTGCCCAGTCTCTGATATCACCACAAATATCCATCTTATTCAACTCTTCAATTAAATTTATGTCTACTTCACTACTACTACTGTTATATTCTTCCTCACTGATTTCCTGTACTTTATTGTCATCTTCCATAAAATTATTTACGGAACCCTCAAGTGATTTGTTAGTATCAGCTTGGTCATTTTGTAGCATTATATTCGTAACAGTAGAAGTGGTGGCTGTATTGTTAATCATGTTTTCGTAAACTTGTTTAACTTTTTTTCTATAGCCACCACTCCTCTTAAACTTCTTCCAATCTTGTGAATCCATTTTTTATGTTATTGTAACAGTAAACATTTCTGTTGCATTTCCAAAATGGCCAAAATATGACAAATCAAGTTAGATAAAATATTTTAATATGACGATCTAGAGAATACTACCTTTTTAATGACTATATAAGTGATTATGGATTGCTTTCATTCTTGTAAAGACCATATAAAATGCTGTATTTTTTTTGTTGGGTAGACATCTTATAAAATGCTCTTATGAGTTTAAAAGTGTCATAGTTAGCTTATGCATTACTGTTATAAGAACAATTAGCCAAATGAAAAGCTTTTATAAGGATTTCAATATTATATGGCTTAAAAGCATTGTAAATGCTCTTATAAGAATAACACATTTTCAATCCTTATAATAACCATGTAATTTGGACTTGTTATGCTTAACCCAACCAAATTATAAGAATAAAGGTAATATTAGCTAAATCTTCTTATATCGTGCCATTATAAGGAACATTGATATAATGAAAGCGATTCTAAAACCTCTATAAGAGATTAGACCTTAAACATATAATTTTATAAGAGTATCTTGTTTGTTGGGTACTAATTACTTAGGTAACATCACGTCTGTTATCCGTAAAGGCTAGGCAAAGGAGTACCTTTTATTAAAAAAATAAACGTGATTAAAACCCACACTAGGAATTTCTCCTGTATCGTAGGTGCATTTACAAACATTTAAACTCACATATACAAACAACCAGACCCGAAACAACTACCTGTAAATATTTGTTCCGTGCGGGAATTGAACCCGTGACACGCAGCGCAGCAGTCAATCGCTCAGCAACTGCGACAACCGTGCCTAGTAGAACAATTTTTTTAACAAACACCTTTTGTAATTGAATTTTAATTTCGTTAAATATTTGCACGCCGCTTACGACAAAACATGGAGATACCTACCGTATATTAACACCTTTTATACCTATGTTTAACAAATAAAACCTTTGACTTTGGTTTTTATACGTCAAAGAATAATGCTAAGTTTGTCTGATAAAAATCTGGATAGTACAGACGCCAGCAGGTCAAGCTATCCGAAACTGTCAATTTTTCCCGATGAACCTTGAACTTAATACTTTAGAAATAAAGTCGAAAATCTATCAAATAAATCTGACAGATTGTAGTACCTTGATGTGCAGGCGTATGTACATCAAAATAACATGAAAGCCGGAATTAAGAATAGAAAAATCTGAATTTACAAAATTAATGATTTCCTCTCTCCGCACATCACTCGTACCTTGTCCACCAATAAAAGGGCGAGCAAAAAACCGCTACCAATCATAACATCTGACAGAGCTCCGGCGCGGGCGCAACAATCAAAGCGTTACCGCTAACGTTTCAATCTGGGATTAACGACATGTGACAGTTAACCGCAGTAGTTTAACTGATGGTTTAAACATTTAACATAAAAAGGACAGGCCTATATGGGCACTTATAAAAAAGGTGTACGGGTTCTTCCGATTTTTAGGGGTCCGCATCTCAAAAGGAAAAAAGTAGAACCACTGGATCACTTTGTTGTCCGTCTGTCTGTCAAGGCTATTATCTCAGGAACGCGTGGATGTGTCGAGTTGATATTAAAACCATATTCTTTAGTCTATGGTCCCTTTGTGCTGTGAAAAAATCAACCTTCTAAGTCTACGCAGTCCAAAGATATAGATGTTTATTCCGCAAGTTTGTACGGAACCCTCCGTGTGTGATTCTTCCTCGCTCCTGGCTGGTTTTTTTATCGTGCTGGGATTAGTGTTGGTGTACTTCACTATATTGACAGGCCATCAGCTGTTATGGTGTCAGTGATAAGATATCGTTGCTACTATGATTTCTTGCTAGTTATTTGTATGGAGTTGACATGTTGACAGGTTTGTGGTGTACCACAACTTATATATTATCTGTGGTTCCGATTACGGAGTTTTAGATAGTAATTATATTGTAACTGACAACACTCTAGTCTATGATGAGAGGGAGAAAACGGCGGACGTTTTTTTTTTCGGATCTGACATCTTCATATAACTTTCCCCAGTCTGGGCGGAATGGATTGTCTGACTTTTACTGATTAAAACCCACCCATGTTCCTTTTTTTGCCCTTTGTATTCCAGGGCCGCGGTATCTCTTTTGAACAACCCGCAACCCCGACAGGCGACGACCTTGGTGGGGCAATATTTCACCAGCTTCCCTTACATGCCAAAGACGAAACTAAATAAACCTTCTACCCTCTGTCCACACTGTATCCGAACGTTTTTGCCGATTCCACATCTCCAAACACAAATGTTACAGTCCGGATTACTTCAGATTACGTTCGGAAACACACTCCATCTGAATTACTAAGAAACTATATTTTAATTTGGTTTTTTCACGGTCGTTAGTGGAAGATGGATTACTTGTTCGTCTGTCTGTTCGTGTGTTTCGACCTAATTTATGTCTGTATTTGGTAGTGGCCTAGTTAGGGTGTAGGAAATGTTGTTTTTTTTTTGGGTGGACTATAAAAAAGGTTCAGATTTTATGCATACTTTTTCTAGTTTTGTGTGAAAGCTGTTTTTTATTATCTGTTGGATATGAGCAGCGAAGGACCAGGTTATAGTAACGATGCACGGTCCCAAGGCTTATCTCTAGCAACCAGGTTGCTTGTGGCATAATTTTAGCTTGTGTCTATTGACTGATATAGCAATAATGGTGATATAGTAATAATTAATGCGATGAAAATTTAAATACGTTGGCCCATATTAATGTTTGTCATACATTTTAACCGGCCGTTAATGGCAATATGCTCGCCCAATATTCCGTCTTTTGGGTCAGCTCTCCTGAGCTCGCTACATAAACATACATGGGACTTATTATATATTAATATAATATTTATTTATTTTATAAAATTTGTCTATTTATTTATTTATTTATCCTTCTTACAACTATCATTACAGGCCTTAACCTAATGCGACAGTGAAGCTATCAACTAATAAAAATAAAGCTAAAAATAAAACTCTTTACATCAAATTTCTTAATTTCTAAATACCTAATTATAAACAAACAAAATAAAATAACATATTACTGCTTCCTTATAGTCTTACATAACTAACTATATTTAATAAAACTCTTGCGAAGTCACTCAAAGTGCACGAGAAAACATCCAATCGCTCGTGAAGTTCGTTTATTCATGTATTTCAGGTAACTCCACGACTTATTTTAGGTAACAACAGAAGCATTCCAATTTTAATCAAATAGAATAGTGTCAGAAAAATACAATAAAATTACATCAAACAAATATATTTTATACTATAAAAATTTTAATTATTAATATTAAAATGAAATTAATAAGATATTAATGGCGAAACGTACGATACATCGCTGGCAAACCCTTTTGGGATAACTGGCATGATGTCATGTATGTTATTTTCTAAAGTCAATTAAAGACTAAATCAACTTTAAAACATTAGTCTCACTTCATCGATACACATTTTTAACTCACTGTCAATTCGCATTAACTCCAGTCCGTTAAGGTTGACAATAAATTGAAGTGGGCGAGGACTGAAGAGATAGCAAAATAAATAGACACGTCATTATGCCTCTGTGGGCTGACTATAAATAAATATCGAGTTAGGAGGACGGAGGTGGTACCTGTAATCATCTGTGACTGGTATACTCGACTGCTGACAAGGCTTGGGTCGTTACATAAGAATTTATAGAAGTTGGGTATACACCGTCGCTTATATATGTTTACATACAAAGTGTAACTAACATAATAAAAAAAATGTGTAGCTTTTGTAAATTCATATTTTTGTTGTTTATATTTTTAATAACTGCTTCGTTGGTCTCGCGGTTATTAGCGCGATTGCTTAACACAGAGTCCTGGGTTCGATTCTTGGTAGGAATTTCACAGAAACAGCCTGGAGTTTGGAAGTTGGCAGTAAGAACCCCCACGCCTCGGGAAGCACATTACACCGTTGGTCTTTCGCCAGATCTCTTACCGGTCATGTGTATCTAGGGAACGCGTGGAAATATCGAGTTAAAATTAAAACCATATACTCAAATCTGTGCTTTATTGAAATTGTGCTAAAATCAACCCTCTAACTTTATTCAGCCAAAAGATACCACCATTTATGTCACAAAATTATACGGAACCGTCGGTACCCAAGTCCGACTTTTCCTACTCTTCAGCTATTCTTTCCTGGTTAATTTCGTAGCGGGATCCAGGATCGTTTTTTTTGTCCGGGACTTCATCGAGCTTCATTTTTTCTGCTCTTTTTGGCGGTCGCCATTATTAATTCTGGCTTTTAAGAGTTGCAGTGGGTTGATAAAAGTGTGGCAGGCTTGTCTTAAAAAAAAAGTTCGTGCCAAGAAAGACTAAATCCTTACAATTATTATAAAAGCGAAAGTGAGTTTGTTTGTTTGTTACGTCTTCACGCCTAAATGGCCAAACCGATTTTGATGAATTTTGGTACAGAGATAGTTGGCACCCTGGAGACGGACATAGACTTTTTTTTAAAAAAAATTAGATATGATGGAGAAAGGGAAAACTTAGCTTTGCTATTACAATAAATAAGGCGCAAGGGCAAAAACGTACAGGTAGCAGGTACCTGCAAATAAGAAAAGGGGAACTCGCGTTAGATTTAGGTTAACACATAACCTAAATCTAACGCGAGCGACGCCGCGGGCAAAAGCTAGTAAATAAATAAACTTTCAATCACATAGTCATAAATCATACTGCTAGTATACCTGTAAGTCTCATCACACACAATGCAATGTATTAAGCAATTCGTAACACCGCCCTCGTCAACGTCACGCATTTACTTGTGCGCCATCTTTGTTTATTGTTTTATTTTTGTGGAGATAGACGATGTACACTTTATTAGAGAATATTCTGCTACGAATATTCGACCAGTAGTGTCGTTTATATAAATTCACACAGAAAACCCATATTATACCCAACACGATAAACAATATAATAATACAATAACAATATGAAAATTAAATAAATAAGTGTCTATAGGTCTAATTAATAACTCTGTACAAACAATATCCTATTGTATCTGCATATTATTATAATAATATAACAATTATTATTGTTTTATTAACACCTCGGGTGAGTAGGTATGTTGTACCCATTTGTAACATGGCTGCTATGATAAGGGAGATGTGGTACTTAATATTTATTCCTGGGAAGTTGTTCAAGAATTAAGTGTTAACAGCATGTCAGAGAAAAGTTCTGAGTTAGTATTTAGGGTGCAGAATATTCTCAATAGGTATTTAGGCACATAATGTTACCTACAAAGTCTAACTCTCGGTTTTTATTTGTATTATTACTTATTGGATCAATTTGTTATGCTTATGTCTGTCTGTCAAGACCCCTTATCTCGTGAATACGTTTATTGAAGAAATAACGTTTTCTCACACCAGGAATTTCGGCTATAACGTGGGTGCATTTTCAAACATTTAAACTCACATAAAAAAACAGCCAAACCCAAAACAATTATTTGTAGGCTATACAAATATTTGTTCCGTGCGGGGATCGAACCCGCGACACGCAGCGCAGCAGTCAATCGCTCAACCACTGCTCCAACCGTGCCGTTATTCATTAAAACTATGTACTCAAAGGCTTATTCGTCAACTCGCGACCGAGTGAAAATCTGACGCATTTAGAGTCATCTACAAAGGACAAAACACCTTTGTATATGACTGTAAACGACGTATTCGTCAACTCGCGCACAGTCGCGAGTTGACGAATAAGGCTACTCAGATCGCCGTTTACGTCGCGTTTGAACGGAACCCTCAGTTTTTTTTTCTAGAGTAGACTTGTAAGCTAATAAGAGGCGTGGTCTGAAAGATAATGTAAGCAAAGCTACCCCGTTTAGCATATCAACCACACTTCCATAATCCTTGCATTTTAATGTTCACTTATAATAATACACACAAGGATGTCAACAATTAATTATTCGACCAGTAAGCAAACAGATCGTAAAATACAGTTGTCATTACTGTGGCATGTTAATATTGATACTAGCTTTTGCCCGCGGCTTCGCTCGCTTTAAATTTGGGGTAACACAATTCCCCTTTCTTTTTTGTCACCTGATTTGCAGGTGCCTGCTAGCTGCAGTTTTTGCCCTTGCGCCTTATTGATTTGTAATAGCAAAGCTAAGTTCTCCCCTCTTTCCCTTTCCTTCCCTTTCCCTCATATCCTCCTATTAAAAAAATAGCCTATGTCCGTCTCCTGGTTCCCAACTATCTCTTTACCAAAATTCATCAAAATCGGTTCAGCCATTAAGGCGTGAAGAGGTAACAAACAAACTCACTTTCGCTTTTATAATATTAGTAAGGATAGGATTATTGGTCAAATATATTGCACATTTAAATTTTATTTATATAATACGAAACCGCATACTTGTAATGTTTAGATCGGGTGCAAAATTGAGGGTTAAGTAAGGAGATGAAGCGGGTTTCAATAGAATAAATTAATTGAGTGGCTTACAGTCTTTTTGTCCGGTAGTGGTCCGGGCCTACGGGTTGTTCGAAAGAGATACCGCTGCCCCGGAACATAAAGGGTAAAAATAAGGAATGTACATGGATTTTTAGTCTGTAACATTGCAGGTGATTTACTATCTTCTTAGGCTTCTGTGTTTCATATGCCTGAAATCCTACTTAATATTATAAATGCGAAAGTTTGTATGGATGGATGGATGTTTGTTACTCTTTCACGTAAAAACTACTGAATGGATTTCAATGAAAATTTACAATAAGCTACAATTCATAAAGATAAATTGATTATTCTATCACCACGCGAGTGTAACCGCGGGGCGCGACAAGAATTGTTCTCGACAAGAATTGGTGTGAAATACCACAACTTAATATAATAACATATAATGTTGAAATAAAAACTTTTTCTTTAAACTGACACGGTTACTGATAGTATTTATTATTAAAACTTGAAACGGGATATTTACCATGTTTGTTATTTGTTTCGAGTTTCCGATATTTCGGCGATTTTGCGAACGCCATGATAACGGACGAACTCGAAACAAATATAAAAACACTAGCTGGCACCCGCGTTTCCGTGCTTTCATGAACTACCGTGGTAAACTAAGTTGCACTTAAATATATTCGTAATTTTATTTATGAGTGCATAACCTAATTAGTCGTCGAGGTTTGAGCGCTCCCCTTTGTGTTCGCGCTAAAAACCGTCACAAGTCACAAGTCGGAGCGCCTGCTGCCGTGATATTGAAAAAAAAGTATCCTATGTGTTATTCTAAACCATAATCTACCTCTGTGCCAAATTTCATTAAGATCCGTCAAGCCGTTTTGACATGAAAGAGGATCAAACATACATCCATACTCACAAACTTTCGCATTTACAATATTAGCAGGATAGGATGGTAAATATTCCTTTTCAAGTTTTAATAATCAAAACTTTTTCTTCCAATAGATACATTTTTAATGTCATTTAGGACTACAGCTTACAACTTGCACTGCATCAAATATTCAACCGCATTGACCTGCTTCTGATCAAACTAAACACCACTGGCATCAAGTTGCATTATTAAGATACATTGACAGATACAAAATGTTCTTAAGTTAATTGATCTCTTTACTTTATATCTGTACTAGATGCGACTTTTTATTATCACACTAGCTTTTGCCCACGGCTCGCCGGTATCGCCTTATTGATTTGTAATAGCAACGCTAAGTTTTCCCGTTTCATCCCTCTTTCTCCCTCATATCCCACACTTTTTTTTAAAAATAGCTTATGTCCGTCTCCTGGTTCCGTCTTCTATCTCTGTACCAAAATTCATCAAAATCGGTTTTGCCATTAAAGCGTGAAGAGGTAACAAACAAACAAACAAACTCACTTTCGCTTTTATAATATTAGTAAGGATAACATCTCGCCTGTAATCCCCGAAAGGTTAGACAGATGTGTTCTTAATAGTATTCCAAATCGGGAAACGCCCCGGGCGTCAGGCGCCGCGGGACTACTCCCGGCCACCGTAGATGCGGGCCTGTAGACGGTGAGCAATGGGTTCACTGGGTCTATAGAGGACAGGCCGTGTCGACAATGCGTTAGTGTTTCACGCTCGTCTTAAATAGATGCCAGCAAAGCAGAGGGGCCTGCCAGGGCCGCCGCCTGCCGGAATTGCGGGTTGTTTGAAAGTGATACCGCGGTCCCGGAACATAAAGGGCAAGAAGTAACAGTTGTGTGGGTGGGGTTCATTCTTTACAGAAGGAACATGGGTAGGTTTTAGTTAGTACAAGTCTGACACTCCGCCCCGTTCCGCCCAGAGTGAGGGAAGTTATTTGACTCCGTAGCTGATACTAAGAAATTCCTGAATGAAAAACCCAATAACACTACACGACTCGGGAATCGAACCATGGACCTCAAGCTCAGCAGTCGTAATTGTGACCGTTAGAAAAACGCCAATCCTGGTAGGTCTATCGAAATCCGTTCTGTAGTTTTGGCGTAAAAGAGTAACAAATAATATAATATTATTTGTTACTCTTTTACGCCAAAACTACAGAACGGATTTCGATAAAATTTCTCACTCAGTACCTATCAGGATCGTCCCGTAGGAAAATATCAAGCTTTATGCGGTGGAAGCAGGGGGCATAACCTAGTGCATAATATTACTTGTAAAATTAATTACACAAATAGAATAGGTGCAGCTATGGTCATCTTGATCTTAGTCTATAACATTCCATGCATAAAATAAAGCAATTATTAGAATTACGTAATCGCATTTAAAAAGTGATAAAATTGAATGAAACCGTCATTCGGTTAGTTAACTACAGAATGATTAACGGTTATGGTCTAGAATTTGAGATACATTGCACTGATTGTAATAATTGTATTTATTAATTAAAACTGACGCTGTCATAACCATGGATGCAATTTGTTTTGTATTCAGTGTGGTTTAATTGATGGTGTACATTTCAGAGACCCCTTTGTACGGATGGGAAATAATCAAATAACTTCTCCCGCTCTGGGCGGAGTGGGGTGGAGTGTCAGACTCTTCCTTCTTTTGACCTTTATGTTCCGAGGTCGCGGTATCGCTTTCGAATAACCCGCATTCCGGCAGGCACTGGCCCTGGCAGGCCCGTCTGCTTTGCTGACATCTCTTTAAGGCGCACGTGGAACACTAACGTGCCATCGACACGGTCTGTCGTCAATAGACGGACGGACGTGTGTGCTAACCGTCCAAAGACTTTCAGAGAACTCTTAATAAGCAATGTGGAGTTGGCGGAATACCTTTTTGTTCTAATGGTTGCAATCACGACTGTTAAGCACGTGGTCTGGGTTCGATTCGGGGGATTTTCTCAGTAGAAGCCACGGACGCTAATTTAGAGCCCAGTTGGTGGCAAAAGGCGCGTCTCTTAATATTCGCAATATGGTATGGGCGGACTGTCTCGTTCGCATGCAACGGAAAATGAGTTGTGTCACAAATGTCAAGCTTGCACTGACTGACTAAACCCCACCCATGTTTCTTCTATTGCCCTTTACGTTCCGGGGCCGCGGTATCTCTTTCGAACAACCCGCAACCCCGGCAGGCGGAGGCCCTGGCAGGCCCCTCTGGGAAAATGTGGCTGAGCTTTGATTTATCTTAAGAACTATTGTTGTCATATTTGCACTATACAATTTTTATCTATTCTATGAAAAGATCTTGTGAAAATTGTTTATTAAGATGTAATTTTTAGCCTTACCGGAACATAAACGTGATTTAAGTTAATATACATCAATATATTCGATTCCTAATTATTACAATGAGAACTCGACAACAGACACACACCAATAATATATCGCGGCAAATTTTATCTAAACATTGAAATCAATTATATCTTTACATGGTATTGAATGAAGTCGCTTCCGCTGTCTGTTCGCTTAAATCTTCTAAACTACTTAACGGATTTTAATGCAATTTTAAGCAATCGAAAAAGTGATTCAAGAGGAAGGTGTAAATGTATAATATTAGTTATATCTACATAGTAGCCGTGCGAAGCCGGGGTGGGTCACTAGTCTATAATAATTTTCATATTTCCTTGACATCTTGTCAGCCTACAATTAAGATATCGCCAGCCTCAGTAATATCTAACCCTACCTTGTTGAGCACTTAATGAATGACTTAAGATCCATTTTGACACTTGACAAAGTAATTTGTACCGATTTGTAAGCAAATTGGCAACAAATTGACCCGTTTAGTTAAAAGTTGCATAATTATTGCTTGTAAAGTTAAACCTTATAAAGTTAAGTAACTTGGTTAATCATGCCTTTTTTTTCCTTTTGAGGTGAAACTGGTAGCATTGATAAGTAATTAAGTAACATTTAGGTGTCATTTTGAACGCATTGCTTTTTTGCGGATCGGAAATTATCAAATTACTTCCCGACTTTTACTGACCCACCCATGCTCCTTCTTTTGCCCTTTACGTTTTCGAATAACCCGCAACCTCTGCAGGACACTGCACTGCTCGAGGAAAGTTTCAAAACCTGCTGGTTTCGGCATTTACAATGAAGACTTTTCAAACTCAAACTCAAATGATTTATTTCAATTAGACCATTACAGGCACTTTTGAATGTCATAAATACAAGAACAAAAAAAAATGATGCTGCTACAGTCACAGTCACAAGACATAATAACTTGTGAAAGTACTGTAGTTGCCCATTCCAAAGCGTAGATCTCTATGGAGAAGAATGGGCAAGAAACTCCATGGACACTCTTTGAAATCATAATCCTTACTAATATTATAAAAGCGAAAGTGAGTTTGTTTGTTTATTTGTTTGTTTGTTACCTCTTCACGCTTTAATGGCTAGACCGATTTTGATGAATTTTGGTACAGAGATAGTTGGGAACTAGGAGACGGACATAGGCTAATTTTTATTTTAAAAAAGTGGGATGTGAGGGAGAAAGAGGGAAGAAAAGGGAAAACTTAGCGTTGCTATTACAAATCGAAAAGGCGCAAGGGTAACTGTATTAGGTACACCAAATTTAACGCGGGCGAAGCCGCGGGCAAAAGCTAGTGTTTTATAAAATCATGGATAACATCATTCATGTTGAGATTATTCATAATGTGAGAACGATTCAGAATACCTAACTTCTAAAACGTTATACTTTTAGTTTATATGGTTCTCGTGATAAGATCGATCGAGTTTCAAATCGATAAGCTTTAGGAGGAGATTAACGTGTTTATCTCTAAACCTAATAGCTTGAGGCTAAATGTTAATAACCGCTCTGATCAATCTTTGACGGCAGGAGAAATTCTTTGTGTGCGGTAACGTTTTTTTTTAAATCTTCAGGTTAAGGGGCGCTTGCCTAGGTTGGTCCGTGAATGAACGACCTCCCATATAATATCGAATGTCTTCCACACCTCGGATTACACGTTAAGCTGTTGGTCCTAGCTGTTATTTGTTAAAGTTATCCACTAGGAAGTCAGATATACGACTGCCTATCTGACATCCACGACCCAGGTTCAAACAGGCTAGGCCGATGATGATGATCCTTGAGACCAATTCAGGCGTTTTTATTAGCATTATTATAAAAAAACTTGAAACGGGATATTTACCATGTTTGTTATTTGTCACATTACATGGTAAATATCCCGTTTCGAGTTTTAATAATAGGTGATGTACAGATTAAGTGTATTTTTTATGTATTTATATATTTTAAATAAATAACTTTATTTTAATTGTTTGTGTAGTATTAGCAGTAGGTACACCATTAACTACCCCCGTTGCATTTTTATATTCGAACAGTCCATCCAAAGGTTGTCTGGAAGATATCGCTATTAGCGATAAGACCGCCATTGTAACCATAGTTTTAGCATTTTATTGTAAACCAGCTTTACTTCAATTTTTGGTGTGCAATAAAGTATATTCTATTCTATTCTAATGTTAGTAACCTTGTCAGTTTGAAGACTTATTTTTGTTATCATTTTTATACGCTTTGTTTAAATCCTCCTAAAAAATAAAAAAAAATCAGGATCTCGAGAACTTGTTAATAGCGGTGTCTCCAATCGCATATCGTTACTAGAGCGATTCGCCACAAACATGCGGTTGACTCGAATCGTACACCGATCGGGCTAAACATTTGAGTGAGGGGTGGAGTCGCCTTACTACATAAACTTTTTGTTTTAGGATTAAAAGGATATGATAAAAGAGGTCATCATGAGCAGTGTTAATTATGTAGGTTTTGTCTTGATACGGTTAGATTTATATTAATAATGATTTCCATAAATACCGACATTAAACATGTTAAGTTCTTATATCCTATGTAAAATTTTGAATCATTTACTTTGATGGCAATTAAAAAAATAAACGACTAGTTCGGGAACTGGAATTCTTCAACACACAAAGCGACTCAATGCCTCTTAGCACAAGCGGACAATAATTAGGTGACACAATTGCACTGCGGTGCGCAGGCGCCGGGCTCGCGACTTATCAACCGCTATTATCACAGAACAACCTTATCAGAAGGCTTGGTCTTTTATCGTTAGTATTGAAAGCTGTATCAAGTCCAATCAGAGATCTTAATAATAATTTGCAAGTCGTCTATCGAGTAAGAAGCTCGTGGCTAAATAATAGCAGCCGCTTGGATCGATCTTTAGGTTAAGCCACGCTTGCCTAGGTTGTTTTGTGGATGGGTGACCACTCGTTACATACTGAGTTATCTCCGTGCCTCGGAAAGCACTTTAAGCTGTTGATTCTGACTTTCATCTGCTACTACACACTGAAGCAGGACAGTAACCAAAGACACAGAACAGTACAAAATAAGAATGTGTTTGATTGAATAGAGGTGTAAACCTTGGGTTTGAACTAGAGACCAGGTTCCAGGGGTTGAAAACCAGTGTCAGGCACCAATTGCCCGGTATTTTTTGATAAACTGGGCCTATTTGGCGCATCCGTGAGACCCACAGTGTTGCATATTATTTAGCTTAGTTTTAAGTTTTTTCTTTTATTGTTTTATCTGTGTGCACTTGTGGTATGTTCCAAATAAATGTATTTACTTTGTTTTCTGTTAGACTCATGAATTGGCAGTCACAAGGCCAAACTTACGTGTAAGCGCTTTCATTTGTCAAATTATATTTTTAAACAGTTTGAGGAAGGTCTCGAAATTCGCAAACTCATTGACATTTTTAGTTTATTTTTGTTATTAATCCCGAGTGATTCTTCTGCACCTCAACTATGATGTGACATAATTATAATTGTATAAATTGTTCGGTAATTATTGTCAATTTATACATTCCTACATTCGTTATCATTATTGAGAGTTGGCCTATGTTTTGCACAATTACGTCAGTAATGGACGTTTGATTAGACAGCTTGATTTTGTATATTATAATTATTTTGCAATATTTCACTGTGAATGTAAGATTTGTTCTACAAGTTTTGTTTTCTTCATTTAATACATTTACTTTATTATTTGACTTTTAATCCTTACTATAATTTTATAAAAACGAAAGTGAGTTTGTTTGTTTGTTACATCTTCACGCCTAAATAACAAAAGTGCGAAAAGGGGGAGAAAACATTGTTTTCGATAATCACGCGGGTTAAAGTTAGCCCAAAGTAACTATACTACGCGAGCGAAGTCGCGGGCTAGTTAAAAAAATAATTCAAGATTATCTTCAGGAGCTTTAATTACTTCGATGGCGTTGTAAATATTTTCTTAATTTCTCAGTAGCAGCCACAGGTTCTACATGTATGCCCGGTTGATGGAAATAGGCTCGCCCTAACATATGGGACATAAACAAAATGGGCGAAATCTGGGTGCTCTATTACGTGAACCTCTGTCTAACTCCTCAAATGTTACAGGCGTGATATTACTATAGGTGTAAGTTAGTTAAAAAACTTTGCCAGACAAAAACCGACATAGTTATAATATAAAGTAAATTTTCGGGTTTTTTTGCACAAAAGTTTTAATTTCGGTTTTTTGAAAAAGACGAAGAAGTCTAGGAAACTTCCTCAATTCTTTTCGCATCAATCGCCATGTTTCTTTCTAATGACTGTCAGCCAACGGTATCGAGCATACATATTTTTTTCAACGTTTTATTGCTTCGTATGTGTTTTGGCCTGATGCCAAAATTTTTGACTGTCTGTTAAGGCGAAGTATCAAATATAAATATTTATTTAACACAGCAAGATCGTGTATCTTTGGTATTTGTTTATTGAGTACAGTAGTTTCGTTTGCGTACAAAATGATTTGTTGGGATGATCAGAGAATTTTGGCTGTAATAGACACACAAACATACCTACATATTCCCTGTCTACTTTTAAGTACAGTACTTTTAATTTTAATTAACAATAATGACATTCAAAAAGTGGTGATCATCAGCCTAGTTTGAATAAATTACTTTTGTTTTTAAATAGCTAACTTAAAACCTAGGTCTACATTACAAAACTACTATATTTCCTACCCAATAATACTTTTAAAGCGAATGTTTATGAGGATATTTGGGTAGATGTCAGAATGGTTGTTACTTTTTCACGCCAGACCACCTATCTGAATTGATCTGTATAAAATTTCGAACAAAGATAAATTATAGTTTGAAAAACGCATTACGCGATTGAAGTTGTTTCGGAAATAATACAAAAAAAACCTACCAAGAGCGAGTCAGACTCGTGCACCGTGGGTTCCGTACAAACTTGCAACATAAACGGCCATATCTTTTGAATGCGTAGACTTAGAAAAATGATATTTTTCACAAATGGACCACAGAGTTGAGTATTTGGTTTTAATATAAACTCCATATCTTCACGGTTCCCGAGATAAAGGGTCTTGACAGACAGACAGACGGAAAACAAAGAGATCCAATAAGTGTTCCGCTTTTTTCCTAAGCGGAACCTTAACAAAGAACAAATCTTAACAACACTGAAAATCTAGACTAACAAGCTAGCCGTAGTTTCAATCCTTACTTAATATTATAAAAGCGAAAGTGAGTTTGTTTGTTACGTCTTCACGCCTAAATGGCAAAACCGATTTTGATGAATTTTGGTACAGAGATAGTTGGGAACCAGGAGACGGACATAGGCAATTTTTTTAAAGTGAGAATTTGAATAACACCACGCGAGTAAAACCGCGGGGCGCTAGTTTACATATAATTATCACCTCTTTATCTACATCCGGTTCAAAGCTAAAGTTTGCAAAAAAATAGTTGCGATGTCCACAAACTTAGTGCACAAAATTATCGTCTACACCTTAAGTAAATAGTGTGTGGTCTTGTTATTAAAGAATTTTATCAGAGACACGTTTATAGAATAAATTGACGCTAAACGCATAGGTATAATATTTTAAACGATTGTCCGTTAGTTCTCACATTGTCGCAAAAGGTCAGTGTTAACTAAATGCATGGTTAATTATTTTTATTCCTTCACTTTCAATATTTTTAAAGTATGTAGATTGATAGATAAGGCGAAATTTTGAAGAATCGTTACTGAGTCAGCAGTTTTTTTTCTCACAAACAGCCAGACACGAAACCACTACGTATCTGTAAGGTCATACAAATATTTGTTCCGTGCGGCGATCAAACCCGCGTCACGTAGCGCAGCAGTCAATTAATCAGCCACTGCACAAACCGTGTCGTTTATAGCTACATATACAACCTGTTTTTAGGTTTCACTCAAAAGAAAAAACGAATAGAAAACTGTCTGTCAAAACCATTTTTGGACGGGCCTGTTGGTTTAGTGGTTAGTGGCCCTGACTGCTGAGCCGGAGATCGTCGGTTCGATTCCCACCCAGGACAAACTTTGTGTGATGAGCATGATTGTTTTTTCTGTGTCTGGGTGTGATTTATCTATACTAATCTATACTAATATTATAAAGCTGAAGAGTTTGTTTGTTTGTTTGAACGCGCTAATCTTAGGGACTACTGGTTGGAATTGGAAAATTCTTTTAGTGTTGGATAGTGCATTTCTTGAGGAAGGCTATAGGCTATATAACATCACGCTACGACCAACAGGTGCTGAGCAGCGTGGGTGAAACCGCGTGGAACAGCTATCTATAATATGTATGAATTTATAAATTATATAAGTATGTATATCAGTTGTCTGGTTACCATAACACAAGCTCTGCTTAGCTTGGGATCAGATAGCCGTGTGTGAGTTGTCCCAAGATATATATATATATATCTCAGAAACGCGTAAAGGTATCGAGCTGAAATTAAATCTATCTAATCAAGTCTATGGTCTGTGAAATTAACCCTCTAAGTCTACGCAGTCAAAACATATAGCCGTTTATATCGCAACTTTGTACGGAACCCTCGGTGTGCGAGTTCGACTCGCACTTGGCCGTTTTTTTACATTAAATAGTCCTACTCTTGACCTCCATCTTCTCTCAAATATATCAGAATGTTGTGGTTCTATTTGAATGTGATTCATGATTACTATTTCCTCGTTAGTCTGGTGGTCGCAAGCGTACTCCTGAGAATAAGGTCCTAGGGTCAGTTATTGGGGTCAGCCGTAGGGTAGGTGTACCAATTGTCAGTTGTAGATTTTTGACAGTCGTTACAGGTAGGGTCTCGAAAGTCTGACAAATAGTCTTAACAAACAACCAAGGTTAGTTACCAAGGTAGGTTTGTTGAGCTCAGGTAAGAAATCGCTTCATATAATAGGGCACTTTCCAGGGTCAAAATAATTACATTATATTTAGTCTTTTATTAGTCTTCAAAAACAAGGGACACGTATTTTTTTATTTGTACATTAGACCAAAAATGACAAAGATATAGCCCATTAAAGTTACATGTAACGTCACTATTTTTTTTTGAATATATTTTTTTGGGAACTATATTTTTTGATGGTACGGTTAGCGCAGTGCTTGAGCGGTTGTTTTTAAACGCACCGATGATACAGACATTCTTAGTGTGGGGCAACGTCTTAAAAACACTGATGTTCCACTGAGTTCGGTTTGACTGGAAGCCGACTCACATAGTTGCAAGCCTAAGCAGAAGATGTCCATCATCAAACTCAAACAAATTCTAGGAAATTGTATAAACAGTTGATAGACATTTCACAAATATACTATGTTTTAGCGTAGGTTAGCCGAACTAGAGTGTTTATTTATTTCATTTACTTTGAATCTTTACGTCGCACACCTATTTCTAAATAGAGACAACTCATTTAGATTTTTAGTTTGATTGTATTCTATTGCTCGATGATCATATGCAACCATCTAACGTAATGTAATTTACATACATAATACAAACTTTTTATGATCTGTAATAAATATAATGTTCATCATAATAATAATGTTTTTTATATTAAATCAAATCAAAATCATTTATTTCAATTACACCATTTTTTTTTTTTTTTTTTTTTCGGGTGGGAAATCATCCAATGACTTTCCCCCGCTCTGGGTGGAGCGGGGGGGCATGTCAGACTTGTACTGACTAAAACCCACCCATGTTTCTTCTATTGCCCTTTACGTTCCGAGGCCGCGGTATCTCTTTCGAACAACCCGCAACCCCGGCAGGCAGAGGCTCTGGCAAGCCCCTCTGCTTTGCTGACTCTCTTTGAGGCGCGCGTGAAACACGAACGCGCCGTCGACACGGCCTGTCGTCAATAGACGGACGGACGGTGAACTACCCATTGCTCACCGCCCACAGGCCCGCATCTACGGTGGCCGGAGGTCGTCTCGCGGCGCCCGGCGCCATGGGCGTCTCCCGCGGCGGCTGGGTCGGGCAGATGTTCTCTCCCTCAAACGCCCGGCCACCTCCTTCGCTAGCATTACTGCTTCGCAGAAGGTGGTGACCGCTTCCCATTCCCTCTCGCTCCGGACCATGGCCTGAACCAGGGCCGGACGCGAGAGATCGCCGCCGCCGATCGCCTCTACGAGGGCACGGCGGTGCTCTGCCCAAGCCGGGCAGATCGCCACTGTGTGCTCCACCGTGTCCTCCGGGCGATCGTCACAATGGTGACACCCGGGCGCTTCCTCCCGCCCGATGATGTGCAGGAACCTCCCGAAACTTCCGTGTCCGGTGAGGACCTGCGTCAGGCGGTAGGTGAGGACGCCATGACGCCTCTCCAGCCACTCCTCAAAGAGGGGACTTACCGCCACTATTGTAGCGTGCCCTGCACGGGGTTGCGACAGTCGCTCTCTCCATGCCACCATGAGATCGCACCGGAGGTCTGCCCGCCGAGCGGCAACTTGCCGCGGCAGTGGGTTTTCCCCCCGGTGTAGTGCCTCTGCGCGCCACTCAAACAGGCGCGCGAGGACTATCGCCTCCAGATCCCACGGTGGCAGTCCGGCAAGGAGGCTTGCTGCCTCGCCAGAGATCGTGCGGTAGCCCCGGACAAGCCGTATGGCCACCACCCTTTGGGGCGCGTTCAGATAGTGGGCGGCGCGCCGCCCTAAAGAACGCGCCCATACTGGGGCCCCGTAAAGGGCCATGGACCGCACGACTCCGGCATAGAGCCTACGGCAGGAGGCGTTTGGCCCCTTGAGGTTGGGCAGGAGCCGCTTGAAAGCAGCCCCCGTCCGCTCGAGCTTGGGAGTCAAACGTCGGAAGTGTTCGACGAAGTTCCACCGGCTGTCGAGGACGATTCCCAGGTACTTCATCGTCGACCCGACCCCGATGCGAACCCCTCCTACCGTCAACTGGGATCCCGACGGTGGCGTGTTTCCGCGGCCATGAAAAACCATGGCCTCGGATTTGTGCAAGGCCACCTCGAGACCCAGTAGCCGGATCCTCTCCGCGACTATCGCAACCCCGCGTGTCACATTGTCGGCCGCCGCCTGGTGCGATCCCCCCTGAACCATTACAGGCACTTTTGATGGTCACGAAAACAAGAAAATGGTGCTACAGTCCCAGTCACAAGACATAATAACTTGTGAAAGTACTGTATTTGCCCATTCCAAAGCATATCATAATCATATCTCTAAGGAGAAGAATGGGCAAGAAACTCATAGAAACAGCAATACGTTTATTTCGTCTCCTGAAAAATTACTTTTTTTGAGTTGTCCCAGTTTGGAACACCGCACATCTGGCGATGTGTTTAAAAATGAAGACGAGAAGTATGTAAACATATTGTTTTCAAGGTAAATGAAACTAAATCTCATAAATGTTAAAAAGTGTTGGTGAATACTTTAAAAATATATATGTACACATCGACTAGAACTGGTTAAAATATGTATAAAAGTATCTTGTAAGTTAGAGGGCCTGCTAGGGCCACCACTTGCCTGGTTGCGGGTTATTCGCGGCCCCGGAACATAAAGGGCAATAGAAGGAACATGGTTGGGTTTTAGTCATTACCAGTCTGACACCCCACCGGCCAGAGTGGGGGAAGTTATTTGATTATTTCCCATCCGCAAAAATAAATATAAAAATACAGTTGGAGAAAATCACTCTTAAAACTTCAATTGGCACTTGTGACTATACCATGTAGATTATATAATAAAATATACGATGCTCTGTTGAAACTATGGTGATATATAACAAACTACAGGAGTACTATAAAAAAAACTGATTCAATCTCTAAATACGTCTCATTATTTAAATTAATATATATACTCATTCACCTACATATAAATTATATAGAAACATTTTATTCTGGTGTTACACGCGTTTGAAATATTTTTTTCGTAATAAAACTAAATAAATGTGACAGAAGAGATTAAATGTTGGAACACGCATTTTTCGTAGGCACGTGATTATTTTTATTTCAGGATAATCCACTTACTGAAGGGTTTATCTTAAAGATCTGAACTGCTTACGAACTTACCTGAAAAGGAAATAAAAATTAGTAAAAAAAAAACACACTCATTTTTATTATATTACTAGCTTTCGACTGCGACTTCGTCCGCCTGGCATAGTTACTTTAGGCTAACGCTAACTTAACCCGCATGATGATTGAACAAAAAATATCTTGCTCTCCCCTTTTCCATTTCTCTTTTCTCACTTTTTTTAGCCTATATCCGTTTCCAAGGTCCCAACTATGCCTGTACCAAAATTCATCAAAATCGTTGCAGCCATTTAGGCGTGAAGACGTAACAAACAAACAAACTAACTTTCGCTTTTATAATATTAGTAAGGATTATAAGCCTATATTTTCCCACTGTAGACCAAATATTATAATTTACTAAAAAAAACTAATCTTATTGTTAAGCATTATATCATTCATCATGTAAAAAATAGCCTATGTCCGTCTCCAAGGTAGCTTAGCCATTTAGACGTGAAGACGTAATAATCAAACAAACTCACTGTTGCTGGGGAGTCTGTTCCGCCACTTCTGCCCAGCTAAAACACTAGGAAGTGGCGAAGGGCAGGGCGTTTTTGTGGGACTGTCTCTTGTAATGTGACGTTCAAAAAGTGCATCAGCTTAATTTGAATAAATGACTTTTGATTTTGAATGTAAACTTCCGCTTTTGTAATATAACAAGGATAACACCAAACATTTTATGGTTTGTCGATGTCATAAAGATTGCCCTTCTGTTATCACAAATTGAGATAAAAAAAAAATCCCACCCGTGCGGCGAATAGTTTCGTAGAATCCGCATTTACAACGTGAACAAAAATGTAAATAATTTACGACATGACCTCTAAAACGATGAAAACAGTAAGTTCTTTGTTGCATTAAAGAATCGTAAACATGTCTAAATATTAGGAGCCCAATACAACGAAACAGATAAGAATAACTGCTGAATGAACCAACATAATTAACTGTAAGTTAACGATGTTAATGGAAATAGAATAGCAGAGATTAAAGATTCCGCAAGAGAGGCTATCTCAACACACATTCGCTACATCAGATAGATAGATAGATAAATTATTTATTTGATGCAATAAAAGACACAATACAAAAAAAACATCACACAGAAAAAAAGGAACACATTAAAAAAAATTAGAGGTGTCAAGGGACACCCGGATGGAACGAAGTTCTCGTCGCGGCCCCACACTGTTCAATGCAAAATAGAAATGAAAATATCTGGCTTGCTTTCTATAAGAGAGAGAGAGAGATACAGACAGACATAGAAACATGCGACGCCGCACAGCTTACAATAGCTTACTATAGTAAAAAGTGTCGTGACAACTTTTCGTAAGATTTTTTTCCGTCCAGCCCCCTTTCACAACGCGCGATAAGGAACTTCGTTCCAAAAAGTAAGGTAGACTAACTTAGATCGACCCATAGGCATTTAGACACATCACATATATTTATTAAGGTCGCCCACTACTGGGCGGTGTGTGTCTCAAAATTGCGCCAAAAAGGAGTCCAGCTCAGCATAATGCCAGGTAGATTACCTGACGCTGGTCATCAAATCATCACATCAAAGAGAGGGTCGTTGATAGTGATATATTTTCGCGACACACTATCTCTATAAATACACAATTTGGCATGGAATCGAAATAACATAACGCAACTGGTTACGCACCTGTTGAAGAAACGCTATTGAGAATAAATCATGCCGGCAATATCTTTCAGCAATACACTCCTCTCCCTCTAACACAAAAAGCTCCTATAGCGCTATCTCTTTCAACATACAGCCTTGCCAAAAAGGTGAATAGCCCGACTATGATTTTTAGCATAAAAATAATTCTAACAATAACAAGAGTTATGGAATATGAGAGAGATTTCAAAGATGGCGGGTTGGAAAATCTGGATTATAAATATTAACAAATACAAATGAGTTATACTTTTCATATTCATGATTACGAAGACTTATCTTGTGTTAAATCTTATATCAACCTGTAGCTAATTGCTTGTATACATATTACATATATAGAAAATTAGCTTTTGCCCGCGGCTTCGCTCGCGTTAAATTCGGGGTAACACAGTGCCCCCTTTCCAGATTTGCAAGTACCTGCTACCTGTAGTTTTTAAGGCGCACCTTACTCATTGTAATAGCAAAGCTAAGTTTACTCTTTTATTCCCTCTTTTTTTTAAGTTAGCTTATGATCGTCCCCAGGAACCCAACTATTTTTGTACCAAAATTCAAAATCGGTTTAGCCATTAGACGTGAAGACGTCACAAACACACTCACTTTCACTTTTATAAAATTGTAAGGATAACTCCTAAACTACCGAAGCAATACTTACAAACAAAATACATTCTTATTGAGAACCCTACTTTGGAGTCGGTTAAAAAAAACAGTATTATTCATGGAAGATACCTCAAAAGGTTTTTACGATCACTTTGCGTAGCTGTCAATCAGCTCATCAATCAACCATGTTATGTTTGGCAGCATATTCAAATGGGATGATTAACCTCTTTTAACTTCGATATGGCTGCCGGTCAGCAAATTAAGAAATAACCTGTCAGTACATAATTAGCGGCCCGTAAGTGGTTTCATCAGTTAAGGATTCGGGAGGATCCTGTTTTACGAATGGTAATCTTGTGTGGTTTGCACATGCAGGGCGGAATTTTGTAATGCCGCCTGAAGGGGAAAATTTTTAAAAATTCGCCGCACACTGTAATTGAACCGACTAAAATCTGTAAAACGTTGCACCCTGTACTTTTATTAAATCGATTTTATTTTATAGAATTCGATCGTTAAAATCTATGAATGCCGTATTCTTTCTTTTCAAAAATAAAGAAATGTTTTCTTTGAGTAAATTATTCTATGTAAAGTATTAAGAGTACTTCTTCTTCAGGTGGCATTACAAAATACCACCTTGTTTATTCTCTTTGAAAATTTGTTCACTTATTGAAGGTTATCTGTCAAGATTTGCGTTGATTACAGTTTGGCTATTTATATTATTTAGGGCAGATTTCACCAATGAAATAAAAACTCAGTCTTGCTATTGAATATTGACACTGACATATCTTAGACGCGGTGTGAATGAGCTGATTGTGTTCAGTTGATTGTTTTTAGCTCAAGCCGCGTTGCCCGCGTGAAGTTAGCTAATTATCTCACGGTATCTTTCTACCGTAATTAAAACTATCTGTGTGCCAAATTTAATCCAAAACCGTTCAGTAGTTTTTGCGTGACAGAGTAACAAACAAATACAAACCTCCAAACATCACTACATTCGTACAAACATTCTCATTCAGTAATTGTTACTCGCGACAGGCCTGTTTTAGTAATGGGAAATCATCAAATAACTTCCTGTCTCCCCGGTCTGTCGTAACTAGACAGACGGACAGGAGGCCTGTCCGTCCGTACGGTGGCCGGGAGTCATCTCGCGGCGCCCAACACCCAGAGCGTCTCCCAAAGCGGCTAGGTTGGTTTGAGGTTCTCTTCCTTAAACATCCAGTCACCTCCTTCGTATCTTCCCGACACTGGTAAAAACTTATTGAACTATTTTCTCTCGCAAGACCAACGTCGAAACATTTGCAATAGAACTAAAAAAAAAAAGATAAAATACGTTTACGTAAAGCCATTATTGTTTTTTTAGATGCTCCGATTTCCGAGCTCTATTTGAAGATATGAATAGAGGATACAAAAAATTCCATGCATATGTCGCAGACTCTATGTCTACGTACGAGGTTCTTGACCGAAACCATTATAAAAATATTGGCATCAGACCAAGTTGTTACCGCATTTTTAACTTCAGATGACTAGGCTAGTGCGCATTTGTTGTGAAAAGATCACTGTTTCATACTTCATTGTGCAGATATTTAAGAACCTTAGAGATTTGGTAGATGTTCACACACATTTTTACACTACTACATTTTTGACGACACGATTGGCGCAGTGGCTAAGCGTTTGACTGCTGCGCTACGTGTTGCGGGTTCGATCCCCGCACGTAACAAATATTTATATGACCTACAGATAGTTGTTTCGGGTCTGGCTGTTTGTGTATGTAAGTTTAAATGTTTGTAAACGCACCCACTATACAGGAGAAATTCCTAGTGTGGGGCAAAAGTTTAATAATAAAAAAAAAACAATAGTTATGTTTATGGCAATGAGGAGCTCGTGGCTAAATAATAGCAGCCGCTCAGGTCGATCTTTAGGTTAAGCCGCGCTTGCCTAGGTTGGTCTGTGGATGAGTGACCACCCGTTACATACCCAGTTTCCTCCGTGCCTCGGAAAGCACGTTAAGCTGTTGTTCCCGGCTGTCATTTGTAGATCTTTGACAGTCGATACCGATAGTCATTGTCCTGAAGGTCTAACAACCAGTCTTACCAAGAGGCATCGTATTACCCAGTAATAACTGGGTTATGGAGGTCAGTTAGGCAGTCGCTCCATGTAAAATACTGGAATTCAGCTGGATCTGGTAAGACTGGAAGCCGACCCCAACATAGTTGGGAAAAGGCTAGGCAGATGAAGTCTATGGCAAAAGACTCTTATAACATAATAAATAGCCATGCAGTCTGGATTTAAATCCACACTCAATCGCTGCTACTGATAAATTCTTGATTAAAAATCCAAGAACACTTTGCCCGTGAATCGAACGCAGAACTTCCAGCTCAGCATTTGCCCTTGCAACAACTAGACCAACGAGGCAGTCCTTCTAACAACAAACCATTCAAGAAGCCACTGAACTTCTAATCTATACTAATATTATAAAGCTGAAGAGTTTGTTTGTTTGTTTGTTTGAACGCGCTAATCTCAGGGACTACTGGTTGGAATTGGAAAATTCTTTTAGTGTTGGATAGTCCATTTCTTGAGGAAGGCTATAGGCTATATAACATCACGCTACGACCAACAGGTGCTGAGCAGCGCGTGTGAAACCGTGGGGAACAGCTAGTAGTCATAATATTTAAAAGAATACTTCAAAGTGTTGAATTTTAATTCCACAATAAACAATTATCCAGTTATCTTGCATCCGGTGAGAAAAGAGATGTCTTCATAAACACTGTATTTTTTGTAAGAAGGCGACTCGTATCTTCCTTTTGATAAGGAGTTCATTGACTCCGCGAATCTGGTCCTATAATACGTAATCACGATTCTAAGATATGTCTATTTGCTACGTACAGTCAGTAAAAGACATTGCTAAACAGGCTTGTCAGATGCGGTTGAAATCTTCTTAAAAATCCGTAAATGTTTTCAAACAAAGTAACTTATTTATTATATTATATTTTAAGGTTCTGTACCTCAAAACGAAGAAAGGGAACTCTTATTGGACCACTTTGACCCGTCTGTCTGTCTGTCTGTTAAGACCCTTTATCTCGGGAACGCGTGAAGAAATCAAGTTGAAATTACCCACCACTTGCCTCAGCCTTTTGGCTGTGATATTTATTTAAATATTTTTTTGAAATAAAGGCTAAAAAAAGCCTTTATTTCCAATTTTTACAAAAAAAAAAGTAAACTTAAATTTTAATCTAGAATTTAAAGTAATGTCGTTCACATAAATATTTGTTCCGTGCGGCGATCACCCACGACACGCAGCGCAGCAGTCGAGCGCACAGCCACTGCGCCAACGGTGTCGTCAAATTATATCTGACAAGCCTAGTTATTTATCACTTCTGCTGACTGTACATAGCGATAATGTTATTTGATTTCGCTTCGTGTTCATTCGTCTCAAGGCCAGTAGGCCTATGTTGGAGAGAATTACTGGAAATTTACGAAACTAGTGCGAATTTAGTGGCGAAGTGTTGTTTGTTTGTGTTGCACGGATAACTGGGTGATTAGGTTATCAATATTGACTTTGCATACTAAATAATCAAGACTAAAATTGTTTTTGGCATGATATAGTTTAAACCAGGGGACACCGAGGCTATATAAGAACGGACGCTCTGAGTCTATCTTCAGGTTCGGTTGGCGCAGTGGCTGAGCGGTCGACTGCTGCGCTGCGTGTCGCGGGTTCGATTCCCGCACGGAACAAATATTTGTATGACCTGCAGATAGTTGTTTCGGATCTGGCTGTTTGTGTATGTGAGTTTAAATGTTTGTAAACGCACCCACAATACAGGGGAAATTCCTAGTGTGGGGCAACGTTTTAATAATAAAATAAAAATTACTCTAATATTCTCTCACTACGATAGTGGACATTTCTAGAACATGAAACGAACTGCATACAAATTCAGTACCTTTTTAAACCAAATATATTAGCCGAATCTAAGCAATAACATTGATTACGAATGTAGGTCGTGTCTCTATATTTAAGTCACGCTCATTTTGTACCCAAAACCTACTGAAGATAATTTAATATACTCCGTTATATAATCACATTTTATTACCGATATTTTGAGTATAATATTATTTTTTACTAGCTAACGCCTGCTACTTCGCCCGCGTTTTTCGAAAAAATAAGTATCCTATGTGTTATTCCAGACTATAATATATCTCTTTGCCAAATTACATCAAGATCCGCTCAGCTGTTTTGACGTAAAAAAGTAACAAACATCCTTCCATCAATCCTTACAAACATTCGTATTTATAATATGAGTAAAATGAAATAGATTCGCCCTTTCGAGGCCAAAAAGGTCCATATGTCAGCTATGGGCTGTAAGATAGTGCATAGGATACTTTCAATCAATTTCCGTGGGACAATTACCAAACTCCACGCCCGGTAACGCCGCGGGTTTATACTAGTACAAAATATATCAGTATGTTTGTTCTAAAGCTCATATTTGCGAGTGGCATATTGTCGTAAAGTCCAAGTTTGCACGTGCGTCGTGTCAAAGATTGCGTGCGTCTGCGCACATGAGAGTATTATTTTACAATGATGCGTCTAGGATGAGGTTTAGTAATAATAGAAGCGGGTTTAAATTTAGAAATTATTAAAGTTGAACAACGATGATGGTATGTGAATATTTCTTGATTATTGTTGTGGGCTAAAGGCTCCACGCGATGGGGCCAGAAAACGGACGAGACCCTCGAAGAAGGTGACGAAACGATCTGAATTATTACTAAGACTGCACTTAAGTGTTTTTTGCACGGCTCCCATCCTTACTCATATTATAAAAGCGAAAGTGAGTTTATTTGTATGTTTGTTACGTCTTCACGTACTCTTACATGTACTGACTAAAACCCACCCATGTTCCTTCTATTGCCCCTTACGTTCCGGGGCCGCGGTATCTCTTTCGAAACACCCGCAACCCGGCGTGGCCGCAGCCCTGGCATAATCTTATGGAAGGATTAGGTTGTCCAGCAGTGACACAGATAAGAAAGAGAAATATTACTACGTGTCTACCTAACACCGTATTGAATCATCAATTCACCTCAGACCACAATCAAAACAGAAGATAACCTTTCACTCCACACCCCTCCCCCCAACCCCTGTAACTATTTATATTCAGTTTCGAGTATAAATTGAATTGTAACTACTTTATGTTACACATGTCAATTGTTATCTAAGTTGCTATATATTTGACTCACACTTTATTGGTAACGACGTGTTGTATCAAATCAAATCAAATCAAATCAAATCATTTATTTCAATTAGACCATTACAGGCACTTTTGAATGTCAAGAAACAAAATGAATCTACAGTCCCGGTCACAAGGCATAATAACTTGTGAAAGTACTGCAGTTGCCCATTCCAAAGCGTTGATCTCTATGGAGAAGAATGGGCAAGAAACTCCATGGACACTCTTTTAAATTCTAATATTTTTACAAAATAGTATTTACATCATTCGTGTTGAGATTATACAAATATGTGAGAACGATGTAGAAAGACGTGCACAGTAAGAGCGTCCAGAGTAAATAAAAAACAAAATTCAATTTAAATCTAAATAAAATAAAAATGACCGTGGTAGTTAAAAAAATGACCAGTCCCAACTGACAGCGCCCGTTCACGAACATGACGCATGGATCAGCCCCATTCAGCTCGACCATTTTAAAGGGAGCTAAATGACCCGACACACCCGCCACCATCAGTGAGACATTTAAGTGAGCATGACACTATTAACCACCAGGGCTTCGTCAAGTCAATGATAATACATAGCACTCACACATGGGCTTAATAATTATACAATACTAGAGAATTGATTCTATACATTGCAAAGATAGTCTTACAATCTTCTGCAGCGTCCATTATAGCTTCGGATACTTAGTAATGAGTTTACCCCTATGCTTGAGGAGCAGGACCAGCATTGAGCCAAGCATTTTTATCATCAATATAATCCCCCAACTTATAATATGCTTGCCTACATAGTGTGCGTTTAATACAAGATTTAAATTTCGTTTCATTCAGTTGAAGAATGTGGGGAGGTATTTTATTGTAGCATTTCAAACAGTACCCCATGAAAGATGAGTCTACTTTAGCTAACCTGAAACCTGGTTGAACTAATTGGTCCCTATTTCTAGTATTATAATTGTGTCTGTCACCTCTTTTACTAAAAAGATGCGAGTTTTTCCTGACATACATGATGTTTTCATAAATATATTGACAAGGTACTGTCATGATGTTAATATCCTTAAACTGTTCCCTTAAAGAATCTCGCCTACGTAGTTTATATATGGCTCTAATGGCTCTTTTCTGCAGAATAAATATAGACTCGATGTCTGCAGCCCGTCCCCAAAGTAAAATACCGTATGACATTATACTATGAAAATAACTAAAATAGACTAGTCTCGCGGTATCAACATCAGTAAACTGACGGATTTTTCTAACAGCATATGCTGCTGAACTAAGGCGTCCTGCAAGAGATGTTATATGCGGACCCCATTGTAGCTTTGAATCGAGTGTTATTCCCAAGAAAACAGTTTTTTCGACGAATTCTAGTTTCTCTTGATTCAATACTATGTCACACTCACTGTTTTTGACATTTGGTAGAGCAAATCTTATACACTTCGTTTTTTTCCCATTTAATACTAAATTATTAGCGGTAAACCAATTATGTACCTGCATTAGGGCATTATTTACGTCGTCAGGATTTGTGGCACGTCTGTTTATCTTAAATATTAAAGAGGTATCGTCAGCAAACAACACCATTTGTGGTTGGTTTTTAAATAAATGGGGTAGATCATTAATATATACTAAAAAGAGGAAGGGACCTAATATCGATCCTTGTGGTACACCCATCTTTACATTTAAACCCATTGAATTGACACCATTTATTTGTACTTGCTGCTGTCTATCATTTAAATACGATTTTACTAAACTAAGGGCAAGTTTCCCTAGGCCGTAATGTTCAAGTTTTAAGAGAAGGGTTTCGTGGTTCACGCAATCAAATGCTTTTGAGATATGATATGTATTGTATTGTATGCATATACACACATACATACATATTGTATACGTACAATTTGTATTGTAGGCTTGATGTCCGCAACTCCACGTGTAAGGCGCGTATTTTGCGTATGGGTGGGAATATTATTCGATCCACCGCAGTCCACCATCCACTTCACTAGAAACGTCAGCAGCGCCTTGGTGTTGCTGACGATCTCGCGAAAAGGACCTGGGTTTCTACTCTTAAGATATATATTTGGAATGAAAAAGATGCAACAAACCAATATATTTCTAGTTTTTTTTTTTTATCGTTGCCCCACAATATTTCTTTGTACTTCTCGTGTATCGTGGGTCAAACATTTAAACTCATATACACAAACAGCCAGACCCGCAACAATTATCTGTAGGTCATACAAATATATGTTACGTGCAGGGATCGAACCCGCAACACATAGCGCAGTAGTCAAACGCTTAACCACTGCGCCAACCGTGTCGTCAAAAATAAATTAAAAGACTTGTAGAGCGGACACTGGGAACACTTTTGATTTTGACATACGAATGCTAACCTAACAAGCTGGCGTGGGACAATAGACTAGATTTGTTACCAAGTAGTAACAAGTATTTGATTACGATTTTCGTCTTGTACCGTCTATCAGTGGTAAATATTTTAAAGTGTCTTTTTTAAAATAATCCTACTACTATTATAAAAACAAATGTTTGTGAAGATGAATGGATGTTTGTTACTCTCTCACGTCAAAACGGCTGAAAAGATCTAGGTGAAATTTGGCACAGAGGTAGATTATTGTCTAGAACTCTAGAATAATACATAGGATACTTTTTTCGATATGACGCAAGTGAAACCGCGGGTGCCAGCTAGTAATATATAATAAAAGAGAAAAACACTTTCATTATAATAACCATCATTAGTTTTTTTTTTGTAAAAATCTGATGATATTTCCATCAGAGAAGAAATATAAAAACGCTTTCGCTTGTATCCTGTGTCATAGGCTTTGGAATGTAACCAAACACTAGATGATGCTGTAAGGAAGATGCATTTTCTAAACCGCCATGTTTTACCAGGTATTTTTTGTATTATCGTGTCTTAAGTTTATTCTGTTACTAAGTATCTTTACTAATATAAGAAAAGCGAAAGTGAGTTTGTTTTTACGTCTTCACGCTAAATGGCTGAACCGATTTTGGTGAATTTTGGTACAGAGATAGTTGGGACCCTGGAGAGAAAAATGTGAGAAAGAGGGAAGAAAAGAGAAAACTTAGCTTTGCTATTAAAATAAATAAGGCGCCAGGGAAAAACTACAGGTAACAGGCAAATCAGGAAAGGGGAACTATGTTACCCCAAATTTAACGCGAGCGAAGCCACGGGCATTAGCTAGTAAGAGATATAAAAAAATAGATTAAGGAGCTTTTTATGTCTGGGAGACATGCTTAGGAAAATGACATAACCTACTTGGGAGAAAAAATCTGACATATTCTAATTATGAAATTTGATAAATCTTGTGACTAATTCAGTGAGATCACTATGCTATTTTCTAAAGAGTAAAGCAGAGGTGTTCCTCATAATACACCTTTATTTCGTCACTTATGTCAGTTGAGTCTATTGCAATAAAATGAATACAAATCCAGAATCCGTAGCTGTTGATTAATTAATATATTAATTAATATGTTAATTAATGTATTTTGTATCGTTTAGTTTTAAGTCTTTATCTCATTTTGTGTGCACTTGTGCCAAATAAATGTTTTTTCTTTCTTTTCTTTCTTTCTTTCTGTACTGCGCTATAACTCAACTCGACACTCGGGATTCGAATCCAGGACTTCTAACTCGGCAGTCGCGCTTGCGACCACCAGGCTAACCATCAGTTAATCGCTTATGTCAATCAAATACAGTTTTTCACACATTCGATGAGATATGGGTACTACAGAGGAATGACTTAATACCCGGCGCCATATCTAAGACACTAAGGTGCATATCAAATTGAAACGCCAACCATCATGTTTGTTTATTACACACAGACTTATTACTTGGCCTTTAACATCAATTAACTTAACCTTACCACACTGCACTACATTCAGCGATAACTTTTCCACTTAGTTATACATTGCCACTTTTATTTGATAAGGGAAATCAGGCGTGTACTACCGTAAAGCGTTGTATGTTTTTTTAGGCGATGCTATTGCTTTGTTTGATAATATGGTGTCGTTTGAGATGGATAATGGTACGTTTGGAGCCAGATTTTGGTATCTCAATAAATATTTAAGTAACCTATTTATTGAAAATTGAGATTATTATTCAATTAGTATGTACTGGTTTTTTGGTTTTATCTACTAGGTTTTGCCCGCGGCTTTGCTCGCGTTAAATTCGGGGTAACACAGTTCCTGCTACCTGTAGTTTTTGCCCTTGCGCCTTAATTATTGTAATAGCAAAGATAAGTTTTCCCTTTTCTGCCCTCTTTCTCCCTCATATCTTAAAAAAAAATAACCTATGTGTCCGTCTCCAGGGTCCCAATTATTTCTGTACCAAAATTCATTAAAATCGCTTTTGCCATTGAGGCGTGAAGACGTAACAAACAAACAAACTCACTTTCGCTTTTACATATAATATGAGTAAGGATAATACTGTACAGCCATATTTCACTAATCCATGTTTAAGACCTACGTATTAAGAGGCGAGGTTAATAAGTGGTTGCTAATTAGGAATTCCTATAAGAGCAAGCTTCCTTATTCCTTTTACTGACTATACTACATGTTATTACTTTATCATTTAACTACAAAACAATTAGGTAGCTTTCGCAATAACATCGCTGGACACCCATTAAATTCGCATAAAATGACTCGCACAGACTTCGTTTAATTAATATCCTCATAAATTGTACCCAATTAATTAGAGGACCGTAAAACTGCGGAATAATTTAGGTACTACAAAAGCTAATAAATTTTAAGTTATTATAAAAAAAAAATCGCTTCGATAAAACGTGACACCCCATTTTTCAAATACCGCTTTCCAAAAAAAAGATGACTACCTTTTTATATATATATGCTTTATATGGTATATCATATGAGCATAAATTTTTCAAGTATTCTAATAAATTGGGGCAAGGGTAGGAGAATATTGATAGTTTGAATATTCTATGTATCTATAAAATTACAATTACCATAAGAACAATATAAAATTTCTAGGTAAAAACGCTGTTGAAGCGAAAGTTGAATGACCAACAGGCAGTTTTGAATCGCGATAAAAATCAGGGGTAGTAAGCCGGGTTCTCGGGGCACCGCTTTTTATATTCACGAACCCTCAACGAGCCTATTACGATGCCTGATAAAATATTCAATTACCCGCCCAAGTACTTTCACCCTACAGTTCAACGACATTTTAATATAAAAATTGAGCAAAAAATCAAACCGCACACGTTCTCATTTTGCAAATTATCATCAAATTACTGACTAAACACACGTCTGCCGTCGTCGGAGGTCAGTCATCGTTTGCGCGGTGCGTTCGAATTTCAAACGCGGGCGGTTTAAACTGACGCACGTGATTGGTGGTCGTAATTTTCTCTACACTATTATTATGTGAGATGAAGTTATCAAATTTTGAAACAGAAAATTGAGGGGTTTTTGACTTTCGCTCTCGTCCAGTGTTTGCTTTTCGTGCGTCGGTATAATTTTATTAGGCCTTATTAAGTTATCTGGTCGACATGTTGGTTGCATGTTTGTATGTTTAAGAGCATTACGTACGGAATTATTATCGTGTTATAAGAGATTTATTAGTTGGTCGTTATGTATGACGTCATCTTTGATTATAGGGTTTTGTTTCTTTATTTTTTTTACAAGACTTTTTTTGTTCGATCAGAACAATATTTTAACAAAACAATTTTACATCACGCATTAAATGCTTATGGGTTTAGGCAAAGGTCTTTACCCAAAGAGGGAATCAAACTCAACGACCACTAAATCAATGACGCAGCAACTGTTGTGTCAACATAAGTAAATCAGCATTCTCCTGCCCTCATCCCATTGTATCTGGGGTCTGCGCAGCATGTCTTCTTCTTCTATCGTTATCTATACTAATATTATAAAGCTGAAGAGTTTGTTTGTTTGTTTGAACGCGCTAATCTCAGGGACTACTGGTTGGAATTGGAAAATTCATTTAGTGTCGGATAGTCCAATTCTTGAGGAAGGCTATAGGCTATATAACATCACGCTACGACCTACAGGTGCTGAGCAGCGCGGGTGAAACCGTGGGGAACAGCTAGTTCTTAATAATATTATAAGCGAAAGTGAGTTTGTTTGTTTGTTACGTCTTCACGCCTAAATGGCTAAACCGAATTTTGGTACAGAAGTAGTTGGAAGACGGACATAGGCCATTTCTTTTTTTAAATTGTGGTATGAGGGAGAAAGAGGGAAGAAAAGGGAAAACTTAGCTTTGCTATTACAATAAATAAGGCGTTAGGGCAAAAACTACAGGCAGTAGGTATCTGCAAATCAGGAAAGGGGTACTGTAATACCCCAAATTTAACGCGAAACCGCGGGCTAAAGTAGTACTACCATATTAATCGTCATATTATAAGACACCTCTTTTCTTGCTTTATCTTCCTTCACATATTTCACCCATCATTGCTTTGATCTTTCGCTTCTCTTATAATCATCTACCAGTGGCGTACCGGCGTGTCAATAATACTGAAAGCCTTTTCTTATCCAGAAATATTTCTCTCAACCCTGACTTTAAGGGAAAGTCAAACTTTTCGGCTAGTTTGAAAGTCGACAACTGCCACACACACAAAACTTTCCTCATGACTTTTACTCATTCCTCCGCTTTAACTACCATTTATAGATACGAAGTTCATAAAACCTTATTAGGACAAACAACAATAGATTTTCCATATATATTTGAATATGTATGATGTTTATGTATAGTTTATTGCTTGTATGACATGATCTATGTTCTAATACTCGTATATTACTTATAATAATAACTGCCCAAGGTTCTGTAATGGATACTCACAGTATTGGCTCGCAAATATTATTACTATGTAGGTTGGATAAAGTACAGAATCTTCGCGAGTAAGATTTACGTTTTTGGGTCATAGATTGCAGTTTGATTATGTTTTGTAATTATGTAATTATCTTAACTTCTATTATAAATCTACGTATCTCCGCGGTATCAGAACACAAAGGGAAGGAACATAGATAAGTTTTAGTAGTACTAGTTTTTATCTTTCGAATCTACAATCAGTAAATAACAATAAAAACTACTTGAAGATGAAAGTTACTTTTCAAGATATCTTGCAAATATGGGTTTAGTACATGACGAAAGGCCGTGTCCACGCCTCAAAGAGTTGTCAGCAAAGCAGAGGGGGGCCTGCCAGAGCCACCGCTTGCCAGTGTTGCGGGTTGTTCGAAAGAGATACCGCGGCCCCGGAACGTAAAGAGCAATAGAAGGAATATGGTTAGGTTTTAGTCAGTACAAGTCTGACACTTCCCCCCGCTACGCCCAGGGCGGAAGAAGTTATTTGGTGATTTCCCTCTCCTTAAAAAAAAAACATTACCTACTTTACGAAGGTAGGTACCTATATGACTGGGAAAATAAATTGGTTACTTTTCACATTGTTGTTTTTTATTTGGCTGGAGAAGATTCTAAAAAAGATAACACACATGACATTACGCGTATAATCCCTGAAGAGTAGACAAAGGTCTGGAATTAAGTGATTGACTGAAAAAAAATATAACAACAGTTTTGCTATAGGAATCAATCATCGGTAGGTACCAAGAGTTCCCTAATCGGATGACCTTAATCACTAAAGTAAAAAAAACGGTAATTTTCCGCCAAGACACCAACGTTTTTATCCATTTCCCGATCAACAAAAAATACATCGGATGTCTCAAACACTTCAAAGGGAAAACCTTTGATGTTAAATAAAACAAAGTAAATTCCACCTCAGTAACTATATGAAGCATTTGAATTATTTCACCTGAGCAGGCGTCGAACCTGGGCCCGGCAGTTCTAATAACAATAAACTGTACGTACGTTAACTATTTGTTTTAGTTACAGGCTGTTTGTTTTCCAGGTCCGTATAAAAGACGTTTGGATTACATACAGCATGATCTAAATTTATCGTTTCATTTTGCTCATAAAATTATGCTTATAACTATTTGAATTTTTTTGATTAGTTGTATTAAATAGAAATATTCATAATATTATTATATTAAATTTGCGGGTCTACATACTTTTACAATGACTGTAATTAAACAAAAAACGGTTATCTTTTGCTGCCAAATGATAAAAAGTACACTATAAAATGGTGTTTTTTGTAGCTCCTCCCGTTATTGTAGAGCTACAAATAATAGTTAATCATGTAATGTATATCGAAAAAACACCTCATTCTAGATATAATAGCAGTACCTACTACCTAGTTCAACATGCGCAAGCGCAGCTTTGATCAGGTTTCACTTTCATGTTTGTAGTAAAATAACGATGGAATGATTTTCATGTTTATAACACGTGTGGTTTATTATTAAATAAATTAATTTCCAAATTCATCAGTACATAATTACTTCAACATTTTTGAGTCCTGTTTCGCGAATTATTTTATATTGAAGTTAAATAAGAACATTCTAGCAAACAAACCGCGATGTGAAAGCACGCTATAAATACTAGGATCACAGAACACCCTAAGCATAGTGCAGGCGCGCCACGCATTGATTCCAATATCGATTAGTAGTTATTTGTGTGCACCCGCCCTAACGGTGCCGCGGCTGCCCATAAACAAACTTAAACTGATTTTAATTTTCTACTTATATCAGCTGAGCGTTAGATTAATAGGGATGCGCTTTCTTTTCTAGAATTGATTTAGGTATGAGGGGTGTAAAATTCCATACAAAAATGAACTAGTTGCAGAATGACAATATTATTTATTTTTATTGTCTACCAGTCATCCGACTTGCCAGGATCACTGCTTGCTGAAGTTGCGTGTTATTCGAAAGAGTAATACACAAAGGGCAAAAAAGGAACATCGATGGGTTTTAGTCACTAAAAGACAGAGCGGGAGAAGTTATTTGATGGTTTTACAACCGAAAATAAGAAAAAAAACATGAAAATAAATAAAAACATAGTCGGTTAGAATAGTCGGTCAAAATTGCTAAAATAACTCTATGTATAGTTCAGCTGGATGTTTGACCACTAAATAAGTATCCGCTACAGGTTTATTTAATTACTTAGCTTGTGGATTAAGAAATCTATATTTTAATTGAGGCTTTAGTTCTTTTTTAATTACCTTTGCCTATCTTGTTGTTAAATATTTACACATCTGATGGTACCAAAACAGCATTTACGAAAGGATAAGAACGTCATTAAAGTTATTGAAAGGTTAAGTCATAAGCATAACTAATTAACAACTTATTTTATGTCGCTTATATTTTTAACGACACTTTTTAATAGCGTATCAATGATCTTTTAAAAAAATATAAAAAACACAATAAATAAAATACCTGCCCATTTGGCACAAAAATCTTTTAATTGATCGTAATTTTAATGTTAAAAAATATACATACATTTGCATAATTTGATATGCGTGTCGTCATAAAAATGATTGTGTAAATTCCGATGTATAATTAAAAAATACCGCCACACATTAACGTTCTGTCCTGCCATTTATAATAATAAAATACCAACAGAAAAACCAAGATTTTGTACGTTTTTGACGCCTTTCCTTATCAAAACCGAATTTTCAAATAATTTGACTCACTTATGTATAGTACTTATAATATAAATTCCGAAAAAAATATAAATTTTATTTGCTTTAAAAAATATCAACAACAACCACAGACATTGAAAAATGTACCTAATTCAGAGACCTTCCACGTCGTATCCACAATATTCTTACCTCAAGAAATCACCCTATTAAATCACATAACAAGAAAATATTTGTATTTATTAGTAGCATCACAATCTGGGGTGAGTTATGGTTCCATCGTAAACTTGGGTTAATGTCGTATTACTGTGTTTAGCAGAGGCCACCCGGTTTGTACCTACGTGGAAGGTATACCTTCATCGTAAGGTATATTCAGACGTATCATAGAGAATAGAAGTTCCCTTCAAAGTAGTGGATGAAAAATGTACGAGTCTCGAGCAATATCATTTATACACATACATACATACCAAATTTAACGGCACAGTTGGCGCAGTGGTTGAACGATCGACTGCTGCGCTGCGTGTCGTGGGTTCGATCCCCGCACGGAACAAATCTTTGTAAGGCCTACAGGTAGTTGTTTTGGGTCTGGCTGTTTGTGTATATGCCTATAACATATGTTTGTAAACGCACCCACGATACTGGAGAAATTCCTAGTGTGGGTTTAAAAAAAGTAAAATAATCAAAAGCGGTTTTTACGTGGAAAAGGCGGCCAAGTGTGAATCGGACTAGCGCACGAAGGGTTCCATACAAACTTGCGACAAAAAACATTCTTAGGTAAGTTTGATTTCCTCCTACTGTAAGTATTTATTAAAATAAATACGTTTTAACGAACATCGTATTTGTGTGGTCTCTTGGTGCTGTGAAAAAAATCTACCCTCTAAGTATACGCAGTCAAAAGATATGGCCGTTTATGTAGGACGGAACCCTCGGTTCGCGAGTTCGACTCACACTTGGCCGGTATTAAGTTCCAAACATTTAAATCTGTAACGCGTTTGGGTCTGAATGTCAGACGAAAGCATCATACTTCAAACAAGGTAAAAATAACAAGAGTTATGACGTGCTTCGGGATTTAGAACTAATAATTTAGGCGAGTTCCAATAAATAAGAGTTTTAAGTTAAAACCGACAACGGACTGTTTGTGTTGCTAAACAAAATATACAAATTACAATATACGACACACGTGTGCATAATCCAATAAGAAAATAATGCTGTGTTTGTTCAAATTTACGAAAAAAAAAACAAGACTTTAAAAGGTTCTCGAGTAGTTAGCAAAGAAGATTAATGACCAGTAGGCCTACCATGACGTGTCAAAGCAGAACTTATTCCACTGAGGGAAAGAGATGGTGCTAGACACCCTGTATAGCTCTGTCTCTTTCCCTCAGTGGAATAAGTTCTGCTTTAAGACGCCATGGTAGGGTAGCAGGCCTATAAGACAGAAAACTATTAATGTTTTCAAACATAGTTAAATTTGTTTAATAGAAAACTAACAGATAATTAAATTAATTAATTTTATTTCGAAAAAAATACTGACTGAAAAACATATTAACACAAATAAAAAAATCTGTTTTATACTTTTATTGACTAAAACCCATCTATGTTCCTTCTTTAGTCCTTTGTGTTCCGGGGTCGAAGTATTTCTTTCGGGCAACCGGGTTGTGGCTCTGACAGGCCCTTTTCCTTTGCATATTTCCACTAAGTCGCGCAACCCTGTCATATACGGGGTCTTATCATATCTATACTTAATATTATAAAGCTGAAGAGTTTGTTTGTTTGTTTGTTTGAACGCGCTAATCTAAGGGACTACTGGTTGGAATTGGAAAATTCTTTTAGTGTTGGATAGTACATTTCTTGAGGAAGGCTATAGGCTATATAACATCACGCTACGACCAACAGGTGCTGAGCAGCGTGGGTGAAACCGCGGGGAACAGCTAGTTCTGAAATAAAACCAAAAGACTTAACTAAAACTTTCCTAAAGAAAACATCGAAATTCCATTCAAAATTAGACTAAAAAATAAAACAAAAAAAGTGATTGTTATCAATAACAAAGATTTATAATTCAGTGTTTCTACCTGTTACACGTGTACCTAATGAACGCGGTGCGCCTGCGCAGCTTTCGAGAAGAGCTGTGTGAGGGAGATAACAGTTTTGTTAATGGAGACCCCGTAGAATTGAATGGACATACCTTTTGTCAATAAATTTCTCATTGTAAAAGGTACTATGGCATAAGCATGAATGGACATATTAAAGATGAAATTCGTAATGAAATAACTATTGCCATGGAGTTTCGTGTCTTAGGGAAGTCTTGATGGACGGAAAGTTTAAAGAAGACCAATGAAAACTTCGATGGATTGTAAGAAAGATGATAGAGAGGATGGAAGAAATTTATTGTATTAAACAATAGAGCTTCTTGTCGGTTATCCTTCTCAAGAAACTACGCATCATCGCAATAATCGAAGCCTTGAAAATTCAAAAATACCTTTAAACATTTCTTTCATCATTTAACCTTTAAACATTTAAACTTCTCTATTACAAAGACTTGCTTACCTTTCTTGCCATTAATTTAATACTAGCATTTAGTTCCGGTACAAAATATATTTCATCCTAAATCTAAAAAAACCGGTCAAGTGCGAGTGGAATTCGCGCACCGAGGGTTTCGTACAAACTTGCAACATAAACGGCTTATATTTTGACTGCGAAGACTTAGAGGTTGCTGTGATTGCACATCTCCAAGTGACGACAGATTATATGGTTTTAATTTCAACTCGATACTTCCACGCTTTCCGAGATCATGAATTTTGACAGACATACAGACGTACAATAAAGTCATTCTATAAAGGTTCAGTTTTTTTTCCTTTTGAGTTACAGTACCCTAAAAAATCTCTTAATAATAAATAGCTTACTTGAATAGTAATTTAGGCCAATGTACACTCATGTACAGTTACAAACATTAAGTACACTTAAGTTTTAGTAATTACTAGCTTCAATATTTGATTCCTTTTAAAAGTTCTGTTTGAATGTGTGTTTATATTTTATGGCTAAATTCATTGCTTTTTATTTTCTGTTTTTTTTTTTAATACCTATATGTAAGTAACATATATTTTTGTTCTAATTTTGGATATGTTATTCGTCTTAATAATCTATTTTTTATTTTGTTTAAACACTTAAAGGATACTCCAAGGGGAAGTCGGGCTAATGATACATTAAAACAAAATAAATGTCATGTAGCAGTATGTTATCCACCTCTAACTTTCAAATATTTTACATAAAAGACGGTTTTAAATCGGAAATAACTCGAAAACCCAATATTTTTACAGACAAGATCACACCGGTAGTAACGCTTTCCTTTCTTTTTCTCCACTCTACACTTACCATGCGCTAGAGTGGATCCTCCGTCGCATCCACATAAATCCAACATAATATATGTATTATTACGAAATTTGTTTGCCAACTGGAGTGTGAGTGGTTTACAGCCTAAAGTTCTAACAGGTGATAACAGGATACCTCCGTCAGCAACCAACCTTATTTTATTCATAGGGGTGTCACTTTTTAGAAGTTTTTTTTTTGTCTTTTTGGTGACGTTATGCCGCGTTTTTTTTTTGGAAGTTTGATAAACTTGAATGAAGGGGGTGTGAAATGTAATCAAAAAATTTATCTGGATTTTTTTAAGTGGATTTTTTTATGTGTATACACGGCGTCTTATAAAGCTAAAATTTAAGTATAACATGGTCTCGCTTTGTATAGATTTCCCGTATCATATAAGATACGCATACAATGGTTAATTTGACATTAGCTGGTTTAGGACTTTTGTAAAATATGTGTGTAGAATACTGGAAAATCAGAAAGTTTCTATGAAAATTCTATTGAAAATCAGATTCTATGAACGAAACTGAAAGCGTTATATTGACTCGACATTTATTTTCATGACATTGTATTCAATTTGTACGACATTTTATTTTAATTTGTATACCATTTTATTTTAATTTGTTTAACATATATTTTAATTTGCGTAACATTTTATTTTTATTAGTGTGACGTAATGTTTTTATTTTTATGTCATTTTTCTTTAATTAGTAGATATGACATTGTAAATCAAGTTAATGAGATGTAGGTACAGACGCCTGCAGGTCAAGCTACCCGAAACTGTAAATTTTTCCCAATGAACCTTGAACCTAATACTTTAGAAATAAAGTCTAAAATCTATTAAAGAAATCTGACAGATTGTAGTAGCTTGATGTGCAGGCGTCTGTACGTAAGTTAGTGATTTTGCATGCCGTAAGGCAAAATGTTTCGGGGCCATCGACAAAAACAACAAAATCTTATCTGTATACCTACATTATTGGCAAATAAATTTATTTTGATTTTGATTCCCAGAAAAGTAAAGGCAGGTAAGTATTTACATTTATTATTTGAGGAAGGCATAAAATTCACACATACTCTTATCATGAAAACCATCATAATCACGATGACTTGCAAGAATTCAATCTTATCAGCGAAAGGCATGCTTATGTGCTCATACTACATTTTAGAAGATGTTTTTTTGGTGTCTACAGTAAAAATTTCAATTGTGGCAACCCTAATTAAAAGTGTCACGCGAAACCTAAAGTTTTGTCGCTCCTTTTCCAGTCTCTAAGCCGCCTCGTGTAATTAAATATTTCGGGGCTCACTTTCTTGAGATGGGTACCTTTATCACAAACGAACTTGATAAGTGAGAGAACGGGTATAGTATTTTTTTATAAAAACTTTAATTTAAATTGCTTGTTTAATTCGATTTTTATTGCAAACGATTTTGTTTGGATTAGCTTCGTATTTTATGATAATTTGCGAAGATATCGACAGTTTTGGGGTCTGGAGATTGGCTTAAACGTATTTGTTAAAGTATTTGATCTTGTAATTTTATAAAAAAATGTTTGAAAATTAATTTTGATAATGTTACGCCACAGACTACCTACAGTACTGTTTCTCCTCTTCTTAAGTCCATCCAAAGGTTGTCTTGAAAAGATCGCTTTTAGCGATAAGACCGCCCATTGTGTCACCTTATTTATAAGTTTGTCTATTGTTATTCTTGTAACTTGTATGGTGTACATAATAAAGAATATTCTATCTATCTATCTATCTTAAACTTGGGAAGGAGATTTGTAGCCAGTTTGAAAGTGATAGTGATGCAAAGATGCATCAGAATCAATAGCCCTCGTATCTTGGCTCCTTAAAAAGTATGTTATTTGAAGGCTTATTTAGATTATTTTATATTCATCAACAATGCTTACTGTCTGCCTTTTTTCTTTTCCTTGTGAAAGCACGGTTGGCGCTGTGGATGACCGATTGACTGCTGCGCTGCGTGCGTGGGTTCGATTCTCGCACGGAACAAATATATAATTTAATTCCGCTCAACGGGCCCTGACTTGGTACTTATTATATGCCTTCGAAAAACATCTCTCATAAATGCCGGTTTAATCACGATGTTTTCCTTCACCAAAGCAAGTTTCCTATGACTAAAGGTTCAGGTTTTTTACTTATTCCGTGACCCTTTTTTTAGGGAAACCATAAAATTATGAGTGTCCGACTTTTACTGACTAAACCCCATCCATTTTCCTTCTTTTGTCCTTTATGTTCCGGGACCGCGATGTCCTTTACGAATAACCTGCAACTCCAGGATTCCTGATCGTGATTTTCATTTGTTTCAGCATGAAAGCTACAAGGAAATCTCATGCCAAAAAAGATTATCCAGTCAACAAGGTTAGTAGCGGAGCTAGTGCATTTTAAGTACCACTCATCAGTATACAAAGCACTTTATCGCGCTGATAAAATATTTACCTTCAAGCCAATGGAATAATCTTGTGGCAGATGAGTAACCAGCGTAAAATACATTGACGATATGAAAATAGACCACAATGTCAAGTCGTAAAACTTTAAAAGCTCTTGTAAACACAAGAAAACATCTACATTATCTCCTTTGCCATTTTATTGGGAAGTTAAGGTTCTCGGGCACTACGACATTTTGTAGTGATACGCAAAACGGCCGCGTTACAGTTGCAATAATGTCATTTCGTATTTGTACACTACAGTCGCGAGACTGTCGCGTTTAGTCGTGATGCAAATATGCGAAATCGGATTGGCAATCATCATATAACTTCCCCCGCTCTGGGCGGAGCTGAGTGTCAGAGTTTTACAGACTAAAACCCATCCTTGTTGCTTCTTTTGCCCTTTGTATTCCGGGGCCGCGGTATCTCTTTCGAACAACCCGCAACCCCAGCAGGCCCTGGCCCCATCTTTATAAGGCGCACGTTGATACGGCCTGTCGTCACTTGATGGACAGACGGTGAACCATTGCTCACTGTCCACAGACCCGCATTTCCGATGGCCGGGAGTCCTGCGGCGACCGACGCTCGGAGCGTCTTCAGTGGCGGCTGGATTGGTTTGAGGTTCTCTCCCTCAAACCTGCTTCGCTAGGATGATTGCTTTGTAAAAGGGTGTTTATTTGGACATGAAATGGACACGTGCGACAAAATCACACCAAATACCCACCGTGGGCAAAGGGCCCTTACGTAGTCAAAGAGACCGTATTTAGTCGAGGAAATTAACTAGGTAAGTACTCAGAATTATGATCATCAACCGTTTAATGGTTCACGTGTCTACGTGTGGTGCCAAAGATATTAATGCTAGTTGGATTGCTGCCTAGCCTTCGAAGTTAAGTAGCCGTGACGGTTTTATGTTAAAAATGTAAATTAAAACTTCTAGCTGTGCGTATATTTATTTTACACATAAAAGAAGTCTATGTAATTCACTCTAATATTTCGTACAAATAATTTCACTGTCACAGCTCACCTTCGATTATAATTTTATTATACGTTGCCCCAAGGTGTTTCTCCTGTATCGTGGGTGCGGTTGCATTCAATCTCACATACATAAACAGCCAGACCCAAAACAACTATCTGTAGGCCATACAAATATTTGTTCCGTGGGGATCGCCCAGCCACTGTGCCAACCGTGTCGTCATTATCGTAAATTGAGACTAAAAGGGCAAATACAGTCATCCTATCAGCTACAGTTGTAAGCGCGACTCCTGAACATAAGGTTCTCAGTTTGATTACCAAGTTGGGTCTTTCCATCAGAAATTTCTTAGTAGCAACCTTTGAGTCTGAATGTGTGCCTGGTTGGTGGTTGGAAATAGGCTGTATGTTATTATAACTCTAAAAAGAAAGTTTAAAACAAAAGATAAAAGGGACGGTCGCTTTGTTTTCATCTGTAATCAGTAGATATCTCCTAACATCCTTTTTGCGACCCCATTAAACACTACATTACAGAACATAAAAAACTAATTAATGTACTATTAAAAACAATATCAACAAATACAGGATATTAAAAAATACCGACAGACAGAGAATGATAAGGTTTACTGCATTATTTATCTCATCCTTAGGCGGGTTTGGGCAATCAAAAGAAGCTGCTGTAGATACATAAAATTTTTACTACAGCCTAATCTAAATTTTCGCCTGGATTCGCTTTGATCACGGGGTGGTATAAAGCTGGCTATTTATCGTGCGATTGACGACTGTTGAGTATACAAACATTATATTTTGAAGATTTTTTTATTCGGACCCTACCTATATGCCCTGTGGTAGGGTAGGGTAGCCGAATCGAAAAAAAAAATGTTTTGTGTGTGGCAAAATACACAAACAATAATTAAGTTTTTGTTGTGAAAATAGAAAAGTTGAAAACTATGACCGAAGAGTATTTTTTAAAGTGGCTTCAAAATAATAAAGCTTAAATCAAGTATATTGACTTGGCTCGCGAGGTTGTCGACATGTGGGATGTCGACTCAGCGATCATTGTGCCGATAGTCGTATCTGCCAATGGCTTAATTGCCTAAAGCCTTGACCAATATCTGAGGAGGCTTTCGTTAGGCAGCTGGATCAAGGGCTTGATACAGAAAGCGGTACTCCTGGACACGGCTCGTATTGTTAGGAGGTTCCTTTCCTTGTAGCTTGGACCCTGTTCCCGATACCGGTGGGCTACTATTTTTATATTTTTAAATGTTTTTTTTTAAATTTTTGTGTTTAAGAAATATTTAAAAATATAATTGTATGTATAGAAAACAATAAACGGACGATAATAAGCTTATAAAAATACGTTTGCCCATAGACAAAGGTCAAATCATTATAATTATATTCAAAACCTGGCACGTGCTAAGTTGAAAATTTATACAAAAAAAACTATAATAAAATAAAAACAACAAGTTACCCAGATCATAAAATATGCTGATTTCTGCAAAAAGTGGTTCTGGCTGGTATAACGATACCTACCTATTGAAATCATAAACTAAAAAAAGATAATGCCTAATCAAAGGTAGCCAACACGTAATAATAAATACTATCAAGCACTTTATCGGCTTATAATGCAGATTAATTGCAAAAAATTGTGAAAAAAACTTTCACAGACGAATTGGAAGATAAAAAAATCGTGGCTTATTCAAAGATAACCGTGATGGGCAGCTGTCTGTTAATTCTATAACCAAAAAAGTATACGTTATATACCCAATAAGTACTCATAAAATGTATAGTTACATACATACTGTCAGCAAAATGGAAAGTGAAAAAAATTTGGCTATACATCTAACTTTAAACCCTTTCTGCTTATTCTGGGGGTCTAAAATAGCCGTTTCAGCAGAAACACAATGGAATACTTAAAATGGTCACTGACACAGTTAATACTGTGAATTGTAACTATTTTTCCTCTTCTTCGTGACCACTTCTTAGGCGGGTCCGGTTCCCGCAATTATTCCTTCCAGTATGACCATTGTGCGTGACTTTGTGACTATTTTACAAGCGCTAACGTAATTCGTATTATTAACCTAGTAGCTTTTGCCCACGGCTTCGCTCGCGTTTAGTTCGGGGTGACACAGTTCCCCTTTCCTGATTTGCAGGGACCTGCTAGCTGTAATTTTTGCCCTTGCGCCTTTTTTATTGTTATAGCACTTTCTCCCTCATTTAATCCAGGGTCCCAATATCTCTCTCTGTACCAAAATTCATCACAATCGGTTTAGCCGTAGAGGCGTGAAGACGTAACAAACAAACAAACTCACTTTCGCTTTTATAATATTAGTAAGGATTATGTTTCTTCTTAAGCGCCCATTTAAGACCCCCTGAGCTTTTCATTGAAAACTTATTACTAAATTATGTGCAGTCATATAGTTCCCATAAATTATTGTAAAGTTTAAAAGAAAAAAACAACCCGAAATTAGACATTAATTTATAAAAACTTTCCAATGATCTGTCAATCTATACTTCTATACTAATATTATAAAGCTGAAGAGTTTGTTTGTTTGTTTGAATGCGCTAATCTCAGGGACTTCTGGTTGGAATTGGAAAAATCTTTTAGTGTTGGATAGTCCATTTCTTGAGGAAGGCTATAGGCTATATAAAATCACGCTACGATCAACAGGTGCTGAGCAGCGCGGGTGAAACCGCGGAGAACAGCTAGTTTAAAAATAAAACGCATGTTTAAAATCCGTGTCTTCCACAGCCAGCTTTAAGGGTATTAAAAATGTTTACGAGGGCCGAAATAAAGGATGTTGGTCGACAATTTTAATGTTGTGTTTATCGAGCTGTTCCTCATATCTATTTTATTGTTAAAAGCGATAAGTGACTATAAACTGTTTGATGAGGGGAAAATTTTGATAAAACGCCCCTTTGGTCTATTTTTGCGGTTTGACTTTTACAACGGAAAGTTCTCTTAAAACTATGATTCTTTTTAATGATGCATAAAATAAAACAATAGAAAACAGGCACTTAAGAGTTTACTGCTTGACGTGAACACTTTGGAATTAACCATCATATAACAAACAGTTATTTTAAGCTATTGAGAATATTGTTAATACTAAATGTTGACCCATCTATAAACCAATTGAAACAATCAAACCTACATAATAGACAAAATACAAAAAAAAAACGGACAAGTGCGAGTCAGACTCACGCACTTAGGGTTCCGTAGAAACTTACGACATATACAGCCATATCTTTTGACTGCGTAGACTTAGACGGTTGATTTTTCTCCGAACAGACTTGAGTATATGGTTTTAATTTCAACTCGATACGTCCACGCGGTTCGGAGATAAATGGTCTTGACAGCCAGACAGACGGACAACAAAGCGATCCAATAAGGGTTCTGTTTATTCATTTTGAGGTGCGGAACCCCAAAAAAACAATCGCTCCAATTGAAACGAAGTAAATTGCAACACTAAAACAATTACTTAAGTCTTAACTCATACGCAAATTACGTAATTATTGCTCAACATCTATATTGGTACAACTCAAAATAAAGGGTCGTTGACTCCAATCAATCTTGGTATAGCAAAAATAAACGGATTGCAGTTAGACAAAATATTTACAGTCTGTTGACACACTATAAACACACGATTTCTCTAGGAAATCAAGTGGTTAATCATTCGGTAAAACAGGTGGTAGATGATGCATATAAAATAAATATCGAGAAATAAAATGCAAATATTACAGTGCTGACAAGTTTAGTTATAGTGATGAACGATCCGATACGATCCGATATCGATAGAAGATGATGCGATATTGCGATGTTTTGGATCAAAATTGAGTCGAATGAATGTTGGTCTAATTTATTGGTTTAGCACCTTCTGAACCTTAAAATTTACAAGAGAGTTCCTCAAAACCCTTGCTCATTGCTAATCGATACAATTGAATACGATCCAATGCGTGGAAAATCAAAGTTGTGATATTAAAATGAATGGATCGTATTATCAGTCAAATTGTTTCGGGAAGGAGGATGGTTCAAGAACATTAGTTTTTCTAGCAATCGTATCAAAGTCATTCCTTAAGATCCTAGTATCGTATCGCATAGTTACGATCCGAAATATCGACATAATGAAATTATTGCGCGTCCCTATTTGGTAACGAGTAAATGTTGCGTTTGCGCATGAAATTCCGTAACAGTTTGTTTTCTTTCTTTTGTCTGAAGTTATATATATATATAGCAGCTCTGTGTGAATGGATATTGGTTACTGTATTGGCTTCCGTTTACATTGACATACAAACATCATACATTTGTAGGTCTTTGGTAACTGAAATAAGTCAGATTGATTTTCTCAAATTAATGGTTTAAATGTGACAATAATATTTTGTTTTTAATTGATTTTGTCAACACATAGCATTTACAAAAACAATGGAACTTTGCGCAATCAGTACATGTTAGAAAAGTACGTTCAAGAGTTGTCAGTGTCAAAATTTCGTAGTAAATGACAGCTGTCAAATCCATTTTTATTAGTAAAATTGGCCCTTAACTATCACCAAACTATCTTTAGTTAATTCTAAGGATAAATTACTAGTTAATTTAACGTTACTTTTAAAGCTTTTAAAAACTTTCAAGATTCAAGCCACTACGGTACAGTGTTTACGATATATTTGTTTACCATCAAAGTAAAAACACTTAAGCTAAGGACATGTTTACATTGAGCGAGGGTTCAATTTAAAAAAGTAAACAAAAATATTTTTCCGAACAACTTTTTTTAGACTATTTTGATCGGTCAAACCGATATGGACATATTCCAGACTGGCTGCGGACTTTGGACAGTGACATAGATACTTCAGAACATTTTATATAAGAAATTGCAATTTGTCATTCATACCGGTTTATTGTGGCTTCACTTGCCTGGGATCAGAATATCAGCTCTGTGACATGGCTGCAACGCCATGCTGAGATAGGGGCCTTTTGGCCTTGTACAGGACTGATTTAATTCATTGTCCTTTTCATAGTTTATGTACTTATTTTTTTATTTAAATTAATTTTGTTTTATTTCCTATTTTTGCGGATGGGAAATCAACAAATAACTTCCTACGCTTTGGGCGGATAGTCTGACTTGTACTGACTAAACCCCACCCATGCTCCTTCTATTGTCCTTTATGTTCCAGGGCCGTGGTATCTCTTTCGAATCACCCGCAACCCTGGCAGGCCCCCCTGCTTAGCTGACATCTCTTTGAAGCGCGCGTGGAAAACTAACGTACCGTCGACACAGCCTGCCTTCAATAGACGGACGGACGGTGACCTACCCATTGCTCATCTACGGTGGCCGGGAGTCGTCTCACAGCGCCCGACGCCAGGAGCGTCTCTCGCGGCGGCTGGGTTGTTTTGAAATGTTTTATTGCCTTGTCCTGTGCGAGTCTAATAAACAGTTTTTCTTTTATTTATCCGATTTCAGTTTCAAATTCGGTACCGTTAAAAATCGCGGACATTACTTAATTATGGACGTCTTCAGCCAAGCAATCATAGATGACGTGTCCGGCAATAACTAATTTGACAGATCCTGTCTTCAATACTTCGCTCTTCTACATCATATTAGTCTATGCCTAAAAATACTATCTCCACCAATAAGGAGTACAATTTCATCCAGGAAAGCGATGACGAGGCGGGTATACACATAAAAGGCGGTAGTTTCGCGTCGTGGGATAATTCATCAATCTTCGTGCGTGTGCGCAGAACAAAACGGCATTATTAATATATGAGGGCTGCATGCGGAACTGTCGCGGAAGATTTAATGTACTGTTTGTGGTCTACTCGGGTTTGGCAAAAGTGATATTTTATTGTAAAGTGATGCTCTTCAGTATCACTTTTATTCCATATGCTTTTGCCCGCGGCTTCGCTCGCGTTATATTCGGGGTAACACAGTAATAAAATAAAATAATAATAATAAAAACAAAGCTAAGTATTCCCTTCTCTTCCATCTTTTTCCCTCATTCCTCACTTTAAAAAAAATGTTAATCTATGTCCGTCTCCAAGGTCCCAACAATCTCTGTACCAAAATTCATCAAAATCAGTTTAGCCATCAAGTCGAAGACGAAACAAACAAACATAAAAACTCATTTTCGCAATATTATAGTAATGATTTCAAATGAGTAAATCTATTAACTTCAGAAAACTGTTTAAAAAAATCGTTTACCATCACAACTAGGCTACTAGAAGTTATTCAAGTACAAATTAAAAATATACTACGTACTTTCTATGAACTTATTTATAAATATTTATCACGTATTTTAGTACCGTTTTAAATAAACGTATAGAAATGACATATACCAGGCCACTCTCTTGGATTTCACTTTCAATAAATTACAATAAACAGAATATCTTTATATCACAAAGCGCACATTCAACTGCTTCTATCTGTTGATTATCCTCATTAACCCCTTCCATTTTTATTCCCTCACCGACTAATACAGAAATCAATTAAAAATATTTCAATAAACACGAAAATATCGTCACTTAAAGTCACAACACTCACAACTTCTGTAGTGATGTACCTCGACTTATCGATAAATCGTCGATTGAATTACAAATGTCACCCGTTTCTTGTCATCGCGGCCGTTTATTGAAACTTTATACTCTATGTTTTTATACGAATAATCATCGTAAAATAACGTTTGGGGAAATGGTATTGCCCATTCAATATGCTCATATTATCATGAAATATGTAATCAAAATGAACCAATCTGTTATATTGAATGTTAGGGTCTTTAGGAGTTGATGTACAGAGTAAGTTAAGCGACTTTGTGGAATCTGTTGTAGAAAAGAACCCTATATTTTAAAGATTTAGTATTTTGTGGTTGTAGAAATGTGTATCGATACATTTAGGCTATACTTACTACACTAAAATATTTACATTACAAAGAGCTAAAAATTTAAAGTTTCTTTGTAGGAAGTAATTCTCTAAATAATAAGCTATACTATTATAAAATATCCCAGAGCCATAAAATATGTATTTTAGAAGTGAACGAAATCGTGTGCCGAATTTGGTATCGCAATAAAGACAAGGAATATCACAAGTAAAGTTAATGAAATAAACTTAATAAAAAAAAAATGCTGGTACGTTGCGTCGTTCAGAATCATCAGTGTTCATAATTCGAACAAAAAAAAACCTTTATGGCCAGTAGCAAAAAGTTTATGAAAAGTTTTTGTAGAGTAATGTCAGAAAGTGCTAATTTCGCACAAATGCGAATAGACATTGATGAGCGCCATTCATTTTTTACGATTGTCTATTTGTGTTATTTAAAATATGATTAACACTTCTTTCTAAATAAATTATTGTTTAGTACATTTTTTAGTACGTGTGGAGGCTGAATATAGTAGGTATTTGATATATTATTTTCAATAAAATTATCCTGACCAAAGATATTTTATTGACACACGTTTACCATATTTTGTCCTAAATTAAGACACGCTGATATTTTAAACATAATAATACGAAAACACTAACTTAATTTTTATACACCCCACGGCGTTGTCGGGGTCAGAATAAATTACAAAATTGAAACGTCATCGGACGGTCGAAAACCATAAAACGGAACGGAAGGCTCCAAAAAATTTATAAAAAAAAAACCGTAAAAAGAATAACAAAAGCTACCAATTTATCGAAAATTCATTCAATAATGTTCGCCCTATCGCGTGACAAAGGGTTATTAAACGGAAAACCGATAAATCAATAGGAATTTTGATTAATATGTAGGTACTTTCGTTTCGATGCATTAGGGTAATATATTTGTTTAATCTCTTAGAAAAGGGGCGATGTTACATTTTTTACGGTTTTTAGATACTTAATGAGCTGAAACGTATGGGTATTAGGATAATTTGAGTATTTTAGTGTGTTAATGTATTACAAAAAAATGACTTATGTCAGTTTAGTTACATATGTAGAGCACGCGATTTATCAGTTACCTATGTTTTAGTTTTTAATATTAAAAGAACGATAGATAGAAAATTGGATATTCTGCACTATTTTAATCCATTGTAAATTCAAGGCATTTCTATCGCTAAAATCTATACTAATATTATAAAGCTGAAGAGTTTGTTTGTTTGTTTGTTTGAACGCGCTAATCTCAGGGACTACTGGTTGGAATTGGAAAATTCTTTTAGTGTTGGATAGTCCATTTCTTGAGGAAGGCTATAGGCTATATAACATCACGCTACGACCAACAGGTGTTGAGCAGCGTGGGACCGCGTGGAACAGCTAGTCAATCAATAATAAAAGAGGAAAGTATTTCATAATTATATGTTAGTTATGAAACTATTGCATAAAAAATAAGCCAAGGGCTGGTTAATAAAGTACTATTCACATTCATATTTAAGTGCACCGTTTTACACAAGATATACTTTGTAATAATCATAAAACTAATGGATTTAATTAATTAAAACGTTGTAATTGCTGTTGAATAGCACATAACAGTCGTAAACTACACAATAATATAGGATTTTTCTTACAAGTTTTGAATACCAAATGGCGTCCAAGGAGTGGAAAGACAAGGAGAGGAGAACATGACAGTATTGTCCTGGGTGAGACCTAGATAATACTGGCACAGGGCCGTGTCATCATACTCCTGCACTTTTTTTTGAGGATGGGATATCATAAAAAAAAAATCAACAAAATCCCCCGCTCTGGGCGGAGCGAAGACTCCCCCTTCGCGACAGACTTGTACTGACTAAAACCCACTCATGTTCCTTCTGTTGTCCTTTATGTTCCGGGGCCGTGGCCCTGGCAGGCCCCGTTTTTCAAGAAACGACTGGTTGCCTGATGTCCACAACCTATTAAACAACTTGGTATTACTCTTTGGTAAGACTCAGAGTGCATCCTTCTTTCATCACCTCATGCTCAGCTGTCGCGATTACGATCACTGGACTGACGAGGTAGTCGGAGTCAAAGTTCAAAGTCATTTATCGCATTCTGACTCATTTATTTGGTCGTCTTTTTTTAAATTGTTTTTAGATTTTGTTGTTCCTTTTTCAAAATAGTTTTTTAGCTTTTGCTGTTTTTTTTTAAATAATGTTTCTTAGTATTTGTTGTTCTTTTTTTAATAATGTTTTTTAGTTTTTGATGTTCGGTTTTTAATGATACCTTTTAGTATTTGTTGTTCCATTTTCAAAATTGTTTGTTTTTTTTTTTTATTTTGTTGTTCTTTTTTTAAAATTAATTTTGTCCTATCGTTTTGTCCTGTGCGAACCTAATATACAGTTTTCTTTATTTCATTCTCTTCTCTACATTTTAGAACAGACGATTTTTTCTAACAATCTATTCAATGGAATAGGAATAAAATTTAAAATTCTACGTACTCTACTCATAAACATGTTAGCAATTTGGATCCAGATTCTTAGCATTTCAACAGTTCTATCCCTTTTGATGCATATGGCATCGGTGTGACGTATCACCTTGATCGACTTTTGACGCACATTGCTTATGCAACGAGCACATTGACCCCAACGTGTGTATGTGGAACGTCGCTAATTCTCAAATATTTGCTTTTCATACTTACCTGCAGTTTGCTTTGCGGCCGTAAAGTATTTTTAGTCTGTTTTATAGATCGTTTCATCGCTTGAAACTGAATTTGATTGAGTTGTTCTCGTGTTATTTTAGTTTTTGGTCTCGTTTAAGGTTACTTTACTATTTGAGTATTTGTCTTTGTTCGAAAATTATGGTCTGTTCAAAATTTTCTGGATCTGTTTAATCTGTCAACAAATCAACAATTTAGTCAGTCAACAGTTTAAATATCTATACAAATGAATTAAATTGCATTGTCTGTTTGTAATTTTAAAACAACAGCTTTTTAGTGGATGAAAAAATTGAAACTGAAAAATACAACTATTTTCGTTTCATTACTCTTTTCCGGCTAATCTCCAAAGCTGCTGGACCGATTTTGACGGTACTTTTACTAGCAGATACCGAATGTTATAAGGAGTAACTTCGGCTTACCACGAAAGATAAAGTCGCGAGAAAAAACTAGTACCTACTATCTATCTATACTATCTGTGAGTCTCTAATTAAAAGTTTATATAGAGAAATAGAACCAACAAGAAGTAGTAAAAGTTGATATTATTTTATTTAAATTGATTTTAGTTTAAAGTTTTGCTAAAGGAACGAGAGCTAAATAATAAAAAAAACAAACTCTTCACCTCTTTAAAAATATATAAACCACCTTTAAATACGAACGAGATAATCGAATAATATTTGTCTGCTAAGAACATGCGATTAACGATAGCATCGGAGGCTGTCCTGTAATCTTAATAAAATATATCCTTTTGTTCCTCCCGCTTCCCGTGTGAGCTGAAGCCGCAATCGCAGCGCGAATAAGGTATGTTCCCAATTGATGCAAAATCTGTTTGTCATTTTTATTTTAGGTCAAATGAAAGGAATGTAGTTGGATTAGAGAAGAGTAAAAAATACAAAATCAAATTGGAAAAATAGCATAAATTGGCTTAGCCAGAGTAAAAAGGGAAAATTATCGTTTTTAATATCACACCTGTGATAACCAAAGGCAGAAGGTAACACCCATATTTTGCGAGTTATGTTTTTAATTACAATGTAATAGGCTGACCTAATTGCCAACAACTTGGATCAAAACAAGACTCCGTGACTGCTACTGAGTAATTTCTGATGGATAAACCCCAAAAACACTTTGCCCGATTTGGGAATAAACTCAAAATCTCAAAATATTTTATTTTTTTAAGAAAGCTGAAGTATATCCTACTTCTTACTAATGTTTGTGAGGATGGATGTATGGATGTTTGTTACTCTTTCACGCCAATACAGCTAAACGTATTATGTTGAAATTTGGCAGAGAGGTAGATTATAGTCTGGAATAACACATAGGACACTTTTTTTGATATCACGCGGGCGAAGTTGCGGGCTCTAGCTAGTTAAAAATATAATTAGGTTGTGCTAAATACGTAAAATGGTGATTAAAAGTAAAATAGTGTTTTACTTATTTTTCTTATTTAGGTGTTAATAATTATGCTCGGTAAGTAACTTTGAACTCATTATTTTAAGTGCAATGCAATCAGTTTTAATCAAAATTAACGTACATCATGCATGTGCTTACCTGTAAAAAATGGTACACTAGTCTTTAAGTTTATTTGATATATTTCCTAACCTTTTACACGTAGGTATATTCAATTGTTAGATTTTTTTTAAGAATCAGCCAAACTAAAATCTCTCGTTAATGAAACCTTGATAATTGGCATATATAAATTATACACTGCTAGCGAAAGCATATTATTTGAAAAAAAAACCTACAAATATCCTTTTAAAACTATATCTTTTCTCACAAAACTCACAGTAACATAGACTATCAATATCACCCGATCTCTCAAAATACATGTTAAAATTTTTTTGGACCAAATAAATTGTGTACGAACGAGAACCACACGAGATGAGTTCAGTAGATATCTGAAGATCGCGTCTCTGATAAGACCTGACAACTTATTTATACCATTAATCATCATTCATTAGTCGGAGAGCCCCGCCCCGGCTGAGTTTTTTCAACTAATGTGGGGATATCGTTAGGGATAAGTTCACTGGCTCTTTAACTACACTCTTTAATTTTAAATATCGACTTTTGTTTCAGGTTGAAGAGATGTTTCATGTTTGGCTAGGAATGTCTTTGCTTGAATTAAATAAAATAATAATGGCTGCCATTTCCTGCCGGGGTTGCGGGTTATTCGAAAGAGATACCACGGCCCCGGAATGTAAAGGGCAATAGCAGGAATATGGGTGGGTTTTTAGGCAGTACAAGTCTGACACTTCCCCCGCTCCGCCAAGAGTGAAACGACCGCAATGAAAAATACCTATCTTTATTTTCGGATTTCAGAGGCAAAAACAGTCAACGGCTACTGAAAGTAATGATATTATGGGTGTTTTTTTTTTTATTGGAAGTCGGATTTTTTCTGAGACAATCGTGCGTCGATTAATAACATCATTACAACCAATTACAATTCCTCCCCACTTCATAGACATCTATTTCGCCCCAACAATGTACAATTCACACTCTAATAACCATAATTATCATACCATAACACCATATAATCTTCTTGAACTTTGACAACAAAAAATGCTCTTGCGCAGATCAAAATATCGCTGCGATTACAATTGACGATAATTTCTCTAACCGTTACGATAAATTAAGTTAGTAATTAGTGAATTTTATAATTGCTTGAGGTTACTTGTAATTATTCTTGTGTGTTCAATTTAATTGTATTTTTAATTGTTGTGTTATGTAACTAGGCAATAATTAAAAAGTAAACGGTATTTTAATTGATGATTTTGTTGTTAGATGCTACTTTATGAAAGACTAGCTTCCACCCGCGACTTCGCGGTGGCATAGTTACTTTGGGCTAAAGCTAACTTTAACCCGCGTGATGAACGAAAAAAATAAATATGCTTTTCTCCCCATTTTCTCACTTTATTTAGCCTTTAACTGTCTCCAGGGTCACAACTATCTCGGTAAGTTCATCAGAATCGGTTTAGCCATTTAGGCGTGAAGACGTAACAAACAAACTCACTTTCGCTTCCATATTGTTGTTGTTTTTGATATGAGATTGAAGAAAAGGGGAGAGAAAGATATTTTTTTTCGATCATCACGCGGGTTAAATTTAGCGTTGGCCCAAAGTAACTATGCCACGCAGACCAAGTCGCGGGCGGAAGCTAGTATAAAAATAAAAATAAAAATATATATCCAATTGGGATAAGAGTAGGGGAATGATGATATAAGAAATGCTTAAGATGAAACAGTGGTTAATAAAGATGCACATAAAGTAAGGTTTACGAAACCCTGACGCAAATCTTCATTGACTATTGAACAATACATACAAAATAGACGACTTTACGTGCGGTGCAAGTTATGAGAATGTAGCTAATACTGATATCAGTAATATAATACAGGGGCCTTTTTTTTTTCGGTTGGGAAATCATCCAATGACTTCCCCCGCTCTGGGCGGAGCGGGAGGGCATGTCAGACTTGTACTGACTAAAACCCACCCATGTTTCTTCTTTTGCCCTTTACGTTCCGAGGCCGCGGTATCTCTTTCGAACAACCCGCAAAATACAGGGGCCTTAGTCTGCTATTACAATAGTGTCAGAATGGTCGATCACTGATCACATAATGGTTAATTTTGACAAGTTTAGTATGTAACAGATTACCAAACTTGTCAAAGTTAACCATTATGCGATCAGTGATCGACCATTCTGACACTATTGTAATAGCAGACTAAGGCCCCAGGACATTGTGCAATGCATGTGCACTACACACACAACTGTGTAGTTGCACATGCATTCAGATTCTATTTGTTCAAGATTAGCGCTTCTATAATTAATACAATGCCTTATAAAGAAACGAATAATTATGATAAAAATCTTTTTGATTATGCAACAGGTAATTCCTGAAAAAATACAGGTTATTTAACATAACCCTACTCTCTAACATCGTGGATTTAACGACTCGTTTTGCTTACGGATAGTTGAATTTTGACATAAGTCTCATAGAACTTATAAAATAAAATTTAAAAAGCGAATTAATTTTTTTTTTCAATAACTTGTTTTCTTATCTTAATCTTATTTTATGTAACAAAGATTTGTGATGACTAAGCGTAAGAATACTTCGTTAAACGCAGTAAAGGCCTCTTGAGGTCTATAATGGTTGTTTACAGCCAGACCCGGATCAACTACTTGTAAGCCGTACAAATATTTGTTCCGTATGGGAAACGAACCTACGACACGCAGCGCAGCACCCAGCGTCAACCGTGTCGTCGAGTCATAATTTACCGACTTCGTAATATTAAAAATGTTCTACACGTATCACAGAATCAACGATTGTCAGTATTCTATTTTGATTACAAACAAATCCCCGCTTAACTTTCACTCCTTGCACATCCCTCACTAGTAACACAAACAGTATATTAAACAGAGAACTTAAGACAGCAGCGTACTGACAACCTCCGCCATTACAAACTTTGCAAAAGATCTTGTTTCCAATATCATCAGTCCACGAGTGCCGTCACGTGAAAACGGAACACTATTACTGATAACTATAACTATAACGCAAAATACGCGCCTCGGACGTGGAGTTGCGGACCCCAGCCCGTTATAAAATACAATACTGATAAGTTTTACGGATTTTTTGGTAACTATGTGTTGATTGTTAGCGTCGCTAGAATATCTTGGATGAAGTTGGCATAGGACTGTGGAATGCAGAAGCAAAGAGAAGCCTATGTGGGGGTACACATTTTAAGTCACATACACAAATAGCCAGTTCAAGAACTTGTAGGTCATACAAATATTTGTTCCGTGCGGGGATTGAACCCACGACATGAAGTGCAGCAGTCGATTGCTCAGCTACTGTGCTAACCATGCTGTAAAAGGCAAAGTTAAGGTGAAGTTAGACTGTGGTTGCTAATGATGTGTTAATTAACGGAAAGTAAACGAATGGTTGTGGTTAGGATGACTTAATCTTATTTTTGAAGCGAGTAGGTTTTTTGCTTAATTCCTTATCAGTCACCAGCACAAACACACAGATTCTTTCCTAATGATTACTACTTTTTCGTAACATTTCAGAAACGAAGTCAGTCCATGACTAATTTATTTACCAAATTAAAAAAAGCTGACCTCATAACCCTATTATTCATGTCAGAACCCAAAATGGTTTGGCGATGACTCACGAGAATGTTATCTTTGTTGTCATTGTCAAGGGTTTGCCCAACAATGACTATTTGCCCAGCTAGGTCGTGACGTATGAGACAATGTAAACAGACGCAAACAAATATTTGCTACTGAACATAAAACTCCCTTCATTAAGACCTTACAATGCAGACAAGTAAAAAAGCAAACTAAACGAACAAACAGTAAAGTCGTGTCATTTTAAATCTGGGTTATTGTAAATGTAAAGATACATATACAATACATACCTACCGGTTGCGGGTTGTTCGAAAGAGATACCGCGGCCCAGCAGATATCCGGCGGCGGAATATATAGGGCAATAAAAGAACATGGGTGGGTTTTAGTCTGTATAAGTCTGACACTCCCCCAAAACACTCCCACACGCAAAATAAAGTACATATACATTTTGATATTTACATTGATGGATATGAAGTTAAAGAAAATGGAGAGTGTAAAAGTTAAACAATTGTAACAGTTAAACATCCTACTAATATTATAAATGCGAATGTTTGTGATGATGTAAGTGTGTCCAAGCGGTTGTTCGGATCTTGATGAAATTTGGCGCAGAGGAAGAATAAATAGTAGCAGTAATAGAGGTAGATATCATGTCATGATATCATGTTCGGCAATCTTGTTTTCGACAGCTAGAATAACGAGGTAGTCCATTTAAAATTATCCTATAGTAAATCCAAAAAAATATATACAAGCTAAGATACCGTTGTAATTCCAAAAGAATAATAACTTATATCACGAAATCTAGACACCCAATCCGATTCGTAGTAGCCACCAATCTTACGGTAACGTTATTATAACATCAAGTGATCAGGTTACCAATTCCAACACGGCCACCAACATTATCATCAAAGATACCAACATAATCATCTACGGTACCAACATTACCATATCAAAGTCACCGGGTACCGTAGATAATTAAATACATGTCACATTTGTTCGTAGACATAACGTTTGTCAGTGAAGGTTTCAAGGAATCTTAAGTTATATGACTCTTTATTACTTTGTTAGCTTGTATGGCTTTGAAGGTAGCGATTTTGGAAGCTAATTTAATTTTCATATCAATTCTCGTTAGGCTATTAGACTCATCTACCTTGTGGTCTAGTCAGAAATAACTCGACCAATCATTGTGACGATATCTCTAGATAGTCTTATGCAGTCATTTCTTTCATAATGTCGCAGCTCTGCAATAACGGTGGTGGTTTTTTACTTAGCATAGATCTATAAGGGTTCTTAATAATGTATTTCTTGTCCGATTCATATGGCTATTTGTTTTATTCATTTGTTACATTTCCATCAACATCGTCGTCAACATCCTCAACTAAAACAACATTGTTCTCATCTACTTCAATTCGTTTTCTTTCACACTGACATTTGTCAAAATCTACAAAAACTCCAATATTACCTAAATCTGCTTTTACTTTTTACCCGCGCATTTCAAAGCCTCGGTTTATCGACATCATACGCTGTTTTGCCTCAACATTTTCTCCCTTGTCGGTCTGTATGTCAAGGCTTAACTGTGGCCTTGTACACCGTTATGAACAGCAGACATGAGATAACTGACGCTGTCAAACGTTTGTATGGGATGTGTTCCTGGTTCTGATTGGCAGAGACATTCTAGATGGAGGGTGATATGCCTGATGGAACCTGTGTGGGATTTTAGGTCATCTTACTAAATCTAGGTAGCTTAAGAAAGGTTGCGGGTATTTAGTAATACTACTACTAAATGACGATGGTATCTACTCGCTGTACCTTGTTTAAGAGCAGGTACTCACTTGATGGTATCGGGGTTAAATGAATATCCATCGAAAGTATTTATGAACTCAATTGGATCTATACCTACCAAATTTGAGAAGCGTATTTTCTGCTGCTTAAGTGAAATCTTGTTTGGGTTATTTGTCATTTAATTATTATTGACGACACGATTGACGCATGGCCGAGCGATCGACTGCTGCGCTGCGATTCCTCCACGTTTGTGTATGTGAGTTGGAATGTTTGTGAACGCAACCACGATACAGGAGATATTCCTGGAGTGGGGCAACGTTTTTTTTTAAATAAGAATTTTCTGTTTATTTACCTTATATGATTGTCAAGTTACCTTTTCAACATCAACCATAGAACAAACCCTACTATTCTTGGTTCGGCACCCAAAATGGTGAAATATTATCAAAGTACCAAACATTACAAGCTGTCTATTCTTTATCTTTATCTACGGAATGCCGCAAAGAAAACCGGTTAACATGAATATCTAATAGCAAAATATTACTAAACCCACATTTATGAACAGGAAACGTGTGGCCAAACAGTTGTAGTCGTGCGTACGCGCATCACAATACACACTGTGTACACGCACACAGTTGTACACACAATACTCAAAAGTGTGTTTTGTAATGTCACCAAGGCGAACAGGTTAAGTGCAAAACTCATGAAATGTTTAAATAATTTGCTAATGATTTCTTTTTTCACCAACTCATGACAGAAATTTTGGAGCTTGTCATAAAAAGGATTCAGCCCATGACCATGATTGAGAAATGTGGACCGAAAACTAGGAAAGTTTAGTATTTGTAAAGCAAGCAAAATGTCATCTATCTGGCTTGCAATATGACTACTTTAAGTATGCGGCTCCCCGCTCTGTCGGGGAAATTAAAAATTGTAATATAATTTTAAGTACCGATGAGAAATGGTTATGTGAGGGTGTTCAGAACCCGGGGTTACGGGTTGTTCGAAAGAGATACCGCAGCCCCGGAACGTAAAGGGCAATAGAAGGAACATGGGTGGGTTTTAGTCAATACAAGTCTGACACTCCACACTTTGCGACTCTAGATTGTGCTGCTCAAGAAAAATGCAATGATATGTATTGTCATTTAAGTCATTTTCGGTCATTCGCTCGAATTACTAACTTAATTTTTCAACCAAATCGCGGATAAAACACAGCAATGACTACGTGGTTTCAATGAAGTTACCAATAACTCAAAATAATTTACAGTAACAACAAAGATACTCTGCGGTGTCTGCGCAAATGTTGCAAAATATGTGGGTCGCCTGAAACTAGTGTATAGTTTTAAATCATTGTAAACTGACGGTAAACTGTGATTTGGTTGGTTCGTGTAGTTATAGCGCGATATCTTCAGTGGCACGCAATCTAAAATCAATAGGACGTAATAATAATTTCCACTAAAAATATAGTCTGAAAATAAATTTTGACTAAAGTGAAAGATCTTGATAACTATTATGTTAAGAAATTATATTACGAAGACTTTTTATATCTTAGTAGAAAAACTAAACAATGAAAACACTGCATACTAAAACCTTAGAAGAAGATAATTTCGACACTAAAAATATAGTCAGAAAATAAATTTTGACTAAAAGATCTTGATAGTTATTAGGTACTAGCTTTTGCCCGCGGGCTTCGCTCGCGTTAAATTCGGGGTAACACATTACCCCTTTCTTGATTTGCTGGTACCTGCTACCTGTAGTTGTTGCCCTTGCGTCTTATTGATTTGTTATAGCAACGCTAAATTTTGCCTTTTCTTCCCTCTTTCTGAAACATCTCACATCCCACTTTTTGCTTATGTCCGTTTCCTAGTTCCCAACTATCTCTGTACCAAAATTCATCAAAATTAACCATTAAAGCGGGAAGATGTAACAAACAAACTCACTTTCGCTGTTATAATATTAGTAAGGATGTTAAGAAATTATATTACGAAGACTTTTTATAACCTAGTAGAAAAACTATAGGACTATATTGTAAAGTAGTTGTTACTAGTAAATGGCTTAACGAGGAAGAAATCAGTGTCTGAATAGTGGACAACGTTGGAGCACTGACAATCAAGCTAATTAAAATATGCAAATGAAAGCACAATTATTTTAGTTAGTATTGATTAATAAAAGGAACGTCCATTAATAGATACGGAACCCATTGCAAAAGCATTGCCTATTTAAACTAAACACTAAGCGTTGCCCATAAGCCCGTTATAAATTAAGCAATATTTTACGAACACAAACAAACATTATTAATCATTGTCTTGTTACAATTACAATCAAGTATCAAATGGAACTGGTATGCAGACGTGGGCAGCCCTTACCGTTCCATAATATCTTCATGACAAGACTGGAACAATTAAGTGCAGGAAAGACTAGGCTGGTGCAAAAATCGCCCACACAAAGAGTCGCTATCTATGACTCAATCAGACAAGTCCGGGGGCTGTTTTGAGATAGCCGTGCTTTTAAAACTGATATCAATGGCGTTTGATAGATGATCATCGATTTAGTAAATGAAGATAGTTGTCTAGTTGTGGGCTTAAAGTGTTATGATTAACCGCTTTTTTTGTCTTTTTGCGAACGGGAGTGTTAGACTTTTACTGACCCACCCATGTTCTTTTTTTTGCGCTTGTTATCTGGGACCACGGTATCTCTTTCGATCAACCCGCGACCCTGGCAGGCCCCTTTGCTCCGCTGAAATCTCTTTGAGGCATTTGTGGAAGACGAACGCGCCGTGCCCACGTGGACGGACGGTGAGCTATCCATTGCTCACCGCCCACAGACCATGATAAACAGGTTGTGAAATGGATGATATCGTACTTTGGTATTGGTGCAAAGTGTGTAGTCAATTATCTGGTCACGACTTGTTAATATAATAATGGTTCATTATGTTTTAAGAGTAATAGTGTATATAATGCCTGCTGCATGTCTGTACCTGCTGCGGCTGCGGGTACTGAGGTTGCGGGTTGCTTAAAAGTTATACCGCGGCCCCAGAACAAAAAGGGCAAAAGAAGGAACATGGGTGGGTTTTAGTCAGAAAAAATCTGATATTCGCCCCCGCACAGCCCAGACAGTGGAAGTTATTTGATTATTTCCCACAGATACGCAAAAAAGGCATGTCTGTCGCGACTAAACTATCTGCCATTTCCGCTACATAAGCAGAAACAAGTTAGGTCTATCTGCTTTGACTAAAAAAGGAACTAGCAACACCTTGCAGACTGACTTCATAAAAATATGATAACTAAACCGCCTACAGAATGTTGTATGCCCAAAAGTTTAAAAACTATTGAATTAGCATATCTTGAGTAAATTGCGTTTTTTCCATAACATTTTTTGTTAAATATTTAAAGTAAAATCATAAAAGGAGTAATGGGTGATAGGTTTTTTTTCCGGATGGAAAATCATCAAATAACTTCTCCCTCTCTGGGCGGAGCGGAATATCTATCCTTTGGGATATCATCCATTATTGTCGATTAATATCATACGCAAAATAACATCTTGTTTGAACATCCCTATTACGGCAGTTTGAATAGGGTTCCCATCTTTTGCCCCTTGTGGTTTGTCCGGATTTTTAAAGTTTTTCTTCCCGCCCTTGTCCATTCTTATTGGGGTCGGCGCAAAACGTGACCACTTCCATTCATGAAGGCGCGGCATCATTTACTCTTTCATATCATTTCTTCGCCAATTCCTTTTTACTCATACTTTTCAACAAAATAGACACTTAAAAAAAATTATAGCATCGGAACAAGGAAAAGTCAAAGAAAAATCATGTTGACTTATTTTTTTAATTTCCAGCGTGTTGCCAGGATTTCGAAATGGTAACCCTAGATAGGGAGCTCTGTATTAGTAGCGGCTGCACTGGTGGCGGGTGCCTCAGAGCACTGTCAACTGTCAGTACACAGGAAGATGCACCCACGCAAGATAGAAGGAAAGGCGCCATGTTGGAAGCGAATGGCGATTCTTAAATTTGAATTTTAAACCGTGAAGTACAGATGGAAGTCTATAGTGAAAGAAGTGGACTAACAGAACGTTCTGTTTAAATATTTTGCTAATGTGTTTTTTTGCGCAATGATCTTAAGTTTTTTGAATATTTTAAATGTGCCTCTAGTGGGTTATAAGTTATATTAAAAGTTTAAACAATTAACTAAATCATCTGAATCTAAATAATCACTGAATAAAGAGATAGTTTTATTAATGCTTACGTTGACTGTTGCATGTGATTTTTTTTACTTTCTTTTTTTGATACGATTTGTTTTTTTTTTTTTTAATTTTAGATATTAAATTGGATACATAGAAAAGGAATATGAAAGCGAAAGGAATACATGATGCATGCTTCTTCCATTCTGCTGTCAAATGTCACGACGTTTAACAGGAGAATGGAAGAAAAAAACGTGCTGCAGCCCCAAATAGAATGGAACAAGGGCAGCAAAATGATGATGATGAAACATCGATTTCTGATATTCCCACAAACGTTCAAATTCTTAAGACCCGCTGACCTCTTACTTTTAGCACAGCATCTCTATAATTGAATCAACGTCCGCCAACATTGATATATGTAAGGGAGATACGTGAACAGATTACTAAATTAGCTTCCAAGATTTATCTGCAGTTCACTTCCCATTCAGTGTAACACGCATCCTATCGTCGGCATAGATGAACATCGCTGAATTTTGCGGCGGAAATAGGTTCGTCGACAACCTATTAGATGGTGTAAGTTCAACAAACTCTTGATGCTGGTGATCTGTGTTTCCTTTTGCAGATTGTCGATTGGTTTAATGGTTTATTAGAAGTGGTTTGGCTAGACGTTCCTTTATTTTTATTAACACATATTGTTTGTATTTTTACATATTTCATATCCTTACTAATATTATAAAAGCGAAAGTGAGTTTGTTTGTTTGTTTGTTTGTTACCTCTTCACGCTTTAATGGCTGAACCGATTTGGATGATTTTTGGTACAGAGATAGTAGGGAACCAGGAGACGGACATAGGCTAATATTTTTTTGAAAAAAGTGGGATGTGTGGGAGAAAGAGGGAAGAGAAGGGAAAACTTAGCGTTGCTATTACAAATCAATAAGGCAATGGGAACTGTGTTACCCCAAATTTAACGCGGGCGAAGCCGCGGGCGAAAGATAGTTTAATATAATTTAAAAATTCGTACCACCGGTATCGGGAACAAGGTCCAAGCTACCGGCAGCCAGAACTTCAAAGAGAGGAACCTCCTAACAATACGAGCCGTTTCTAGGAGTACCTTTTGTGTCAAGCCCTTGATCCAGCTGCCTAAGGAGAGCCTCCTTAGGTATTGGTCGAGGCTCTTGGTAATTAAGCCATTGGGAGATATGACTATCGGCACAATTATCGCTGAGTCCACATCCCACATGTCGAAAACCTCGCGAGCCAAGTCAATATATTGATTTTTAGCTAGACTTATTCTTACAATTCTAGTTTAACCTACTGCCTGTTTCAATGTCGGAAAAATGGAATAACCCCTCGGAAATGCATGCGTGGTTTTTATGTCATGCTTAAGGTAACAACAATTACTTAAAGGTAAACATCGCATGCATGATAGGACCTACACACAACTAGAAATTGTAGGTGTACTACTAGTGGACTTCTACCAAACCCGTTACTGTTTACAGGCGCAATGTTATGTTACGTCACTGAAACGCGGAACTTACAAACAAACGCAGAATGATAACAATTCCTTAGTCAGTGAAGTCTCAAGTTTCAATCAGAGGTGCCATGGCGTATAACGGTGAGTCGGTAATGTCACATTGTTGGCTCGTCTGTCAAGGTGTAGACAGACGGCAGACTTGCCGGATCAGGTTGCGACATCCGATATTATTGCCGTCGTTAAGATTTGAGTACGGCTTGTCAATGTTTGAAGACGAATGTGTTGTTTGAATTCGGTTTTGCGAAAGTTACGCAATAAGTTCACAAGTTTTTTTTGCAAGTCTTGTTTGTTAATGTTTTTTTTGTGATTTCGGTAGCTAAAATATTTTTTTGTATGTGAGACTTTTAAAAATATATATATTTAAATATTTTTCTAGAATATATTAGTTAGATGCCAGATTTAAAATTTAAAAAAAAATCGGCCAAGTACGAGTCGGATTCGTGCACGAAGTGTTTGTTGTGTTTGTTTGTTGTTATAGCGGTAAAAGAAATATTTCTTTGGATACGGAACCCTTAAAAACGAAGTTCAAGCTTTACCTGTTTTGAAAATAATTGGACTCGTATAAAATAAATCACAAAAAGAACTATCTTATCTTACTTACAAAACACCTTAAATTCCGTACTTACCTGAAACAAAAAAAAATAACAAAAAGTCAGTACAAGTTATTTAAATTTTAATTAATTACATACACATTACTACGAATACTAAAAGGTCTTAATTTCACAGCTAATCTAAAAGGACTTATCGTGCCATTTATTTGAAATGCCTTACGATTTATCAAGATGTTGATCCAAGGTCCTCATTGACCGCTGAGGCAATCGGCGGAGGCGATCTCTCGCGTCCGGCCCTGGGTAAGGTCTGTGGTCCGCAGTAAGAGGTAATGGGAAGCGATCACATCCTTCTTCAGTTATGCTAGCGAAGGAGGTGGCCAGAAGTTTAAGGGAGAGAACCTCAAACCAACCCAGTTGCCGTGGTAGACGCTACCCGGCCACCGTAAATGCGGGTCTGTGGATGGTGAGCAATGGGTAGCTCACCGACCGTTCGCCTTATGACAACAAGCCGTGTCAACGGTGCATTCGTGTGGAACACGAATACGCCGTTGAAACGTGCGCCGCAAAGAGATGTCAGCAAAACAGAGGGGCCTTTTTTTTTCCGGGTTGCTAATCATCCAATGACTTCCCCCGCTCTGGGCGGAGCGGGGGGGCATGTCAGACTTGTACTGACTAAAACCCACCCATGTTCCTTCTATTGCCCTTTACGTTCCGGGGCCGCGGTATCTCTTTCGAACAACCAGCAACCCCGGCAGGCGGAGGCTCTGGCAAGCCCCTCTGCTTTGGTGACTCTCTTTGAGGCGCGCGTGAAACATCGGCCTGTCGTCAATCGACGGACGGACGGTGAACTACCCATTGCTCACCGCTCACAGGCCCGCATCTACGGTGGCCGGGAGTCGTCTCGCGATGCCCGGCGCCATGGGCGTCTCCCGCGGTGGCTGGGTTGGCCAGATCCCTCAAACGCCCGGCCACTTCCTTTGCTAGCATTACTGCTTCGCAAAAGGTGGTGACCGCTTCCCATTCCCTCTCGCTCCGGACCATGGCCTGAACCAGGGCCGGACGCGAGAGATCGCCGCCGCCGATCGCCTCTACAAGGGCACGGCGGTGCTCCGCCCAAGCTGGGCAGATCGCCACTGTGTGCTCCACCGTGTCCTCCGGGCGATCGTCCAGAACCACTGCCTGCCCCCGGCAATGGTTCGGTAGAATGAATATGGTTGAGATTTAGTCAGTATAAGTCTGACACTCATGAAGTTATTTGATAGTTTCGCATCCCTAAAAAAACACATTTACCGAAATTCAACGTTTCGCGGGACATGTATATATTTTCCCTTTACACTTTTGTTCGAAAGATGCTTATTGTCTTTATTAAAATCACTCTAAGCTAATAACTTTTCTTTTTCGTGATAACTCATGTCCATCACCAGACCGCAATTTATGTTGTCAAAAATAGTCATTATCTATTATGAACATTAAAGGTACACACGGCAACAGATCAACCTATACAAAACCAGTTTATGCGGATCTCTCATTGTACTTGAAATTTATGGTGTACGATCCGTTGTTGAGAGAGCAGCGTAAACTGGTTTTGTATAGGTTGATCTGTTGCCGTGTGTACTACAAAATATTGCAAGAACGAATACAGAAAATGGAACAATACGATTTAATAGTGGAACTCAGAAACATAGTGTTGCCATAAACTAAACTATAAACCATCAAACCACCTTCATTTCTATCATTTTTCGTGGGAGTTGATCACCACCTTCGTTAAAACAGTTTGCATACATCACAGAAACAGTGAAACAGGTGTATTTTATTGGTTAACCATTAACATAATCTTTGTATGTGGTCCGAATCTGTCTGCTGTGACAATGTGACGGTTTTATTAGGCCCACCAATGAAGAGTGGCTAATATTAAATTAAGAAGATGTCACAGTAATTATGGCTCCGGTTAGCACAGTAATAATGGCCCTGAGTTAAAGGGCGTCATTCACTTTATTGGATCAAACAATTATATTGCATTAAAATATGAATGAAAAAATAATATGTTTTTTTTACGAAAACGTTTGTTTGTGTGACCTGACTCAAAAACATAAGTATGATGAATAATGATTATTTTGCAATTAGATTTTTTCAAACACTACTACAAACACTTTTAAACGACATGTGGACTTTGCAGATTAGCGTCTGAAATTATATTTTAAAGAAAGCACCACATTGATTTTCGATGTTTTTTTTAGTTGAATTAAAAAAATGGTAAGTATTCAATTGAAAAAACAAAATAAGTACTAATTTAAAAGTTTCATAATGTTCTTTTTTAAATATACCTCCAAAAAACACAGTCTATTTTTCTTATATTTTAAGTTTCTGCTCCTAACGGACTACTCCGGTAAAAGTACTTATGTTGTTTTACACGAAGACATCTTTATTTATTTAGAAAGATTTGTCAAAAGCAACGCAACTAAAATACCGTTTCTTCATTTATTAAATCACCACGCTAGCATTAATTTTCCATTATTATTTGGCATTTTCCATTTTGAACACGTCTTTAGAATTATCTAATTAATTCTATTGAAGAAAAAAAACAAGAGGCCTGGTTGAAACACATAAATTTGCGAAAGTCGACAATAGGTCGACGTAAAAGAATGTTTCTTCATAAATTACAATCAATGCGTAACTGCGTAGGTTTAAAATGGTTGTCACTGTCAAAAATTTAGAAATCAACTAAAAAGTGCCAAATAAAGGCTTTAGTACTATTCGTTATTTATGTGAAGGTAGTAGACTTTTAATTGAATTAATAAATTTTATTTTATTTGAGCGTTCTCGACTAAAATAACAATTATTTAAATCCACAAAAACCATTTCTCATTTCGCAATTCCAAATTTAAACATATTAAAATGACAAAGAGATACAATTGATGAATTTTGGTACAGAGATAGTTGGGACCCTGGAGGCGGACATATATTTTTTCTTTGTTACGTCTTCACGCCTTAATGGCTAAATCGATTTTGATGATTTTTGGTACAGAGATAGTTTGGACCTTGGAGGCGGACATATTTTTTTTTTAATGAGAAATGAGGGAGAAAGAGGGAAAACTTAGCTGTGCTATCACAATCAATAAGGCGCAAGGGCAAAAACTACAGGTAGCAGATACCTGCAAATCAGGTAAGGGGACTACTGGAACAATACGAGGCTAAAATTACCCATTATAGAGGTAGTTTTACTTCCGAGCTTAGCCACACCGCTTTCCTTCTAACCTTAATTACTGATAAACAATTCTAAAAATATCCACGTGCATACACTGTCTATGTTCTAAACCCTCGATGTATTTCCCCTACTTGGCCTACAATGTAACACATCCATCACCTTATCTCCTGTTTGGCGAAAGATAATCCGACGGTCGCGATTTACAATCCCAGGGTTGCCACCTGTCAACTTTCACCAACGACACAAGTGTTTCAATAAATGTAAGTCATAAATATATTCTGTTTCACGTTCTGCGATTATATTTAGAACCAGGGAAGTACAGTCAACAAAAGTGATAGTAGGCCAGGCTTGACAGATAGAGGTGAAATTTTCTTAACAAATTATTTTTTGGAACGAAATTCCTTATCGTGCGTTGCGAAAGAGTGCTAGACGGAAAAAAATAAGACTAAACGCTGTAACGACAGTTTTTGCTATAGTTGTTAGCCGTGCGGCGTGCGCGTGTTTCTCTGTCTGTCTCTCTCTCTCTCTCATAAAAAGCAAGCCAGTTATTTTCGTTTCGTCTTTCTATTTCGCATTGAACAGTGTGGTGTCGCGACGATTATTTTTGTTGAGTGTATACAGGTTTTTTTGTAGATAATAAATAATCCGGCTCTCCCTTGACACATCTCAAGTTTTTTTTTTTATAGAAAACAAATGAACACGTAAAACGTCCATCGGTATCTCGAAAAAAAAACGGTATTAGCCGTATCCCACAGTCTCCCAACACAAACGGCAAAAGAAGGAACATGGATGGTATTAGTCAGTAAAAGTCGGACACAGCCTTTCACTCCGCCCAGAGTATAAATATCGATACACACGTACACAAATCACAACACAACTAAGTATTATTATTTCTCTAACAATAGTCACAGCCCTATAAGATCTTCTCAAGATAATGTTATCAGTGGACAAGGAAGTTCAGGTTTACAGGTGCTCAGCGCTGTACGATCGTTGTACAAGGAGAAGCGATGACCTATCCTGTTATTTTATAATCTTTGTGCTTTCATCGAATAGGAAGACACGTTCAAAGTGCTTTTGAAGTATACAGGGTGGTAGCAGATTTTCCACGAATCCGTCAACCATGCATTCTGTACCTACAATTCCGGTATCCGTAGACTTAAAGGGGTTAATTGTTTTACAGCACAAAATAATCACAGACTTATGAATATGGTTTTCATTTTAACTTGATACTTCCACGCGTTCCCGGTATAAAGGGTCGTGACAGACAGACAAAGAGACAGACGGACTACAAAATGATCCAATAAGGGTTCCGTTTTCCCTCTTGATGTTCGAACCCTACAAACACAATGTCGGTCAGAACAAGTACCTTCAACAAGTACCTTTAACAAGTACCTTCAACAAGTACCTTCAACAAGTACCTTCAACAAGTACCTTCAACAAGTACCTTCAACAAGTACCTTCAACAAGTACCTTCAACAACTACCTTCAACAATTACCTTCAACAACTACCTTCAACAACTACCTTCAAAAACTACCTTCAACAACTACTTTCATCAACTATCTTCTCTTTAGGATTTATTAAGGGTATAGAACACCTATTTACTCACTCATTATTACGCGCTATTAAAATGTTCAAATTCCTATCACATTTTTAGCCATGTAAATAGCCGCGCACCCACCTAGCGCACAGGCTCGCGCGGCAGCCTCGCGAGCCAAATGCCTCGGCTGGTGTGGACGTGCCTCGGCCTGCCTCGGGCGCGCGTTTGCTCGACCGAGCACGGCTCGGCCCCGAGCCATGTGTTGTCGGTAAACTTGACGCGCTCAAAGGTGCCTCAGCGAGCGCTGTGCGTTAGGTGGGGACGGTTATGTTTTGGCTCGCGCGCGAAGCTACTTCAAGTTTTGTCTCTTGCCGTGTTTGTCTTGTGTAATTTTGATATCATGGGCAGTCAGGAGAAGTCAATCCAGAAGCGTCTAGGTTTTTTCTTGATACATGACTGTTTTCGTTTCTTTAAACAATAAGCAGCTAGGAAAATAGCTGCAGCTGAAAATGCACGACTGTCCATGACGAATACTCTCGGACTTATGATGGCTCAGCCTGCCTCGCGAGGCGGCCTCGTGTAAATTGAACAAAACTACTGAGGCTGCCGCGCGAGCCATCGCTCGCGATCCGGACACCGAGGCTGCCGCGCGAGCCTGTGCGCTAGGTGGGTACGCGGCTAATGACATTTTTCGATGATAAATAATATCAATAATGGTTTCATTGATCCCACTTTATCAGTCGATTCAATTGACATTATCCGACCACGTGGTCTATGCAAAATCAGACTGAAATTGTGTTACCAAGATACGTGTTATCAGTAAGGCGACAATGTTATCAATTAGGTACTTCGCGACAGCCTGAGAATCGCCTGGGTGGTCAGACTTGAGAATCAATTTGAAACTTTGGTTCTTAGACATAAAATTCAAATTGTATTGCAGTTTTTCGTAGCGAGGTTGCATTTCGCGTGTGAATTTTAATGCTAAATATAAATTGTAATATTAAACAAAAATATATTTAGCATTTGTTTAATAAAAAACTCGTGGCAGTCGGGTTGATCTTTAGGTTAATCCGTGCTTGTCTAAGTTGATCCGTGGCTCGGCGTCGAGCGCCTCGAGACGACTCTCAGCCACCGTAGTTGCGGGCCTGTGGACGGGGAGCAATGGGTAGCTCACCGTCCGTCCGTCTATTGACGACAGGCCGTGACGACGGCGCGTTAGTATTCCACGCGCGGCCACTGCCTGCCGGGGTTGCGGGTTGTTCGAAAGAGAAACCGCGGCCCCGGAACGGCAATAAAAGGAACATGGGTGGGTTTTAGTCAGTACAAGTCTGACCTCTGGGCGGGGGAGAGGGTCAATCTTTTACTGACTATAACCCACCCATATTCCTTCTTTTGCCCTTTATGTTCCGGGGCCGCGGACAACCGGCAATCCCGGAGAACGTTTCACCTTACGTTACGCTTGCCGATTCACGGTCTCCATTCCGGAACACGGCATTAATTAAAAGCATACTCCTTGTCTTTTGATTTTTGACAAAACTGTCCCACTCAGAGATTTAAATGTCTTGTTTTTATTGCCTTAACATGATATCTTTGCTTCGTAATCATGAACAATCAATTTAGCATTAGGCACAATATTGATAGTGTAAAAACGAATTAAGATATTATAACGATTTATTAGGCTATCGCTCGTTTTAATTATGTTAATGAGACTAGAGGCTTACAAGTTTATTTTGTTAAATCTTTTAACACATACTAGGCTAAGGTAACAAATTAATGTTGTGTAATAAACCAATTTGAATATTACCTATTTATTATTTATTTAACACCCTTCTGGATTAATCCTAAACGCGTCCTAAACACAGCTTTTCTTTGAACGCATCCAAGTTCCAAAATGGTGGGAATTTTCGACGTTGTTTGGTGTGATATTTTATTAATGGCGACATGAAAATATAGTCAATGATGTTCTGTTTTGAATAATCATAATATACGGTCTTGTGAATGCTTCTGAATATGCTTTTTCATAAATTAAATGAAAAAGAAACGTCAAACTATTCCTGTCATAAAATCAAAATCAAAAGTCATTTATTCAAATTAGGCTGATAATCAGCACTTTTTGAACGTCAGATTACAAGAGACAGTCCCACAAAAACGCCCTGCCCTACTATAAATCTGTAAGTCTATGGTATTTTGTAGAGGTCAATGCCCTCCATAATCTCTTCTATTAAAACCTTCTCACGTATTAATTATAGAAATTTTAATAAATTATAGGTTGCAAAAGCGATTAGACTGAATCAAAGGAATATTAATCAGCCTACTATTCAGATTTCTTTTAATTAATTTTTCTGGGCGTACCGTTTATGGGAAGGTCATAAAACCAAGTTAATTTAAAGGTGTTTTTTTTCATAGGCATAATTGGGTTCATCAGGATTTCATTGCTGACTTTACTAATTAGAATCAGGAAATTCAGCGACAACAACAATTCAACAAGTCTTTTGTTTTACAAAGAAATAATCAAAAATATATTTATAAAATGAAATTTAATAACTTTAGTTAGTGTGTAATTTAATCAATTTAGTGAAGTAATTTTATTTTATTTTTCTGCCACTTTTTTAGGGTTCCGTAGTCAACTAGGAACCCTTATAGTTTCGCCATGTCTGTCTGTCCGTCCGTCCGTCCGTCCGTCCGTCCGTCCGTCCGTCCTCGCTTAATCTCTGTGACCGTTTGCACTAGCTGAAATTTGGTACCAATATGTATATCAATCACGCCGACAAAGTGGTGAAATAAAAATGGGAAAAAAATGTTTTATTAGGGTAGCCACCCTATATGTAAAGTGGGAAGTGATTTTTTTTTTAATTTCAACCCTAACGTGTGATATATTGTTGGAAAGGTATTTAAAAATGAATAGGGGTTTACTAAAATCTATTTAATAATGTCAATAATTTCGGAAATAATCGCTCCAAAAGTAAAAAACAATGCGTCCCCCCCCCTCTAACTTTTGAACCATAAGTTTAGAAAATATGAAAAAAATCTAAAAAGTAGAACTTTATAAGGACTTTCTATGAAAATTATTTTGAACTTGATTGACATAGCAGTTTTTGTACAAAAAAAAAGTTGTACAAAATAATTTCTGGACTAAGTTTGTAGTATAATCGTTTACGTTAACGCACTATTCCCATACTTGGATAATAATAAAATACAATTCCCTAGTGTTCAACGTTAAACAAATAATAAACTCCTAAGTGGGAACACTTATTGTGACGGACGGGAAACTACGGAACCCTACACTGAGCGTGGCCCGACACGCTCTTGGCCGGTTTTTTTTAATTTGAATGTATGTATGTACCTAAAATGAGTCTATTGTTACTTGAAATAATGTTGTTTTACATAGATTTTATGTGATTTTAATTTGTAACTTATCTAGTTACTTTTGCTGGTGACTGTGGTACATAAAAGATTTTGGCAGAATCTTGCCTTTTTTAAAGATAAGGTATCTTTTAAAAAAGGCAAGATTCTTCCAAAAACTTTTTAGCTTTTGAAACTAATTAATAAGGGACGAAAGAACTTAAGTCTATTTCTTGCATTTAATCTATACTAATATTATAAAGCTGAAGAGTTTGTTTGTTTGAACGCGCTAATCTCAGGGACTACTGGTTGGAATTGGAATATTCTTTTAGTGTTGGATAGTCCATTTCTTGAGGAAGGCTATAGGCTATATAACATCACGCTACGACCAACAGGTGCTGAGCAGCGCGGGTGAAACCGTGGGGAACAGCTAGTATTTTTATCATATAAAACAGCTTAAGGCTTGTAATTTAAAAGTAAATAGAAATGCCTGGTGGTCTGAAGTATCCATTTAATTATAACGTCATCATCATCAAGGTTTATAATCTAAAAGGGTGGGCAGACCTAGATTGATATAGTAGTTTAAATACTGTGTTATTAAACCATCAGTTTGTATGAGTGAGTAATTTCTTTTTGTTTTTTTTTTAGCAAAGAAAAGTCTGGTAGCTCTATTTGCATTGGTAATACCAAGATACCCTGACGGTATTCGCAGGTACATCGGATGTTAAGGGCCCAACATTTTTGGTACCCAAAATTTATCAATCAAAATAAGCTTGTTTGTGTAATATCGTGATGGTTTTATAGTTCAGATGTCGGTCGCACTCTCTAATGCACGAAGTTCAATTCCGTGCGAATAGCAATGTGATATTTGATTGGTTTGACTAAGATTTTCATTGGCAATTATTTTGTCCGCAAAACAGCCCATGCATAAAACACTTACAGAGATATACAGTTTAATCTTTAGATTGCCTCGATAAACCAATTTTTTTTTTGTTTGGTTTTGTGTTATTTTCTTTCACTTCATTTTGTATTTCATTTGTGAATCAAATGAACACCTTTTTTTACACTTACCGATGATTCAGATTCGACCCCGAGGAAGACATGACCTAGATGACTCGACCCCGACCACTACCCGGACAACTCGACTCGTCATTATCACCAACACTAAACTTTCGTTTTTAGTGCTTTTCCAATCACTGAAGGGATTTTTTTTCTTTGGTATAAAACGTTGCCCCACACTAGGAATTTCTCCTGTATCATGGGTGCTTTTACAAATATTTAAACTCACATACACCAACAGCCAGACCCGAAACAACTACCTGTAGGTCATACAAACATTTATTCCGTGCGGGGATCGAACCTACTAGTCCACCGAATGCACCAGTCGATCGCTCAGCCACTGCGCCAACCGTATTGTCAATTTCTGTCATTGTCTGACAAACTTAAAACAGTCTCATAGTGCAAAAAAGAGCATCAGAGAGACGCAGAGTACGGGTAAACCAACAACAGCTTTCTGAAGGTGTTTGCAGAAACGATAGTAGGTCAGACATGGTAAGACTGGATAAATCTTCCTGTAATTTTGACTATTTTTATTATTGTTTTTGTACTCATTTGTGCTTAAGTGTTACTACTAACACAATTTACAGTTTCGTTCTAACACGCTATGGTCCGTCGATGCTTGAAAATAAATGATTTTTATTTATTTATTAAACTGGCATCGTTACTTTGGGCTAACGCTGACTTTAACCCGCATGATGATCTAAAAAAAAATCTTTCTCTCCCCTTTTCTTCCGTCTTTCTCTCCCTTTTCTCACTTTTTAGCCTATGTCTGTCTCCAACTATCTTTGTACTAAAATATATTAAAATCGGTTCGGCCATTTAGGCGTGAAGACGTAGCAAAAAAAACTCATTTCGTTTTTAATATTAGTAAGGATTAAATAAACAATTATTGACTAACCTAAATAAATACCTCTGAGAAGACTATGTAAATTAACTTTACATAATGTTTATAACCTGCTGATGTCAAGGGAACATGTAACAAGAATCTAGATTTTTAATACCAATTAATTTCAATCAAGATAAAGCAAGGAACTAACGTCTAGCTTATCATTACTTACAACTTAATTCATCAACAAAATATTTTACTTTCGACCTTAACCTAATAGACATTACAACTCATTTAAATTAATTACTTTAACAACACACCAAAAACACCATAAAACACTGCATTAACTATGAGTTATAACTAAAATCGTAGTAATTGACGTTTGCTATCCGACTAAATTATTATCCGATTATGATGGCGATAAAAATGTTTTCATTCGATAAATCTTTTTAATAAGCATCGAAAAATACTAAATGAGACTTTTACTGCAAAGGAATTTTGTTTTTGGTAGTGAATCGACAAATTTTCGATTACAAATTGACATTATAATTTCCGACTATTAATGGGATCTTTTGACTATAATATACGTAATTGGAAGGTGACATGTGGAACTACTAATTAGTATCTACGTTTTCGTAAGATTGCTGTGGATTATACAAATAAATGGTGTTTTAAATATAATACATACTAAATGGCGCCCGCAGGTTCACCCGCGTGTTGATCGAAAAAAAGTATCCTATTATTCCAGAATATAATCTACCCCTGTGCAAAATTTCATCAGTATCCGTTCAGCCGTTTTGACGTGAAAGAGTACCAAACATACCCATACATCCTCACAAACATTCGCATTTATAATATTACTAGGATTATTCCTTGATACAAAAACTTTTAAATAAGTCGGCAGAATGTTTTTTTTTTTTAGCGTTTCTTTACAATAGTATTTTCTCCTATATCGTGGGGTGCGTTTAAAAACATTTAAACTCACATGCATAAACAGCCAGACCTAGAACAACTATCAAAACCAAAAAGTATCACATTCGGTCCCAAACAATACTAAGCTAATAATTGGATATTTCATATTCTATAAGATCTGTTACACAATATACTCTCCTCACTCACTGTGACTTATTGATTTTAAAACCTGATCTCCTACAATCTCACGTATTAATATTAATAAATAAATTTCTAGCCCGGTTCTGACTTCCTATGTAGAACTATGGCACTGATACAGTAGACGAATTTTAAATTTGTTTGTGTCATAGTGTTTTTTTTTTAAAAAAAAAAACGCACTCACGATACAGGAGAAATTCCTAATGTGGGGACACTAGGAATTACTCCTGTATTGCGAGTGCGTTTACAAACATTTAGCTAACATACACAGCCAAACAAGCTATCTGCAGGTCATACAAATATACCGTGCGGGAATCGAACCCGCGACATGCAACGCTGGAGTCGATCGCTCAGCCCCTGACCGGCCGTGCCTTCAAAGATTACATGAAGGATGATAGAAAAGACCTGTCTGCTAGGATAACCAGTTACAGAGAAATATGGAGAAGAAGACATGCTGACCATAAATAGATTGGTGTAAGATCCTGCAGGGGAATGATGATGAATGGTGATGAATCGATGCATATGATGCATTTGATTTCTAGAAACTTCAGTGCTTCTATGGCAAGCACTGTACAATGGAAGATATATGTGTATTGAATTTTATTGGAAAACGATCGTGGTATTACTGCTGACTATACCTATTTCTAGTGATTTTTTTCAACAGAAACACAATCTAATTCACAAATTTTAAAGAAAACAATAGGATAAACATTCACAATGTACAAAAGATAAGTTAACTACGGTTTTCACAAAAACAAATCCGCTTTCGTGACCAAAAACAAACAGAAATATTTGTTTTCATATTCAAATAATTTGTAACACAAGACAACAAAAAGTACAATAGGAAACAAACAATTCCACATTTAAATAAATTCGAACCCTAACAGTGAAAACCGTTAATTATATTTTATATTGTGTTCCAATAAATGTAAAGTCTATTTTATAAATATTTTTATTGCATGCATAAACTGCGCTATTAAATTGGGCTCAAATTGGACTACCATTTTTATTAGACTATCGTCATCAAAGATGGTATGATAAAAGATAAAAAAGATTAAGTTTGTAGGTTAATTTATTGTAACTTCGTGTTCCAATTATGTGAGAAATCTGAATGTTATAATTTAATTACTGTTGAGGTGAGGTAGTCGCTTACAATCTCAAAAGCCAGTGTACGAACTGAGAAGGTTTCATAACATTAATAAAAAAATTAAAAAGTGCAGGCTGGTTTGAAATGACGTTTGAGTTGTCAGGTCGTTTAAAAAGAGAATAGAAAAATAAAGAAGAGAATATCTTTGTAAAATTATGAACTAAAAATATAATCTAAACTGTTTTATGTTTCTTTTATAACGAATACACGCTCGGTCTTCTACAGATTGTTATTCGGTGAGTATAGGTACAGTCAGTACCTATCCAGTATTACCTGACTGCTTTTCCCCTGTTCTTCTTTGTGAGACTAGTAAAATTTTAAAAGGGCTGGACATTACACGCATACATTTGTCTGTTAAGACTAAACAAAAACTGTTAAAATTTAGACTGAAACATAGTTAAGATTCTTAAATTTTGCAATTCTGCCACAGATATCTCCTTCCCTTGAGTTTTCTGGAACGTTTCTGCTCAATAAGGTACCGATTAAAAAATGGTGTTAATGCTTCGGGATAATCTGGATTGGGAGAAACATGCGTGAGAGGTTTTCTGTTCACAAGCCCTTCGCTTCGACAAGGAAGGTTTTCAGAATCTTATCTGATGAAGATTTTTCTTTAAGTGTTTCTTTTAACGCAGTCTTAAGGTTCCGCCTAGGTATATATTTAAGACATATAGTTGATCAGATCTACACAGAGTTTTCATAATTATATTCTAAATTAGCTTTTACCCGCGAATTCGGGGTAACACAGTTCCCCTTTCCTGATTTGCAGGTACTTGCTACCTGTAGTTTTTGCAGTTGTGCCTTATTTATTACAAAAAGCAAAGCTAAGTTTTCCCTTTTCTTCCTTCATTTCTCACTTTAAAAAAAGGTAAAATAGCCTATGTCCGTCTCCAGGGTCCCAACTACAACTGTACTAAAATTCATCAAAATCGGTTTAGCCATTTAGGCGTGAAGACGTAACAAACAAACAAACTCACTCGTTTTTATAATATTAGTAAGGATCAATCCTGTATTTTATTGTACTGATAAAAGTAACAATGAAATGTTACACGAGAAAAAACTAACAACCAAAACGCAACACAGTGGCTAGTTGAATTAATTTTAGAAGTATCATCAAAACTAACACGGGGAGCCAGTACGAAACATGGTATTGTTTTGTCTCTAAACAAATGATATTGTTCTTCGCTTCCCGCCATTAACATAAATTAAGACGTTACTATATAGGTTTTAAATAATGTCCCATTTCTATACGGAAATGTTTTATAACAAAGGGCTGTCGAAAATCCTTAAAATAAAATTGACGCATTTTTTCAATGCAATATCTTCCATTTGTTTTTCCGTATTATTGTGGTACAAAAAATTACTAACCCAATGCGTGTATGACAAGGTGTATGAACGTGGGCCGAAGCATAAGGAGTGTGAAAGGATTGTGGCAGATGTAGAATGCGTTAGTTTATGTCGAGTACGTGAAAACTATTATTTAAATTCGTTTGATTGATTTAAATCTATACTAATATTATAAAGCTGAAGAGTTTGTTTGTTTGTTTGTTTGAACGCGCTAATCTCAGGGACTACTCGTTGGAATCGGAAAATTCTTTTAGTGTTGGATAGTTCATTTCTTGAGGAAGGCTATAGGCTATATAACATCACGCTACGGCCAACAGGTGCTGAGCAGCACGGGTGAAACCGTGGGGAACAGCTAGTACCTAATAAATACATTTTTAAATATTTCTTGATAAAAAATCATTTTTAAGGTTCCGCACCAAAGGGTAAAACGGGACCCTATTACTGAGACTCCTCTGTCCGTCCGTTTGTCAGTCTATCTATCTGTCACCAAGCTGATTCTCATGAACCGTGATAGGTAGACAGTTGAAAGGAAATTCTTAGTAGCAACTACAGAGTCCGGGTTTGTGCCAAGTTGATGGCAATAGGTTTACCCCTAAAGTGTATGATTACTATTACTAGAGGAGTAATAGTAATCATACATTTTAGGGGTCTAACCCTTCGAAGATTATGCGTGATTTTATGACAGTTGAATGTGTGACCCAATACATACTAAGCTACCTCTGTGCCTTAAAAAGACCATTAAGTGCTTGTCATTTGTAGATTTTTGACAGTCATTTCAGGTAATCAGTTGCCCCAAAGTCTGACAATCAGTTTTACCACACTAACTGGGTTGTGAAGGATATTCAGTTGACCCCCCGACATCGTCCACGTGGCATAGTTACTTTGGGCTACCGCTAACTTTAACCCACGTGATGATCGATAAAAAAATATCTTTCCATTATCCTTTTCTCACTTTTTTAGCTATTTCCGTCTCCAGGGTCCCAACTATCTCTGTACCAAAATTCATCAAAATCGGATTAGCTATTAAAGCGTGAATACGTAACAAACTCACTTTCGCTTTTATAATATTAGTAAGGATAAGAATGACATGATAATCATTTGCATCATCGTACAACCCTAAAATGAAGCCCATGTGGGCAACATTGACACGTGTAACATAATGCATGCATCTGTAATGCAGTGCATTGCATTACACACATACATTGTACCTGCCGAACCATTGTTCGAGAGAAAGTGCCCCAATGAGTTTGATTTGAGCAGTGGCACTGACTGCACTTGAATAATTCATTAATATGATAACAGAAAACGATATAGATTCGAATCGATGTGCATTGTTTAATTTTTGTAGGGGTCCGCATGCAGAGGGGCCACCGCCTGCCAGTTTTGCGGGCTCAGGAGAGATACCGCGGCCCCGGAACGAGTAAAAGAAGAAACATGAGTGGGTTTTAGTCAGTAAAAGACTCACTCCCCCCGCTCCACCTAGAGCGGGCGAAGTTATCTGATGATTTCCTATGCGCAAAAACGAAGGTTTGTGTATATTTGAAAAAAACACCGGCTCTAGTGCTGCATTCAATCGGGCCTCCGGACGGGCCTCTTGGTCTAGTGGTTAGTGGCCCTGACTGCTGAGCCGGAGGTCGCTGGTTCGGTTCCCACTCAGGACAAACTTTCTGTGATGAGCATGATTGTTTGTTCTGTGTCTGGGTGTGATTTATCTATAATATGTATGTATTTATACATTTTATAAGTGTGTATATCAGTTGTCTGGTTACCATAACACAAGCTCTGCTTAGCTTGGGATCAGATAGCCGTGTGTGAGTTGTCCCAAAATATTTATTATTATTATTAATCGCTCAGCCACTGCGCCAAACGTACCGTGAAAATATATAGATGCTTCTAACTATACGGAACCACAGCTATAATCGAGGCTCAGATTATACAAATTCTATTTATCTAATGACGTAAGACATTCTTTGAATATTTTTGTTCTCATCGATGGTAGGGCTTTTGAATAGATAGTTCATTTGTTAAATGACAATAGAATTTTGATAAGTGCATCGATGTGTTACCTATAGTTTGATTTATGCGTATCTTGAGTGCCTTTATATACAACCCACGAAGTTTGTACTTAATCTTCTCTTTGGTAAAAACTAGTACACACACAAAAACCAGTTTATGCAGATCTCTCCACTACGGATCGTACACAGTACATTGTCGGTACGGTAAGAGTTTCGCATAAACTGGTTTGTATAGGTTGATGTGTCTTCGTATAAATGGCCTTTAAATCTAGGGAACATCTCCAAAATCACCGCCTATCTGACCTCCACAACTTATTTAATAACTGTGTAATATGACACTCCTTAGGAAGACTGGCTGTCAAACTTTCGAGCCACCTGTAACGACTGTCAAAGATCTACAAATGACAGCCGTGACCAATGGCTTAACGTGTTTTTCGAGGCATGGAGGAAACTCGGTATATAACGGGTGGTCACCCATCCTTGAAACAACCTAGGAAAGCGTGGCTTAAAATCGACCTCACAACTTCTACATATTTAGAAACACACTAGCTTTACATATTTATATAAAACACTAGCTGTGCCCAGCGGTTTCACCAGCTGCCCACTTAAGGGTATGAAAAATAGATGTTGGCCGATTCTCAGACCTACCCGATATGTACACAAAATTTCGTTTAAATCGGTCCAGCCGTTTCGGAGGAGTATGGGAACGAAAACTGTGACACGAGAATTTTATATATTAGAAATAAAATCGAAACTAAATGAAATAATCAAGAAAATGTCGTCCATTTTATTTATCCTGTTGATAACATAACTTAATTATCTTATAACTAGTTATTCTGTCAGTATCGTAATTATACGTCTTGTCTGTAATATGTTGTTGATTAGAATGACATGTCTAGACAGAGAGTGGCATGTGTTGCTACTGTAAAAAATCGTGAGTTTATTTAATCTAGTTTTAATTAACGGAAGTGTGTGTGAAGTTATTTATTGCTGGGCTAATCATTTGGTGATTTGTCGCCTTTTTTGCAAGTTGGTAATATATTTGCGAATAAAAAAAATCTTAAATCAAGGTTTGAGCCACATTACGTGATTTTTATATAGTCTCCTGTTCCAGAGAAGGGTATGCAAAATAGATGTTGGCCTATTCTGAGACCTACCCCATATGCACACAAAATTTGGTTCAAATTGGTCCAGACGTTTCGGAGGAGTATGGTAACTAACACTGTGACACGAGAATGTATATTAGATATATATATGTATATATATTTTGAACAAACTTAAAATTTAGTTTAGCATGCCCCCCATTACATAATAATACAACATAACTGGCGAATCACTACGTTTACATTCAGTTTTTTTTTTTTTTTTTTTTAATTCTCGCAGTTTTTATTACTTATAATTGTTAATTATTGTAAAAAATCATCAATTATTATTTTACCTAATTAATTACATGTCCACAAGAGATCTTAGACCGGCTAATTAGCATTAATATCCTCTGACAAATTAAGGACAACGCTATGAAGATTGATTATCAAGATGTTATCTCTGATGTGTAATTTTATTAAATTATTCTTATAACGATCACTATAAATTATTGTTTACATGATGGTTAAACTTATAATAATTATTATATAACATGTGTTTTTCTTGTTTATTTCATTGATAACAATGAAGTCAATGTTTTCCAATCCTTATTTTTTGCAAATATGCACGGCAAGTGCATATTTGACTTAATGCAAAAAAAATGTTACACTGAAAGCGGACCCCAACATAGTTTAAATGATAAATGATGTTTAGTTTGAAAGTAGGTTTTCAAAATCACTTTTACACGTCTTTTTTTTAAACTAGATGAGGCTTGTGTTTCGTACCCGACTACTCTGAGAAGAAACAGCCGAAACAAACTCAGAAGTCATAGTCTCTTTTAAAGTCCAGACTAAAAAAATCTTGGTCAACTTACATGAGGACTATGCAGATTAGTGTCTGAAGTGGTCTTTTTTTTGTTTTAAAACACTTGGAAGATGTAAGATCTCCTGCAAATCGTGATCGTGATCATTATGATATCAATCATTGATATCATTAACTGCTGATACCGCTAAACTATCAATGCGCTGCAACTGCCTACTGCATCAACGAGCAATCAGCCATAAGATCATCAGAACTCGACCACTTCTCACCCAAGACATAAATCCGAACCAATATTACACTTGGAGCACAGAAAACAAGCCCACAATTACGTGCAAAACATAAATCATCACTACCACTGTCCGTCCAACTCGTTATGTCAAACACATTATACCCCGGAGCGTGCAAATCGGTTAAATATATTCCTAATACACTTAAACTATACTTTATGAACGCAAAGACAGGCCGACAAAGAGATGTACGTAGATAGACTGGGCTTTAAGTTATGGAGTTAGATAAGGCTAGGTGCAGACTAGCGAGAAACCACCGATTGTCGCAAGATCTGATTTACAGCCGAGTTTCTTAGTTTTAGCGATTGTATCTGATTTTGTCGTGTCGAGGATTGTCTGGCGATTATGTTGTTTTGTTGGGGCTGATTGATCAAACTTCAAGATGCATGGGACACCGACGTTAAAACAGTTTAAAAGTACTTATTTGGTAGATCATTCTGAACCCCTTTTTTTGCGGATGGGAAATTATCAAATAACTTTCCCAGCTCTGGGCGGAGCGGAGGGAGTGTCAGACTACTGACAAAATCCGCACATGTTGCATCTTTTGCCCTATACGTTCCGAGCCCGTATTTCTTTCGAACAACCTGCAACCCGGTTCTGAACACCCTTCCATAAATATTTCTCATCAGTAGTTAAAAGAAAATCAACTGTTCTATAAATTTTGACTTTGTAGTTATTGCAGTTTTCTAATAAACAGCTGTTTTGCGAGGCGTGAAAGTCAAGTCATGAATTTATTAGTTTCTATTAATTGTTTAATCTCTATCTATACTGATAAACTTATTTTTCGGTAGGATTTGAAGAATCTATCGTTTGATCTAATTCTATCGATGTGAATCTATCGATACCAACGAGTTTACTTATCGATATTCGATATAAGGCATGTAATTCCAATTTTGAAAATTACCGAATACTAAAATTCATCATAATTGGAAGTGAAAATATTTGGTTTCGGCAATTCACTAAGTTGGTACTTATGTTAATTATTTATTTATATTACATTGTATTCAAATAATGACACAGAAAAAGGTCATATTGAACAAGAACTGAACAATGTTACTGAAGTACTATGGTGAAATGGAATACCTACATATTTAAATTATTATTAATTTATTCGGAAAATAAGCAAATCTCTTTTAGTAATTTTTCTCATGGAAATTGAAGATATTTTTGTTATTTTTAATAATAAAAAACAGTGGTAGCAATTTTGCAAACTTTGCAGTCACAGATAAAAAAATAAGAATTATCATCAATGAATTTAGTTTCCTGCGAGTTAATGTTAATTTGGTAGTTTCACTAATCTTGCAGCCTAAATATGGGCTCAATGAAGATTGCTTTTATAAAGGTAAACTAACTTAATTATTTTATTCATCTCAAGGATAAAATATATTTCGAAAATAAATTATATAGGGAAATGGGATTTACCAATCTTAAACAAATATGCTACCTGACTACTATTATAAATCCGAAAGTTTGTATGTTTACTTTGTTTTGATGGCTGTTCAATAACTGCTGAACCAAAACATATGAAATTTATTACACAGATATTTTATAGCCTGGATTAACCTAAATTAAGGGAGAAAGCACACAGTTTTCAAAAATGAACACTACTGCAACTAACACTTTCCCGTTCAAAATCTACACCAAATAGCGTGATAAGAACAATGAATGGTGATGGTGATCTAATCGCCGTTCTATCTCCACCTTAACACCACCCACATTGGAACCACACCCGAGTGCTTCCGAATGTCTCCGAGACATCCCGATCCTTGACGTTCGTTAGCTCGCTACCGCGTACTTTATGTAGTTTACATAACCGTCACAATATACAAGAATATACAAGTTGTTAGTGCAAATGTTCTGGTAAAGGCAAAACTAGCGGTATGGCTTGTAAATAACAATTGGTTTTGAGAATTTCAGGGAACTGTTGCAGATTGGTTGATGGTATTTATGTTAAGTTTTTGGTGCTCATATTGGTGGTTTAGGCATAAACCATATTTTTCCGGTTTAGGGCATGCAAAAATATAATATTACATTAGCAAAATAATGCGTTTAATTACTCATAACATACATAAAAAGATACCTAATTAAAAAAAGAAATCTCTTTAAGCTAATTTAAGTAAAATAAAAGTAACCAAAGCCATCCCACCCACGCGGTGTCTGAGCGTCCGGCTGCTGCGCTGCGCAATGCGTCGGATCCCCGCACGGAATAAAAAATTGTATGGCCAACATTTAGTTGTTCCGGGTCTGCCGCGGGCCCGGAACAAAAAGGCCAAAAGAAGGAACATACAGGGTTTAGTCAGGAAAAGTCAGACACGAGGGAAGTTATTTGATGTTTTCCCTTCCAAAAAATACAGTGGAAAAAAAGACCCATTATCTTCATTATAGTTCATAATCATTTTCTGCTGGGTATTGCCTCTTCCCTTTTTGTGCCGCTTAACATGCGTCAAATTTTTTTAAGCCTTGCCGTCCGTGATTTTCTTCCGTATTGTATACACTCATTTAAACTCACGTACACAAACAGTCAGACCCGGAACAACTACCTGTTGGCCATACAAATTTTTATTCCGTGCGGGGATCGGACTCGACGCGCAGCGCAGCAGCCGGACGCTCAGACACCACGCCAGACGCGTCATTTCCCGCGACAGCGACGATATTTTCAACCGTTGTTCGAAAGAGATACCGCGGCCCCGGAACGTGAAGGGCAATAGAAGGAACATGGCTGGGTTTTAGTCAGTACAAGTCTGACATGTCCCCGCTCCGCCCAGAGCGGGGGAAGTCATTAGATGATTTCCCACCCGAAAAAAAGGGGTCACTGATTTGAGTACATATATGGTTTTAATTTCAATTCGATACCACGAAGCGTTGCCGAGATAATGGTTCTTGATTCAACAAAGTGATCTAATAATGGTTCTGTTTTTTAGTTTTAACACGTTGCACGCTTTACGGCTCACCGGTGGGCCTAGCGTACTATGCCATTCGGGCCAAGCCGAAAACAGGAAATCGGTAATTTTCATCAACTTGAGATTTTAATTCCGAAGTTTATAAAATGTGGTAATTCGTATGGAAAAGAAAAATTAGCGACTTTTACCGTCTAGTTTCTAAGATATTATAAAAGGCTCACGGGTGGGCCCCGTGGCCTCGTATTAAGGATTGCGTATTTTTCCATTGGCGGGGGCCGCGGGGTCACGCTGTGGCTCACCCCGCGCGCGCGCTTTGCTGCTGTCCAACTAAACCTTTTGTCTGTTTACCTTGTTTTAAAGTACTGAACCTTAAATACTTACAGATACGTATAAACTTGTTTCACAAAATCTGATGACATTATAATTTCCAAATCAATACCGCTCATTAAAAACGCTAATTATGCACATACAAGATTGTAATGCGATACTTTGATCTCATGAATAATTTATTGATCTCTGTACAAGATTTGACTTTAAATTCTCAAGGTCGATGTAATGTTAAAAAAAGCCGGTAAAGTGCGAGTCGAAATCGTACTCCGAGGGTTCCGTACAGCCGTGCGACATAATATGCGCCTATTTTTTTTATGAAATTTAAATCTGGTGACATTTTAATTTAATTATAATCTATTGCATTTAAAATTGTTTTGTTTGATGTAATTTTATTGTATTTTTCTGAAATTTTGTGTTTTGTGTTTGATGTTAACTAAAATGAGTCGTTGTGTTACTTGAAATAAATGAATAAATAAAAAAAATCAACGGCCATATCTTTTAACTGCGTAGACTTAGAGGGTTAATTTTTGTTGCTGATTTTATCACTAACGACCACAGATTTGAATATATGTGTTTTAATTTCAAGTCGATACCTAAATGGGCTCCATGCGTTTTAGAGATAAAAGGTCTTGACAGTCTCGTAAACGGATTCCGTTATTTCCTTTTGAGTTACGGAACCCTAAAATCGAAAAAAAAGTATGTAATGTGGTTCTGAAAATTACAAATTGCTCTGCAGTACTTTATTGTAGATAAGGATCAAATTTGAACCAGAAATTATAAAGTAAATCAAATACGTCATTTTCTAAATTCAACATGTACTAATATTATAATGCTGACGAGATTTTTTGGGGTCCACCCTTTATAGCAGAACTTTTTATGTCATAATTTTATTGTGCATAACAACGGATGGCATAAACTTCACTTCGCAGAAAATAGTTTAGCAGACACTCATTTATCATACATTCTAAACTCATAATTTTGTAAGTCAGAATCATCTCTAGGCATAAACTTCATATGCATAATATTTAAAAAGTAGAAACATCATATCGCAGAAAGTACACAGTCAGAATCGTCTTTTGGCATAATATATTTTATATCGATGATAATTAAACGGCAGAATTGTCATATCGTGGAAAGTTTATAGTGAGGGTCATCTTTGTCATTATTAGTTGTCATTTATTTTGATTAATTATTTCTTTAAAATAATGTTATTTATTTTAGTTATTGTTTAATTGAATTTGAGATTATGTCATTGAATTCAATAACTAATTAGGTATCCTAATCTAAATAGTTCAGTTCCGGGTAACCTACTTAAAACAATCTTTTTTCTATTAACGCAAATCGTTTCTGGCACTCGCCGGCCGCTGCCGCGGCACCGCTCGCTTCGCTCGCTCGGCTCGTGCGTAGGAGGTCGCAGTTTTAACCTAACCTAACCTAGCCATTACTGCCGTCTGCATAGTATGCCAAGTGAAATTATAACAAATAAAATATTATGCGAAATTTGAACTCTGCGAATCGTAATTATACTAAATGTAATTCTGCCATCTTAAAAGTATGCCATTGTTAATTCAAAGTTTTAAACATTATGCCAAATGATAATTATACCAAATCATTTTTATGCCTTTATAATGTTCGTTTAAAGAAAATTATGCTAAGTGTGTTATGCCAAATAAATTTCGGAGTATCAAGATTCTGCCAGATAGAGGGAACCCGATTTTTTGTTTGAACGCGATTATTTCGGGAACAACTACCTAATACAATTTTTTTTAGTAGCCCACTAATGTCGAGGAAGGCTACATAAAATTACGACTCTTTTTTATTTCAGATCTGTAGGCCTACTATGACATCTTAAAGCAGAAATTATTCCACTTAGTGAAAGAGATGGTGCTAGACACCCTGTATAGCTCTGTCCCTTTCCCTCAGCGGAATAAGTTCTGCTTTACCACGTCATGGTAGGGTAGCTGGTGGTTTTCGGTTGAGTTCTGACATTGGCATCCATAGGAAAACCACAAAAGTATTCAATTCTTCTAATAGTCCGGTCAACATATTGTTTATATACAATGTGATTTTCTTTTTCATCGATGTTTTGCCACCGACTTCCAGTAAGTCGTTTTTTATTTGCAAAAAGGTTTTTTTATTTCAGCGTTTTTATTCGTAGTATCTCACACAAATTCTTATTTTCTCTTCTTATCCTTTTTATTCACTTAAGTATTTAAAATAAGTAATTATGCTGTTTTGACTTCCGTACGTTTTACTCACGGGTTGACAACTGAAAACCAGTGCTGTGCTGTGGGCTCCCATAGCACAGCATCACGCTAAGTAGTGACTACATTTGATACAGGAATTTGTCCTGTATTGTATTGTGTTTGTGTTTTTTTATTTGTTTTTGATGTGAATCTTTAATGTTTATTTAACACTAGTTGTTTCTCGCGGTTTCACCCACGCTGCTCAGCACCTGTTGGTCGTAGCGTGATGTTATATAACCTATAGCCTTCCTCAAGAAATGGACTATCCAACACTAAAAGAATTTTCCAATTCCAACCAGTAGTCCCTGAGATTAGAGCGTTCAAACAAACAAACATACAAACAAACAAACTCTTCAGCTTTATAATATTAGTATAGATAGGTACAAATCACATAATATAATTTGCGACTCATGTTTTTTCTTTTCTTATCGATAACTAAATCCCAAGTCCAACGTACACAAAATCTAGGTATTCTTGCCTACCCAGAAGGTCAAACATCAGCCCATACAAGCCCATAAATTCACCATAACATGGTTAAGGAAGTCATTAAAGCAGCTCAAGTTTTAATATATCTTTCTAATAGAACCATGTTTTACAAGTTAATACCTGAAGGGCTACTATGACATCTTATAGCAATTCTTATTCCACTGAGGGAAAGAGATGGTGCTAGACACCCTGTATAGCTCTGTCTCTTTCCCTCAGTGGAATAAGAATTGCTTTAAGAGGTCATAGTAGGGTAGCTGATGTAAATTATAATTTTTCAACTTAGATAAGTATCGCGAATCCTTGTAATTAGCAACTGAATGATGGCCATCTTTTAATTTTAATTGATGTTCTTTGATGGTTTGTAACGTAACATCATTTATTTTATTAGGGTTGTTATCGAAAAACGTCTAGTATGAAAACTCAAAACTATTAAGGGTTCCGTACCTCTAAACAAAAAGACGGAAAGACAGACTGACGTTCAACAAAGTGATCCTATATTTCTTTGCTGTCCGTTAATCTGTCTGTCTCTATTTACCTCATTAACAAAAAAAATAGTTACTAATATTATAAAAACGAAAGTGAGTTTGTTTGTTTGTAACGTCTTCACGCCTAAATGGCCAAACCGATTTTGATGAATTTTGGTGCAGTAATGGTTAAGACCCTGGAGACTGGCATAGGCTAAAAATAGTGAAGAAAATGTGGAGAAAAGGGGAACGAAAGATATTTTTTTCGATCATCACGCGGGTTAAATTTAGCGTAAGCCCAAAGTAACTGTGCCACGCGGACGAAGTCGCTGGCATAAGTATTACATTTATAAAACAGATAATATTGAGACTGAATGTGAAAATCATTGTTTAGTAAAACATTGTTTATTAATAGTTGACATGAAGCTATGAATGACTTTGAATAAAGTTAAAATAATGTTTTTGATTTTATGTTTCTCCTTTAAACTAGGGAAACTGGAGTGATTTCGGGAGAAAATGGGGAGAAATTTACATGGTCATCTGGCAACACTACATCGTCATTATAACCGATACAACATCATTTCCATTTATTTAGATCCTCTAGATGCCTGTAGAATTAAAACAGATCCTAGAACATCAGCCCTACAACTTAATTTGTCGTAACGACACAATTTGTTTGACCGTCCATTTTAATTAGCATAGTTAGTTAAGAAATCTTCTCAGACTTTTACAGATTATGCGGTAACAACCTTTGCAATGTTTATAATTGGTCTGTTAGTTACTTATGTTTTATTAACTAGAACTCATTTGTCTTTATATAAGTGTGGTTACATCTGAAACCATCGACAGATACTTTTATTGATGTTTTTAAATCGTGTATCCATAGCCTCAAGGCTTTACTCTTTAGCCTTTTTTTTGGGGTGGGAAATCATCAAATAACTTCCCCCACTCTAGGCGAAGCAGGGGGGAGTTTCTGACTTGTACTGACTAAAACCCGACCATGTTCCTTCTATTGCCCTTTACTTTCCGAGCCCCCCCCCCCCCTCCACACTAGGAATTTCTCCTGTATCGTGGGTGCGTTTACATACATTTATTCTCACATACACAAACAGCCAGACCCGAAACAACTATCTGTAGGCCTTACAAATTATAGTTCTGTGCGAGGGTCGAACCCGCGATACGCAGCGCAGCAGTCGATCGCTCAGCCACTGCGTTAACCGTGTCTTCAAAGTATAATGAATCCTACTTTTAATGTAAGTTAAGTTTTTCCGATCCTTATCAAAAAGAAACCCACATTGCTGCTTCTATTTTATCAAAGCGCATGATTTTGATAAAATATTGTTCTCATACGCTTCGGGAGTATGCACCTATGCTAATAAATTGCATAGATTATTAAGTCTAGACGCGACAGATGCCAAAGCTTTCACTTTCTGCCTGTTTTATTTATGGGCACGATCACGCGAGTTCCTTATAATATTATTATTCTCGTGTAAGTTGAAAAGAGAATTGTTGCGGACATTGTAATGTTGTTAACATTATTTTAAGCATGAAAGTTACACCCTGGTTAGGTTGTTCGTTCGTTTTCTTACACCAAACCTTACTTTGATATGGAATTTGTAAATGAGGACATACTTATCTATACTAATATTATAAAGCTGAAGAGTTTGTTTGTTTGAACGCGCTAATCTCAGGGACTACTGGTTGGAATTGGAAAATTCTTTTAGAGTTGGATAGTCCATTTCTTGAGGAAGGCTATAGGCTATATAACATCACGCTACGACCAACAGGTGCTGAGCAGCGTGGGTGAAACCGCGTGGAGCAGCTAGTATGTTATAAACCTTACTAACTAAAACTACATACTCTTTTAGAAAAACTACTGACTACCATAAATATTCTAGATAGTAGTACTATAATGTGTTTTGTGCTAAAACTAAAAAGTTACCGTTTAAAAATTCACGCATTCTGAATTCCAATTAAAAAAAAATACATCACAGACACTTTCACAAAGATTACTATGTCATAAGACTCGCCACCCTCTCCTTTTATGCCTACGAACAAATATACAACCAAAGCTTGATACGATGAAAACTAAATAAGTACCTGGCTAACTGGTAAAATATGTAACAAGATTGGCCGCATTGCACCTGTGTTAATAAATAGGAGATTGTACTTAGGTACTGAGCAAACGAATGGAATTTGAAGTCTAGCGTATGTTGTGTGGAGACCGAAATGATTGTTGAATCAATAGTCGACAACTCGGTATTTATAAAAGTATGATTTGGTCAGTTTAAGGCCAAATCTATGTTTTTGAGGGCAGTAGTTGAGGGATCAACTGTTGGGCTGCGTGTCGCGGGTTCGATCCCCGCACGGAATTTGTATGAACTACAGGTAGTTGTTTCGGGTCTGGTCGTTTGTGTATGTGAGTTTAAATGTTTGTAAACACATCCACGATACAGGAGAGACTTCTAGTGTGCAGCAACGTTTTTTTTTAAAAATTGACAACCAGGCACCGAGGAGCTCTCTATTTAATAAATATGTAAAGCAGCCTTAACCCATGGTAACAACTGCCGAGGTTGCGGGTTGTTCGAAAGAGATACCGCGGCCCCGGAACATAAAGGGCAAAAGAACATGCGTGGATTTTAGTCAGTACAAATCTCACACTCTCCCCGCTCCACCCAGAACGGGGGAAGTTATTTGATAATTTCCCATCCGCATAAAAAAATATAGTAACAAAGTAAATTCTAAAAATATAGTACTTAATGATAATAAAATCTAGAATGATCACGACGCGTGCAGTCGTTAGCAACAAAACGTTACAGTGACGCCATTTAACTAGATTCGTTCAACTCACATACAATGTATTAATATAGATAACATGATAACCTACCGCAAAAATATAATATTCAATTACAAGCAAATTATCAATTGTGACACTAATTTATTTGTGTATCTGGCGATAAAATTGGAATGCTTTCACTTTTGATATACGAGTTTGTGTGAAGTATACAATGCATGTGGAGAGTATTGGAATGGAGACCACGGACAGGGAGGAAGAATCTGCCAAGACACTCGTCAGGTGGATAGACAACCTTATTAAAGTGGTCGGGAGAAATTTGACAGAAAACCGCCAGAAGTGAAAAGATTTCGATGAGGTCTGCTGTCAGCATTGGGTGGCCAAATGTTGAAGAAATATACTTATATAATGTGAAAAAAGATATATAAAAATTTTTATTGAAACTTCGTAATTTAAAGCAAGTTAGTTATTGGCGAATAAACGCCGAACGATCTCCGAATGAATCTATCTAATAGCAGTATTGAACACTCAGGGGTCCTGCCGGGGGTGCATGTCTGATTTCGTGCCGGGGTTTCAGACCCTGACGGGGTAACGTGTTGTTAGAAAGAGATACCGCGGCCCCGAAACAAAATGGGCAGAATAAGGAACATGGGTGGGTTTTAATTAGTAAAAGTCTGACACTGCCCCCCGCTCCGGCCAGAGCGTGGAAAAGCACTTTTTACCGACACCTAAAGGAATTAAGACCTTCTTTGCGATCTTAAACGATCCCGACCAGTCTGATCCATCCACAGATCAAAAGAAATATAATTGAAAAAGAATTCAAATAAATCACATTAAAACAATAAATAAAAAGAAACGCATAATCGTTATCATAAAAACATTCTGCGAGAAACGTCCGGAAAAAATTACTTACGGCATTACGTAATATAAATGTGTGTTCAGAATTCGATACCTAATCTAAATTATGACTGACAGTAACAACACTGTAAGCAGTAATGTTACGCATTTAGATATGCATTTAAAACGGTGTCTACGCTGACTTCTGTGAAAACCATTATATATAGAAATGGGCTAACAAAATATCAATAGTGTAGTTAAAACGAAATCACTGGCAGCTGTGTGTTTTGAGGCGTATCTTAATTACTAAGGACTAGTCATTCCGTACGAATGAGGAGTTCGTGGCTAAATAATAGCAGCCGCTCGGGTCGATCTTTAAGCCGCGCTTGCCTTGGTTGGTCTGTGAGTTGTCCACCCATTAGTGAGTTGATGAGTTCCATCCGTGCCTCGGAAATCACGTTAAGCCGTTGGTCCCGACTGTCATTTGTAGATCTTTGACAGTCGTCAGATAGTAAGTGTTCGATTGCATATCAACAAATTCATCTCTTGCTTCTATTTTAAATGATAAAGCATTTGTTGCTCGTACCTCGCCAAAATAACTACATTATCTTTCTCCCACTCCTAGAACGCTTTATCATATTATTATTATAGGTTTAAGGTTGCGGGTAGGCTAGTCTAGTATTAGTTTATGTAATTTTATTGTATTCAATCATCGGGGTGACATATTCTTAACAGAAAAAAACCCTGTAAATAAGATAAAGAACAAAAAATCTTTCTATAAATGAGGTCTGCGCAGTATTTTCTTCCATATTCCTCTATTACTCATAATTTCATCAGACACAAGCTTTCTTGATCTATCATCCTTCATGTGTCTATCCATCGTTTCTTCCATCTTCCTCTACTTACTATTATTCCCATCCAAATTCATTCTCAACACTTTTTTCGTGACATTTACCTCATTCCTCCACTTCACTAGCTCTCAGCTAGGCGTCCATTTTCAGTCTTCCAACAGTCCACCCATAGTTTCTTTGGTTTTCCTCTACCCATCCATTCCACAAACTTTCCTCATGACAATTTGCTCTTTCACAATAACTACAACCAAAGTTATGTATCACCGGAATCTATAAATCCCACGCATCTTGTTACCCGTCGCACAAAACTGACTGACACCAATTTTGCATAAAATAACATAGAGCAATATTCTAATTCTATTTCTATACGTTTAGAGGACAAGATAAATGTAGCAGAACTATTAAACACTCGATAGTGCACTTAGACAAATAATTGCGTCGTGACTTAAATCTGTAGATTACTGATAAAAATTGTCCTACATTGATAAATGAAACTTCTTACAATGTAAATAATGACGTAGTTTCGAATTGGAAATTGGTTAGATTCACACTTAAGCTTTCATTTGTTCGCTAAGTTTTATTGCAAAAAAAATCTGTATGATTTTTCTCCTATCCCAATTAATTTACAGTCTCTTCATTCCCAACTAAGTCGAGGCTGGCATTCATTTTAAACAAATGGAGCTGATTACCAGTATTTTATATGACTATCAGACCTTCACAGCCCAGGTAGCTAGTACTAAGTAAAACGATACCTCTTGCTACCTGTATCTATAGTCAAAGATCGACAATTGACAATTGAGGACACTCGGTATGTAATTGGTATGTAACCCACCCAAGGTTGATACGTGGCCTAGGCAAGCGCGGCTTAACCTAAACATGGACCCAAGCAGCTGATATTTAGGCACGAGCTCCTCAGAGTTAGAAAGATTCCACACAGCCCACATTTTTGACAATAATTGCAATTCCCGAACGCCAGAATCAACAGTGACGCTCTTCAGAAAAGCCATAAGACAATGAGGCACTTAAATTTAAATTTTGGATCATCAAACCAAAATTAATCAGACAAAATACCGTAAAAGTAAGAAGACCCACCCTAACCCCACCTAAACGCGGGTTTCTGAATGGTGAGCAAAAGGTAGGTCACCATCTGATGAGAGGCCGTGTCGACGGCGCGGTCGTGTCAAAGCCACGCGCGCCTCAAATACATGTCAGCATAGCAGAAGGGCTCGCCAGGGCCACTGCAAAGAGATACCGTGACCCCGGAACGCAAAAGGCAAAGGAAGAAACATGGATGGGTCTAGCCAGTAAAAGTCGCACAGTTCCTTCGCTCCGCGCAGAGAGAGAGAAGTTCTTAGATGATTTCACATACTTCTATTCTTAAATAATACATAAATGTACGTAGGTTTTTAACATAACTGCAAGTTACTCTTATTCGTTCATCTGGCTAGAACATAACTCACCTAAAACAACTAAAACAAGGGTGGCCAAACAACTAGATGTACACCACACAGGACCAATAACTCAAACCTGTAGACACAATTCAGTTCAAAATTTGTTCAAGTTGACACCATCTATTATACCAGTTCAAATCGTGTTAGCTTTAGAAAGTCTTTGTATCTATCTCACGCGGGGTGTATTGTAGGCTTGCATGGTACAATACTAGCCCAGACTAGCAATCTGGCTTCCCTATTCATTTCCTCTACTTTAATATGTCTTAAGCTGGGGCTACAATGGTGCATATTAATATTTGCCGTCTCCACAAGCGTGGCGGTTGTGAAATTCTGTGTGGCGCCAAGTTTACTGAACTTTCTTATCACAATTTCATGTTTCCTTGTTGTTTCAACATGTGCGGTATCGGTAGCGTGTATTAGTTTAAAGATTTTGATATAAAATAAGGATGTAATAATTTCATTGTATTTAATTCGTATGAGTTTCAGATGTGACTTGAGTAGGTATATCATCAGCAAAAATACTAACTTGAGAAGATTTTCAAAAAAACATTGTTTGCCCTCGATCAAAAATGAATATCTTCTTTAGACCCACTGGTCTAAAGAAGAAGTAGATATTCGTTTTTGAACCGTTTTTGACCTTTACACAATTCACAGCTTACACAGTGGTGTAAGTGGTGAAAGAAATTAAGTTATTTTTTAACGACAAGACATCAATTTGCTTCTACATCATCAAAACACTTCAATTTGACGTCAAACCATCTGTCCCGCTTAGTCTTTGACAAAACTCATAGCAATTCGATACTTTGACATTCCCAATGTCATGGCGGCCAATAACTAATTAAAATAAATAGTTACATGGCCTTCATAAGCACCTAATGAGATCGAAAATGAATTTATTGAAACGTGATATCAGTGTAAAAAATAACGGTGACTTGATGGGTCTTAGCAATGTCATTAAAACTTCAATTAAGTGAGGAAGCACGCGTCGCTTAACCATTTGAGTTGTGGTCATCTATACTTAATATTATAAAGCTGAAGAGTTTGTTTGTTTGTTTGTGTGTTTGTTTGTTTGAACGCGCTAATCTCAGGGACTACTGGTTGGAATTGGAAAATTCTTTTAGTGTTGGATAGTCCATTTCTTGAGGAAGGCTATAGGCTATATAACATCACGCTACGACCAACAGATGCTGAGCAGCGCGGGTGAAACCGTGGGGAACAGCTAGTAGTTTTATATATAGGGTTATTGGTTTGGACAAGTGGTTGCTGACAAATCGAAATAGATAAGGTGATTTCATTCCGGAAGAGCGAAAAGGTATCATTATTGTTGCTTCCTTTTAGGGTGGCCATGGCAATACAAATTTGGTCGGTCTAGAACTGAGAAACTATTTTGGCACTTTCAGTAACGTTCGCTTATAGTTTCTGTAATGCACAAACAACAGATTTTTTTACAAAATGTTTGCGTACTGTAGAGTCTGCAGATGCAGAGTGATGCTGACGCAGAATTTAAAGATTCCTTGCACAATAACTTCTAAAAGAATCCCACTACAGGATTAGTTGTAATTGAAAAAACTTGCCTCACATTACCACTCCATCTAATTCTCTTATCAGATCTTTTTAACAAGTAATTTCAATCTCTATTCAAATCTGTTCACAGTGTTCACTCTCCAAAAAATCTTCTTTAAATATCAACTCATTACTTTTAAACTCAATTTCGTCACTTAAAGTAATGCCAACGATTTAAACGTCAGAATCGATTACTGTGTCGTTTGAACTCGGTACTGAACCGAAATAAAGATGTCCAATGACCGAAAGCTGTTACCCATTAACCAATCAAATTGAAATGCAACGATTATTCGGTTAAATTTTGATTTCAAGTAAAAATTTGTGGAATGCAGTTAGGTAGTTAGATTTGTTCTTTACTGGACATTAGAATTGTTGCTTAATTTTTTTTAATAAATTAGAATTGAGTGGCAAATGCTTTTAGACCCAGCCGTCGGTTGGGACAAGCTGGCCGTTCGATCACAGTCAATCGATTTGATAGTCTGTCACATTAGAATATTACTTCATTTACCAAAAAAAAAGATGAGAACTAAAGAATGATTTCTAGAATATAACTTGCTACATAAGAAAGAGTTTGTCTAGAAGGATTGCAGCACATAACTATGGTCACCGATCCTGTAAGATACAAGTTCGAAGAAAGTAAACTTAAACACAATTATGAAGGGAGACACTGAATAATTACCAGCCATTATCACCTTGACTTATCGCCACATAAAATCAACAAGCAATTATGAAATAAATTTGAATATTAATGCAAGTTTGAACCAAACATAAATCAAACATCACCGAAGGGATCAAAGGGATGTTTGCATTCAAGCAAATATGCTTATCAGAAAGATTTACAACAATCTTGTACATACAAGGGAGAATAATGTACCAAGCAAATAATTTACGAGAATTTAAAATTCAAATCACAAATTGGATTTTTTCTCACACCAGAGATAATCGTTTGGATGATGAAGATGTTGTATAAGGAAGCTGTGAGAACATAACAGGTGTAAATTGCTATATTAAAAAGTGCGCGATCAATCTTTCTGTCTTTACCGACGCGGGCGCACTACGCATGCATATGGATGTGTCGTTTAGCCGCGCGAAAAGTTTTTCCGATTTTGTCCTGAGTAACATTGTTAGTTTTTATTTTCCCTGTTCTTTCATTGTTTTATTTTTTTAATATGATTTTAACGAGGTTGTCTTAGTTCATTTATTGTACTTCATAAATCGATTTATTAAAACTTTTTATGATTTTGGCAAGTACAACAGCAAATTTAATAAAATTGCGTAAAAAATTACAGTCGCGACCAAAATCATTACTTAATCGACAATATGTTACGTTTCTATACACTAGGAATTTCTTCTGTGTCATGGGTGCGTTTACAAACTTTAAATTCACAAATAGCCGGACCCGAAACAACTATCTGAAGGTCATACAAATATTTGTTGCTAAGATTTGGTCGTTAATTTTTGTATAAATTAATAGTCAGTAGTAGGCATTGCTAACACATTAACAGTAGTTTTTTTTTAATCCACTGGTTTTAAATGGAAATGACTCATTGGTCAAAGAGTACTAGACAATATTTCACTGTCATCATTCTTATTATATTTTTTATTAATTGCATTGTTGATATAATGGCTTCTTGTCATTATTTAATATACCGGGTGTTGATATGATAATAAATAAGCTAATTTATTACTTTGATGTAAGTTACTGTTTAGTATTAAGAGGAAAATTAAAATAAATTGCACTAGCTGGCGCCCGCGGCTTAGCCCGCGTGATTTCGAAAACTAAGTATCCTATCCTATCTACCTCTGTGCTAAATTTCATCAAAATCTGTTCAGCCGTGTGGGCGTGAAGACGTAATAAACAAACAAACTCACTTTCGTTTTTATAATATTAGTAAGGATTGTTCGGAACTCTTCGTGTGCAAGTCGCAAGTAGAACATACCTCCGTACGAACAACCGTCCAGTTTGTAACTTTGTAACTTCTGTCACCAAAGCGACCAGTACAACATTCATAAAAAGAAAATCCAAGTTTTTGGGGCAACCCCTGTTTGTTAATAGCATAATGATACCGCCTGTCACCTTGTGCAAGTCTTTTATGGAAATTTTGGGACCTTTTTTGCTCGGATCTCTTTGGTCCAAAAGGGACTTTAGAAAAAATAGGTGTCAGAATGCAGTTTGGTTTAAATTAAGTATTATTAAACGAGACTAAACTGCAGACTAACAAATAAAGTGTTGCAAGATTTTGGAATAAGATAAGTTGATGCTTTCTTCATCTCTGTAATTTTAGATTTTGTAAGAATCTTTGAGAAGAAAACTAAAAAGTTTTTTTGAAACTATATTGTTTATTATTTGTTCGGTTGGCTTGGTATATGCGTGTGTTGCAGAGGAATGTTTTTAGTTTCAACGCGATACCTCCACGCGTTGTCGAAATAAGGATAACAAAGTGATCCTATAAGGGTTCCGTCTTCCCTTTTAAGATACGGAACCTTAAAAAGCGGTTTATTCCGTATGAAGATTTTCTGCACACATGTAAAACCCGCCCGACTACCTATAACATGTTACAACGTTATGGTAAACGATACTATTAACAACTATGATTTGTTGTAATTTTAAACGGGTCTACTTTACTAGCTACGGTTCTAAACGATGTCCACTCACTTTTTTATAAGATGAACAGGGTAACTATAAGAACGATATGTTATTACCCACCATTTAGTTAATATTGTCACATAATAACGAAATTCAGAAGTCTCTTCGGTCGGTTATTTATTTATTTATTAACTATTTAAGTACAATCAGTAGACCAGACAGGAAAAAATGACATATAAAATTTGAGAACAAAGGTACTGCTTATTTCTTAAGAAATTTCTGCCAGCAGACCTGCGAAAGGAGATATGAGAACGAAATGTAGACGATAGTGTGTGAGAGAGTACTAGATAAATATGTGAGTGTTCCTTAACCTATTGTAACTTACATATATAAAAACATAATGCTCAAAATATATCCATAAATAAATACATGAATCACGGTTGAAAAGACATTTATAGAATTTCTGTGAAAATCACTTCGCAATCGAAACGAAGAATCGATTCAACTTTCGACGATACTTGCGTCAAGCGAAGCACGTCGTGAGCCGTGTCGACTACTTCCGACAGTTTGCATCATTACACTGCTGAGTAAGGCTCTATGGTTTTAAGTTTTTCTATAGCTAATGTGAATCACTGATCGTAGGTTTTGTCCAGCTCGACCGCCATCTTTGACGAGGTCTGCCGCGACTTCTTCTGGGTTTTATAAAGTGACCTGAGGTGGCGTCGCGTGGTGTTTCCACGCACCTCTCATATAGAATCACAGGGAGAGGAGTAGCTCACTCCTCCCCTTTACCTGAGAAGGGGTTTGCCGTAAGCAAACCGTCACTGGTGGGGTGATTGTGTAGAATGCGATTTTGTCCCCGCACCCTAGGCAGACCCCTCCGCCATGACGGAGGACATCCATCGAGGATTCCCACACGTAAAAAAAAAACAAAAGGGTTTTATATAGTGGCTAATTTGACCTACAGCTCTTTGTGAATACGGTAGACGTAGCCAGTCCAGTCTCACGACATTCTCTATTAACCTTCATCATTTTTCTTCACAACGCTATACCTATCGTGTGTTTTCTGTGAACTAAGTATTCTAATAAACTTTATTTTTTCTGTAAGCTGAGTTTATTTCAGCGTTGCTAAACTCACAGGCTTCAAACGTTACATGATACATTTTCCAAAGATGACGAAAATGAATACGTTATCACTTTCTACACTCGCTACAAGTAGGAATACTGTACTGACTCTTGTTTGTTACTTTAAGAAATTACCTCATTTAAATCACACACATTCAACGAATCACAGCCCTTAATCACCATTTAATGTGCTAATCCCAAACAAAATATCACCAAAACACAAGACCATTAATAGATTTTTCTTGTTGACCACATTATTAACTTTTCTTAACCCGTGTGGGAACCGGAACGGGTTTAAATTAACGGTTTAGTTAACCTAACATGACGTCAGTCGTTAATTAATAACAATATTAACATGAGAAATGGTTCGCTTGTCTGAACTTGTGCAAGAGATGTTCAAGGCTGATTTCGAGCAGGATAACCGAATTCCAGTTTAGAAAGTTTGTCAAGAAGTATTCAGTAGCTTGATACTGATTGAAGCTTAAGGCAAAAGCAAAAAACTTTCTGGTCATAGATCCGTCTGCACATTTAAAAAAAAAATATATGGATTTTCAGGATTTTTCCTGTATCATGGGTTTATTTACAAACATACTCCTAAACAGTCATACTCGGAACAAATATCTGTAAGTAAGCCAAACAAATATTTGTTTCTTGCTGGGACCGAACCCGCAAAACGCAGCACAGCAGTCAATCGCTGAGCCACTGCGCCAACTGTGCTGTCACAACCCTCGTTAATTCGAATTTATTCATGGAAAGTCCAATATGTCATTTCTTTCATCACCACTGCTTTCAAAACAGAGCCTAGTGCCAAAAATAGGACACAAAACTAGGCTCTATGCCTGTAACTGAGAAATTGTTGAAAAACCCAATAACACTTTGCCCGACCGAGGAATCGAACGCAAGACCTCCTGCTAAGTAGTTGCGTTTGCGGCCACACGACTAAATAAATTAAAAAAATTACTTAAATTTATAGTTTAATGCAAAATTTATAAGAATGTTTTATGTAATCTTATGTATGTGTAATGTATTGTATAATTTGTAGCTCAAATTTTTATGGGAAAATTTCCTGAAGTTAATATATTATTATTAAAGAATCATTTAAATCAGGGATAAGCAGGTTATAACAAAGCTATAACAACACTTCAATGAGCTATAATAAATTATAATAAATATCTTGGGACAACCCACACATGGCTAGATAGCCATGCTCTGCTTAGCTTGGGATCAGATGATCCCAAGCTAAGCAGAGCAACTGATATACATACTTATATAATTTATAAATACATACATATTATAGATAAATCACACCCAGACACAGAACAAACAATCATGCTCATCACACAAAGTTTGTCCTGGGTGGGAATCGAACCCACGACCTCCGGCTCAGCAGTCAGGGCCACTAACCACTAGACCAACAGGCCCGTCAAATGCTATGCTATGATTGACAAAGTGATGTAGAGCACTCATTCAGTTAAGATGCTCTCAGTTGAGTTGAACTTGAATAGAAACCACTTATGCTCTTGTTGTGTGAACTACTGAACTCTAAATGGGATAGATTCAATTCGGTCAAGGGCGATGGTCTCAATTCATATTTATAGAGATCTATCAAAAATCATAAAACACAAACATTGGTGTAAACTCACCTCTAAATAGACTTAGTCGAGAGATGAATTGTTTTATAAAATCCGCATCACACGTACACATAATAATACACCATGATTCATTAAATTCCTTTAAGACCCAAATACTAATGTCTCAAAATCAATCTCCTAAGGACTCTTGAATTAAGCCACCTACATCTGGTAACTTGCCTACTCAAATTGGCTTCTATTGTTTTTAATTTATAATTCAATTTAATTTTGATCTCATTTGTTTTTCCTTTTGTAACAAGTTTCGTATTTTTTCGTTTTAAGTGTCTTCTGTTATACCCTAAAGAAATAGTATTTTTTGTTGTTTTTGTAGTATTTTTTTATTATAAATACATACTTAAATATTATTGTTATTACTCAATATGTAAAAATGTTGGTAAACCTGTAATTGGCAACTGTATAAGTCCAATACTGTGTAATTTTTATTTTTTAAGATATTTTTATACAGAAGCTGTTGGTGACCTTTTTAATAAATAATAATAAAAAAATATATACTTTCCCCGCTCTGGGCGGAGCGGTAGGGAGTGTCTGATTTTTACTGACTATATTTCCACCATTCATGTTTTTTTCACCTTTGTGTACCGCGGAATTTCTTTCAATAAACCCACAACCCAGGTGGCTTAAATTCAATAACAATTTCCCGAGCCGGAAATCGAACCCAGGATATCACGCTCAGCAGTTGCATTAACGATTCCTAGACTTAACTTAGATATCGCTAAGAAACCTTAATGGAACATATTTGGCGATCGTAGGCTATAAGAAGAACTATTCTGTATAGTCAATCGCTTTAACTTCTTGAAAATACCAAAGGTTCTTACCTAAATAATCTGTTTACCATCAATTTCTATTTATTTCTCACATTCACAAACATTTTCAAAATCACGCAGGACATCAAAAATTCTTGCTTCCAACTCGTAAAACACTCTTAAATCCCTAAAACAAAAGGATATAAGGTAAACAGCGAAACCGAGAAACTGACACCATATTGTATTGTTCTGCCCACACGTCCAAGATGGCCGATTATACTCATATACCAATCGCATGCGCATCTGATGACGGATTTATACGTTAAAGATGGCGCCGGTTGATTCGAATTTTGAGATAGAACTTGCTACTGTCAGATAGCCCAGTTTAGAGCCGCTTAGTAAGGTTATTTTTTTAGTTTTGCGTACCTCAAAAGGAAAAACGTGTTGCCCGTCTGTTTTTCTGTCAAGAACTTTATCTCGGGAATTCGTGGAGATATTGAGTTGAAAATAAAACTATACAGTCAAATACGTGGCCCCTTAGAGATATGTAAAAATCAACCCTCGAAATTAACGCAGTCAAAAGATATGGCCGGACCTCTCTTTGCGCTGTGGTTGGTTTTTTTTTAATTGTGCGATCTATTAATGCCAACTTTTAAATGGCCTCAAAGAAAGCAGTGATATTTTTGGCTCTCAGTGTACAAAAATAGCATACCATGCAAAAAATTATATTCTCTAAGTTAATAATAATAATCTTTATTGGCATAAACAAATTAATGAATTCCCTAGCTCCTGCGCTAGTGTACACTGTATGACAGGAGCTAGTGTCTTCCCCTTACACCTGTGTTACATGTTATTGATGTCTCCTAAAGTTACCGCAACATCTTGTGTCTTAGGCAACAATCAAATTGTCATACTATATGAATAAAATGACTGCCTCGTTTGTCTAGTACTCGCAATCGTGACTGCCGAATATGAGGTTATGGGTTCGATTCATAGATTAGGTAAAAATCAGGAATTTCACATTAGGACAATTACCAAACTCTATGCGGGCCAAAACCGCGGGCATAAGCTAGTAACTAAGAGAGAAAAAAACTCCAGGCGTGTCTACCAGGGGAATAAAACCTTGAACTCTATTGTAAACTTAATAAAGTTGTCATCACCTTGTTAGACAAAGCGTAAAAAAACAATTGAAAACACATGGAAGCCACCTTTGTATAACAACGTCTGTATTATTATCAATACCATAAATAATACCAGTTTATCTAAAACTTTTTTGGGCATGTTTTCAAAATGTGTCTTTTTTGCTTCGCGTTTTTCTTGTTCTTGCTCTTGCATATGTTCAACTCTATTACAATATATTATTAATATTATAAAAAAGAGAGGTTTATTTGTTTCAAATAGGCTTTATAAGTACTGGACCGATTTTAATTTTTTTTTCAGTTACAGGAAGCTTCTCTTCCCTCTTTCACCCTCATTTCTCACTTTAAAAAAATTACAAGGTCCCAACTATCTCTGTACCAAAATTCATCAAAATCGCTTTAGCCATTTAGGCGTGAAGGTAACAAACAAACTCACTTTCGCTTTTATAATATTAGTAAGGATTTATGTAAATTCTTATTTTACTTATTATTTTTTTTACCAACCAATTATTTTGTTTAAAACGTTTTTTTTTTTAGAACGCGGAGAAACGATTAATTATCCAATATTACCAAACCCGGAATTTAAGCAAGACCACGAACATAATTAAAAGAATAATCTCTTCGTATTTATTACAATCTCTTCGAACAAAACCTCATTTTCGTATGTCGCAATCTTGCAGCCGGTGCTTTAGTAGTCCAAGAATTCTTTCTATTTGCTCTATATCTACAAAATAATAGAATAAAGATCTTCGATACAATACAATCGCAGTCTCCGGTACGATCGCTGCCAAATCACCTTCAATAAAGCAGTAATTGATATAATCAAAGCGGTAGATTACACGACAAGGCCTGACCACCACCAATTTACATTTTCATACTATTTTTCAGAAATCAGTTCATCTTCAACTTTAGTCGAGGAAATAGAGTTCAGTTTAGATCGTTTGGAGGTTGGGTAGCGGAAAATTTAAATTGGTTTTGGGACCGGGTGTGGACTTAAATGTAGCAATCGGGGGAAATTGCTACCGGGAAGTCGTGAAAGGTAGGTTACATTTTTTTGTGGTGATAAAAATGATTTTAATGATGTTTTGATCTCTAAAAGTCTTACTTTGCACTTTATTTTGGGAAAAAATTTTGTGTTCACCAAAAATACTGATCGTGCACCAAATATTCTTTCCTGAATGCTAAAAAAATGCGTAGGTTAGGTTAGGTTAAAACTGCGACCCCCTACGACAGTAACGATTTGCATTAATAGAAAATGGATAAAGATATAACACTTTTTTATTGTAGTGCTGTCTTTTTCCTGATGCTCGTTATGACATATTTTAATTAACATATTTTGGTGCACATTCAGTATATTTGGTGCAACACAGGCAAAATTAGGTAAACGAAATGGGAATAAATTGAAGTACTTCTAAATACTATCCCTATATTTTTATGATCTTAGAGCATTTGTCAATATCATTATTTTTGAGAGCTCCAATTAAATTGACTTTTGGGGGAATTCGAAAAAAGTGCTTTAGATCTTTGCCCCACCCTAGGAACATCTCCTGGTATCGTGGATGCGTTTACAAACATTCAAACTCACATACACAAACAGCCAGACCTGAAACAACTACCTGTAGGTCATACAAATATTTGTTCCGTGCGGGGATTGAACCCGCGACAGTCGACTTGTCTTGTCGACGTAAAATTGGGTAGAGCCCAATTTTACGTCGTTACATGTGTTTTTCTAACATGTGTTTCTCTGCCTTGTCATATACATATATAAAAAACGTATAGACAATATTAAAACTTTTTAAATAGCAAAAAAAATACTACCACAAACACTTCTAAGACCATAAACGGTACATCAATAATTCTCTCTCGCACGTTATAAAGCGCGGCACACATCATTTCCATAGAGCGAATATTAGGCATTCATCACACACGCGCCCGGATGGACGGAACGGATGACGCTATTCACAAAGTAATTATAACAACTTGGACTTGGCTAAGCCGCATGTTAAGGTGAATTATATTTAAGAGATATTATCGAATTTAAAAATTCAACATGTCATCATCCTTTTTAACCGACTTCTGAAAAAAAATTAGATGTCATGTATTCTATCAGCATATTTGTTTTTTTTTTCATTAATGTTGACCGTTTTCTCTGTGTTTGCAGGTATTTGAAATTATTTTAATTTGGTACAGGATACTCGTTCGGTGAGCATATATATTTTATTTAGTTTATGAGTTATCTTGATGACATAACAATGAACTTCTAATTAAAAGTCAAAGTTTATTTTATTACAAAAAAACAATGTATTGGATATGTCAACTAATAGGTTTTTTGACAACTATTTTTGGCTTATAGAAATCTAGATTATATGCAGTTAACTACCAGATGCCGTTGCAGTTAACCTTAAGTATTTTAATACTTTAATCGAAATACTTTATTTAAAACATTAAAATTTGCGTGGAAATATTTAAACATTAAAAAAATGCTTAAACCAAAAAGGGTACGAGATGTCAGCAAAGTAAAGTGGCCTGCCAGGGCCACTGCCTGCCACGATTGTGGGTTGTTCGAAAAAGATACTGAAAAAAAAGTATCTAAATTTTATTCAGTGAATTTATTTATTTGTTCACCGTACATTTTTATATTAATCAGTTTTCTATAACAATCAACAAATTTTATTGGCCTTGAGTCTTATGAACAATTAAGCTATTGAATAACTAACCATTGGCTATGGTTTCGAATTCATAACAGAATGCGGTGTTTTAACCTTTTTTAATGAGTCGGCGTGAAAATTTATTTTTTAATTAGTAAGTTAACGGTAGTTCAGGTTTATTGGGGTGGGTAGAGACGTTGATTGACTACTTGAATATATATGGCGTTAGATACATGAAGAATATAATAATAAATAAATAAATATCTTGGGACAACTCACACACGGCTATCTGATCCCAAGCTAAGCAGAGCTTGTGTTATGGTAACCAGACAACTGATATACAAACTTATATAATAAATAATATTATAGATAAATCACACCCAGACACAGAACAAACAATCATGCTCATCACACAAAGTTTGTCCTGGGTGGGAATCGAACCCACGACCTCCGGCTCAGCAGTCAGGGCCACTAACCACTAGACCAACAGGCCCGTCGCGTTAGATACATGAAGAATATGTTTTCAAAATATTCTTGTTACAATTAAAACTATTTGATCCTGCATCACCCAAGTTGGCTGGTAGAAAATGCCTATGGCATTAAGTCCGCCTCTGTACTTTGTGCTTGAAGTGTTAAATAAATAATAATAATAATACATTTTATTCAAGTATTAGTAAAACTATGATTTACATTAATCGTCATAGAGGAAAATTAATTCCAAGTATAATGTAGACCTGCCTGATCTAGGTTTATGAAAACCTGTGTTTCAATTAAAAGCAACTTACTGGTGGATAACGATTATATCTTTCTTGTTATTTCTTGCCCATTCTTCTCTATAGAGATTATGCTTTAGTTTAGGCTATCTACAGTATTTCCGCTAGTTTTTATGTCTTGTGACTGGGACTGTAGCAGCATCTTTTTTGTTTTTATGACATTCAAAAGTGCCTGTAATGGTCTGATTGAAATAAATGGTTTGAATTTGAGTTTATTTTAGAGAAAATAACATACTATCACGCCTGTAATGCCGTGATGGGTTAGGCAGAGGTGTACGTTATAGTACACCGACATTAGCCAGTTATGTTAGTCCTATGTTAATACGAGGCGAGTCGATTGCTACCAACCAGGTTCAAATCCATAACCCAACTCTCTAATAGAAAAACCCTGTAACACTTTGCTCAACCTGGGTATTGAACCCAGAGCCTCATGGTCAGCAGTCGCGCTTACAACTACTAAACTAACAAAGCAGTTATAAAGACGGCTATGATTTTTCAATTTCAATAAAATCGATATATTTCAAAGTACATCCTAAAATTAATTTAGTAAACGGAACTTAAGTAATTAAGAAAGTCAAAAATATTATACATACGTTTATTTTTTTAAGTTAATTCGCATGCAGCAATACTTGACATTTTTATTATAGTATTTTACTGAGATCAGTGTTTGCAAAAAAAGAGTCTTGATTGCGTCTGCGCATGGTCGGTATTACGTGTCGCGATGGATATTATGCGATGACCGGAATTCCTTTGATGTTTCTTGCTTAGCGGGATATTTATTTGGGTTCGATTTTGTATCAAAACTAAATGGTCGGCTTATTTTCTTTTTGCGTAAGATATTTTGAAGTTCACTTTTAATTTATTCAAAGAATTTGAAGTTAATCTTACCGCTGAAGTAATCTCCGTTAGATTACCATAAAAGTGGATAGTTTTTAGTTAATTCATGCAATAAACTGATTGAAAGGTATGTGTAATATTTTACAATCAGCCGTTACAGAGCTAGCGGCCTTAATCTCGGAACTTGGTGAACACGTCAACATCCAATCTTAACATTAATTTCACACATCATTAATTTCGGCTCATGTACCCACGCATTTCTAGTGCGTAATACTAAAAACCGCCGTCCAACGAAAGTCTATAACGTCGGGGACCGGGCGGTGCTCCTCAAGTTGACCTGGGTAGGACACCTGACAAAATGCGGAGATGGCTGATAGAACAAGGCTTTGATGGGATGGTGGCCAAGCTTACGTCAATAAAAACACCTGGATAAGAGACGCAAAGAACAGGGAAGTCAAGGGCAGGCCTCACCTTACTGAGTAGTTGATGATTCTAGGCTAATTATGATGAAACCCACACATTATAATTCGAAATCGACACACTTATCGATAAAACAAAAAAATAACCAAACTACTTGATGGAAACTGTCCGCTATCAAAGTACGAAATCTCCATATGGAGTCTATAGAGTTGTTATTAGATTTTTACGATCTCTATCTGACGGACCACCAGAGTTAAGGCTCCGGGCGTTCCGTGTATTCCTATTGAGCCATTATCACAATTCCGTTAAACTGATTGTGAATACCAAATATGTAATTATGAACTAGATAAAGAGTGATATTAACATCTGTGGTATTATTACGGAACTGTTTAAAATGTCTTTGACGACATGTAATTAAACTGTCTCTATTATTCTCTGTTGTAAAAAATAGGGCAGGCCTGATTTATGTACCTGGCCTAAAAACCAGAGTTATATAACTAGCGTCTAGGAGTTGTCTGGTTTGCATATTATATGGTGAGTAAGATTGTGGGAGCAAAAACGCTGGAAAAAAAATCTTCCGTAGATACTAATTTAGTTTCCAAGAAAAAATGTATCTCATTTATTGCCAGTCATTCTTTGTACATTGAGCCTATATCAACTACTGATAGTAGTTGCTAAGGGCAGAGTCACACTGGTCTAGTAAAAAGACGGAGAATATAAAATTACATCCGGGAGTCGGAGACTTTTGAATTGAATATAGTTTTTTTGCCACTGATTTCCGGAAGAAATATATAATAATTATTAATTGTGTATTAGTATCCGTATAAATATATATGTTTTCATAAACAAATATATTAAGATAATAAATATAAATATATATATCTTAAACTGTTTGCTATCACTACTTTTTACTATTTTTTTTAACAAAAATTTGTATCCTATCACAATGTTGTCGTATTTTACCCAAAGGTTGACTGGTAGAGAATGCCTTATTTATGGCATTAAGTCAGCCTATGTACTACTATTGTACATGAAGTTTAAATAAATAAATTCATATTCCGTCTATTTTGTGTGTTTTTTTGGAATTAGTTTTTTTTTCTTTACTATTATTAGTTTTTTATTTCAGTCATTTTAGTTGTGGCATGATGATATCTTACACAATTTTTATCGAACATTCATTTTCAATTGCTACATAGAGATATTATTAGCATATATGAGAAGACAAAATTTGTATTATAGAATATAACTCATGAACTACCAAAGCCATATAGATAAAATTAATATGATATTTTCTAATAAATTTGATATGGGATCCCTTCGGGGTATGAAAGAATCTCTTTCGTTTATAAAAAGAATTTTTAAATCAGCCAACAATCGACGGAATCGCGTAGCAAACAAAAAATACAGTCGAATTGAGAACCTCCTCCTTTTTTGAAGTCAGTTAAAAAGTAAAAAATGGAGCGGGAGAAGTTATTTAACGATATCCTTTCTGAAAAAAAAAATGGTGAAGATGCTAGTACGAGTAGTATTTTTTTTCACATGGTCCTACATGGGCACTTATAAAACGTCGAGAAAAGGTGCACGGTTTGGGTTGGTCGTTTCCTATGGAGAAGAACCGACAAGAAACTCCGTGGTTTTACAATGTTGTTGTTACAGCGTTAGTACTTAAGTATGAAGACGATTGACAAGATATTTAAGGATTACAAAACGTAACTCCTTTAACTATGACCGAAACCTGTCCAATGCACAATTTATTTCCCGTTTATTTTAACGACATATTGTTAAAACGCTATTACAACAAGTCTTGCAAATACATGTAACACGTTATATGTCTTCGGTATTTATTTTCATGCCCTTTTACCTTTTACATATATGGAAAAGTAACAGGGATATACAGTCGCGGGCTATAAAATGTATACACTTGTCAAATATCGAAACACGATTATGCGAGCTACTGTATTGATTATTGTGTTACGGTTTTACGAATATAGTATTTTTGAAGCCATACTATCCTTACTAATAATAAATAATAATAATAATAATAAATATCTTGGGACAACTCACACACGGCTATCTGATCCCAAGCTAAGCAGAGCTTGTGTTATGGTAACCAGACAACTGATATACATACTTATATAATTTATAAATACATACATATTATAGATAAATCACACCCAGACACAGAACAAACAATCATGCTCATCACACAAAGTTTGCCCTGGGTGGGAATCGAACCCACGACCTCCGGCTCAGCAGTCAGGGCCACTAACCACTAGACCAAGAGGCCCGTCAAATAAGCTTATTATAAAAGCAAAAGTGAGTATGTTTGTTTGTTAAGTCTTCACGCCTAAATGGCTAAACCGATGTTGATGAAATTTTGGTACAGAGATAGTTAGGACCCAGGAGACGGACACAGGCTATGTTATTTTCTAAGATTGAGATATGAGGCAGAAAGAGGGAAGAAAAGGGAAAACTTAGCATTGCTATTACAATACCTAAATAAGGCGCAAGTACAACCTGTAAATCAGGAAAGGGGAACTGTTTTACCCCGAATTTAACGCGAGTGAAGCTGTAAACAATCGTTTTTCATGAGAAATCTTTTTGACATTTAGTGTGTGTATTACATGATATGGCTCGTGATTGTGCATACATTCAAATAACCAAAAACAACATCAAAAGAAAAAAAAGCATTAAAACTATTTGCTCTGTCTCTCAAATATATTTTTTCAGTTTCTTTTTTTATGTAAATTGTATTTTGTGGCGATTATGTTTCCAACTTGTGTCTTTTAGTAATTAAACATCGCGCATATTATTCTATAATAATCGGGCAGATGTATACCTATAAAACACTTAAATTTGGACAGTCATAGGTATTCAAATTCCATGTGGAGGCGAGCGTATTCAGCCTTAATGCCTTGAACCACTTGCGGGTTGTTCGAAAGAGATACCGCGGCCCCGGAACATAAAGAGCAATGGAAGGAACATGGGTGGGTTTTAGTCATTACAATTCTGACACTTCCCCCCGCTCCGCCCAGAGCAGGGGAAGTTATTTGATGATGTCCCACCCCAAAAAAAATACCTTCAACCAGTAATAAATCGAGATTCCGGGTTGCAAATAAGAAATTTCTGATGAAAAACCTTATGGCCGATTTCTAATTAATTTTTTTCTGGATATCAGTCAATAATCACCTTCTAAATTAAAATGGTATTCAAATTGGCTGCTAAGAATTTGCAAACGCAGATCCGAATCAAAACTACACCCCTACAGTTTCCGTTTAATTCAGAAGTCCCATCTATATTGGTATCCATTATGCTTTTTTTTGGGGTGGGAAAATCATGAAATAACTTCCCCCGTTCTGGGCGGAGCGTCCATTTATATCATTACTCTTTTTTTTATTTACTTTTCTCGCTCTGGGCGAAGCGGGGAGAGGCAGTGTCAGACTTGAACTGACTAAAACCCACCCATGTCCCTTTTATTGCTCTTTACGTTCGGGGCCGCTGTATCTCTTTTGAACAACCCGCATCCCCGGCAGCTTTGACATCTCTTTGAGGCGCGAGTGAAACACTAACGCGGCGTCGACACGGCCTGTCGTCAATAGACAGCCGGACGGTGAGCTACCCATCGCTCATCGTCCACAGGCCCGCGTTCCCATTATGCTGGCTACAAGATAAGCTATACCAACTTGTTTAAAACAATCTTTAACGGAGCTAGACGTGATTATTGACAATAAAATTACAAAGACTTTGTGTCAAGGCTATGGTTGCGTAACTCCGAGTACAGTGCTCCTCGCAGTTTTATCATTAGTTTGCAAATATTGACTACGGGCATAGAACAAAACGTTTTTTACCTGGCGTCCAGATATGCGAAATATTTTTCATTAAAGAATTTATAAATAAGGATCAAATTATTCATTTTATTTACAAATTAAAATAATTAAAAAAACTAACTTATATTAATAAAAAAATTGCGTAGTAGTCCCTAAAAGATTGGTCGCGTTGCCACGTTTAGCCTCTGGCTAAAGTAAAAGCAAGCCCTTGATAATAGGCCGTGTCGACGTCGCGTTGGTGTTCCACGTACGTCTTGATGAAATTGATGAAAATCAGCAAAGCAGAGGGGCTCGACAGGGCCACCTCAGGTCAGGAAAGAGAAACCGCGGCCCCGGAACATAAAGAACAATAGAAGGAACACCCCGCCCCGCCCAGAGCGGGGGAAAAAATATCCTTGATAATAATGACCTATTACGATTTTCAAGGTAAGATTATTTTTTGAAATAGGTTTATATCGAACCGTTTGAACACTGACTCAAGTCTAGTTAAAATATGTAAATTAATATTTTCTTACCATGTAGCATGAAAGTAGAAACATGTACCTACAGTACGAGAAAGTGTGTGTTACTTAACAACTTAGCAACTACACGAATAGTAAGTAGGTACTCATCTTTGAGCATTACAGACTAATGATTACTCGAGACGACTCCCGGCCACCGTAGACGGGGGTCTGTGAACGGTGAGTAATGAGTAGCTCACCTGTCCGTCTCGTGACGACAGGCCTTGTCGACGGCGCGTTCGTGTTCCATGCAGGTCTCAAAGGTATGTCAGCAGAGCAGAAGGACCTGCCGGGGTTGCAGGATATTCGAAAGACATATCCCATAAAGGGCAAACGAAGGAACATGGATGGGTTTTAGTCAGTAATAGTCTGACACTCCATCCCGCTTCGCCCACAGCGAGAAAAGTAAATAAAAAAAGAGTAATGATTAAATGGAGTAATGACACGCATATCAGTAATCAAATCAGGTGATTCCGTTAGATTCGACTAATGGCACATTCTCCACATCTCTACCAACGTAATTACTATTCCGCATATGAAGAGAAAAATATTGCTAATTATCACGCAACAACTGAACTTTTTGCGGCAATACCACCGGGCGATAATGTTGTACGCACGTGCAAATTCAAAGAGCAAATAGACATAAAAGTCTTCGGCAAATCTAAAAGAATAAAAAATTCAATTGATATAATTGGGAGCACTGTCAATGTACCGCTGTGATCTCGATAGTACGTGCCGATCGGTTGTGGTACAAAAAGCCTTGAGTCACAAGCCTTTTGGTGTTGTGAAATAGTCTGTAATGTTACTGTAGGAAGCGGAGTTAAGAGGAGAAAAAAATGATTTCTGAAAAAAGATATTGCGCTCTAGCTTTAGCTCGTGGTTTTATTCTAATATTGAGCATGTTTTAGATGATAAACGAACTAAGAAATACAATTGGAGGTTCAATTTACAACTACTGGTAAGTATGAAAGACAAGTCTAGAAATCTACTATATAAAAATAAGTCGGGTTTTCCTTCCTGACGCTATAACTCCAGAACGCACGAACCGATTTCCACGGTTTTGCATTCATTGGAAAGGTCTCGGGCTCCGTGAGGTTTATAGCAAAGTAAATGTAGGGTAGATAGAAAGGTAGGAAATTGCTTAGCAACGCATAGGGCACAGCTAGTTCTGTATAGAAAAATAAAAGTTGTCCTGACAGATGGCGAAAAACTATATCAAAAACTGTTTTAGATTTATCATATAGCATGGATAGTCGATGGCCCTTACACCCTTATAATTCGAGCTGGAAATAATATGAATAAGTTTAAAAAATATATATAAAAGTACTCACTGTAAACGCTGTTGTAATCTGTGGTGCCGTTGACTGTGCCATCCGGCAGCAGCTGCAGATAGCGATTCTTGAGGAACATCTGTATGGTGCGGGAGGTGCCAGTTATGTGGCTTAGGTTGGCGGAGCGCTGCGCGCGCGGCTCGGGCGCGGGTGCCGCGGCGCAGGACGCGAGCGCGAGCGCCGCCAGGAGCAGCCGCAGCGGGCGCGTGCGCGAGCGCATGGCGCGCCGCGCCCATGGCAGCCGCCCGGACGCCGTCACTGCACAACACCGCTTCTCATACCTCGCTCAACCCTCCACTACTTCCACCACCCAGTTTGAATGATTTTCCTTCTTTATTTATAACTCAGTTCGGTTGACTCTCACACGCATCATACCCAACACCCTCATATTACTTTTATTGCACCATATTATTGACAGCTTCTCGGTTTACAAGTGCCGCAAGCCGGGTTGTTCACACGATCTGAAACAAATAATTTTGTGTTTAATAATAGAGTGTGGTGGACAAATTGGTAACTGATACACCACGTCGCCGCGTCGTCACGTGAACAATTGTTCAATATAGGCATAGCAAACAGACTTGAGTTAACAATGTCTAGACGTTTCGTGGTTTATCTTAAAGTAATTTTGGTTACAGTAAAATTTGCCTGTAAGATTTCCATCAATCTTCACCAGGAAAATGTATTTTTGGAATAAACGCAAAAATATACGCATTGCTGAGACATGTTGAACGTAAATGAAGACTGTCATTATGTCTGTTAGTGATACTGCGTAAGAAACGAAACGACGACATCTTGAAGCGACGTGCGAAATTCAAACAGCTATTGTATAAATACAATGTAGGTATTATAACAAGGCACTATAATATGTTCGATGAGAAGAAACAATGAATCTATTGTAAGTATAATAATTAGTCCTAGTTAAAGACGAATCGCCCTCTTAATTATGAAGCCAAAAACACTAAGTTTAAAAACGAAATTCAATTGATATTACTGATCTGAGGCCTAAGTCTGCTATTACAATAGTGTCAGAATGGTCGATCACTGATCGCATAATGGTTAATTTTGACAAGTTTGGTAATCTACTACATACTAAACTTGTCAAAATCAACCATTATGCGATCAGTGATCGACCTTTCTGACACTATTGTAATAGCAGACTTCGGCCCCAGAGAGACACTAATATTTTCAGTAGTACCAATTTTTATTAGAAATCGCAGTGTACAAGCAACATTTAAGAAAACACTCCGTGTATTAATGTGACATTACAACATTTGAACAAAAATAATTACAGAAACAAACGTAGATTTTATTAGATATTTACACCAAACCGGTGACAACATTTAAAAACAAACATTTTGAGGTTGGACTAAAATAAAAATACAACTTTAAAATACAATTTATTCGGCGATGGTTGCCAAGGAAAGTCGATAACGTAAAGCTACCGATCGGTAAAATTGTGGGTCGACAATCTGTCCGACTTTCAACATTTACATGCGATCGCATCGCCGGTGAAGCAGTCAACTACTCAAAGATAAGAAGCCAGTTACTGTCTTTATTTGTAGACCGACTCTGGTTCTAACTCCCAACTAAGCTATCTCAAGTTTAGTATTGAACTCAGTCTTGTTCACTTTCAAATACTTGCATGCTACTTTGGTGAAGTAGAAAGCATCTGCTACAACTGTATCAATGTTTCAAGATTCCATCGAGATACTTGCCAAATTAACCTGATCTGAGTCTTTAATGTTTCCAAAAATTCTTCGTCATACTCATCGGTCGGTTTCAAAGTAAGTGACAAATCACCGCTCTCACTTGCCGATAACCTTTGATGATTGGTTTTAACTGTCATCTTGTTGACTTTTACGTTCATTAACGGGTTTCACACGAACAGCTGTTATAGTAACCGTATTTGGGTGTACCTGTACCCAGGGCATTTAAATTCAATTATCATTTTGAGCCTGTTTTTCTTGGGTTGGAAATCATCGAATAACTTCCCCCGGTCTGGGGGGAGTGTCAGACTTTTACTGACAAAAACCCGCCCATGTTCCTTCTATTGCCTTTTACGTTCCGGGGCCGCGGTATCTCTTTCAAACAACCCGCAACCCCGGATCATTTTGACCCTCACCTATCAATATTGTATAGTCCGTTACAATATTGTCCATCTAAACTTTATGATGTTACTGTTCCACATACTAAATTATTTGATGATTTTATTGATTCATACCACTTGAGTTTTTGACGTGATCGAATCGTGTAGAGTAATGATTGAATCTGATTGTTAATGTCCATGGTTCCAATGTATCTAAGTAGGACGGGTCGTAGTTTTGTCTTTTAAGTTTAATTATTGATAAAATAGCATTATAATTTGGTGAATTAATAGATTCTTAATTATTATCAACTAGCTTTCGCCCGCGGCTTCGCCTGCGTTAAATTGGGGGTAACACAGTTCCCCTTGCGCCTTATTGATTTGTAATAGCAACGCTAAGTTTTCCCTTCTCTTCCCTCTTTCTCCCTCACATCCCACTTTTTTTCAAAAAAATATTAGCATATATCCGTCTCCTGGTTCCCTGCTATCTCTGTACCAAAATTCATCCAAATCGGTTCAGCCATTAAAGCGTGAAGAGGTAACAAACAAACAAACAAACTCACTTTCGCTTTTATAATGTTATAGTAAGGATATTCGAAGTCGCCGTGTAGTTCATACTAATTGATTTATAAACTTAAGTCTTAAAAATATTACTACACTGTTTATCTTTGAAAACTATTCCAAAACCTAACTTGTCCATTCAAAATTACTTCAGCTTACCAACCAACCTTTAACCTACTTAGGTTTCTGATACCATTTCCCTATTATCTTCATTGTGTTAAATAAAGTCTTCTTAACTATAATAGCTTTCTCCTCTGTTAATAGTATCAGGCAATTCAGTAACACAATCTGGTCTCAATTTGTCAACCTGTACCATGTAATTGAATGGAGCGAGAAACTCGCCGACAATGGATTGAGATTGTAAATGGTGCAAATTCTATTCCTTATTTTATCAACTTACTCTAATTGGTTGCATAGAACTCTTGGCTAAACAATTTAAGATTATGTTCTGATAAGTGAAATGCATTAAAAGTTGTTCTAGATTCATGTACTTTTAGCAAAATGGTTGAGTTAACAACGTAGTGTAAATTACTAATTTTAAAACCAAGCTCATTAACTAGTGAGCTTTGTTCGTAGTTAAATAAAAAGAACATTTAAAAACAATTAAATCTACTATGGTCATCCCTTGAAATAAACTACTACCAAAAGATCTTACAAAACTGAATCCCGCAAAAAGATTAACGATCGTATCTTTTAAGAACAATTGCAATGACTATAATGTATTCTCTTACATACGCACTTTTATCATATAAATCTAAGAATTAGTAGTTAATCATCACCGTTTTTATCATATATTACTGTATCGTCCATGAATATCAGATTATTATCATCATTTTCTACTTCTGTAGCTGTCAATCACATTTTATCATCGTGTCATGCTTCAGTTTTGATTGCAGTAATACGGGTAAATAAATATGATAGATTGATATTGTTTGAAGCCTTTTCATTATCATTCCTAGTAATTGTTTTAAAATTGGCAGATATGGCAGTCTTCTCACGTTTCGCTTCTCTGATTTTTTATAGTTCCATATTGATCTGTCTCAACACTTGTTAGATCTTAATTATTTCGAGGATTTTCCTGTTCTTTACTTCCCATCATGATAATGCAGATTATCTTTACAGTTATAGGTTGAACGACATTGGAACGTATTTTGTCTGCATCACGGTTTTCAAAAGCATTTCAAATTATTATTGTTTATTGAAACTGAAATAAAACGTGACCGTCTCTTAGTACTTGTAGTTAAACCTATCACCGAAAATCAATTAATTAAATTACGCTCTTTAAAGAGAGTTATTAAAAAATTGTGATGACTGTCTCTGACCAGTGTTCATTTTGTTCTAGGTTTTTGTCAGCCCTACATTTTATCTTCACTCTCTTTAGTCATTGAGGTAAGCAAAGTTCTTCACGAGTTTCCTACAAATACCTTTTCATCTGCATTAACACTTTCGTCTACGTTTAATAGGTACTCGTTTGAAGAAATCACTTTCCTATTATCTTAAAATATTCCAGCCTCTATTGCGTCAACAAACGCGTTAAGATAAGAAAAGATTCACGCGATACATCAAATTACAATAAGCTTTCTATGCATCTGAATTTTAGATTTTTAGAGTTCCTCGTATGCGTTCCTTGCATCTTAAGCGGAGTTGCTGAAAATACAAAAAAAAAATACTGAAAATAAAACGACAAGTAACAGGCAAATTCAGATAATTACTGCTACATGTGTATAGCGTAAACGCGTGTGGATATAATAAGACCCTGCAGTGATTGTATTTTTGTATAAAACAGTAGATTGAGATTATTTAATAATCGCCGAAATATAACTACGCTGGGGTGTCTAAAATAATTTAATAAATTCATGTTTGCAACATGACGGCACGGTTGACGTAAACTGAGCGACTGCTGCCCTGCGTGACGCGGGCTCGATTCCCGTACGGAACAAATATTCGTATGACCTGCAGATAGTTGTTTCGAGCCTGGCTGTTTGTGTATGTGAGTTTATATCTTTGTAAACGCACCCACGACACAGGAGAAATTCCTAGTGCGGGGCAACGTTTTATTAAAGAAAAAGTATAACAATTTTTACATCCATGTTCTAAATTTTTGATGAAAAAATTGTCATTCCTAAATTATTGTCTCCGGGATACTGTACCTAATCTGACAGCCTCTCAGTAACTCATAACACTCCTAGATCAGAACACAGTAGCAAGCTTTTCCAAATTACGTCGGGGCGGGGTTCCAATCTCACAAGATGTAGCTTATACCAGTATTTTACACGTATCGACTCCCGTCTGACCTCAACGACCTAACTACTTACACCGGTAAATTCCATCGGCATAAATCGATGTACGGAACCATTAGAGCTTTTCTACACACCTTCAGCCGTATTCCCGTTCTTATCTCGTGATAGAGTGCGGCCCAGCTGAGCAATCTATCGTTATTGCTGTGTAATCTATTGATCAGCATTATAATTGTTTGATTTTAACTTCGAAGTCAATATTACAAAACATTTCTTTTAAGTTTCCGCTGTAGTCTTAGCCAATTGGTGAACGATTAAAAAATCTGATTGCGTTTTGTTTTTAGCGTTCCGTAACTAAATAGGAAAACCCGGAATTCCTATAGAATCACTTTTTTATACGTCTGTCTATCTGTGTCGTCTGTCAAGACCATCTCGGGAACGCGTGAAACTATCCAGTTGAAATCCTTACTAATACTATAAAAGCGAAAGTTAGTTTATTTGTTACGTCTTCACGCCTAAATGCCAAAACCGATTTTGATGAATTTTGGTACAGCGATAGTTGAGACCCTGGAGACAGATTTTTAGTGAGAAATGAGGGAGAAAGAAGTAAGAAAAGGGAACACTTAGCTTTGATTTTACAATAAATAAGGCGCAAGAGCAAAAACTACAGGTACCTGCAAATCCGCGAAGCCGCGGGCAAAAGTTAACCATGACCATGTATATGGTTAACCACCTAGTTAACCATATACTCAAGTTTGTGATTTCTTGAAACTGTGAAAAATCAAAAGTCTAGTCCACGCAATCAAAAGAAATTGCCATTTAAGTCGCAAATTTGTACGGAATCCTCGGTGCGCGACTCTCTCGCTTGTGGTCGGTTTTTTTTTTTAATATGACAGTCGATGTTTGTTGAATTCTTAATTCCGTTTAATATTGTGGTGGATTAAATTCGTATCTTCTTATTGCGTGTACCCTGGATCATTGCCAGAGCTTGCACTGCTTGAACAGATATCGGTCATTATTAAGAAATGATAGTTTCATTAATGAGGCTGATGACGGCTTGGCTTGAAAACGTCACCCAGCAAATACCAACTTGCTTTAAAATCACAATTGTTTTAGCAACTAGTTTTAAAAGTAGCTATTTTTCATCATTGTATACCAATATTTTTTTCCAATAAGTCAGGCCAGTCACAATTTAAACAGATGTGGCTATGTATCAGAATTTTACTAGAGAAAACTTTTTTTTTAGCAGGGTGAGAGTCAGACTTGCACTGACTAAAACTCACCTCTATTCCTTCTATTGCCCTTTATGTTCAAGGGCTGTGGTATCTGTTTCGAACAACCCGCAACCCCGGCAAGACAGATGAAGCAACTGACTTCCTCTTCGTAAAACAACGCCCATTGAAATAGGAGAGCTCACGGTATGGTTGTTTATTGATTTCGCGATACCTTTGGTATCAGTTTGGTTACTGTACCGTAAGAAAAAATCGACCAAGTGCGAGTCGGCCTCGCGCACTAAGGGTTCCGTACAATCCTTACTAATATTATAAAAGCGAAAGTGAGTTTGTTTATTTGTTTGTTACCTCTTCACGCTTTAATGGCTACACCGAATTGAAGAAAAAGAGAAAGAGGGAAGAAAAGGGAAAACTTAGCGTTGCTATTAGAAATCAATAAGGCACAAGGGGAACTGTGTTACCCCGAATTTAACGCAAGCGAAGCCACGGGCAAAAGCTGGTTATCTATAAAAAATACGTTTGTTGTATGATAGTCCGAGAGCCAGTAACAGATTTATATGACCAAGTTCCTCTCAAGTGATAATTAGTAAAACGCATCAGATAATCGAACTAAGAAGCCTCGTGAATGTCAGCTGAGGCTCGGTGGGGGGGATGAGCAGTTGTAACCTCCCAAGCTTGAAGAAAAAAAAAATTAATTCAGTCATTTCCTCTCGGCTAAAACTTTATCAAGTTATAGCTAACCCAATACCTCAACAAAAAAAATATGTCAGCTGGCTATAACATAGTGGATTGTACGTCAGCTGATGGCTAGATCTTGGGAAAAAAAATCTTCACTTTCAGTGATATCCTCTCGGCTCAAAAATTTACCAGATGATAGCTTATATGTAACTATTGATAAATATATACGTCAGCTGGCTGTATCTCGGTGGAAAAATCGTCAGCTGATACTTTGAAGGTCGTAACGTAGAAGTTAGCCAGAAGCATTTACTGACTATTTAAAGGCATCAGCTGACCAGGTTTCCCTCGACTTATTGCTAGCTGATTTTTTTTTATTTATCACAGTATTATATTTAAAATTAGCTCACAAATTTTCGTGTGGGAGGAAATGACGCCTCTTTAATTATTCTTGTTATTTTTAAAGATTTAAACAACACACGCTAGCATAGCATAAACATAAGGTATGCTTGGAGGAGGTTAGTTGTGCGCATGCTCGGGGTATGAAGACCCTTTTTTTGAGGGCATCGACCATGTTTTTAGAAGTAGAAAAGAAGGGGATTATTATACGTTTAGAATAGACGAGCAAACGTTGTCTGACGAAAAGAATATTCTGGAAACATTGTTGCATCTGTGAAAAATCGATCAAAATGTCGAATGTAACGCCTTTTTGCGTTTTTTGCAAAAAAACAAAATCTGCTTCTAATTTAAAATCGAACAGTGAAGAAAATCTTGTTAAGTGTAGTGCTATATTGAGTGTTCGAAAAACTAATAAACTCAGTGGACACGAGGCTGTACTTCCTACGGAAAAAAACAATTTTCAGCTGTATCACAGTGAGTGTTATAGACGATTTACGGCTTTGCCCCCAAAGTATCGCAAAATAATACCAGAAGACGCACCTACTGCAAGATTACAGTATGTATCAAAAAAAAAAAAAATTTTATTTGTTAGGTTACGATTTTTATAAGCATCATGAGTTTACCTGGTTCTTTGGAAGTCAGTTACCAACATCGATTGATGAAATAACTATCCAGCCCGAAAAGGTAACATTTTATTATCATATTAATTATATTATGCTAAAATACGCATTCTATTTTTTTTTTACAGATGATGACGATGAAAATATAACAGCAGACAGCTCTGACAGTGACTCGGACAATGAATCAGAGAGAGATGTTTGTGACTCAAGCCAAAGCGGAGCCGAAAATGATTAAATAACATTGTCATTTGAATTGTAATTTGTCATAATTTTTTTATAATAAATATTTTTTATCAAGTAACTAGTTGATTTATACTAAGCAAATTGATTATTGAAATATTGGAATATATCTAAAATTATATGATTATATACTTAGAAGTCTAAAAAATATTGATATGCAATATTTTTATCACCTCAACACTCATATTGGAGTGCAATGCCGAATAATTAAAAAGACGTCATTTCCTCCCACACGAAAATTTGTGAGCTGATTTTAAATATAATCCTTACTATCCTTACTACTATTATAAAAGCGAAAGTGAGTTTGTTTGTTTGTTACCTCTTCACGCTTTAATGGCTAAACCGATTGTAATGAATTTTGGTACATAGATAGTTGGGAACCAGGAGACGGACATAATTTTTATTTTAAAAAAGTAGGATGTGAGGGAGAAAGAGGGAAGAAAAGGGAAAACTTAGCGTTGCTATTAAAAATCAATAAGGCGCAAGGAGAACTGTGTTACCCCAAATTTAACGCGGGCGAAGCCGAGGGCGAAAGCTAGTACTGTGATAAATAAATAAAATCAGCTAGCAATAAGTCGAGGGAAACCTGGTCAGCTGATGCCTTTAAATAGCCAGTAAATGCTTCTGGCTAACTTCTACGTAACGACCTTCAAAGTATCAGCTGACGATTTTTCCACCGAGATACAGCCAGCTGACGTATATATTTATCAATAGTTACATATAAGCTATCATCTGGTAAATTTTTAGCCGAGAGGATATCACTGAAAGTGAAGATTTTTTTTCCATGATCTAGCCATCAGCTGACGTACAATCCACTATGTTATAGCCAGCTGACTTATTTTTTTTGTTGAGGTTTTGGGTTAGCTATAACTTGATAAAGTTTTAGCCGAGAGGAAATGAGTGAATTAATTTTTTTTTTCTTCAAGCGTGGGAGGTTACAACTACTCATCCCCCCCACTGCGCCGCAGCTGACGGTCATAGGGCTTTATGATGCTGTTGTCTGATGCGTATCGCCAATTATCTAACGAGAAGAAATAATTAACCAAATTTGCACCTGGCTCTCGTACTATGAGAGCTCCCTTAAATATTTATTTTATTCTGTTTTTTAGTATGACTGTATTGTTATAGCGGCAACAAAAATACATCATCTGTAAAAAATCAACTTTCTAACTATCACGGTTCATGAGATTCAGCCTGGTGAGTGGTGACAGTCGGACAGACAGAAGGACAGCGGAGTCTTAGTAATATGGTCCCGTTTTACCTTTTATATACGGAACCCTAAAAATACTATGTGTCTAAATATTTTTACAACAGACAGTTCAATGAACTTGTAACATAATTTCTTATTCGATGAATTAATCTCACGTTTCATCGAATCGAATACGCATTCGAATAATCTAAGAAAGGTCATTAGCATAAGGTTAATAATGTCTAAAGCACCGACTGGTTCCATATGGCTGATTTAATATTATTTCAATGACCTTGACATGCATACAAATGAAATATTTAAGGTCGCAACGATACATTATCGAGAACTAAATCGATATAATGCTGAATTATTCGATGTTTCTTTATCGATAAGTATTGGGGAAGTGTTAAAATCAATTTGCTGTTAAATCTGGGTGGTCGCAGTTAGGTGCGAATGCGTTTTTCAATATAGTTAATCAATCATAATGATTGGATGGGTACACACGGTATAGTACGAAGTGTCTGGAGGTTAAGAAAGTCTTTAAACTGACATGGTTACTTATATTATAATTAACACTTGAAACGGGATATTAACCATTTTTTTTAATAAACATAGCAAATGACTACTGATATTTTACGCAAAAACGACGAATTGAAAGCATTCAATTCAAATGTCAATTGAAAGATAGAATATATCTCTATGGGAAAAAAAAGTGTGTGTGTCAGCTCCGACGCACGACTGGAGTTTACTCCTTAAGAACGAGTATCTAACCATACGTAAAAAGACTTTATTCAACGGAAAAAAGATTAATATGATATGAAAATGTAAATTCACAAATTAATAAAAAAAAAATAGCAATATAAATACATCGACACTGATAAAAACAAACAAGCCCAATAACATATAGTATATAGGTATAGTCGCCTATACAGCATACCATATGTACGACTTAATACACTCACAGCCAAATTAGAAAGTTGCGCACTAAAGGTGCGCACCAAAAACGTGACACATTTTCTTTACTTTAGTAGGTTTTACCCCTCGGATTTTTCTCATACCGGGCGCTTTATATATGAAAATCGATTCTTAAGGAGTAAACTCCAAAAATCACAGATCAAATGTAGAAATACAAAAGATGACACTTGTGCAAAATATTCCAACGAGTGACAAATGACAATCAGCACATCTTAGTTCTGATCTAGTTTGTAGCCATTTGTTTATTTTTAATGAACTATATAGCAATTATTAATAAAAACGAACGAACGAATTTACATGCTCAATTTAGAAGGAATATGAAGTACTATCTTTTGTCTTTTAAGATCTGTAAGCACCATAATTTATTATATTTATTTAATGGCACAGACAAAAAATACCCTTAGAAAAGATCATACTCACAACATACGAAATAATAAGATGTTTTTACCACGCTACATTGACATTGATAAGAGGGGAGTGTGAATGGATGAAAAAATAACAATATTGCATAGACTTAAACGATAAACAAATAAGAATGAATTTAATAAACGCGGCTTTATCTCTGAAGAGGTGTCAGTTGACAATGACAGGCGACAGATAAACTATGACATTATTGAATAATTGCCACGCGCCCTTCTTGGATGCGAATAAGTACAGGGAGATTTCGAAATAACTCGATGCCGTTGCTGTTGTGAGTGAAAAAAATCTTATACAAATAAAATTCCTTTTTTATTTTGTCTATACCAAATATTTTTTGAACCAAAAATCTCATCAACCATTTATTTATCTATAAAATTCTTTTAGTGTTGGATAGTCTTCTAGTTTATTATAAACTAGCTGTTCCTCGCGGTTTCACCCACGCTGCTCAGCACCTATTGGTCGTAGCGTGATGTTATATAGCCTATAGCCTTCCTCAAGAAATGGACTATCCAACACTAAAAGAATTTTTCAATTCGAACCAGTACTTCCTGAGATTAGCGCGTTCAAACAAACAAACTCTTCAGCTTTATAATATTAGTATAGATAGAACGGCCGAGGCCGATTACACTATTTAAACATTTATAATTTACTAGCTTTTGCCCGCGGCTTCGCTCGCGTTAAATTCGGGGTAACACAGTTCCCCTTGTGCCTTATTGATTTATAATAGCAACGCTAAGTTTTCCCTTTCCTTCCCTCTTTCTCCGTCACATCCCACATTTTTTTAAAAAAAATATTAGCCTTTGTCCGGCTCCTGGTTCCCAACTATCTCTGCACCAAAATTCATCAAAATCGGTTTAACCATTAAAGCGTGAAGACGTAACAAACAAACAAACTCACTTTCGCTTTTATAATATTAGTAAGGATTAAATTAAGTCATTCGTTCTCCTCACAGAAATTCAAACATTCTTACCTTCGAATCATCCGCAAACATATCAAAACCTGTGTTAGAGTTCAAGAGAGATAGCCCCCCAGAGTCCTAGGAAAAGGCAACTTGGATCGTGAACTTAGCAAATAGCGTTCAGACGAAATTGCAAATTGAGTAAAGATTATATTAGAAGCCTTGAATCCGTCGTGATGGCCCACAGGTTAAGCGTTTCACCTCTCATGCATGAGGTTGTGGGTTCAATTTCGGGCAAGTAATAATGTGACATTTTCAATTCATATATACTTTTTATTTTTATCTTAGACGTCACAGATGTCGGTGAAGAAAAACATCGTGAGAAAACCTCGACTTATAATTAACTAGCTTCCGCCCGCGACTTCATGATCGAAAAAGAAATATCTTGCTCTCCCCTTTTCTTCCCTCTTTCTCCCTCTTTTCTCACTTTTTTTAGACTAGTCTCCAGCGTCCCAACTATCTCTGTACCAAAATTTTAGTCGTGAAGACGAAACAAACTTACTTTCGCTTTTATAATATTACTAGCATTCGCCTGCGGCTTCGCTCGCTTTAAATTTGGGGTAACACAGATCCCCTTGCCTGATTTGCAGGTACCTACTACCTATAGTTTGTGCCCTTGCGCCTTATTTATTGTAATAGCAATGCTAAGTTATCCCTTTTCTTCCCTCTTTCTCCCTCATTTAACACTTAAAAAACAATTATAGCCTATGCCTAGCCGTCTCCCAGCTATCCGAGTCCGAGTCCCAACTATCTCTGTACCAAAATTCATCAAAATCGGTTTAGCCATTTAGGCCTGAAGACGTAACAAACTAACAAACAAACTCACTTTCGCTTTTATAATATGAGTAAGGATATAAGTCTGAAATCGATAACCCGTCTTGAGCAAACGTGGTGATCAATGCTCGTGCATTCTTTGTATGCGAAGAAATCAGTAGGACAGTTATAGCCTGGTATTATTATACTATTAATGAAGAAGAACAAGAATACTCAGGTATTCTTCTTCTTCTATTTATTATTCAGTCATTGATAGATATTATTTGTAATTTATGTCAATACAAAAAAGACAGATGTTTTTGAAAATATTGACTTTAAACTAAATGACGATGAAGGGAACATTTTCACAGTAAGAAAAGGAATTTAAAAGTTTAGCTTTTAAATTCCTTTTCTTGACCCACATTAAAATCACTTGAGTTAAAACTTAGCACATTAAGTTACATACTTGGAAATGTTTATCTCAAAATTCAGAAACATACAGGAAAATAACTATAGAATACTCAGCGTAAACATATTCGTTTAATTTTATTAGATTTTTATAGAGGATTACTGCTTAAATATATTGTTATTGACTGTTAGGGCCTTTTAGTGTAGGGTTTTATTTTGTTGATTATGTGTCAGAAGCTTTACTTGAATGTCAAAACGCAATTTGTTTTTTTTTTTTTTAAATCACTTAGTCGTTAATTAGTTACAAACATTTGAACTCACATACACAAACAGCCAGACCCGAAACAACTATTTGTAGGTCATGCAAATATTTGTTCCTTGCGAGAATCGAACCCGCGACACGCAGCGCAGCATGTGGCAGCTGTGTCGTCATCAATAATCAATGTAGTGTGTGATGTAGAAAACGAGTGTCAATCCAGTAGTTGAACATATTAAAAAAAAAAAACAGAACATAAAGACCAAAAGAAATGGGATTTAATCAGTAAGGCTTTGACACTCCCCCCCCCCACTACGCCTAAAGTAGGGAAAATTTTATTATCAGAATTACCCATTCGTTAAAAAAACGTTTTGCATAAATACCACCCATCATTCATTATTTGGAAATACAGTAAACCCACTACCTGCAGCAAACATGCAGATCATCACACATACATAAAATACTAATGTTATTTGTTGAAAAGTTAACAATGAGTCGAGCCAGTATTACTTTCTTGTTAACATGTGTTACTGTAGTGCTCACGAGCCGGTTAAACTGGGTCATTGGAGTTTCACGGCACAAAAGATGCATAATGTAGCCTATTAGAATATTTTATACTGTCAAATGTGGATGCTTGGAGAAAATTAGACTGATCCTTCTATCATCTGTCTGGCTTCTTCCTACATATGCTGGGTTCGGCTTCCAATCTAACCGGATGCAGCTGTACCAGTATTTTACATGGAGCGACTGCCTCCATAATCCAGTTATTTCTTTGTAATACAATAACCCTTTGGTTAGACTGGTTGTCAGACTTTTGGGTCACTGAATATCTGTAACGACTGTCAAAAATCAAACGACTTATCGTGTTTTCCGAAGCACGGAGAAAACTCGGTATGTAATGGTCACCCATCCACAGAAAAACCCAGACGAGTGCGGCTTAACCTTAAGGTCGACCTGAGCAGCTATTATAATTGAGCCACAAGCTCCGATTCTTGTCTATAAGATACTAAAACATGATGTCAGTTCTAAAGACGCCCATGGACTTCTAACTTGGCTTTAAATGCTGTCAGAAATATCTCTCAGGCATATTTGGTTTCCTCATAATGATTTCCTTCACCAACGTAAGTGATAATTATCGTCTTGCCTTCTAGGTATAGGACGTTTCATTATCCGTTATCACAAATATGTTTAAATACGCCATCATCGATTCATCGCGCCATTTTTTCCATAGCCTGCTCCATCCATACACATTGGCGCAGTAAAGAGGACAAAATATTCTGTTCCTCCTCTCTCTCTCGACTCTGAATCTCCATTCAGTTTCTTTGATTCTTAAAATTCATTCTTAAGACCTTGATTCAGTCAGAATACCATAACTCATTCATAACAAATAACTGAACCTGGTGTTAAATCAAACTTTCTGCTAAATCAATAAAAAATCCTTAAAAATCGTGACCAGAATTCATAAATTCAATCCAAAATCCCTACAGATACTCAAGATGTTGGTGGACAAGATATTAATAAACTAATTTGCCTCCGTTGAGTCATGCGTCTCGCTTGGTATGATTGGCAAGTAGCCCTGATGTCTCCTACGGTTTGTCTATTTGCTATTAGGCCATTAAATTGACAGACCAGTATTGGCTAAGGAGTTACGGTTGAATGAAGATCGCCCATAAATAGTTGAGACGAGAAAATTTTGTATAAAACTAAAAAATAACACTACCTATATAAAAATTACTTCTTATAAAGAAAGTAATTCAAATTCACTTTTGTATGTAATTACAACCTAATTGACCATACATTACAAGAAAAGCAAAGTGTGGGATGTACCGCAATCGACCCTAAATGGCCAAATCAGACCGATATTCCGGCGCAGTACGAAAGAAACTTATGTCCAGTTGTGTATTGCAATAGACGTAGTTGTGTTTATGAAAAAACAAACGAATGCCCACGATCTAACGTAAGCCGATAATAGAACAAAAACTAATATGATACTACTAGGAAAAGACAAACATAATCCTGAACTAGACTGTTAGTACAAACAATTTGAGTAGCACAAGTAGGTAGTTATGTAAGTGACGAAATAGAATAATTCAACCAAAACGTGAAGGAGGGTCGTTAAATTTATCGCGAATGCCGATATGTGACCATTTGCGAGTTGGCGACGTTTAAGAGGCACGCGTATGGTTAACTGCATAACACTTCGGAAGCGGTATATACGTACCCCACTATTTGTTTGTCATAACTTGGATTCGGTATAGTTGTGAAATATGTATTTAGGTCTTAAAGAGAATGGCTAGTTGACACTGTTGTTAACGTTAAAGAAATGTTGGTTTCTGGAATCTTTCCCTATTTAATGATGAAATTTTTTTCCGAAGTGAAAAAACGTATAAATACTAAAAGGAAAACCTCATTCCTTAAAAGGGAGGCATATAGAACCAGATAAAATGACTTTTTTAATAGTTTAATATAACATAGTACAAGAAAAGATGTTCGTCCCTCGTATACACAAAAACAATTGTATAAAGTTAATACAGAACGGGCCCACTAGAACAATAAATAATAATAAATATCTTGGGACAACTCACACACGGCTATCTGATCCCTAGCTAAGCAGAGCTTGTGTTATGGTAACCAGACAACTGATATACATACTTATATAATTTATAAATACATACATATTACAGATAAATCACACCCAGACACAGAACAAACAATCATGCTCATCACACAAAGTTTGTCCTGGGTGGGAATCGAACCCACGACCTCCGGCTCAGCCGTCAGGGCCAATAAGCACTAGACCAACAGGCCCGTCAAACCATATAATAGACCACTGCAAACTGAAAATTCCCTCAGATTGCAAGAAAGAGCTTCACGGAACAACCAGAAATGTCGGGCCATGTCAATAGATCAAAGCTAGTCGACCATCTATAACGGGAACTGTGCAGCTGCCAAAACTTTTGCTAAAAAATGAGGGACAAAAATAGTACGTACTTCTAATTACCGAAGTTTAGTTTCCCTTCGCGTATTTCTGGCTAAGACGTAACAGGGTCAATGAACTCACGTTATCTTAAGTATTAGTAAAGGGTTTAATGTTTCTTGGAAAATGAGAAAATGTGCTTTCCGATAACTAAAAACTGAAGGTCTAGAAACTGTGAGTCTAACCTGAGAAAGATGACCACTTCGTTACTAAGGTCAAGTCACTAGTCGAAAGCATGAATTTATGGAATTCTAGAAAAATCTATGGCACGAAAGTTAACATTAAGGTAGTCGAAGAGGATTGTAAAGATGATAAGTAAAAGGAGAAGGATGAATAATGATCAATTATATATGAAGAGGGCTGAATAGATTATGAGCTGTAGAGAAGATTGCAAAGTTTAAAATGGAGCCCATACTATCTATTATTGTCCATGACATTGACCTAGTGCAGTTATTGGTATGAGTTCAGTTTATAAACCAGTATATAATCAATATAACAGTCATCACACACAGCAACAGTATTGCATGTACAAACACGTAATAGTGTCCCTATGACCAATAGAATAAATTATGTTTTATAGTTAACAAAATGAAAAAGGGAGAAATGGTTGTTTCTTTAATGCAGAACAATCGTGGCCTTTGAAATGTTTTAAGTTGGGCAGAGGTTGAAGACTAAAAACACAGAGCTGCAATTATGTACACTGAGAAAAACGGTTAAAAAAAGAATAATTCGAACAGCACACTTGACCTGTATCTAAGTCGCAAGACTCAATTCGAAATCCCACCAATAAAACTCAAATACACACTAAGATCCTAAAAAACAGGTTACGAATCAAAATAGACGGCGGACGTTAGACCGAAAACCAGAAGTGGTAGCGACAACGGACAATGCATAACTTCGGTCTGAGTACAGAATTAGCATCGATATTTTGCGTGCGAGCAGCATCGGGACCACAAACACGTCAAGAACAGAGAATCCATTCAACACAAAATTTACTACGACGCAAAGAAACACGCGACTGACATAACAAAGAAAATCCGAATGCTCACGCTGTAACGCACGGTTTTAAACGGCATTGAGAAGTCTGTCTGCTTTGATGTGTGATTAATATTTTAATGATGCTTCTGTTATTTTTTTTACTATGTTCGGTACTATTCTAGAGTAGATCATGAGTTCAACCTCCCTTGGTGCGGTTCATTGAGTAAAACATTTGTTATGCAACTTTTAGCGCCTGTTGACTACTTACTGAATATAATCCACTTGTGGATCTTTAGTATCATTCAGGTTTTTTGTTGAAGTTTTAACATTTTGAGGTTGAATTCAAGTTGTTTTGGCTGGTTTTCTTTTTATATTAAGTGGCTGGTTGTACGTATGTTTGCTATTTAGTTTTTTTTTTCTTTTTAATTGTTTGATGGTGCTTGTTTTCAAGGACGACTGTGAAATTTGTTATGATGTGTTCATTCTACTGTTATTTTTGACGAGCTCAGTGGGTTGGTATTAGTTGATTTTCAATATATATACGATTATATCTACGACTTTACTTAGACTGAAAGCAAATATATAAAAAACTATATATATACATATAGCAACAGCTTTTCACTCGATGCATATGCACGTAAACAAGGAGGAAGGAGGAGGGAAGGAGGAGTGAAAAGAAAGAGTGTGTGAGAAATTGTTGTAGATCTGTCCGACTTATGTCCGAAATGGCTGGGCCGATTTTGACAGGACTTTTACTTTCAGAAAGCTGAACGTTATAAGAATTAACGTAGGCTACTTTTACTTTATATAAAGATATCGGGTTCCGTGAAATAAAAACAATGATGTGGTTAACGAAATCGGATTGAAATCAGAAACATATAAAATTTTATAATAATTTCACAAGCTCTTGGATAACAGTTAATCTATACTAATATTATAAAAGCGAAAGTGAGTTTGTTTGTTTGTTACGTCTTCACGCCTATATGGCTAACCCGATTTTTATGAATTTTGGTACAGAGCAATTTTTTTAAAGTGAGATAAGAGGGAGAAAGAGAGAAGAAAATAGAAAACTTAGCTTTGCTATTACAATAGATAAGGCGCAAGGGCAAAAACTACAGGTAGCAGGTACCTGCAAATCAGGAAAAGGGAACTGTGTTAACCCAAAGTTAACGCGAGCGAAGCCGCGGGCAAAAGCTAGTAATTCATAAATTCCAGTTTTTATATTTTCTTTGGTGATATCGTGTAGATACTGATTTTTCGCTCTAATAAAAATCTATAGTATTTATAAGATTATAATACTTGTACCATAATACTTGTATAAAATCTTCGTGGGCGTTGAGCTAGACTTCACACATGCTTTAAATAATAGATAAACTAATAAACTACGCTGAAACTAAAAAAAAACAGATCTTCAGGAATTGTTACTAGGAATGCTAGATCGTCTAGGCTTAAAATATTTGACAATTAGACGATGGATTTTCATATGCTTTTTCAAATCAAAAGGTTGATGACCTTAAGATGAGAAGTTCTTAAGAGACCTAGGTTTCTATTAATGCAATTGCTCAAGCAATGTTCATATTGCTATAGGAACATCGTTACATCACGCCTTGTAATTCCCAAAGGGTTATGCAGAGTTGTATCTAACAAGTACATCCATATTTTGCCAGATATGTTTAAGTGTTACGTAATAAGGAGCCAGTCTAGTGCCAGCAAGCAGGCACAAAATATGAGAAAAAACCAATAAGAATTTGCTTGACCGGAGGACCTTATGCTAGCCAACCGAAACGGCCCCGGAACACAAAGGGGTTTGTGTTCCGGGAGGGGAGAGAGAGAGAGAGAAGAAACATGGATGGGTTTTATTGAGCACTAGTCTGACATTACCATGCCAGAGCAGGAGAAGTAATTTAAAGATAATCCTTTAAAAAAAAGAGGCTCATCAGTCACGCTTACAAATAGACCAACAAAAAGCTATAGGGGCTGGTTCAAACCAGATTTAAATAAAATATGTCAAGATTTTTCGTTGTCCCATAATAAATAGGCGTTGATTCTAAGTTTTCCGATTCTATGAATAGCGTCACATCCATTACAGAAACTAATTTTTTTAAGAGAAATAGAACTCTTAGTTACGGGTTTAAGGTCTGTTATCACTATTCGTCTAAGTGTAACACATTTGGTGCAGATTGCAACTGCAAACAATCCTGACAGGTGCATCCATCATCTGATAACCCGTTTCCCACACACTTTAAGATAAGGAAATAATTTATACATGCAATCAAAATGTTTACACCTACATTTAATTTTTACACCTATTCTGGCAAGATAATTAATTATAATAATTATGAATTTAGATTACCTATTTAACTTACTTAAATATTTTTTTTTACAAAATGTAATTTAATATTTGATAGCAATCAGTGAAATAATCTGGCAACATAATCTCAGCGATAAAGTTTCGTAGAAAGCAAAGTTTAATGCACTTAGAAGTAGGTATTTTATTAATACTGGTTGTAACATCACAATGTTACTTATGTAAATGTTATTGAAAACTCATAATTATGTAAAGGCGGAACAAACCGGCCGCGGCACTGACTTCTCCGGAGTACTCCGGTCAGGTGTCAGCGGCTAATTAGCAAACCCCGGAAACACACAAATTGTCCCTGGCGGTTTGGCCCCACCTTTACAGAATAAATAATAATAAATATAACAGCCTTAATCACCGATTGTTTGGAGCCAGCCCCCGACACCGGTGATTTATTTTTTTTGTATTTAAAAATGTGTCAAAAACATGCTTTTTCGTATGAACTTCATTCTCAGCAAAATCGCCATTTTTTTTAAATGTATAATGTCATGATTTCCCAATGACGCGTTCAATAACGCACAGTGACGCCATTAGACCAATTTTGCATACAAGTTTAGTGTATTCTTCTTCTTTTCGTGTAAATACGGAAACCTGAAAGCGAGTCAAACACAACTTGTGTGTTAAAAATAAGATCAAAATAAGAAACCCTTGAACGATATTTAATACACATCTAGAATGCTAAACAATGCACTAAGCTAGCTAGTTAGAACGGACCTAGATTTTTTGTCTAGATTTTTGCGAGGTTGTAGACCCTGTTGACATACTCAGTTCTTATTGCTTAATCATTGAAGATGTAGTAGTAAATACTACGAGCGAGATAACTGTTGGAATTGATGAGTAATGCATTTGTAGTTTTTGAATATAAGATCCGGTTCTAACGTTGCTATCGGGAAAAACGAGCTTTGCGTCAAGCATAAAATTGAAATACAAACAAATGGCATTAAGAAATCCGTTTTAGAAGAAGCGTTGTTTTTTTATAATAAATTAATATAAACCCGTATCTTTTCAAATAAAACGGAGCTCCTTGTCATCATACTTTTTAGAATTTGGCTACTCATGTATTTAATTGGCATATTTCGTCCCACTACTGGGCAAAGGCCTCCCCAATTCCTTTCAAACTCTCTCAGTATTTGGCCTTCTCTGACCAAACAGGCATGAACGAGTCGAAATTATACTAGTACTGTTAAATATACGATAATGCTTTGAAGATAACATAAACAACAAAACAAAAAAAATACAAACAAATTTAATTTACGACAGAATTTGTTTTGCTAACCATGCTTTTAAGTGACAGTTGACAGATAGAAGGCATTGACGTCATAACATGGCTAGAAGTATACTGAACCGGCCCAAAACATAGCTACAAGATTAGCACTATCATATTTATAGTAAAAAGAAAACCTAATCGTCGAAGAATTTCGCACTTGGACGGCCGTGATCCAAGCAGGTGTTAACTTAAACAAACCGTACAGAAACGTCAAACAAAACACTATCGGTGGTAAAAATAAACTAAAACAACGTTACGAAACGGTTCCCGACGCAGTCTTCTTCAAATAGTAATATTTAAAAGAGTGTCGATTCATATTTGAAATGAGGTCCCTGGCACAGAAGGCATTGCGGACGACTCTTTAGAAGAAGGCGAAACGGGCAAAAACAAACAACCAGTTAGTAGTCCACACCGATCGAAAGACATGGTGCAATTTAACATCAACAGTAATTTTCAATAAAAGCCATCTGTAGAATTTATCTCATATGACATTATATAACATTCAAATGTGACGACAACAAGAACAAGATCATCCTCATGCCAGTAAAGAATAATTGAGAATAAGCCCAGAAATAGAACAGCTGCGTTAGAAATTCTAATACCTACATGTACATCTAGGTGCAAGGTCAATAATGGAAATACTCGCACTTTGAAAATCAATCTTACTGCCACCATGTAAAGGCGCTATTTATATCAAATCGCAACCACTATCATCGGGAGTACAATAGTAAATTAGAGCACGCGGTTTTAATACAGTTTTTTTTATTATCATGCTCATTAGTCCACAAATTGTCTCAATAAACTTCTATAGAACGTGTCACATTTCAAATAAATATAATTGTAGTTTATAAGTGCATTGCACTAGCTAGACAAGAGTGATAACTAATAGTCCTAATTTTTGCCAATTTAGTGCGTGGCCAAGTGTTTCAAATGCCTTAGTTAAAACTCTTTGCTATTGCCACTTAATTTTAGTGTCGTTATAAAATATTATGTCCTAAATGTTTTACAGATGTTTCTAGTCTGCTATATTAGATACTAGTTATTTCAATAGACCTTCTGAATCCCACGGGAATTAGCGTCGTCTTGATACGTTGGTGTCATCTATCAGTCTTTATTAAGACTTCTTGAAATGTGGTTCATTGTCAAGTATATTGGCTGTTGAAACATACAATTTCAAATGAATAGCATAACGTTGATAAACATCTTTTTTCTTCCTTCAATTATTTTTCCCATTAAATTTATAGAATTCGTTTCCCTTGCCTTCCCACCAAAAATATATTTGTGTCCATTTTAACAGATTTAGAAAAATTCATAGTTTGTTAGTCTTCCGGATTGGTGACATTCCTACCAAAAAAAATGGCTGATCAAAGATTTATGTTTCTACTTTCATTTCACGATCTGTGATAGAATTAAATCACACTGACGTTAAAAATGTACAAAAATAACTAACAGTTGTAAAGGTCAACGGAATAACACTATCGACGTTCATTCTAATGACTGAAATACGAGTCATGAATATTAAACAGATGTATTTAATTTACCTGTAACATCGTAAAAAAATGTTTTACTCAATTCATACTTTGTCCGAATGAAGATTTCTGGAAACATTTATTGAATAAACCGTTCATCTATTGGTCTTATAGACTTTAGAATTAGAATTATCAATATTATCTTTCCAATAATTATTGCTGTGCGTCATTCATTATTAGTATCAAATTTATCAATGATAGTACTTCGACATACAAATCAAATATTTTAAATTGCATCCTGAACTATACCATCTTCTAAATCCATCTTAATGTCAGCCCTGAAATTAAAATTATTATTAACTATGATTGAAATGCCACTGCCAGAAACTGTCGGCTGCAGGGAGTTTATAGCATTCTTTATTTGGTCGCTTGGGACAAGATAAATTGGCTTGTAAACGTCTTTAGAAAACCTTGCATTATTTAGATATCATAATAAATCTTGCCGAAGAAAACTAACGATGTCGAACTTCGCTATGCACTCAAACGTCCCATGATATACATTCATCTATAAATTGAAATTCATCTTTGTTAAAGAAAATCACTGTCGATTTAAGTGTTATTCAAATTAGCTGATATATAACGAGTTTTGATTGAAATGCTTTTAGTATTTTTTATTTATTTAGTTCTTTTGAGTGTTTTATTGATATTCAAATATTGTTTACTCTCATAACTGGATAGTTAGTACGCGTGATTTGATGTGCAGTTTTGGAATTGGCGTCTTCGCATGAAAGTCGTAACTTTTCATAATAACCATTTTTGTTATATAAGTTTTTAAATTGATAAGGTTACTAACATTATCACTAACATTTAAAGCGGGAAATTTACTATGGTCATTATTTAAGCGTATTAAAAAGAGAATAGATTATTTTGTCTGCTCATAAACACCAACTCGTAATAACTTCCGTTTATACGAGCTACGAGATCACGGCGCTTGCTACAGTGCTGAAATATCGGGAACCGAATATAAATAATAAACATAGTAAATATTCCGTTCCAAGTATCAATGATTGCTTTATATTATCAGTAGCTAGACTTGTTTCAAAACGTAGTAAAGCTGTTTAAAAATACGGACCACAAATATTTTCTTTCATTCAGTTGAGTTTTAAATAACTTTGATATATTCTTGAAATGAAATCTTCTTTGTTCTTGAACTTAAATACCCTGAGGAAACTAACTTATAAACTAAGCCAAAAAAATCCTCTTTAAAGCTTAGAACTGATAATGTACCTAAGAGACTGACTACCACTTTTTATGGCACCGCTTAGTCTCAGACCAAGGTGAAACCAAGGCCCTGGATCACAGAAATATCTTCTGTAGCTTTCAACCCCAAATTCAAATAAAAGTGAACAAAATGGAATGACTTAGTTTACCAAATAATTTCGGTTGTGTCCGTGAACAGTAATATAAAACTATACAAATAAAGTTATCCCTTGTTTACTAGTTTGTATTTATCTGGCCATCCTTAATGCAAGCTATAAGAAAGCAAGTTTATTCTGCTAATAGTTGCTAGGGAGTTTTCGGTTGCCGGTCGTATAGGGCTGTCAATGTGGACCAAGGTTCGAAGTGATAATTATGTTGATATATACAGAATCAATGTGACTTGATGTGTATCCAAATGCGGTTTGCCGCTTCAGCGTGTATCCGAACGCATCAAGTGTAGACTTCAAAAAAGGTAACAATTTTTTTTTTAACGAACGGTTCTTATTTATGTTTCTGTACATAAGTGTTTGTTTCAAATTCTTACTATTTCACTACCAGGATTATCGATTACTATAACCAAACCACTTTTGTCTCAAATAAAGTTCTTGTTTTAGACAAAACTGGTTTGAGACAAAAAATCAAAAATCAGCTTAGAGTTTTTAAAAATTCTGTCGCTCTATGTTAAATACTGGTCATCAGTTGCATCCGGTTAGACTGGAAGCCAACGCAGATGATGGCGAAATTAGTCGATTAAGAGAATTAATAGAAATACGTAAATGAAATATGTACGATACAGAAATATGAACAATATCTTTTGACGCATACATTGTTGGTTATCATTTGTTGATCATGCGTACGCGTCGTCGATTTGGGAACAGACTATAAACCTACATTAAATATTACAGACTGATAAGAACGATTTGTATTTTTTGTTGTTCGAAGATATTATCTTTCTTTATCTTAGAAATCAACAACGCAATGTAGCTCGTAGGTATTAGTAGAACGGCATTTATAAAAATGGTTTACTCTTCAATCTTAGATACAAATTTGACTAAATCCTCAGGAAATCATCAAATAACTTCTCCCACTCTGGGCGGAACAGAAGGAAACCCATCCATGTTCCTTCTTTTGCCCTTCGTATTCCAAGACTGTGGTATCTCTTTCGAACAACCCGAAACCCCGGTAGGCAGTGGGCTTGGTAGGCCCCTCTGCTTTGCCGACACCTCTTTAAAGTGCGCGTGGAACACAAACACGCCATTGACACGGCCTGTCGTCAATAGACGGACGGTCGGTGAGCTACCCATTGCTCACCGTTCACAGGCCCGTATCTACGGTGGCCGAGAGTCATCTCGCGGCACCTGGCGCCTGGGTCGTCTCTCATTAGACGGACGGACGGTGAGTTGCCAATTGCTCACCGTCCACACACCTTACAAGCCTACCTACTTCATCAATGGTCTCACAAATAAATCAAATCCCGATATAACACTATTTCCTACATTAAACTTAATGAAATGCTTAATTTTTATAGCTTTACCAACCCTAACTAAGCGATGAAACGCATCTTCACTTAGCTAAGCGCAACCATTAACATCAAGTTTAGTTTAACGAGTTACCGTTGACATCGTAACTATAAACGAATAGTTTACTATGTGAGACACTGAAAACAATAAAAATGGTGACAAACGCTTTTTGAATTAATTCTCTGACTAATACTAAGCAGCGTTTATTGTAATTTTAGTTGCTTGTGAGATATTTATTATAGACTGGCTAAATATAGGAGTACTGTTAGGTACCACCGCCCATTTTCTTTCTTTTGAGCACAAGGTGCAAAAAATGAAACATGAATGGGTTTTAGTTAGTCCGTTATTTGATGACTTCCCATCCGCCAAAAAAGAAAAAAACTGGCCAAGAGGGAGTTAGACTAGCGCACTGAGGGTTCCGTACAATCTTACGACATAAACGGCCATATTTTTTGACTGCTCAGACTTAGACGGTTATTTTTTACAGAGCACAAAAGGACCACATATCTGAGGTTTTAATTTCAATTCAATACCTTCAGGCGTTCGTACGAACGGAGGCGGTTGATGATGACGTTGTGATGGATCTGAATGTTGATGGACGGAGAGCGAGAGGAAGGCCAAAGAAAAGATGGATGGATTGTGTAAGGAATGATATGAAGGAGAAAGAAGTAAATGATGCCGTGACGTTTGATAGGGGAGAATGGAAGAAGAAAACGTGTTGCGCCGACCCCAAATAGAATGAGACAAGGGCAGAAAAATGATGATGACCTTCAGGCGTTACCGAGATAAAGGGAGGACAGACAGGCAGATAGACAGACGGACAACAAAGTGATCCAATAAAGATTCCGTTTGTTGAATACTGATGAAGTAATAAAATACAACCAAGACTAAATTCTTTCTGCTCCCACAGCGATTACAAAAGTGATAGTAATTGTAGATGAATCTTCTATGAATGTTTCATTTCGTAATATAAAGGGCTACAGCAGATTGGTAAAAGATTTCGTTTTACTACTGTACAGTTAGAAATGTCATAATGTTTAGTAATTGTGTGTAATAAAATAACTACGTTGTGAGTTGTGAAACAAAATGTCGGCACGTACGTATGTTTGAACTTAACTAACGTGGAGGTACATGTTTTAGTTTTAATTGGTTGAGAACTGCAACGGGCTTTTTTCTGACGAGAAACAGGGTATTTTTCAGGGTCAAAGTAATCCTTACTAATATTATAAAAGTGAAAGTGAGTTTACGTCTTCACGCCTAAATGGCAAAACCGATTTTGATAAATTTTGGTACAAAGATAGTTGAGACCTTGGAGACGGACATATGCTATTTGAGAAATGAGGGAGAAAGAAACGATAACAGGCAACGTTTTTTTTTAAATGAAACTACTAAAAAAAGCGTGTTAAAAATATTGAGACTTCACCAACGGGTCATCGTTGAACAAAACAAACGGAATGCTATAATTATACATGTACAAAAGTGCCTTGCAGTACACTTTGTATGCACAATAGTACACCACACGAGGTGTCAAGTACATTAATCAATAACAAAATTAACTGATAGCAAAACGCAGTAATAAAACAATTACGTTCGGTCCAAGACACGTCGGGCATGCCAATTAGGTAGCTGTCGACACGTTGTAGATGATAACGCAACTTGACTTGTGGGAAAGGGCTGCTATTGTCCTTTGGAATAATGTCTTCATTTATATATTCACTATGTTAAGTAACACATCTTTGTAGTACATGACTTTGAATCTAGTACTTGTTAATTTGAATTAAAGATATGTAAACTTTTTCGTTTTTTAAATAAATGTTTCCCTACACTACGAATTTCTCTTGTATAATCTATACTAATATTATAAAGCTGAAGAGTTTGTTTGTTTGTTTGAACGCGCTAATCTCAGGGACTACTGGTTGGAATTGGAAAATTCTTTTAGTGTTAGATAGTCCATTTATTGAGGAAGGCTATAGGCTATATAACATCACGCTACGACCAACAGATGCTGAGCAGCGTGGGTGAAACCGTGTGGAACAGCTAGTATTTGTATAATAGTTTAGAATAGCTTGACCTGCCGTCGTGTGTACATGTATATATTTTCCGCTTACACTTTTGTTCGAAATATGCTCATTGTTTTTAAAATCACTCTGAGCATTTTTTTTAAATCGTTGCCCCACACTAGGAATTTCTCCTGTATCGTGTGCTCATTTAGAAACACATAAAAACATACAACAACCAGACACGGAACAATTACCATACATATATTTCAAGGTCATACAAATATTTTTTCTGTGCGGGGATCGAATCCGCGACACGCAGTGCAGCAGGCAATCGCTCAGCCACTGCACCAATTGTGCCGTCAAATGAATGTTTAGCTGTCTCGGAAGGCTCGTTATATCTGCCTGGTCTTTCCGATGCTGACTATACTTTCAGATCGCTTTTCAAGCTGACAGTATGAGATTTATTCCTTCTGAGTGGGAGATATAAAATGAATTTCTCTAAACGTTTTTCTTTTCACAATTCAATAAATTTTACAACAAACACATAACGAACTAACTATACAGACCTAAAATAATGATAAATGTTAAGAAAAGTCAATAAGGAGAGAAAACACGAAACGCCTGAAGGAAGGTTTTTATCTAAAACGGACTAATATACAAACATTCAAGCTGTTTCAACACTGTTTCTATCTTAGATTCTTCTACTTCGTTTTAACCAGATCATATTCCCTCACAGAAAGTGAATACTTCGATCCTTATTACACAACCTGATTTTTCAACTTTGAACCCAAACATTGTAATTTAAGGTAAACGCAAGCGTACGTTTCGCATCAAACGAAAACTTTATCCTTGATTTATATATATATATATCCTGTCTGATTTGGCGCGGAAAGTGTGCGAGGTTTAATAGTACTAACAAAATTCGATTATTTGCGCTCCTTCGCTTCCTTCGGCTCTAATACGTTTACCTTTATATACCCATTTAAAATTGCATAACATCCTAATTAACACCTTACTAAATATAGACCTAAATATACAATTAATAATTCACACACAAAACGCAAACGTAAAGCGATGCAATTCTGATGTATTTAAATAAAACGACCATTTAATCTTAGCATTTGCATTTAATTGACACCAAGTAGATTTATTGTCTTAAGATTGTATCAATATTAAAAACAAGGAGCATGAAAACGAGTTTTAGAACACCGTGTTCTATTGATGATTAGAACAACAGATTTAATTTAAAAAACTAAACTGGAAGCTCAGTTTCTGATGCAAACAGATATTGAAATTTCAGTAAACACATAAATGAGGATAATGTCGTGAGGCAAATTTTGAGTGTGAACGTGAATGGGTAAAAGAGTAGAGAATGACCAAAAAACTGCATGGATTGTGTGATGATATGTCAAAAAAGGAGGTTTTTGATCAGATGATGATAATAGACAAGTGTGGAAGAAGAAGGAGGAAAGAAGCAGAGGAATTGTTACTAAATCAAGAAATGGTATTCTTAAACGTCAATATAGATTCAAATGAAGTTGACAGTATGTTGAAAAATGAAATCGTTGTCAAATTAGAATCACCTGAAATTTAAAAGTCTAGGAGTCTTTAAAACCAGCAAACTTGTGATTTATATCAGGATAAGGTACACTAAAGACAATACAAATTGTTTTTAAATATGAAATCATTGTAGTTTTAAATGAGATATCTAAAAGATTGAAACTGAATCAAGTATAAATGCAGTAACATTAGAATTTATATTAATAGATACATCTACTCCACTCATTCAAATCGATTCCATTTGTATATCGCCGACAAAAACGTTTACATAAAAAGATATTAAAGATTTGACTAATCATTTTATCTCGAATCAAATCTATAAAGAAAGCAATTAATAAGTGCCTTATTAATAAACCAACATATCAATTAGCGACAAAGGGGGCTCGAGTTTCTTAAGTTTTCTCCCTAACTAACGTATCTTAGAAATCGTAGAGGCATATATAGATAGTAATCAGAAGTTGTAGACAAGTCTTAAAGTTATAGTCGATTAAACTGAAATTATGAACCTGCCTGTTGTTCCAGATGATGAAATAGGTAAAGTTTTAAATGGGCATACAACTAGTACTGCTAGTATGCTGCTACGCAAACTCTGGAACTGGTGAAAGGGATGTTTTGGGAAATGTTTTGTCATTTTGACAAAAATAGTTGTGGAAAATCAAGAGAAAACGTATTTTTTTAAGAAAGTAAGTACTCAATGAAACGGAAAGTATCAGAGTGGACAATTTGGATGATTAAACTGATTCTTCAAGTGTAAGGTCATCATTAAATCTACCAGAGTAGCTAAAAAATGAAAATCATTGTACATTGCCATAATAAAAAAAAATACGATAATTATAAAGGCTGTTGACCACTTTTGGCAGGTATAAGCAATGAAGCAGTTATTAAAAAAAAAAAACAATTTAATACCTCAACCATTTGGCATGCTGGCAAAAAATGTTTTCCGGTTTATATATATTGATTATTATAATAACAGCATTTCTAATTGCTATACGAATGCTTTCGAATAAATAAGTTATACCTAAAGAAACGAGTTACCAGGCAAATAGGTCAGGAGATTAACTAGCTTTTGTTAAAGTTAGTTTAGTTTTGTACAACCGATTCTAGGTTGAACTGATAACGAACTAGAAACACCTTGAAAATGTTGTTATAATTGCGCTCTTCAACATTCTATAGTTCTAGACATTCCATGGAATATTGATTTGGAATTGGATACTAAGATTTATGATCAAGTAATGTTTGAAGGAAGTATAGATGACAGAGAACATACAATTTTACATTATACTGAAACGCCTGGACTAGCTATTTTAAATTATCATTTCCTACAATGATAATTTAAAATCCACGTATGAGGCGGTTTAAGAGAAAAACGTCAAATTGTAAAAATCACGTGTCAAATTAGGTAAAGAAAATGAATGTTCAGCGGCTAATTGAATTTGCTAATGTGAATATATTTTTAAATCTTCAATCTAACCACTTACACAAAAACAGCTTATTTGTTAAAAATAATGTCTCTTCTATTTACGTTTGTTTTTGTTTTTGCTGATATTATAATGACTATTTAAATGTTGTCTTTAATTTGAGGGGACTTCATAAACGCGTCGTATCTGACACAGATAAAGTTTAATATTCCAAATAACTTAGTCACTTAGAAATACTATTTATTTATGTGTTAACAACAAAATCAAACAACACATTGCTATCTTGCGAAGCTCTCTCAAACAACTATAAAGATGAATATAAAATCCGTCAAATCATAAACCTGATCTAACGTAGGCATTTGATAGACTTGGCCATTTCGACGTGTTTTCCAAATTTTTAATTTATTTTAAAAAAAGCTTTTACACAGAGTTCCCCTTTCCTGATTTACAGTTACCTGTAGTTTTTGCCCTTGCGCCTTATTTATTGTAATAGCAATGCTAAGTTTTCCTTTTTCTTTCCTCTTTAGGAGAAAGAGGGAGGAAAAAGGAAATCATATCATATCTCAATTTCGCTTTCGCTTTTATGATATTAGTAAGGAAGTAAGGATATTTAAAATTTGAATTAGTTCACCGCCTTCTGAAGACGTCGTGGTAGACCTTATTGAAGATGGTGGAACAAGCTAGACAAAACCAATAACTAGTGGTACACAGAGCCTTTGCCAAAGAGTGGTATGACGCCGGGTAGCAGTAATTATTATCAGGTTACGAATGAAATCAAAACGATGCATATTACAGGGCTTTTTAGTGATTGATGGAAATTGTCTACGTGGGTTTAGAATGATGTGCGGAAATCGTGGTGACCATCTTAGCGTCGGTGTTCCTTCCAACTTGTATGTAATGTTATGTTATAGAAACAACGCAATTGTATATGTAAGTCAAGGTCAATAAAGTCTATACTCAATTAACAACAAGCAACTTCTAAATAAATTCATATAAAATGATACAAATGTTATTTTAGCTTTCGGTTCCAAGCCAAACGTTGAATCGTTTAAGGATATTTTTATCGAAAATAAGCCTTAATGACAACTGTCATTTTACCGTCCGGTACGGTACAAATGTAATTTTACGGTTTAACTTTAAGCTAGAATGAAATGCATGGTCAGTTAATCTTTTTAACACGCTTATATTAGCTTCACTTGTAACTATATATGTATGTAAGAAAATCTTGGAATCTTAATTTGACCCACTTCCCGGTCTTCGATTATGATGAAATTTTGCACAAGCTCTGAGTTCTGATGACAATGCATGACTAGCAATACGAAAACGGCATTACAAATCCAAGATGGCGGACAGGCTATTTGAAATGCACCCCCATGATATGGATATCAAATGAAATGGTTTGTGTCAGGAATACAAAAAAATTGTCACGTGACTTAAAAAAAGCGTGTTTTTATAAATAATTTTATTACTTATGTTGTTCTGACTACAAGTGATAATTCCACACACTTATCCACACCTAACAACAGATTTCTTTAATTCAACTTCGCGAAACCGAAAATTAGAAACCGGTTCCACCAATAAATCATCCTATTCGTCCGTTACTCTGGCCTCGTCTACCGTATGTCTACTCAAACGACTACCGAACGTCAAAATTTACATATGTCAAATACATTGCTGTTTTAAATCCAAATGACATTTAAGTGCTGCAAAAAAAACGTGACGTGTATTGAAAACCTGTTTTGTAAATCAACAATGGTCAAATGTTAGCATATCTTTGCCAACTTCGAACTTTGCTTTCTTGACTTTGTCAATTTGCATCGTTATTTCAACTTTATCCGTAATTTATTGTTGACCTTGAATGAACCGTTTGTTAACCATAAATGTCTTGATAATAACGAAAGCATTGGGCAATCTTTTTTATATGTCCATTTAAACTTTTCCTTTGGTAATGTCAATGCCAGCTTTGCTACACTCTTTTTGCTCAGTTTTTTTTTAAACTTGCTTGTGCACTTACACTTCACCAAATTATTAACGGTTCCATGGATGAGCAATTTACTAACTATTTTCACTTTAGAACTAGCCAACGTAGCAAGCGACATCATCGCATTTTTTATTTATTTATTGTTTAAAAAAAACTAACTAACAACTAAACTAACACTAGGAATTTCTCCTAAACAAACATTTAAACTCACATACACAAACAGCGAGAGACCCGACACAACTATCTGTAGACCATACAAATATTTTTTCCGTGCGGAGATCGAACCCGCGACATGCAGCACAGCAGTCAATCGCTCAACCACTTCGCCAACCGTGTCGTAAAATTGCCTACTTCCACCTTAAATAGCGCCTTAATACGTATGGCAAGGCTATATAATAAAAGGTCTAAGTTGACAGATTTCCCTGTTGATGTTTTCTCTGTGAGTTTCGGTTCATACAGACGTTCCCTAAAAAACAGTGCGAACCATGAATATCTATTTAACTCTTATTGTATTTTTAGTATATGTACTGGATTTAGGTCTACTTGACACAATTATTGTTTCATATTTGGTTGGTTAATGGTTTTTAATATGTCATGCATACCTGTTATTTGCATGGTTACTGAAATTTAAAATGTTAGTTAATTTGAAAAAAAAATAGAAAACAATTTATTTGCGTAAATAAAGTGCAGAAAGTTGACAAGTAGATAAAATTGATCCGTTATTCTGCCTTTAATTTCGGCGTGCAAATTAAAAAATAATGTTAGTATATTTTTATTTAAATGAACTAATTATTAATTAAAATCATGCAGTCATAATACAGATTATCCCATCAAAATTGATGGGAATGTATGTGACACTGCTGTTGGTGTGCTAATTATAAATAAATTTAAGCTATCTTTAAAAAACCTTTTATTCTGTTACCCTTTTTTTTTTTCGGGTGTTAAATCACCCAATGACTTCCCCCGCTCTGGGCGGAGCGGGGGGGCATGTCAGACTTGTACTTACTAAAACCCACCCATGTTCCTTCTATTGCCCTTTACGTTCCGAGGCCGCGGTATCTCTTTCGAACAACCCGCAACCCCGGCAGGCGGAGGCTCTGGCAAGCCCCTCTGCTTATTCTGTTACCCTAAGAGGACACAAATTCTAAGGTGACCGTCTCTCTTCAATACCGTGCATCTTGGCCAGATTAAATGAGGACTACGTAGATTAGTGTCTTTTTTATACCTAAATAATTTCCTCCGCTCTAAGTGGAGCAGTGCCTGACTTTTACTGCCTAAAGAGGAACATAAAGGGCAATAGAAGGAACATGGATGAACCCATCCATGTTCCTTCTATTGCCCTTTATATTCGGGGCCGCGGTATCTCTTTCGAACAACCCGCAACCCTGGTAGGCGTTGGCCCTAGCAGGCCCACAAAAGATAATGGTTGTCAAGCTAAATCGTAATCTGTAATCGCGACTAAAAATGGTGTGTCATAAAATTAGTTGTGATTAGGTATGTCCTTTTAATATTAGTCTAGTTTAATCTTGTGGTTGATCAGATGCATCATTGTCTAGGTTAGAATGTTAACTCGGTGGCTATCACAGCATTACGTGAATTCGTTACTCAGCCGTTGGCAATTAGCCGTGGCACAAACGTCTGATTACTATTTTTGTTTGCTGTAAACACGCATAGGCGCATACGCATAGACAGCAAAGTCGAGTCTGGCTGGCTGTGGGTGATCGGAAAAGAAATGTCGTGGGAAAAGACGGATTTAGAACTGTTGTGTTGGAATTTGTGGTTTAGAGTTTTAGTAAGTAGCTTTCAAACTATTAATTCGACGTTAATGTCACGCGTGGGTTATTTTTTTTGGGTTCCGTACCTCAAAATGTATTACAGGAACCCTTTGTTGTCCGTCTATCTGTCTGTCTGCAAATACCCTCTATCTCTCCATCTTGCAGTCAAAAGATACCGCCGTTTACGTCGCAAAATTGTACGAACGCACTTGGCCGGTTTTTTTAGAGTTCTGTAGTTAAATGGAATCCCTAAAATTTCACAATTTGCATTTTTTTTTAAATTATTTGATTAACTCCAGTAAACTGTAATTTTCGTAAATAAAAACCAACCAACGAACAAATAAAGACCAACTTAAAAAACTGATTTCAATTGCAGCAATACGACATTAGTAAGGACGCAACGGAATATGAAAGCAGTTTTTATGACAACATTTATGATACATAGATAATTTTGTGAGATAACATTTAGTTACCGACGTAGCGACAATTAAAATAGAGCAGTATCTTGATTAAAGGCTTAGATTTGCAAATGGCGTCTACATTCTCAATCACATCAAACATTTTTAATAGTTACGGCTCACGGAAGCTTAAATTTTAATGCGTTAAATAACTTCTTAATTTGACAGTCATATTTACTTTTTAATTAGCCAGTTAGAAACGGTATGTTAAGATGCCATAAAATCTTTTAAGACAGTATTTGCAGAATCAATGGTAAATCTTTTTTTCACTTGTCACCTCTAATTAAATATTAACTAACTTTTTCCATTAGAGGCCGAATGACGAAGATTGACGAATCTTCGCCATTTTGTATTTTAAACTTTTTATTCTTTCGTTTTTCGTTTTACGACTGCAATGTGCAATGTAGCATTCAGCCTAGCCTTCAAACAGACAGCGTGTTCTTTTTTTGAATTTGGCATTAGGTATGTCTGTTCAGGATTCCTATTGGCTACTGTCTAGTCAGGAACTGAGGGTCATCATTTCTTCAAGAATGTTTGGCATTGTCTGCAAAAATTGCGTTGAAAATTAAGAATTTTCTTTTTAAAACCACAGATAATTCTATTTTTTTTAAGCGGTTGCAAAATAAGAAGTGACTGTTCATGCATTCTAGATTTTGTCATTAATCTTTCTTAGAAATTTGACAGTTGGGCATTCAGTTGAATGTAAGTAATAACAAATGTAGGCTGCAATTTCAGAAAAAAAAACAATGCAATGTTAGATTATTTTAATCAATATGAAAAACAAAAGCTATTCAAATACAGTCTGTCGTGCAATTATTCAAAATATTAAATATCTGTAATGTAATTAATTCTATATAAACTAATTATTCAAAATAATGCACCTCGTTAGGTTTGAACCCACAACCAACACCTCTTTAGTCGGAGCCGTCACCACTGAGCCACTCAAATGCCGACCCCTTATAAAAAGTCTTCGAAACAATACGTCTGCTTACCAAGAAACACAAGACTCCAACCAGCTCTTCACAGTTCAAAGGTTCTCTAAAAAACATGACCAAATCGACCCCTAAGTGCACAAACCATAAAATAGAAATGAAATCCGTGTCAACATGTGTACTGTCGTCGGTCTCTCAGCCCATTAGATAGTTGTACCGTCTCGGATATAGTCTGGGTGTGGTCCAATATACCCTGACTTATCGATACATGATCGAAACTGGTAGCCGTATACTGCTGATGTAGAAAATATGTTGTTTGTGTTCGTGATTTTCAATTAAACAGTAAAACGTATTGTTGAAATCCTTACTAATATAAATGCAAAAGTTTGTGAGGACGTATTGGCGATGTTTGTTACCTGTCATATATCGCTATAGTACTTATCATACCAACAACTATGTTATGTACTTAGAACATAATTCAAATGTGAACTCCATTTTGGGAGATGGCAAATGCGCTTTCCTTAACACAGGCTATTTAGAAGCAAGTTAGAAAGAGTAATAATATAAGTATTATATTATTATCTACTCTTTCACGCAAAAAATACTGAACGGATTTTGATGAAATTTCTCACGCAATTCGTGTATAACCTGGATTAAGGTTAGTACCTAACCTTGTGTCAGTGTGATGATGTGGTCCATGGGTTTCTGACTTGGCTTTACATGCCAACAAAAAATACATCTCAAGCTATTTGGTTTCCTAAAGAAGTTTTCTTTCACCGAAGTCAAAACCCACATTTATAAGAAAAAAATGATTTGCGTGTCTTGGGTTCGAACTAGATACCTTTGACCTAACAGTTCGCTGCACATACCATTAGGCTATACTGCTGTAATTTATACAAGCTGGATAGAACGTACCTATAGAAGAATGTATAAAGTATCGGAACATGAAATTGGTCAGGAACCAAATGCAGAAAAAAAGGGGTGCCAAAAACGCAGGACGTATCTTAAATTGACACAAATTACAAGGGGGACTCTGTAAATTGCAATTTAGGAATCAGGTTCAACGCATTTAGAATCTAACTACAGTTCACTGCCAGTGAACTCGGAAGTACGAATATCTAGAACTGATGTCCTTTGATGGTACAATTTTGAAGGCAACTGCAGACCACAACGGCATATACAACTGCTGTTGAGACACAGTGGCTGAGCGATCGACTGCTGCGCTGCGTCTCGCGGGTTCCATTCCCGCACGGAACAAATCTTTGTGTGACCTGCAAATAGTTGTTTCGGGTCTGGCTGTTTGTGTATGTGAGTTTAAATGTTTGTAAACGCACCCACGATACAGGAGAAATTCTTAGTGTGGGGAAACGTTTAAAAAAAAAACAAACACAACTTGTGATATCACATTTTGGGCTACAATCTTAGCTGCGATTTCGCTTGCTACCATTGTCTTGTCTTTAACGTTAACGAGGAAGAAGAAGAACATTTGCGGTCTACAGTCGTATTCTGATTGGTACGGTCAACAAAAGTGAATAGCCAGGCTCGTCTTAAACTGACGGTAGACGGCACGGTTGGCGCAGTGGTTGAGCTATAGACTGCTGCGCTGCGTATCGCGAGTTCGATACCCGCACGGAACAAATTTTTGTAGGGTCTGGCTGTTTGTGTAAGTGACTTTGACACGACTGAATACTACATATAATTATATTTGTCTAATTATTCTAACTCACAAAAGTTACGTCTCAATTATCGCTTCATACTAACACTTGTTTGCCTTTATTCCTACTGTCTCCAGCTGCTCTACTCGCCTTAAAACTGACTAATTGCACTCGCCTGTCAAACTCACTTGTTCCCTTGCGTTTAATCGATTAAGTGATAATTGATGTTAGATCAAACGAGCCGGGTCTAGCGCTAGTCTCGTTACAAACTCTTTGTTAAAATGTGTCACTAAAGTAGTTGTGCCTAGCGGTTTCACACGCTGCTCATCTCCTAAAAGTCATAGCGTAATGTTATATAGCCTATAGCCTTCCTCAATAAATAGGCTATCCAACACTAAAAGAATTTGTTAATTCGGACCAGTAGATCTTAAGATTAGCGCGTTTAACCACACAAATAAAATTCAGCTGTATGATATTAGTATAGATAGTTTCCGTGCTAGAATATAAATATATGGGACAAAAATAAATTGTGCTAGCTAGAGATGTGTGTCTGGAATGATATTTGTGCGTTGATACTAGTGATGCAGAATCAGCGGTCTACTCTATGGTAGTTTACGACACCGTTCTGCCGCGTGGTCGAGCGGCGCTCACCGCCGATCCGCGCGGAGCGTTCCGCGATGAATGGGCACAGATCCGCTTTACTGCCTCGATCTCGCGGACGGGCATCGTTGTGAGTTTTTTTTTTATTATTTGAAAAAACGTTGCCCCTCACTAGGAATTTCTCCTGTATCATTGTCATTATCTAAGACCCATCGTACGGGTTGCGGGTTGTTCGAAAGAGATACCGCGGCCCCGGACCGTAAAGGGCAACAGAAGGAACATGGGTGGTCTAGTCAGTAAAAGTCTGACATGACCCCCCGCTCCGCCCAGAGCGGAAAGTCATTAGAAGATTTCCCACCCGAAAAAAAAGCCCCATCGTACACTATTCGGATTACTTACAAGTTTGTCTCATTGCATTATGCTGAGCTGCACTCCTATTTGGTGCACCCTTGAGACACACTCCGCCCAGTAGTGGGTGACCGTTATAAATGTATGTGATGTGTCTAATTTATATGGGTCAATCTAACTTGAATCTGTCTTTTTCTTTTCAGCTTTATATTTTTTTGTGTTGATTCCTGTATTATTGCATCAAATAAATGAATTATATATCTAACTAGCTGACCCGGCGAACTCTGTTCCGCCATAAAGGCAATAAATAATAAGCCGATTTTCGAATTTATTAAGTTTTTTTTTTCTTTGAAAAAGAAATTAGGTATATTAATCATTTATTATTGTTTCTGCATTTCAGTACATAGGTTGGTCTCCACTTAAGTACCTTGTGATACACGACATTTTTTGGTTTCTACAAAACAACGCAGATAGTCTTCCGACCCGTGAACATGCCACATATAATTGACCATGGGAAAAACATGGATGTTCTAGATTCAAACCATAAACTTTTAAGGGTTCGCTTTGTGATTTGTTGATGGTCATGGCAAATGTAAGAAGGATCGGATATTGAAGTCTTTTAAATTCGAACGGCAAATCGGTTGGGATCATCGGGATCGTCAGAATGAGGACTTCCTCACCTTTGAATTTTCCTTTCACTATACGTCGCGTAAATTACATTGTTCATCAATTTTCTAACCACCAAATGCGTACTGGTTTGCGCCGTTTTGGTTGGTTTATGTTTCGAAGCTTACTACGGAGCCAACCTTTAGGCGTAAATTGTGCGGTGGTAAGCCAGGCACATCCTAGGAGTTTAAAAAAAAGAAGTGTGTGTACTTATGTACACGCGTTAGAAGTTATACTTCTTTGGCGTATAGACAAAAAAAATACTAAAATGCTGTAGGGATTAACGATAAATATAAAAATGCTTAATGCTTTTTTTGAAATATTTAAAAATGAAATAATATGTATAAAAACCAATAAATGAACTAAATATAAAAATAATCATAAAAATGTGAGCCGTCACGGGTCGCCTGGCAGATGTGAAAAATCGACATTATTTTGTAAGAGTAATATGCAGAAAAGAACAGATTGTGATAGGAACTAAATATGTCATTGAAAACATAATTTTTCTGTTTCATTGTGGATTTACCAAAAGGACATCGTTTTCGTGTTCATCATCGTTTACGAATTCGTGGATCGAAGGCACTTTGAATAAAACTCTATTACTGCCCCCCTGTGGTAACCCATCCATTTCCAAACCTTGGCAAGGGTTACTTAACCTGGCCCGTGTGCTAACACATGCATTCCCAAACCTTGGCAAGGCTTGCTTTACCTATACCCCCTGTGGTAGCCCATCCATTTCCAAACCTCGGCAAGGGTTGCTTAACCTAGCCCCCTGTGGTAACCCATCCATTTCCAAACCTTGGTGAGGGTTGCTTAACCTGGCCCCCTGTGGTAACCCATCCATTTCCAAACCTTGGTGAGGGTTGCTTAACCTGGCCCGTCTGGTAACCCATCCATTTCCAAACCTTGGCAAAGGTTGCTTAACCTTGTCCCCTGTGGTAACCCATCCATTTCCAAAACTTAGCAAGGGTTGCTTAACCTGGCACCCTGTGTTAACCCATCCATTTCCAAACCTCAGCAAGGGTTGCTTAATCTGGCCCCCTGTGGTAGCCCATCCATTTCCAAACCTTGGTGAGGATTGCTTAACCTGGCCCGTGTGGTAACACATGCATTTCCAAACCATGGCAAGTGTTGCTTAACCTGGCCCCCTGTGGTAGCCCATCCATGTCCAAACCTTAGTAAGAGTTGCTTTACCTGTCCCCGTGTCACGTGTGGTAACCCATTCATTTCCAAACCTTGGCAAGAGTTGCTTAACCTGTCCCCGTGTGGTAACCCATCCATTTCCAAACCTTGGCAAAGGTTGCTATAATTTCATGCGATCCTAGTAGTTTTATGTCAACGCAGTTGGTTCTATCAAGAACTTGAATCCACAGATCAAACTGCTGGAATTAATTTCACCGTGAATTCATGCAAGCCTAGTACTTTCGCTTGTATTAGTTAGGGTTTTGACTCCATTTTATTTAGAAAACGTTTGTATGGGAAATTTCACCGTGAATTCATGCAAGCCTAGTACTTTCGCTTGTATTAGTTAGGGTTTTGACTCCATTTTATTTAGAAAACGTTTGTATAAGAAATTTCACCGTGAATTCATGCAAGCCTAGTACTTTCTTTGACTCCATTTTATTTAGAAATCATTTGTATGGGAAAAAGAAAAGGGCTATTTTTAGGGTTTTTCCAGCAATAATTCTAATTTTTCTCGCCGTAAAAACCATCCTTGAACTTCAACGAACATTTTAAAAAAAGATTTGGCAAATTGGTCCAGGCGTTCTTGAGTTATGCGCTTACCAACACATTTTGCGATTCATTTTTATATTATAGATTCCTAGGTTAGATGTCTGGCCAATTGATATTGGGTTTTTCCATTTGATTTTTCTCAGATACAGCCATGAATTCTTTTATCATCCAATTGATGGCATTTTTTTTGCCCCCTCTTAAACATAACTTGCGAGACGAAAGGCAACCTTGACGCCACTGTTGGCGCAGTGGCTGTGCGATCAACTGCTGCGCGGCGCGTCACTGTTTCGATTCCCGCACGGAACAGGTATTTGTATGGCCTACAGAAAGTTGTTCCGGGGTTGGCTGTTTGTGTAAATGAGTTTGAATGTTTGTAAACGCACCTACGATACAGGAGAAATTCCCAGTGTGGGGCAATGTTTAAAAAAACTTGAGGTACTATTAATATTAAGTACACCTCTGTCTAACCCTTCTGGGGATTACAGGCGTGATGTTCTGTTATATCCTTACTAATATTATAAAAGCGAAAGTGAGTTTGTTTGTTTGTTTTTTGGTACAGAGATAGTTGGGACCCTAAAGACGGACATTGTAAATTTTTTTAAAGTGAAAAATGAGGTAGAAGGAGGGAAGAAAAGGGAAAACTTGAGCTTTGCTATTACAATAAATCAGGCGCAAGGGCAAAAACTACAGATAGCAGGTACCTGCAAATCAGGAAAGGTGAAATGTGTTACCCCGAATTTAACGCAAGCAAAGCCGCGGGAAAAAGCTAGTGCTCAATTCAGGCACTGGCAATAACTAATTACTGCAGACATGCACAAAGCTAAATGCCGAAAACGTTTAAATCAGGCTTAAAAGTCATAGCTAATTAATTCTACGTATCAGACACTGTGTAGTATTTATCGCATAATTATATTATACGTAATGTGTGTATAGCACAAGATTTAAGAACTATGCAGTTACTAATAAATCCGTATGTTAACTTTAAATCGCTCCAATTAATTTAATGAGTAAAATATATAGTATATAGCAAACGTAACTAGGTAAGTAAGTACCGACAATAAGTCCAGTATTTGTATACTGGACTTATTGTCTTCAGTCAAGAGACTGACTTTATTGAATTGAAAAAAGAAGGTACATCATTTATCGTAACGTGAAAATTTTCCGATATTCCGTCTGTGTTCTTGTATTAAAAAGACAGAAGTGACCATAGACAGAATTTAAACTTTTAACTTTCTTTATAACTCGCTTTTCTTAGCTTGCAACTTACGAACTAGGAATTTAAAAAAACTACATTCCGATTTACAATTGACCTGAAATTTTGGTACGTATGTTTAGTTCAGTATCCAAAAATGTTTTGTCATCCTAATCTCAAGGTCCTAAGGTCACGAAAAGTGTGGTCATATTGACCATCAAATAGAATGACATTAGCTTTTGGGAATTTCAATGACAACACGACAAAATATTGACCGGCCCCATGTGCATTTCAATACCTAGTTGTCCCAAAAATAAAAGAAAGCCAATTTTTATTTCAATTACCTTTTGCTCCTATGAAGAAAGTTGATCAGTTTTTTAGTTTTAATTCTCGCCCCCCCCCCCCCCCCCCCCCTTGACAGTTTGACAGTCATTACAGGTAGTCAGAGGCCTGAAAGTCTGACAGCCAGTCTTACCAAGGAATGCCGTATTACTCACTAACTGGGTTGTGGATGTCAGATATGCTGTCGTTCCATGTTAAATACTGGTGTTCAGTTGCATCCGGTGAAACTGTAAGTCGACCCTAACATAGTTGGGACAGGGCTCATAATCAATTTGACCACACTTTTATAGTACACGCAATAAAATATCGTCTATAGATAAAAAAAGCAAAAGGAATCTTTCAAACACTGTCTATGGTTGTGTTGTTCTTTTTTGTTACAAGAATCCAGACGGAATATTTATTCGTATTCAAAACTGAAAATTTTCGTTGAATAATTCATGAAACATTTTATATGTATCCGAATCATGATTTACATTGTATTATTTTATGGTTCACGCCTGGCATTACCTTGAATTTTCAATGGTCAATTCTTATAATCTAGACGGCTAAATCTTTTGGAGACATACGGTTTAGTATTATGAGCGCGCCCGCCGCGATTGTTTTCGACTGGTATTATTTTATAAAATCAAAAGGTCCATTTTACACCGAAATGATGTATTATACCTACAGCATATTATGTACATCAACATAAAGAAAAACCTAGCGTAAAAGAAAGTAGCAAAAACAAACATCCAATGTTGAAAGTATTGTAGTTTCCCAAAAAAAAAAGCTCTTTCATAATGCGCGTCTGATTAAAATCTAAAGCACCCACAAGAACAATCGTAAAACAAAAAGATAATCGTCTGTAGGCACCTCTTCATAATAAATAGCGCGTCAAACTTCGTCCGTTAGTCTATTATCTAAGGTAATGCAGTAAACAGTTATACGTTATGCGTTTTTTGACTGGCGGCCCGCGGTGGTTGCGTTTGGCTGCCGTATGTCAAATCGCCAGTAGCGGTTAGGGTTGGTATGCATAACAGTATTTATTAAGATATTATCCTTCCTAATATTATAAAAGCGAAAGTGAGTTTGTTTGTTTGTTACATCTTCAGACCTACATAGCTGAACTGATAATGAATTTTGGTACAGAGATAGTTGAGACCCTGGAGAAGAACACTGGCTTTTTTTAAAAAAAAAAATGAGAACTGAGGGAGAAAAGGAATAACTTAGCATTGCTATTACAATAAATAAGGCGCAAGGGCAAAAACTACAGGTAACAAGTACCTGCAAATCAGGAAAGGGGAATTGTGTTACCCCGAATTTAACGCGAGTGAAGCCGCGAGCAAAAGCTAGTTAAAATATAAAGCTAACAAGTGAAACTTATGAAAGCGTGTTAAAAATAAACTGTTTAGACATCTATTTAACATTTTTGAAGGTGCTCGGTGTCCAAAAAATCACTTAAACACTGTTTTTTTTACAGTAATATTGTCTGGCCCACAGCCACCAAAAAACACCTGTTCACGTTAAACAGTTATTTGAGAAAAAAACGTTTAATATCGGAACAAGTTGTGTCGTAACATTCCGTTTCTTAGCTCGTTAGATATCGAGCTTGTTAATATTATGCAGTTTTGAAAAGTGAATAAAACTGAAGAAATATATGCTATGTTTAGCTTAATGTGTCTTTAATGAAATGGTTTAAGAAAACAAAAACTTATATACATTTATTATAGAAGCTTTGAAACTAAAATATTTGATTAATTAAGATAAATATATTAAATCATTACTAATCATAAGATACACGGCACGGTTGGCGCAGTGGCTGAGCGATCGATTTTTGTGCTGCGTGTCGCGGGTTCGATCCCCGCACGTAACAAATATTTGTATAACCTACAGGTCTTTGTATCGGGTCTGGCTCATTGTTTAAGTGAGTTTAAATATTTGTGAACGCCACCTTACAGGAGAAACTCCTAGTGTGAGGCAAGATTTTCTTTAAAAAAAAATATAACAAGGGAAATATGCGTGTATGTATGAAAAGATAACCAAAAATGTACCTAACATCTCTGCCTATCATTTCAGAAATTACTAGCGTGCTATTATGTTTTTTATTCCCTTAAAAAGACTTTTTATCATTTCTTCTAATGGTGTGCAAAAAAAACCTACCCTAACCCTAGCTGTGCCCAGTGGTTTAACCCGCTGCTCAGCTAAAAGAAAGAATAAATTACTGCAAATCAGACCTTCCGACATTAAACACAAAATTTCATAGAAATCGGTCAAGCCGTTTCAAAGGAGCTTGGCAAATTAAAACTTTCATATATGAGAAAATCGAACTTAAAATAACCTTTTCAAACTGAAATGGGCAACCCTACTGACAAGTTTAGAATGTCCCACGTTCTCTGGTCACATGTGAATATGGTCGAGTACACTAACAACGAAATATCTAGATAATGTGACGTAAGACACTTTGCAAAGATAAGCGAAAGGTTTTTAGGCCAAACTAAACGTTTGGTGTAGGTTCGTATATGTTCCACAATTTGGTACCGATACACAATGCTCTTACACTAAGATTTTTCTATGTATCATGTGTGTGTTTTCCAACATTTAAACTCACATACACAAACAGCCAGACCCGAAACGACTACTTGTAGGTCGTACAAATATTTCCATGCGGGAATCGAACCCGCGTCACACCAGAAGCTGATCATTTGACTGCGCCAACCGTGCTGTCAAAGTGTCAAACTGAAAATCTTTAAGATGGTAATCGTACTTTCTTTTAGTTAATAATTTTACATATAATTTCATAATCCTTACTAATATTATAAAAGCGAAAGTAAGTTTGTGTGTTTGTTTGTTACGTCTTCACGCCGAAAGGGCTAAACCGATTTTGATGAGAATGATGAATGGAATAAAGGGATTTAGAAGGAACATGGGTGGGTTTTAGTCAGTAAAAGTCTGACACGTTGTCCCGCCCGCTCCGCCCAGAGCGGGGGAAGTTATTTCATGATTTCCCACTCCAAAAAAAAAAGGGCAAATACTACAGGTAGCAGGTAGGTACCTGCAAATCAGGAAAGGGGAACTGTGTTACCCCGAATTTAACGAGAGCGAATCCGCAGGCAAAAGCTAGTATACAATATTAAAATTTTACATTAGCGCCTACCGGTATCGGGAACAGGATCCTACAGACGTGACGGTCAGGGCTTCAAAGAGAAGAGCCTCTTAACAAAACGAGCCCAGTCCAAGGAAACGGTTTTTGATCGAACGCTTGATTCAGCTACCTAACGAGAGCCTCCTCAAATATTGGTCCACCCTCTTGGCATTTAAGCCGTTGTTGGCTGAAACGACTATCGGCATAATGATCTCTAAGTTCATTGCACTCATTATTAGGAAGAACTTTTACAGAGGAATAAATAAAAAAAAATTGTGAATGAAGAAAAGGTTGAGAAGAAAGATTTTAAAATGAATCAGGATGGCTAAAAGAGTAGTGCAAGACAAAAGAAACGATGGACGGACTGTGTGAAAGATAATATAACAAAACGATTAACAAATAAGTTTAGAAGATGTCCACATGTTAAGCCTATGTCCTTACTAATATTATAAAAGCGAAAGTGAGTTAGTTTGTTTGTTACGTCTTCACGCCTAATTGGTCAAACCGATTTTGATTCATTTTTAGTACAGAGATAGTTGGGACCCTAGAGACGGACATAAGTTAACAAAATGAGAAAAGGGGGAGAGGGGAGAGAATGTTTTTTTTCGATCATCACACGGGTTAAAGTAAGCGTTAGCCCAAAGTAACTATGCCACGCGGACGAACTCTTGGGCGGAAGCTAGTATAGCATATACTCCATTGCCATGAGTCTAAACACAATACAAAATAACGACAGACGTTTAAATCCGAGGGAGATCTCTTCAAGAACATGACCAGCATCCTCCTGTCTTCTAAAAACAAATCACAATCAGCAATCCATCATGCGCAGTGATTCAATAATAGCAATATATCCTCTTACAAAGATTTAAATCTTTAGATGTACCTACCCCACCGTATACAGTCCCAAGAAAAAGTGTTCATACTGAAAAATGTGATCGCATATCTTGGTTGGAATTCTGCTTCTTACTCATATTATTAACGCGACTGTTTGTTAGGATGTGTGTAAGGATTTTTGTTACTTACGTTAATTTCCCACACAGATAGTGAGTAAACTAGTTCAACATAAAGGTTTTTAATCCCGGTACTTTTCCCTTAGAATACATTTCGACGTCCATGGGGGTGAAGTTTTGGGCATAAGCTAGTTATAACACGCCAGTAGTCTTTGAAAGGTGGTGGGTGAGGCGATTTGTAAAATTATACAGATGAATAAATGCGGACATTTTGGTTGCTTCTGAGAAATGCATTTTGGTCATTGCTATTACATACAAGAGGCCCTTACGAGAAAAGGAGCTGAGATGCGGGTAAAACTCCTGGGCTCGGGTAGTTGATATACAATTTTTGAGAAGAACTAAACCTTTCCCTAATTGAGCGTCAAATTATTCAAATATCACTGTCGAAACGTCGTGGGTAAGGTGAATCGAACAATTTAAATCTTTGTCCTCTGACCTTTTATTGTAGTCATTGTGAGGCAACGTGAACAACTCAATGTTTACTTAATAAACGCGCTAATTCTAGGTAACAACTAGGCACTAAATGTTTTATGAAATTCGCCTTAGCGCACGGCCAATCCGCCATTTTATCTAAAAACATATGCCTAAGTAAATAATACTCGTACTCTTTTCTCAATTTTTATTGCTATTTCGCTGATATTCTTTTTTAGCCATAGTGACTTTCTGTAACGATTGTCAAAGATCTACAAATGACAGCCAGGAACAACGGCTTAACGTGCTCTCCGAGGCACGCAAACAACAACAGTAACAATTATATTCTACTAGCTTTTGCCCGCGGCTTCGCTCGTGTTAGGGGTAACCCATTTCCCCTTTCCTGATTTGCAGGTACCTGCTACCTGTAGTTTTTGCCCTTGCCTCTCTTATCGATTGTATTGGCAAAGCTAAGTTATCCCCTTTCTTCCATCTGTCTCCTTCATTTCCCAGTTATTTTTTTAAAATTAGCCTATTTTCGTCTCCAGGGTTCCAACTATCTCTGTACCAAAATTCATCTAAATCGGTTTAGACATTTAGGCGTGAAGACGTTACAAACATACTCACTTTCGCTTTTATAATATTAGTAAGGATATCCCAGAAAAGCGGGAATAGTTGAGACAGTTCCTCTCAACGTCACGTCACTGATGCCGTGTATCAGTGTCCTCGACATCCGTTTGTCATTAACGAGATTCAGCAGAATACCAGCGTCCGGTATTCTACCTGGCTTAGACTGCGCTGGTTTCCCATTTGATAACCTTGAGACACACAAAGAGTGTCTAATTGTCTATGGGTCAATCTAACTTCTATCTTTTTAAATCTTTGTATTTTTTCTCTTTTTTTGCATCAAATAAATGATTAATTTTGACGATTTCGGAGAAGCCTGAAACAAAAGATTCTGGTGCTGGCCTACACTGTAATGGCACTGTATCAGCTGATAGCCTTAATTTATTTTATTTCTTCAATCTTATGTGTTTCCAGACATTATGTCATGAAAGCTGTAATATATAGTGTGAATGGCATAAAATGAATAGCAATAAAAAATTACAACATAAAATACGAAGCAAAAATTTCTTCTCTTTCCGTTTTGTGACTTTTCCGCTCCCCGCTCGCACTGCGCCAGCGCAGGCCCCACGGCACTTGCAGTCCGATTCGATTTTAGGTCGTCGCCTTACATAACAATTGAATAATGGCGCATACGCATACCGTCCGGCCGGTAACGAAAACTACACACAGCTACAAGTTTATGTATATTCATTATCTCTTGTAAACAGAGGCAAAATAATAACAGTCGCTCCGATCAAACATAAGGCTAAACCCCTCAAGCCTGGGTTTGTGGATGGGTCCACTCATTACATACCCAGTTCCCTCAGTGGAAGGCACGTTTAGCATTTAGTACCGGCTGTGGCCCAAAAAGAGGTTTCGTATTACCCAGTACTAACTGGGTACTGATCGACCTATAGACTAGTTTTCAGCTGAACCACCACCAACATCGTTTGGAAAAAACTAGGCGGATTTTCGTTTGTAAATAGATAATTTCCTTCACATAATATAAACAAAACATCTCCCTGTATCTAATCACTAAAGATCAGTTTCGATTAAAGATAATTATCTTAAGGAAAATGCATAATATCTGTGAACAGTACCGGAAATTGGACATCCTAATGTTATCCGGTATAGTGGCCTTGCCAACTGGGTCTCTTAGTACATTAATCTTTGTGAGCAAGAAGATTTAATGCTTCTACATATGAGACATTGCCAAGCGTGGTGTTTATACCAACACCTAGAAAAGTTGTTGTTAGGAGTGTTGGGATCTCATCGTTTGAAGAGGACTTTGAAGAGGGTAATAGCATTCGTTCGTACAAGTTTTAAGGAGTCCCTATCTATTCTATTAATGGTCTTGAAGTTCCGAAAGACCAAAATACGTGTATTTATGTGATCCAAAACAAACTGATGGCATTTGCGGGAGAAAACCTCAAACCAACACATCCACTGTGGGAGTCGTTGTTTTTTTGCCACGTATAGATAAAAAATCTTGATTACTGGTTTGTGGAGGTCAGATAGGCAATCGCTCCATATAAAATACTGGCATCTAGCTGCATCCAGATAGACTGGAAACCGACCCCAATAAAGTTGGGAAAAGGTAGGCAGATGATGAGATCAAGATGCCAATCATGTCCACATCACAAAACCCAGAAGCATGGCGCTATCTGCAATAAGCTTCTACCGTGAAGGGTCAAAACATGCAAACCCATAAATTTCCCATTCAATACCAATGTCTACAAAGCTGTCCCCGCTTGGCTACACTTGTTCCCATAACCTATAGCTTGCACCATAGAAAGCCCATTGAATTGAATGTACCAGTGGACAGATGCATGTGTTTACTGGTGCCGTTACTTGAATATTGTCGGACAAATCGTGGACTAAAGATCATGGGAAGTCTCGGAGACAACTTCACTTGTCGCGTTTAGTATTGTTGTCCATAAATTATGTTCGAGAGCTTGTAAGAGAATGAGGTATTTGTCGCTGTAAGATTGAGTTAGGAACTTTCGATAACAGTATGTCTTGTTGCGAATGTTCGGAGAGAAACCTACTGGGAGATTTATCTGTGTGGTCCTTTTGAAATTGAATCTATATGAATTTATGTGTTGTTTAAATAGGTAGTGGTTGTCTTACAAAAGGTATTTATATAGCTGATGTAAGTGAGAACGCTGAAAGGGGAAGTATCAAAAAGCCATGTTGAACTTATCAAAAATAAAGGGAGGAAGAAAAAGTATTTATTAGACGCGTACAAGGCAAAACAAGGTTAATCCTTACTAATATTATAAAAACGAGTTCGTTTGTTTGTGACGTCTTCACGCCTAAATGACCAAACCGATTTTGTTGAATTTTGGTACTAAGATAGTTGGGACCCTGGAGACGGACATAGGATATTTTAAAATAAAAAGGGGGAGAAACAGGGAAGAAAGGTCAGAAAAACGTATTTTTTTTCGATCATCACGCGGGTTAAAGTTAGCGCTAGCCCAAAATAACTATGCCACTGGGACGAAGTCGCGGGTGAAAGCTAGTAAGCGAACTATATGGCCATTTATTTTGACTGAAATTCAAATTAGGCTGATAATCCACTTTTTAAACGTCACATTACAAGAGACAGTCCCATAAAAACGCTCTGCCCTTCGCCTTCGTATGGGAGGGCGTTTTTTTTCAGTGAATAAAAAAGTTTTAAAAATGTTGTGGCATTGACCTCAATATCTCTGTAACTAGAAGGTACCAGGTATGTTCTAGAACAAAAACATATATCGTAAGGGCAGGGAAAACCAGGGTTGCGGGTTTTTCGAAAGAGATCCCGGAACGTAAAGGGCAATAGAAGGAACAGGGGTGGGTTTTAGTTAGTACAAGTCTGACATGCCTCTCCGCTCCGCCTAGAGCGGGGGAAGTCATTTGATGATTTCCCACCCGAAAAAAAAGCAGGGGAAACAAGTACTTTTCAGTAGGTAAGGGTACTTAACGGTAGGAGGAATTATGTAACTAGTAAACAGTATTTTGTTGAATAATTACATCACGACGAGATTACATTTTGTTGCAGATAGCAGAAATTTCAATTTCCACGATAACGTATTCTGCAGTTTGCATACCAGTCCTAAGAAAACATATTTACTTTACGTCACGTTTTACTACGTATGTGGGTTTTGACAGCTCTTGTCTTTAGTGAATCTAATAAAGTCATTGTTAGATTTTATTCCCGGTTGTTCCCAGCTGAAAATTATCATAATCCCCTCAGCTTTCTTTTATATTTAACTTAGTATCCAATTTAAATGAGTGCAGGTGAAAACAAGTACTATTTTAAATGGAGTGAACTACATATAAAAGCCCATCATAACCCAATTTCTTGGTAAGACTGGATGTCAGACTATCGGGTTTCCAGCTATACGTAACGGTTGTCAAAGACACCTGGATGGCAACAGTAGCTAATTCGTAAAAAATATTCAATCTAGTTTTTCATAAAAGGCTCTATCTGGTTTCGGAAACATTGTAACTATTCAGTTTTCTATAGAAAGCATTTTATCAAGCACTAGTTTAGTTCATCAATTATATATATATATTAAATCAATCAATTAAAAGTACTGCTCATTAGAAATGTTAATTAATATCAACTTGTTTACGAGTTTTGATGACACAAATTACTGTTACAACCAAATTATGACGACATGTACTTAACGTGGCGTAATCTACATACATTACTACCCAAGTGTTATAAAATACGGTTTCCTAGTTAAAGTTTAATCGTCAAATTAACCAAAGTTTTTGATAATTGAAGTTGTAAGCTCGGTTGTAAATTATTTAATTACGATTTAGTGTCTTCGATATGCGTTTACTTTGAGAGCGGTGCGTTTGAAAGAGATTTTCCTATATATGTTACTGTGTACTGTAGTTGTTGACATTTGAAATCCAGGACATTACTTATCGGCTTCGCCCGCGTTAACTTCGGGGTATCACAGTTCCCCTTTCTTGATTTACAGGTAGGTACCTGCTACCTGTAGTTTTTGCGCTTGCGCCTTATTGATTTTAATAGCAATGCTAAGTTTTCCCTTTTCTTCCCTCTTTCTCCCTCATATCTCAATCTTTAAAAAAGAAATAGCCTATGTCCGTCTCCAGGGTCTCAAATATCTCTGAACCAAAATCCATCAAAATCGGTTTAGCCAATCAGGCGTGAAGACGTAACAAACAAACAAACTCGCTTTCACTTTTATAACATAAGTCAGGATTTTGGCGTTGAGTTAGTTCGTTTGATGTAAAAACTGCTTGATTGTTGGGTTCAAGAAGGTTCTGCTTATACCCTGTAGTTCTAATAGGTGACGGCGCTATACATCTCCACTCTCGTCTATGATGTACAGACAGAGATAGTGATTAGTGGAGCAATCAGACGCACTATTTACAGCCAGTTATAAATACACACCACTGTGATCTGTTGTCACCAGTTAAACACGATGGCCGATTGAGAGCGATGTTGTAAATAACCTTGTGAACTAAAATGATATGCTTGCCAAACAAGCACTGAAAAGAAACGGATTTCTTTTTACTAGTTGCATCCCGCTTTTCACCCACGTAGACTGGGATAATGTACATATAAACCTGCTTCTTGAATTGCTCTATCTATTGCTGACAGGGGAAGCGACTTCTTTTTGATATTACATTTTTTCAGTAGCTGCCACGGTTTTGGGTCCGTTGATAGCAATAGGGTCTCCCTTTATTACATGGGTGATATGTGGGTGTGCCACTAAACTATTAGATATACTTCTGCTTATCCTTTCAGAGTCTGCAGTCGTGATGTATTTTTAGATTTAAAATATAGAAGGGAATTAACGATAACTTTCTTTATTAAATTTGGGTTTTTTTTGCAAAAAAATAAAAGTTGAAAAGTATTCGAATGCTAATTTAAACATCGAATCCAGTTCGAACTCTAAAGACCAGCGACAATTTTCCGAAAAAAAAAAACCATTTCCAGCGACACTTATATTGAATAATATTGAAATCAAAAATTGACAGTCTTCGGTAACGAGATCTCATTTTAGGGGTCAACTTGTGACGAGAATTACGCGAAACACAAACCGGAACATTTGCAGGAGCCGGTCCGGCAGGTCGGTCGGTCGGTGCTCGACTTTTTAAAATATTTGGACTGAGACTTTTTTCATTCATTTAATGACTTACGCATGTATTAAGTGTGCTAAGGAGATTTGTTGCAACATCTCAATTCAAGGCAAAGCCTTAAAGGATATCTGCTCTTTGGAAAATATCTGAAGCGATTAGAATTACAATTGATTCACAATTTGAGAATACATTTGTGATACAGTGAGTCAGTTAGTGTATCGGGCTTTTTGTTTTTTGAGTTTTTCCATAAGTAATTTCTCAGTAGCATCCAGGGATGTGGGTCTGGCTGATGCCAATAGGCTCGCCCCCTTTTATATGGGACTTAGACATAACTGGCAAAATGTGGGTGGATAACTAGGTAGACCTCTTTTTTTTCGGATGAGAAATCATCAGATAACTTCCCCCACTCTGGGCGGAGCGGCGGGGAGTGACAAAATTTCACTGACTAAAACCCACCCATGTCCCTTCTTTTGCCCTTTATATTACGGGAGTATCTCTTTTGAACAACCCGCTACGTCTGTTTTACTGACATCTCTTTGAGGCGCGTGTGACACACGAACTCGCCGTCGACATGGTTTGTCGCCAATTGACAGACGGTCGGTGAGTTTAGGCACACCTCTGCCTAATTCTTATGGGATAACAGATTTTAATGATTAATATCGTATACAATCGTTTAGTCAATGTCTAGGTCTAACTTGCCAGCAAAATCGGCCATTTTGTTCTAACTAGTGTTTTAAATTTTCAGGAGTGAAAAAGGCAACCCAAAAATATTTGAATTTACGGCAACGAAAGCTCAGAAGTCTTCCAATAAATTTGTAAAACAATAACGTTTACAATCATTTATTCGCCTGAAGGCAAAATTCACTAAAAATCGAAGCCGAATTCGCGAAACATTTCGGCTTATCGGCGAAATGTATCGGGACTCGTGAGCAGCGCACTTGATTTTGTAAACTTTTTAAATTTTTATATAAATTCAATGGACTCATTCATTTGTATCGATATTTTGGGCTGACTTATTTTAATATGTTATGAATTAAATGTTTATTGTTTTTTTTTTGCACTTGAACGTGTTGTTTAAGTGCTTAACAGATTTTTAACGGTTTTACTTTCTCTGTAAATGTTGAAAAGACAATATTACTCTTTTTTTGCTTGTAAATTTTTTTCGTACTCATAGTTTGGTTTGGTTATTGCAGTAAAGAGTAGTATAATATAAACAAAAATGTCAATTAATTGATTTAAGATTTTTATTATTATTCTGTCCTCTTAATCGCTACCATGGGGTCGGCGCAGCATTTCTCCTTTTTCCATTCCTTTATTCATGATTTATTTTAAATTACTCAATCCGTTTCATGGACAAAATCTACGATATTATTCAATTTAATAGAAGGAAATACTTTAGTTTCAATTAATTTAAATATCTATACGTAATCAGAAGCAATGCTAATTAGTATCTTGAATCTTTTATGATAACGGTAGCCAATCTCACTACAAGATAAATTACAACTGATTTACTAAAATTATTCAAGAATTTATTCGTTGAACTACATTTTTACGAGAAAACGGAATGAAAACAAGTTCTTACTGTCCAAAGTCGCAACCACGTGTTAACTTGTTAAAAAGGTGTCATTAAGAATCTTTTTCATACAAAAATCTCGTTAATTTTATGTTAAAAACTCTATGCAATGTTTTGTAGAGATGCAATGACCATTATAGAAGTTATTGGCATGTTGTGTTAAAAGAAAAACAATAATTTAATAATTAGTGGCTTTAGAACAAAGTATATATAAATCGCATAGCTGACTGGTCGCGTCCACATATAACAAATATCTAAACAGTTATCAAATGTAATCATTTGATTAAGCTATTCTATTTCATTAGAAAAAAAACAACTAAATACATTATAATAATAAAAAAGAAGATGCTAATTATCTGCCAATGGCTTGATTGCCAAGAGCCTCGACCAAGAAGATTATCTGCCAATAGCTTAATTGCCAAGAGCCTCGACCAATACCTGAGGAGGCTCTCGTTAGGCAGCTGCACCAAGGGCTTGATACAGAAAGCGGTACTCCGATATCCTCCGCGAACGAAAAATATGAAATTAACTAAACTAAAAACAAACTATAAAGGAGCATCTAAATTGAACCCGAATACTCGTTTAGTTAATGACATTCCCGACTGTACCTGTTAAAAAATTATTTAGGTTTCACAAAAAGGAACACATGAAGAATCCCATCACGTAAGGTAGTCGAACGATTCGTTACGTGTAGTAGAACAGAACATTAGGTACATCTGAAAGGCATAATTAAGTAGTAGGTCACAACATAGCTTATCAATGTACTATTGTTACGTACTATTAAATACTCATCTTATGACGAGTTTTACCATAAAACCACAAAGAAATAGACTTCAAAATGACATCATAATTAAAAGTATGTAGGTACCACAAACAATCAATAGCAGTTTTTATTTAAAAAAAAAAACGAACGCAAATGGAATACATCTATTTGAATGCGTAATAAATTGGTTTGTTCCACTTTACACCGTGAAGCACGTGTCACTTAGGAAAAATTCCGAAAAATCATTAAATTATACAGTATATTCTGAACCCTTCATCAGGTCCGGTTATTTAGTTTTATACGAGTAACAGTCGTTTGTGTATCTTTCCAACATTTTTTATCTTAACTTTCGGATGTGCGAGCGCATTCTACCGCTTTTTGGTAGCTAAAATGTTGCTGCGCGAATTGAACTTTATAGAATTAATAGGCAAAAAGGATAGGCAATAAAGATATTTGTTAAGGTAAAATACCTCTTTTTCAAACAAGAATTAGGCCTTACGATGTTAATATCTATGTTTAACAGACTTAAAAAAAATGAGGAGGTCCTCAATTCGACAGTGTTTTAAAATTGTTTTATAATCGAAAGGGTATACGGTGGTTCATGAGTTATCTTCTATAATACATATTTTTCTTCCAATGTATGTGCTTATATATTTTAGTAGCAATGGAAAATCAATACTCGATACGAATTTGTGTGAGATACCATCATACATGTAATTTAAAATTGTAATTATGGGTTAAACAAATGACTTTTTTATTTTATTTATTTATACCACAACTAAAAAGGCTATAAAGCAACTTCCAAAATACACTAAATAGTAGTAGAAAATAATATTACTACCGGAAGTCGGTGGCAAAAAAAAACGTTGAAAGAAACAAAAGTCATCGGCTTCTAGAAGTGAACTTATTTTACAATTCTTATTATTTCATAACACAAAGATTCCATAAAAAAAAACCTAAGCTAAGCTATTTAAATGTATCATCAAAAATAATACAATTATGTAAATTACTATTTAAATGAGCAATTAAAAACATCTTGCAAATATAGACAACGACAATGCACTACAAGATATTTAAGAAAACTATTGACCTTGAGACTTGTTACCGCATGTCCAAATGTTACCGCACATGTGCTTTTGAATATATTATGTCAAGTGTTTTATACTACGATGAATCAATTCTTTTTTGTATGAAAGTTCTATAAAAAAATAAATTCCAGATCACCGCTACACCAGGAAATGTTGACTAATTTGTTGGTATTTCAGTAAATAAGTAATTGCTAATATTTAATTTAATATTTCAAATAAATAAAATTCTACAGTAATTGCTTAATTTATTTCGCAGTCATAACCAACTGTCTAGAGGAACTAAAAGAGTGATTGATGTGAATGTTGATGGATAGAGAGGGAGAGGAAGACCAAAGAATAGGCAGATGGATTTTGTAAGGAATTATATGAAGGAAAAAATGAGTTAATGATGCCGTGACGTCTGACAGGGGAGAATGGAAGAAGAAACGTTTGAGTAGTGAAAACGTGTTGCGTCGACCCCAAATAGAATGGAACAAGGGCAGGAAAATAAAATAAACTGTCTGAAAAAATGTCTCAGTTTCCTTGAAAGGGAATAAATGTGTGAGAAAACAAACTTCAAATATAGTCTAGTCTCCTTTAATAAAAATAAAATACGTGTTTGTGTACACATGGATAAAACCGTAAACACTTTTACGATCATCTTATATTTTTCTTAACGCCTGGTACTAGAAAAACAAACAAGGATCAGTTGCTAATCCCACGCAAGTCGTTTAAAACTTAGGAAAATGTTTGCTGTAATAAAATGTTGTAAAGTATAAAGATAAAACTGTTTGTACCTTGTTCGATTTCTATTCATTTTTACTGTCACTGACATGCCAAGTATTAAGCAATAATGGCTACTTGACAGTGTAAAAACCTTTTCATTTAAATAATAATACTAGGTTATGTCCGCGGATTCGCCTGCATAAAGTTTGATAACTGATAACTCCTAATGTGACCATACTAGCGGGATAAAAAATATCCTACGTGTTAATCCAGGTTATAAACTATCTGTGCGCGAAATTTCATTCGTACAGCAGTTTTTACGTGAAAGAGCAACAGACATCAGGCTGGACATCTAAACATTTATACCCACAAACTTTCACATTTAGATTTTTTTGTAGGAAGTGGAATAAGCTAGACCCCTTCAGACTCTATACAAACATAGGTACATAATTTTACAGCTTTTTTTCCGGAGGCAGCAGAAGACTCTTTCTCTGTTTTTAACCGTTTTTTTTTTCACTTATCTACTCAATGTCTGTGTATTAAGATGTTTTTAAACAGTGTAACAGCAATTCCCTTAAAATCACTAAAGAGCTCACAAAAGCCACGTGCTCCGAAAAAATAGTTACCGACGCAAATGTGACGTGCAAGTGCTAATGACATCCATGAACTCGGAAGCCATTTTACTATTTTTAGTGATGTTTCGAGCCATTTGACACTTTCGCAACGGTAACCAGTTCTCCCAATGCACCATCAAATATTAAATACGTTAAATGGCTCTTGGTGTTTCAAATATTACGTGGTGTGTGAGGTTTCGATACTTGGTGTTACCATGATAATAACCTACAAACGATAAAAACAACGCTCATTATAAAATTACTGTTCCATTACATAGGCTTCTTTTAACCTGTAAACTAGTTTAAATAAAATAAACTAACAAACTACTTTTACTAAAAAAAACACGACGCGCAATCGTTAAAGTACTCCTGCACACCGCTGTCGTACGTAAACGTTCCCAGAACAGTGGCAGCATTGCCACGTGGGATGGCAATGCAAATTCTTTGGTCAAAGAAAGGGCCAGCCCTCTGGTAACGCAAACGCAACTAGTCAGCGATTTTATGCCTAAGAATTGCTTTCAAGCTGCATCAGTTTTTTATCAACACCCATTATATTAATAAATATTATTACCACTTCTTATTTTAAAAATCGCTTATACACAATCTTTTCCACAGCCGAACGGGAACAACATTCAGCGCCATTTTAGCTGCCTTCCCAAAATTAAGGTTAATTGACTTTTCGTCTAACGTTATTGATTTTAGAACTGTCTATTTGTTTGTTAAAATGGCCGAATAGCATATTAATGGCGATTGGACTATGGTTCTCACACATAAACTATAGAACTTGGAGAAGATACCGCGTTGTCCGTATCAATCTTTCTATAACGACTGTATCTAATTTTCTGGTACTAAGATGCGGTGTTTCGGGCCAATAAAATTCTGCATACTGTCGTTAAGCTTATGCAAATGTACATTTTTGACGTGAAAAAGCAATATATTTTATTTGTTTTTAGTAGCTGTTTGTTTTTTATTACATTTTATGTTTGTTTCTTGAAATTGGAGCCGTAGAATCTTCTTGGAAGTAAAGTAAAATTGGCTACCTATTGCTGGCGGAGGAATTATAACTTTTTAAAATTGTCATTTAAAAGTAGATGATCAACCATGTTCCTGGTGGTTTGCTTGTCTTAGGTGTATTTTGAAGGCGCAAAACAGAGCATAACATCTCAGGATATTTTAAGAGACTTTAAAAAAAAAACTCAATACGACTGAATGTTCTTTTCTCAAAAATAAGAATCACATGAAGTTCTGTGCTATTTTTGTTCCGTGCTATTGTTGTTTTGTGTCTTAAGAATTTAGGAACTCCATGTATAAAAAAAAACAATTAAAACTTTTTTAGTTTTTATTAAAAACCTTTGATAAGACTACTAGAGGAGAAATAAACATACGTAAAGGTATTTTTAATCAAGATAGGTTTCCTATGACAACAGAGCTGACCCATATTTCTTGTATTGACTTACTACTGACTGATACGCAGCTGATAGATAGTTCTCCATTCATTACTAAGTATCTTTCTTGTAGATTTATTAAAGTTGTAACCAATATTATTTAAAAAGTTGACAACAAACTTATAATCATCGCATATGTATGTTTGTCCCTCGTTTACGCACCAACGTCTGGACCGATATGGATGAAATTGGTGTTTGTAGATGGTTTATAGGTACTCCTTTTTTGCCGATGAGAAATAATCAAACAACTTCCCCACTTTGGGCGGAGCGGAGGACAGTGTCAGAATTCTAATGACTAAAACCCACCCATGTTCCAACTTTTGCCCTTTATGTTCCAAGGCCACGGAATCTCTTTTGAATAACCCGGTAGGCGGTGGCCCTAGCAGGTCCCTCTGCTTTACCGACATCTCTTTGAGGCGCGTGTGGAACACTAACGCGCCGTCGACACGACCTGTCGTCACCTAGTCGGACGGACGGTGCATCTATTGCTTATACTCTGGATTAAAACAATGGCTACTTTCTATCTCGTAGTACTTAAATATGTAGCGACATATTATATCTTGTTGAGACACCTCGACACATGATGCTGCTTGTTAAACTGTTGCCCGTTTCAGAAGGAGGTACTCAATTCTGTTAGCATTGTGTGAAGGTTGCTGCCTCTAAACACCTGTTTGTAACCATAGGTTGGGCCGTACAGCGACCCAAACCACTTAAAAAAAACAATGTTATATCAAAGAAATGTGTAGCAGAGACAAATAAAGACAATTTGATGTATCAAAACTAGGATTATAGGACTTCAAAAATCAGCATCGCTGTCAACAGACTTAGTGCTCAGAAGGTTAGGATCATTGCCAATAATAGGACAACTCTCTAACTACACACCAACGTGAAAATATTATGAAAAAATGGGTGGGCACTTAACCTCATGGCCCTAGTCTATTTTAATATTTTTTTGTTTTTTAAACGTTGCCCCACAAACATTTAATTAAACTCACTTACACAAACAGCCAGACCCGGAACAACTATCTGTAGGCCATACAAATATTTGTTCCGTGCGGGGATCGAACCCGCGACACGCAGCGCAGCAGTCGATCGCTCAGCTACTGCGCCTACCGTGTCGTCGAACTCTACGAAGAGTCAAAATTAGTTGTTACACAAACACTGTTTCATTTCGTTTTACAGACCAATGTTTCTCTCGTTACTGTCGTTTCAAAACTAACATTGCATTGTCAAGGTTTACTGAATATTCTGAGAACGGTTTTCTACATAATTTCAAGACGCCCAGACTACATTTTAGGCTTAAGTACTCTACGTCACTCGAGTCAGAATATTTGTGAGCTTGCGTGTCGCTTCGTTGGCGCGATCCCTGCCAACCCTGAACTGTACCCAGTGCTATAATTATAAATAAAATTATTATACAGTTTGTCCCAACATTAAACGAGAAAGTGGTCAAGGGCGCATCGCGTCACAATAGAACTCCACAAGACGCCCAGTGAGCATTCTCACAAAAAAATCAGAAAAAAAACCGTCTTAATTTTTTTCATCCCGGAATTTCGGTGACACATTTTAAAAGTAATCAATCAAACGTAACAGCGACTACCGCCACATTTTCGGAACAGATAACACGATGCGGGACAACAGATAAGTAATTTATATCGCAGCCATTATCGTACATTGTATACTTTCTTTGGTTTATCGTCGTAATCAAATCAGTGTCTGATACCGGTAGGCGTGAATCGAGATAGTGAAACAAATAATTCCGTGTGATTCTAAAGTTTGTTACAAAAACTCATCTTTCTTCCTTTATTCGTGACTAACCTGGAGGATGAGAGATCATCAAATAATTTTTATTTTTTATTTAGGAAAATTATTTGATGATTTCCCATCCTTTTTGAGGATGGGAAATCATCAAATAATTTTCCTTGGGGGAGTGTCAGACTTGTACTGTCTAAAACCCACCCATGTTCCTTCTCCTGCCTGTATCTCTATCGAACAACCCGGGGTAGGAGGGGTCTTAGCTTTACTTATTTTTGATGACATGGGGGTGGGGGGGGGGTCTAGATAGTAATTACGTCAGCAGTATCTATAATCTACAAAAAATCTTGAAAACCTAAGATCGTAACATTTTATTTTTAAGGTTCCGCTCATTAAACAATAAATAAAACAAATTCTATACATAAATAGGAAAACACATATACGAATCTTTGCGTAAGCATGAGAGAGGGCCCTGTCGGGGTTGCGGGTTGTTCGAAAGAGATACCGCGGCCCTGGAACGTAAAGGGCAACAGAAGGAATATATGTGGGTTTTAGTCAGTAAAAGTCTGACATCCCCCACTTCGCCCAAGTGGGGGAAGTCATTTGATGATTTCCCACCCGGAAAAAAAGAATGATAGGGGGGAGTAAGACTTTTGCTTACCTTTGCTGGCAAGGGGGAGGGCCAATTATCGTCATAAATTTGCTTACATAATACTTGAACGGCCCCAAACAATTCGCACTTGAATCCGATATGTTTGATGAGAGAAAACAATGTATCTATTGTAAGTATAATTATTAGTCCAGTATTATGCTTGGGTTCGAACCCAAGACCTGTGGCTTGGCTTTCCAACACTGATGTATAAAAAATCTCATGTTGGCGGATTATTTTTAGTTCTTAAGAAAATCTTCATTACGAGGTTATTGTTTTAATTGTTTTACCGACGGTCGCAGACGCTGTTAATTATCTAACCAACGAATACAATACATATGTGGCGTTTACACAATTTGTCATTTTCATTCCTAAAGTATTGTATAAATTGACTCGCAACCGACTGTGTGTAAACTCGGATATTGTATTCGTCTGTCAGCGTTTTGTAAGTTTAATATCCGCGTGAACAATGCATGGCGTTATAGCATAATGTAGATTGTAAGTAGAATGTTGGAATAGCGAACTAAAGTGTGAATTAGTTGGTACTTTGCTGAAATAACACAAATAAATGATGTTTTTTTCGCAAGTAAGTTTTTACAAACACTTTTACACGACGTGATTTAAAAAAAAAACTAGAGAGGTGTCAAGGGACACCCGGATGGACCGAAGTTATTATGTACAAAAACCTGTATAAACTCAACAGAAATAATCGTCGCGACACCACGGTGTTCAATGCAAAATAGAAAGATGAAACGAAAATAACTGGCTTGCTTTCTACATCATACCCTTCTCTAGAAAAGGAGCTGAGCAGCAGGTGAAACCGCTGGGCACAGCTATAATATAGTAATAGTGTAAAAATAGTGAATACAATATCTCCAAAAACTCTTGTTTTAAACAATCACGTAACATTAGTAAGTAACCATTTTACAAAACGCACCCTCGTTTCAAAGAATCGTATTAAGTATGTTACAGAAACCGCTTGCAACCTTAAGACCTTTTTTAGGGTTCCGTACCTCGAAAGGAAAAAACGAAACCCTTATAGGATCATATAGGGATCCTTACGGGGAGCGCGTGGAAGTACTAGTTAAAATTAAAACCATATAAGTATATGGTATATGTAACTTAATAGACTTATGTGTCTATGGACCCTTTGTATTGTCAAAATAACAACCTTCTAAGTCTACGAAGGCAAAAGATATAACCGTATATGTCACAAGTTTGTACGGAACCCTCGGTGCACGAGTCTGACTCGCTCTTGACTGTTTTTTTTTCATCTCACCCGGAACCAGGAAGGCGCGATAAAAACCTGCACTTCTTCGATATCTTATCAACCTACCCCACCCACGTTAGTTTGCACATCGTTAGTATTAAAAGTCCTGTAGGCCTACTAGGACATCTTAAAGCAGAACTTATCCCACTGAGGGAATGAGATGGTGCTAGACACCCTGTATAGCTCTGTCCCTTTCCCTCAGCGGAATAAGTTCTGCTTTAACACGTCATGGTAGGGTAGCTGATCTGTAACATTATTTACTAAAGCTTATAAAATTTAGCATATAATATAATGCAATCAATAAAAAAGACTGTTTAGGCAAAAAGATTATGCATGTATACTAAGTGGTTTATTAGAATAAGATTACATTTTTTTTGTCATTAGAGAAACCGGTGCTATTGTGTCTGGTTTCAAATTAAAAAAAAACTGTTCACGCTGATCTTTGGTCCGAAATAAAGTTTTTTTTTATTTAAGTGAGAACACTTTTATGAAAAAACTAGCTTTCGCCCGCGTTAAATTTGGGGTAACACAGTTCCCCTTGCGCCTTATTGATTTGTAATAGCAACGCTAAGTTTTCCCTTTTTCCCCTCTTTCTCCCTCACATTCCACTTTTTTCAAATAAAAATTAGCCTATGTCCGTCTCCTGGTTCCCAACTATCTATTACCAAAATTCATCACAATCGGTTCAGCCATTAAAGCGTGAAAAGGTAACAAACAAACAAACTCACTTTCGCTTTTACAATACTAATAAGGATTGTAAATTGTATTTTTGAAGTCAGTAAAAAGAGCTAAAACCTTAAAATATAGACAAGTAATAATTTCATTGAAAGCGGGTCTGAACCGAAAGTGAAATGGCTTCTCCGGTAACAGGTAGAGTGTTAGGCAGTTGGATCAAGGGCTTGATACAGAAAGCGGTACTCCTGGACACGGCTCGTATTGTGAGAAGGTTCCTTTCTCTGAAGCCCTGAAGCTTGGGTCCTGTTCCCGAAATCGATGGGCCACTTTTTTTGTGTATTTAAAAGCTCTTTTTTATATTTTATTTAAAAATATGTATAATATAAAGAAGAATAAATGAAGTAAAATACATACTTGGGTATTTTTATTTCTGTAAGAATTAAAACCTAGTTTCTTTTTTGCAGTAAATACGAAGTTTCGTGCAATTTTTTTCTGGTACTGGTGTTCTAAAATGGCTGATATAGCAGAACCATAATGATAATAATAAGACTGACCTTTGTTCTTTAAATGATCACGTACTAGTTATAAGAAAAAAAATTATAAGCAGTCATTTTGCTAATGAATGGAACAGTCACAAAGTGACAATTATCCTTACTATAATTATAAAAAAGAAAGTGAGTTTGTTTGTTTGTTACCTCTTCACGCTTTAATGGCTTAACCGATTTTGATGAATTTTGGTACAGAGATAGTTGAGAACCAGGAGACGGGCATAGGCTGTGAGGGAGAAAGTGGGAAAACTTAGCGTTGCTATTACAAATCGATAAGGTGCAAGGGGAACAGAGTTACCCCGAATTTAACGCGAGCGAAGCCGCGGGCATAAGCTAGTATATAATAATACCAGCCTATAAGTGTCCCACAGCTGAGCAAAGGCCTCTTCCTATACAGAGAAGGCCATTGATTACCACACTTGCTCAATTATAATAAGTTCAGGTTTCCTCACGATGCTTTTCTTCACCGTTGTCTGTGATGACTTAGATAAACTTGAAGAAAGTACATATGCATTGAAAAAGTCTTATTGGGGCTTGCTAGGATTTGAACCCACAACCTCATGCATGAAAAGCGAAGCGCTTAACCTCTGGGTCATCGCGACATCGACAATTAAAAATTAAATATTATTATTTTATTATGATTCTTCTAAAGCGGCAATTTTAAGATACCTGGTCAATTTAATAAACTTCTTTAACGATTTTTATTTTATTTTTCTTTCATGGCAAAGAAAATCATAATAATCTAGCAGAACAACATTTTCACATTTTTTTTTGCTTTTTGCAGGATTTGAACCCACGACCAAAAGTCGGTAGCTCAACCATACCGCTGGTGTACGACAACTATTTTTATATGTTTTTTTTAGAACCACTTTTTCAATATATCTAATAATCCTTATCCTTACTAATATTATAAAGATGTGAGGGAGAAAGAGGGAAGAAAAGGGAAAACTTAGCGTTGCTATTATAAATCAATAAGGCGCAAGAGGAACTGTGTTACCCAAAATTTAACGCGGGCGAAGCCGCGGGCGAAAGCTAGTTTATAATATTTTTTTCTAAATACAAAAGGTGATTAGCCCACTGTGCTCAAAGTAGCTCAAAATATTTCGCAAAAGCCATTTCTACTTTTATTATTTTTTAAATGTCAAACCTACTCAAAAACCGTCCGCAAAAAAAAATAAAAGAATTGAATATTTTGTTTCACATTTTTATCATTCAAAAATAAACGAATTGAATAAGATTATTAAGTGAGTAAGAAGATGAGGAAGAAGACGAATCTCTACCTATCACTTATAGCGCTGCCGTGAAGATACGAACTAGAATGTGTATTCGTACGAACACGTGCCATTAGATTTGCTCTGAAATGTATGTCTAACAGAGTGCCAGTAGTAGACTATTTCTAAAATAACGCCTACCTTTTAGTGCTACTTGATGATACAACTTTATGAGCTATGCACCGACTATAAATACAAACAGATTAATATTACTAAGTGCGACGACTGATGCACTCACGAACTCACTTTCTCTAAACCTTCTCTCACATTTTTTTCCTCAAAATAACCATTTTACGACTTACGTCAGTTTGTCGGGGCATACAACACTTTTAATCATTTACGATCCGCTAAAAACTTTAATAATAAATTATTTTAAATTTTTATTACTCACTATTCGAGCGAGCTCCGAAATGGAAAGCAGTACAAGTCATAAAATAAAAATTTCACTACACATACAATTATTATAAAATTGGTAATTGAACGAAACTCACCTGTTTAAATGTATATAAAATACCGAGGACAGATGTTACACATTCAAAATTTATGAACCAAATTAACTGTTACACTTTTTCTCCTGAAACCGAAGAAACACTTTCGAAATACGTTAGTTCACACAAATGGATGTTTTTCAAAACCGCGTGAGTTTCCCAACGGCGTGTCACTTTCGTACAGTTTCCGAACGGATCGTGTTCACTTGTGGTTACTGTAACTCTAACTCCAATAACTCAACACTCGTATTATTGGTGCAAACAGACATCACACAGGGAAGGTAATTGATACTAGTAATATTTCCCACCGACGTTATTCTGCGAACTGAAAATCACGCACATTATTAGCTAACACATTAACCACTTAAAAATACACTTTTGTAATTTCGGCACTAAAATATCATAGAGTAATAAAAACCCCGGTAGCGTCACGCAAGTGTAAAATAAACAAATTAAAAATAACCCCACACTGTCAATAAGAAAATTAAAAGTATCGATAAAGGACGCGATAAAACGTAAAAGTCTGCAAATGTTTACTCAAATAATTGGTGCGCTGCCGCCGTGTACAATGTATGTTGAGGCGCAAACTTACAGTGCGCCAGCGTGCCAAAAGAGATTTTGTCAAGCAATTAGCAGATAACTGTCGTCAGATGAAACTAAAAAAAAGTTTTTTTTCGGTAAGAAAATGTTCGCCCCGAGCGTTTCGTAACAGTCGAGTCTGAGCACAAGTCGCTACACTGAAATGGTCCCAAATCGGCGATCACGTACGCACTCCGCGTGGAGACAGACCACCTAGGCACTAAACACTCATTTTCACCTGTGCGAAATGATAAAATCAACTTTTCCACGCGGACCGGCCTTCGCTGCATTGTTATGCAATTGCAAAACGCCGGACCAGCTGCCAAATCGCGAAGCTAAGGTTTTCGAACGCGCGAAGTTGTTCGGAAAAACGTTATCCGGAAAAATCCTAACCTCAAATAGAGAAAGCGGCGGAAAGTTTTTGGTAATACTTTGAGGTTATTACTCTATGGTATTTTGTGTTTGCCGATCACATGTTGGACAATTACCGGCTGCGATTTTTCGTGAGCGTGTTCGGTTGCGCTCGGCCGACTTCGTCGAGCGGCATTACGTGACCGGCGCGGCCGGTATCTCGCGCGATACTGAGGCGTCGCGCTCAACTGCTATCTGGAGTCCGCGGCCCGATACACTTTACGTCTTCAAAAAAGCTCGACCTAACGTGCTAGCGGTACCGTCAGCAACGAAAACTGGTATACGAATGTACGGTCATAAAAAAACGTGGACCTCGTGTTTTGGCCATGTAGTATAATGAAACATGACGACACGTATAGTTCGAGGAACCGATGCATCATCATTGACAAAGTTGTAAAGAGATTTTTTCCTGAATTCGACATATTAATTTAGAGATACAAAGATTAATTAAATAAACGAGTTATCTAGGTAAAAGCACTTAATAATAATAGTTATCAGACCACAACAAAAAAATATTTACATAAAATACATATTTTATGACTTACCTACTTTTTGTATGGGTCATTGGATACTGATATTTTTATAAATATTATTTCTTTATCAATTAACGTGTTAAGTTTATTGATCACGAGAATAATGACCATATAATATTGTGTGTAAGTGTAAAAAAATAACTGACTTCTGAACTTAGATACATAACAAATAAATTATGAAGATATTTCAAAACAGGATATCCCCTCATTTGTCAATACTGCAGAGTAGAGTAGAATATTGTTACGTAGAGTTTATATTAAATGCAAACTTCACACATGCAGTCCCCGAAAGGTTAGGCAAAGCAGGTTGCAGGTTGTTCGAAAGAGATACCGCGGCCCTGGAACATAAAGGGCAAAAGAAGGAACATGGGTGGGTTTTAGTCTGTACCAGACACTTCCCCCCGCTCCACTCAGTGAGGAGGCAGCTATTTGATGATTACCCATCCGTGAAAGAAACAATAGTTATCTCGAAGGGTCTGTAGCCCTACTATGACCTCTTAAAGCAATTCTTATTCCACTGAGGGAAAGAGACAGGGCTATACAGGGTGTCTAGCACCATCTCTTTCACTCAGTGGAATAAGAATTGCTATAAGATGTCATAGTAGCCCTTCTGTTCAGGTTAACTAAAGTTTTATAAATCGTTTGCCATAAACTCGTCAACATTTTAGTACACACGGCAACAGATCAACCTATACAAAACCAGTTTATGCTGCTCTCTCAACAACGGATCGTACACCATAAATTTCAAGTACAATGAGAGATCCGCATAAACTGGTTTTGTATAGGTTGATCTGTTGCCGTGTGTACGTTGCTAATCTCTTTATAATCGTGGTTTATAACAATGTTAATTTGTAGTGTAACGCACCCTAATGCTAAAATTCAAATAATATTTTGCTTGACCAAGAAGTCGATTCTAGGACGTCGTGCTTAGCAGTTACGGATGCGACCACGACTCTCAAATCAACAAAAATAAATACTACACTAATTAAATTATTATGTAAAAATATAGAGATTATTATACTAAAGTTGTTCGTTAGAATATTACTAGCTTTTACCCGCGGGTTCGCTCGCGTTAAATCTGGGATAACACAGTTCCCCTTATCCTGATTTGCCGGTAACTGCTACTTGTAATTTTTACCCTTGCGCCTTATTTAGGTAATAGCAAAGCTAAGTTTTCCCTTTTCTTCCCTCTTTCTCCCTCATTTCTCACTATAGGTACATATATGCCTATATCAGTCTACAGGGTCCCAACTATCTCTCTATCGCCTCGCCTCTCATGTATGAGGTTATGACTTCAAATCCGGGCAAGTACCAATATGACTTTTTCAGTTCATATGTACTATCTTAAAGTTTGTATAAGATATCACAGACAACGGTGAAGGAAAACATCGTGAGGAAGCGTGGACTTTAATTAATTTTAGTCTGAAATCGCATGATCGCAATGATCAATGCCTTTTCGGTCTTTGCCCAGGTCTTTGCCCAGCCGTGGGACAGTTATAGGCTAATATATATCATTATATGTATACTAGCTGTTCCTCGCGGTTTCACCCACGCTGCTCAGCACTTGTTGGTCGTAGCGTGATGTTATATAGCCTATAGCCTTCCTCAAGAAATAGACTATCCAACACTAAAAGAATTTTTCAATTCGAACCAGTACTTCCTGAGATTAGCGCGTTCAAACAAACAAACTCTTCAGCTTTATAATATTACAAGTAAATAAGTATATAAGTAAATAAGTATAAGTATAGATTAGTATAGATTATCGTAGTAAGTGGAATTCTTTAGTTTCTGTATAGCTCCGCAGGTGAGTTTATGCATCACCAGTATATTATCGACGCGGCTTCGCCCGCATGGTCTGGATCGTACTACCAGCAAAAAATATCTTAAGTATGTAATTCACGCGTTCGTAAACCTTAGCTTCGCGATTTGGCAGCTGGTCCGGCATTTGCAATTGCATAACAATGCAGCGAATGCCGGTCCGCGTGGAAAAGTTGATTTTATCATTTCGCACAGGTGAAAATGAGTGTTTAGTGCCTAGGTGGTCTGTCTCCACGCGGAGTGCGTACGTGATCGCCGATTTGGGACCATTTCAGTGTAGCGACTTGTGCTCAGACTCGCTTGTTACGAAACGCTCGGGGCGAACACTTTCTTACCGAAAAAAAACTTTTTTTAGTTTCATCTGACGACAGTTATCTGCTAATTGCTTGACAAAATCTCTTTTGGCACGCTGGCGCACTGTAAGTTTGCGCCTCAACATACATTGTACACGGCGGCAACGCACCAATTATTTGTATAAACATTTGCAGACATTTGCGTGAAAGACTAACAATCATCCTCACAAACTTAAGCTTTAATAACGTTTAGGAGGAGCTCGTGGCTAAATAATAGCAGCCGCTCGGGTCGATCTTTAGGTTAAGCCGCGCTTGCCTAGGTCGGTCTGTGGAAGGGTGACCACCCGTTACATACCGAGTTTCCTCCGTGCCTCGGAAAAGCACGTTAAGCCGTTGGTCCCAGTTGTCATTTGTAGATCTTTGACAGTCGTTACAAGTAGTCAGTGTCCCGAAAGTCTGACAACCAGTCTTACCAAGGGGTATCGTATTACCCAGTACTAACTGGGTTGTGGAGGTCAGATAGGCAGTCGCTCCATGTAAAATACTGATATTCAGCTGCATCCGGTTAGACTGGAAGCCGACTACAACATAGTTGGGAAAAGGCTAGGCAGATGATGAGGTGGAAGCGCCAAGGTAGCCCGCAAAATGCCACCGTAGACGCGGGTCTGTAGATGGTGAGCAATGGGTAGCGCACCGTCCGTTCAACTAAGTGCCGAAAGGCTGTGCTGACAGACCGGTCGTGTTTCACGCGCGCCTTAAAGATATGTCAGCAAAGCAGAAGGGCCTGCTAGGTCCACCGACTGCCGGCCAGGTTGGCTGGTTGTTCGAAAGAGATAACGCAGCCCCGAATCGTAAAGGGTAAAGGGCAAAAGAAGTAATGTGGGTAAGTTTTAGTTAGTAGATACTGACCCCCGCTCCGCCTATAGTGGGAAGTTATTTAATGATTTCCCATCCGCAAAAAAAAAAAAATTCTCGTGTCACAGTTTTCGTTCCCATACTCCTCGAAACGGCTGGACCGATTTAAACGAAATTTTGTGTACCTACATATCGGGTAGGTCTGAGAATCGGCCAACATCTATTTTTCATACCCCTAAGTGGGCAGCGGGTGAAACCGCTGGGCACAGCTAGTATAATATAAAGTTGCGTCTATAACAGAAACATTAAAAGGAAGTCGTTTGTCTTGGTATGGACATGTAATGAGAAGGAACGAAGCACATGTGGCTAAAATAGTGATGGATCTGAATGTTGGTGGATGTAGAGGGAGAGGAAGGCCAAAGAAAGATGGATGGATTGTGTAAGGAATGATAGAAAGGAGTGAATGATGCCGTGACTTCTGACAGGGGAGATTGGAAGAAGAAAACCTGATGCGCCGACCCCAAATAGAATGGGACAAGGGCAGGAAAATGATGATATGATGAGTCACCCTCCCCCAAGAGTCTTCATATGTTATATCCTTGCTGTGACGGGACCGTCAGATAGCCAAGTCATTAGTCTCGAGTTCGAACCCCAGACAAACATTTCCAGGGTTGCGGTTTGTTCCGCGGTTACGGGTTGCTTCGGGCTTGCGTTTTGTGTCCAGGGTTGCGGGTTGTTTGAAAGAAATACCGCGGCCCCGGAACACAAAGGGCAAAAGAAGCAACATGGACATTTAGTCAGTAAAAGTCTGATAGATACTCCTGCTGCGGTGAAAGTTTTTTGATGAAATCCGGTCCGAAAAAGCTTTCGCGCCACTACTACCTGTGACGACTGTCAAAGATCTACAAATGACAGCCGGGACCAACGGCTTAACGTGTTTCCAGAGACACGGCAGTAACTTAGTAAATAATGAGTGATCACCCATCCACAGGCCAACCCAAGCAAGAGCAGTTTAAATTAATGATCAACCCGGGCGGCAGTTATTATCTTGCCATGAGCACCTCTGTTTACAAGAGATAATGAGTAAATACATAAACTGGTAGCTATGTGTAGTTTTCGTTACCGGCCGGACGGTATGCGCATGCGCCATTATTCAATTGTTATGTAAGGCGACGACTTAAAATCGAATCGGATTGCAAGTGCCGTGGGGCCTGCGCTGGCGCAGTGCGAGCGGAGAGCGGAAAAAGTCACAAAACGGGACGCTAATATTTCTTACTAGCTGGCACCCGCAGCTTCGCCTACGTGATATAAAAAAAAAATATCCTATGTGTTATTCCAGACTAAATCTACCTCTGTGCCAAATTTCATCAAGATCCGTTCAGCCGTTTTGACGTGAAAGAGTAACAAACAAACATCCATACACCCATCCATCCATCCTCACAAACATTTGCATTTATAATATTAGTAGGATAAAGAGATTTTAATCCTTTTATAAGTGCTTCTATATCCTACTTCTTATCTTAGGAACGCGTGGAATTATCAAGTTGAAATAAAAACACACTACCAACCAACCAGTCGATCGCGGCAAGAAGGGTAACAAAATAAATACCTACGTCTAACAGATCATCACCTGCCTAACCTTTTCCCGACTATGTTGGGGTCGGCTTCCAGTCTAACCGGATGCAGCTGATTACCAGTATTTTACATGGAGCGACTGCCTATCTGACCTCCACAACCCAGTTAGTACTAAGTAATACGAAACCCCTTGGTAAGACTGGTTGACAGACTTTCGGAACACTGACTACTTGTAACGACTGTCAAAGATCTATAAATGACAGCCAACGGCTTAACGTGCTTTCCGAGGCACGGGGGAAACTCGGTATTTACGGGTGGTCACCTATCCACAGACCAATCTAGGCAAGCGCGGCTTAACCTAAAGATCGACCCGAGCGGCTGCTATTATCTAGCCACGAGCTCCTCATAAATACGTCTACCAGATGAGCAACGTAATCAGCAAAACTCTGCGCATATTATATTGTGTAAATAATAATGTGTAAAAAAATACTACATAATGGCTTACCTACATAATATACTAGATCGCATTGGATTTCGTTCGTAAAAAGTAGATCTCGTTTGTATTCAAGTCGGCTACCCCTGATTTATAACACAACTATAAATATATAGCTTATAGCTTCCGCGAGCGACTTCATCCTCGTGGCATAGTTACTTTGACCTTAACCCGCGTGATGATCGAATAAAAATATCTTTCTCTCCCCTTTTCTTCCCTGTTTCTCCAATATAGTAGTATAAAAATATAAATGACGAATGAAGTTTGTTACAGAGATTTCATCCTTATTGAGCCTAACGATCAATGCAATAAATGCACAGGCAGGGTACAATTTTTACTGATTTTAGTCGGTTCGATTACCGGTGTGCGGAAAGCGAATTTTTAAAAGACTTTGTATCTTGTTTTCTTTCTTTTAAAAATTAAAGGAATTTTTCTTTGAATAAAACTTTCTATCTGAAGCATTAAGAGCACTTCCCCTTCAGGTGGCATTACAAAATTCCATCAGTACTTACAATTTGTTATATAGAAAATGGATTAAGGTTCCGTGAATAGTTCAGTTCAATTAACAAAATTAGAATGAAAATCAAAAATCTAAGTCAAAATATTTTTATTTCACATAGGCCTGCATGGGCACTTATAAAACGTCGAGAAAAGGTGCACGGTTGGGGTTAGTCGTTCTCCATGGAGAAGAACCGGCAAGAAACTCCATGGTTATTCTTTTAAAATCATTTGGTTTTACAAATTTGTTGTTACAGCGTTAGTACTTAAGTATGAGAGGACAGAGTAGGCCCGACAATAAGTCATTGCTTACTTTACAAAACGTAAAATAAAATCATAAGTACCTTAACAAAAGTAAACAAGCGATTAAAATATGGGTATTAATATTTTCTAACTAGCTGCGCCCCGCAGTTTCACCCAAACGAGATAAAGTAAAAAAACTATGTGTTGATCAAGGGTAAAACTATCTTCATACCGAATTTCATCAAAACCGTACCAGAAGATTGAGCTTGCACCTAGTGCCAACAGGCTGTGTTGACAGACCGGTCGTGTTTCACGCGCGCCTCAAAGAGATGTCAGCAAAACAGAGGGGCTTGCCAGAGCCTCCGCCTGCCGGGGTTGCGGGTTGTTCGAAAGAGATACCGCGGTAACCACCCGAAAAAAAAAAGATGTAGCGTGAAGGAGTAACAAGCATACTCACAAACTTTCGCCCCACTAATATAAGTGTGATGATTTCAAGCGAACATGACAATAATGCAACAGACGGCATTGAATTCACGAACACGAACTCACTGTCGTCTGTCCACGAGTCTATATACTTTATCACCATCACTCTCCTGCGGACTCCTGCCCTAATTTTTTCATCAAATTACTTCCCCCTGCCCTGGGCGGAGCAGGGAGGAAGACTTGTACTAACTAAAACCCACCCATATTCCTTCTTCTGCCACTTAATGTTCCGGGGCCGTGGTATCCCTTTCGAACAACCCGCAAACCCGGCAGGCCCTTCTGCTTTGCTGACATCTCTTTGAGGCGCGCGTGGAACACTAACGCGCCGTCGGACAGTTGCATAGACCCACATCTACGGTGGCCGGGAGTCGTTTCGTGGCGCTCGATGCCCGGCCCGTTCCGTATTCCAATTTCAATTGCGGTCCCCACAGCATGACTTTTTCCATACTTCACTGTCACCTAATCGTCGTAAAGTAGAAGTTGTTTATCTTCTTTATCATGAGAGAATATTCTTAGCCTACTGTTTAAAAACTGCCACAAACGGTGTGCATTTGGTTTTTTATTTGTTAAACATACGTGTAAAGGGTGTACATTTATAGTAGGTAACTCCATGTTTTGCCGTAAGCAGCGTACAAATATTTAACAAAATTAAAATTCAATTAAACCATGCTTTTTTAAGAAATTATGTTTGTACCAACAGTCCAAGCCAAAAACCATACTACTTATATCTGATTTTGAATGTTATTGCTTCGTTGGTGATTGGGTTTGATTCCCAGATACAAATGCATAGCTAGGCACATGGCTAAGGTGTTATCGAGGAAATTTTCAGTAGGGAGTCTAGGTTTGGGCTCAGTTAGTTTTTTATGGAGACACCATTGTTTATTTTTGCGGATGGAAGTCTTCAAATTACTTACCCCGTTTTGGGCGGAGCGAGGAAGTGTCAGACTAACCCCACCAATGTTACTTCTTTAGCCCTTTGTGTTCCGAAGTCGCGGTATCTTTTCGAACAACCCGCAACCCAAGAGAACGGAGGACTAAGCATGCTAATTGCTAGTGATCAGCTGTGATCGTACACTCCCCTTCGGAGAGAGCGGGGGAGTTATTTGACGATTTCCCATCTACAAAAAAGGCCAACGTTCTCAAATGTTGACATTTTAATTATTACCTTAATAGCAAATTGATTAAATTAGCAAGTGCTCCTCTATAACCTTCAGCTTGAAAATGGAGGATCGAATTTTTTTTAGGGAAAAAAAAACAAAAGTTTTATGATTAGCATTATTGATTGATTGAGAGAATAACAGTATTTTAAACCCGACAAATTAGAAAAACCTGAATCTAAATCTGCCTAGCCTTTTCCCAACTATGTTGCGGTCGGTTTCCAGTCTAACCGGGTGCAGCTGAATATCAGTATTTTACATGGAGCGACTGCCTATCTGACCTCCACAACCCAGTTAGTACTGGGTAATGCGATACCCCTTGGTAAGGCTGGTTGTCAGACTTCCGGAACACTGACTACCTGTAACGACTGTCAAAGATCTACAAATGACAGCCGGGACCAACGGCTTAACGTGCTTTCCGAGGCACGGAGGAAACTCGGTATGTAACGGGTGGTCACCCATCCACAGACCAAACTAGGCAAGTGCGGCTCAACCTAAAGATTGACAATTCGATTTTTCGTAACGCAGAGAAATATATTTCCGCTGTCGCTACACAACCAGGTAGTGTAGGCATAATTTTTTTTTCTTATATTAAGATACATTACAATATCGCAATCTATACTAATATTATCTATACCTACTAATATTATAAAGCTGAAGAGTTTGTTTGTTTGAACGCGCTAATCTCAGGGACTACTGGTTGGAATTGGAAAATTATTTTAGTGTTGGATAGTCCACTTCTTGAGGAAGGCTATATATAGGCTATATAACATCACGCTACGGCCAACGGGTGCTGAGCAGCGTGGGTGAAACCGCGTGGAACAGCTAGTTAAAAATAAAATCAGAAATCAACAAAAAAAATGTTTGTTATGTTAAACAATTCTAATTAGTGGTTTAACGAGGTCCTGGACCCAGCCCTTGTTAAAAACCAAAATATTAAACATGGCTAATATCCAGATTCAAATGTTGTTAATAACTTTTTTAATACACTGCCTCGAAAACTGGCTCTTATTGCTGTACGATTAGGGTCAACATGCAATATATTTCACACGCGTGTTTTTTTCTTATTTATCGTAACGAGGGATTTATTTTTTCTGATTTCACCACAGGACAATACACAACTCTTCAAGTCCCTTATAATGTAGTAAGGCCATAAAAAAATGTGTTCAACAATAGAATATCAGAATTTAAATTGAGTTCTAAATTTAAAAAATTTAGAATATCTTATCTATACTTATAATATTATAAAGCTGAAGAGTTTGCTTGTTTGTTTGTTTGAACGCGCTAATCTCAAGGACAACTGGTTGGAATTGGATAATTCTTATTATATTAGTGTTGGTTAGTCCATTTCTTGAGGAAGGCTATAAGCTATATAACATCACGCTAACCCGAAATTGCACAAAGACGTAACTAGTGACACACAAAAAAAAAACATCACGCTACGACCAACAGGTGCTGAGCAGCGTGGGTGAAACCGCGGAGAACAGCAATTTTTAATATTAGGCTGTTTATCGGCGTCATATCTTTGGTTTTCCTACAGTCTGAGTAGATAAAAAAAGAACAAGTAAGTCAAAGTTTTCACGGGATTGTAAACATCGTAGAAGTCTTTTTCATTTAACTTTTTTGTTGGTGTTCATAAAATAAAAGTCTAACTGCTAGCGCCACCTGTTACTAACTTTGGTTGCTATTAAGAATTGAATGAGTCTTTGTAACGACATCTATATTTTAAAAGATGCAATTGAAAACCGTAAATTAGAGGTGTCCCGTTTCAATAGAGCATCGACAAAGAATTATTTACTCATGGTTAAGCTTAATATTACTATGATCAGATAAGTTATAATATAAGTTATAATATATGATCATAGTAATATTAAGCTGTAAATACGATATTTTCGTATTTACAGAATTATACTTATTCAAATCGATAAAACAACCCTTTTATATCTAGTAATCCCATTCAAAGAATATTTCATGAAAAAGCTGATTAATGGAAATAAGTTTTTTTATACCTTTATTACCTTTAGTTTATCATTAGTCAAAGTTCGCTTTATAGATATTTAAGTTCTATAATATTTAGATTTATTTGACCTTTTGTATATTGTTTTAGTCGATTATTAAAACCGTAACTGTGCCATTGGTTATTTACAAAACGATATTCTCTATGATGACTACGATAGTTTATGGTTACTATTGGTTACTCACCAATTCTACTCTCACTACCAGTACCATAGAGTACATAAATGTATTAGCCACAGAGTACATTGTAAATAGTGAGTGACAGTATTAGCCACGAGGTCATTGTAATCGCCATCACGAAATTTGCAGAAATATTATCAAAAAGGTGTTCTGAGTGTAAACAACGAACTAATGAGAATTTTAGGCAAGTCTAGACTGTTGTGAAATTGTATATTTTGTAAGTACATGTACCCTACTGTCGGCACAATTAAATGTTTAAAAAAGTTGTTTGTAGCATTAGTGGGTTAATCTCTAATAACTCGTCGCACATCAACTTGGTAACTCGGCGATTCTCATCTCAGTCACGAAATATGAAGGTGGGATTTAATTTAAGTGTTTGTGATAATTATAACCTATTTTACCAGCCAGTTCTACTACCAGTTATTAGTTATGTGTTGGTTTGAGAGTTTTATGCTTAAAGAATAATATTGTTGAGCTTATTTAAGGGTTTTTAAAGTATTTACGAGTGAATGCACGTTATTTGCTACGAAATATAATGTAGCCTCTCACCTCAAAGTAGCCAACAGTACTCAATTGCAATTTGTATAAGTTTTATAAAGCGAAAGTTGCGTATCACGTGGCATTTATTGAACCGGTGTTTTCCACATGTCTGCTTAAAAAAAAATCCAATGGCATGACTGATATGCCATTGGATTTTATTTTCATTATATTTAACAAAATATAAGTGTTCTTCTTGCCTTATAAAACCAAAATTTATTTAGCTCAAACACTGATTCAGCCGATCATTGATTACGCTGATGCCTGCTATTTAGATGCTACTGGAGAGCTATAAAGCTTTTTTGTTGTTGTATCTATTAATACGACCTGGCTAGGGCAACCCTACCTACATTTCTCCCTGGAGTAAGTCCCATTTAAAGCCTGCAGTACACATTGAGCCAAGGTATTGGGCCAAGATAATGAATTCCCAATGTAGCTGTATACACATTGGTGTCAATCATGACGAAGCAAGATCCTTTGATGTGTGAACAAAAAACCGACAACAATTGGTTTGCGCGCCAATGTTGGCGCCAACAGAACATCGCTGCCGACATACCGCCAAGTAGCCCTCTACGCTTTGGGCCAATAGGCTGGCCCAGTTGGGCCTTAACACGAACCTTTTTCATTATAGATTGGAACTCATGATGGCGTCTTCCACTGTGATGAAGTACTTGCGTGTTACATGCTCAAACTTCTACCCCAATTCAAAGATGCTGTTGTTGTCCGAACTCGGGATACATCCAAGCTCAATGAATGTGACATAGTGGTTGATGTAGGAGCTGTTTTCGACCATGAGAAGAAGCGGTATGATCATCATCAAAGGGAGTTTAATGAAACTTTGAGCTCATTGAGACCAGAACTTGGAGACAAATATAAAATCAAGTAAGTTTTTTTTATAATTAGGAAGATTCACCAAGAAACAACAAAGCTCATACACACTAGCCCTGTGCACACTATTTTTTGCACAGGTACTTCAATAAAATTATAATCACTTACTGGGTTAAATTGGATAAATCATGACAATATTAAAGAAAAAAAAATTGAACTACCTAATTTTACTCTTAATAACATATTTGGGCTTTATGTGTAATAACTTACTAACTGCTAATTGGCCAACTGATTGGTAATTGGCAAGCGTAAACTTGTTTAGAATTATCTAAATTGCAGTATTGTTACTATTTTTAGGGTTCCGTACTTCAAAAGGAAAAAAAGGGAACCCATATTGGACCATGTTGTTGACCATCTATTTGTCTGTCCATCATGACCCTTTATTGTGTGAACTTGTGAAGGTATCAAGTTAAAAGTTAAACCATATACTCATATCTGGTCCCTTGGAGTTGTGGATAAATCATATCTCTAAGTCGACACAAAAAGATATGATATGGCCAACTCTCACTTGCCCAGTTTTCTTTTTATAGTAACGAAGAATCACAAAAGTACATGAACATAATTGACAAAATGTGGAATGTGCTATAAAGTACATGTCTACCCGATAATAAATAATGTATTTAATTGCGTTTGTAAAGCCATTTCATGTGTAGGATTGACAATTAATTTATCAACATACAGAATGCATAACTTGAAACATCCACCTTTTAATAAAGTTGGCTAAAAACAGAATAATTAAGAGAAGTTGAATGAAATAAAGGTAATTTGAATAATAGTTTATCATTCTTTCCTCAGATTGAGTTCTGCAGGCCTAGTCTACACTTACTATGGAGAAGAGGTTATACAGCAGCTCATCCCAAAAAATAGTGCCCTCAAGTCGACTGATCTGCTTGTAATTTACAAGAAGGTCTACCAAAACTTTATTGAAGAAATTGATGCTATAGATAATGGTGTTCCAATAGCTTCTGAGGAACCAAGATATAAAATACGCACTAACATTAGCAATCGAGTTGGACGCTTGAACCCAGAATGGAATTCACAGCAAAATGTTAACTTGGATGAGATTTTCGTAAAAGCAATGAAACTTGTGAGTGAAGAGTTTTTGTATACCGTCAACTATTTTGTAACTGTTTGGCTTCCTGCAAGGGATTACGTAAGGTCTGCATTGGACAATAGGTTCGAAATCCATAAGTCGGGACAGATTGTGGAATTCACAGAAAGATTTCCATGGAAAGAACACTTATTTGATTTAGAAGAAGAAATGAACATTGGACATGAAATTAAATTTGTTCTGTTTAATGACAAACCAAACTCATGGAGAGTGCAAGCAGTTCCAGTAAATCCTACGAGCTTTGTAACTAGGTGAGTTACTTTTTAGTACTTATCATTTACTAGCTGTTCCTCGCGGTTTCACCCACGCTGCTCAGCACCTGTTGGTCGTAGCGTGATGTTATATAGCCTATAGCCTTCCTCATGAAATGGACTATCCAACACTAAAAGAATTTTCCAATTCCAACCAGAAGTCCCTGAGATTAGCGCGTTCAAACAAACAAACAAACTCTTCAGATTTATAATATTAGTATAGATTTTATTTGTTTTCCATACAAATAATAAAACAATATAAAAAAGGCCAACCGCATGATGAATTCCAGCATTCTGGGTTCCATATTTATTTATTTTCTATTGGAATCTTTACTCTGGACTTAGAGGGTTGATTTTTTCACGGATCATAGTGACCTCAGACTTGAATATATGCTTTTAATTTCAACTTGATACCTCCCCATTCCCGAGTTTGCTCAGAATGTCATCTTCTTCCATACTTCTCTATCGGACGACATTTCAGCAGCTACCACACATGATATTTACGTCATTATTATGTTCATAAAGATTGTGTGGTGAATGATATAAAAGAAAAAGGAGTAAATTGTAGTGTGAGGGTTGAAAGGGAAGAATGCAAGAAAATTCGTCCTGCGCTGACCACAAATAACTTGGACCAAGTGCAGGAAGACAATTGTTATGGCATAATGCCATGCCCTTTCATACAATATTCAATTTCATAGCTTTTAATTCAGATAATGATTAAATGTACAACTCAATCAAGATAACAAAAATGTTGAGTTCATGAGCAAAGGTTTCTTGATAAAGATATTGTTAATGGTAACATTACTAGTAACAATCTCATTAAAAAAAAAATTGCATTTGTTACTTAGATTTCTATTTCTTGACACTTAAAAAGTTAGGTTATTCAAATGTTTTGAGATCCATCCTGGTTGTCACATATGAAACACATTTAAACAGTGAACTGACTTCCTCGTTGACCTAGTGGTCTTAATCGTCACTGCTGAGCAGGAGGTCCTGGTTTTGGATCCTGGAATCGGGCTGAATTCTAGAATTACAGGCTTGATGTTATGCTTATCCATTGTTCTCGCGGTCGCACACGCAATTAGTGAGCGTGGGGCCCTGGGTTAAATTCCCAGGTCCAAAAGTGTGATTGGGTTTTTCTAATAGGAATTTCTCAATAGCAGCAGTTGGGAAGTTGGTAGTAAAACACCACCTCCATGCCTTTGAAAACATGACTGATCTTTCTCTGGTCGTGTCAGATTGCCATGATTAAAGAGAAGGTACTTGTGGCTGGCGCAGTCACATGTGCACCATGATAACTCCTGCACCAATAAATAATCTTCACTGAGATTGGTCATCGTGACCGAATATGGTTAGAAGGACTATCCTTACTAATATTATAAAAGCGAAAGTGAATTTGTTTGTTTGTTACGTTTTCACGCTTACGTGGCTAAACCGATTTTGATGAATTTTGGTACAGAGATAGTTGGGACTGGAGACGGTCATAGGCTAACTTTTTCTTTAAAAAAGTGAGAAATGAGAGAGAAAGAGGGAAGAAAAGGGAAAACTTAGCTTTGCTATTACAATAATTAATGCTCTAGGGCAAAAACTACAAGTACCTGCAACATGGACCTGCAAATCAGCAAAAGGGGAACTGTATTACCCCAAATTAATCGCGAGCGAAGCCGCAGGCAAAAGCTAGTTATTTATATTGAGACTGTATCATTAACTATATCATAATTTTCAGGAAACCATTACATCCAAAATGGTGGGGAGTGAGAGATGAAGTCTTGAGTGAAGTTGCAGCAATAGATGGCTGCATGTTCTGCCACAGCACTGGCTTCATCGGTGGTAATACTACAAGGGAAGGTGCTTTCAAAATGGCTGTAGCTAGTTTAGAAGCTGAGGATTAGTTTTGTTACTTACACAATAAATTTACTGACAATCAAATACTGTTTACTTAAATTTGTGAAATGGTCCTTGGAACAGCTAACAAAGCTTTCCTAAAGGTAAGCCAAGTATCTACTAGTAAGACAGATAAATACAGACATCCAATATTAAGGCAGAGCGGGAGGGGTTCAGACTTGTATTGGTTAAAACCTCCCATCCATGTTCTGTCTTGCGCCCCTTGTGTTCCGGGGCCTCGGTATCTCTTTACACCTGCAAAACATTACTTTAGCCTTACCTTTTTTACCTGCAACCCCGGATGGTAGAAAATACTTAACATAATTGTTCCTTTCACTCGGCCAATCTCACTAATTCTAGATAGTAGGTATAGGTAGGTATTCGTGTTGGTGTCGCCAAGATAACGTAGAAATGGGCACCCGCGTAGACCGGGATAATAAGTAGCCTGTGTGTTAATCCAGGATATAAGTTATTTACTTACCAAATTTTATGCACATCGTTCCAGACGTTTGAGCATGAAGGAGTAACGTTCACACACATTTTAAAGAAATATAAGTGTGATATCTTTATATATATAATTCTTCTGTGAGTGTGTATGTCACTGAACTTCTCTCAAACGACTGGACCAATTTTGATGAAATTTTTTGTGTGTGTTCAAGGGGATCTGGGAATGGTTTAGATTCACAAATCAGTCCGGCAGATGGCGCTGCATCACATTTTTTTGTAAATACGTAGCGAAGCACGTACCGGGCCGCTAGAACAAAATATAACAAAACATACGGCTTCGTTGTCTCAAGGATTTAATATTCTATAACATTTATAATATATGTATGTATATTGATAAAAGTAAAAACTAGGACCTTCAAATGTTGTTTGGAAAAAGATTGTCATTCGTTTTTGGTTGTTTGTCTATGAAATATTGGTTGGTTCTAAAGTACCTACTTGTTCTTTAAAATAAAAATAAGCTTAAAATGTGAATTTATAATCTTCAAGAACAGGTTCATGTCTAGGTTTATTCTGCATAGTCTTTGGTAGTTAAGAATTTTAGATTTGTGGTGTTGTTATAAGAAAAAATGGTCTACAGAAATTAAGTATTTTGGTTTCCTAAAAATGATTTGTTAGTGTACCAGTTTTCGTTAGGGGTACTTTACTACCCAATAATTGAGTTGTTGCCACTAATATCTAATTATAACACGGTAGCCGACCCATAACATGGTTGAGACAGGCTAGGCATAACGAGGATGTTTGTGTTTTGGATTTGTCTTTGGATTTGTCTTTGCATTTGGAAGTCTCGTTCTTTATGATTATATAAATATACTAGCTGTGCCCAGCGGTTTCACCCGCTGCTCACTTAGGGGTATGAAAAATAGATGTTGACCGATTCTCAGACCTACCCGATATGTACACAAAATTTAGTTTAAATCGGTCCAGCTGTTTGGGAGGAGTATGGGAACGAAAACTGTGACACGAGAATTTTATATATTAGATAAGTTTGTTTCAAAAGGGATTATTAATTATTTACAATGTTTAATACATAGCAAAATCCTATAGATACATGATGAATTGAAATAGGTAATCGTAAGAAACTAACTTGGAAGACATTTCGCATGGTATGACGTATTTGTCAGACTAATAACTCTAATTCCCGCCGCTTTTAATTATTGTTCTTGTTGTTTGAAAAACTAGTTTTCGTGTTGTATTGTCATTGGAAGTGTCAACGTACCGGGGTTGCGGGTTAGTCGAAAGAGATACCGCGGCCCCGAAACGTAAAGAGCTTTAGAAGGAACATGGGTGGGTTTTAGTCAGTACAAGTCTGACACTCCCCCCCCGCTCCGCCCAGAGCGGGGGAAGTTATTTGATGATTTCCCACCCTAACAAAAAAGGTACACCGTGCCCAGTGCGTTCAAGACGTTGTGTATCATGAATGCACACGATTTTCATACATTTCGGCACCGAACGTCTAAATTGATATTTTTCTGCCGTGCGTTTTTATCCCAGTGATCTGACATCTGTCAAGCCTTGCACTCTGACGATGAAAAATCACTGTTGGTGCTGTTGTTGAAAATCATCAAAGAGAAGTAAAAACGACGCCCCCGTAAAAGAGCAGCATCGATGTTTTCGTTACCATGTAATTCTGGTGATTTCCATATCTTTAGAAGATTTAAAAAAAAAAAACGTTGTCCTACACTAGGAATTTCTTCTGTATCGTGGGTGCGTCTGCAAACATATAAACTTACATACACAAACAGCCAGACCCGAAACAACTATCTGCAGGTCATACAAATATTTGTTCCGTGCGGGAATCGAACCCGCGACACGCAGCGCAGCAGTCGATCCCTCAGCCACTGCGCCAACCGTGCCGTCCGATAAAACAAGATCCAAGCATTTTTTTTAATTATCTAAGAATGTCTAGAGAATGTTTCTACGAACGTACGGTTTTCTTTATTCATTCTTACAAATACTTCTTTAAAAAAAAAATAGAAAAATAATTGTATATTATTAATACTAGTCTGACATTATTTTAATTTTAATAATTGTCATTTTTGTAATTTTATGATTTGACATTTATTTTCTAATAATTATCAATAACATCTTATGTATATTTATAATTGGACCCATTTTTGCTATCAAGAACCAACCAACAGCAAGTTTGTTTTGAGAAAACGAGACTTTTGTAAACGGAGTGTGCAAAATGCATACATAGTATATTAATGAATGAATACTTCTTAACCTTATGTGGGATACTGTAGCCTATCTAAGAATATCAGATTTATAAATTTTATAAAGTTAAGTAAATAGTAAATCGTTAAAAACCCGGTTGGTTCTTTCTTATAAAAACATATTTTGTTACTTAGTTCCTTCTTTCAAATTAGACGTAAAATTTCACTGTTGTAATATTTCTAAAAATAAAAGCAATTCTTTTTAAAGTATACTTTTTAATGCCATTTATCAGATGGTGAATCGTATTCTTACATTAAATACAAAAATAGTACAACGGAAGCTAGAACCCTTAAAACTAATCATCACTATTATTATCGCCTTCTACCTCAAAATCGATAGGCCCGGTAAAGCCGTCAATATCGTCTTCCATGTCGCTACCTTTCAGATTTTTATAAAAATCTTTTGCGTCTTTTGGGATAAGATGCAGAATACTTTTTATATCTGTTAGTTTAGCCTCAGATATGGCTTTGCCTGTAGGCCAAAGTAAGGCCATATCATTTTTGGCTATCACGGTGCTGCTCCTGATATTTTTTTTTATAAACTTCCTTCAACTCATCTTCCAGATTGTTTTTGAACCATAAGTTTAGAACATATGAAAAAAATCTGAAAAGTAGAACATAATAAGGACTTTCTAGTAAAATTATTTTGAACTTGATTGAAAAAGACAAAAAGTTGTACAAAATAATTTCTGGACTAAGTTTGTAGTATAATCGTATATGCAAGCATTTTTTTTTAACTTCGTTTACATATTTTATTATCCTGAACGTATCTTTTTTAAACAAAAAAAGAATTATTGAAATCGGTTCTCGAAATCCAAAATTAACACCGAAAACTTCTTGCACGTCTTTGTATTAATTAGTAACTCAATTCCCCGAGAGAAGCATAATTTTTTTTTTTTTAAATATAAAAATATTTCGTAATTTTATTTATAAGTGCACACTAATTAGTCGTCGAGGTTTTTTTGATTTGACCGGTATTAAAATGTTCTCGTATATTTTGAACAGTGATAATCATGTTGAGGACGACGCTGTGGTGCGCGCCTTTCATGATTTGTTAGCCCAACACACATCGTTTCGGCCTAGAGAAGTGTCTCTTTTTCTTTACCCGGAACTAATAGAGCCTGTGCCTTGCCTCAAAACGAGTCTCATTTACAAATTTTAAAATCATATCCGGTTGAAATCTTAAATTGACATCTTCAGGTGATACACACATCCACTAGCCATATTATTTAATGCCGTTGCAAAGGCAACATCATCCCCTTGACGCATTATTTATTTAAGCTCTGTCAGTACAAATAAATCCCAAAGCGGCGTACCTGCTATTTCTGCTAAAGGATTTCGAGAATTAGCTTGAAACACCCAGTTGTCGCCAACAGGTGGTAATTGTCTGAAGTCTCCAAAACTACGGAACCCTACACTGAGCGTGGCCCGACACGCTCTTGGCCGGTTTTTATTAATTTTATTTTATAATAATCAGTCTCTAATCAGGAACATATCTGAGATCAAAAATTTACGGTAATTAGCATTTAAATAATATCAGAAAGCAACAATACAAGTTACAAAATATGACATTACCAACTGGGTAGGCAATTTTTAACGAATATCAATTTGGGTAAAGTCTGTGTCAAAGTAATAGTACCACTACTGGCGCAATGTGCCACCCCCGACATTTGGCTTGGGCAGTATAAATTTTATATCATGTTCCTTCACGTAGGCTAGATCAGGAACAGTCGGCATGGTGAACTGTTTTCGGTTTCATTTGGAATCTTCGTCGTGTATTGAGATGTTCTCAGTTTCAACATCATCTTCTGAGTCACTTTAATTTTGCGATAGGACTTTTATAACAACTGCCTCTTTGGTTCCTATTTTGGCTTCTTGTTTTTCTTAGATTCTTCTTTTTGTGCTCCAATTGCCTCTTTCTTCGGCATATCCGTCACAATCATACTACGTCCTGATTTCTTTTTTCGGGTATTTTTTCTGGGTTGAGCTTTAATGGGTGGTCGAAACTGACTTGGTTTAACCCGGCGAGGATGTGGTGAAAATAGTAACGTGGAGGTTGTAGAGGGTCTTATTGACCCTGTATATAATTGGCTTTAAAATACCTAAATTTATTTTAATGTACCAAATATCAATCAATATTATTTATATTACATGTTATTTTTACGGTTTTATCAAAATAAAACGCAGATAAGAGTACAAAATAATATAATTAAATCTCTTTTAACAAAGTACTACAAAATAATCAAAACTTACACTAAAAATAACTAACTTCTTAGACGATTAACTTTTAATTTGGTACATACGTAGAGGTCAATTAGTTGCACTTACAGTCTTATCATCAAATTATGAATTATTTGTAATTATCATTATTGTCTGTGATTGCAGCACAAACCTGGCAGAATGAAATAGTGTGTTCTGAACAAATATACTTATGGCAATCTTCACAAACATTGGCTGTCTTGCGATGGCGGGCATAAGGACATACTTGGCACCTTTTTTGTACACCTGGAACCCTAACAGGAGCTTCTTGTTCAGGTTCTCCGATGAATTCTCTGATTCTCTTGCGTAGCTGTCTCGGCAGTTGAGGTGTTTCTTTGCGGCCCTGCAAGTGTTCAGTAACAAGCAATCGGCCTAGTGTTTTAATAAAATGGCGACGCTTCTGAATAGTCTGCGTGTTAGACCTGTGTATAATATACGCATTGATGCCAGCCATATTGAGCATTGCATAGAAGACAGTGAGGGGCCATTTTTTCGAGTTGCGACTAACATCGTATGTCGCCGACAACTCGTCTGCTACGTCTACTCCACCTTTAGTGGTGTTATAAAACGTATTTATCTCAGGTTTTTTTTTCTCTCCTGTTGATTCATCAATTTCACCGTTGTGGTGGAGACTAGACATTAGTATGACAACCTTGTTTTTTTTGGAATATGAGACACGAGCGTTATATCCTTTTGAAAGCCAAATTTCGATGAAAATATAGCTGCACCGCGAGTATTGATAAATGACGTTGGAAGTTCAAAATTCAAATTAATTTATTTGTGGAACACAGGTGATATAATTGGTGTTACATAGTTAGTTGCCTCTTGTTCTTGCGCACCGTACCAACAGATGTAAGTTTGTGCTCATTCAGCAGATGAGATATTAATATAAGCCCAAAGATCTATAGTGTTTTGTCTACTAGACCGATAAAATCCAGCAATGTATAATAGTCCCATGAAAAGCCTTCAATTCACTCATATCCATTTCTTTCCTATAGTGAGGGATAGCTCACAAGCTGAATTTCTTTCTCGAATTTGCGAGTTTGTGTGATTCAGCATTACAGAGAGCATAGTTTCGGGACAAAACATACTCCAACATTCAAGTTCAGACTGTGCCGACTTCGCTGCTGGGCTTACACCGGGTGTTTGGCGTATGATGTTTTCAGAGGGTGTGCGGACTTTTGGTAAGGAGAATTTTTAGACCATTTAGCCAATATAATATGAATTCGTTACCTGGCCATCCGATTCCTCTCCTTCTGATATATGTGGGTTCTGATGTTGCAATTCAGATAGTGGTACGTTATCCTCGCCATCAGTGCTTGCATTTTGCTCAGTATCACTATTTTGACTGCGCGTACTCAAATGATCTTCCCTTTCGCTGCCGTCGGATAACAAGTCATCTTCACTGCCAGACTGCATTAAAACAAGACGTATGCGTTCATCCTCAAGCTCCTGGCTATTCATTGTGTACGAAAAAACCTAAAATTATAATAATATTAAGTAAAAAATATAATTGAAATGAAAACGGCCTGTTTATTGCCGTGCAGCAGTGCCCACCTCCTGATGTTGTCCACCCAGGAGTTTTGGTAGCACAGAGCTCGCCCAATACTGGTCGGCACTGTGAACATCCCCTGCTCATTGGGGATGAGTATGCCACATCGTACGCGGCGCTGGATCTCCGACTGTCTCTTGATGACCAGCAGAGTGCTGGCGGGAAGAGGCATCTCCGAGACGAGTTTCCCCAGCCAGGCCAGCCTTTGTTAGGTGCCACACCACAGCTTAGGGAAAATCGGTTCGGTGCGGAGGCGACTATCGGTTTAGAGGAGCAAGACTCAACTATGATCTGCTTTTCTATAGCCTGACACCTCCCTGCTGATGAGCCCTGTGCGGCCGCATGTGACTGCGTCGTTAGGTTGGTGCTTGCAGCTTGGGCGTAGCTCTGGTGGGCGACCCGTTTGGTTCTATCAAGACACGGCCGCTTGTGCTCGCCACGGGGGATGAGGTCTCGTTGAAAGCTCGCTTGGCCGCGGCCTGATTCATCCGAACGGGCCGCTGGTTCCTGTGCTGGCCCTGTACCTCCGCAACGCTAGTAGGCGGTTGGCTAGGTCCTGGTTGGCCATTGGTGCCAGCCACGGCCTGCGATCGCTTGCCTGCGGAGAAATTGACATTACCGCTGGCCAATATAACCGTAGCCGCGGCGTTAGCTTATATGGATACTTGTGAAGTCTTACGTCTCCACAGTTGACGACGCTCTTTCTTCGTCAGTCTGGTCCTCTTACCGACCCCTGACGAAGAAGTTGGGGCGGGCTGCCTCGGGTGGTCAGCGCAGTTGCACTGGGTACTCTCCGAGGATTTCCCCTTGGTGCCCTTGCGCTTGATCCTCTGCACCTACCTGGCCGGTAACGGCCAGCGGTAGAGGGGCAGCTTGAGCATCCACAGGCATAAGTGGGTGTCCGCTAATGGCCCCCCCACCTTGGGAGTTAACCGTCGGTGAAGGCTGTGTACCTGTGAAGGAACGAGGATCAGTACTGGTCCAGGGCAGCGCCGATTTCCTCGGTTTATTACGAGACTTCGTTTTAGTCCTGGCAGCGGTTTTCGCCACTGCCGGACCGCAACCGCGCTGCAGCTTGCCGCATAAGCAGCAGAATGCCCAGGGACGATAAAGGTGCCAACGGCACCTCCTGTGGGAGCCTCATTGGCTTTCGCCTCCGCTCCAGTATGTGTGTGTGGGGTGTGAGTGAGTTTTTATGGTGTGTGTGTGTGTTTGGTGTGTTACATGGCCTTGAGTTATCCATAGTTTAGTGTACATAAGATTCATCTCTCTGGCTTCCCACCATCCATGGAGCCCGCACTTGAAAGCGTTTCGCTACAAACTAGCTCGAACGCTAAGATTACCAGGTAGATATAGGTGCGCAGGGCTTGCTTACAGTGCGACATCGAGTGCTTGATCGGGTTGGCAAAGGCCAGTACTCTTTGAACTGATCAACCCTCACTTACACCGTCAGCATGACCTTCACCCACCGCTTTGGCCTTCCAAAAACGACCTCCACGGACCCCTCGCACCTCGCCGTGCCCCTCTATCGGGACACAGTGGCCATTTCCCCCACCCTTGGCTATTGGGTGGGGCCACCGATTCGCTTGAAATCCAGACCAAAGAGGGCGTGTTGCCTTACGGACGCATTAACACCAACGCCGCTCGGCTCAACCCTCCAGGACTCCTTATATACTCATTATAGACTCCTTATAAATAAGTAATCATTTATACCTACATATGTTTTAGTTTGACACATAGCTTCCTTTAGCAATCATTTGGTTCAGAACTAAAAATAATCTAAATCAAAATTTTGTAATTTTTTTAGGACAGACAACAATAAGATATACATTTAAACTGTATCACTAGGCAATATCTTAAAATTAAGAAATCAAGTAGGAACTGGATAGTTACATTTCTAAATAAATTAATGTTATAATAATAAGTAGGAATTTAATCTTGAAATTCAGTCAAAAACTTCTGTATATATCAGCTGACGTAGTTATACAAAATCTTGTTCTGTTTTTTATCTTTTTTTCAGGTGCCAAATTGGCGTAGTCTGTATTATTTCCCTTACCTTCTTGCTTTTATCTGGTGTATTATAAGTGTTAATTTGCAAGTGGCGATGGTATTAACGATAAAGCAGCAGAAGTATTCAATTTTTCTACATACATATCTGATCCTTTATTGCCTTTGACAGTGGCGTTCCTTGTGTTGTAGTACTAGCAATCATTTGGTGAAAAATATTCCACGGGTTTGAATCGTCATTACTTATGTTTAAGTCGTCAGTTACTGTCAAATCTGTAGATGGTGTGGTGTCTGTTGTTTTTGCGATCAATGCAGCAACCATTTTTTTAACTCCTTCTTTTGTTTTATTTGCTTCATTTTGATCACAAAAACCTTGTTTTGAAACGGGGGTCCATGAAAGGGCACTATGAAAAGGTGCCACTTTGAAAAATTATTCCGAAACGGTCTATTAATTCGGACCTTAATGCCAAAGCGACGTCTGTAACGGCAGATAGCAAATCCGTTTTGCTTGTAATTTTTTCACATGCTTCTTTAAGGCATCGTGTGACAACGATTACGGAACTTCCAGATATATATTTCTCCCTGCTCGTAGACCATTTGAAAAGATCACCAAATCCCTTCAAATTGTCTTAATATTTGACACAATTGTGAGTATAATTTCCAATCTTCAGTAGTGATTATGGGTAAACGACTATCTGTGAAAGCTAAGGTAGCACGAATAACTTCTTCAAGCTAAACAAATCTTTTTAGCATATAATATGTTGAATTCCATCTTGTATCTACGGCTTGGCTATGACGTTTTGGTTCATTTCACTGTTGAATTTGATATTTCTGCAACCTCTGATGTTGTTTTATTATGATTTGTTTTCTAATAAACTTATTTCTTAAAGTAGTTCCTTTTTCTTTAATTCTTATGTGGAGTAGGCTCTGTCTACGTGAGATAAATGAAACTGAGAGAACACGTAATATCGTTTGTTATAACACACACAACTAAAGACGTACAGAACTGTTCACAACCGTGACGCAGAGCCTACTGGCTTGGGCTACGAATGCAACATGCATCGTATGCAATAGTATGCCCTTACACGTATACCTATCTCCATTTCCTCTTTTCCTCCATGTGTTTAATTTTGACATTATAAATATTTTCTTCAATTTCCTTAACTTTCCTAAGTGCTTCACACTTCAAGTCTTGGTAACTGTTGTTGTGAGACCTTTTACGAATTATGAATTACCTGAAACCAAATAAAAACAAGAGAATATAAGAACTCCTTCTGTAATAGAATAATATAATAGTCTGAAATAACCTATTTTACTTACGAAGTGGTTTTGACACTGGTGTTCGAAGTAATGATTTCGGTGACTTTGAGTTAAACTCATTGTCCTCCAATACTACTGTCTCCGAAACAGTATGCTATATGTAAATTAAAATTAGTTTGAGTTGATCTTACATTTTTACTTGGATTGCTTGCTTCAATATTTTCAGGCTGATTGATGATGATGACTTATAGCAAAAATATACATAATATCAAATTATTTTATTATAATGCCTATCTAAAATAAGTAGATATTGCCCTCTAGACTGATAGTACATAATACTGATGACATGAGTATGTGAACAGGTATACACTTACTTCTTGAGAATGATTTGTAGCTTGATTCTCGGCCACAGGTTCGTAGTCAATGACTCGCTGACATTATATCTTCCTGCCTTCTCCCTGCAATGCCATCATGCCAGATAACTGTCAGGGTTTTAATTCTGCGGTAATCTTACCAAGTGGTGCAAAGGTCTGATTGTAGGCTGAAAGCCGTAAACAGAAAATTGCGGCTTTAAACATCTCCAATCTAGGTAACATTATTATTTTCTCTAGATCAGAGCTATAGAATATTTGTGAATTATTTTGTTTTTCCTCCTTATGTGTTTTGTACAGATCTCGCGCCTTTGTGTATCGTTGATGATGATTACTCCAATCCAGACAAACTGTACACTCTTCAAGTATCTGGACTGGTGTCATGTGATGTTTCCTTTTTGTGGAAATTATAAGCCTCGCACAATTCACACTCCTCGTTACCGAGGGCGGTAAAGGATATTTTCATTTCGCCATATCACGATCGTTGCAAAATTGGCGGGAACAAACCCGGAACGACACACGTCCTCACCCACAAGCTCCTGGCGATACACTAGTTTCACCCCCGACCCCTTGATTTCGGTACAGGATCGTTACGTAGCCGGTGTCCCCCCGCCCCGCGCGAGTTCAGTTAACGGCTTTGTAGTGTATTAGTGTGAGATAACGTCATTTTAGTCTAATAATGACGGACGATATATATTATTGTTTAGTTTTGTAAATGCCGCTACGGGCTTGTAACATACGTTAAGGCAAAATATAAGTATCTTAAATATGAAGCAATAATGCCGTTAAACAACGTCAGTCAAGTTTAAGTCTAACATTTTCAATTAACGACGTTATAGTTTAAAAAAAGCGAACTCTTTTATTAAAAAAGAATACCTAAAAAACAGTTTAAGTACCTTAAGTACTTTGTAGTGTACAAAAGACTGCAAACGGCAATCTAGACAAGTAACCATATAGATTTTTTGTGATAAAAATATGAGTTAATAAACTTTAGCGGCTTTATAGACTCATAAAGTTACTTAATGTTATTTTTGCTTATTTCACACGTGAGAAACATGTACTTAACGGCATTTTTAAAATCATTATTTTCAAAACTATTCAAGATATTGAAAATTCGCAAACACAGATCGATAGATTTTTTTTTTCTCATTAATATAGCATCAAAAATTGAAAATCTACCAGATGTTGGATAACGGCATTTTAGTTATACCACGGCAGTATGTTTATACTCATAGCAACAACAAATACCGTTTTAAAAGGTTAAATATATATTACTTCATAAAAAATACAACTGTATAAGATAGCACATAGCTAAACTTAATGATAACACTTTAAAAAAGTCAAAATATTAGTTAACTTACCTTTGTTTACAATTTTCGTTTATAGACGCACGCGCTGAGATGTTAACGTCGCCGCCATTTGCAACTGCACTGAGTAAGCATTCGCGCGTATTTCACTGCAAGCTAGAGCGAGACAGCTGTACGCGGAGTAATGAAATAGCAACTATCTGGTTTCACCCCCTGTCCGATTTCGCCCCTCATTCCCCTATAATCCACCACCACTTTTTCCTTTTATTGAAATCCGATAAAGGCTGATAGATTGATCCATTTGGTCAACTCCACCCATTCCTTTATTATAGTTGACAAACATTTTAGGTATATTTACGTTAACCTTTTGCTTTCTGATGTTACACTATCGTTTGACTTTGCCCAGACGCTCTATATCATCAAAATGAGTTCCCATTGTAACGACATTATTGTCCTTCCAACGTACCATAGTTATCTCATTCTTTGTATCAAAACTATAATCATATTCCGCCCTAGGCTTCTTCATATTTTTTTACTGTGATCAGGGGACATTTCTTCGTCCGATTTTCTCGAAGGTTTCCAGTTCCTCTAAAACCTAGTCTACCCAAATCGAGCAACAATTGATAATTAATAAAAAAATTATCGAAATATACGATATGCTCTTTAGGAACTACAGGCATTTTAGCCAATAAAGATTTCACGACTCTCGCACCAAGGGTATCATCAGAAGGTTCTGTGGATTTTCCACATCAAACGCGTAGCAATAACCATCTGAACTTGTCGCAGCCAAATTGCGATAACCAAATCTTTCAGGCTTTCCTTGTATAGATTGTTGTGATGGATGACGCCCAAAATATTTGATCATGAACTCGTCCACAGACAAGCTTTCATGAAATACACCCCACTGACTAAAAAAACTTCGCTGAATCAAATCGCATAATGATCTGAGTTTGATCATTTTATCTGTCGAACCATCTGTTAGACCGTTATCCACAAAATGAAGATTTCTTTTTATCTCCAAAAACCTATTGCGTGACATACAATTACCAATCAATGGAACACCAAGGTCTTCATCCCAACTCCAGTAAGCACGTTCAGATGGTATTTTGGATTTTATTCTTGGATTTAGATTGGATTCATGGTAACCGGTCAGTATCAGTACACCAAAAAAAAATTTCAAACTTGCACTATCAAGTTCAAAACCATGCCTATTATTTTGATGAGCGTACAAGAAAAACACTGTTAGTTGCTATCAAATCCATTACATCATGATCAAATATTTTTTTCAAACAACATTACGGTATTGCAGTCTGCTAAGCTTTCATCAACGTATTTTGGTCTCTTTTGTACGATATCGGTAATTTCATAAGTAGAACTATAGGTTGGCTGAGTTTTCCTCCATACAGGTAAATCTACATCACATTTTTGGCACGTTTTGCAGGCATAGGTCTTAGCGGCTCATCATCAATGTCGCTCCATTCCGAAACATCGTAGTCAGGGCGACGCCGACCTACCTCAACGTCCCTGTCCCTGGAACGTCCTTGGGGAAACATGAAGCCGCCAAATTATCTTCATTACCTTCTTCCTCATCACTCACCATAGCCGGATCTGGTGGCACTAATACCATATCGTACTCTTCATCATTGCTTTCATCAGCCAAAATTGATTCCAAGGCTTCCTCTAGTCACTTATAGCTGGTAAATACGTTCCGATTGGCCATTTCAACTTAAGTAAACTGTAAACAAAACGCAATTTTAGTACGAATCTGCCCGCTGTACCCGCCTGTGTACAACAAATGAAACAAACCCTACTTTACAAGTTTTGTAATAAACTTTCATTCTTATGTTATTATTACCAACACAAATAAATAGTCTCCATAAAAATAAAAAAAAGAAGTTGAAATATTTCACTATTTTTGTTAAAACCAACAAAATAATCTTACCTTGAATGTCGTGTCTGGACTCCGTATTTTATTACAAAATAAGTGACATTTGTTTTCGCGCCACCGCCTATTTTTATTTATTATGTGGTAACTAGTGTCTTCCAGATTTGTAATTTCTAACTACCTTCAACACTAACCAAAGATAAAATACATAATTTATCGATTAAGTAGTTGTACCTGTGCAGGTACAGAGGGCGGTGATGGGTTAAAGTAAGTTTTAAACTCCATTTTATAAAATATTTTTTGCAGGTGTTTACTTGTAGCACGTGCTTTACAATATACCCCAACAACTTCAGGCAAGATTGTAAATGCGTGTTGCAAATTACACAACATTGCCAACATCACAAGAACACCGTTGCCACCTGATGAAGTTTATGCAGAAGCACTTCGCTTGCAACAGTTATGTGATTGCTATATCATTATTTTATTATATTATAATGAGGTAGGAATTTTAAATAATAATACTATGTTAAAAAAATCAACATTGAAACTACTCTTTATTTCTCATTAACAACATTTTTATTTTACGACATTCTTTCAAACCAATTAGAGAAAAACAATTGAGAAATGTCATGTAAATAAACTATATATATAAAACTAAAATACATCTCGTCTTAAATAATGAAAGAAACTTATAATATCTGGAATATTAATAACAAATCAATAATCAGTCTTCACACATAATACAAAGTTTTAATATAAAAACAATAACATGTTATAATCACTAATCAGTCTTTTAATTTAGGACGAAAATAATTATGCAGCACCTAATTATCAAGACCATCGAAGGGTTAACCGGGATCTTCTTGAAGGTCGGGCACTACAGCAGGCTCTTGTTGACAGACTGTGGAAAAATGCATAAATTAAATTAACAGGTATGTAATGTAAACCCAATTCAATATTCGATAGTGTGAAGTACGAAAATGCTCTTATTATAATTAAAATGATTTTAACTCTTTGTTACAGATCCACAGTTTTTCACAAACCAGAGATTTTAAATAAATGAATATTCTATTTAGAAACACTGTTTTCATTCATCTAATCAACAACCATATGGTCTGACAAAATTACCTTATGCATACTTCATTCCGCTTTAGTCTGACTCAGAATCTGATGAGATTAAAATCCTGCGAAGTTTCTGTGAAAACAAAAATGGCTCCAATACAAAAGTTGCTACTTCATATTATATAGCATGTGTTGGTGTGATGTTGTTGGTATACCAAATAAATAAATAAGAGCTTAGATTCTGGCCAATCTGCTACTACTGATGTAAGCCTACACACACAAGCTTTTAAGCTTAGCTTGCTTTTTGGGTATTCATTATTGTATTGTTTTTAATAGTCCATAATACTTATTGTGAGTTTGTTTCGTAACGCACACAATGAGTAGAAGTTCCGATTTTAGGTGAAACCATTTCATAAAGATGAATACCAATTAATCAACAGCAATTACCTTTTTTGGCTCAGAAGTCACAAATTGGCCTATAAGGTCCACAGGTCTCTTGGAGTGGGGTTAAGGATTCTTTTTTTGCAGCACCACCACCTACCTACAATGCAAATTATACAATTATTACTTAATGTTTAACTTAAATATAACTCTTAAAAGCAACCAACAAAAAAAAATGCTTAGCTGTTGCACTTATTTCACTCTTCTGTGATTTAATTTTTTTAAGCATTTTGCTTTTGTACTCGTTGTAAATCTAAAGAAAGCGCAAAAATTATTTTGATGATCCATTATATTTAAAATGCATTTATTATTTAATATTACTGTATTAGGGTACTTACTGTGCGCCACTCTGTTGGCGTTTTATTGGGGCAGTCCACTGTTATTGAATTAAGTATCTGGGCACGCTCTACCCAATATCTTTTTGCTAAACTTCGCCCTTCATTACTGCGGCTGTAGTGGCCAAGCGGCCAGGTCTTGGTGAATTTCAAGAAAATCGATTAATGCGGAAATTTGCTGTATTAGAACCATTTTAGATTTTAATAAAATTAAATAAATAAAAAGATAATTTAAATAAACAAACAAAAATGTAAGGGTTAAACTTTCCTTTACGGGCCGTCCATTTAAGGGTGCTTCCCTGGGGGTTGGGGGTGGGACAGGGGGTCCCTGTCCCACCCTCAACCCGCGGAGCCCCATGGTTATGGAGATATCCATGGTTAAAGTTTTTGAGGTTTTGTTACTTTCAAACACAAATATCTATCAATTTGTACTTTAATTTCTATAGATTTATGGGGCAAGGAGGGCGAGGGTGCTAGGGGACTACCCCCTGTACCATCCTCATCCCGCGGAACCCCATGGTTATGGAGATATCCATGGTTAAAGTTTTGAGGTTATGTTACTTTCACATTTCTATCAATTTGTACTCTAATTTCAATATATTTATGGGGCGGGAAGGGCGAAGGTGCTAGAGGCCTACCCCAGTACCATCCTCATCCCGCGAAACTCCATGGTCACGGAGATATCTGGGGTGAAAATGTTGAGATTGGGTTAGGGTGTTTTTAGGATAGTTAGAATAAAACACAAGGAATATTATCAATCATTTATTGATCATATTTATACTCATGTTTAATAGCATTTATTAATTCCTCATATGGATCCAAGTGTTCAATCATGTTTCTCCGTCTCCATACATACTCGCACAACCATTGTGTGAAATCTTGTTTGTGTTGTTGTTGTCTGAATTTTTGCTTCAATCCTCTCCACTGGCTCTCTATTCGTTGAGTGTGTGTCCCGTCTGGTGCCACAAACTTATTAGTTGGGTTACTATGGTTGACCCTTTATGAACATAGCCATTCTGGGAAAGGCTCAAATAGGCTCTCCAATAATCTGTGTTGATGATGGAGCCCTCCTGTACATGTTTTTTAATCAGTGGCACCAACATTTCTGCAGACCTATCATTGTCAGGACACACCTCCAGCCGCAAATCGTCGCTGCCGTCTTCAATCATACCAATTACCCAATGGCCCTCAATGTGTCGACCACGATTGTATTTCCTACTTCCAAATTTGGATTCATCTATCTGTACCACCTTATTAGGGCCACCTATCTTCCCTTGGTCCCTTTGGTTTTCCAGCTCATATAGTTATAGTCTCCCGGCAATAACTGAACCAGTCCGCCACAGTTCTAGTGGAAACTACCGGACAATCATCGCTGGATAGCTCTTTACGTGTCTGGTGATATGTCAGTCCCTCGCTTAAAGCATACAGTCTGTCAAGAAAGTCATGAAAATGAAGGGAGGGCGCCACCATCATCAACATGGTAACCCGATAAATTTCGACTGAAAAGTTTTGATACTTATGTTTATAAAATAGTAATTGCCAATTTATAGTCCCTTTACTTTGTTTATTGTGTAGATTATTTTACCGATCTATCTGATACTAATCTATCTATTTGATAAATGCGTGCAGCATGGCGCTGGTAGAAAAGCGATAATAGGTATGAGATCAATTGCAAAAATAAAAGAGTTTATTACATATTTATTTATTTATCTGAATCTAAATAATCAGAGTCTAGGTATTATAATGTTGCCTGAAACTGCTTCATAATGACATTGTTTCTCGTCCGACTCTTCAAATTCACTAGAACTGTCATCACTTACTGATATGACAAATCTGTCTATATCATTATAAAGAGTTCCTCCCTGGGTAAAATATTCATTTTCAATTTTGATGACATGGTCAACACAATTCTTCCATTCTTGTGGAGTCACTGATTAGAAAGCTTCTTCAGCCAACTTTGCCACATTTTGATTACCAACATTCTTTTGCGCAATTCGCCTTTTTACTATTGCCCAAACTAGTTCGATCGGGTTTAAATCGCAATGGTAAGGTGGCAATCTTACCACTGTATGTCCATGTTCCGATAAAAGTTCATCGATGTAGAAGATTGGTTCAGGTTTATGTTTTTTTACATCATCTATTTGTTTCGTAGGTCGGCCTTTCCTGTGTTTTCCAGGCGTTGAAAATTTACCTCCATTCTTCATGCCTTCGTCCACAATGCGCCGAACTGTACTTTCGGAAACACCTGAAATAAATAAGACATGTTATTAATATACAAATACATAAATAAACAACACCAAAATATCAAAACCGTTGAGTGGTAGTATATTAAATCATAGGTAAATTTCATAACTTCAACAAAATATAAACATATAATGAATATAATGATTAAGTAACTAAATTGTACTTAAAAGCAGAAGATTATCATAAAATTATATTTCCGCTAGTGTGTTATTAAACTAGAATAAATTTACATACCGGTTAACTTTGCTGTTCGACCGAAAACATCGTCTTTGCTCGTTCCAGCACTCCCACCTTGAATTTCGGCCATACACCCTTGAAAAACTTTAAATATAATTTGTCTCTTAACGTTCACACGATAAAAAAAACTTGAAATTGCACCAAAATATTGAAAAACATCAACCACACAGCTACGACGTGACAGTTGATGTACTTAGCTTAACAATTATTCAGTGTTGCCAGTATTACCAAAACCAGTAGTTCCCAAAACATTCTTTTCATGACTTTCTTGACAGACTGTACATAATTTGAAATATGAATGTGAGGGACAATCGTGCGTTTTCAAACCATGTCCCAGTAGCACGGGAGACTTGTTTTGTCCGGCAGCTGCTTTTTCGGCATCTAAATCTGCCATGTTGTCCAGATTCAGTTGATAGTGACATCGGTGACCGATGATAAGAGCATAGTTTATAAGAAACGAGCATTGTCCTGAGGATCATTGGGGGCTTCAGCAACATTGGGGGCTTCAGCAACATTGGGGGCTTCAGCAACATTGGGGGCTTCAGCAACATTGCGGGCTTCAGCAACATTGGGGGGTTCTTGATTGTCAGCATCTAAAATTATTTATTTATTTATTACTAGCTGTCCCGGCGAAGCTAGACTGTACTTAGTGATGAAATAATTTATTTTGATAAGGATTAATAGCACAGATGTAATTACCTTCTACAATGGGAGCGTTCTCAAGACGTAGTTGTCCACCGTCATTATTATTGGCTCTCTGCCAGCATCTATGGCATACTGCCATTACGTTATTGAATACTACCTGAAAAGGGAAAAAATGAAGATATCAGCATATGTGTGTTTTTGTAATAAGCAGAAGTATTTTTTCTGTGTTATATTGATTATATCGGTGTTATATGTGTGCTTGTCAGTTGTCTAGAACTCGGAACACAATCTACACTCACTTTTGGACTAGACTATAAAAATATTAAGGTGAGATTAAATAATTATGCAGGTAAAAATATCTCATTCCTCATAGGAATTATGGCCGGACGATTGAGTCGTTCCTAACGTAAGCTATACTTTAATTGCTATATTTCTATTCAAGCAATTCTAAAATGTATCATATAGTATCGTAGCAATGTTCTATCTGCTTATATATTCTAACTACATGACACTTATTCTTATTCATTATACGTATTCTACATAATATCTAAAAGTTATCGATATATGTATAATAAATCAGTGAATAAATACAATGACTGTGACTTACTTGTGTCAATCCATTTTGCAAAATGTAGGCCGCTAACTCAGGACTACTATGAAGCAATGTTTCTTGTAATATATGTCGTCTCTGTCTTAAAACAGATCTAGGACACATTACACATTGGCGTCCAGTCTCCATATTTATAAATCACAGTCCATTAAACGTGCCGGGGTCATCGAGTAGCAATCAAAAGGTCCAATAAACAAGCAGAGGTTAGTAATAGTCGCAAACAAGCCGATAACGCACAAATAAACAACGCGAACACAGCAGAACGTACTAGCCACGACTGAGGGAGGTGCGCGGGCGTAGGCGTCGAAAGGGTGCGGTCGGGGTAACGGAGCAAGGAGGGAGGGTAAAGTACGTCTTACGGCTGTTCTCTCTCGAGTTTTTTTTAGTTAAATAGTACATTTTTAATTCGATTCTTAATACTTAATAAAACTGTATAAGTATAACATTTTTTTTTTATTTCACGATAACCCCATATCCTACAGTGATGTCGCCATAGTAAAAAATAATCATAATGTCGAGATGTATTTAATGAGATATGTTTGGCATCTGTTGATGATATGGGACGATTTTTTGCATAGTCCTTTACTATATGAAATACATAATTATTTTAAAAACATAATATGATAAAATTTAATGAATAACACGTCCGCCATAAACGGAACGTAAAACGTCAATTTTGACATTACTGTGACATTTTAAGTAACCTAAATTGCGTATTATTTTGGAAACTTTAAAAAATTATATGTCGTAAACCGTGCGTCTCCGCAACTTAAAACTTTGTAAAAAGCCTTCTGTTAATGAGTACAATCTACAAAAAAAAATGAACTTCCAACTCGACGGCCCGTAAAGGAAAATTTAGCCGTCGCATTTTGCGAGCAGGTATTCCTTTTTACAGTTTGTCTCGTGAATTGTACGCCTTTTCTGTTTTTTTTTAGGGTTTTAGCTAGATTTACCTTTGATGCATCTGGTTTTCTTAGGTTTTTTTTTCTCTGGATTATTTCTTCGTGCGCTAGACTTGTTTCAGTTGAAGAAGTATTTTGATCCAGATTATTCTCGTGATCAAAGTTGGTGAAGTGGGTCGGTGAAGGTAATGAAACTAGCACTTTCGATATCGAATCTATTTTCTCTGACCACTTCTGTGATTCAGTGAACCTATGTAGTAAAAGTACAATGAGATAAAGGTTCACTTAAACACTCGGCTAACTAGCTTGCGGAGAGAACAGCGTGCGGTGCCTGGGGTCCGGATCAAAATGAAAGAGCGATGACCATCTGATCGTCTTGTTGAATGAAAAACGCAAGTCATCTGTCCGACCACAGGTGAGTTGGCCGAGGTTAAGTTCAGAAATTACTAAGACAATTTATATTACATTAAAGAACTGTTGTAGGTATAGTGTAAATATTTATTGTATTATTAGAAAATATATAAGGATATAATGTGTGTAATAAATATAGTAATTAATTAAATATGTAAATATAATTATGTGAAGAAATGTTGGTTTTATTTATGGAAAATGATCGGTTTTTGTCTGTGGTGTTCTGCATCTGTGGTGCTTTGCTTTGACGTTTTGTGAATGTTGGTATGTGAATAAAAGGTGGAGTGTTTACAATTTATACTGGTTTATAATCTAGTTTTAAATTAAGTAATCTACCGGTGTAGCTCTAGCTATGCCCGCTACATTGGCATCATTACTTTTGGCTACATTTTGAATATTGCGATTGGGGTCAGTAGCGTTCTGTGCATTATCGAAGTTACTGCTATTTGAGCTGCTGCTTGAACTACTGTTTGAATTGCTGCTAGTAGTCGAACTGCTTGATGAAGATGAAAAAGAGCGAGTGCGTGACATTTGCGGTATTGTCCTGATCCATATTTGGTGCCAATAAATAATGGTAGCATAGGATCCCGATATTTTTTGCAAATATTGTGCAGTACAGCAGTAGCCACTATGATGGCCTGGACTCTTCCTAGATGTGTTCTTATTTTCATAGACAGGGCAGGAAATCTTGAATTCTCCTTATTTAACACTACACTATCTAATGACTTGTTATAATTGGTAATATTTGTCAAATAACATCATAAGACACATTTTGTTGTTAGTAGTACTAGAAATACAATAAATCTAAATTTTAATAGATGTGCAATACAAATAATCATAAAAATTAATGACATCTCATTAAAATCGAATATTAAAATGATTACAATGACAATATATGATAAACTTAAATAAAACAATGAATATATTATTTAAAAATATTGCCTATTCTGAATCACTATCTTCAGAGTCGAACTCAGAGTCAGAATTTATTTGAGCAATATCCCTAAACTCGAATTCAGGTGTTTGAAGATTCAGCAGATCCAATGTTTCATCAAACAAAGGTTTCTTTTTCTTTGCATCCATCGTTGGTCTTACTGCAGAAATAAGCGGATCGGACGAAAGAAGAAGGAAATTAAAAATATCTTCATTAGAACTCACTCTGCTCTTCTTACGTGAGTGATGTTCTCTGAATCTTCTGAAGTCCTTGTTCCTCGCTTCTGAAGCCTCTTCAGATAAATTCCCAATCGGTACTATTGCGCTAGAAGCGATAATTTCGGCTCCATGAAGCAGTATCGTGTGCACTGTTGATGACATGTAGTACCAGTTGTACAATTCAATATACTTCTCAGCAGTTATGTACGCATATTCTTTAAATTTTGAAACATTGATGGGTTCACCTGAAGTTATGGCTTGCAAAATTATAGCAAATCTTCGGATCAGATCTTCATCTAGTCCAGTGATAGCCGCAGTCTTTTCAGGAAATTCAAAGAATCGTCGTGCAGTGTTGCCATCGTTAGTTGTGCCATAACCTTGTTTTACGACATCGATTAATAGGTTGAGCTCCGTTTTGAACCTGGCTTGGATAGTTTTCTTTCTTGCATCCACTGCGTCTTTCTCACTTTCCCCTCTAGCAGACCACTTCTTAATGTATAATTTATATGCGATATGTAAATGACATTCCATCATGTATGCGTGCATGCAATGAAGAAAGTCGGAGCTCCATCAAGTCATCTTCTGTTGATTTCTTTATAACTTTTTCCAAGTTGTTCATCTCCGAAGGTTTCGCCAAACAAATGTAGCACGCTGCATTCGATCTTACGTTAGGAGACAGATATGTTTTTATTTTAGCATCAACCATGGTGAGCATTAGCTTATGACTCACCATATTGCTATCACAATCAGATGGTTGGAGAGCTGATATCTCAGCTTTGACTCTTTCATTTTCTTCCTTCACCACTGTTTCACTTTCTTTAACAAAGGTGAACTGAACTGGACGACAATACGCTGCTGAGCAAGGTTTCGGGTTCTCCCAAACTGTGATGCCTTCACATGTCATCTTCAGTGGTGATAACGAAGTCATGAAGATACTAGAGTCATCTTGTGTACAATCCATCTTCTGTTTGTATCTGCTGTGACTGGATGCTCCGTCGAAACCGTATTTTGATATTAAAATTAGTTCTTTATTTTGTATACCTTCTGGCAAAGATTTAATTATTCTTTTTGCTGTCAGATCTAGCAAAGCTTGCAGTGAAATTTTGCTGAGGAATCTGTCACCATAACTGAATTTTTAGGTTCAGGTGGAAAGCACACATTCTTCTCTTTTTGCACGCAGTAATACGAAGGGTACAAGTGCTTAAGACCTTCTCGAATTGCTGATTTTCGCAGAGTTATATATTGCCACTTTGATAATTTCAGAAATATCAGTAAACCAAGTGCTTTTTGGGGTGAAAATGTTGCTTTACTGGTTGGTTTTTTAATTAAATCTTGAAGTTTTTAAAGATTGATTCTGGGTGCTTCACCATATATTCAATCACAGAAGCAATGTTGTTTTGGCCTTCATCTTTCAATTTAGAAATAGTTGCAAATACAAGCTCACTGGAATCTTTGTCTGTCAGGTCTTTACTCCGCCTCTTTTTCTGTTTCGTTCCCAAGTCTTCAAAAGGTTTACGATTTGAGATTTTTCTTTTCGTCATAGTTCCAGTTGATGATGTAGATGGCTCCAAAAGAGAACCAGTAGCACTTGAAGATGACTCCAAAATAGTAACGTTAGAACTTGGTGATGGCTCCGAATGTGGCACTGTAGGGCTTCCTTCATCCTGAGTAATCGATTTTATATTTTCTTTTTAAATAACTCGGCCAATCAACGAGAGTTCCGAATTGATTACGAAAGTTGGCTCGAGGCTGATCGAGCCAACTTTCGTAATCAATTCGGAACCTCTCATATTTCCGTTGTGTTGGTTCATATCGTTTCTGTGCAGCCCTAGTGAATCTCTCTCTCTTTTTAGTCTATACATAGGTATCCATGTTTAAGCTTAATATTAATTAAAAACGAAAAATAAACATTGAATTTTTTTAAAGATTTTTTTTTAAAAAAAAGCGCATGTTTGACCTTGACATGGAGTCTGTCAAAAAATCCAAAATAATTCATATATTGGCGCAACTGTGCGATAATGGAGATATCATCATTTATTACGCCGACTCCATACATACCTATTTTTTCAAAAAAAAAAATCTGAGCTCGCTGTTTCCGATTATAAACCTAAAAGTTCATTATATAGGGCATATAGTAGGTATTCCTAATCGTTTCCAAGCAAAAAAAGGTTCACTTGATAAAAAATATTTGAATGTCTATGAAACGCGAATTTCAGCCCACTGTGCGACATCGTGACTGAGAAATCCGCACGATCACTGATTCCAATGTCACCCCCCCCCCCCCCCGCGCGATGCAGCCCCTGCACTGTTTATTACTTTTTGAAATAACCGTATTTAAAAACATAAATCTGCCACCAGACACCCTGTACATAGTAAGTTTGTTTTAATAAATAAATGTTTCTACCTTGATGACACTGGAGTTAAATATATGGCTGTCATGGCTGCAACCAGGCCAACGTGGAACAATATTAGTTATGTACATTTTTGCATTGCAAATAACTTGAACATTCATAGAAAAAGTCAATTTTCTATATTTGTAATTTTCTGCATCTCTTTATTTACAGGTGGCCCCTTATATTGTATGGTTGCTTGATATAAAGTAATTAGTTATGTGTCATCTCTTCTAATTGATTAACATATATGCTTCATGTTAATGTGTTAATAATATACCTTGAGACTTTATCGGTATATGAGTGCAATCAATTGCTCCGATTACTTTCGGAAAAGCACTTAAATCATAGAATTCTGTCGCTGTCCTCTCCATCTTCTCAATGGTCTGTGGCATGGATATCCACTCTGCTGGCATGCTTGCAATTGCCCGGCTCACCCTATATATTATACGTGATACTGTAGACTTATGAACACCAGCTGTATCGCCAACGCATCTTTGGAATAAACCACAGACATAGTATTCTAATGCGATGAGTACTTGCTGTACTGGAGTTACTGCTTTATTTCTGAAAAATAAAGATACCATACCTGTAGTAAAATTGAGAGCATTTATAAGCAATATATATAAAAATATGATAGACAGTTACTAAATAAGTAAGTAAAAATAAATACTATGCTAGAAAAAGAAACTTACTTCATCGTAGGATCTTCTAACCAGAGCGGTGCAATCGTAAACTCAGCCACCTAGCTACTCGAAATCTCGCCTAGAAACATTCGTCGTCCCATGTGGAAAAACGATCGGGTCTAGGTAAGTACACTTTTCTTTTTCTATTTACAATGACAAGATAATCGATTTCGTCTTCAGAACTGGTTTCCACGAGTATTTCTTGGAGTAGAGACGTGATGTTTAGAGGTTATATTCAACGCGTTTGACAGTTGACGGTTAATTTAACACAAACAATAGCACTAATCAGCGAAAAGTGAGCGGTTACCGTTACGGTTAAAGTAATGACGTCATTTAACTATTTCTCAAATGGTGCAACTCATTTTTGGTCTAACCGTTACTTTAACTGAAGTTTCGATGTTTGTTAATGTTAAAGTAAGATGGTGAAACCCTAAAATTTTTTTCGTATTCTATCCCTATACTACGAAAATGAGTGCCCTTTACAGCCCTTAAAATGTGATTATGATAAAGTCAGATGTATAGCAAAGGACTAATCTTGATCATCAATTGGTAGTACAAGTCAATTTAATCAGAGAGTAATGAACAAAAAAACTAAACATCTAGTTGAGAAATACCTACAATAGGTTGTAAAACTAAGTGAAATAAAAAGTGTTTGTTATTATTTTTTTATTTATTAACCAATATATTTAGTAACAAAAATCTTATTCTATTAAGAATTTAAAATTTAGACAAAACGATAACAATACTATTTCTATTTAAATCGCAAGTAATCGTTACGATGCCGAAAAACAACTACATTTTTAGATTAAGTTAGAAACTAATCCACTAACTTTTTATTTTAAATAATTAATAATGAAATTCAAACAAGTATTAATTAAATGACAAATAACTTCTGTCTTAAATTACTAGTACTAATGAAACTTAAACATTATTTTTCTTAAAATATGGGTTCATCAATCATGGGTTATGGATTCGTGTCTCACAAGAAACATTGGATAAACATTAAAAAAGTAAAATCTTAAAGATCAATTGCGTCAATATCGTCTTCCTCGTCAGTTTCAAGAAGAATATCTTTAACAGTTCCTAAAGACGTATCTAAATACTCCTTATGAAAACGCTTTGGGATAGATCCGTTTGTACATAAACGCTTTAAATTGTTATATTTGGCGACTGGTATAGGGTTACGTTTGTCATAAAAGTGTTGGTAAACCAATACTAGAAGTATCTTCTACTTTGTCGGCACTTGTTAGATTTTGGTTTTATCTTTTTTTTTTCCTTGGCCTTTTCCTTTTGATCCTCTTCCTTTATGTTCATCATATAATATTAGTACTTGAGCGTCTTCGTTTTCTTTCATTGAATATTTGACTTCCATACTTTTAGCGTTTTTGTTCTTGAACGTGACAATGCGCATTGCTTTTAGCTCTATTTGCCTTTGAGAAATAATGGTAAATTTTTCAGACACCAAGCTGTTCCAGTTGATAAAATCGGAGTACTCCAAAACATTATTGTCTTCATTATCAGAAAGATAAACAACGTGGGATTTTAAAATCTTATCACTACATTTCTTACTCGATTTAGGGTGTTCAGTATTCATTTCATGATCACTGGTGTCCGTTGTTGGATCAAAAAAAGATCTAATAAGAGAAGGAAAACCCTTATTCTCTTCTAAATCTATAGGTTCAAAGACCACTGTTTTCAAAGAAGTGTACACCTGAGGTTCTTGAGCTAATGTGGTTTGGTCAACATTGTCTGTTACTATTTCAGTAAAAGAAATGTCGCGGGAATGATGTGCCTGTAAATTTTCTGCAGTTTTGGTAATTTCTACACTAGGCCTCTCATCTACGCAAACATCTTCAGTATTCATATTTGTATAGTCGTAGTCACAGTGTGTTTTCATATTCTGCATATAATCGTCATGAGTGACGTCTTAGTAGTATTGTTCTAATGCATTCAGACGTTTATTTCGATTTCTGTGTTCAGGAATGAAGTGAATATCACAAATTCTCTTTTTCTTGAAATATTCCATGTCCAAGGGTATTTATTTCTGGTTTCTCTCCAACAAGATCAACCCAAGCTTTGAAGCGCTCAGGAAATTTGACAGGATTTGGAAACACATGCATTATAACATCTGAAAAAAAAAAACAAAAGTAATCAAAATATGTATGTAGGTGATAAGTCTGTTAATGAATTCTGTCTAGTGTGTACTATCTGGTCTGTTTATTTAATTCAAGAAGCATGATATATTATGTTAGTTAGTTATTAATTAGTAGTAGGCCTAATTTGGCGATAGATATTAAACTGGGGATGGCCGTTAGCGGAAACCTACCAAATATTGAGACCTGCATAAATTTTTACCTTCATGTCATGTTAAATCAAGAAAGTTTAGACTTCTACTTCGTGTAGAACTTACAAATATGAAATACTAGCTTTCGCCCGCGGCTTCGCCCGCGTTAAATTTGGGGTAACACAGTTCTCCTTCCGCCTTATTGATTTGTAATAGCAACGCTAAGTTTCCCCTTTTCTTCCCTTTTTCTCCCTCACATCCCACTTGTTTTAAATAAAAATTAGCCTATGTCCGTCTCCTGGTTCCCAACTATCTATGTACCATAATTCATCACAATCGGTTTAGCCATTAAAGCGTGAAGAGGTAACAAACAAACAAACTCACTTTCGCTTTTATAATATTCATTTTTATATATTATTTTATTTTATAATATTATAAATCCCTAAACTTAGTTTTTGTGGGTAATGACAATTCAAACTTTAACCCGTTAAACACAGCTCGAGTAATATTATTACTTTGGTTTGAGTGTACAGTCTTATTCAATATTATCTAAAACGTTTTACTAACAACATAAAAATCAACAAAATATAACAAAACAAAAATTCTGACAGTTACAAAATAAAAACTAGTATTTATCTTAAAATATATTAAGCCCCCAGGCAGACATCACAAATATAATCAATGATCAATTGTCCAGCGCTACAGTCCCAACAAAACCATCGTTTGCACACCATGCACTTGGCTACACGATTTAATAATAGCGGTTCATTGCACTTGTCGCATTTAAAAGTACGCTTAATTATAGTTTTTAAAGACTTTTTAGGCTTGTTGTAAGTTTTACTAATAATACGATCACGCTTCAGCGGAGAAAACTTGGAAGTTGATGGTTCGCAGATTAAAGTACTGCTTAGCGAGTTATTACAAAAATTAGCATTGTTCTCTATACCACTACGGTCATCAGAATACTTGAGTTTCTTGTTGGGGTTACAATCATCTATGTCACCGAAATTATCCTCAAATACAGTTAAATCAATTTTCTTTATCTTAAATCTTCTTCTTCATTTCCTGTTTAATAGAAAATATCTAAGGGTCCTATATCCACTAGTTCATTTGTTCCTCCTAATATTTCGCAACATTTTTCATCGTCATTTTTATCTCAGTTAACTAATTTGGAGTCATCATCTTGGGGTTCATTACTTTTTTGTCTACTGTTCATTCTCCTGTCATTTCCTAAGTCATGCAAAATATCTACGAGTCCTGTAGCCACTTCATGTTGTTGGTCGATTTCTGTTCCTGGTATTTCGCAGAATATGTCTTCGCCATTCTCATACGAGTAAAATATGGAGTCATCTTCTAGGGGTTCATTTATTTCTTGCTTACTGTTTATTTTATTGGTACCTGATTCTTGAGTTGATGTGCTTTCTGTGGGGTGAAAATGGTGTTCTGAAGAGAGAAACATGTGCATAGTCCTCTAATTGGCCCGCAGAAACAACTTACATCTCTGTAGCTCAACACATGTTTCTCTTTTGCAATTATTTGATGTAACTGCATAGTACCTTTCAAAGTGGACAGCTTTTGTGGCAGCACAGATGATATTTCTTCTATTTCCGAGTCTTGTATACAGGGTCATTGAAAAAATACCCGAAACCTCTTAATCCTGCCTTCATATCATGACCCTGAACAACATTTGTTCTACTACTTTTAAAATTTCGAAGCATTTATTTTCCATACAAAAAAATAAACTTAGTCAAAATTTTGCATATATCATTTATGCGGTGAGTGCGGTGACCGACGAAAGGCAGCCGCCCGGCCGCGCCGGCGCGGCTAGATCAAACGGCGCGCCACACTCGAGGAAGCGAGCGGGTGCACAGCGCGGGGTTCGGGGTGACAGTCGCATGAGTGCCTTACTCGTAAGAACACGCGTGCGCGTATACCGCTATCGGAATTCGCGCGTATTAGTACATATTAGCGGTTTCATATTTTGAATTCAATTTACTTCATCCATCTGTTGATATTGAAGTATTGAAGAATGTGTTATGTAGGTACATACTTATTAGCGTAGAACAATACTATGAAATATTCAGGGGTCAATGTACAAATCAAATCAAATCAAATCATTTATTTCAATTAGACCATTACAGGCACTTTTGAAAGTCAAGAAACAAAATGAATCTACAGTCCCGGTCACAAGGCATAATAACTTGTGAAAGTACTGTAGTTGCCCATTCCAAAGCGTTGATCTCTATGGAGAAGAATGGGCAAGAAACTCCATGGACACTCTTTTAAATTATAATATTTTTACAAAATCGTGTTTACATCATTCATGTTGAGATTATACAAATATGTGAGAACGATGTAAAAAGGCGTGCACAGTAAGAGCGTCCAGAGTAAATAAAAAGCAAAATTTAATTTTAAATCTAAATAAGTTTAAAAATGAACCGTGGTAGCTAAAAAATGACCAGTCCCAACTGACAGCGCCCGTTCACGAACATGACGTATGGATCAGCCCCATTCAGCTCGACCATTTTGAAGGGAGCTAAATGACCCGACACACCCGCCACCATCAGTGAGACATTTAAGTGAGCATGACACTATCAACCACCAGGGCTTCGTCAAGTCAATGATAATACATAGCACTCACATATGGGCTTAATAATTATACAATACTAGAGAATTGATTCTATACATTGCAAAGATAGTCTTACAATCTTCTGCAGCTTCCACTATAGCTTCGGATACTAACCAATGAGTTTATCCCTATGCTTGTGGAGCAGGACTAGCATTAAGCCAAGCATTTTTATCATCAATATAATCCCCCAACTTATAATATGCTTGCCTACATAGTGTGCGTTTAATACAAGATTTAAATTTCGTTTCATTCAGTTGAAGAATGTGGGGAGGTATTTTATTGTAGCATTTTAAACAGTACCCCATGAAAGATGAGTCTACTTTAGCTAACCTGAAACCTGGTTGAACTAATTGGTCCCTATTTCTAGTATTATAATTGTGTCTGTCACCTCTTTTACTAAAAAGATGCAAGTTTTTCCTGACATACATGATGTTTTCATAAATATATTGACAAGGTACTGTCATGATGTTAATATCCTTAAACTGTTCCCTTAAAGAATCTCGCCTACGAAGGTTATATATGGCCCTGATGGCTCTTTTCTGCAGAATAAATATAGACTCGATGTCTGCAGCCCGTCCCCAAAGTAAAATACCGTATGACATTATACTATGAAAATAACTAAAATAGACTAGTCTCGCGGTATCTACATCAGTAAACTGACGGATTTTTCTAACAGCATATGCTGCTGAACTAAGGCGTCCTGCAAGAGATGTTATATGCGGACCCCATTGTAGCTTTGAATCGAGTGTTATTCCCAAGAAAACAGTTTTTTCGACGAATTCTAGTTTCTCTTGATTCAATACTATGTCACACACACTGTTTTTGACATTTGGTAGAGCAAATCTTATGCACTTCGTTTTTTTCCCATTTAATACTAAATTATTAGCGGTAAACCAATTATGTACCTGCATTAGGGCATTATTTACGTCGTCAAGATTTGTGGCACGCCTGTTTATCTTAAATATTAAAGAGGTATCGTCAGCAAATAACACCATTTGTGGTTGGTTTTTAAACAAATGGGGTAGATCATTTATATATACTAAAAAGAGGAAGGGACCTAATATCGATCCTTGTGGTACACCCATCTTTACATTTAAACCCATTGAATTGACACCATTTATTTGTACTTGCTGCTGTCTATCATTTAAATACGATTTAACTAAACTAAGGGCAAGTTTCCCTAGGCCGTAATGTTCAAGTTTTAAGAGCAGGGTTTCGTGGTTCACGCAATCAAATGCTTTTGAGAGGTCACAAAAAATCCCTATGGCATCATGTGCCTCTTCCCACGCAGTAAATATGTGTTTTAATAGGGTGACACCGGCGTCAGTCGTACAACGTCCTTTGGTGAAACCATACTGCTTTTCATGTAAGATTTTATTGGTGTTAAAGTGGTTGAGCATTTGGTTAAGCATTACCTTTTCAAACACCTTGCTGAAAACCGGCAAAACGGATACGGGTCTATAATTATTGGTGTCTTTACTGTCCCCAGATTTGAAAAGCGGTATTACCTTGCTGTATTTCATAAGGTCCGGGAAGACTCCTTGGTCCACACACAAATTAAATATTAAGGCTAAGTACGGTGCTATAGTCTCAATGATAGCTTGACAAACTTTAACTGTACTACTTGTATGTTGCCTACATTTATTATTTTACTCGATTTTGGTTGCTTGCACTTAATAATCGCCAATAATTGAGCAAATCTTCTGTAGGTACGGTACCTACCTTGTTAAACGCAAGTCGACAAGGTCCAATTTAACATGCGCGCGGCGCGGCTATCAAAATGGGTACGCGTGTAGTATACGCAAATTTTTAAAATTTACAGACGTGAAATAAATGAAAACAAATTGTTTTTGGCTACGTTGTTTAGTTAAGGTCAAAGTCGTAGAACAAATGTTGTTCAGGGTCATGATATGAAGGCAGGATTAAGAGGTTTCGGGTATTTTTTCAATAACCCTGTATAAAAAATTTTAACTACTTTCATAGTACTTTTTAAAATCTCATACGCATCTATAGCATTCGTGCATTCGTTACCAAAACACACTCGGCGGTCGAGCGTTCTTTTGATAGACCCTCCAATTCCGTCCGCCACACCCTTGCCTTGCCCGGCTTCAAAATACGACCAAGTTGAATATTGTAACCCAATTTTATGAGTGAAAAAACCCTGGAGGAAGAAATTATTCTTCTGGCGATATTGTGACGACGGTCCATCAGAATAAAAATGTATGATTGATACTTCTGGAGTTTCTTCGCGGATTAGATGAAGAATCGGTCTTAAATGAGCCCAAATGGCAGGCGGGTGATGCGAATTATTAGGCGATACTGAACAGAACGATTGTGACCTGTTCTGCCAATAAACCATTCCTGTGTGCAATGTTATTTGGCCTTTGGCTGAGCCAAAGTGCATGCTTTGTATTTCTTCAGCCATTTTAGTCTCGTAATTTTCCGAGAAATCACATATGATCCGTGCTTCATTTTCTCGTAATTCTCGAACTCCTTTTTGATATTCCTGCTGTTGATGCTTTTCATTAAAATAATGTTTTTTAAATACTTTTACATCGACTTAAAACTTGTGTAGTAGGTCGTTTAAAGTTCCAGTTTTTGTTGTTTTGGTAGTTTTTTTTGTTGTAACAATTTTGTGCTGCTTTTTATCCATATATGAATGGTCTACTCTTTCCCATTGACACCAATTAACCTCTTCGTGTAGTTTTTCTATATTTTATGCCAATTTTTGCGTCTTGCATGCATTGCATTGATCATACATGCAAGAGTAAAATTTTATATCGCAAGCTAATGCTGACAAAACTTCTTTGATCGTATTTTGGTTAAGCACGCCATTTTGTTTTAGCGTCTTAAACAGTAATTCTACATTATCATGTTTAACACACAAACATGTATTTCTAGAGCTGAGTTGTGGAGAAATTATATAAAACGGCTTTTGTTTATAAAAAGTTGTAAACTTATATTTACCGCCTTCATTTTTATATGTTTGGTACTGATTTTGAATTGTGTCCATTAAATATCTTATCTGATGCTTCTCTTTATTTTTGGTTTTGCATTCCTTTTTACCGGCAGTGCTACGACTTATATCATCTCGTAGATAAAAGTTTTTGATTTCTTCAATGATAACATTACGTTCTTTAGGCTTTTTCTTAGTTCCTATTTTGCCTTTCAAACCTATTATTTTTGAAATGTAAGTTTTATTTGTGGAATTAATAGCAAGAGATTTTAAAAGTTGTTTTTCTGCTTGTTTTTTGCAAGTTTGGTAAGTCTTCTTCATAGTATTTTCCAATATTTCTTCACGTATTTTCATTTTATTTATTTTGAGTTCTAATTCCATAGTTTTTTTATTAAATTGTATATTTGACCTGTATATTTTTTTTCTTAATGAATCATTTACTGATATATATTTATGTATATTAAGGTTTTTTTCCGGAGTGTCTGTTGCAATTCTGTATTTTCCTGGTTTCCTGACTTTTCTGTTACTATATCGGGGACTAGCTTTAAGTGGTGTCATAAATTGCTTAGGTAATATGAAAGACACTAGATGACTAGACAATCCTGCTATTGTTGAGCTAGGAAGTTTCTGGGGTTCCATTTCGAATTTATTTCCTTTAACTTCATTTACAACTGCACCGGTGTTTAAGATTGATGGGCTTACTTTTCCGTTTTCATAAAAAGTGTCATCAGATTTACTGGATTCGATTTCAACATTTTTGATATTAGGATCCAAATTTTGATCTTGGAGCTCTGCTTCAGGGCTGTCCGTCACGTCTGATGCTTCGTCAAGACATGTATTGCCAACTATTTTTAACTACCACCTAAACTACCACCTCTAGTTCTAACTCCTCGGCCCCTACGACTTCCACAAGCCAAGTTAGTTTCAGTGGAAGATCTAAAATTTTTGTGTGCAGATATCAATTAAAACCATCAATATCATTAAGGAAAAAGGCAAAAATAATTTGTGATAAAGAAGCATTAAAAACATTCATTAATAGCATTGTAGTTTCAGGCGATACTAGGTATCAATGTATAAACAGGGTTATTAGAAAAATACTAAAAACCTCTTAAGAGGTCATTGTACTCATCATTACGAACAACGTGAAGAAAAATCAGCTTTTCCCTACATTTATAATGGTATAACTCGTCAAAATGTATGGAACAGCTGATTCTTTTTTCGCGATTTCGGGTTTGGTCTTTTAGTAAAAGTAGTTTATAACGATGAGTACAATGATCTCAGAAAAGGTTTTTTAGTGTTTTTCCAATAATCCGTAATGCGCATGGTATATTACGATTACGACATCAATATTTTCAAAAACAACTACTTCGTATTCAAATTCCTATACCGATACCTAAGTTAGTGATTTTTATTAAATATGAAAATTAAGTAAATTGTCAAAACACACAAGGAAAATAAAGTAAGTAGAAATCTTAGAACATATCCTTCATGTTAGTAAAGTGAAATTAAAAAATAGAGCTAAATCCGACAATCATAAAAAAACACATTATTACTAAATCACAAGAACAAAAAGTGTGAGATAAAAGCATGATGAAACACCACCAAGCAAGCGAAAACATATTTTGTCGTTTGTCGACCCTTATTTTGAACCATTGTAGTTACGTCCGTGGATACTGAACTATATAAAATAAAAAAAAAAGCCTTTAATTTCTCCCAGATTACAATAATGTTTTACATTTCCTATGTGGTAGTTGAGTGTTAGTTATTTTTCTTATTTCTAATGTTAGTATTACTTTATATTAATTCAATCTGTAAGAACCCCCTTTAGGGTGTAGGCCAAGGATGTCCATGTATCTCTATCTTGAGCCACTTTTCCCCAATTTGGACCGGCTATGTTTTTAATTTTATCTTCCCATCGTGTGATGGGTCTGCCCCTAGTTCTATTGCCTTGTGGGCCACTCCAAAATGTTATTATTTTTGTCCACCTCTGGTCCGTGATTCTTGCTACGTGGCCAGCCCACTTCCATTTTTGACTGAACTATCCACATCAAAAAAACCTGAGGAACACAATGATATTTTTAAGGAATCTTCGACGAATACAGTATATTTACGTTTTTAAAGTGCATTATTATTTTATTACGAACTATTACTCGTTCTTTAAATATTATTTTACTAAAACACAACGTAAATAGAACTAAAATTTGATCGAGTACTGAAGAGCGACCTTTTTTTTCGAAACACCTGTACTTTGAATTCAAAATATGACTCAATTTTACAATTAAAACTGTGCTATGTATACGTAATTATAAAGCACAAATCATCTAGTTTATTTTGATGTATAATCTAAGAAAAAATAAATAAAACTCAAGTACTTACGACATAATCTAAAAACACTTGTTGACCTTACACCACAGAACGAACAACACACTGCGCCTGACGAATAATATTTTTTAACCATTCGTCAAGGCTATATTATACTGCCATCTGTTTTTTGTTTTGGGTATTTCTTTAGCTATCGATTCGACTAACAAAACTCTCAAGCAGGGTACCATACATTTTTCATAGATGTCGATTTTATAAAAGTAGTCGCTATGGCTAATGACGTATCCAGGACGTACAACGCTCCCTTGGTTTTGGATACCTTATTAGCCAAGGACGCTTGACTTGATATTAGTTGTGCGGGCTGGACGCTTGAGTGGATATCACATATTAGTTACCTGGCACAAAATTATTCTTACAATCTAACTTAACTACCGTTTTAATTAGATATCACAATCAATGAGATCAATAGTCTTAGTTTTAATTATTTAGCATTACAATAAGATAAAATGAAATAGAAAACCAAAAGTAGCAAAAGTAACTTCAAAGAGCTTGGAAAAATAAAATAACTTCTTTATAATATAAAAATTGAAACACAAAACATTTATTATAAATTAAAATACGACTTCTTCCAGTTTTTATATCTGTGTTTCATTTTCTCCAACTTCGTCCTCGACTGCTAAATTTTCAACATTATTGACAAATAAATTGTTGAGGAACAATATCATAATCGGTACCGGTATCACATATTGTTGCATTAGGTTATATATCAGTTTGTCGCGTCCTCCATGCCCAGTTGATAAGTGCGCCTGCAGAAGAATATCATAGTACATATCTGTTGAAGGTACTTGTACAACAGGAGAGTTAAGATCCTTTCTTCTCAGTATCAGAAGTTTTTCTTCACCTACACTCATCACGTCGTATTTTTTTGCATTTCTATACTGTTGTTGTGTTTTTGGTTGCTTAAGTACACTCGCAGTTTTAAATACACTCGCGAGCAAGCAAATCGACTCAAGCCTCAAGTGCGCATAAAAAGTGATTTATCTTAACAATGACTTATTTTACTTCTATATAATGTATTACATATTTAAAGCCTAGTAATTAGGCTTTAAAATGGCGTAAGTTGCATTAAAATCGATTCAGTAGTTAAGTAAAAAAGGTTTATGTCAATGACATTGTTAAAAACATTGAAAAATCATACAATTTCACAATATGAGGTTATCGTGTATAAATGAAACAAAATGTGTCTAAGAAAAAGAAATTATTCGTTTTAATATTTTGTATTCCCCCCTCTAGCCCTGATCACTGCTCTCATGCGATTCTTCATAGACCTGATCAACTTTTTATTGATGATTGTGGTATTCGACCCCACTCTTATACCAACGCAGTCTTGAGCTCATTTGTGTTTGTAGGAGCTGGATTCCTCGCTCTAACTTTCCTTTTGAGCTCGTCCCATATGTGCTCAATGAGATTTAAATCAGGGCTGAGCGCTGGCCAATCCATTGTGTCAATTCCAACTTCGTTGAGAAAGTCACGTGTGGCTCGAGCAGTGTGACATCGGGCATTATCATGCATCAAGATGAAATTATCCCCAATGAAGCCTTGATAAGAGACAACTTGATCCAGTAGAACATCTTCAATGTAACGATCACTGGTCAGACCTCCTCGACGGCCTCCTCCAGGAACGAAAACAAGTTCCGTTTTTCCTTCTAAGGAAATTCCAGCCCACATCATGCAAGAACCGCCACCATACGCAACGGTTTCAGCAAAGCAGCATTGTGAAAACCGTTCACCGGGATTCCGGTAAACCCGGCCTCTCCTGTCGCTGCCATGAAGACACATTCTCGTCTCATCAGTGAACAGGACTGACTGCCATTGCTCTATGCTCCAATTCAAGTGTTCTCGAGCAAAGTGAAGACGAGCTTGACGGTGAGCTGTGGTCAACTTCGGGCCTGTAGCGGGTCGTTTTGGAGTAAGGTTGGCTTCCTTCAACCTTCGTCTAACTGTCCATTGACTGACAGACACCCCGCGAACTTGACGTAGCTCCTGCTGCACATCTACACCGGTAAGGTGTCGATTTCGGAGAGAGGACGAGACCAAAAACCGGTCGTCACGCTCCGAGGTGCACCGTTGTCGGCTGGTATTAGGCCTCCGAGTGAAGGCACTAGTCTCTTGAAACCTTCTGTACACTCTCGAGACACTAGACTGACTCATATTCAACCGACGAGCGACTTCTCGCTGGTTCAACCCTTCTTGTAACAGGGCAACAGCTTGAGCGGCTTCTTCAGGTGTAGTGTCCATAATTTTCTTCAAACAACGGCTTCAATTTGCAGAGAAGTGTTCAGGTCAACGTCTAGTGAGCGACTGATAAGAAAAAAATGATTACAGGGGTTTTTATAGAGGGTTGTGTCGCGCAAGTTGCGTGTAGACCACGGAGCAATTTATGGGAGTTTGCGTTCAGTTGCATTCTAAAAACAAGTGTTTATTTAAATTATTGAAATAATGCTACCATTTTAAAGCCTAATTACTAGGCTTTAAATATGTAAAACATTATATAAAAGTAAAATAAGTCATTTTTAAGTTATATCACTTTTTATGCGCACTTGAGGCTTGAGTCGATTTGCTTGCTCGCGAGTGTAGTTCAATTGAATTTATTACAGCATTTACGCGTTCTTTAGTCCATTCTGGTTTAGTTGTACCGTCAACTCTATTATCGTAAAACTTTCTTAAATCTATGTAAAATTTGTCTTTATCGGAGATAACCTCCAAATTCTCCGATTCTGCTGAAGGTTGAACATCATTCTCTGTCGAATCTGTCATAATTATATGAAAACCAAACCTCCTATTCACACCGTTTCTTAGTTCAAGTCCAATTTTATAGTCCACTTTTAACACAATGACAAACAAAACACCGCTAAACCAATCTCGAAAGCATTGTTGTTGTTGAGTGGTTGACTAAGACTTTTATGATATATGACACTATGTACATCCGTGTAGCACTTTTATTTACTTAAGTCCAAGTAGGTACACTATTTACGATAAAAAACAAAACACTTCTGCAATTTAACTCAGACACAAACGTAAACAAATAACGTGCGGCAACAAATGATTGACATTTAAGACGTCAACCAATCAGAGACGATCTCTTATTGAACGCGCTGACCGACCAATCAGCGTTCTTATTTCATAACAGCCAGCGTTTCGTTTCGCAATCTTACTATAGTAACGAGTATTTTCGCAAAAATCCTGACTTTGTCCAGTAAGATTTGATAATTTTTCGCCTATGTCTAATTAACGTTTTCGCAAAACCCCTAGGATTTCCGCGAAGATTCGAAGTATCAAATTATCCTACGACATATGCATCGTATAGAATCATCGGCATTTGGAATTTGTGTAAGAACCTTTGCACTGTTGGATGACCACTTGTGTAACAAAAATCATTAAAAATAATAAAAATAAGTTTTAAGGATTTAATACGAAAACACATTGCAAAATTGAAATTTGTATGTGTCGCTTAGACTTTTTTGATTTGTGTATATCTCATTCATGAATGTGTTTTGTTTATTATCAATTACAATTATTCCAATAGCGATAGTGTCGATATCGAACGAAGTAAGTATACGAGTGCGAATTGTCTTATTGCACTCGGTATGCTTTCTCATTAACAGTACGGAGGCATTTCATACTTCGTAACAGGATAATTTTGAACTGGCTTACATCGAGATCCTGTACTTTAGAACTAACATACGTCGACATTTCAAACCTTAACATTCAGTAGCGGAGTCATCATGAAGCATGTATGGTTTAAAATTTACTCTTGGGAATATAAAATACGGAGGTATTGAGTTTCCAATAGCATTGATTCCACAGCAAACTGTGACAAGTGAGCCTCTCTCTGCAGATTTTGCTTGTCCAACTTGTTTCAAGCAATAACTCTTTGTGTGCGCTGAGCAGTTGTCAATCCTGTTTCGTCTATGTTATAATATATAGCTAATAATAATCTCTAATACGCTTACATAACAGATTGAAAACAAAATAGAAAAAATATAAAAGGTAAACAATATAAAGAATCTTGAATATAAGGAAATCACTTGCACTACACCTTTACACTTTTTCACTTGAGCTTGTCTACCCAAAAATGTTTATGAAGAATGCCGATAAACATTTTTGTAGAATTGACTTCTGCACTTTTTGTAAAGGCAGAACGCTAATACCGCTACAGCTATGATGATAACGCCGCCCATGGTTACTTCAGTGATAGACACGCTGGATCCGCCTGACCCGTTGGAGGCGGCTGTTTGTGCCACCACGATTTCTTCCTTTGATCCCATGATTTAAAATTGGTGATATTTTTCTTGCTGTTATTTTATAACGTGTGTTATTCCTTCGACAATTTGTTGGATTGTGTTTGGGCAGTTTCATTTATTTTGGTATTACTCTATTGCTGATGTTACGGGCTGCGAAACGTACCACTGGACGTATGACGCGGCCTGAACGTGTTGTGTTCGGCGCGGTCTCGCTATTTTTTGCTTGACGTCATGTCGAGATAACTTTGTGCCTCTTGAAAACCAAAACCAGGGAAATCCGTTTGTGGAAGGCTGATCAGGTTGTGCAGTGCAGTTATCACGATACGGGAAAGTCACGAAAAAATTACTTTAAATCGCGGCGCGTGTTAATAACATCGGAACGGAACGGAACGCCGCAACGGAAGCAGACCGAGCCGACCTGGATGGTCGACGAGCACTGCACTCCAAGATGTCCCGTCTGGAGACACCGGAAGCACTTCTGCGGTAGAGGCGAGAGGAGTTTCACCTGCGCCGACACCCACCCAACAAGTATCTTGCGTCCGCTTGCCGCAATCTTTAGCCCACCGCAGCTGGGCAGGTAACAATCGCGGACCAGAGCCCCGGGGAGGCTCGGCCCGATTACACCGGCCGCACCTGGTCCAAGGGGCACTCGCCCGCCCTCGCGATGGCTGCCTTCACTTCGTCCGCCGTCACGGAATCGTCCAGTCCCGACACCCGTATGTTGATGGTTTTGCAGGGCCTAGCAATTTTCCCGTCCGGAAATTGCGCCTGCAGAGAGGCTTTGAGCCGCTCCGCAAGTGCATCGGCGTTGGCGCCACTAGTGGCACCAGGCAGCTCGAGGCCGCTTGGTTGCAGCGAATGCCTGTTATGCCGAGCTCGTCCATTTTTATGTCGGCCTTTCGCCAAGAACGACGCCTACGACACGCCCCTCTCCTTAGCCTCCGGCAATAGCGTTATTACTACCGCTGAAGAATTAGGGGCGCGGAACCGATTTTTGCTGCTCTTCTTTTTCTTTCCCTTTGCCCCGACTGTTACCCATTTCTGGGTAGGCGCCTGGGCCGCCATGGCAACGGGTGCGGCGGATGCCTCCTGGGCCGCAGGAGCAGCCGGTGCAGCAGATGCCGCCTGGGCCGCCGGAGCAGCCAATGCAGCAGATGCAACATCTCTCATCATTTGCTCCTTACGGAGCCCATCAACCTGCGCAATCAGGCGAGCATTCGGTGCCACCAGACGGCGTGTCTCGTCATTAGAAGACCTCTCCAAACGCTCTTCAGCGGCTTCGGTGATCGAGGCCGATGCCATCTTCAGAGCCTTTTGGCAGGTCCCCTTTAGGCCACTGGATACCCTGGAGATCTCGCGAATTAGATAGCCGACTGACTCGTCCGGCGCTAACCTTCTGAGCCAGTTTGGTCACTTTTCGTTCCTCCGCTGCGCAATGGTCCTCCTTTTCAGCCGCCTTTCGAGCCTCCGCTAGCTCTTTTCGCGCTTTCGACAGGCCAACATATTGGCCGGTCGTTACGGGTCTGCCTTTGCCACGTTTGGCGATGGCAGCACCACGTATGAGAGGCGGCGCCGCTTCGTTGCTGTACTGGCGTTGTGGTATGGCTTTGTAATCAGTTTGTAACTGATATTTACATACATATTCTGTCCGCATTGAGATTAGCGGATACTGCAGGTTTTCAAATCTTGGTATTTCCCCGAGTAAATTAATTTGCCCTTCAAGGCGTTCTGCTGCTGAGAGTTTCGCGTATGAGTAATACTCCTTGATATTTCCGACAAGATACGCTCTTCGAAAATAAGTTTGGAGATCTTCTCCAATTTCACGTGGTGGCACACGTAGATCTAACATCCTATTACACACGAATGAAGACACTTTTCCAGAGCTCTTAAAATCGATGGTACTGTCAACCATCTTCCGGATGTGCTTTTGCAGCTTATTAATGTACGGTCCTAATAATGCAATGTCATCATGGAGGTTATCCGTGTTATGGTTCTGCGGTATGATCTTGTCCGCGTTGACAATCAAGTGATTGTTCCAAATTGCTCCTGGTATCGGATTCTTCTCTTCACATCTCCGTGGGTATCGTTCTGGAGTGTTAGGGTCGGCTAATGCTTCGACTGTTCGGCGCACATTGGAGTATAATATCGATTCCGCTCGTGGGATGAATCTTCCACGGTCATCATTTACCTCATGCGCTACTGTAGGAATGTAAATTCCTTCATCATATTGTACAATGTCCACGGCATTGATAACACTCCTCATTGGTTCTGGTGCTACAACGACGGTTTGTGCAACGTGCAGCAGATCACTGTTAACTCCATAGTTATAGGCTAACAATGCGTGTAGCAATAGGATACTCATGTTTCAACTTTTCGAGTTTAGCTTCTAAAACGGCAAGGAATACGCGATATTGTGCGTAAACGCTCGGGACGGCGATTTCGTGGTATGAGATAGCTATAAAGCTAAGGTGAGCAAGCCCAAATCCAATTGCTCTGGTAGTAATTGATAACGTAATGCCTTTGAGAGTGGGCATCACCAATGCGGGCTAAGAGATCTTCTCCCGATTTTAGTCCTGGGTGAAGAGTTTGTTTGACGAGATCTTGTACTTTGTCAAGCGTCTTGACTCCTTTTTTGCGGCGCTTATCTTCCATGCGCTGCGTCTGAAATCCCTGACAGCATTTTGTCTGTCCGCGCCCTCTACGAGGGGGACGATTTTGCCCGCGCTGCTGTGGCAGAAACAAATCACCGTAACCTGCGAATGTGTTGAAGCGATTGCGGCTTACATATTACATACATACATATACATATTACGGAATTTACATATTCGAAAGAATGAGAGGAGGTGGGTGCTTTATCTATCGTGACCGTCCGTATACACGACCATCATAGGATCACCACTTGATTTGAATCTAGCTGGTCAAATCAAGTGGTGAGACAGTTTCTTTCAAATGTGGTGGTGTATTTTCTTGCCATACATTGTGGACATTACGTTGGCTCTACAACTGACTGCTGAATATTTTCTTGTACCACTTGAACTTTTTTTGGTCTGTTCTTTTGAGCAGAAGCCCTTAGCATTTTGCATTCATTTCTTTTAATAGCGTGCCTCATACCGTTTATTAAAAAAAAATCGCAATCTGGTATTGTGAAGTTATTGTCAGATTGGTGTATTATTTAAAAAACAAATTATATAATGGGTGATTCATTCGAGTTACTTTAACCAAAACTAAAAAAAATATGAATAAAATAAATTTATCGGGTAATCTTTATTATAATACAAAAGAACCATACCTTACATTTTCTTTTTAAAGATTATTTCTTTCAAATGTTTTCCGTAACTGCGATTAAGGTGGTCCATTCTGGAGTTCCAGTTTTCGATGACCCGACCGAGCATTTCCAGTGGTATTTGGCGAATAACGCGAGTAAGCGGCTTCCAGTTGATCAATCGTACGCGGCTTATCCATATAAACTTTGGACTTTACATAACCCAGAAAAAAGTCTAAGGGTGCGATATCACAGGATCTAGGCGGCCAACTGACGTTTCGAAAGCGTCATAAATATCAAAAATAAAGTATTATTAACATTAATAAAAAATTAAATAAAAACGGCTCTGTATGTAGCCGTTTTTATTAATTTTTAACCGGTTGCCGATTCGCACAACTCATACGATTTTACACCAACTTTGGCGGCTTTAGAAGCAATTTTTTGTGCAAATGACAACCGTCCCTTCCACTTTAGAAGGGATTCGTCTATAGCGATATTTTGTCCAGGAAGATATAGTGTGCTAAATTTATTTTTCAAAAACTCAAGCACAGGCTGTATCTTCCTGAGCTTAATTTCGTCTTGTGTTTTTCCTGTAGAATCATAAGAGTCGGTGAAATGTAAAACTCTTTTGAGTAAAATGAACCTATTGTATGTCATTATGGTTTTAAAGTATTTAAAGGTGAGATGGCCATTTTCCTCCCAGTATTTTTTTTCAACTGGCATAGGTGCCAAGCCCTGTAAAATTAATATGGCAAGGAAAATGTACATCTCTTCCCTGTCAACATTTTTGAAAAAATTCAATCGTGAATGTTCAGTCAAGTGTCTGTCAATCAGTACTGAGGCATATTTGTTAGTCTGTCTAGTAATTAATTCCAAAAGTTCGTTATCAAAATATTTAAAAAATACCTCTACAGGTTTTGTTTCGGCAGTTACCGTAAAATTTGGTCCTGTTTGTCCTGTAAACGTCTCTCGGGTACCGGTAAAAGTCTGTCGGTCGTGGCTAAAGTCAAACGTCAAATGGTCCTTTGGTAGTAACTCCGCCAATAGTTGGTCAGAGCTTTTATCCTCGGCTGACACGAATGCCCGTGTCTCCGCATCACACTCGTCCAAAATGTGAGCTGGAGTTAATTTGTCGTCGAACTCCGTGTGCACGTCCAAATCCACGTCCTCTTCTTCGTCAGACTGCACTTCCAGCCACCTGGCTAAGTTCTCATCAAGCTCGTTGGAGTCTAAAACAATTATAATTGAGTTTTTACTAAAATAATCATTACTTGCAAACTGAATGATTACTATAGAAAAATAGCTTTACAAACTTTTTCCTTTTACTGCCTCATTTATAAGTTTAACCATCGGTTTTATGGTGGGCAACACAGCGACCGGAACATCGGATATCTGATGATTTGGTGACATAGGGGCATCTGCTAGTAGCAAAGCTGAAGCTGTATTCCCTTCAAGGTCTTCTAAATATATAAAAAGAACAATTGTATATCACAATATAAATTAGTAGCTGTTGTTAAATTACATAAATATAAAGTATATTATCTTACTCAAACCGACGAGGAGACCAGTTGCTGCTTCTGGAGTTGCTTGTTGTTTCCGTGGCCTGCCGCGTTTTCGCAGAGGCCTCTCTGGAGTAGGCAGAGAAGAACCTGAGCCCCGATAGGGGCTCAGCGCGGAAGAATGATATATACCCAATGGAGTGTTGCGATGTTCCGGATGGGCCATTTCATAAGAGCAAGCCCAGTGCTGTCGCAAGACGATGTAGGAGCGCGCTGCGTTGCTCTGCACATTGGAGGCCACCATGACCAGGTTGCCAGGACGGAGGGCAGGAGCGGTGCGACGATGCTCGTCCACATATTTCTTTCTTGTTTCTTCGCGGTGTTCCTTCTCTGGTTTTCTTAAAAGTATCTGCTAACAGAATATGTTTAGGAGTTATTTCTGGAATGAAGATTTCAGATAAGGCTATCTGTCGAATGTCGTGTTTAACGTCATCATACGTCCTCAACTCTCTACCAAATGTAAAATATCAGGATATACTCAGGATACACTCAGGATATAGCTTCATTGCATATCGTTTATATGGAATTCGCTCGGCTCAAGATCGATGATCGTTTTCAACCATAATTCCCAGTTGGGTTTTTCTTCTATCGACTGGATATGTTTCTGGGTGATAGACGGGGCGTAAAGGCATGTTGAATGTCAAGACAATAGGCAAGTTTTTGCATTATTGCGCTAACGAATTGTGTGCCATTGTTACTTATTAGTCGTCTAGGAACTCCATAGCGCAAAATATTTCATTTAATAAAACAGATGCACAGGCTTCTGCTGTCGCCTGCTCTAAAGCAAATAGCTCAACCCATCGTGTAGCAACGTCTTCCACAATAAATATCCAAGATTTGTCGTCTTGCGTTTGGGGTAGAGGACCGAACAAATCGTAAGATAAAGTTTCAAATCTCTGAGACATAGATGTCGTCTGCAGTAATCCTGCTGGCTTCAAGTTAGTGGGTTTATACCGTTGACACTTAAGGCAGGTTTTGACATAACTTTCAATGTCCTTCCGCATACCCTTCCAGAAATATCTAGCACTAATACGGTGAAAGGTTTTATCAGCGCCATAATGTCCTGCCGATGGTTCATCGTGATAATATTTGAGTATTGTTTCCTTTTCATGCTGTGGTATAACTAATTGTGCATTCTGGTTATCATTGTCCTGGACGTAGCGGTACAGCATTCCATAATTCATAAGATAGCCCTTGTTTGACCAATTAACACCGTCTTCATCTTGCACCGGTCTTTCTAAGGCATCAATGATTTTCTTTAACTCAACATCTTTTACTTGCTTTAGTGTTATCTCAGATCCGGAGCTACGCGGCATGTCTATTGAGATTACACCTACTTCACAGCTTTCTTCATTTTGCTAGGCATAGGTCTCGATAGATTGTCAGCAATGGCATTAATTTTGCCGGGTATATACTTAATAGACAAGTTATATGGCTGGAGTTGTAATTCCCATGTAGCAAGACGTCCTGATGGAAATTTAATTGACATCAACCATTTTAAAGCTTGATGGTCCGTGGCTATTACTACCGAAGATGCTTCTATATAGCCTCTAAATTTTGAGACAGCCCATATAACAGCCAATGCTTCTCTCTCGGTGGTAGAATAGTTTCGCTCCGCTTTAGTCAACAGTCCACTAGCGTATTCTACAGGGTGTTCGTTAGTGCCCTCCCCCTGCACCAGGACTGCGCCTATGGCGTAATCACTTGCATCGGTTCTGATTGTGTATGGTTTGTTGATGTCTGCTTGTTGTAAGATAGGAGCACTGGTGAGTCGAGATTTGAGCTCATGAAAAGCTTCTTCTTGTTGTGGTCCCCACTCTCATGCTGCAGTTTTTTTTCGTCAACCGAGTTAGGGGTTCTGTAATTTTGGCAAAATTTGGTACGAAACGTCGGTACCATGAGCAGGTCTGGAGAAATGATTGTACTTGTCGTAAGTTTTTGGGTGCTGGTATGTCCAGTATTGCAGATATCTTAGCGAGGTCTGTGCATAAGCCGGCCTTGGTTATGATGTGTCCCAGATATGCAATGCGCTCTTCACAAAAACGACACTTCTCTTTGTTGACAACTACGTTGTTTTCACGTAGAAGTAGAAACAGTTTGTCCAGATCTTGCAGGTGCTGCTCCAACGTCGGAGAAAATAAAATTAAGTCGTCCAAGTACGCCAGTAACTTTATTCCATCTAATTGTAGCTTTAATCTATCGATGAACCTTTGGAAGGTGGCTGGCGCATCACGCAATCCGAATGGCATTCGATTGAACTGATAGAGTCCGAAAGGCTTAATAAAAGCCGTTTTCTCTTGATCTTCAATGCGAACTTTAATCTGCCAGTAACCGGTTCTCAAATCCAGGGATGACATGTTAGGCGTTGGTTTAGCTTCATGCAGCAGATCGTCTATCCTAGGTAAAGGATATGCGTCGGGTACGGTTATGCTGTTTAGTTGTCGGTAATCGATGCAGACCCGTACATCACCACTGTTCTTAGGTACCACTACAACAGGAGCTGACCATGGAGAGGTCGAAGGTGAAATAATGCCCTCATCCAACATATGCTGTGCCTCCTTGAGTAAAACATATTTTTGTTGTGGTGACATTCTATATATATTTATAGCTATCGGTTTATGGTGTCCAGTTTCTATGGCATGTTCAACAAAGCTTGCTGGTTTTCGATTTCCAATAAATACAACAGTGTTGTGTTCCAGAACCTCATTAAGCTGTGCTTCATTAACAGAATTGTCTGCAACACTTGTCAATGTGATCATTGCTATGTCAATGTTAGGGCCAAATAGCGCCTTGCTGTGAGGTAACAGGGTGACCTCCGCATTGTTAATGTTAGCTTGCGCATCTCGGAACAGTGACCTGACAAATCTTGGTGAATAACCATTTAGTGCGGGTTCTTTTCTCGAGGGCGAACAGGGTGGCGTTTGGAACTCTATTAAAGGCGGTGGTCCATAGGAGACAGCCATTCTGATTTCTTTTGGAGGGCTTAAAAGTGAAGGTGGAGTCATGGTTATCGGGCTTATCATTGGTTCCAGAGCTGTGGTTTTAATAAGCTTTGCGATCAACGACTCAGTCTCCGCAGGCTCCGCCTGTACTGTGGATACAGGTGCGCCATCTTCTTCCTCTTCCTGTAACTCATATTTCCGGCCAGGTTCATCCAGGAAATGGAATATCAGTTGCGGCAAATTGAGAACTATACTTGCGTCCCGAATAAAATCCACTCCTAGGAGGGTTCTATTATCATTCGATTTAGGTAGCACAATAAAATAAGTGGGGATTATCCTACCACATACAGAGACACTAAAGCAGTCTGGACTAGTTTCACTTTAAAACTACAATTCAAACAAATTTTGCTATTTGTAAACAAATTGCTCCCTATGATACACTAATCATTTGTTATAGTCTTATGCACGTCTCATGTCTATAAAGCAAAACATATTGACAGGGTAATGCACACCATAATCTATACATATTATGATTACTTGTCCTGACTGATTCGTTCGTAAATAATAAATATATATAATATATATCTTTTTAGCGCAGATTTACATGCCTCTTCAGAATATTTTTTGATTTTTAATATACAATATCTCTTAATAGTAATATGGAAGACACTGTTTATAATATAACTTATATTTAATTCTTTGTGCTCCATGTAATTTTCGAGGTAGTCATAATTTATAGAGTCCTTTAGCAATTGTGTTATTTTAATTTTGAATTTCTCTTTATACGCCTCTGTTTCTAAAAATATATTCATTAAGCTTGCACTTTTTTCTACACAATCTATTAAATTCTTTGAGGCGTATGTAAGAGATATTTTTATAGATTCATAATTTTTAAACTCAATAAAATTATGCACTTCCTCTGGCGTTTCGGAGACTAAAATATTTTTACATTGATTACAATTATTTTTGTATTTTTTAACAATGAAGCCACAGACATACGCACATGCTTGTAGTTCGCTACTTCCTTCCTCCAAATTTTGTTCCAGGGAGGAAATAATATTTCCTTCAATTTCTTTTTCTATTTGGTTTAATATATTATGATCAGATTGCTCCGTTTCAGTGTGCATGTATGTGGAAGGTGTTAATAATGTTTTAATTTTTTTTATTATGGCACTGTTGCTATCCAGCTCACAATTGCCTGAGCTAGTATGTGCCATATTGCTTATCACAGCGGTTTTTAATCCAGCAACGAATTGTGCAACTGTCGGGTTGCTATTGGATACACAGTTGAATCGTATACACCCAAATAAATTTTCAAGAGGGTCCTGCTGGAATCTTCTTGTGGATAGGCTTTTAATTGTTTTATGTTTGGCACTTAGGATTCTCCAAATCATTTCTATCCCATTCAGGATCCAAATCCATCCATCTTTTGATGGGGGATTACCCCTGCATCCCAAAAATTCAAGTGTTTTAAAAAAACATTTCATTTTATTGAACATTTGGAGATGTTCTGTGGAATTTTTTATGTTGGTGGAAAATATTTTTCCTCTTCTTAAATCTGGTGTCGACGCGTTTACACCATCAAACAGTTCATCCATATTTGAAATTAAATTAGCCGTTGCTAAGGCTTCAGTCGGCATGTGTCCTGAAAATTCACAATAAACAAATCAAATCAATACGAGTAGGCATATTGCTAACTAGCTTAATACCTGCGGCTTTACTGGCAGCATATGTATACGTAATATACATTTATTTTATACTTTATTTTTTATAAACTATAATTATTATTTATTTAATTTTACAGAAACACTTAATTTAATAATTTAATAAAACATTGCCATACACGCAAACCTCTTCGGGTTTATCTGTGTGCTGGTGAGCCGTTCGTATGTTACGTAATATACACATAAAGAATCGTTTATCTATGTTAGCTGGGAGTTACAATATACCGTGTTAAAGAATCGTTTGGACTTATACTTGTAACTTTTCGAACCCATCCTGTATAACGCTTGCAAGTCATCTGGTAGTTGTGAAGTTTAAGGGCTAGTTACTTGCTCAATACAGGATTAAGTATCTAATAATGTTAAAAGTACAACATAATTATTTGTTGGTTTTATTCTTTATAAAGAGACAAATATAAGCATCATGCATAACTATGATGCGAACTGACTGAGTGAGTATGCAACGCGTGAGCGAGATCCACAATGCATAAAAACGATTGTATTACGACTTTATTAAATTGTTAAGTAAATTCGAAAGAAAATTTTGGGAATGTAAAAATCTCAGGATTTTTCAATGAAAATCAGGCCTTTTCTCCGAACTTTTGATTTTTTCATCTGGTAACCCTATATGTTGGCTACCTAAGAATAAACACTAACCCTTGGACTATAATTAATTAAATGAAACACTAGCTCCTGGACTATAGTTAATTAAATGAAACACCAGCTCCTGGACTATAGTTAATATTGACTAGTTGGGATACGCCTACTTCTAGTCATAAAAGTAATATATTGCTGCTTCAAATCAAAACTACCATAAATCAAAATAACACTTTTTTAGAGGAGACTTCATTAAAAAAAAATAAACTACTTTTTGCCTAATACTTTCTTATTTCATATCAAATTTAAACATGTTATACTCCGCGTCAAATGTTACAAGTAGTTTTATAATAAACTAAGTACTAGAGAAGTTATAAGCAGATAAGTTACTTTTGAATATAAAAATATGTTTCAAATATGTTAAATATGGAATAAAACAACCATAAATAAAATAAAAAATGTATTAATTCAATGAAAATCAGGCCTTTTCTCCGAACTTTTGATTTTTTCATCTGGTAACCCTATATGTTGGCTACCTAAGAATAAACACTAACCCTTGGACTATAATTAATTAAATGAAACACTAGCTCCTGGACTATAGTTAATTAAATGAAACACCAGCTCCTGGACTATAGTTAATATTGACTAGTTGGGATACGCCTACTTCTAGTCATAAAAGTAATATATTGCTGCTTCAAATCAAAACTACCATAAATCAAAATAACACTTTTTTAGAGGAGACTTCATTAAAAAAAAATAAACTACTTTTTGCCTAATACTTTCTTATTTCATATCAAATTTAAACATGTTATACTCCGCGTCAAATGTTACAAGTAGTTTTATAATAAACTAAGTACTAGAGAAGTTATAAGCAGATAAGTTACTTTTGAATATAAAAATATGTTTCAAATATGTTAAATATGGAATAAAACAACCATAAATAAAATAAAAAATGTATTAATAATGTTTTAATATCAAACTTTTAGGGAAAATAATAAAAATCGCCTTTACAATTCAATAAAATAATTAAAATTCTATCTAAAACTTAAAACAAATCAAAGTTTTCTTTAAAATAACAAATAAATTTCTTCGCAATTGTTGCTTAAATATTCAATTTGAAAATATTCATTCAAATTGACCAAGGCAACAAGTTTTCCAAAACTAAAAATGAAAGAAATACTTATTATACTAAACTTAAAAAAAAAAAAAATTCAAAACTTTTGAAATAACATCTATAACATTACACTCTTCAAGTCGAAATCAACAATAACTTTAAAAGTCTTATAACTATAATAGTATTTTAAATGCAACTAAGAAACCTTATGGGATCACAAAATCACAACCATATTTCTAAAACATATTTATAAACTTTATTAAAACGTATCATATCGTAATATTGACCAAATTATGCACTCAGTGGACATTGCGTTTTTTTAATCTAATCAGACTTATAAAGGACTATGGGCAAAAATGTATGGGCTCCGTCCCCATATACCAACACACATGGAACAAATGCCAATGTGTTCTTTAAGTATCCACTATTTGATTAAAATCCTTTTTTTTACTTAAATCCGTGGGATATATCAATAAAAAAATAATTTATAATTATTAATTAATCTATATTTTCATTTGACACTTGTAAGTTATTTTAATATTATGGTTATATTATCTAACTAAACAAAATAAAAATAATGTATATTTAAACATATGTAAATGATTATGAATGAATAATTAGAAAATATATAATGAATATAAATGAATGAATCATTTAAGTTCATTGTCTTCTAATTATTCATTCTTACAATGCTAGTAGGCGAATAACAATAGAGAGTGTTAATATTATTGGTCTATTATAACACTGTTTAACAGCTGCGCTGGCAGATTAAAATCTGTATGACGACCTATTCCCATGTACCATATAATCGATATAATATGTGCACAACTTCCTGTAGTGCGACTGCCCGTCAAGCAGGTACAGTAATAGTGTGCAATAGCATGTCTGTCCCCCCTATTCCCATCAATCAACATATAAGAATAATATATGCGTGACCTTACGTGTCTGGATTGTATTCGCGCTCTTATCAGCCACGCATTATTTATCATAATATTGCATCTTACCAAATCACTTAATGCATTTTCACGATATAATTCAATGATGTATAATCCGTTACGAATATGCTCTGCACAGTACGACTTGGCCAGTTTTAAATGGTAACTTCCTAGTGCAAATAAAATAATGTCGTCTTCATTTAATCGTGGAAACTCTTCAAAATAAGGCATTTGTGCTTCCATGGCTGTAAAAGTCACTCTTTGACGGTTAAGGTTTTTCATTTCTACGTAATCACGTAACAGATTAGGCGTGTTGTTTTCAGCTTGTATGATATTAAGTATTTCTGAGGCAAGCCTGCTATCAGTAGCAACGCGATAACATGCATTTATGATCGCTGCAGCGATTCTAAAATCAATGAACATATTTGGTAAAGCTTTATTAAAATATGACTGTCTTAAAAGCTTGAACCTATTTTTGAACTTTCCGTTCGCGGCTTCTACCACCCACCGGCATATCGTTATTAAACGCGACTTATTTGCCTGTTCAGTGGTAAGTTGGGTAGCATTTCTATCTTTTGATGGAGGTATGTGAGCTTCATAGCCAAGCGACTGTATGTCATAAATGCTGTCCCTGAACCCTCTGTCTAATATAAACACATCTCCTGTGTGGATGAGCCAATGTAACAAATGGTCGTCTTGGTTCATTATATTATGCATAATGTTTGCATCGGATGTTACAGCAGGATATGGGCCTAAAACATCGATTATATAACCATCGCTGGTTACTAATAAAACCGGCCAAGAGCGTGTCGGGACACGCTCAGTGTAGGGTTCCGTAGTTTCCCGTCCGTCACAATAAGTGTTCCCAGTTATGAGGCCAACAAAACAATTCGGTAATACCCAATCCAATGTAATAAGTACCTACAGCGCCATCTCTCGAGGAATTGGGTTACTAATTAATACAAAGACGTGCAATTTCGGTGGTAATTTTGGATTACGAGACCGATTTCAATAATTCTTTTTTTGTTTGAAAAAAGATACGTTCAGAATAATAAAATATGTAAACAAAGTTACAAAAAAAGCTTGCATTACGATTATACTACAAACTTAGTCCAGAAATTATTTTGTACAACTTTTTGTCTTTTTTGTACAAAAACTGTTGTGTCAATCAAGTTCAAAATAATTTTCATAGAAAGTCCTTATAAAGTTCTACTTTTCAGATTTTTTTCATATTTTTTAGATTTATGGTTCAAAAGTTAGAGGGGGGGGGACACATTGTTTTTTACTTTTGGAGCGATTATTTCCGAAATTATTGACATTATCAAAAAATGATCTGAGTAAACCCCTATTCATTTTTAAATACCTTTCCAACAATATATCACACGTTAGGGTTAAAATTAAAAAAAAAAACACTTCCCACTTTACATATAGGGTGGCTACCCTAATAAAACATTTTTTTCAAATTTTTATTTTACCACTTTGTCGGCGTGATTGATATACATATTGGTACCAAATTTCAGCTTTCTAGTGCTAACGGTCACAGAGATTAAGCGAGGACGGACGGACGGACGGACGGACGGACGGACAGACAGACATGGCGAAACTATAAGGGTTCCTAGTTGACTACGGAACCCTAAAAAAGGCTTTAATAAGTTCCTGAACTTGTGCAGACTGTAACTTTTTCGCTGAAATAAAAAGTTCGAACTTTTTTCAATATAAATATATGTTCCGTCTGCTATTAAAATCAAAACAGTATTCTCCTCATTCCCAAAAATAGCTTTTGGTATCATTAGATTTCTTTCAAGAAGATCTCTTCTAGAAACATGACCTACTCCAAGATGACTCGGAACAAAATCTTGGGTGAGACATTCTCTTGCTATTTTTAATTTTCTTTCGAGCTCTCTGCGGGATGTTTTAAAGAGCGTCGCCAGTCTCTCGTTAGATTCACCAGTTCTGAGTTTAGTTAAGTACATACCTAGAACTGTACGTGGATGACGGGACCTTTCTGATAGACTCGGTGTTTCCACTAAGATAGCATCGAACTGTTCTAATGTCAAACCGGTCCAAAAATGTAATTCCTGTGCATTAAGTCCAGATTCAAAATCGAAACTAGGGGCATGGTTAATGGCATTTACCAACATGTTCGTCATGTCCGAAAAAAAAGAAGAATTGAAATAATTCGTAACGTTGATGTTGTCTAATACTTCGTCGATGTTAGTACTTCTTAAATGATCTTGGCATAACCGCGCACTCGGTGGAATATACAGGCGATAGTTACATACCAAATACACTTTCATTGAAGTTGGAATTCGCCTTAGGTTTTCGTTTGTGCACTGTCTGTAACAGCAGTTGCGAGAAGAATTTGGTGCCCTCACATAATCGCGAACGTAAAAGTCCTGTTCTTGATTTGCTACGTCGTTCAACACCTGATCATGCTCATCAACATCATGATGATCTTCAACAACGACGTTTTGTACATTGACATCATCTGCGTTTCTTTGAACTTCAAGACCTGGGACGTCATTGTCTGCATTTCCGATGCGACTTTGTCGCGTAGCATTGTTAGCTCTTTGCCAGCATCTATGGCACACTGCCATAGTGTTATTGAATACAACCTGGAACATAAAAAAACTCGATGAGTATCAGAACTAACCTTTTCGCGTGGCCAAATCTCGTAGGGTACAAGTATTTGTGTTGGAATATGATGTGTTTTCCGCGTCACATATGTTTATAAAACATATTAAAATATGTATTTATATAAGTGTTTCGTAACATAGTTCTCATAGTACAAACTATGTTTAGCTTGTGTCTAGATAATTGGTGTAAGTATTTTTTTAATTTTATTAGTTATCGCCCAATGATTGTTCAAAGTATACAATAGCCATCTAATATGAAATAAATATAAAAAAATGAAGGTGTGCTACAGGAGGGTGCACATATTATCATAAATATTTGCAGTGAAAACACAGATATTAGTATGAATTAAATACATAGTTTACATATTATGTAGTTATATTTATTTATATATAAAAGATGTTATTTACCTGTATCAGTGCATTTTGTGAAATATGGTTGACTAATTCAGGTTCATTTTCAATTAACGCCTCTTCCAAAACGTGCCGCCTTTGTCGCAAGACAGATCGCGGGCACATTATACACCGCCGTCCAGTTTCCATAATACACAATATCCAATGCAGTTATCACAAAGTCCGTTATCGTGCCAGGGTCAATCGAAAAGCTATCAATCAGTCCAGTAAACAAGCAGGGGTCGTAGTTGTAAAGTAAAAACCGATAAGACAGAGATAAATACCTTATGCCTTAATGCCTTATGGCATTAAGTCCGCCTATGTACCACTATTGTACATGAAGTTTAAATAAATAAATAAATACGAACGAACACTGCAACAAACTGACTGTGGTTCGGGCGCCTGCGAATAGGATCGCAAGCGTAGGAGCGAGGGTGGGGGTGCGGGGTATTTTCTTATCTTAGATCTTATCTTTGTGTGCATGCGCCGCCACTGTGCACTAATGAATAGATAAATGAGTAGGTGTTTTACAATTACTCGTCAATAATACGTAAACAAAATATTTGTTTAAACGTTAGTTACTATGAGAACCCAATTCATTTGAGCAACGTCCCCATAGTAAAAAAATATCATCTTGCCAAGATGTGTCAATTGAGCTACATTTCATCTTTGTTGATGGGTGGGGACGATTCCGCCCATTGTCCTTTACAAAAAAAGATTCATAATATTTGGGGATAATAATAAGATTAAGAATACCCTGTTTTTTTGCCTGCGTAACATTTAGTTTTTGGTTATAAAGTTTTTTTGGTGTACTAATATTTTCAGACTGATTTGTTTTCTGATGCCTGCCCTTATTAAGAGTAGACACTGATTTAAATTCATTCTCTTGATATGAAGTCTTGTATAGGAACTTGTTCTTCACGTATTTATCTATTTTTATTACTTTTAATTTTTTTTTTCTCCTGCTCTGCACGTGTCCCCCTGACATTGTCAGAGACCTTGTCTGACATTTAGTTTTTTGTTTACATTATTTTTTAATTTATGTTTTCTTATAGTTTGGATTAATGCCTAATGTTGTTTCTAAAGATTTTGTAGTTTATTAAACAAAATGATGTTTTGCAACGTATTTTTGATGGCTTATTTTCAAATATCTTTTCTTTCTGAGAAATGTCCATATTTGAAAAAGCGTGTCAGTAATTACGCCACTTTATTTCGCTGAATTACTTTTGCAACAATTGATAAGCTGTATTCTATTAGTAGGTTCCTAGTTTTCGTATTTGTCATAAAAGTTTTAATGCTAGTTTTTGTTATGGCTGCCTCTAACTTTTGCTCGACGTTGTATCTTTCTGTTGAAAAGACCGGGCACTCTGTAAGTATATGGGCTATCGACTCTACGGCCTCTTGTTCACAGATGCACGAAGGGTTCTCCTTACACTTGAAACGGTGCAGGTATTCGGAGAATCCACCGTGCCCCGTTAACCCTTTACGGCGCAACAACGTGTTTTTGTATGGTTTAATTGACAATAGATTCAGACTAACGTTATAATGATGGGAAAAATAATGAAAAAAAAAATAGGTAAGAAAAGATATTTATTTTTGCAAAAAAACATAGTGATGCAGATATGCATCATGGTGTTAAAACATATAAATTTTACGAAACGTGAAAGGATCGAAAATAGTTGTTATTTTTGTTAAAACATAAGGCTATGCCGCACTTTTCACATTCTGTTTGGGCTGTTCCAGTGCAACTTGGATATTTGCACCTAAGCCTTTTGGTAGTCCAAACAGGCCAGTGCCCTAACTGATCCAATCTGACGTCCTTAGGCGGGATATACTGACAAGGCCCTTTCTTCTTTTTTTCCTGAATGAGTGCTTCTACGTCACTAGTGCGCTTCAGCCGGTTTACCTTTTTATACTTGACTAATGTTTCAGCAATTTCTAGTCGGAAATCAGCAGAATTGAGCACCCTGTCAGTATTTGCCGTGTCAGCATGAATTCTTCTATATAGCAGCCAAGAATTACACATGGTCATGTCAAGAAAATGGTAAAAGAGTCGCATAAACCAACGTTTGCTTCGTAGCCTTATTTTATAATGACCCATTACGCTATCCATTAAATCTACACCTCCCATATGTCGATTGTATTCTGCAACAATATAGGGCCGTTCCACATCAATGTATGTTTTTTGAGACTTCTCAAATCTACGAACGACAGTTGTTGGATTTTTGCCTGCAAAGTTGGATACTAGGTGCACAATTTTATTATCCCTCTAGGCCACTAGGGATATGTCAATACCGTTATAGCTTGCGACCTGTTCGACTGAGGTGCCTCTAGGTTGCCTTTTCAGTTGCTTTTCTTCTGGGAGTTTACAGTTTGGGATACGGTTTCTCCTAACGGTGCCTAAAGCTAAAATACCACGTCGTGATAAAAACTCAATCAGGGGTAAGGACGTATAGTAGTTGTCAAAAAACAGTCTATAGTTTTGATTGGTAGGAATCTCTCTGGCAAGTCGGACTACTACATTAGATGAGGCACCTAATTCAGGCTCGCCATCTGCGCGTATATTTTCCTGGCCACTGTAAACCTCAAACTTGTAACCATATCCACCTGATCTTCGTTCAGCTCTAAGTTTTTAGTTTTCCATATGGCATTCGTCTTAGGAACACGTGTGCTTCGTGAAATGGATATGGAACTGGTACTGGGTTCTGGAACAGAAGGCGGTGTCTTATATGGATAAGTCGTAGTGCTGGTATTGGTCTCAGGGATCGGTGGTAAGATGTCATTGTCCTGATTTTCTGGGTTTGATACTTCGTGTTCCTCATCCGAGTCCTGATGCAAATACAGATCATTCTGTTCCAAAATGTATGAAGGATCAGCTACATCATCGTCGTCTGAGTAATCCAAGCCATCCTCACTATCTTCAAATTGGACTAAAATATTTTCCAGTTCCTCATTCGACAAATGTGGAAGCCTAGAAGCTGAACGTGTAGGCCTCGAACTCATATTGAACCTGGAATAAAAAAAGATACCTATTTAAAAAAACGTAAAAAAATATAACACTTTGGCGCAGTGATGCATTACTGCATCAAAACAAAACTTGAACGTATCTCTGTAAATACAGTATAAAACATTTGAATAACATATAATAATTGAAAATCAATATCTTACCGTTACTCCACAGCAATTTCACGTCGATATTTTCAGTAACTTTAAAAAAAATTGCAATTGAAATTGCGTGCGAACTACACAAACCGGTTCCGACGGGTTCGTCACGACGAGTGCCCATAAAATACAAATAATGCCATCTATCGGTAAATGTCGTAACTAACTTGATAGAATGGTTAGATGTAGATGTGCATCGCTGCGTTAAAAGGTATTCAATTCGTTTCTTTGAACGAATTTGTTAGTTTAAATGGTATGATGCAGAACTGCAATTCAGCGTCGTAAAGGGTTAAGACTTGAGTCAGAATGCCAGCTAGTTTAAGCTTGCGCACAATCCTGTGGGCTTCAATTGCGTCTGGGAAGAAGATTTTAGTGACCGAGGCTGTGTTGCCACTCCTGTAATGCCGGTTCCATTCGTCAAGCGACTCCATACGGATATGCCGCTTGACGAATGACACGGGACACAGGTCGTAATCCGGCCTCTTCTTCAACTTCAGGGCAGCCTTCGCAAGTTGGTCGGCTCTCGTTCCCCTCCAACCCCGCATGGGCTTTTATCCAGAACAAGGAGACACTCTTGTTCTGGAGCTTGCAGCGTCTGATGGTGTCCCTTGTTTCCACCGCTAAGGGGTGGGAGGATCCGACGTTTACGACCGACTGAAGGGCCGCTCTGGAGTCGCTGAAGATGCCGAATGTGGTTTCCCTGCGCTTGAGCACCTCTGCTGCCGCTCTTTGTAACGTGTTTTGTTTCTCTGTGTGACGGCAAGGCAAGCTTGAGGGCCTTCGTTTCGGTGGCACCATTCCACAAAGATAGCGCCGCCCCAACCTTGCCCTCAATCTTGCTGCCGTCTGTGAAAATGCGCACAGCGAAGTCGCTGTGGCTCTCGTATTGTTCCTCGTCTACCAGGCTTCCGAACTCCAGTTCGACGTGGTCTGCGGGGTGCGGAGCTTCTGCTGCTGGAGCCATCCGTTCGACTTCCCCGCCTCCCAACACTGGCTGGGGTACCCCTTTCTTGGCCTCGTATAATGCAGCCACTTCCCTTATACGTAGGTCTAGTGGCAGTATCCCAGCCAGCACTAGTGCCGAGTTCAGGGATACCGTGCGGTAGGCTTTACACAGCTTCTGCGCAAATCCCCTTTGGACCACGGCGAGTTGCTTTGCAACTCCTACTTTTTTGGCGGCAGGTGCCCATGCGCTGGCGGCGTACAGGATGGTCGGTTCGACCGCTGCCGTATAGATGACGCGGATAATCTCCGGGTGAAGGCTCCAGCTCACTTTGGCCGCTCGTGCCAGCTGTTTGTAAATGTTTACAGCTTTTCTGCAAACATTAGCGACATGACTGTTGAAAGTGAGCTGGTGGTCGACGGTGAGCCCCAGTATTTTCAGCTCCTTGGACATGCCAATGTCTACCCCGCCCATGCTCAGGAGCGGGACATCGTACTTAAGCTTCCTGGTTACTACCATTGCACAAGTTTTATGTGGTGCAAACTTCAGCTTATTTCTGATGCCCCACGCCCGAACATACTCGAGGGCGGCATTGGCCTGTCCTTGAACTTCTAATGGTGTGTCACCGTCGAAGATCATGACCACGTCATCGGCAAAAGCCTGGCAGTGGTCTCCCCGCTCCTCCAGCCCCTTCAGCAAAGGGTTTAGTATAAGGTTCCATAGGATCGGACCGCCAATAGATCCTTGCACACACCCCTTATTCGTGTGCCTCAGGCACTCCACACCCGCGTACCTAAGTCGCACACTACTACCGGTCAAGTAGCTGTCTAGCATCCGCCTGACATTCACCGGGCACTTTTCCTCAGCCAGTCTGGTTCTTATTGCCGGCCACCATGCACTGTCGAAGGCATGCTATATCAAGTGATACAACAGTGATCAGTTTCTTGTTGTCCAACTTCCCTTTGATGTATTGTATCATGTTATAGAGGGCGTCCTCGGTGCTCTTTTGTGGCATGAAGCCACACTGGCGAGTACTGAGCCGCGGTATGAGATGCCATTTCAGCCTGGCTACTAGCATCTTTTCTAGCACTTTGCCTAGGACCGGTAGGAGGCCGATTGGCCTGTATGATTTTGGGGTGGTGTAGGATTCCTTGCCGGGCTTCCGGAGGACTACCACCGTGGCCACTTTCCAGGCCCCAGGGAAGTGTCCGTGCTCCAGGCACTTGTTGGCCAGTGCAAGGAACGTCCCTAGGTCCCGAGAAATAGCCTGTTTTTTACCTTTATATTAGACCATATAATATAACCTTCTCTCTGTCTTCATTAGTAGTAAAGTTACCGGAACCTAAAGGTTTTAAATCAACAAAACTAACATGGGCAAGTTCTTTAACTATGTAACTTTCATTTTTGCAGTTTTAATTAGAGTAACATATTGATCAGGTACATAAATGGGCGATGATTTTAAAGCTCGAGTTATATTTTTTTGGATAGTAGAATGAACGGCATCTCCTTCATTTTGTGTGTGACCCTTAATTAAAAACTTATGCGTAACACTTCTTAGTTTTGGTAATGTATTTGTGGCATATTGGTACATTGATACCATGAACTTATTTTTCTGCTGGCCACAGCAATTATCACTATAAAATATCACATGAAATTCCTCAGTAGCTATGCTATTCAAATCTTTTAAATACATAAGTACACAAGATCCAATTTCATTCACTCCTCGAGACCCTTCTCCTTCGTGCCATACAAAACAAGTTGTCTTTTTAGAGCCTAACTCAGTAATAGTAAAATTAAGCACATTTATTTTTGATACATAGTAAAAACTCGATACTTCGCCCCGTGGACAAGGCATTACCGCCTGCAAGTCATATACGGCTACTATCAGATTCTCGCTAACATTTCCTTTATCTTTTTCCTTTTCGGCTCTTGCAAGATCTTTCTCATTTAGGTGTTATGTATGTTTTTCTTCCAACGTGGACTTATCTTCGCAATTTTTGAAAGCAGTACATTCTTCGCATTGGTCTTTTTTTGGCTGCCAAAAGGAGATATTGAATTCGTTCATGAAAATATTATAATATATTTGATAAGAAACGTGCTGTTTATTTTCCGACACGCACTTTTCAACATAATCACGATGTAAAACCGCTAGGGTAAGAGCACCTTCAATGTATTCACGTTTTGATTGACTACGACAGTAGTGGCTTTCAATTCGTGGGATGGAATTTATATGGGCCGTGACACTGTGTTTTAAAGATGGTTCAAGATGATAATGATTGTTATGTTTTCCTCTTTGTTCTTTGAATTGGATAACTGTGGGGTTAGAATGGTATTTTTTAACAACAGTTCTAATGACTGTATTGGAAATTGAAAGGGTATTCATAAAAAATACTTTACATACTCTCGTATGTTTGCTGTCTAGAGGCAAGTAGTACCGTAAAATGCTGCAACTTTGCCGTAGTTTTATAGTAACATTGATATATTTCGAAAAAATACAATCAATTTTCACCCTTGTCAGGTTGGAGATAAAGCTTATATTAATGGTCATTGGCAGTGTACTTAGACCTACAATTACTCTGTTTCATTTTCGAAATATAACAGTCTAAATCACTAGGCAAAGTTGGGCCACAAAACTGTAACATTGCCTACTCCAATTTTGACAGTCTAAACCACCTAAGTACATCATTCTTGCACTTGAAGTTAACCCTAATTAGTACGACTTAGGGATAAGAATTGCAAAACAGCCACTTTTTGCTTATACCATTAGAAACAATGCTAGGCAATGTGTTCGACTTTTCTGTTAGTTTCATACTTTATTTTATATTGCATAGGGTTGTCGCATACACCGTGGAGTAAAACAACCTAAAATGTATTTAATATTGTTTATTATATAAAACTTTATTCTAAAATTAAATTTTATTCGCATTAAAACCCAGTATTTGGTTTGATTAATATTAGTAAGTACTTATAAAAATAATCAACATTATAAAATTTAAAAAAAAAAAAATCATATGACCTAATTTAACTTTATTAGCAATAGTTCGCCGGGGGATCCCAAATTGCTTTTCAGCCTGGTAACTTGACAGTTTTTTATTTTTGACGAGCTCTACAGCAACATTAAGAAGACTATCTTCATAATCTTTATACCGCCTGGACCCTGGCTTTCTTCTGTTACTCATTTTGAATCTAAAAGAAAGAAACCACAACTGAAATATTATCGTGCAGTTTATACAGGAAGACTTTTTAAACACGTGCCAAATTTATACATTATGATCTTTGTTAATAATAATAAAGTACGTATTTTTTCGTTTAGTAGCACCCAATACTAAAATATTGAGATATGGCATCGCAAAGTTGTCCAATAATAGAAACTGTTCATGGACATAGCGCACCGCGCGCCGCGGCCGGCGCCGCCCCCAATCATTAATAACAACAAAAACATAAGTTGCAAATTTTCCCTTCATACTTTCACGGGGTTAGGACCGTCAAATGTAAAAGGTTATTATTAATCGAATAAAATTTAATAATAAAGGTAAATAAGAACTTAAAATAGATTACACCTTTTACATTACGCCGTATTTAAAAAAAATTTGAATCAACTTATTTACAATAATTAAACTAAAATCAACTTACTCAGAGTTACTAGTCCACTAACACTAATTCACACACCATAACAATCAAAAGTATTTTAAAAATTGTTCGAAATGTCCCCGATTGTTTTCTAAACAGAGTCTGGCTCGTTTTTGCAAATTGTCATTGAGTTTATTTAACACATAAGTATTGTTTCTCACTTCATTGAAGGCGTCTATTATTTGATTTTTTAAATGTTCGAGGCTATCGGCTTCCTCAACATACACCCGCCTTTTAATCTCGCCCCACAGAAAAAAAACACATGGCGTGAGGTCAGGTGATCGGGGTGGCCAAGGGACTGGGCCTCCGCAACCGATCCAGTGATCACCGTATTCTGTGTGTAGGTTTTCTCGAACGGCGTGGGCATAATGTGGCGGTGCACCGTCTTGTTGAAAAAATAAATTTCCCATTAAATTTAAGGGCACGTCCTCAATCATGTCAGAGATGACACCACGTAACATATCTAAGTACGTGCCTCCGGTCAACGGCCCCTCGATGAAGTATGGCCCCAGCAATTTGTTATTTATTACTCCGGCCCAGACATTCGCGCTGAAGCGCACTTGGTGATGGTGTTCTTTAATCTTGTGCGGATTCTGGTACGACCACCAATGCTCATTGTGTCTATTGTAGACTCCCACGCGGGTAAACATAGACTCGTCTGTCCACAAAATGTTGGCACCGGGGTTCGCAATCAGCCAATCGCACAGGGCTCGACGGCCGACGGCGTCAACATCGTTCATTGCCTGTACCGGTTGGTAGTGGTACGGGCTCATTCCTGCAGATTTAATTATTTTCCAGGCTGCGTACTGGCTTATGCCGAAACGACGTGCTGCATCTCGCGTACTCTGCCTCGGGTCTCGCTCAAAAAAATCAATGACTTCGTCTTCAACTTCAATTGGCAGCCTCGGCCTACCACGTCCTTGAGCGTGTACAGGAGTTGTGAACTGGCCGTGATCTAAGAGGCTTTGATTAGCAGCCAATATCACTCGGCGACTAGGTATCCTGGGATTCGGGAATCCCTGTCGACGTAGACGAGGTACACTCTCTGCTCCATAACGTCTTTGAGTACCCCGCAAACTTTCACCACTCAGGATGTAACTCCGCACCATTTCATAATATTTACGAGACGAATACATTGTAATCGCGGTGCCGGCGCGGGCGGCGGGCGTAGCGGCTCACGGGAAAACAGCACGACCGTCTCGTAAGGGCGCGGGGCGCTTACTGAAGGAAGGGAGCGGGGAGTTAACCTTGCTCAGTGACTAGACGCGTGCGCAGCGCTGCATTAAAACTACCTACCCCTTTCCGCACCAGCCGCGTATTATTATGAATGATTGACTCGGTGACTTCGCGAAATTGAATTAGCGGATTTTTTGTGATTTTATTTTGAAAATTTTACCTACACTTTTTTTTCGTATAATTATTCTGTTATTGATACTTGATACATATAAAACATTTGGCACGTCTTAAAAAAGTCTTCCTGTATAGCTGTTAGTGTAGTTGCTAAATGTATCTCAAATGAGTGGTTATAACACATTTGAAGTACATTTTTAATTTACAAATGATATGCTTTATTTTATAATGTTATGCGACATGCATTTCATACCAACAGCAAAATTAAGATTTTAACTAACCCGACTACCGGAAAAAAAACTACCCTATCTCACTCGAAATGATGCCGATATCACAAAATTTAATTCAGCCGTTTAAAAGTTATGGTAACTAAAAAAGCCAAAAACATACATGCAACCACATCCACATATGAACGTTGAAACATTACTCTCCTTTTTTGAGCAGTTGTGTAATCAAAGTCGCTAGCGACAGCCCTAGCTCAGGCAAAGTTGGGTATACAAGATCGAAATGATTGTGACAACTTTGCCTAAATATTTATAACTTTTTAATTTGTAGAAATATAGGATAACTTACAAGTAACATGTAAGTTATGAAACTTCGTCAAATTTGTAAATATTTTTGGACTTACCGAAAAAGTTTGTCGCGTAGTTTCGAAGCCGGCTATCACTCGTTGCGTTTGACAACTCACTGTCATGTGGTTTCAAATAAAACAAACATGGCGGCGGGTTTTTCGTGTTGCCAGGTAATGATTTAAATAACTACCAACAATTTGAAGTTGCTACAACCAATATTTAAAAAGATATTGGTAAATTCATATAATAGGCAAAATTGGGTATGCGAGGCAATGTTGCAGCGTTTAACGGTAGGCATTATTATGATTTTTACGAGAACTACCAACCCGATTATATCGATATTTTGGTTCTATTTCAGTCAGGTTATTATAAATAAATTGTCTTTGTGCTTCCAGATCACCAGTATGCCAATATTCGTTAAAAATAACTAGTCTATCCTGATAAGTAATTTTTATAGAACACTGAAACTTTCGACATCGAGGTATATGCTTTGCCACTGTTTCTTAATAATTTTGAAATATTTTTCTGCCATGAATTTGGATTGGCTTTCCGTTTGCGACTTATTTTTTCAATGGTTTCTTTTTCCACGTCATAAGGAGAGTAGTAGTACTCTTCTACTCATTCTGTAAAAAAAAACTATGATAATACTCATATACAATTAAATACCATACTTAAGCCATCTCCACCCGAGGACCAAAGCCATCGCCGGGGTCCTTTTGAACAATTACGCTAGCATGATGGTTATAAAGGAGTCTGACATTATTAAAATAACTAAACTTCATAATATAGCAAAAAAGACATACTAGAAAACAAAAAAAAAATGCTAAAATTAAGTTAATTTATTTAACGGAAAGTACCTACAACCGTTCAATGTACCTACGGAATAAAAGTAATTCAATACGTGAAATATACCTACAATTTTATAATTTCTTTTTTGAGATAAGGCCGCGTTATACATTGTACTAAAACAACTCCGTTATAATAAAAGCAAAAGGAATGTATTCCTGATTAAAACCCTCTTAATTTGAAATTATAGTAGCATAAAGTAGTTTTTTTTTATATTCAAAACGAACCATTTTTAAAAACCGTACTTCATATTAAATAACTTAAATGCAAAACAAACACATTGTCTGATTAGTTAATTTTAATTTTAAAAAATAAGTTCATTTAGGTATATTTTCTATGCAAAACAACCAGTTTTGAAATACGGTTCTTTTGATTTAAAAAGAATGTCGTACTTACATGAATCCTTTATTTAAAACTGCAGTATTCCTAAATGTGGTGGTTTTCTTGATAAAATTAACGAATAATACCGATTAATTTTCGAGATGTGGTACTTTTGCACAAAAGAGACGTGCTCTCAGCTCGGTTGTCGACGCACAACTAACAATATGGCGGTTTAGATTATATTTCGCGCGTTCAAAACGAAAATTCAAAAAAAACGGTTGCGTGGGTTTTGTATTTTAAAAATGCAAAATCAAGTCTCGTGTCAAGGAGTCTTTTTCAAATATGAAAATATAAAGGCTTACGATTGCATTTTTGCGATAAAAACATTTTTGTATTGTTTTTATTTGTGGTACTTTTGAATCGAAGCAGCGATATATTCGCCGTCTTCCGGCCTGTACACCAGCAGCGGGTGCAGATTGAGTTCCAACGGCCGCATGCGCTCCGGCACGTCGCCGATTGGAACTAGCAACCGTCGAATCTATGGAAGAAAAGCAAATGATAAAATTGTCATTCTTCTGTATGCGTACTTCGATACGTGTTTCGAGTAACCGTAAAAAGTCGGCGTGTGTGTACATTATTTTAGTGGCCCAATATTGTTAAAAAACGATGTTCTAAACAATCAATAACGCTAGAAAAGTAGTTCTAGGTGTTTACCTCCTCCACCGACTCCACCACCAACAGCAGGGTGCCCGCCGCGTCATGGGCCTGGTGCCAGATGCCCACATTTTCGTAGATGTGCCTGAAATGAACAAAACATTAAAATAATAGTTATAATATTAATATAATATTGTCTACGTATACCCACTATTCATTTAAATGTTGATACTTCCTCATCGGTAGTTGACTTTGCTTCTTCTTCACCAGGTCCACAGCAAAAAACGCGGCGTAAGCCACGGCTCCAGGTTTTTATCATTCCCTTCTTTGCATGATTTTTGCTATTTTTCTAAATAAATCAGGGTGATGTAAGTAAAGCTCTAGAATACTCTAGATTAAAGGAAAAATATTTAAAAATATCCTAATGTAAATAAAAATATGTATTATGTAAAAAACAATATGATGGAAATTTACATCATCATGCATTGTCACATATTTAGCTCAGTACTAAATAAATAAAAAAATATTGTTTACTCAATCTTCTTTATTCTTTATGATAATTTAAAAAACAACTACTATTTTTATTTAAGCACAAATTGACGCCGCATTTACTACACGAAATTGTGGAATAGCCTTTACATTTGAGAAATTTGTACCGGAGTGACCCACCTACTGTTGGCCAATGTTCAGCACCATCTTTTCTTATGTCTTTTGGAGGTGGTGGTGCTGGAGAACCTTTTCTTTTTTTTATAGAAATTCCTCTTCTAGTGAACTGGTACTAGGATGACCTCTTTTAGCGTCTTTGGTGGGTCCTCTGTTGCATAGCACAAAGGCCAATTCATTTCTGAATTGGCCCATTGTAAGTAGACTCTTTTTGGGTTCACCTCTTTCTTGAGCATTTTTTTTGTATATAATCCAAGAGTTTATAATAGCTAGATCAAATAAATGATAAAATATACGCAAGTACCACTTTTTAGACCTTATTGTTATATGATTTCTGCCCAAAAAGCTATCCATGAGATCTACTCCTCCCATATGTGTATTGTACTCTTGGACAATAAACGGGCAAGTAATATCAATTTTTCCTTTTACTGTCCTGTCATATCTATTGACTTTAGTTACAGGCAATGCTCCAGCATAAGAAGATAGCAGGGTTACTATTTTATTATTTTTCCAAGCCACACGACTCAAATCTATACCATCATGCACAGACACTCTTTCCTCAAAACTACCTCTGGGCACAGATTTTTTCATGAAGTTTTTCTTCTCTGGAAGTTTATTATTTGGAATCCCGTTTTGTTGCACAGTTTTTTGCCATTGGTATTTAGCTAAATCAGGCATTCATACAGTGGGAACTGTGTGAATGCCTGATTTAGCTAAAAAAACTACCAATGGCAAAGATGTATAAAAATTATCAAAGTATATGATATGGTTTTGCTTTCTTGGCACTCCTCGAAGTAAACGAACTACAACATTTCCTGTTGCACCAAGATCTGGTTCATCTGTGAGCTTTTCTGTATTCTCTTGTCCAGAATATACCTCAAACTTGTGGGCATATCCCATCAAATCACAGAGAACATAATAATTTGAAGCCCCATTTATGGCAGCTTATGGCTTTTTAGGCAGATATTGTTTTAAAAAATGCCCTATTTTGGTAGAACACATCTGTTCATCCACAGAAAGTCTTTGATCCATTGGCACTGTGGCAAACCTCTCATTGAGATGCTTGATAACAGGGCGGATTTTATAAAGCCTGTCATGTTCTGGATGACCTATAGGTTTGTGAAGATCATTGTTATTAAAATGTAATGATAACTTTATTTTCTCAAACTTGTTCAGTGGCATTGTTGAAGAAATGGGCTCACATCCAAACATTGGCGACCATCTTGTGCTAGGAAATTTGATTACTGACATGTATAATAATATACCAAAGAACTTATACAAATCATATTCTGTAACTGTTATAGATGAACTGGGATTACTCTGTATTATGTATAAATTTGTCTCCGCTACTAATGTTTTGATAAAATCTTCAGTGATAAAATAGTTAAAACATTGATATGGAGTTTCTAGGTGTGATAGACCACCTGAAGCAGTAGAACTCCCCAAAAAAGTAATTTTATCTGTGTCATACACCAGATTCCTTTTTTTCCAAATCAAGCTTCTTTTGTCAAATGGAAAACTGGATGAAGACTGCAAATTGGATGAAGTTGATGGGTGAGAGGGTTCTTGATCTTCTGTTTCTACAAGAGGAGGATCAATGTCAGCAGTTTCATCCACATCATCCCCATCATCATCATCATCGTCGTTCTCCTCCTGCAACACTCTTATAACTTACACAGAATCGCGGTTTTCATCATCGGAATCTTGGTCATCGAGGTCATCTTCTGAGAGCCAACCGCCTTGTAACTTACTAAGATAATCTTCAATATCTCTTTCATTCAAGTTTCCCTAAAAAACAACATAAAATAAACATTTACAAAAAATGTTTGCCATACATTACAAGTGAATTTACTGCATAGAGATGTAAATTTCCATCACATAGTTTTGAGAAATTTATTTACAGTGTTTTGATATAAATTGTACATAAAACAACAAAAACATGAAAACAAACCTTATTTCCACTCATTTTCACTTTTACTGTATTTTATATATCCGTTTATTTCCATAAAACAAACTAAAATCTCGCTCCTTTTTTCCAGTCACAACAAACAGCGGAGTGACAAGTTCTAGGCCTGGTAATTGACAGTGACGTTTGCTATTTTTTGACAACTGCGTTTTGTTGTACGCAATAGTCGCTTAAAATGTTGCCAGCAACAACAAATTTACAGTACAAGGGTTTGAGTACCTTTACCTCACCATGCAAAGAAGGGTTAATAAAACTTTAACAAAATACTTTTATTTATTTTCTTACTTCTATCACTTGTCCACATACATTTATAAACTCACACCATTGCCTCACTGCTAAACCTTTCTCATACAATTATTTGTATAGATAGTATCAAAACTAAAAATATCTAAATTATTTATTTGCAAGAATATTTGTAGATAAGTACGGTAATTGGCACAACACAAATAGAATAGAATAATTTATGTGTAAAAACATGGTACATATAGTGATACAATTATAATTGTGAACTTACACGTTTTACCATGAGCATTTTGATATGGAACATTAATTCTAAATCTTAACAATAATATGAATAAATGAGTAATAAAAAACAACACAGAACACTATCAGTATCAGTCATGATATTTACAATTATTTTCAATACAATTAATAGACAACAAAAAAAAACATTAATTTTGCCCAAGCATGTGCGCTCGAACAAGCCCACACAGCTGTTCCAAGGCAATCCTGATGCCTGAGAGCTCGGAGTTCCTTATATTTTCTCTCTCTGCACGCCTTTCTTCAATTTCATACAATCTGCTTCTAACTTCCGCAGTTCCAGAAGCAGATTGTATCAGTCAACGACGTGCAGCTGCAAAATAAAATTTCACTATAAATACCTCAAGGAACAAAGCAAAGAACAAAAATAATTGCCTGGAACACTGAAATTGGTTCAATCTTGTTACCTAAATATTATTATTTTGTCGCAAAACCTAAATCCCTTTTCTTACAAAAACTTCTGGAACGCGATGCTTGTTGAGACTGGGGTCTCACAGGTTCAGAATGCTGTGTGGTCTCATCCTGGCTGGGTCCGGCAACCTCTGGCAAATCAGGCAAGCTTTGGGCCTGTGAAAAGCTGGGTTGGCTTGTTTGACTGGAGGTGGAGGGCATTGGTTCAGTGGTCTGAAAAAATAGATTTAATTCATAATTATGTGATGATATTATATAGATAAGGTAAAATAAAATTTTGTAATAACAGTATTTATTTTGATTTGAAAATACCATTTGTAAATATGAATTCGAAGAATAATTACCTCGCCGAAGGCTTGCACCACTGCTGTGGTTTGCCGTTCACCAAACCCTTCCCCCATAATCGAAAGGATTTTCAAGTCCCATTGGGAAAGTGGGGGGCCAGTTGATGGACCACCTCCAGTTGCTGAAGCCGACCTTCGCGATTCCGCAGCAGCTCGCTTCGCCAAAAACTTTCTTTTCAATTTTTTTTTTCAAATTCAAATTAATTTAATTGTCTGAATATGGTACATTTTTATGGTCTTAAATATAAACAAAGGTCTCATCATATTCTGCCACTGGGGGCGTGCAAATATTTGGTACATAAACAAAATTTTAAAACAAACATTAAATAGGAAATAGAAATTACAGTTATTGTCATGTCAATTAAATAAATATTATCAGTATTCAGTACAATGTCAAATAATTATTCAATGTCAAACTTGAGATGTCAATGATTATATGATTACAAAATAACAATTTAATTAGGATGTCAAAGTATCATTCAAATAGTCATTTAAATTATAGTAACATTTTTTATACAACAAAGCTTTAAGTTCTTTTTTAAAACCATTTAAATGTAATTCTTTGATTTGCTTTGGGATTTTGTTAAAGACTTGCGGGGCTATGCAGAATATGCTTTTCCACATTAAAGCTGTTCTGGCTCTACGTCCACGTAACATATCATTCCGCCTGTTCCGTTTGACAGTATCGGATAAGTTAGGAAACAGATGTGAGTTCAACTTAACAAATAAAGCAGTTTCATAGATATACAAAGACGGCAGTGTTAAAATTTTAAAGTTTTGAAAAAATGGTTTACAACTGTCCGTTACTTTTAGTTTAAACATGGCTCTGACGGACCGTTTTTGCGCTTTAAAAGCGGCTTCTCTATTCGTAGAGTTACCCCAAAATATAATGCCGTACCTTAATATAGACGCTACAAGGCCATGGTAAGCAACAAGTAGTGCTTCTGTGTTGACTGTTGGGGCGAGTTTATATAAGGCATACGATGAACTACTAATTTTCTTACATAGTGTTTCGATGTGGTCCTTCCAACTTAGTTGCCTGTCAATTATAAGGCCTAGAAATTTAGTATTATCTACCTCCTGAATTTTGTTATTTTGGAATTGGACATCCATTTTTGAACTCACTTTTTTATGTCCAAAGTGCATTATATGTGTTTTGCCGAGGTTAATTTTCAAATTATTATTATTAAGCCAAGAGATCATTGTAGCTACCGCGCTATTAACATCTACTTCATATGATTCAGGTTTATCACATGCTATTGTTATTGTGCTATCATCAGCAAAGAGTGATATTGGGAAGTCTATGGCTCTGGGGAGATCATTTATATAAATTAAGAATAAAAGAGGGCCCAGCACACTACCCTGTGGTACACCAAAATATATTGTACGTTCCTTAGACAAGTATGTTACTTCTTCTTTAGTTTTAAAATTTAGGTTTCTTATTGCTGTAAGTTGTTTTCTTTTTGAAATATAGGTACTTAATAAGTCCAGAATGTTACCTCTTATGCCATAGGAGTCAAGTTTATTTCTTAAAATTTCATGGTCAACACAGTCAAAAGCTTGCGACATATCACAGTACACAGCACTGTCAGCCCATACCTGCGGATACATTATGCATAAGGTTTTTTAATTCCACTATGTCATGGCACAGATTTCGTAACATTGCTATTAATGATGTACCTTTTTCCACTGCGGAATAGTTTTGGTACCGCCGCCCAATGAATTTAGCATCTCGCACAATTCTCTCCAAAGCCTCTGAGATTTAATTTTGCCTTCGCATCTCCTCAATTGCCCGCGAGCAAGTTCCTTATTTTCCTCTAGGAAATTGAGGAGTGCGTCGATTTGTTCTAGAGTTGCTGATCCCGTATGTGGAGCCATTTTAAACTGAAAAGATATTGTTGGCATAAATATGGAGCTATACTTTAACTGAAACTTATTAATTCATGTACTTACAATTTTTATGACTTGACTTATTTATTTGATGGCGTTTGTGAAAGGGAGACACTACAATTTTGCCAATATCACGTAGGTACTATGGTAGACAATCAAACGCTGGAGCAATTTTTATATTGTGTAATTTTTAACAACGGCGGAAAATTTTACAACTTTAGTGGGTACTAAAGTCGAAAGATTATACGAATAGTTTGGGTTGTCACCTTGTCACACATTATTTCCCATAGTTTAAGAAAAATGGTACTCTTCAATTTTGTTGGATAGCAATGTCTATGAAAAGGTTTTTGCAATGTCACGGTCTATGTCGCAGAAAAATAAATTTTAATTTTGTGTTTTTGGCTGAAATTTGTGTTGAATATTGCGTGAAATACGTAATAAACTATAAAGTATTCGTTAAATTTTAAACTGAAGGAAAAAAAACCCATTTATTGTAAGTTCAAATAAAAACCGTATATTTTACTAATATACCCTAAAAAAGCCTACTCAATTACGTTCAATACATTCATTCACGAAGATTGTCTATGAATTCGAACTTCGTGTGCGCGTCCGAAAATGAAATACATAGAGTAGGGTTACAAACGTAACTACGTTTGACTTTCGTTCGTTAACGAAGTTATGTTTCGGAGAAAGAGAGTAGACCCCCAGGCGCCCAAACGTTGCTAGTAGGTTGAGAGACGAAGTTCGCAAGTAATTAACCCACAGGTCAGGTTACAGTGGTTACAATCGACAGATTGGTAGAAAATGGCTTTCCGTCTAATTTAACTTGACCTCTGTCCGTCTGTTTCTCGCAGAATAGTTTTGTCTCTTTCAGTTACGCTCACTCAACATCTGTTGACTACATTCATACTTACAAAAAAAATCCTAAAGTGTGTTTTCCCTATTCAGTAATTCCCTTTGAAGGTTCTGTATATCAACATCATACATAAGTTCACTTGTTTCTAATGCCCATATAGACTGGCACTGAGAATGACAGCAGAAAACTTTGAAGAACTGTTATCATTAGTTTCGATTAATATCCAGCGTAAGAATACGTTGTTCAGAGATGCTATACCCGCAAAATTAAAATTAGAAGTCACTCTTTCTTTTTTAAGTACTGGAGATAGTTACAGAAGCCTCAGTCGTATGTTTCGATTGCCAAAACCAACTATTTCAAAAATTATACCAGAAGTCTGTCAAGAAATTAAAAGGGCATTAAAAGACCACATCAAGGTAATATTTTTTTTATTAAGTAAGTATCATATCTAATACAATTAAGCATTATTGAAAGCATTCATAATTATATTAATATATTCTGGGTCATCGTTTACTATATTTAACGAGTCCTCGGTGGTTTGTGTATCTACAGACGCTGGACTATTCAATGGCATATAAGTACTACTACTCGTGCTTGGTCTTGACGCATAATTGTTATTTGGTCTTGACGAATTGTCACTGGCATGTGTGTTTGCAGAATTCACTGTCATATTTCCGTATCTCAAATCGTGTAGTCGACATTTTGTTATCACACTCTGTATTTCTTCTTGGCTTAGGATAGCCTGTTCTGTAGAAAGGGTTCTTAATTGCTTCGCAATGTGTTTCCCGAAAATGTCGAATTCATCTTCCACTGTTTCTGATTTGGATAAATCGTATTGCATATCTTTCATGCTACTGACTATTGTAGACAGCTGTGAAATTTTACTTCTTTTCTTTAGCGGTTCTGATAGACTTGGTTCTGGGTTTGTATGGATAGGGTTCCCACATTGGGCACTAGGTTGAGTATTGTCAGTATTTTCTTTATTTTGAGCATCATCAGTATTTTCCTGAAAATAAAATATTTTACTTTATTTTTGCAGATACCCACTGCGGAGCAATGGAAACAAATCGAGGAACGCTTTCGGAATAAGTGGAACTTTCCTTTGTGCTACGGAGCGTTAGACGGAAAACATATAAAAATTACTGGCTCCTATCAATATGGAAGTACGAACTTTAATTATAAAAAAGAAAACAGCATAGTATTGATGGCTCTTGTTGACCATGATTACTGTTTTACGTCTATTAATGTGGGCGCAAATGGAAGCGCTTCGGATGGTGGTATTTTAAAAAACTGTTCCATTTTTACTGAATTAGAAAATGGCAGTTTTATTCCAGAAGATGGAGTGATTGTGGCTGATGCAGCATTTCCACTAAAAACATACTTAATGAAACCATATCCTGGGGCTAATTTAACTTTTGAACAAAAAATATATAATTACAGGCTGTCCCGTGCTAGACGCAATGTAGAAAACGCTTTTGGAATATTAGTAAGTCGATTCAGAATTTTCGAAAAAGCTATTTCAACTAAGTTACATACTGTGGATCACATTGTGTATGCAGCTTGCTCTCTACAAAATTGGTTGAGAAAAAAGTCAAGCAATTATATGACTACTTCTTGTGTAGACCATGAAGATCACAACGACCATCATTTGATTAATGGAACGTGGCGATCCGAAATAACCTCTTTAAGCCGCGTATCGACTATGCGCTCCTGACGCGCGCGGCATGAACACCCGCGCCGAGAGTGCGTTCCGCGGAACGCGCTCCAAATATTTAAATGATATCAACTAAGCGCGCGTGGCAACTGTTCCAGTGTTCGATCGTTCAACATGCAGGCCAGTCGTGTACGAGCAGCAGCAGCGTTTATAGTAATTCACAGTATTATAAAGAAGAAAAAACATAAACGTAAAGTGCGTTGGTGGATGAAAGAGTTGTACCGAAAAAGGATGCAGTATGGAGTGAAACTTATGGTAGATATGCAGTTTGAAGCGGTTGAAGATACAATCAAAAACTTCACAAGAATGTCAGCAGAAGATTTTAATCACTTGAAAAACTTAATTGAGCCAAAAGTGAAAAAAATGGACACCCAGTTTCGAGAAGCTATTACAGTGACTGAGAGGCTGGCTATAACCTTAAGATTTCTAGCCACCGGGGACTCATATACGAGTTTGCAGTACCTATTTAGAGTTTCAAAGCAATCTATATCTAGGATAGTCCCGGAGGTTTGTGATGCTATCAGTGATGTTTTAAAAGATTGGGTTAAGGTGAGTAAAAAACACAATATTAAATGATTGTCTTTATTTAACTATTTCTCATTGTTCATATTATTTTGAGACGGCGTAGTGGCCAAAGAATCAGTATTTAAAATTGAAGTCGAGGTGGAACTTTGAGCCCCTTGTTGTGTTGTATATCCATAAATTGGACTGTATTTGCCTAAGTCGGCCTCAAAAATGACATTATTTATTGCCTGTTTGACATATGTTAAAGTGTGATTGTCATATTTCCTCAGTTCATTTTCAATGTGCTGGCCATAACTGAAATATGGATCAGTAGCTTGTGACGGCTCAGTTAAAATTTTAAATGCTTCTGTTAACATTTCATTCTCCTCTTCGTGTTTCCTTTTCTTTGGGTTCTTTTTTGTAGGTGTCTCTGGTACTATGTTTTTGAGCTCTTGTAATTGTACTTGGGAAGACTCACTTTCATTTGGTGATGTAGGGTCTTGAAAAATAGAATACGCATATAATTAACCATACTTGTACCTCTTTCCACACTGATTGCTCGGAATAAAATGCTAAGAAATAATAGGACCTTTGATTTAGGTTTAACATTATTCGAATATGATTTTAGTCACAATTAATTACCTATCTATATTTATATTTTTCCATTTCATAATATTAACCCATTCATTGCGGCAGAGAAAATTAGCTTTATATTTCAGGTGCTGGGTGGTTTTCGTCTATAACGCCGATGGGCGTCCTCAGCACCTCAAATGGATAATATAAAACGCCGATGGGCGTTTTCAGCACTGTTTAAAATTATTAATAATTCTTACGTTAAAATGTTCAACAAACTTCAAATGCGCGAAATTGGTGGTACGATAACGATCATATTTAGTGTTAAAAAATAAATTAACATCGATTAGGCGCCTATTTGTGAAGTTTTGGTTCTGTAATAGTTGGATCGTGAAAATTAGAAGAATATGGCAATAAATGGTAAGTAAATTATTTTAGTTACATAAATTGTAGTTTATTTCTAAGGTACCGTCTTATATATTTTAGTTTTCAATGACAGGAAAGGTAAAATTATCATTATAAATAAATATCAGAGGTACTAAACCTTTTTTTACTTTTAAAATACCACTATTATTTTATTATAGGTACTGATATTATATATTTATACACCTTATTTTCATTGACATTTTTTTATATAAAAACAATCGTTTCAAAATGAACTTTAAATGTATTGATGCAATTATTTAAGTTATTCCCGATTTATTGCCCAGGATTTCGATGCTTTGGTGTAGCATCGGAATCCTGGGCAATAATACGGATATTACTCTTATATTTCACGTCTTATTCTTTATTTCAGATAAAAAACGTTCATGGTCGCCTATTTTATTAGACGATACTCAAGATTCTCAGTCTATTTTGTTACCCGAAAGAAAAGAAAAAAATAAGATTAAGAAAGAAGATGTTGACATGTTGAAATGCGAAGACTGCATGAGCATCATCAATGACAATATTGAAAGTGCAGATAAACGGAATATCCTTTTTGGTCAGTTAGTGACTGAAGAGATGAACCACATTAAACCCTGTCTTCGTACCCGCACTTATGCAAAAATTTTAACGTTTCTGAATGATGCAAAGGGTTCTCATTCGAGTCAAATAAAATACGACACTCAAATCGAATAATCATTTATTAATTGTGGATCAATGTGATTGTTAAGACATTTAAAAGTACAAAAACAATTATAATTAGTGAGCTTGTGAACCTATTAACCTGACGAGACCATTTGTTGTTACAATTTTTTTCTGATTAAAGAATATTAAAACATAACAAAAATATATATTTTTATAACCAGATCATTGATTAATCTGTTTTTTAGTATGTTAGCCAATATTCCATTACTTATTTTAAATACCTACACTGCATATTATAACAATATTATTAATGCAGTGTATGTATAAAAATAAAATATTAGTAATGGGATATTGGCTTGCATATTCGAAAACTGATAATTACTATAAAATTTAAGATTAAATTTTCTTTGGCTTGTAATCATCAGTATTTGTGAAATAGTCGAAAGCAGGTAATACATAGAGCTGGTGACCTAGGACAATCTGAACAGAAATAAATGGTGTCTACTCTCTTTTTATTTGTTAAACAATATCTACATTTTTTTCTTTTAATCCGTTGCGATGGCCCACGTGGCAAAAGTTCTGGCAAATGAATTCTCTGTCGCGTTGGCGGAGTGGTAATTATTACAGTATTAGCTGGTAGAAGGCATTCTAATAATTTTAGTCGAAAATCGTAAAACGATAAAGACGTATTAGTGGTCATTTTAAACATTTGGTACGAATTTATGACACATATTTGAATAATATGAATGATTACTTTCTTGTACCATTTTAAAGTTTTGTGTTCACTGTTGTAGTATGAGAGCAATTGATCTATTTTATCTACATTGCGCATGTATTTTGTGTATTGAAAAATGGCATTGGGCTTTAGAAGTCTTCGTTGTGGTCGCCTGGGGTTTTGGACAGGAACCATGTCTGCGTTATGTTCACTAGACACGACTGTAACCTCTCTATTACTATGCCATTTGCAAAGTGTTAAATTCCGTTTATTGTGTAGTATTATACATTCTCCCTTATTTAATTTCATTGTAATATTTTTGGGATTTCCGGCCCTGTTTTTACGTAAAGTTCCCGTACAAAAGGTCGCTTTATCCAAAAGTTGTGTGACTAACGATATACTGGCATAGTAATTGTTAATATACAAAGAATGGCCACAATTTACGTAGTTTTTTAATAACAAATGGACGACTTTTTCTGCATGACCACGTCCCCCTACCAGCTGGTCACCCGACCCGCCATATATGTGTAATTTCTGACATACTCCAAAAGTATCTGCGAGAACATAAAATTTGATGCCATAACGGCTTGCTTTAGATTTCATGTATTGTCTAAATGAAAGTCTACCTCTCCAAAGCAATAATGATTCATCTATAGCCAATTCTCTAGTTGGATAATAAATTTCTTTCATTTTTTCATTAAACGTATAAATTAAAGTTATGACCTTTTTTAAACTTTCATTGCCTTCTTGTTCTTGAACATTTAAAACTCTCAAAATATTCAAAAATACGTCTCTGCTCATGTGGTGCCTAAATATATCTGTTTTGAAGAGGTAATGAGACTTCCAAAAATCATTTAACCTGTTCATTTTGATATTCCCCATATGTATTATGAGACCCACAAAAGTCTTTAACTTATCCATTGTTAACGGGCGCCAGTTTTTCATTCTGCTAAAATTTTTGAGATTCCCGCTGGTGATTTTGTCCGCGTACCGGTTAGAACATCTTAAAATGAGATTCAATAGATCATTCATTATTAAAAAAAAGAAATCTAACGGTTCTTTGTTTATCATATCCACTTTCAAACCAGTCTGTTTTTGAAAATCAATAAAATTCTGGCGATGTGGATTGCCAATACTCCAATCATGGCCTGGCTGTTCAATGGTATCTTCCTGATCTTCTTCGTAGGGAAGTTTATCCTCACCTTCATCCATTTCTTCGTTAAGTAAATTATCGCAGTCACCTATTAATATACCGTAGAGGTCTTCGTCGTTTAAAAGTTCCTGCGTCTGCATCTCGTAATCAGGTGATGGCATGTTGTGCCCGGGTGAAAACATCGAAGATAATATATTTTCTAGTGGTTCATCGTGATCATGTCTTTGAGACGTGTCAAAACTTGTTGACGGCACGGGTTCCATGTTATCTACAAGAGAGTTAATACAATTTTTATTTATTTTGGCATTACTTTGACTAAATTTACTGTACACAAGCGCGAGCAGTTTGCAGTTCAGTGTGCGCTGACTCTAAAGCGTGAGAGCCGACGGATAGTTCGCCGCGCGTCCCTACAGAGGGCGCATGGTATTGGTGATAGCTGGATGCTTATTGGCTGGCGTCATGGAAAAGCATGGCGCTTCATCCAGACTCAACCTAGAACCCATTAACATAGCGAGGACGAATAAAATCTCTTAAGAACTTATTACCTACCAATAATGTTGAAAAATCTAAACCACGGTAATAATATCCATACAGTATTGTAACTCGGCCATATTTTCACAACTCACTACAACTTAGCGATACGTACACATGCGATATAATATGTTATAAATATATTATTATAATACGTACAATGTTATAAATTTATAACAGATAACAACAGTGAATGTCATTAAGTACTTATATTTACCTTTTTTTGCTCCTTTGTATTACACACACAACACAAGTTCCGTAGGCACAATCAATGTCCAAAAATCACAAGGCGTGGTAATCGAAAGTGCAAGAAATAGTCCAATAAAACGTAAGCGGGTCGTTAAAAATATCGGCGATATCACAGCACGTCTGATCACTATGAAAGCAAAACAGAAGTGATGACGGTGAGAAAATTATTAACTGTCATTTAGTGCAAAATACTTTTCAAACGAAAGTGAACCTTAACTTCAAATTATAAAGGTTCACTTTAATCTGTGTACCGGCCGGTTCGGGCTTAGCCAAGAGAACAATGGGAACCACATTCCACAGCAGTAAGACTGTCAGTCTTGTTATCGGTAAAGTTTTATTAAGTTTTAGTGAATTTAACTTATGGTATAATGTATTAACGTAAAACCAATGCAAAATAGGAAATAAAAATTATGCGATGTATGTGATCTCTCAAAATACCTATCACTATTATTATAGAAAAGTAATAATTAACAAAATGTATTTAGAATCAAAGGTTGTTAAATCCTGGAAAACGCCCTTAGGCGTTTTCAGCACCTAGAAAGGATTTCGCAATTTTTTTTATAGTTAAAAATCCGGAAACTATGAGCAGTACTTTGTGCATTAAAACATATAGCACCTATTGTAAAAAATTTCCCATTTTAGGGGTGGTTTTTGCAAAGATATATACAATTGTAAAAAAACGCCGATAGGCGTACTCCGCACCTGGATATGAAATAAAAAAACGCCGATAGGCGTCTGCCGCAGCGAATGGGTTAAGTAAGAAATAAGATAAGATAATAAGTAGTAAGATGTACCTACCTGCGAAGTATCTGGTGTATCATTTGACGGACTATTCAAATTGACTTGCATAGTATCTATTGTATCATTTGGTGTACACTTGTCTTGCATAAAACTGAAGTCGTTAAATCTAAACCATTTTGAAACATAAATACTGTCTCGACCTGTGAACAATTAAGTACTTATTTTTATTTGACGGGCCTGTTGGTCCAGTGGTTAGTGGCCCTGACTGCTGAGCCGGAGGTCGTTGGGTTCGATTCCCACCCAGGACAAACTTTGTGTGATGAGCATGATTGTTTGTTCTGTGTCTGGGTGTGATTTATCTATAATATGTATGTATTTATAAATTATATAAGTATGTATATCAGTTGTCTGGTTACCATAACACAAGCTCTGCTTAGCTTGGGATCAGATAGCCGTGTGTGAGTTGTCCCAAGATATTTATTATTATTTATTTATTATTATTATTAACCAATAAAAAAATGTAGGTATTAACGTGAAGTTTTATTTATGTGACATAATTTTGAACAAGTAATACTTATAAATATCAGTGATTTGGCTTTTAGACATTCTCCATTTTTCTCGTCTATAAGATGACAAGAGCACAGTCATTTTTCTTCAAATCTGGCACAGGGACTCCCATTTCACAACTTATTTCTCTCCAAGCGTCTTCCCTGAGCGATTTATTATGATAAAAAGAGCTTTTACTATTCCACAGCAGTTCTTTTGTACCATAAAGTTGAATTAATTTACGACAACTCTGATTATCCATCGCTCGGAACGCAACGAACACACATAATAATATCACGTCCGTCTCAACTGGCGCGCGCGCCACAACTGAGTGTCCTTTGATGCGCGATAAAAAACCGGCTCCAGATGGAACGGGCCGCTCTAAGTTCGAGCGTTCCAACAAACACATTGGCGCGCGTTCCAAAATGGTAGCAATTTCGCGCGGCCGGAACGCGCGCCAATGTTCGTCCTCTTGGAGCGCGAAGTTGATACGCGGCTTTAGATAGTATCATACAGCAGGGCACTAACAACTCAGCAACACATGCCAGGGAAAAAAGAAATTATTTTGTGAACGAAGGAAAAGTACCATGGCAAAATCATATGATACATTGATAAATTCGTGTGTTTTCACAAATAATATGCTACTAAAATAAAAATAAATAAAAATCTTAAAATAAATACTTCTGTTTTACGCTTCACCATCACATTTTTTATAAATGAATTGAATTCGGCGAACCATTTCACTTTGGGTTGGTAAACATTGCCACTAGCACCAGATGTGGATGATTTCTTAATCTTGTCTAGTTCAAGGTAGTATGTCGAACGAATACTTTTTATTTTGTTTTTCACATCTTCCGGTGTGAATCCTTCAATTTCCATACCAATGCACAGATTTTGCAAAGCAGTTTGGCGCATAGCTTTGTTTTTATAATGTTCTGATGTTATATCCCATAAACACGGATTTTCTCTGTATATAGTGACAAACTTTACAGTTTCGTCTTCAGATAACTTCTTCACCATTGTTAAATTCTTTTTCTTTGCAAAAAAAGTCCGCAAAAACAACCAACACATGTGTACCTCGTCAGCACTGGAATAGCACTGGATTGGCCGTCTACATTATTCCAGTTGCACTGGATTGGTCGCACTGGATTCAAAAGTAGACCGCAAATCCAGTTACTGGACTGGAATGCTTACTGGATTCAGTTCATTCCAGTGCCGGTTTACATTTTTCCAGTAAGCAATCCAGTACTGGACTGGATCACTGGACTGGAATAATGTTAACCGGGCATGAGCATTAATGAAGCGGGCGGTGGGCCCGGTAGCTTTATTTAATATATCGTTTAGAAGCGCTAATTGATGAATTTCTAGTTGCGTTTCTCGAATATACTGAGCTCCTAATTGATCGCACAAGTTGATGAATCTGGTTAGAACATTCGGATTCCCGTCAAAATCGGGAACTAAGCGGAGGGCTTTGAATATGTTATATAAATCAGCAATTTCGGGTTCAATTTGAAGATCAATATTACGTCTAGAATCTATACTTCTATTCCTACTACTATTTAACCTAAATGTACTAACATTACGTGGGTTAAAAAATTTTGCACAAAATATATCCTATTTCAAGCAAAAAGGAATATGATATAAGAAACACCACACGAAAGGAAAGCAAGCAACCACTAAGAAAATTCAGCGGACTTACATGATTCTGGGCTTTTTGAGCGGCATCGATATCTGGATCTCTGGCGTAGTCTCGTAGTTCAGGATGTCCCGATGCGACGTTAAAAGTCTATCGTAGCGAACGCGTTTATGTACCGGGAATTCTACCGACTGCGCCAATTACGTAGGCTACTGCCAGAGGACTCAAACAAAAACGTTTTTTTTTATAACTAACTAGCTTATGCACGCGTTTTTGCCCTTGCGTCTTATTTATTATAATAGCAAAGCTAAATTTTCCCTCTTTTTCGCTCATTTCTTACTTTAAAAAAAATTATCTATCCCGGAGACGGACTCCAGGGTCTCAACTATCTCAGTACCAAAATTCATCAAAAGCGGTTTAGCTATTAAGGCGTGAAGACGTAACAAACAAACAAATACCCAACAACTGCGCTCTCGCTACGTACTTGAGCTTTTGGCGTACGTACTCACCTATGCTCTCCGCCGTAGTGGTCTGGTGTAGGCGGGAGATGTACACAGGAGTGTTCGGCTTAGCTCTTGCGGTCACGTTTGGCTCCGACGGAGCCGTGCTGCAGCGGTTCTTGGTGATACGTTGACGACGTTTCCTCCTCAACACCGTTACGAAACCATCATCAGCCCGAATCGGTGCCTCTTCAGGAATGGGCTTCTCATCGCGAGCAGTAATGCTCGCTCTTACGCTAGCAGAATTGGTTTCTGATCCATCCTTCACGTCTTTCTGGCCCACAAACTGCAAAACAGGATTCTGGGACCAACTTGATGCATCTCTCAGTAGCTTGCGTTTGACATGGCATCAATCGAAATAAAGGCAAAGTTTCACTTTCAACTATGTCCAGATTTTTAATGGCTTGTTCTCATCTGCTATTTGTTTAGTCACTGGTGGTTCCGATATCTTATCCTACTCGATCATGTCAATGTAGTCTTTTGCATTGAAATTAAACGGTGGTAGTTTAAAAACCCTTATCGGCGTAAAACCCGAAGAACGTTCGCGGATTTTAACTATTCGTCTCTTATGGGTTTCCTTTCGTCAGCTAACATAGCAATCTAAATATTCTCGCAATGCCCAAAGAATCCATTACGTTGGATTACCGGGTCTACTATTTTCTTTAAGTGATAGCAAGACAGTACGATTGTCTCGTGCAAGTGTTTTGATCCGAAAACGCAAAATGGTGCGTTTTTATCTTAAACCACATCGGCGCGTAAACTTTCAGTACGAAGTCTGTAAACCTTCGGATGGAGTATTGGTTGAAATGTACGTTCTAAGAATACGATTAGCTGTTGTTAGCCATCGCGAATGGTAGATTTTACCTGGATTCAGTTTTGTTAAATTATCAGTGCAGACCTACGCTGATGTTTTTTTTTTAAATCCGGCGATATTCCAATAGTTTTATTAATTGTGTAACTGTTGTGTTCTTGAGTGACTTAACAGTCTCTTTGGTGTTGGTTTTGGTTATTTTTATTTTTGGAGAATTAGGTTTTTGCTTCTGTAAGCAAGGAGGTAGATTACTTACATCTTTTGCTGAAAATGGTCGCATCTGACAATATTTTTTTTAAGCATTTGTCAGGTAAACAACATCATCAGTGATTGTGTGTCTTTAGCCTTTGTCAGATTCTTATTTGTATAGGTTTTCTTTCTTTGTTCTTCCCTTTTCCTTTCCAGATCATCACTGTAATTACCTCAGCACCTGGTGCTACCTTTCGGCGCTGTGGTTTTGGTGAGTTATCACTACGTTTAACCTTTTCTAGAAGTAGTTCTTCGAACGTAATTTTCTGATCTCGTGTATGATTTTCCAACGATCCATTACTATTATTAATTGCTACTACAGCTTCAAAGTTCTCACGTATTTTAATTTTATTGAAAAAATTGAGTACTAACGTCAACAAACTTTTCTCTCGTCGTTTTAGCTCGTCTTTATGGTTTCGTCTTTTTTTGCAATATCCCGTGAACTTACGTATTCCCTCCAATGTCTTAGCTTTAAACTATCAAACTGATTTTCTTTTATTTCTTCGCGGTTTACAGGATATATACCAGCTTTACGGAATCCATTACGTAGGACCTGAGGATCTATCTCAGCCCATACCTGTCCAATTAGTCTCGCAAACTCACATTTTGGCATAGCACTCCCGACGTTTAGCCGCTGCCATTGAACCAATAAAGGATCCCATCGGTCTTTAAAAGACTTCATTACAGCAATATCCAAAGGTTGTAAAATATGACTGGTGTGCGGAGGTAATTTTAAAATTGTTATATTTTCTTTGCGGGCCTCTTCAATAATATTCAGACCTACGTGTGTGGAGTGCCCATCGTAGATAAAAAGCACCGGCCGTTGGTCTTGGACAGCAGGCAAAAAAGTTTTCCTAAAAAAAGGTTTCCTAAAAAAAGCTTCAAACACCTCTGTCTCCATCCAACCATTCTTTGTTGCGGCGTAAGATGTTCCTGGATATGCTTTGGAAGAGGTCCATGTATCCCATACATTCGTGCCTTTGTAGATAATTAGAGGCGGCGTCTTTTCACCTGAGGCACTCGCACCAAGTAGCACTGTAGTGTTATCTCTTCCAGGTGAAGAGATAACTCTAGTTGCTGCATGACCTTTAGCACCAACGATTTTAGTTTTAGCCGGGTCTTTGGAAAAGCTCGTTTCGTCGAGATTCCATATGGCTGACGGTTTGTCTTTCAAACTTAAATCGTTTATTGTCTTTTCTAGGAGATCAAAATAGGGGTAGATAATAAAGGGGTCAACATCCTTTTTTCGGGCGTACTCTACTGCTTGAGGCTTTTTCATGGATAGACCATGACGTTCTTTAAAAGCCAAGAACCAGTCTTTTTCGGGTATACCATTTTTAAACGGTGTAATCAAATCGTTTTGGTTGACATAATCACCAACCATCTGCAACACTTCTTTTCTGCTGAGCCCAAATCCATATTTCTCCATTACATGGAGACTCTTAGCCAACTTATATTCGATTTCGGGTGACAGAGCTGTATTTCGCCTAAGTGTTGTAGATTTTATTCTTCTTTTATTTACATGATCCATGATGGTCATACGAGGTATTTGGTATGTTTTTGAAGCACTATAACCACTCATTCTGCCACATTCAACCTCTCGTACAACTTCTCCTAATTTCTCCTTAGAGTAGGATCCTATATTAGATTTTCTATTATACCTTCCCATAGTTGTTTATTTCTTTTACCTGAAAAACATTAATACCTATATAAATAGATTCTTAAGAAAACGTAACATTGAAGAATTTACTAACAATAGGTAACCCTAAAGCAATTTTTCGTGTGAAGTCAGACCTAGACTTATGATTCACTCACTACACAGAAAGATCAAAAATAAGTTTTGGTTTATAGTTTTTGTATGTCAAAATAGTCAATAATACCAAATCCATTACAATAATTCTACTCAATAACTGAACAAGTTGCATAGTATAAAGTAAATGAATATAATAGTAAAAGAGCCTTTATTTTTTATAAAAGTACAAAGAAACTGTAAGGGCCTGTATTATTTAACATGAAAGCTCAAAAAACAGTTGCGAGGATTTTTGCCCGTCACAAAACAAAGGCGTGTATCACATTTCAGGCAGTAAACCGTAGTTTTTTATTTCAGTACATACAACGACTTTCCTCCTTCACTGACGGAAAGTGAGAAACTCCATCGTAGCCTGAACTGTCTGCCGGTCTTGTTTTACAAAGGTGATCGTGCTTTCATCCGTTTTCTTATAGGTAACACTTTTGTTTGTGCTGATCAAACTGTGGTACACTTCGTAGCGGAAATCTTTCAGCCGCATGCATTTAGTAGCAGGGTTTGCATGTTTGCGATACAGGATCCACGCATTGTCGACGCAAATATCAATAATTTTTGCGAACATCGCCATGTACCAGCGCTTACTCCTGAATGGAGTTCTATACAGGGCGATCAACATGTCGGCCAAGTCTACACCGCCCATATTTTTGTTATACTCTTTCACAATATTGGGATAATCAACATCGATTTTTATCTTGGCATTCTTGCAATATCTTTTAATCCTACTAACTGGTTCAGCGTCAGTATAGGAACTGATTAGAGTAGCAACTTTGTTGTCATGCCACCTCACAACTGACAACTTGTTTTTGTTACAGACGGTTTAACTGAAAGATCACCTTGGTTTCTTTTTCAGTGCCTTTTCGCTACTCAATTTTTCTCCGGCTCCTCTAAGGCGGTTGCTTCTAATGGTACCTACAGAAAAAATACCATAATTTTCACGCAACAGGTAAACAAGTTCTGGTGATGTAAGAAAATTATCGAAACAAACCGTTGCTGGTTTCCTTTTGATGGTCTGGCAGAGTCCAAGCACAAATTGGCTACCAAATCCTAACGTTCGCTCTTCATCGGTGAACTTGTGATACCTGAATGTATCATCCCCACCGTAGGGCAGAAAGTCGTCAATCATGCCCGAAGTTCCAGCTCGAACGTACATCTTGAAACCCCATTTCACCGGTTTGTCTTTCATGTACTGTCGTCTTTTGCCTGCTTTTCGTCCTTTATACGGCACCATCATTTCATCGATACTGAAAGTGTGTTCGCCTGTAACATTCTCCTGAGCCGTATTCCTTCAAGCAAAGAGTGAACTTTGTAATACCGGTCAGAGCTTTCAAAGTTATTGTCCGCAAAGTGTAAATTTTGGCGGATGGCTTCATACCTCTTCAACGACATAATACTAGCAATTTTGTCGTACCGATATTTTTTGGACCAGTAATCTAAATACGATGGTAGCGACACAGTGCCCATCAAAATTAGGATAGCAAGAAAGTCGCGAAACTCATCTTCTGTCAAAATAGAGCGGCCTGCTTTTAGCACGGAATATGCGTTTGTTTCTTGTACAACATTAGCCATCACATCTTCAGAGAAAAACGTCAAAAAGTAATCTAAAGGTGAACGTACTACGGGAGGATCTTCAACTACTGCAGTATCTTCTATCTGGGCTCTATACAAAAAGGTACTCTGTTTCCATTTGTACGACAGGGAAAACTTTTGAATTTGCTTGGGTCTCTTTTTTGTCACAACTGATGGTTCTCTGAGTCTTCTTTTTCTACGCACAGGTGTTGGCAACGAGGGTAAAGACGATATAGAAGGTAAGCTTGCAAAATTGGGTTCCTGCGACTGGTTCGAGAAAACTTGCTCTATAATTGGAGTCAAAGGCGTCGGGAAGTCGTTGTTGAGTTCAAAACTTGTTTCAGAAGGGTTTTCATCAGGGCTGTCTGCGATATTCAAGCGCTCTAGCGAAGATGCAATAGACGGTGTAGGTGAACTAAAGACAGAAGGTGGATTAGAGAATGGATGAGGCTCATTTTCGGCGCCGGAGCTATCACCTGTTTCAGACGTTCTGAATACTTAATACAAAAAAGTAATGGGGTAAGTAAGAGGGCACACAGATACAGAGACTCATGGTGTACATTATAGAGTCAATATTAGTTTTGTAAATTAGACAGTGAGTAACCAGTTCTTACAAAAGTAAGTAGTTCTTTAACTTAACTTCTTCTACTTTTGAGCATGTAAGTGTAACGTAAAGGCTAAGCAGATAAGTAGTAGGTATATAATATATACCAGTGAGTACCTTTTGAGAATAGGTATAGGGTTCTTTTCACGTAAGTAGGTAGACTAACTTTTAGTAATTAGTTTTTAGTATTTTAGTTTTATGTAAAGGTTAGGTAGATAAGAAGTATCTAACAAGTTGGTAGGTACTGAGAATAGATGTAATGTTTTGACAATACCGACAACTCAAATCTTTTACCTTTCATACCATATTTCGACAAGGTCCGCCGTGACGGACAAGCTTTAAGACACAATAAATACAGGTGTTCCGACGAGGTCCGGTGTGGCGGACAAGTAAAAAACTCGATAATTATTATGAATAACGTAAGCAAAAGCTATGAAATCATTTTATTTGAACGTTAGTAGACTAAATTCACAAAACACAAATAAAAAATCTACGCAACATAAGCAAAAAATAATATTTTTTAATAAATTACTGAAAGACTTTCTTAGTGCGCCGTTTCGCCGACATTTTTTCGCCAACTGTCAAACTCTGGGTTGTCACACGCAAAATTTATTTTTCTACTAAAATTTGACCGACCTCCCAATAGCTTAGTAGTTTTTTTGTTGCAAAAATAGAAATAGACGGGGCGGTGGATTTTTTTAAAGTACTTGTCCGGTGGTACGGACAAATTCGAAATAAGGCTTAAAAGTAATATTATGTTTAAAATGTAAAGTATAATTAATTACCAGTTGAACATTTAAGGAATGATAGTGTTTTCTGCAAAAGTATCTTTCTTCATGCTCGTTTGGTTTTATGATGGCGATTTGCGTGCAGTCGATACAACCCAAGACTCCTGGTATTCTAAATTGTTCATAAAACCTGCAATAATGTATTATTTAAGCATTGCGACCGATGGTAACAACTTATTGCTGTCCATATTTAAATGTTATTTTATAATTTATTCCCTGACTGATGTACATCTTCACCTGAATAGTGAAGTAGTTAATTGATACAATATTTAATTAATGTGAATAATTATGGAACTTTTGTACCTAATTGATCTCTGTGACTTTTAATGTTGTTGTTAATTCATGTAAGAATACAAATAATAAGTAATTATAGCCAAAGATTCTAAGTGCCTGTTTGTATTTCAAAACAGCAAATTTTATAAACTTGAGCTGTAAGGTATATTTACATGATATGAAAAACCATTTGACTTGGTATTTTTGCAATTATTTTTTGCCCAGGTAAGTTACTTCTTTCTATTTTAGGTTAGTTAGCAATTCAAGGGAAGGCCTTGTGCCCTGCGTTGGGGATGTCAAGTGGTAGTCTAATAAATTATTATTGGCATGTGAATTTTGTTTTAATTACTCTCGCCTTTCTGTATTCCTTTCCCCTGATGTCCTTGGAAAAACAATGTGTTTATTTCTCATTTGAGGAGAATTTAACGCAATAGTTATTTGTGACAATACGGACGAAACAGTTTGTTGTGCCATGGAATGACAACCTATATCTCCAATTGGTCTTTGATAAGACCCCGTGGCATAAAAAAGACAATGCAGTCAAAACCTTTAACAAATAATACAATAAATAATATACCTATTATGCTTAATAAAAGTTGTAGTTGAAAAAATTAGATGCAGTCAGTCTCAGATTTTGTTCTTCAAAACAGAGTTAGCTTACGTCCCAAACTATTAGGTAAACTCATTTTATAGGTACATTTATTTATTAAAATAATGAATTTACTACATAAACATCAGCTAATATCTGTCCTGCCTAAGGTCATGGATAAAAAAAGATAACTAAAATATTGAAGTGAGAGGCCGCAGCCCTTGGCCCACACAGCTGAAGGAAGTCAGTAAGACTGCCATGCCCCAGAAGTCATTGGATGATTTCCCACACTCCAAAAAAAAGCTAGCACCCATCACATGCAATCGTTTTCCATCCACCTTCTTTACAGCCTAGCATTCTGCCCCATACAGTACAACAGGTCTAATCACGGACTTATATAATTTCTTCTTTAACTTGAGGGGCATCTGTGGGTCACAAGTTGTTTCAGTGACCTGTCGCCATTTCATCCATCCTGCGTTGATCCGGTGCGTTATGTCCCGGTCTACTTCGCCATCCCCTTGGACAAGCGACCCGAGGTACCGGAAGTTGGAGCAGATCGGTATAGGCGTTCCGGCACGGGTTATGGGCACAGAACTGGAGAGACCGCCGAAATCGCAGATCAAGTATTCTGTTTTAGTTCTGCTTAATACTAGGCCAACGTTCTCCAGTCTGTACCACCCTACTTCCAATCTGCTCTGGATCTCTTGGCTGCTCTCGGCAACCAACACAATATCCGCAAACAGCATACACCAGGATAACAATTCCTGGATGTCCGACGTGAGAGCGTCCATTATCACCAGGAAAAGGTAAGGGCTAAGAGCCGACCCTTGGAATAATATCTAGGAACTGACATTTATTTCATTTAAGCTAACTTTAGTACATAAACAGTTATGTTAGGTTATTTACCTTGTTTTCGAGGGATAAATCCGTTGACTTCACAGTATTTTTAAACATTGGGCTCAATTCAGCGCACAAATTGAGCACTAATTCTTTAGATAGCTTGTAGCGTCTTATAAATTCGTCATCCTCATAATGATTGAAGGGGTCCGACTGGCCGCGTAACTGGAGCCTCTTAAGTTTTCTGGTATTGTGTGAGGCAGAATCTTCCTCAAAAAACTCAAATAATAGTAGTTCATCAGACATCTGATAGAGAAAAAGAAATGCGGTTACAAATGCATGTAAAATAGGTATTTAAGACTTAAAAGCATAGATTAAAGTACACTTACATTAGTTTTTGTTAATATCCACTAAAATAGCACTAAAAACTTTGTTTTCTTTAATAATTTTTTAAAACGTTTCGGTTTAAGGTATAGAAATAATAACTTCAACTCTTCATTAATGGCTTTTGTGGACAAGAGAAAAGTGCCACAATTTTGCCAATATCACGTGTAAACTGGAAATAAACTATAAAATGCTGGAGAATATTTAGCAATTAATAACAGTAATTTAAGAAATAAAGCAACAATAAAATTATTTCTTGGCAGATTTAGATTATCAATTCATGACAGAATGACAGAAACAGAATAGAGATATAAAGTCAAAAAAAAAAATAAGACCGATCCAAAAAGTTCCTACTAAATTTTATTAATTTATTATTCAGAGACTTTGAAGGCGTCAGTAAATATAGTAATCCAATTATTTTAATCAGACGAAACTTTTTGTGCAGAAATCTTATTTGCTTCCAAGGTATTTTTGTTAATTTCAAAGTCCAAGATGACAACAGGTTGGAAGACCAACGCATTATAAGGTACTGTATATTAATATAAAATAGGGTTATGAAAAAGTGGGCTTGAAAGACGAGAGAATTGAAGCTAGGCACGAAGAAGACAAGGAAGTTCCATATTAGAACGTCGACAAGAGTCAAAGATGGAAGATAATTGGTCGCGCTTACCAAGTTGCACCACCAAAAAAAATGTCTACGAATCGAAAGGGGTGGTTCAACACACTCAACTTTAATAGGAAACGACTTCATCGCCCCAAGAATAATACGTAAACATTTTGATTGAATTTTATCAAGTTTTTGAAGGCCAGATTTATTAGAAGGATCTAATAAAAACATACCATAATCAAAGTGACTACAAACTATAGCATTGTAAATCAGTGTTTGTATATATGATATACACAAACACTGATTTACAATGCTATTATTATAATTCAGGCACCCAGCAAACTCCAGAAAGAGAGCGAATAACATTAATGCTTCTTTTATTTCGCATTTTTGAGCATCGTACTCTGTATGTACAATTCCTGTTAATTTAGAATCTAACCAAATTCCTAAGAATTTAACATTGTTCTCCTGAAAAAGTCTAGAAATAGGAACTTTTGTTCGATCGCTTATTTTGACAGTTTAAGCGTTTCAGTTGAACTTCATTTAGGACGTCATGGTACCAAATTGAATGAACGAAACCAAAACTTGTGACTCAGTTTAGCAAAATCGCTGTCGTCTTTATATAATCGTTAAACAGATGTCATAGTACGAATTTGACAAACAGTTCAGTTTAGGTCGTAAAATGGATCGCGATAAGAGCTCGTGGTAGCACTGCTGGCCGTCTCAGTGTGAACTGATAGACTCGGCTCAACCCAAAAGTAAACGGGATGATACGGTAGAAACATACTTTAATTATATTTTGAGACTAACGTTTACCCTACAGCTTCGCCAGTGGAGACTTCTTCATCGTGACCTTTCTTTTTTATAAATTAAAACAAGCCTAAAATAACGTAGGTATTTTATGAACTAGAGGCCGCAAACAACTATTTACAGATTCAAAAGTTGCACGTCGTGAATTTGCATCTTTGACTTAACTGCCTACAAAAGCACAAATAGTTATCTATTCCAAATCTAGGAAAAAGAAATTAAAATCTCACCAAATTTTCTGCCATTGCTTCAAAGTTAAACTCGTTTCTCTTTTCTTAGCAAGTTTTAGATGCTACCGGAGAGCTCATATTATATTCGTTTTCCTGATAATCAGTATCCGTGTTTTGTTCCATAAAAGTTAGTTCGCTGTTGGCATCTTCATAGGTCCGAATGTTATTTCTATTTAAAGTACATTTTAGGGTATCCCACTCTGGTCCAAGTCTTGAATTCTCATCTTTTAATAATTTCATGGGGTATTTAGTACTTCTCGGTGGCCACCGTAAAAGTCCCTTAGTTTCCCACAGTGCAGGAACGACTGACAGAGTGGCAACACCTCCCTCTATAGTCTGAACAATTTTGTAAGGCATGTTCCGTAAAAAAAAAACAACAAAATCATACCTATTTATGTTTTATTTAAGAAACGAAAGATAAAAGTAGCAGTATCTTAAAATCACTTATTCAAACTAAGTACCTATCCCGTTTTAGTTGGAAATGATGCCACAAAAAAACTATAACATATTAATACCTAAACTTAACGTACCTACCTAACATAATTATTTAAACAAAAATACCTATAGAAACAAACACAGAGGTACTACCTACCAAAATAGCATTCCCTTTTAGCAAGTTTCGCGACTCTAAACGAACGTTAGGTAATCTATCATTTAAAAATGACTTGTAACGACCGGCCCAGTTGCGATTTGTCGATAAACTGATCATGTAGGTAAACAAACATAGCGATGACAGTTTTGACAGTAGCGATCGGCGTTTAAACGATAAGCAAATAATAAAGTAGTGTATTTAATTTAAGCACATATGCACATTTATTAATTTAAGTAATTATTATTATTTGCTTATTCTTAAAATTTTAACTTTTCATGTTTCGATCTTTATAATTAGACAGTAGAGCCATCTAGTTATAGTATTGTGACTTTATGAGGGATACTCTAAATGAGTTTATTATACCGGATAGATGGCGCATAATGCAACTTTAATCGATAGGCGGACATTATTACTATACGAAAACAGATCCTAAACCAATGAGGTTAACCTAGAACCTTGAGGACCTTGTTGAGGGGAACCTAGCTAATGACCTCCCAAATCCCAAACACCCTATATTAATAGCTATTTAAATTACAATTTTAAATAAGACTAAAAATGGAATAAAATGGTTTTAGCAGAACCACAGCGGGACCCTAAAAGCTTGGATCCATAAAGGGGGTTATCTGGTTAACTGGCGCAAAATGTGAACCACTACTACTCTTCACATCGATGCATGGCTGATTTGTTTCCAATAAGTGCTTAACTATTTTATTATTTGCTGAATTATAGGCCACATGAGAACACCCGTACAGACCTTAGCATTAAATTAGGATTAAAACTGTTCACTTGCCATCCGCCATTTTCATTAGATGACTGTGAATTATTGTATAAAAATAACTTTTTATTTCGGTTTACTTTAGAAAATATCGATTGGAATTAATTTGGTTTACAAATTATTTACACGTAACCAGCTTTTTATCAATTTCGTTGTGAAAAACCTTAACATTTAGGTATTTCGTTTACAGTCCATTTAAGTTGAGTTTTTTTAGTATTTAGTGGTATTATGACAGCGCGTGAAAATTTTGAATTAAACATGGGTGGTATTTCACAGTAAAGAGACCTTCCCAATAAGTTTTTAAACATAATAGGAAGAAATCAAAGTTTTACTTACCTTAAATTGTATTCACAAATGGCACTTGAGGTCTTGCACACAACACTTACACTTCATGTTTAACAAATTGACAGTTTGTATTAAAGAAAAATAAATAATAAAGTTATTGCATACCACAATTTCCTTCAGAGTGTACTTTCAACTGTGTAAAAGCATGTAAAATGTACACATTCGTCTTTCTTGCTGTATTATAGGTAAAATGTGTCTTGTTAATCAGGCAATTTTCAGCTCTTGGGGTGATTGTTACACACATAAATGCTAATATGATGTTAATATAATTCAATAATTTGATAATGGGAATTCTTATACAGCTATGTGCTGAATTATTTGTGCCCAAATTAGAATTATATCAGTAGAGGATGCGCTGCCTACTCTGTTATACGGCAAGTTTAAGCAGCTTTTTTTAATGCTTTCACGGTGCACTGTGAAAATGCTGTTACTTGGGAGTGACCTTTGTGGACCAATGGAAGAAGCTTCACTAGGAGGTGCATCCTACTTTCTATTGCTTGTTGATGACTTCAGCCGTATGACCTTCATTTATTTTCTAAGACATAAAAAAGAAGCATTGAAACATTTTAACCCTTAAATGCATGACCTTTTCTTTATGTATATTTTCAGCAAAAATCAACATGTGCCGTTCGATTAGGGGTAATACTTGACATGGTTTTCCTTTGCGTAACTTGGGAGGCGGGCCAGCTTCTGCGGTAGATGTAGATCGTGGACGACCTCTAGGTGTTGGTGTACTATATTTGCAGAGTGTGTCTGCTCAATCAGTCCGAAACTCTGCAAGATTCATTATATCTTTACTGGCTTTTCCCCTTTTACCCATTGCCTTGCTGTACAGAATCCAGGCATTGATTATAGATAGGTCCAACAGGTGATAAAATATTCTCATGTACCATTTTCGACTTTTGATGCGAATTCTGTACCTGCCAAGGTGCGAATCCATTAGGTCGACGCCTCCCATGTGTGCATTATACTCTTTTACGAGTTTAAGGCAAGCAATTACATTCTTCTTTGTACAATTTAAGGAGCTGTTGCTTAGAAATAATGTCAGGTTGCAAATACAGTAGAGAAGTTCTTTGACGGCAATAATGTGAAGGTAGTTTAGGCAGATCATATAAAAACTTGTCCAAAAATTGTTTTTCAGTGGTAGATGTTTGAGGTTGAGCTGACTGTGCAGGTTGAGGAAGATTTTCACTAGTGTTTCTTAATGTGTCTTCAGATTTCCAACTCCAAAAAAGAAAGTTATTAATCGAAAATGTGTCTAAAAATAATGTTTTGCACACTCTTATCATTTCATCGTCCTTCTTAAAAAATAAACTATCGTATTTTTCCATTGTGAAGTATTATGATCCTTTCTGTCTCGTTTTCTTTTAGTAGGGATAACTTTAATTAAGCATTTAATAAAAACTTTTTTCTCCCCCCAATCCATCGCCCAAAATTGTTCAAATAAAGATGTTCTGTTCTGTTCAGTTACGTACTATTGGAGGATCATTGTCACAATCCGCGTCGTCAGTTGCTACGGGAGGGTCAATAGCATCGATATCTAGAGCTGGATCGATGTCTTCACCATCACACATATTTGAAGGAGATTCTTCTAACTCATCTAAGAGTTCTTGACGCGACGGATAATAATCGAAGTCTTCCCCGTCGGATTCCATCTCATCGTCAGAAATTTCGCCACTTTCAAGCATGCGAAGCATCTCTTCTATGTTTTTGTCATCCATAGTTAAAAGCAACACAACATATGTGTATGTAAAGTGATGAAATTACTTATCTAAAATAAAGGACAATATAATATACTGAAAAATATATAAAACAAGGCGTTTTTTTTTTAAATCAACGTTTGTATTTCTTTATAATATTTAAATTATATAACATAACATTTTGGATTGCCTCACTAAACTCTTCTAAAGAGATCTTTTAAATAAAATCTTAGAAACCTCTAGCTAAAATTAAAAAAAAGTTACTCTTTAAAATAATTATAATAATTATGAGTTAAATATTGCAACTTTTGGACGTTTAGTATAATTAAATTAACTTTAAATAATTTCGTTGTACAGTATGAATGGACATCTGAGTCAACAATTCAACATACACAATGTGTATGTTGGTTGACTCAGATGTTAATCGTTAATTAACGACAATAGGTAAATTAACATATAACAATTTCGTATTATAATTAAAAGAAATCATATTTAAAATAGTAATTTTGTATTATTATTAAAAGAGATCATATTTGAAATAAACACATTTTAAAGAGATTTTTGTTTTTTTTTTGCTGCTGAAAATATATCCGCAGAAATGACAAACAATCAATTATTTTGTCATTTAGGCTAGTACGCAGCTTATTACATAGTACTGCAGCTGCGGAAAAGACACGTTCGCTTTCTACACTAGTTGGCTTAATTGAGCGAAGCCATCGGTATAGTTTTGTTAGCAGTTGACCACGATCACCACCGTTTTCAAATAGTAGCATTTCAACTTTAAGAAGTGTCAAAGTGTCCTCCATTGAAGCTGAAAGGCCTCTCGAGTCATAATTAATTTTATTTATATATTGATCAAGCAAGTCTTTATTGGTCACTTGGGCATTGCTGTCAGTGACTTCAGTGACTTGGTCACTTGAATGAGCTTGACTGTGGTCATCTTCAAATCATTTTGATAAAAGGTTTAGTATCATGTCCTGTAAACGATCATTGGTTTAGCGAAGGTATACATCTGTATTATATTCGTCGTCATTAAAATAACGTTTTGGATCATGCAGGTACTGCATAAGACTAGCAATTGGAAGCCGTCTTTGTTTTAATCTATTTGTGAGATTTGTATGAAGGTCCCGACTAAGTTGCGTATTGCGAACTTCAAGTTTCTTTAAAGCAAAATTCGTAGCAACATCCGCACTAACTAGAGTGGCATCTTCTCGACAGAGGGCCTTAACTGTGACCTTAATAATTTCAAGATTCTTATATATGTCTCGAAGAACTGACCACTCCTGTTCCGAAATTTGAATTGCGCATTGGACATCAATGACAGCTTTTAAGATTGCAGCTTTTACTTTAATGAATCTACCTATCATATCACATAGTGTGCTCCATCGTGTCTTGCAGTCTAACAACAATGCGTTTTCCTTGCCAAGTTCCAGTTTTATAATCTGATTTTGTAGGTGACTTTCGAAATATTCGTACGACTGCGCTAACCTACTCTATAATGGGTTTGAATTGAATATTTGTTTCAACATATGAAAACGCTTCCTCTATTTCTAATCCACCAGCATCATCATTAATAACAAGTGCGTCATCATTATCATTTTCCTCCTCATCTTGAGCTTCGTTATAATGAGTTACTTCTAGAGATTTGGCATAAAATGTATCTACTATGGCCAGTTGCACGCCGTGAGCTAAGCAAAGTTGATGAATGCAGTTTAGATTTCGGCCAAGTTTTGTCATGACTGAAGCTCCATCGGATGTTATACAAATTATATCAGTGTCAAAGTTTATACCAAATTCATTTAGCCATTTACATAAGCCAAGGTTTTTTTGCAGTATCCTTACATTGGAAAAATGCACAGTGAATGTTTTCATTTACATATCGCCTATTTCTTCACGATGTCCACTCATCTAAAGATAAGCAAAACTTGTGTCCTTCATTTTTTTAGCTCCTGTATCTCTCAGTTATATCTTTTATAGAATTTGCACTAGAGGGTAATTTATAACCAGCTTTGTTAATGATATGCCTAAGATCTTCAGACTCTGTAAATACCCTAAAAGGCATTCCGTCTAAAGCTGTCATTCTTGATATCATAATATCTAAAGATCTGTTTGATTCTGTAAAATAATCAGACATTTTACTTTTTTTAACTGATACAGGAACAGGAGCATCTATTGACGTTGACGCCAATGACGATAACAAAGATGGACCGTCGTTTTTTCTTTTTGAAGGCCCAGCAATCTCTCTTCTACCTTCTTCCGGTGTAAAGTTTTCGCTGTCAAGTGTTATGGCATGTAAGGACCTTAAATGACTGCGAAGTCCCGTTGTTGTACCACCCACACACTTAATAACTTTGTCGCAGACCTTACATTTTGCTGTGTCACCTGTTTCTGCTTTTAAAAAATGGCGCCATACCGACGTTTGGTCCCAACACTTTTTGTTCACAGGTACATAGTTAACTGTGTTTTTATTAGACATGCTTAATATACTTTACTGAATGAGTACAGTACGTAAAGTACCTTAAACAAAAACATACGAAGTTTTGAATTTACTGAACTGAATGAAAATATTACGATGTAGATTAGTTATGTCGAATTGTAGACAGAACTTCTGTATTGAATTTTACATTCACATCAAGTAACCATTTAAGTGATAAACAAAATTCTAAACTGAAAAAGTAGATACCTAAAACAATAAAATATGCTTTATGTTCACTTTACAAGAAATTAATAGGTAGAAATTGATTGTGTGTATGTCGTACTACAAAGTTACAAACTGTATATTTTTTCATTTTTAAGGTAAAAGCCTTGTTTAGGTACCTACTTTCTATATTTAATTATTTATATGTTTAAATGGTGTTGCATTTTGAACGGAAACATTTCGAATAACAACGCTAAATATTTGCAATTAAGTAGTATAAATCTGACTTGCCAATAATATTCTTATTGACGCAAAACTCTCAATTCAGTTAATCCGGGCGTCCTCAACACCTCACTCACATGGTAGACCGACAGCGATCGACACGTTCAGTTCACACACAAATATTGCGCAATGAGCAAATGACAGTGACGGGAAAGAAAACGCGCGCGGCGATAGAACGGGACGCATCCAACGTTCGTTCAGAAATGTGTCAGAATTCTTTATATAAAATGATCGATTATCGGTATTTATCGTTTTTGTTTTCGATATTTATCGTTTTGTCAGAATGGATCGATAACCGATAAATTATCGGTTATTGGTTTGCATGCCCTCAACATGCAATAACCAACCACCCAGTAAAGCAAACAAACAAATAAAACTTTTGAAACGTATTAGATCGGGTAAGCACTTAGTGGGAAAAAAATGTAGTACAAATGCATGAAGGGTCGTTTTCGGCACAAACATATTCTGGCGTTTTTATGAGTAAATGAATGAAATATAAAGTAAACTAATAAAAGGCACATATATTTGATGAACTTACCTGCTAAAATATTATTTTTACGGAGAATATAATAAACGGACTTTGATTTTTTTCGATTGAACTTTGGTAACTTCGCTTGGCGCTAAGTACTCAAACCTCTGACATAATTTGACAAATAAAGTATACTGGTAACACAAACTAAATACTGATATTCTCGCTTTTTTTTTCTGCACAAATAACAGATTAAAAATGTAACTGCTAAAAATATGACAGTTTAATATTTGGCGGGTTATTTGACCTTAAAGTCATTGTGCCGTTTGTGGCACAAGATGCATTTAGGGGAAAGAATTCAAAGCAATGGCAGAAAATCAAATCAGTATCAGTGGGGCTACATTGGGCATTTATAGGTTTTGGATAAAAGAAACAACATAACTTTAATTAATTTTTCATTTATTAAAACTAAAATTAATTACATTAATTAATTCCTCGAAAGGATCACATTTATTTCTTTCTATTTGTATTCTCCACAAATTTTCAATATTTGTTCTGTTATTATAGTTATCTTTACAAAAAAATCTTTTGATGACACGCCACTGAGATTCAATTCTTTGTGTGTGGGGGCCATCGCTAGCCACAAATGGGTTTACCGTGTCACTATGATTAACTTGTGGATATATCCGTGATCACCCAGACAATCATAGGCCCGCCAATAATCAGTATGTATGGTAGTGCCCTCAGCAACATGTTTTATAATTAAGGGCACCAAAATGTCAGCAGACCGAACATTGTCTGGGCAGACTTCCAGGCGAAGGTCATTACTTCCATCCTGAATCATTCCAAGGATTCAGTGACCTTCCACTCGTCGAAACTCACGACAAGAATTATACCAGTCGCTTATTGTTGCTCTAGAGAGGCGGTGCTCGTTTTCAGAAAATTCTTCTTTTATGACTCTCTCATAACTAAATTTGTTAGCAAAAGCATACATTAAGTAAAACACCTGCGGCATCGATATTTTAATATTTTGAAACCATGTCCCATTTCCTCTGCTTACTTTTGATTTGCTTCTGCAAGGCCCTCGGTTACAAACAAAAGAGCCCACAGTTTTATTTGTGCTATATAGAATAGTCATAGGTTGCAAATACCTGAAGGGCTTAACTATCCAGATTCAGTTAAAGCACTAAAATCAAAAAAGGTCATTTATGGTTTAAAGCGAGCTTCAAGTGTGGTACGACAAAGTAGGGTACGACTTTCCATTGACGCCCGTCGAATTAAAAATCGGTATGAATTTCAGTGCCTACCTTCACATGCTTTTGTAATAATGGCACCAACATTTCCGCAGATCTATCCTTATCGGGACACACTTCTAATCTGAAATCATTTTCCCATTTTCTATCATGCCCAGCACCCAGTGGCCTTCAATATGTCTCCCTCTATTGTACTTTCTTTTTCCAAATTTTGATTCATCAATTTGTACAATTTTGCCTGGACCACCAATCTTGCTGTTAACTTCTTGGTGCTAAAGCTCATAAAATACTACTGTCTCCCGACAGTAAGACAACCAATCAGCTATTGTCCTTGTTGACAAAATTGTGAGCTGGAGTGTTGAGCCGGGTGACTATTTTATACATGTTCCAATGGCACCTAAAACAAGCAAAATGTTCCTATTAGAAATCTAATTACTGCTTAACTAGTCGGCTTTTTCTGTGAAGTTTACATATGTGGCTTTATAAGAAAACACAGTGAACCCACCTTATTTCCTCGGCATGATAATGGACTCTTCGGCCAGACGACCCAGAAGCTCGAGGTTCCGCATCACCCACGCTGCTCTCAGACGTCGTCAGAGACGCAGGCGGCAGTGCGGACACGGTACTGGGAACGGTGGCGCGAGAACTACCAGCTTCTGGTTCTGATGGCACAGTCATGGGCACAAGTGGCTCACTAGAGTCCAACACTTGCACACACGTGAGGTCTGCGGAAGAGCACAACCTGGGGCTTCGGGGACGCCGTGGTGGTAGTCAAACGTTGTTTTCACCGACAGGAGTACGTAAACGCTCTCGACTGCTAGGGCACAGAGTAAAATAATATACCTATACAGGAGAAGAGTGCCCTCTTGTGACTTCTTTTGTTATACAATTGACGCCATTTTGCGACCTTACACAGCCTGTATACTATAGCTATATATATATAATATAGGTAGTTAAGTGTTTTGAGTTGATTTGTGTATTCATTGGAAAAGTTACAAATATCGATAATGTACTATTTTTCTGTTCCTGTCGACATGATTCGAACTGTTTAAGCGTAAGAATTTTACAAATATACAAAGAAATAATATTAAGGAACAAAATAATAGCAAATTATTGATATAACAATTCCAATGAATATACACTGGTCAATTTTAACAAAATAATATTAGGGATTGGGGCAGATCAAGTATGTAGAGTTGAGTAGGTATGTACTCACGTCATTTCCATGTACTCCCCGTCTTCCGGCCTGTACACCAACAGCGGGTGTAGATTCTGCTCCAATCGCCGCATGCGATCCGGCACGTCGGCGATTTGTAGCAAAATTCCACGAATCTGTCGAATTAAAACAAATAATAAAATAATATTAACCTTATAATACTTTTGAATTATTTGCCGTATGTAGCACTGAATCATAACGGTAGGTATATACCTGGCCCACCGATGCCACTAGGCGACGCAGCGTGGTCGCCGCGTCTTGGGCCTGGTGGGCACCAGTGATGTTTTTAAAGATTGGTCTGAAAATACATTCATAATAATACTCCAGTTATGTCGGATGCCAATTGGGGTTTCTCCAAAAATCTACAGCTGGTGTTTTAAAATTTGAATTTTGCGGACTGGTTGGAGCATTCACCTTAATATAAAAAACCAGCCTGCTTTGAAACATCAAATAGCAAAAACCATATCAAAATTTGTCCAGTAAAAATATATCTCTACATTTTTGTGCTAAATAGTAAGATTACAGTCAAATATTTTTTATTTACAAAAAAAAATATTTGTATTACCTGTTGGCTAAATCTGTTAATGCTTTCAGCAATTGTTCTGAATGACTCCGAAAAGTTGCAGAATGCCTGTGAATATTTCAGATCAGCCTCTGTCCGCATCTCCTCAATACAAAGGATTGCTGCTCTTGACTCATTAAATGCACTTCTGGCTGCTGAATTGATAATAAAATTTTGTATATAAAAGAATGGCATTAAGATTTCAGAAATAATAATAATAAATCGTTTATTTCAGAAACAAGTTCCATAAAAGAAATATAAACGTTAGAAAAATTAGTCAGCAGAAAAAAAACAAACTTTAAATAAAATAAAAACAATCAATTAAACATCATATTAACATTAATTTGATAATAAAATAAAACAACACAAAAGCAAATTAAAATGAAAAATAATTAGTTAAAACATTAAATAGCAGTTAGACATTACATAATATCAATTTAAGTGGCAAACATAAAAAATATTTCTGTCCAACAATAATATAAATTAACAATTCATCCTAACATTCAATCGTCAATGTCAGACTTGTCCAGTAATAATCCTCATCCAATTGGACTGGATCGGACAGTCAAATCGCCCCGTAATCATTTCAAGGATGCTGTTGCTACTATCCCTCAATCGCCGTTGCAAGGAAGCTACCCTTTTGCGTATTATGGCTTTATAACCGTCTGCATGTGCTTCAGCAAACATTAATGACGCGCTGCAATAGGGGGGAAGCCGCATCAACATCCTAAAGATATTGTTGTACTGAACGCGCAAGACATTAGCGGCCTGGCGGGTATGACTCACCCAAAGGCTGCACGAGTAAAATCATTGGCAGTATGCCTTGAATAAGTTTAAAATATTTTTTTAACTTACATTGTCTTGTCATTTGTGATGAGACCTGGCGTGACGCACGCCCTACACCTCGCCGCCGAGGGGCTCTCGCACCCTTCGGACTGTTTCTGAAAGAAGCAATTTAAAATTAGCTTAACATGATATTACTCTCTTTTATTAGCTTAAGCAATTTTGTTGAACAAACCTGCTCTGTGCCTTGGAGAGTTTTGCAATATGCCTGTCTCCCCCTCTAGGCTGGGCACAGGGGCCTCAGGCAACGCCTGCACATACACAGGTGAAGTCGCAGATAGCACATACGGTGGGTGGTTAGTCAAACTGTAATAAAGTAAACATAATGTGAAGCAATGTAATATAAATAAAACATATTGCTAATATTAAACAGCATAAACATTGTTTTCGTAAGAGATATAACTTACTGATGATGCTTCAGTGTCTTGTAATTGCGGTTCATCAATCACTTCTACTGTCACAGTACCATCACCCTATAAAATGCATAGTATTATTTAGTAGCATTGTTAGTAAAATTAAGCATGATAAAACAATGGTTTACTAAAGTGGATTTGGAAATAACTAAAGGTATATTAAATTACATTGTTTGAGGCAAATTGATCCTGCCTAACATGAGGTAATGGGCCAACATCCCTGCCTAAGATATTGGCTGTCCTTTCTTCCAATGGTGACAAAGTACTTGCATTACTAGGCCCACCACCAGTAGCTCGTTGGTTAGCATTTATGCTAACTAACTTTGCCCTAACCCGGCACTTGTAGTCATTCTATACCTAAAAAAAAAAAAATGGTTGCCTGTAAAGTCGGTTTTACGGGCGAAGATTTTACGTGACAACGTCTTTTTCTCGGTAGAATATTTATTGATATGAATATAATTAAATTGCACAATAGGAACAAGGAATTGAATGAAAATAAGAATTGCACAAATTTTAACTATAGAAATATATTTTGTTTACTAAAACATTGTACATGTAAACTTAAACTTAACTAATTCCTATTTGAGTGATTTTGTTGAGGATAGGACGATGATAGGAGAAATATGAAATGAAAGGAAGTGTTTCTGCTGTAATGTGTCTTGCGAAAGTCAAGTCGATAGTTGTTCCTTTTAACGTAGTTGACTTAGAAACGTTTGATACGCAATCAAGATTATACGTATTTTTCATGAAATTAAGAAACGAGTTGTCAGGCTTTACGTTTTTGTTAAAATCACCACACAGAAGAATCGGTATACTAGAATCAACTTGCACGAACGGTGGCACGTACTGGCTGTTGTGAATGTACGGACCGAGTCCTTGCCATAGCAACATTCCAATATCCTGCATACTAGCTCCTGGATGAATATATACAGCACCGAGTATAAACTTGAAGCTAGTATTAGCGGCGAAGCAAGTAACTTCAGTCATGCACATGTCACCCTTGGTTTTAATGACACGAGTTACGTCTGTAATCGCAACTTGGACCACTTCCGCCGTAGATATCGATGATAATTTACGATAGATCGCCACTCCACCAGCCGCGTTGGTATCTGAGTTAGTTCGATTATTTTCCCTGGATACGCACTCATAACCCTTGATTGGAGTTGGTTCACAAGTGTCGCGCATCCACGTTTCAGTCAATACTAAATAGTTTTGCTAAATAAATTTGAAATTAATGAAAATTTGTAAAATAATAATTAATTAATTAATTAATTTTAAACTAATAATTTACTTAACACTATCAACATTTATCAATAGTATGACATAACCTATAAACTCAGTTTCTCAACTTTTGTGTCAATCTAACAATTAATCAATCAATCATAGTTTACGATAATGAAATATCAGTGTACAATTATTTACCTTTATTGTTGTAGTTGTTGTAAATGACGAATCTAAGCACTCCACATTTTCACTACAGACACAGCTGACGATATTTTAACCACACGTGTGAACTTGTATTATGACGCTTTCTTGTTTTTCCAACGCCAAGAACGTTCGAGAAAGACAAAGACAGAGACACAAGCATGCGCCGATTCAATGCGCCTAATTCTCTAGTGCTGCGCGCGCGGCAGACCGATCATAGTTGAGTGGGAGAGAGACGCAAGGCATTCGGCGGGCCTCTCTCTCGTTCGGTGACTCATCGTAACGTTACCGAGCGTTACACTTTTTCATAAGTGACTCCCAGCCGCAACCTAATTTAAGACGTTGTCACGTCAAAAGAGTAAAACAATGTAATATTATTTTAGTTACGAACCCTCGGCGTAAACGTCCACTTTTATCTGCCTCGATTATTCTTACCTTGGATCATTCTTTCCCTGTTCGGGCAGGGCTTTCTACGTTGAGACTTACGGCACACTCATTCTATAACCGTGCTGCAACTTGACGAGCCTCTTTAGACCTAACTGTTCCAGGAACTGCACCATCAGCTCCTATCTGCGACGTTCGTCCATTTCCATGTCACAATCGCGACTGCGGATATTACAACTTTCAATAAAAGTGACTGTCCAACTTTATAAGTGGTTCATAAATCTTTATTTACGTAAAATCTAATTTAATTAAACTTTTGTAGAGGTAAGCAATTACCTCTACAAAAGTTTAAGTGAGTGCATACCGCGCTTTCAGCTGTCAAAACTAGAGCCACTAGAGGTGCACACGTCATTTATTACTAAACGCTAGACGCTCGGATTTTCACAAACTAAAAGGGCATCACTAACAATTGGACGTTATGCAAACTAGAACTAACCCACAGGCCACAACATATCAGTTTTCAGATAATTAAGTTTTTGTTTTAAAGGTGCGTAGAAAAAAATAGGTAAGTTAAGAGATAAATAACTGAACAACGTTTACTGTATTATCAGGAATATAGGAAAACTACATAATTCAATTTTATGAGAGTTTAGTGTTTATTTATGATCAAAAACCTTATAATTCTTTATAGTAAATTTATTGTATTGTAGTTTGGTTCTTTGTTGATTTTTTTTTTGGGAAAAATAAATGTTAGATAAATGCTCTAATCATATTTGTTTATTGCAACTTGAACATACGAACAATTTATATTACTTTTACACACAGAAATGGTTAATAACTACACAATTATAGCAGTCAAAAATCACTATAATTCATCATCTTGTACATACATAAAGTTACTCAAGCTACATCTTCAACTTCTACTTTAAAATCAACAGTACCAGAAAACCCATCTATGTCATTTTGAACTGTTGAATTTCCGGTTATTTTTTATAATATTCTTGAGCATCATCTGGTATAAGATGCAGCAAACTTTTAAGGTCATTCAGCTTTGCTTCGGGAATAGGTTTTCCATTAGGCCAAAGTGTATCCATTACTTGTTTCGTTAATAGCCCCGTATTTCCTCGTAAACTTTTCTTTATATTTACTTCTATATGTTGATCATCGCGGTTTGATCGCATAAAAATCGAAAAATCATCTTCTTTTTTGAGCAATATCTCTTTTGTATTAAGCCAAGACACTTTAGAGCCATCAGTAGCTTTCTTCCCGTTTGTTATTTTCTTTTCTAGTTCTTCCGTTCTTCCGTTTTCTGGCGTATATAATCTTTGTTGTAATAATTTTAAAGCACATTCTATTCGGCCAAAATCAGTATCGTTCGGCAGGAAACTGTGACCGGATTCTAAAAAGCGTAGCCTGATTGTTTCGAGTGTTGGGTGATCGTTTAATAAAGCTTTTAGCATCAACGTTAGTTTTATATTTCGGTTTTGACCTCCGCAAGAGTCACTCCAAAGTATTAAGTTTTTCACGCCGCTATCGCCAAGCAATCAATACCAACCTGGTTACTGTCGCCGGGACCTGTTTATATGAAGAAAAACGTGAGGAACTCAAAATATGATCCAGCCGTTGAAGAAGTCGATCTTCTACAGAGCAACCCTGATTATTCTTATATCAGATTACCAGATGGACGCGAGACAACCGTCTGTGACAGACGTTTAGTGATGAAACTTATGATCCGCTTGTATTTATTAGTTTATGGTTCGCACTTTACACATAGACAATTTCTTATATAATATTTATTTATTTATTTATTAAAACTTTATGCACAAGTAAAAACTGTACAAAGGCGGACTTAATGCCTTAGGCATTTTCTACCAGTCTACCTTAGGGTGATGCAGAGATAAAACACAGTAGGTGCGATAACAGAAGTAAAGGATATTAGATAATAATTATTATAAAATATATCTATATATATACATATACGAATAACTATAAATACTTATATACATACATACAACAAAATTATATAAAGTTAAGAGACCGTAGGAAGACAACAACCACAACTTAATCGCGAGATGAATCTTCCAGCTTCTTGCAAATGTATTCGCGAACTTTCCTTTTAAAAGTAAACGGACTGGTTACCATCCTAATATTCTGAGGGAGCTCATTCCAAAGGAAGACTGCCTGGACGAAGAAAGCAGATTTAATAAAACCAGAGCGGTGAGAAGGACATCGTAAAAGACGATTATTGGCAGAACGAAGATTCTTGCTGTGCGCAGAGCATAAATATTGACAATGAGAAGATAGATAAGAAGGTGAAGTGGGTTTGTTTAGCAAAGAAAATAAGGTCGTCAAAGCTCTCAATGCTCTGCGCTCACGAATGGGTAACCATTTTAAGAGGGAACGATGTGCAGATACATGGTCATATTTGCGTAAATTAAAAACGAATCGAATGCAGTTATTTAGAAGTCGGTCTAGTTTATTGAGGAGATCTGCATTCAGGTCGTAGTAACACACATCAGCATAATCAATAATAGGGAAGATAAGGGACTGTACAAGCGTTGCTTTAATGTGTGATGGGAGAATATTTTTCAGACGATAGAAAGACCGCAACGTTCCGGTGACCTTCTTGCTCACAATCGAGACCTGCTTATGCCAGTCAAGGCAAGTGTCAACATGCAAACCGAGGTCCTTGACGTCAGAACTAAACGGAATGACTGCGCCGTCAAAGGTGAGCGGTGGCACACTATTCAGCCTCCGCAAGCTATAGGGGCTCCCAACAATAATAGCCTGACACTTGGTCGGGTTAACCGTCACCCCGAACCGATAAGACCAGTCCTTAACCACACGTAAATTCCGGTTTAGCTCCTCGATCGCACCAGATAAGCTGTCAACACCCGCCTGACAATACAGCTGTAAGTCGTCAGCGTAAAGATGATACGCACACTGAAGTTCGGTAGTTATGAGATCTATAAAAATAGAGAACAAAAGTGGAGATAAAATACCGCCTTGAGGGACGCCAGTTTCAAGATCACGCCAGCTGGAAGAAGAGTCACCAGCAAGAACTGCCTGCTGACGCCCCCGAAGATAGGAAGAAAACCAATCCAGGACCTCGTTAGAGACCATAAGATAGGAGAGGATGGATAAAAGGATATCATGACTGACGGTATTGAAAGCATTAGTGAATTCGATCAACACTAGAGCCGTGACTTTAGTGTCTTCCATTCCCCGCCTTATATCGTCAGTCACTTTAAGGAGAGCAGAAACGGTACTGTGCCCGGGCCTGAACCCGGATTGGAGTGGACTGATTAGGGAGTTTTGGTGGATAAAGTGGGAGAATTGTTTATGTACACATGCCTCGAGTACTTTTGACAAAAAGGGAAGGATGGAAATTGGGCGAAAGTGACTAGGAAGAGTGGGATTAGTGATTTTAGGTAATGGACGAACATGGGCTTTGCGCCACAGGGAAGGAAAACCACCGGAGGGAAGGAAAACCACCGGAATATTAGCTTTATTTAACTTCAAATAGTACGTAATTAACGTCTTACCAAGGGGTATAGTATTACCCAGTATTAACTGGGTTGTGGAGGTCAGATAGGCAGTCGCTCCATGTAAAATACTGATATTCAGCTGCATCCGGTTAGACTGGAAGCCGACCCCAATATAGTTGGGAAAAGGCTAGGCAGATGATGATGAGTACGTAATTAACGTACTATTTTAAGTTAAATAAAGCTAATATATTCAGTTTATCAGTGTTTATAATGCATCAATACCGCTAAAATATAATTGTCGGCTATAATAGCATGATTAGTCAGGCACCTTTGGTAACGGTATTTATTTTGGAAATGAAAAGATATTATTTTCAAGCCAGGTGTAGTGTCTCTCAAGTTTTCAAAAAAATATTTTGCTCTTGAAGAATGATTTTTTTCTTTTCGTCTTTTTCCATTTTGATCTTTTCGGTTAGTTCTAGACATTTTGAAGAAACATCCGATTGTGGTGTGCCGAAGCCTAAATTATTTTCAGTCTTCCGATCACTTCCACGAGCTTCACGAGGAAATTCTCCCGTTTCATAAAGTACCTCCACTTTATACTTTTTAATGCCAAAAATACTCTTTTTTTTGCCAGATTAGCACTCTCTTTTTGTTAATGAATACGGCATAGTTAGTTTTAAATTTCTTTTTGACTTTAAAGTTAGATCTTTTTTTTATGGAACACAGTTTGAATAGAATTATAAAATTTATATTATTTATGAACACACTAGCAGCTAATAAACTGATGCGATGGGTATATTGAAATTTCTATACTGTTTTCTGTATTTTTCTACTACAATTTATTTTCATTGCATTTACCCTCTACAGATGTGTGAGGTAATTTTTTTTATATATTTTTTTAATACTAGCTACTGCATTGGATTTCCCCAAGTTATAAATGAATATTGTACAAACACTAACATCAACATCAAGTAGTTTAATTTTTTTTTAATGATTTTTTTTTAAAAGTGGCAACACTGCCCAAGTGACATGTAAAATGTTGGCTCCGTATTTTAAAATTAAATCTAATTAGTAAATAAGTTATAATATAGTGTAATTATTTGTGCAATCAGATTGTAAATGTGTAAATACCCAGGATTATTGTTTTACCGATAATCCATAACGTTTTTCGGTAATACATCGTTACCGGTAACCTACAAACATCAGCTGACGTTTTACCTGCACTTTATATACGGACAATTCAGGGAAGTATTGTTACTTTTATTAAATAATAGCACACACTCGTCACTTTAACTATATAGCACATCTATGCCAATTCCAGATTTAATTTTGTGCTTATTTATTACCCTATAATTGTTCTAAATCGCTTTGTTGACAACCTAAGATTGTAATTTATAAACACAACAACATTATGATAGTCTTTCCATAACTCAAGTAGTGTCCAATTTATGACGGATGAGTGTAAAATACCAAATTTATATTTCTCTAATTTACCATTTTCAATCATTATTTTATATTTTGTAGTGTCCAACTTTTGACGAGTGTAAAATATCCAATTTATATTTTTCTAATTTACCATTTTTAATCGTTATTTCATATATTTTTAATTGTCTAATGTATTTGTTTCTTTTGCAAAGTGTATAATTTGTAATTACAACTTCTTTTCTATGATTCTGCAAGTGCTGTGCACTTCTGTAAGTGACGAACTCACTATAGTCTCATTGTTTGTGATGTTGTAGCTTTGTGATATTATGTAAGTGAGTAAGTCGTTGAAGTGCCTTAATAAATAAATAAATAAATAAATAAACTCTGTTATTCTTACATTCAAGCTTATTAATAACATTAATGATAAATTTGTCTAAAAATAATATTTGAATGAACTACATTCATTTTTTTTTTGTTTTTTGTCAAAGCAGTGGGTAGGCCCACTTAAGAAAAAGTATAAATAGGTTGATAAAAATCAGTTAAATTCAATATTCTATTAGATTAATTTAATATAAAGATAATCTTTTAAACTTAATATAACATCCTACCTCATTTAATTTCATATCTGAACTTTTTGCCCTTTGTTTATTTTTTTTTCCCTTTCACCGCTATCTTTTCTGTATTTGTCTATTCTGTTAGTTCTCACCGTTTCTTTATTTCTAATTTTCAGTAACTAATAACCATGTCTGTAACCATGCCTGTGATGACCCGTAAGGCTACTGGTCAGGAGATGGAGCTCAAGTTGAGAACGGCCTTCCAAGAGCTTAAAGAATCAAAACTCCACAACATATACTAGTACCCAACACAAGCCTACACTATTTGTTTTTAGTTAAACTACAATTTTTATTTCTGTACTTTGTAGCACCAAGTCAAATGGTTCTAGACTTCCAACCATGTACTTCTCGAGGACAAATATTGTTGAACCTGATGTCATTCTGGATTCAACAAGAACTATTGAAGACAATCCATGCAGTTCAGGCAGGTTAATGAATGTCGGTTGCTATTAATAAATGGCAGTTTTGTTTTCCACTGTGCGAACACACTATTAATTACATTATATAAAAAAACAGATCACTATATCCACATTCGAAAGTCATCAATAAAAAAACAACATACACCGAGGTGTCAATCCCGCTATCTTTAAGGACGGCTTTAATCCACCGGCTTAACGATTGTGTTGTTACAGGTTTATGAGGTTTCGTAAAACTGATGAACGGGTTTACATTTGTATAGACAGATACAGTCCTATAGAATCAAAGGCGGCAATCTGTCTAATGGCTGAGTAGTGGGAATGTGAAAAAAATGATTTACCTGCTCTATTTCTTAATAATGAATATTTTTTTATGATATTTTAGTATATAAGCATCAAGCAACGACAGCTGTCTTTTATTTTTTGTAGATTGCTGGATCTGATACTGAATTTAAAAGGAAGCCGCATTTGATCCCAACTGTAGTACAGATTTCCGTTTTTGATCCCAACCATACATCACATTGCCACATTTGATTCTAAGCTATCACAGGTTAATACAGGGTTGTCAAAAACTCAAAACCATAGTAATATAAAGCATCTCTTGATCGTTTAGTAACTCTTTATAAAATGTTAAATATTGCAAGTCCATCCAGCCTTCTCCATAGTGCTTGCGCAATAATTTTTTTATATCGTCGAGTTTTTTTTTGTTCACCGCCACTACAGATGGCAAAACTTGTGCTTAAATCATGTCAATTTTCTTGTGTGCTTTACATATCGCTGATTTAATTTGATAACGACAGATCTCAAAAACGTACTGTTTTCAAAAGAACAGTTTAAATAAAACAAGAAATTAAATTGTTTATATCTTTTATTTTAATAATGAGAAACCTTTAAATATTGCTTACATCAATGTGTAAAGGCGGCGGCTAGTGGCATTCTGCAAGGGCTGACGAATATCAAAATTTGACTTATGGTGCGTTTTTGGTTTTAGAAAAAAAAAAACCGTCGTTGTTTTGAGCAAGGTTTGTTAGCGTTAGCTTCGGAACTAGTCGAATCACTTATATTTTCGTAGTCGGGATCCTTGACACTATCGTCTGACCAAAAATTTTGTTCTTCTATAGGGAATTCGTTAAATAACTTACTGTTTTCAGTACCAATGCATTACTTTCTTGGTATTTTTCAGGATCATCAGCTACCGAAATCTGCAATAAGCCTTCTGAATCGCTGTTTTTTGTAGTTTTCTCCATGTTCATGTTTTTGAACATCTGAAGAGTACGTCGATTATTAACTGAAAGAATAAAAATAAATGGATTAGAATCTTAATTAAAAATATTATTTTCAATATTAAATTTCGTACTTTTACACATAATGTCACATTAAAATATTTTTTATTGCCGTATTCTTGAATAATGGAACATATTTATAATTCAACAATAGCACAAAAAAGCGACATATTTTGCAAAGAATAATCGTAAAAAACATGACTTTAAAAACGAAATAGAAATATTTTGTATTAGATCTATTAGGTACTTATCAACAACAAAAAATTGAATACGAACTCATTTTGATGCTATTTATTTTATCTACTTACTTGTTTTGATACTGCCGCAACACCAAATACCACGTTCTTTAAATATAAAAATTAAAAAAAAAATCAAAATAATTATTTTAAAAATAAAAGTCTTCTAAAAGAGTTTAAAAACAATCACGTTTTAAAATTTTTTTGACAAAGGAATTCTTAAACTATCTAAATCAAACTTTAATTTTCCTCGACGACCAACTTGTGGATTTGGCAACGTTTCTTCAACATCTAGTAAATTTATTTCTGAGATATCATCTACAGCTGGCCAGTAAAACGTACCTTTTGAATTTTTTCTTAAGTATTTTACAGTATATACGCGCTCCAAATCATTGTACTTGGTTACTAAACCAATATAATATTTAACGAACTTTGATGTAGCAAATTTAACAAGAACGTATCTATCAACACCAATGTCACAATTATTATTCTCTTTTTCATCATCTTGTTCCATTTCTTCATTATCTTGTTCCATTTCTTCATTGTCTTGTTCCATTTCTTCAATGTAAGTTTCTGTGTCACTATTGGATGGAAGAAAAGGTCCATCACAAGACGAATCATGAACAGTATACATCGCTGAGCTTTCTGAACTCGACCATCTATTGTTCCTTTTTTTTGGAAAAACATTTTCTTGCTTAACAAGGCTTTGTGAAGAGCTATCGTCAAATGTTATTACATCTGGAGATTTGATACGAATATTGGAGAGAATCAGGTTTTTCATCAACATACCTTCAGTTGGTGTAGTTGTGTTAGAGTTGGAAACATCTTTGAATAAACTCTTGTTTTTTGATAGTCGTAAATTTTTATCGACGTTTACAACAACGTTTGATGGAATCTTCGAAATATTACTCAACTCAAACTCAAACTCAAATCATTTATTTCAATTAGACCATTACAGGCACTTTTGAATGTCATAAAAACAAGAACAAAAAAAATGATGCTGCTACAGTCCCAGTCACAAGACATAATAACTTGTGAAAGTACTGTAGTTGCCCATTCCAAAGCGTAGATCTCTATGGAGAAGAATGGGCAAGAAACTCCATGGACACTCTTTTAAATCATAATGTTTTATAAAATCATGGATACATCATTCATGTTGAGATTATTCATAATGTGAGAACGATGTAGAAAAACGAGCACATTTAGAGCGTCCAGAGTAAAAGCAATAATTATCACGAGTTTAAAAGAAGAATTAAAACAAACCGTGGTAGCTAAGAGATGACCAGTCCCAACCGACAGCGCCCGTTCACGAACATGACGTATGGATCAGCCCCATTCAGCTCGACCATTTTGAAGGGAGCTAAATGACCCGACACACCCGCCACCATCAGCGAGACATTTAAGTAAGCATGACAATCTCTCAACCACCAGGGCAACCGTCGAGTCAATAAAATTACATAGAACTCACACATGGGCATTACAATTATACAATATTAGGAAATTGAGTCTATACAATGCAATGATAGTATTACAATCTTCTTTAGCTGCCACAATAACTTCAGATGCTGATTAATGATAGTTAGTTTGCCCCTATGGTTGTGGAGCAGGACCGGCATTGAGCCAAGCATTTATATCATTAATGTAATCCCCCAACTTATAGTATGCTTGCCTACATAGTGTGCGTTTAATACAAGATTTAAACTTCGATTCATTCAGTTGTAGGATGTGTGGAGGTATTTTATTGTAACATTTTAAACAGTACCCCATAAAAGTGGAGTCTACCTTAGCTAGCCTGAAACCTGGCTGAACCAGTTGGTCCCTATTTCTAGTATTATAGTGATGTCTGTCACCTCTTTTACTAAATAGATGCAGATTTTTCCTAACGTACATGATGTTTTCATAGATGTATTGACAAGGTACTGTCATGATGTTAATTTTTTTAAACAGTTCTCTTAGAGAATCGCGCCTACGCAGATTGTACATGGCTCTGATGGCTCTTTTCTGCAGAATAAATATAGACTCAATGTCTGCAGCCCGCCCCCAAAGTAAAATACCGTATGACATTATACTATGAAAATAACTAAAATAGACTAGTCGCGCGGTATCTACATCAGTAAATTGACGGATTTTTCTTACGGCATATGCAGCTGAACTCAACCGTCCTGCAAGAGATGTTAAATGAGGACCCCATTGTAGCCTTGAGTCGAGTGTGATTCCCAAGAAAACAGTTTTATTGACGAATTCTAGTTTCTCTTGATTTAATACTATGTCACAATCACTACTTTTGACGTTTGGTAGAGCGAATCTTATGCATTTCGTTTTTTTCCCATTCAATACTAAGTTATTAGCAGTAAACCAATTATGGACCTGCAATAGGGCGTTATTTAGGTCGTCAAGATTCGTGGCACGTCTATTTACCTTAAATATTAAAGAAGTGTCGTCAGCAAACAACACCATTTGTGGTTGATTTTCAAATAAATGGGGTAGATCATTAATATATACTAAAAAGAGGAAAGGACCCAATATAGAACCTTGTGGTACACCCATTTTATATTTTAAACCCATTGAATTAACGCCATTAATTTGAACTTGTTGCTGTCTATCATTTAAATACGATTTTACTAAACTGAGCGCAAGTTTATCTAAACCGTAATGCTCAAGTTTTAAAAGCAGGGTTTCATGATTAACGCAATCTAATGCCTTCGTAAGGTCACAGAAGATTCCTATTGCATCTTGTGCTTCTTCCCACGCAGTAAATATATGTTTCATTAAGGTGACACCGGCGTCAGTCGTACAACGTCCTTTGGTGAAACCATACTGCTTTTCATGTAAGATTTTATTGGTGTTAAAATGGTTGAGCAATTGATTAAGCATTATCTTTTCAAACACCTTGCTGAGAACTGGCAAAACGGATACGGGCCTATAGTTGTTAGTGTCTTTACTGTCCCCGGATTTAAAAAGCGGTATTACCTTGCTGTATTTCATTAGATCCGGGAAAACCCCTTGATCCACGCACAAATTAAATATTAAGGCTAAATATGGTGCTATAGTCTCAATAATGGCGAGACAAGCTTTGATGGACATACCCCAAAGATCTTCGGTTAATTTGACCTTGATTTGCTTAAAAGCTTTAATAACTGATAAGGGGTTTATATGCTTAAATTCAAATTGAATCGGGCAGGCTGGAACGTTAGCCTTTAATAAATCCTTAGATAGCAAGGGCGAGGAATGTAAGGTCTCTGTAGTCTTATGTGGGATATTGGTAAAGAAATTCACAAATTCCTGAGCAATGTCATTATTATTGCTCACGAGGCCACGTGAGGTTTCTAACGTAAAATCATTTCTTGGTTTTTTATTTCTATTTGTTTCATTGTTGATTATTTTCCAAACCGTTTTTATTTTATCATCGGCTGATTTAATTTTGTTGCTAATGAATAAAGATTTGGCAACTTTACAAGTGTTTTTAAAAATTTTGGAATAAGTGGCAACATATTCATTAAAAGTTTTTGTGTTGATGTAAGGCTTAAGGCCATACAGCTCAAACAATCGTTCCCTACTTTTCCTAATACCTTGTGTAGCCCAATCACTGAAAATAAACTTTTGGCAAATAGTTTTTGTTTTTATTTTTAAAGTATTATTAAACTCGGTGTGCACTACTGAAAAGAATTCATCATACCATTTATTTACATCGTTTATATGGCCCGGAAAACTTAACTTGCTAATTAAATTATTATTAAATCTATCTAAATTACTGGCTGCCATTTGTCTAGTCTGTATTTGAATTTTTTGAATTTTTATGTTGGACGCGAAAGTAACGTACTGGCCGCTATGATCTGAAGGAAGGTAATTAACAATGAATTTATCTAAATAGTCGCAGCAACAAAATACATTATCAATACACGTAGCGGTGTTTGTGGTAATTCGGGTTGGTTCTGAAAACACATTTGACAAATTAAACGATTTAAAGAGACTTAAAAATCTACTGCTATTTGCGTTTTCCTCTAAGATATTGACATTAAAGTCACCACAGATAATTATTGGTTTATTACCAGTTACAAGTTTTGCTAAAGCATCTTCCAGTACTGCTTCAAAAATAGTGTAATTTAGATAATTTGGAGGTCTATAAACGCACACTATTACATGCTCATCCAGCTCAACACAAGACAATTCAATGCTATTTTCAACCGAAAGATCAACTATATCATTACGAGACTTATATTTAATACAATTTTTAACTAAGATTAGTGAACCCCCACGCAACTTAGATTTCCGGTTAAAGCAACTACCTACTCTATAATTTTCATAATTAATTAGCATTTCATAGTCTTTTAACCAATGTTCGGTGAAACAAACAATTTCAAACATTGTTTGTTCTAAAAACAACTCAATTTCCAGTAACTTTGAAGAAAAACCTTGAATGTTTTGATGGAATAAGTTCAAGGAATTCTGCTTAGCCCCTTTTACACAGTTAACTATTTGGGAGCAAGAAGATACCTTGTTGTTGTCTGGTATAACATTGAAATTAATAGTATCTTCTGTTGTCTTACTAACTAGTTTAAATGAGCCGGAGTGAGCCCCAAGACTCCCCCGCCTTCCTTGTAAAAAGGTATATTTGTAGTATTACTAAAAGTAGCAGTGTTAATAATAAAACTAAACTTAGACATACCAACTATGTCTGAGTTAATACTAAAAGCTAATAGCCTAGCTATTTTGTGTCTACATCTAATAGGTAGATACACCATACCCCGAGTCGACTTAATTTTATCTACAAAACTGTTGACATCAAAGTATACAAGTTTGTCACAATAGTGACTTACTAAAAAGTGAACATGTTTATTAAGCATATGTATATAATTGTTTTTTCCATAACCTACATTTTTACAATATGGAAATGCACACAATATGATTTTACTGCATTCTAACTTTAACAATTCTGTCACACAGTCAGTGATGTCTTCCTTTTTAAGCTTTGAGCTATTACCAACACAAATAGTTATTGTAGTATTAGGACAATAAACATTCTTTGTTACCGATGCCATTACCTGTTTGTAGGTTGACCCTGGCACACAATAATTTTGGGTACAATAATCCAGGTTATTACTGATTAATTTACCTAACCCTCTACCCATACTATCAGAGAACATTACTGAATTATAACAATCATGATTATTATTGGTTGATACTAAACTACTTATAGGCTGTACTATTTGAAAATCATTAAGGGTAATGTTAGATTTAGTGTCTTGGATCAAGATACAGTCTTGAGCAGTCACAGCTTGGGACGGGTCCTCCGTTGCCTCAGGCTGGAGAGCATCTAGGCTGGGTTCACTCTGACAAGTACACTGACTGTTGCTGAGAGTCAGCAAGTCAACTTTGTCTACCAGTTCGTTAGTAGCAAGTATATGCTCCTTAATTTGGTTTTTCGAGCTTTCATATTTACTATATAGGGACTTAAGTGTGTTATTCAGACCCTCTATTTCAGATTGTAGTCGAAGAGTATCTAATAATCATACTGTCGGTATGTGTCTGGTTAGGAAAATCCGTGTCCTCATTTGTTTGATGTACTTCAGCACTAACTGTGACATTAGTCACATGTTCCATATCGTCTACATCGCTAGATGAATATCGTCTAATATTTGATAGAACATTGTTAAAAGCACAATATCCAATAGATGTAGAAGTGTCTTCTACGTCTTGACATAATTGGATCTCTTCGCGGATAGTACGTTCCTTTTGGAGATTAGGTTTTTTTACCCTACTAACCATAGTATCTGGAGCTTTTCGTGTTTTTGCTTTTTTATAAAACAAAATATCATCAGGTTCACAGTCCAAGCCAAATCATAAGATATGACCCCCAAGTCCAAGTAGGTTTTTGCGATATTTGTGTTGGTTTAGGTCTCAGGGGATATTTGTTGTATAAATAAAAATACCAACCTTTTTTTTTATTACTGCCTATGATCCGGACTTTGTGCCAAATTCGCCGGAATCTGATGTAAGTTACAATGGCATTACTAGACCAGTGATTAGGTGCAGTCCAAGTATTGGCACTTCTGTGACTCGTCGAAATATTTTCTCCCAACCATCATCGTCACCAACCGCCCGACGCAGTCGCAGTCCAGTTAACCCCAGTAGCCCCGTCGATGGATCTTCGTCAGAAACTGATGATGCAGCTGATAGAAGTGGAATTGGTAGGCCACATCAAGAACGAGTCCTACAAAGTCAAGACGAAAAAGAAGTTTGGGTATACAGAGTCCAGGCATTATCTCGGGAACCATTACTTTCTCAAGATTATATTCAAACTGAAAATATACCTGATGATGCGAATTTGTACAGTCTATTCCGCAAAATAGTCGATGACGAAGTGCTGAACTTGATGACGGAACAAACCAACATTTATGCCGAACAAACTATGGCTTCTAATCCTAGTGGTCGAATGTCTCGCTGGAAACCTGTTGACAACGCGGAAATGAAAAAAATTCTTGGCATTTACATATTAACTGGAATTATCAAGTTTCCAACGCTGGAATCGTACTGGAAGACTAATCCTTTCTTTTATTATCCTTTGATGCACAAAATAAACATGTCATATAACCGTTTTGTGGCAATCTTACGTTGTTGGCATTTTGTTGACAATTTGGCTGAAAGGGACCGAAATGATCGGTTGTATAGAGTACAGCCATTGATAGACATTGTTATGGATAATTGCATAAAACTCGTTACTCCTAAAGAGTGCGTTGTCGTTGACGAATCAATGGTGCCATTTCAAGGTCGATTACTTATGCGACAATATAACCCGAGCAAAAGTCATAAATACGGCATGAAAATTTACAAGGCTACGACCGATGACGGTTATGTCTGGCAGTATAAGGTTTATACTGGACAGGATCCCCAGTATCCTGGTTTAGACAAGCCAGGAAGCGTAGTAGTTCAGCTTTGTGAGAAATTACTTGGCGAAGGAAGAATTATAATAGCTGATAACTTTTACACAAGTGTCCCATTGGCGGAATATTTGCTTCGTCATAAAACTGATCTTTGTGGCACTTTGCGCAAGAACCGTAAATATCTGCCTCAGTTGGTCAAAAGTAAAAAAGTCAAGAAGGGTGAGCTAATTTCTGCTCAACGCAATAACATAACTGTACTCAAGTGGAAAGACAAACGAGACGTACTGATGATATCTACGTTTCATGGCGATGAACAGGCAATGTCTCCTGGTAAAAACCCACGTATGAAACCAAAAATGATACTGGAGTATAACCAAAGAAAAAAAGGCATCGATCTCGCCGACGAACTCGCCAGTTTTTATTCTCCAATTAGAAAGACCCTTACGTGGTACAAAAAGATCGCAGTTGACGTACTTTTTGGCGTGGCCATGATAAATTCTATTTATTTATATAACAAATTGAACCCTTCACAGAAGTGCTCAATTTTACATGCCCAAACAGACATAGCAAAAAATCTAATTGACCTAAATGAAACACACGTGTCAACAAATCTCCTGCGATCACAGCAATCTTCAAGCAGTGTGTCAAGCTCATCACGAGAAACAACAGCAGCTCAACATTTCCTTCAAGAACTGGAAAACAAGAGACGTAGATGTGCTGGATGTTACAATATACATCGTCAGAATGGTGAAACACCAAAGGCTGCCACTAATAAGGCAAAGAAAGTTTCGACGATTTGTAATACGTGTTTGAAGCCTTATTGCCTGGCGCATACTTAGTGTTTTTTTTTTTTTAATCTTATTTTCATCCGTATTCTATTGTTTTTGTCACATTTTTATTGAATAAACCATTAAAAAATATACCTTTCTTTTGGTTTTATTTTTATTTTCTGCAGTTTTACAAAAAAAGGCTGATGTTCATGTCCCAGCACTTTTTCGATAGCTTATAGTGTGTTCTATCAAGTCCACCTTTGTAAGCTTCAAACTTAATGAGTCCCATCTCACAAAACAGTATAGACAGTGTACGGGTAAACAGCCCACATATGGGCTGCGGACTGGTTGCTGTGGATAGTCAACAGCCCACATGTGGGCTGTGGACTGTGAACCTGTTAAGTTTGATATTCGGGAATATAATTACCTAAGTGAACCTGTGATTTATTGTTAAGTTAAATAATTATGTGCAATAAACAATAATCATTCATTAGTTGCTGCACGATAGGATTTTTACTATGGTCAGAGCTTTCTCTCAAAGATAATAGGTAAGGTCGACCAAAATGGAAAACTTTAGTGGCAGCCCAATTTATACAATGGTATAGCACGGCCAACGAGAAGCGACACCAAATGTAAACAAAACCCATGCTAAAACCCCATCTAAAATGGCCGCCCGAATGTTGGCGAACCCGGCTTAACGTTGTCATGTTTTTGCCGGGAGAACGAGACATTACGACAAAGGCACAAGATGGAAAGAGCTAAATATTAGATTGTCAACGCCACAGTTGTTCTTTAGGTTAATGACCTTTCGTATCGCTTCTCGTTGGCCGTACTATAGGTGTTCATAGAATACTAACCTTATTCTCTTAGCCACATTTCTTTTCGATTTAGAAGAATCTCTCTGGCGTTTTCGGCTATAACGATTATTTGCGGGGAACAGATCACTATTCATAATTAAAATCTCACAGAATCCAATGAACTTGAGCAACAAAATCTTTAATAAAACGATGAAAACACGTGGATAGAATATCGTCAATCACTACAAAAACGTATGACAACTTGTCATACGTTGTTGTGGTGATTGACGATATTCTCCATCTGGCGTCCATCTTGTCATTGACAAGATGGACGCCATTGCAAGCGTGTGATTGGCCGAGACAGCAGATTGCCATATTTGAATTTGATCTTTTACAAATTGCCGGATTTGATACTAACCTGCAACTTTGGTTTGGATTTTCTATCGAAGATAGCCACTTTTGATACAGACAGATAAAAACGTTATGAAGTATTCAAAATTCTGAATGTAGCCATATTCACAACTATTTTTTACCAAAAACGTCAGATTGCCGCTTTTGATTCTATAGGACTCATTTTTTCCCCGTAATAACTTGTTTTTGTTTATATAGGCTCCTAAGGTTCTACAAGGGCATAACTCGGGTTTCGCATCAAAAAATGGTAGGCTCAGGGTTAATTGGGTTGAGCCCGGCCTGGAAGTTTTGATGTGGTCAGGTATCTTTATAATAATTTTAGTAGGGACGGTTTCTTTATTGTTAATATTGATTTTAGCTAACGTTTGCATGCGTTGTGCCGACGTGAGAGCAAGTAGTATTTTCTATGTAACTAACCTACATAATACACCCACTTTTTCCTGATAAAGTATCGAATCAAGATATGGTAATTTATATTATAATTCTCTTTCTCTTCTATATTATGCTTCATATTACATATTTTGTCATTACCTTTTTCTGAAATTGGTTTATTGTTCCTTTGCCGCCTGATATCTCTCAACCGAACAAACGTTTTCCACCACATTGTTTCTCTCATCCGATGTTCCAGTGACTTTATATATCACATTGTTTCCCTCAGTGACTACTTGGTCATTTAAAAAAAAAATACCATCTCCTCCATCCAACCTTTTTCTGTCGCAGCATAAACAGTTCCAGGAAACCCATCTTTAGAAACCCATTCGTTCCAGATATCGCTGGTTATATATGGTATAAGCTGGTTTCGTCGAGATTGCAAATATGTGACGGTTTATCACGTAAGCCTAGTTCATTAATAGTTTTCTCTAATAAATCGAAGTAACTGTAGCTCACGAAAGGTCTGCGTGCAGTTTTACGCGCATGTCCAACGGCCTGAGGTTTTTTAAAGGAAAGGCCATGTCTATTCTTAAAAGCAATCAACCAGTCCGCTCTAGGGATCTCATCTTTAAACGGAGTTTTAATATCATTCTCAACCACGTATTGGTCAACCAATTCAATCATTTCCTCGGGGTTAACCCAAATCCTGATTATTCCATTAGGTACGTGAAGATTTTCCGCAAGCGTTTCTTCTACATACGTCGGCAATGCAGTACACCTGCCTAAAGTTTTAGATTTCAAACCTTTGCGGTCGTATGCACGTTTAACAATTGTTGTTCTTGGTATATTATAAAGTTTTGCGTTCTTTATTTTTGTTCTTGTCCTGAATATACTCTGTGACCACTCTTGCTAACTCAGAAATCCCTGTAGCCAGCTGGCTTTGGCGTCCTTCAATGCCCTTATCTCGCTTCAGTACAGTCTCTGTTACTGCTGTTTTTATGTCAGCATTCAGTAGGGGTGCTCCAATTAAGACACTGTTAGCGGGGGTGAAGTATCGTTCGGCATGTTCCTAACGAATTTCTTTGCCAAGTCCTTGTGTTGCTATGTGTTGCAGCCTTGAGGCCAAGTCTTTATTTATGTCTGCACCATAGTTGACAACAGCAGAAGAGTCAGATCCCAGAATATCCAGCACCTCAGGGTCTACCTGCTCAGCAGATTCTGTTGGATCTGTCTGCCCAGTCGAAGGGTCTATCAGGTCCACCTGCTCAGCCGAAGGGTCTATCGGGTCCAACTGCACAGTAAGGGGTTCCATTGGGTCAACCCTAACCAGCATAGCAGACTGCGGTAAGTCCTCTGAGGAAGGTTAGCCATTGAAACAGTCCCAAAAACTGATCTGGTTGGCAAATGTTATATATCAGTCTCCCAACTGTATAGCAGCTAACCCCGAGACAACCTGGCGATACAGCCCCAGAAGCCGCACTGATAGGTATTAACTTTACTCAAGAGTAATTCTGGTCTCCTTATGTATCGGCAATGTTTCATGTAACATTGTTTATTGGCATTCTTAGGGCCTCTTTCACCACCCTCAAGTAAAGTGACGAGTAGGCTAATCGTCAGTTAAAGTCACCCGTAACTACATGTGCGAGTTTCACGACGTTCGAATAGCACTAATCATAAGATTAACTGACTAGTAACTTACTTGCCACGTAGTCTGCCAATTAGGGTGTTTACTTGACAGTTAACTGTAGCGTCTGTTGTCATTAGTGCATATCACCAACGATAGTTTTCAAAATATTTTAATAGAAATGGATTTTACTGATATAATTGACCATCAGTTAGATTAGAATATTTGAATATTAATGAATATTAATTAGAATATTCCACGGCGGCGCGGCGAATACCGAGGATTCGTGTCTTTAAATTCCGTATTGATTATTTTACGGACCTAGATGAAACTGATTTTTTTGCTAGATTTCGTTTATCGAAGTCTGCAGTGAACCAAGTGCATAACTATATAAAACAATGCCTAAATCACAATGGTGAGTCGTGTTTTTTTTCAAGTGATTCTATTAATACAACCTGTCAAATCATAACGTAGGTAAGTACGTTACCTAGGTCTAGGTAGGTAGGTACGTAATTTATGAGAATTCTTTATTTAAGAAATCAAGCAGTTTCATCAAAAACAAGTCTACTGTTAACATTAAGGTATCTCGCTACTGGATCTTGTTTAACAAGTGCAGCTGATTTCTGGGGTGCCAGTCCACCAACAGGAAGCCGCATTGTTAAGAAAGTTACTGAGGCTATTGCTCAGCTACAAACTCTGCCTCCTTCTTGCGTTCATTTTCATTAAACTCCCACTCTTTTTCTTTTAACTCCCATTCCTTTTTTTTAAACACCCGCTCCCTTTCTTTAAACACCCGCTCCTTTTTATCAAACTCCCACAGTTTCTCTTTTTCTGCGATTTCTGCTTCCAAAAATCTTTTTTGAAGTTGAACTAATTCCAACTTTGCTTGAGTGAGTTCATCAAGAGAAGATTTTTTTTGGTACATTAGCTAAAAAAAACACTTAAAAATAAAATTCAAACAGAACTTTAACATTTATATTTAGCTACTGCGATTTTAATGTGTTACATACCAATCAGTGCAGGATGTTTTCTTGATTTTAAATTTCTTCTACTAGTGACATCCCACTTTTTATTTACTGAAGTAGTTGGAGTTATTGCATACTTATTACTTGGAGTATCCAGGATAGGGTCTGTAAAAAAAATAGTAATACTTAATTATAAACTGTTCACATAAATACACAACAACTTAAGTTTACATGACTGGTAGCTCTTAATTTATCATTAAGTACTTCCAAGAATATCAGACTTTACAAAATAAGAGTAGATATAATAATAATAAAAATTCATACCATTCTCATTATTTATAACTTCAAAATTTTCTCCTGGGACTGTTTCTGCACTAGTAGTTGGCGGCAATGGTTCACTGTCATTTGTCACTAGCAGTAGAACTTCTATAAATAAAAAGGTATAACAAGTTAAGAAGGAATAAACACTTGACTGTGTAACACAATAGGTACATTTTAATTCTTTAGATAGGTATATGACAGAAAAGACTATAGATACTTACGGTTTTCAGTAGCCTCATTTTCTTCATCTGTGTTCATATGCAACAGTGGAATTTCTATGAGCTCTTCCGTTTTAGAAACATCAATGCCATCTGTAACAAAGTATAATTATGTTTTAATTTAAGTAAGTAGGTCCAATTATTAGAAATACATTAATTCATTAAACCCCGTTCGCTCGCTCATTCTTTCAATTGTGTCTCTAATTACGGTACTCAAAAGGTTAACGCATATTTCTGCATTAAATCTAAAAAGTGAAATGAAAAAATCACACGAGGGAAGAAGCTACTTACCATGTGTGATTACTTTTTTAAATTAAAAACAATAAACTTACCTTGACTTTCATGATTTTGTGGTAGGGTATCGGAGTCGTATATACTCTCTAAGCCATCTGTGCTTAATGCAATCATGGTTTTTATTTTTTCCTCCACATTATCTAGCGGAGGTGCCGTGTTTTTACCACCTCCTGTACGGTAAAGTTCCGAGCGTATTGTAGCAGACTTTTTCCTGACCGCCCGTTTTAAACCCTCGTACTTGACCTTCAGTGTTTTAGTCGATCTAAATATACTTCCAGATCGAGCATTAAATTCATTCTGGATGGTTTCCTTCATTTTCCATGTCGAAGCATCGCTTTGTTTGTTTTCGAGCACAGTTTGGTATTTTTGAACAAGAGATACTAAAATATCCCTCTCATGTATGGAAAAGTTTGCACTCCTGTCTCTTTTAACTTTATCCATGTTAATAGTTAAGTTTAAATAAATTAAATTCACACGCAATAATCTACAACACAACTTTCAAGACGCAACAGACTATAAAAGGCGAATGGCAGGGTTGTATGGGAGTTTAGTGAAGTATTTATTGGTCTCAATTTAGTCGTGGGAATAAAAAAGAGTTCAATTAAAATGACAATATGAACTTTGTTGATAAGTTTGACGAACTGAAGGGGAGTTACGCAATTGATAGAAAATCTAAAAATGGTGGCACCGCATATTCTTTCATTTCTTAGACTGTTCAGTAGTCAATGCATTTATTTTGTACAAGGACCTTCAAGAAGATCCTAACACATGTCTCGACAAACTCTGTCTAAAAGATTTTAGACGCAGCGTGTTTTGTTGGCGCCTGCTTATGTAAGAAATAAAACGCTTATGAAAAACAGATCTGGAAGCAATCCAGCCTCACCAAGATTGGTCTTCATAAAAAAAAACAAACCTGAAGTTCCTAAATCTGTTCGCCTAGCTGTCGCAAATCATCAGCCAGTTAGAGCAACTTCTAGGCGTTGCAGTAGATGCAGCACGAAAAAAGAGCCCGTGCGAACAATTTTGGGCTGCAAAATATGCAAATCTTGTTTTGAGGACCACCACAAACAATAATTTGTGTTTATAATACTTTGCAATACTCACGTTCTATAGATAGATTTTATTTTATAATAATAAAAAAAATGTTATTATATTTAGCTGTTTTCTTCACAGTGGTCTGACCCCCCCATCAAGCCACATACGTAAAACCGCAAAATCTACTTAAAAGTAAGCCTAAGTTATTACTTAAAAAAAAACTAAACATACAGAATACACAAAAATATTAGTTTCACTCTTAACCTAAAAATCGGTGCTGCAAAGAGTTAAAATGACACAACTCCTCATTGACTCTAAGACCTACAAAACCAGGACTAGCAATGCAAGATTGTAATGATTTTTTGTAACGAATGCCTTTCCAAGAAGGTGTATCAAATTTTTGGAGGTTATTCAATTCCTGTAAACTTTGTTTGTCAGCGTGTGGGATAATTGTCTTTTCGTCAAACTCTGTACCAAGTTCACCTAACGAGAGCTTACACATTGAAGTTGTCGGATTTCTCAAAAAATTGGATGTGGATGGAGTAGGATTGATTTCTTGTTGCTCAGACAAATGACCATTTGTCTGAGCAAAAATATCTGAAAAAAAATCTGAGCATAAATGACTACTATTAGTTTGTAAAAGAGGCAAGTTAGTTAAATAAGATGATATGAATCCCACTTGTTGAATAAGTGTCTTAACACGCGGGTCTGAACATGTCTGAACCTGTTTGTACTTACGTGAAACTTTTCGTCTCTTGTTAGGTGGAGGTGAAGCTATGCCTTCTTCTTCCTCCGAGGATGAGGAACAGGAAGACGATGATGACGAGACATCAGGTCTTACTCTGTTCGAATGTTGATCTACCTCCGTAGCATCAACATTTGAACTTTGTTCACCTCCGACACTCACCTGTACGATTTCGTCTGGATTCATTTTGAAAACGCGAATCACTTTTTATAAACACACTAACACCTAAATAAAAACACTGTGTGATCTTATAATACAATAAAATAGTGTATAACACTCTTGAAAATTTTGCGGTCTTTTCGCGGCAAAATTTACAAACGCTATGACTTTGACAGCTCCGTGTCAAGCATCCTTGTCTATAAGAAAAGGACGCACGCTGGTGAAAGAGAGAGACGGGTATAAAACCATGGACAATCTGGTAAGTTTTTAACCATAGATAAACAAATTAAGGCGAATTTACATCAGCTTTCTTCATCACAACGCTGTGTGTCTTAGAAAAGCACATAATAAAATGTATTTTAGGTTATGTATGATGGTAAAATAAACGATGCACTTAATCACTGTTAAATTATGTTATGATATATGTACCTTGATCTAGATCGTCCTCTTCCGAATTAGTCCCTGTAGAAGTGGCGGGTGACGGTGTGACCGCTTTTTAAGTTTCTTCTTCAGTTTTCGGATTTTCCAATTAATATAATATGTTTCTATTTTCCTCTTTGGCATTTTTGTATTAGTTTCACTGTAAAATTCGTGTAATAACAATTTTTTTGCCGAAATTAACGTTTGATTGGTGGCGCACTGTGACGTGAATGAATGACCGAGAAGATGGGGTGGCAAGTAAAAAGAAAAAAAAGAGCACAGGACTCGTAAACATTCAGTGTAGGTAAGTGTGGTGTCACTAGCGTGTTACTACATATATTTCAACGTTTAAGGTTACTAAAATCGCGGACGATGCACGAGTATAAGTAGTCAAAATGAATCATTTATCGCGCCCGGCGCCCGGCGCCATGGGCGTCTCCCGCGGCGGCTGGGTTGGGCAGATGTTCTCTCCCTCAAACGCCCGGCCACCTCCTTTGCTAGCATTACCGCTTCGCAGAAGGTGGTGACCGCTTCCCATTCCCTCTCGCTCCGGACCATGGCCTGAACCAGGGCCGGACGCGAGAGATCGCCGCCGCCGATCGCCTCTACGAGGGCACGGCGGTGCTCCGCCGTGCTGCTGCAGAAGCTGGGCAGATCGCCACTGTGTGCTCCACCGTGTCCTCCGGGCGATCGTCACAATGGTGACACCCGGGCGCTTCCTCCCGCCCGATGATGTGCAGGAACTTCCCGAAACTTCCGGGGACCAGAGGGGACTTACCGCCACTATTTTGGCGTGCCCTGCACGGGATTGTGACAGTCGCTCTCTCCATGCCACCATGATATCGCACCGGAGGTCTGCCCGCCGAGCGGCAACTTGCCGCGGCAGCGGGTTTTCCCCCCGCCGTAGTGCCTCCGCGCGCCACTCAAACAGGCGCGCGAGGACTATCGCCTCCAGATCCCACGGTGGCAGTCCGGCAAGGAGGCTTGCTGCCTCGCCGGAGATCGTGCGGTAGCCCCGGATGAGCCGTATGGCCACCACCTTTTGGGGCGCGTTCAGGTAGTGGGCGCCGCGCCGCCCTAATTTTTCTTCTTTAACGCCGTCTCTATTGGAAAAATAGTGATTGCAACATTTCTTCAATGAAAGATGAGCGAGGACATCATGCAAATAGATTTAAAGTGGATGAAAACATAAAGAACGGCGTAAAAAGTTTTATAGAAGCTATACCAAAAATCGAATCACATTACATAAGAGCCAACTCTAGAAGACATTACATTGATGGCAGCAAAGCCATCACCGATCTTCATAGAATTCGCATTTTCGTTATTCTGATTATAAATTGAATTCGGAATTCGGAATTCAGAATTCAGAATTCGAATTTCATCCGAATTCATTCATTCGGATGAAAATGCGATAATTATATATGTGATGGGACTAATATTTACATAAACCAAAGTTCCAATAATATGTTTCAAAAGGACACAAATATTCCTTGCGTAAATACAGGAACTTATTAAAACGATTTTTATTTGTGGCACCTGATGGCTATATACTGCTTTGGCCCATACAAAGCAACCACATCTGATGCAGATATTATGATGTCTCTTTTCAGAAATGAGAACTACTACTTATATACAATACTTTCCAAATAAAAATAAATAATTTAAAAAATTAAAAAACACGACTGCCGTGTCTCAAAAATGAACTATGTACCACTATGGGATACATACGACATTTTTTTTATCGAAAGTTTTGATTTAATTTTTTTTTTTTGGTAATTCAATCGAAATTACGTACTGGCAGTGGTAAACTAAATACAAGGGTCAGATAGAAAAATAAGAACAACTGAGAAATTAAAAAAAAAAAACGAGAAGAGCCCAAAAAGTGTATTGAAGAATTGGAATCAACACTGTATCAGTATCTTATACATTGTGGAAATATAGTTGCTCAACAAAAGGCTTTCAAACATTTAAAAAAACATCTTCAAGAGGGTGAGTATGTTATCCATATTGATTACAGTGAGAATTATGCAGTCAAATGTAATAACGAAATTCAGGCATACCATTTTGGTGGTAGTTGTAAACAGTTAACTTTACACACTTCTGTTATATAGGCTGTGGCGTAAATCGTGGTCCACCGTTAAGGATTCGATTTACCAGATAATTTGGGTTCCGGAGATATTTTTTGTCCTTTTTTTATTTTATTGTATTAAAAAAAAAACATCTTTTTTCTGAATTCTGTTTATAAAGGCAGAATACTAGAGCTATCGTGAATAAAAATGTTTTTTTAAGTACATTTCGAGAATATAGAGAAAAAGCAGGCAACATTATCTGCAAATTCAAAAGCGATTTCGTAAAAAATGTACTATACTCTTAATGCCCATGAGTTCTAAAATATGCCAACTAAATACCGATTTCAAAAAGGTATCATAATTGTAGATCCTGTTTAACATAAAGATATTCAATTTTAATCTAAGAAATGATGATTGTCAATAAAATACATTTTAAACTTTAATTCCGTTAATAAAGCGTTTTAAATTAAATAACAAAATTAGAGTATGTGGTTTCATTCATACAAAAGCTGGTAGCAAGTAGGTACAAACATAACTGAGGCGAACAAAAACCCGACCTTTTTTACCTGAGACATGTCTGTTAACAAAAAAATCATGGAAGCTCTTAAGAGTAACGAACAATACGAATGATAAGGAGAGAACATGGTTAACGATTGCTATTCTTTTCATTCGTAACGTTGAAATCTTCAGAAATATCCTTTAATGATTTAGTACTATCTTGTCACTCGTGCGTCGTATGCGTTTCGTTTTATTCCTGTGTTTTTCTTTGCTGTTTGTTTACCCCTGCCTGACCGTGGACTCTGTTTTTGTCTACTGATTGGATTTGTTGTTTTGGTGATCCCTACGATTTTGAATACTTGTACTGGTGATTTGGCTTGATCAACGATTTGGCTAAACGTGCAGTGCAGTGACAAATTAAAATGTCTCGATACGCACCACGCAAATATGCTGACATGCATTTTGTTAATGGTAAATGCAGAGGAGTTGGCAGAGAAGCAGCTCGACTCTATCGGGAGATATCCCGATCGAAGACATCCGGACCATAGAGTTTTTGGGAGAGTGTATAACGCATACACCGAAGGGAGGATACCTGGCACAGGTGTAGGAGGTGCAAGTGAAGGACGACCGCAAGTGCACAACGATGAAGAAATATTGAATTTGGTTAATAAAGATCCTCTGATAGGATTTTTTTTAATTATTTAAAATCGACAAGCAAAAACTTTTCCGTTGCGTGCCGGCTTTTTATTAAGTTTTTTATATGATATGTTATATATTGTAGTAAAATACTACTTCTAATTGGAAACATAGGTAATTATTAATATCTGTCTTAAACGAAAGAAATATGATAAAAAGAAATAGGATAGGAGTAAACATTTTTTAAATTTGTTACAATCTCGCCCTAAGTGGCAAGACAATCAACCTAATGTAAAGATAGGAGCATTGTAGATCCTATGGGATGACAATTTGTCACCACTATATTGGCCCCTAGCCAGAGTCATAAACAGTTACCCAGGTAAAGATGGTAAAGTAAGAGTAGTAGAAGTCAAAACTGCAAACGGCCATACTGATAAAAGAGCTATAATGAAAGTTTGTGCTGCCTCTAGAATGTAGTGATTAGTTGGTGGTTCTTATAATCAAAATTGTAATTTTTCCTATCTATTATATTGTTAGTTTAATAAGATAACAATGTGAGTTGCTTTTTAAGTTTATTTTTTGTTAATTTTACTTTTCTCTAAAAGGATATTAACTGCGTAATATTAATAAGCATCAATATTGTATTGTATTAGTCAATAGTTAATTGAATTTGTCTTTAAAGGGTGTTATTATTAGTTTATTAAGTATGTAAGTGTCATAATGGTCAATTATTGACTTGACTTGCCTGTGAAGTAGTTTTTTTTTTTAATTTGTATTCTTCAATAATAAGTACTCAGTCTTTCTGCTGCTCCGCCAATATGTTGGCAACACAACATTTAGTTTTAAGGCAAAATGCCCAGAGGCCACGTCTAAATATATATGTCATTTTAATGTCACTGTAATAATATGTTATCTGTGCACTGTACCAATCGACGAGCAACGAAGTACACGTATTTTCTTACAATCTGAGATTCTTATTTCTATCCATCAAGCAAGTTAACCCAACAAGTGGGTAACAGAAAAAGATGCGTACAATGTGCAAAACATCGCATTGAAAACCATACAAATAACACTTGCAGTAGGTACATGTAATGAACACTTACGTTATACCTCAGAACGTAATTGTTTCACAGAATACCATTAAATGTTATATTTAATATTTTAGACGTCGTTCTTTATTAAATTATTATTTTTAATACAAAAATAATAATTCAATAAAGCAAAAAAAAAAGAATAATTTAATAAAGTAAAAAACATAAAGAAAATGTATACCTTAACGCATATAGGGACATATGTGTCCCCATCCAAAAAACATAAATATATATAATTGATATTTTTTGTATTACTTTTATTTTAAACAAGACTAATATCAATAAATATAACTACAACAAATATTTCTTTTCGTTAGATTACTTATAAACGTGTAAGGGTTAAATAAATAAATAATGCTCTTTATCCCTTTGAATGACACTGGCAATTTATATGACATCATATTCTCATTTTCACATTTTCGATAGTACAGGCGAACAGATTGTGGTTATTTGCAACAGAGATCGAAGCATTAAATAAATAAAAAAACAGAAAACACTGTCACTTGTCAGAGAAAGACTTTCGTGACGTAGTACGTATTTTGTGGTTTTCAGTTAAATCTCGATCTATTTCGAAATCTGGAGTACCTTCTTGTAAGTAGTTGGGTGAGATGTCCAACAGTGAACCAGTGGTAGGTACACATTGAGCCACCCTTCCTACTTTGTAAACGCGACGTTGTCAAACCGTGCCGTGGACACTAAAATACTCAGATTTTACCAGACGCCAGAGTTAGCGCCAAACACGTGTGACGCGTGGCGGACCGCATTGTAATTTTCGGCAACAAAAAAATAAAAACGTAATTACTATCTTTTCTTATTACTTCTGATACGTATAGTTTTTCTGTGTGACATTTATTATACTTATTATAGTGTTTATTGAGGTATCGTATAAAACTAAAGTTACTACGGTTACTCTTTTCGTTGGTTTTTAACATAACCTTAAATGTTAAATGGCGGGTGTAGTACACAGTGAACCACAAACGTAATTTGAACAGTGAACCGGTTCACTGTGTACCACCTTTATATTGCTACTTTATGTGGGTAAGTTTTGAATTTGATACACAATTTATATAAAGTTGAAACATTAAATTGTATTATAATGTTATTGTTTCAGCATGGGGCCAATTATAACAGCGCAAAGGAAAATTGGAGGTCACACAAAAGAAGTAATGTTGCAGGCAATCATGCTCGTAAAAAATGGTAAATCGATTCGTAAAGCAGCAAAAGAATGCGGATTATCCTACCCAACTGTAAGGAGATATGTAGAAAAATTTAAAAGCGATGAAACTACGAATTTAGTACCGAATTATGAGGTAAATGCTATTTTTACACCTAACCAGGAAAAAGAATTAAAAAATACATCATAGATTGTTCGCTAAAATTTTATGGGCTTACTGCTAAAAATACTCGAAGATTAGTTTACCAAATGGCATTTATTAACAATATAAAAGTTCCTTCTTCATGGGAAGAGAAACATATTGCTGGAAAAAAGTGGTTAAGGTCATTAAAACAAAAACACACGGATTTAAGTCTCAAGAAACCTGAACCGTGCAGCTTGGCACGAGCCTCGGCATTCAATAAATATAACATTTTTTTAAAACTTAAGAGAAGCTATGCAGCGGTCTCCTAACTTCGGTAACGGAACACGTGTCTATAATTTAGATGAAACCTCAACCACGACAGTACAACGCCCTCAAAAAGTCCTAGCTCTTAAGGGGAGCAACGTATCCAAAGTTACGAGTGGAGAAAGAGGTGTTTTAGTGACAACTTGCTGCATTGTTTCCGCCACCGGTCATGCTTTGCCTTCAGCAATGGTCTTTCCAAGAAAGAAGTTTCAATCTCAGATGCTCCATGGCGCTCCTCCTGGGACTCTTGGTGAATGCAGATATCTTCGTAGATGTTATGAAACACTTCATACAACATACTTCCGCCACAAAAGAAAATCCAGCTCTTTTAATTCTTGACAACCACGAAAGTCATTGGTCATTGGAAGCATTGACCATTGCTAAATCTGCTGGTGTTACAGTGTTGACACTGCCTCCTCATACCACCGCAAGATTACAACCATTAGATGTGGGATTAAATGGTCCATTTAAAACTTTTTGTAACTCTGCCGTCGATTCGTGGCTACTTCGGAACCCCGGGCAGACTCTCACTATCTATCATGTAGCTCAATGCGCAGGGGAGGCCTATTTAAAAGCCAATTTTCCAATGAATATCACCAATGCATTTAAAAAATGCGGAATTTATCCATTCGACGAGTCTTTTTTTACAAAAGAGGATTGTTTACCAAGCACTGTGACAGATAGACCCATTCCAGGAAGAGATAAGACAGATACAAATTATGAAATAGATGAAAACCGTTCACCTCCTAAGACCACCTCTCCTTCAATTTTACAAGATTTACTATCACAACAAATCGGTAATGATCTGGCATTCAAATATAATGAAAATGAACAGCAAGCTTCCACTTAACAATGGATAGTTTTGTTTCTCCAAAAATGTTTAGGCTGCCATTGAAAGCCGGTCCAAGGAAAACTACAAGAAGAAGCAGACCCTTAGGCCGGAGTATGATAGCTACCGACACTCCTGAGAAATACATAATAGCATCACGAAAAAATAAAGTTGAAGTGAAAGCCAAGAAAGTAAAGAGTAATTTATTTAGTTTTTATACAGAAGATTTAATCTCATTCATTCTGCTTCTACTGACGGTGATATACACAAAACGAGAACTCAAATTGGCGTGCTGTATTTTGATACTACAGTAAATAGTAGCCACTGTGAATTTGCTTGTAACGTGTCTTAAGTCGGCGAAGCGGCCGGCGAAATATTACGAGCAAACAGCGGGGGCGACTGGCGGCGCGGCCGGCGAGTGAAACAAATACATGGAACAGTACGGCGCATAGTGGTCCGGATTTTCAAAAACATAGGATTGAAAATGCATATTTAACTTAACAAAAAATTGTTTCGTATAGGAAATTTAACGCTGATTAATACTTATTACTACAACTTTTCAAAAAAACTGCTCATTCACATCAAAAAAATAGTTCAATCCCATTACTTCGATTCATTAGTTCGAACGTGGAACTAGTGATATTTTTTTTCTCAGTTGTTCGACCGTCGAACTAGTGAGATTTTTTTTTTAAACCACCTAGAAGGTAGGAGACCCGCAGTCGACTACCCTGTCAACAGAATTGGGGGCACCCCGACTCGGATAGATTTAGGTTAGAAGGAGGTGGCGGGGTCGTAGTGAGCGAGCGTAGCGAGCGAACAGACCCCTAATAACCCCCTAACCCCTATAGATTTTTCAAGCCCAAGATGAAGATATCGAAAACATATCGTCAGACAATACTTCAGTTGATATCTATTTTACAGTAGCTGTGATTACGTCGACATCTAGTACAACAACTGTGGGCACATCTACCGAAGTTCAGATTAGAAAGCCTTTTGTTGACCTCAGCAACAAACAGAAGAAAAAAAGGTTCAGAGTCTGTTTTGGACTATTCGCCGGAAGAACTTACTTTTCCATCAGTCGAAAGACCTAAGATAGACAAGAAGAATGACTTAGCTTGTGTTATTGACCATATCACGAAGAACCCTGATAGTGTTGCTATTGTTCAAGCCACATAGTTTAAGAAAAATAGGAAAAAAACTTTTGACGAAGATCATGCTCTTGGTCTTTATACATCATTGAACCTGTCAAAATGGAAATACTTGTGTTTAAGGAAAGCGCTGTTAGATTGTGAAGTTCCAGTGTTACCATCGTATCACAAAATAAACACAGCTAAAAAGAGATGCTATTCACATGATTTAGAAATTAGTGAGAGAGGATCCAGAGTGAAGCTTCAAGCCCTATTGGATCTGACAGTCCAGAAGATCTTCAAATTACCGGTACCCAGATTGATTCGTCAACTGAAGGATTGAAGATAATTAGTAAATGGGGTCGATGGAGCTTCTTCACAAAGCACCTACAAGCAAAGAGTGAAGATGTAGACTTCAGTGATTCATCGGTTTTCATGTCAAATCTTGTCCCTCTGAAATTAGTTTCTAATAATAGCACCATATGTAAAAACCCAACACCTTCTTTAACACATTATTGCAGGCCCATTAAATTCGAGTTTTGTAAAGAGACAGCCGAATACATCAAGCAAGAAGAAGCTGCATTGAAGGAAGAAATAAAAAACATCGATTCTACAAAATGGGCAGGGCTAGAGATTAGTCACGAGTTTCATATGACAATGATCGACGGAAAAGTGGCCACTATTATAACGGATACTTCGTCTGCATCTGCCTGCAATATTTGCTTTGCTAAGCCGACTGAGATGGACAAGCTATCACAAGTATTTTCAAGACCTGTTCGAGAAGATGTTTATAAATATGGACTTTCTACTCTTCATATCGTCGGCTAAATAAGCTAAATTGCTAACTCCCAATCATACAACATGTCAGAAATACAAAAAAAAAGAAATTAAAATTATAATTACTAAACGACTGCAATATCTAAATTCCAGATGATAGATATTTTACCAGTACCTATTATAACACATTTTTTTTCTAAATTTTATTAATATCAATACCCTTTAGGGTCTAAAATTGGAGTTAGCATTTTTTACACTTGCAATTTTTGGTTTTTCTGCTATAGTATTAGGAGTTATCAAATTTTATTACTTACGGGAATAATAAAAAAAAATAACTTACTTAATAATTTTCGTTTATTATAAAAATAAGTCATAAAACATGAAAGCAAAAACCAAAAGAGAAGAAAATGAAAAGCTTATAAAAAACTGCAAAATTTAGTCATGCGGTAAATTATTATAAAATTCTCGAAAATCAGCTGGTAGGACTTCTTTAATTTGCTGTAGGTCGTTGTATTTTTTAGCTTTAATTTTGAGTCTACCTTGGTGTAAATTTAGCATTTCGTCAAAACTTAGTGCTGAAAACATTCCCTTTCTCTGGGGCAGCAGCATCCATGGCTCACTAAACCGTAGTTTGAACGAGATATTCCCCGATGGAGAATACATCAGCGCACGTATATCGGTCACTTTAGGGTCTCCCGCCGTTCGGCCTGGGCGAATACTTTTATAGCTTGTTATATTATTGAAAGCTTTAAAAAAACTATGTTCCAAATATTTAACATAGAATGGATTGTTACGGGCGGACTTAATAATTTGAACGTAGTCTGCGGGTACATTTACAATCCTATTACGCATTCTTCGTTCTATTGAGGAATGCATAGCATCCACCTCCATCTGTGTATGTCCGACTTCTAAATATTTTTGTTCTATAGTTATCTGGTTTTTAACTGCCAAATTTAGAAGAGCGTTTGATAAAGTGACGTTGCGGTTTTGATAACCACAGCCATCAGAATAAATAATAACACGTAAATCCGTTTTGTTTTCAACTTTTGAGAGAATCTTTTTTTCAATAAAATACGTCCAAATAGAAGCAAACTCATCTGCATTTAGCCCTCCCTCCGATTCATTCCACACAAAACAATAGCCATCTTTAGTGATGTTATCGTAAAAGCACAGATTATGTACTTGCAGCTTGGTTTTGTAGTACAATGTGCTGACATTGGACTGAGGTGCCATCAAAACTGCTTGGAGATCTACTGTAAATACAAACTTATTATTTTCTTTGTCAGCTTGCTTTTCTTTTCTAGCTTCTTCTTTTTTCAATACATGTAATTGGTAATCATTTTCTTCAACTGTACCAGACTTATATCTTGTGCATGTTTCACACTCATCCTTTTTAGGACGAAACAGTGAAAGATTTCGAGATGCCATAACCTCAAAGAAAGAAGTTCTTGATAACGGTTCTGTGGCATGTGATTTACACCAATTAGACACGTAAAACTTATATAAATCCATTTTGGTTTTCCAATCAGGCTGTAAATACTGTCTTGAAGATGAGGCTCGACAATAATGAGACTCCATTGTCGGCAAAGAATCGAAGAATTCATTCATTGATTTTTGTCTGTCTGCAAAAGGGTCCGCTCTATCTTTAGTAACTCTAAGATGATTAGGAGTACAATCATGTTTCATTTTATCTTTCCAGGCTATTACTGTCATCCGTCCTATTACCAAAGTGTTCAAATACATAGTTTTGCATACTCTTATATAATCACCATCAGCTGTTTTCAAGTTATATTTAAATGACTGTGTTCTTCGAGATTTATCAGACTGTTTTCGATCCCTTTGACGTTTTATTGGAATTGCCTGAACAGTATCATTGACAAACACTTTTTTCTCGCCCCACGTGTATTTTTTCCAAAAATTATTAAATATTGTTATTCTTTGTTCATCAGTTATAGTGGTACATTTAATTATACCTGTTTTGTTGTCACATTTGCATCTCTTTTTTATACGCTTTGGTTCTCTTACAGTTTCATAGACCCACTTGGAATCTTTTTTAATTTTTCCATAATATTGTGCGCCATGTTCGCGTAATTTTTTGTTTTTTTCTGCAAACCAATCACTTTTGTTTACTTGCGAACGCCTTTTTCTTGTCCTACTTTTAATTGGTAAAGAAGTAACACTTTCATTATCGGAAGTAGATGAATATGCCACTAATTTAGAGCGACCTAAATCGTCACTAAAATTCGATATTACTTCCCAGTTCTCCATATTACAATCGTCATCATTTTTTTCTTGTAAATGTGAAGCGAGGACAGAAACATCTTCATCATTATTTTCCGGAATAATATTTTCACAAATCGTGTTTTTTTCATTGGACACATCACATGTAGCCATGTCATGAAGGTCAATTACTTCAATCTGTGTATTTTCTACCAGAGAGAAGTTCTCAATATTGCCCAATGGCACAATGAAACTAGATGCTGATGGGAGGCGTATCATGTCAGAATCATAATTATTACGGAGATTTTTATTTTCTACTTCAGACAATTTCGGTTCTTTTGTGGTTATGACATCGCACCGTAGCTCTTTAGTAAGTGCTAAACTCATTATTTTTTTAGCTCTATCGGAAGCCATCTGTAAATAAAACAAAAGCGAATTTAACCCCACACCAAACATGCAACAACCAACAACACAGGAGCAAAAATGCTATAAAGAAGACATTGATAGGAATTAAACCAAAACCATTTCATGCCATATAGCAAACTAAGCACTTTGCACCCACGAAGCGTAGAAAATTAAAAATAACAGTAGGTAACTCCCCAAAAATTAATGACAAGCAAGAATGAAATTCTACTAGCTCCCATTATGTGCACCAGTATATTTGATAAGCGTTTTTAAATCGACGAACCTTAGATACAGGTTTAAATATTGCTAATTATTATATTATAGTACTTACATTTTTTTAAAAACACCAGTCTAGTCTTTTAATCACAAAAAAAAACAAGGTTTAGAAAAAAACACCGCAGATGACTCTCAACAAAACTTACGCTCGAACAAAATGGCGTCGAATGGCGGGAGTTGTCAGAATTGCGCGCGCAGTTTGACAGTTGCGGAGTTAGCATAAAAGATTGCGGCGCGTTAGCTGTGATATGAGGTTAGTTTATGGCGTTAGCATTTTTGACGATTACGCATTATTTTTTTCTCTTTCTTTTGATACCAGAAAGTCAGTTGAGTCAAAAATGGAGTTAGCAGCTTAGATTACTTAGCCGACGATATGTGGATTCGTTGTATGGAGTGAATTCTACACTTATCTTACAACATGGACTTTGAGATGTGGACTTAGCACCTCGCCTGCACGAGGTGCTAAGTCAAACAAGCAACTAAAAACTGCGAAAAAACAACAAATGGGAATACTTGTGAAGCAAGGCTTTGGAACCACAAACGACGGAAACACAGCCAGAAGGTTTTTTAGAGATAATGAGAAATCTGCTGAAATAACCAAAATTGACAAAGGCCTACTAAAGCATTTTGCGGTTATTCTTCAAACGATTTCATCAGGATGTGCCTTAGATATTAAAAAAAATCAGGACTTATTGCAGAGAAACAGCTGAGATATTTGTTCATCTATACCCATAGTTTTATATGCCCGCAAGTGTGCACAAGATTCTCATACACGGGGAAGACATTTGTCATCACTTTGGCCTCCTACTAATTGGTATGCTCTCCGAAGAAGCGGGAGAAGCAAGAAATAAAACATTTCGAAGAATTCGTGAATATTACACAAGAAAATTTAATAGGATGCAGACGAACGAGGACTTGCTCCATCATTTTTTAATTAGTTCAGACCCATATTTATCCCATATTCGACCTAAATACAACAACTCAAAGCAATTGGATGTTTTGTCTGATGTTAAAGAGCATTTGTTGTTGCCTGAGGTAGTAACAGAAGAAACCGAAAAATTGATCTACAGGAGTTGCAGTCTGTACATGATCCATTAATATAAACGTGTCAGATTTAGTGATTTTGTTATTGTTACAATTGAGTTTTTATTGTTAATAATATTAAGATAATTCAACATTAAAATTTTAAACTTAAAAGCATCGTAGGCGACAAGGCCGCAGGGATCCACAAGCAATTTATATGTCGTCGTCGTATGGACAAAAGGTACTTACCAGAATTAAGGTATAAGGTTTGCTTGCTATACTTTGATACTGAACGGAAGAAAAAAAAATAGATTTTCTCCCATACATTTTTTTTGACTTGAAGGAGCAGTTTTTGTGAAAAGTTATGGCCAATGCCCTACACCATCTGTTCGTACATCCTTAGGGGCAATTGGTTTTGACTGGGCTCTATTCTTTTTGACTTGCAATTCATGTTCAAGGCTGGAATTGCTGGGTCGACCTCTTTTATTACTAATGCTTTTATTGCATAAAACATACTCACTAGCCACCCACAAAAGTGCACAGAGTTTTCCACCGTTGCCGCAAGTTTTTAATAACAAGTGCTCATGAAATAAAAAAACGGTACAACTTGAATGATCCTGTATTATCAAAATTGGAGGCTATCCATCCTACCAACGCTATGTCAGAATCGTACAGGAACAAAGTAAGTACTTTGTTACCTCTAATGAACATTGTGCCTCGGATTGTAAGCGGTTAAATAATGCAAAATGTGGATGACGAATGGAGAAGATTGCCCACGCTTATAAAACAAGTTGATATGACTCTTCCTCCAGACGAATTTTGGGCAGGAATTTGCGCTTTTGAAGATTTTAAAAATATTGCAAAATTTGCTCTGGACTTATTATGCCTTGCGCACTCTAACGCAGATTGTGAACGCTGCTTCAGTTAAGTAAATCTTATGAAAACAAAGATCCGAAACAGGCTGAGCAAGGAAACATTAAATGGCACCCTTTTAGCCAAACAGCATATTAAGGCGGGCTTAACCAGAGCACCGTAGGCATTTATGGCTTACCGCAGCCCCCGCAAGGAGTACCAATACGTATCGAATTACGATGCGCGGGAAACGCACGCGCTAAGCGCATCGCTTGCGAGTTCATGACCTTGCGTAGGTACCAAGTTTCGTTACAGAGTAAAGTAATGCAGTAACTCAACTTGAGTTCACATGTTGAATTTTATTTTTCGGGAAAGTATTTTAAAGGTTATAGATAACCTGGCTGCCACTATGATCATGAATTCGGGACTGATTCATAAAATCGAGTGAGTACCCATTTATGTTTATTTTGTGTAAACATAATATATGAAGCGTGGGTTGGTATTGAATAAAAAATACATTTTTTTGTTCGTCATGTAATATAAAATAAAAAAGTAAAAAGTTACAATAAAACGTAAAAAAACAAATGAAAAAAAGTTATGAATAAAAGTAAAAGAAACAAATAAAAGTAAAAGTATCAAATAAAAAACTGGCTAAAATTCTTTAAACTGGAGCTGTCTCGGTATGCATGGGCCTAGCTGAATAATCGAAATTTGGTCCTTTGATTTGCTTGAATTTGCCTGCAACGGCTTATCATTTTCTTTGCAATCTTGCAATATTATATCTCGTAAGGGCATACCGCGAATACGACGTGAATCCAGAATCTCAGGCAACAAACATTTTAAATAAAAATCTATAATTTTTTGTCTCCATATTTACCCTCCAAAATTCGTCATCTCTTGAAATATTTTCTATTAATATGGGAAAATTTTCACCAGACCATATTCCAAAAATGCATTGGTTTCTTCCCGTAACGTGGAGTTGACCCTGCACTTGGTAATACCAATTACTTTTTTTGTTAACGACAACGGTATTTTTTTTTGTCGTATTTATAAATTTGAATTTTAATTTCTTTAATGGCAGCATCTATCCCTTTTTTATATGCTGTTATTGGACATTTAATTTCAACTATAATGTCATTTCCAACTATACCGTCGGGTGTAGCCCCAATAAATGGGTATGTTTCGTCAATAAAAAGTCCACATGGCTCGATTACTATATTTTTTTGTCGTTCCAGTTGTTGTAACGCCTGTTTTTCATTTTCCACACCATGAGCCACTGATGAAATATGAGATATATTTGTTTTATATAATATATTTTTAACTGTTGGTGCAGTACTTCTAGACAGTTTTCTTTTACAAATCGAGCCAAAATTTGATGCTGTTATACTATTTTTTCTTAACTCTATCCAATCACTGCAGTCCCTTTGTAAGACAGTGCTTCTTTCTATATGTTGCCTATCATTTGTCAAGACTTTTAAATTATTAAGGTAATCTTCCTTGGCTTTTTCTAATTGATCTAGAGTCTTATCGGGAGCTGAACTTGATGGCCCATAGTTGTGCTGTGCAGAAGTTCCTTCAAATCTTCTTATTTTCTTTGTGGGATGATCTCTGTTGCGTTTTCTTTTAAGTGACCTCTTCCTTTCAGTTTCTTTCACCTTTCCTCTACGACTGCATCCGAGAATTTGTCTTTGGACTGATGAAACCGCAGCTCCACTGTTGAAAGACACCACAGCAGCTGAACATCGTCCTTGATACCCTCGTCTTAAAGAAAAGTTAATTCTTTTTCCACCTATAAATTTTGCAATAACACTATTGAAACGTTCAACTACATTAGTGTCCACATCTTCTATGAGACTTCGAGCTTTACCTGCTACTGTAGCGATGATGGCGTTAACCCGAAAGAAGAAGGTGGAGTTTTGAATTTCTCTAATTGTGCTGTCATTCAGATTTTTTTCTTTTGAGCAGTTGTAATCATTGCAAAGTCGATGGTCCCCATAAGCATGTGCTACCGAATTAGTTATATCTCTATGCAGCAAATTTATTGCAACGTTTTTTGAATTTTGTGCATGTTTGTGGAATTTTATTGATTTAACTATAACTTTTCGCAGGCTCATTACCTTTTCATTTGTAAGTGTTTTTCTATTTTTTATTGGATATTTGGTCTCTTTTACAATAGCTCGCAATTTATTACAAAAGTTTCTTAGGATATGATTTCTGCATTCTATTTTTTCAACAGTATAGTTAAGGTGGTCACATGGTTTTGCTTCCAATACTTTATTGTACGTAGCTGAGTCTCCGTCTCCAATCATTCTTGCATATATTAAACCGTACATTTCAACCGATGCTTTAAAGCCTTCAGCAATTATGTCAGCTTCCATGGCACTAGAGGATCCGTTATAGTTTTTGTAACACGCGTGATCTTTAGTTGCGAGTCCTTGTTTTTGGGCTCTGGCACAAACCAGACAGTATTTGTTTTTGACTCCTATATAAAGTATTTCTCCAAATTGTTTTCCTATGATTGCTGCTGTCCCTGACATTGATCTATAATTATTACCATAAGATCTTCATCCCCAAGCACCATCAACATACACGTCTACGAGAGCCAATCCGTTTTTCATTCGACCATCAGCAATGGCCGCTTTTTTCTCACGTTCGGCAGCCTGTTCCATGGATTCTGCTGCGGTTTTTTCCCAATTTTCGTAGACAAAATCTTGTAAATGTGTATACATTTTTTGCGAAAAAACCGGCACGTCCATAGCAGAAAAAAACCGGCCAAGAGTGTGTCGGGCCACGCTCAGTGTAGGGTTCCGTAGTTTCCCGTCCGTCACAATAAGTGTTCCCAGTTATGAGGCCAACCGAACAATTCGGTAATACCCGATCCAATGTAATAAGTACCTACAGCGCCATCTCTCGAGGAATTGGGTTACTAATTAATACAAAGACGTGCAATTTCGGTGGTAATTTCAATAATTCTTTTTTTGTTTGAAAAAAGATACGTTCAGGATAATAAAATATGTAAACAAAGTTACAAAAAAAGCTTGCATTACGATTATACTACAAACTTAGTCCAGAAATTATTTTGTACAACTTTTTGTCTTTTTTGTACAAAAACTGTTATGTCAATCAAGTTCAAAATAATTTTCATAGAAAGTCCTTATAAAGTTCTACTTTTCAGATTTTTTTCATATTTTTTAGACTTATGGTTCAAAAGTTAGAGGGGGGGGGACACATTGTTTTTTACTTTTGGAGCGATTATTTCTGAAATTATTGACATTATCAAAAAATGATCATAGTAAACCCCTATTCATTTTTAAATACCTTTCCAACAATATATCACACGTTAGGGTTGAAATTAAAAAAAAAATCACTTCCCACTTTACATATAGGGTGGCTACCCTAATAAAACATTTTTTTCAAATTTTTATTTTACCACTTTGTCGGCGTGATTGATATACATATTGGTACCAAATTTCAGCTTTCTAGCGCTAACGGTCACAGAGATTAAGCGAGGACGGACGGACGGACGGACGGACGGACGGACAGACAGACATGGCGAAACTATAAGGGTTCCTAGTTGACTACGGAACCCTAAAAAAGAGTGTGTGTACTTATGTACACGCGTTAGAAGTTATACTTCTTTTTGCTTTGTAAACGTATACAAAAAAAAAAACGATTCGATTTGTCAATATATTTACTTACTAGCTTTTGCCCGCGGCTTCGCTCGCGTTAAATTCGGGGTAAAACAGTTACCCTTGCGCCTTATTGATTTGTAATAGCAACGCTAAGTTATCCCTTTTCTTCCCTCTTTTTCCCTCACATCCCACTTTTTTAAAATAAAATAAGCCTATGTCCGTCTCCTGGTTCCCAGCTATCTCTGTACCAAAATTCATCAAAATCGGTGTAGCCATTAAAGCGTGAAGAGGTAACAAACTCACTTTCGCTTTTATACAGTACGGTAGTTATTGTCATGATTGTACTTTAATGCAATCCTTGCCTATTTAATTAACCTATCTATATAGTAATTCAATTATCAATGAAGTAATTCGTTATAATTAACCTATTTATATAATTTGTTATAATTAACTGTAAGTAACCTATCTATATAGTAATTGAATTATCAATGAAGTAATTCGTAAAAATGAAGTATATTTTTGTACGTGTAACTCCTAACCAAAAAGAAACCTGGCAATAACTAACCTTAGGCCTATATTACTTAAAGTAGGCGACCATACGTTTTTATCAAATCGCTAGTGCCTTGAAAATTCGCAAAACGGACACAACCGTCAACGGCGTCTGCCCTCACGCGTCTGCCCGTGTTCGGGTCGCGCACTCAGCGATGAGCCACTTCTTCCCCACCGCACCTACCCCGCTCCCCCCACGCCCCGTTCGCCTGTCACCGCTGCCGGTATTTATCACCGAAACGGTATTTATCGCCGAAATTGCTATGACTCTGCATTTTAAATCTATGATATCTTCGAAAATATTTATTTAATTTACATGCTGTTAAAAGTCATATTGATCTTTATTAAATGCACAATGTATTTAAGATACTTAATTGGATAAGGATTAATACTGTATTGCTTAAAATCGCTTCGTAAATAAGCCATTATTTCTCGTACAAAGTAAAGGATAAAAAATGGTTATTGTGGGTTATTCCTAAGAGATAAACATATACCATCACGGACTTTTTTGTAGACCTTAAGTTGTACAATATTGTAGTACATTGTTTTGATCTATCTTGTAGGATTCAGTCAGCGTTTGCAATGTAAGCGCAAAAAATGTGTTTTTTTACGACCTCACATTAGAAACCTCAAAAATTGTAGCCTATGTGTTATTCTGATGTATAAGCTATAGCCTATGTGTTATTCTGATGTATAAGCTATATTGTGGTAAAGTTTCATTCAAATCCATTCAGTAGTTTTTACGTGAAAGAGTAACAAACATCCATACATCCATACTTACAAACTTTCGCCTTTATAATAGTAGTAGGATTTTGATTATGGCAACACTTTAACGTAAGAATGCCGGCAGTAGGTAATTTATTCTATCAAATCAATTTCATAACTTATTATGTTTACAAAATAAACTTCAAAAATAAAGAAAATAATTGTAATGTAATTTTTATCTTGATGCATGAGAAAAACCAGTACCGTTGATTGTCATGATTCTTTAACAAATAGATCAAAGATTAAATTAAATTATAAGTAATACTATTACCGTCGTTTGTGAAATTGATTTAATAAAAACACCAAAATAATATTTATTTATTCGCACTGTTTAATTGTACTGTTACGAAACACGTGTTCTAAATATAAAAATCGATTTTGATGCCACCTACAACCAACTTCACGCTGTCATCGTAAAAATTCACTCTCATCATTTTTCTCCATCGCGCCAAAAGAAGTATAACTTCAAAAATTGACCGATCTTGATTTACAACAATTTACTGAAAAATAAGAGACGGAAGGGGGAAAAAGTGTTTATAGTGAAAAATTTTATTTTATTTGTAATAAATTATATGTGCAGAGTAACTTCAATGTTACTTATTAGATTATCGTAAAAAATAAATTACAAAAAAAATATCATTAACTATACACACTGTTACATCATTGAACATTATTGTCGTCGTCGTCGATCTCGGTGATATAGATTATAGGTGAAGGATTGGTGCAGCTTTCACCATTGCATTCTAAGCAAGCTGCAGTGCAGTTTAATCCACTTTCCCTGCACCCACAAGATGCTCCACATCCTGTTTTGCATGAGCAAAAAATATTTTTTTATAAAGATTGCGTCGATTGCTGGTCGTTGCGTCATTTTTTGCGGTGTCAATATTCCGCATTCATATTTCCAGCCCCATTCAGGTTGCAGAAGCTTCATAGATTATTGCTTCTTTGTATGATCCACAAAAGCCCAAAGCGTTACATATTTCTATAATTTTTTTGGAGCCAAATTTTCTATGCAGGGTAACAGCTAAAGATACATGCAGTGGTGATATGAATGAACGAGGCCTTACTGCAGATATTATCGAATGAGCTATTGAGGTGCATTTCGTTTCATAATGATTCATATACTCTGGTTTACCTCTTTTATCATTTAGAATAATTTCTGACAAAAAAAACTATAGAGATTTCGGTATTGTCTCATGAACGTTGTTAAACATTTGATCACTAGCTGGATAAATTTTATTATCATAAGCCTGCGTTCGGATGTGTCGTCGTAAAATTTCACCAGCAGCCTTTAAAATACGACGTTCTTCTTCTTCGTTATCTTTTGACCTCTCACTGTACCATTTGTCGTATTGTTGATTCTTAAAACATATAATTGTATTGGATCCAAATTTACTGGAGAATACAATATTATCCTCGTAATGGTTCATTAACCTCATTTTTATTGTTTTATCGTCAGGAATATGGTCAATTGTAACAATACTTTTTAATTCTGCGAGTGAAAATTGACAGTCATCATTTTCTTCAATATATTTGAAAATCTGCTCCATTGCTGCATCTACTTGCATTGTTACTGGATGATTTTTTTTCTCCCTCTGAGTCTGTTTTAGCGTTGTTTTTAAACGCATGTAACAATCCGCGTGATATTTAGCTCCCTGAGCTACTAAATCTAACACGCCTACAATTCTTTTATGAATATTGCGACAATATTCATTTTTGTCTTCACATACCAAACTTACAATACTTTTCTTGAAATCAGTACTAGTGACGTAGCTGATTTGTTGCCTTGACGACTTGGACTTCCTTCTTTCCTTCATTTCATCCGCTTCGTTTTCACAAAAGAAGCACCTAGTTTTCCAATCAAAATCAATTGAAGTAGCTGTTCGAAGCTTTTTTTAGGTGGAGAGCATGCAGATGTGGTGTTCTTTTTTTTAAATAAGAATTAATGCATCCTTTATTAATATATTTTTGTCTGCATACCGAATGTACGTAGACAAAGTCGCGAGTATTTATATACTGAGAAAGTCCATCCCCTCTTTCCGCAGACGCAGCTTTTAATGATGATATGCCTCTAGTGACTTTTATAATATTTCCTAGTTCAGAGCTTAATTCAGAACTAGATCCGATTTTATCACAAATGAGGCAATCATTGCTTGTACTATCAATACTGGATGGTTCACCCATTGTGACACGTGGCTGCAACAACAAATATTAGTAATATTAATAACTAACTTTTATATCATAATTAATTATTTATATTATTAAATTCTACTATTATATTCTAACTTTTAACACCGATTTATTACAAAATAATAATATAATAATAATAAGTATCTTGGGAACACTCACACACGGCTATCTGATCCCAAGCTAAGCAGAGCTTGTGTTATGGTAACCAGACAACTGATATACATACTTATATAATTTATAAATACATACATATTATAGATAAATCACACCCAGACACAGAACAAACAATCATGCTCATCACACAAAGTTTGTCCTGGGTGGGAATCGAACCCACGACCTCCGGCTCAGCAGTCAGGGCCACTAACCACTAGACCAACAGGCCCGTCTATAATATTCATAACTGTTTTCAAAAGCATGTAATATAAATAAAAAACAAATACTTACAATCTATGCCACGATTTTCAAAGTTTTTAAAACTCAGTAATTAACTTTTATCACACTCACTGCACAATAATATAAACATTAATTTTTAATAAACAAAAATCTGAAATAAATATTTTTCGGAAGGAAAACAACAGCTACGTATTAAGTCTAGCAAGTTACAACGTGTACTATCCTGTGAGGGCCCGCCATGAACAATACCGAACAGCTGCTGTTATCCCCTCTATTCTCCAACCCGACCTTCATCGGTATACCTGCAGTCCCTAAAAGATCCAAGATCAAGTTTTCAAGTTTGTAATAGTTGTTTTTTTTTTTTTTAATATGTCTTTTGACTAATATAAATCAATGAAAACTCCAAAAAATTAATAATTGTTTATAATAATTTAAAAAAAATTGAGAGCGCGAAAAAAATTTTTTTTGACATTTTTCTATATACTATTAAAAACATATTTTCAAGGTTTATATTAAGATTCATTGACTGGCCCTGGATTCCGAGGTATAAACCTTACGGCGCCCCACTAACGTATTAAGTGGTTACAGTTAGTAGACGGGCCTGTTGGTCTAGTGGTTAGTGGCCCTGACTGCTGAGCCGGAGGTCGTGGGTTCGATTCCCACCCAGGACAAACGTTGTGTGATGAGCATGATTGTTTGTTCTGTGTCTGGGTGTGATTTATCTATAATATGTATGTATTTATAAATTATATAAGTATGTATACCTATCAGTTGTCTGGTTACCATAACACAAGCTCAGCTTAGCTTGGGATCAGATAGCCGTGTGTGAGTTGTCCCAAGATATTTATTAGTTAGCTCGAAGACATCCAAACAGCATTAAATCTCATACCTATAAATGTTTTCATGTATGAAGATCACTATCAAAGTGATCGTAAGTATGCCAGTAATATTTGGTTCAAATAGTTATAGGAAATAAGTAATAATTGATTTTTGCAAAACTAAATAAGTATAGAACATATACATAACCTAAAACCTTTTGATTAGAATGTGTTGTTTTGATCAACTTCATAGCAAAAACTGGTTTTACTTAGCTTTGATCGTTACATTTCAGATGGAAAGAGATACAATTAATTACATGAAATACAAAATGGGCTTTAGTTCGAAGATTATTTTGACGGATGAGGCGGTGCCAAATAAATTTCATTGCCAAGAGGATCGTAAGCGTCGGTTGGGCGATCCTGATAATCAGAGTGCAGTTATCGTCAAAAGAAATAGAATGGAGCTTCTCAAACAATTTGAAGAAGGAAGCCATGTTCAAAATATATGTGCGTATGTATATATGCGTATCAGAGAATTTCATATGTTAAAGCAACATTCTGTAATTAATTTAAATTTACTCCGTGTACTTGACCATGCTATTATTATTGCATGTGCACTGATAAACTTGCAGGACTCTATTATTAGATGATGCAAATATATATATATATATATATATTAAAATAATGAATAAATACCAAATAAAACAAAGGACTTACAATATACATTGGTTTTATTTTCCTATTTACACAACATACATTCCTATATATACATTGTCACACACTAGTTTTTCTTAATAAAATAGGATAAATATTTGATTTCCAGAAATCAAAAAGCTTTTTTATTAAATTATTGACATAGTTAGCATTATAAGTGACTAAATGAATTTCAACTTTTTTATTTTCTTCAAATTTACTGTCAGCAACACAAAAATAACACTTTTTACACCAGCAGTATACATTTGTATTTGCACCTGGGCTTTATATTTTGCAGATATAATACCATTTTTTAAATATTTATCCATAGATTTTGCTTTTACAGGGCACTTTATTTCAACAATGGCATCATTAGCTACACCATCAGGTGAAGCTGCAATCATGGGATAATTTCCGCAAACATACAAACCACACAAATCAATTTTGGTTTTTAATTTCTTACTGATTGTTTTCCTTACTGTTTCCTCCAACTTCCTTCCCCTCTTCATGGCGGCAGTGTCAGGTATTTTTGCACCCATAATTGCAGCCACTAATGAGCCATCTGGTGTATGGCTAACACTTACTTCATGTGCTTTAGAAGCAGTAATACGACCATACCTAATTTCATACCACAAGTTACTCTTATTCTGCTTTCTTGTTGCTGTTTCAATCATCTGTATTGCAGCGACATAAAATTTTTCCTTCATGGCCTCTATAAGCTTGTTTAAATCCATTTTAATTTCTTGACATTGATTTGTCATGAAAATATGCAAAGAGTATTGCATAACACCAGTATGTTTAAAGTCATGCTGATATTTCAGCAGCTCACATGTATTAACTTTCTTTTTCTTTGCCTCGGAAATGAAATCATCATAAACTACTGATGAACTTGGTCTATGAAGTACTTCTTTTTTACATAGCTGGGTAACTGTGATGTCCTTAAGAGTAGTACCTACTCTAGATAGAATAGGTTTCTTCCAGTAACACTCTACTGATATGCATGGAGGTTCTTCACTGCGGCGATGAGCCCACATCAAAAAAGCAACTGCATGCTTACATCTTCAATCAATCATCAATCATGGCACTTACAGCTAACGATTTCACCGTCAGTTTCGTTCACTATCATTGTAACATTGTATGGCTTGCTTCTTACTTTATGCTCAGGACACATTTTACATTTCACTGTGCAAATTTCATGCTCCCGGTGTAATTGTACGTAGCCAACAGCGTCATCACCATAGGATTCTCTGGAAGATCTGTAGAACAAAAGAAAAACTGAGATCAGAAATGTTTTACAATTTTTGAAAGGGATTTATAAAAATAACCTAAATATTTTGTGAAACATCGACGCAAATTCCTTAATAAAAAAAAAACATTATTATAAATAAAAAATGAGATACTTACACAGCAGTTTTTATATTTTTGAGGTCTGCAGCATAATAATCAGTATTATTTTTGAAGAAAAGTGCAACCATAAATGCGTCTATCGTAGGTAGGTTTCTATTGTCAGCTTGTACAAAATTCTGGTCCATTTTGGGAGCAAACACTTTTGTTTATATCACTAGATATTAGTGTCTTGCGGAAAATTCATGAATTATTGCAAAGATAGCACAAAAAACGATTGAAATACGGATAAAACTGTCAAGATCACACAAAGTGCATAACAATAAACGATGTTTACTATTGTTTACTTGCGTGTGACGTCACGCGAGGGGTACCCAATCACAGAACGTTCATGTGGCGGAAGAAATTTCAAAAATAATTTGAATTTATTTTGTTTGTTTTGAAAAATCGAAATATTTTTGGATAAAACAGAGATAAATAGGTATGTTTTTTTATGTTATTACCTAATAGAATGACCACATTTGGTAGCATATTTTTAATAGTGTCAAATAGCGTATTGGTTCAGCAGGTATAGGACAAGTAAGAAAAAAAACTTATTTTTCAGTGTGTGTGTGTGTGTGTGTGTTGGTATGGTTGCATTAAATATGCAAACTATAGGTACTATGCTATAAAATGATTAGATTTTATTTAAGATAAATGTGCACTTTTTCCCAGTAACTTTGAAAGTATAATTTATTTTATGGTGACTGGAGGTGATGGGTAAGGTGACGGGATTAATCTTATTATTTTCAGGTTAAACAACACCTGCAAACAAAACAACACAAACCAAAATATGAAACTAGGAGAACATCTGGACTACTTGAGAAATTCCTTGACTCTTCTTCTGCTTCCACATCGTCTAGATGCAGTGATAAAGAAAATGTTGTTGCATCTGAGTTAGCCCTGACATATCACACAGTAAAACATAATTTGGATAGCATGGATTGAACTATAAAATTGAATAAAATTATTTATAACTGGAAGTACTAGTTACAGAAGTGTTGGGTCCATATTCTTTACAAAATGTAATAGATGCTGTTAATACAGATAATTTGTTTTACTGTTTACAAACAGATGCTTCTAACAAGAAAAATATAAAACTCTTTCCATTAGTGATACAATATTTTACAGCCAAAAATTAAATTGAAAACAAATTAATAGATTTTTATGAAAATAGTAATGAATCTGCTGATGGTATATTTGAAGCAATTCAAACGTCATTAGAGCAATACAAATTATCTTTTCATAATGTATCTGGGTTAAGTGCAGATAATACAAATGCAAATTTTGGTGTTAATCATTCATTATTCACCAATATAAATAATTTGGTACCAGGTTTGATTAAAGGAAATTGTCACGCACATATAGTGCATAATTGCGTCAGACATGCCATGAGCTATTTATCACATGACGTAGAAAATGTTATTTTAAAAATTTATGCTCATTTTTCACATTCTGCTGTAAGAAGAGAGAAGCTAAAAAAAAGTTGTAGCATCAGAAGATGGAGACTTTAACGAAATCAAACGCCATGTGGGAACAAGATGGCTCTCTCTTTTGCCATGTATTGATACTTTATTATTAAATTGGTCACCTATAAGAAGCTCTTTTTAAGTTTAGACTACTGTCCAATGGTTTTACAAAAATTATTGATGCTCAATGAAACTGAGAATGATGTGATTGAAATTTATTTGCATTTTTGTAGTCACTCATTAAATTTATTTAATAAAGCTGTTAAATGTCTAGAAGGCAACAGCATAACAATTTTAGACATTTATGGGATTATGGATAATCTTAGAAACGGATTAACACAAAGAAAACAAGATCTTTTCTTTGGCTATGAAACAGGCAAAAAAATTAAACTGACTTCACCGGAACTGACTAGAAAAATTCACACGATTTTTTTATTATTTATTGACAAAGCCTTAGAGTATCTGAATAAATGGTTTGATTTCAATAACACAAACTGGTTATTTACACTTGGATATATAAATTTAAAGAGCAACATTGAATTTAATAATATTGTTAACATAATTGAAAATTTCAATCTTCAAAAACTTAATGTAGATATGGATGATGTATATGGAGAAATTGCTTTACTAAATCAACTTTATAATCAGATAAGTACTTCTAAGAGTTTTGCAGAACTATCAATTGCACAAAAATGGCAGCAAGTATTTAAGAGTGATGATATTTTTTTAAACTTGTATAATGTAATTTCATTTTTATTGTCTATTCCCGCCACGGCAGCATTTACAGAAAGAGTTTTTTCTGTGATGAACAGCAAATGGCGAGACGAAAGAAACAAAGCGTCTCTAAATTTGATAAAAAATTAATTACTTATTTACTTTAATTTTTTAACTTTAACTTTAAAGATGCTGTGCAATTTTTTAGTAAAGATAGTAATTCGATACAAACTGCAAAAAGCAGTAAAAAATATGTTTTTAAATATAATAATAAAGAAAAATAAATTGTACTTTATTTTGAACCTATGTACTTTTTTTTATTACCTTTAATAACCAATGTACTTTAATTGCAAAAAAAAAGGTGGCAACCCTAATTGGGACCCAGAATACGGAATTTCAGAAGAAAATTATAATTAGGCCCATATAAAAACAAGAAACACTGTTAAAAGAACAATAGGTGTCTGGAAGAGATGTTTCCTTGCCTATCAAAAAAATGGCAACAAATCTGACAACAACGTGCCATGTTATTGTAGCAACTTCAGTTTTATACAAACCTAAGTTTTCCCTTTTCTTCCCTCTTTCTCCCTCACATCCCACTTTTTTCAAATAAAAATTATGTCTATGTCCGCCTCCTGGTTCCCAACTCTCTATGTACCAAAATTCATCACAATCGGTTAAGCCATTAAAGCGTGAAGAGGTAACAAACAAACAAACCAACTCACTTTCGCTTTTATAATATTAGTAAGGACTAGCTTTCGCCCGCGGCTTCGCCCGCGTTAAAGGGGTTTGAGTAAAGTTGGCGTTGAAGGATTTATTCCATTCTAATACCAAAAACTAATACTAATGGTATTTGATTCAACTCTTATTTTTTTTCTATTCCGAACGGATACCACTTTTTAAATAATTTAATTTAATGTACGAACGAATACCAAAAACTTGGTACAGTCAGCGCAGTCAAACCTAATCAAAGTAAATTTGTTTTTCAATATTTTTATGTAATCGTAATATAATGCTTAAAACTTTCCAAATTCACTTCACTCCAATATTTTTACAAAGGTTAGCATAGGTAAGAGTAGTTTTAGTGAATCATCTTGCTATTTTTTTTACCTGCGAGAAAGGGTGAGTTTGCTCTATTGTTCCAAAATTCGAAACAACCAATCAGAGTCAAGTGTGACTGGAATGTTGTGCTTTGACTCGGAGAGAAATTTTATCTACATAGATTCCTCAGTACATTTCCGTGCGGTGGCGGTGGCGTATTGGTATCAGAGTGACAGTGATTTTTATTTATTAAGTGAGTATATTAATTTGTTCTTTTGTATAATTTACTTCTCTTTATTAAAATTAGTGTTATTTATAATACCTATTATTTGATTTTTTTATCATAATCCAATCAAATGTAAAAGTTACATACAATATATTTTTTTTTTTAGATATGTCTAATGAAGGTTTATACCTTCGGTAAGCGTTATATTATGAATAAGACAGTTAGTGTTCCATCTTTCAATATGTATTTTTATCCGAAAACTATTTTGCTAAAGCTATTTTGTTGTCCTCACAGAAGGGCTACTATGAAATCTTATAGCAATTCTTATTCCACTGAGTGAAAGAGATGGTGCTAGACACTCTGTATAGCTCTGTCTCTTTCCCTCAGCGGAATAAGAATTGCTTTAAGAGGTCATAGTAGGGTAGCAGGATGGCAATATTTCCAATGAGAAAAATCATAGCTGCGAGCCCGATGAATTCAAAAATGTAATGGCAAAAAAGCTGGATGATTTAAGAGATAAAGTGATGAAGTCTGATTTCGCCCCAATACCAAACATATATAACAAATTCAAATCACAATTCTGCGCTACTGAATCAGATTTGGTGAGAAATATCCCATCGTTTGCAAACATCAAATCAAAATCGTATTATGCAAGAAACAACGCAGCTGGTGTAAAAAAAATTTAATGTAAATCAATTGATGAAGTAGAAGTTCCATTACAATTTAGAGATTTTTTGTTTTACGATTATAAAGATGAGTCTTCCAATACCCGAATAATAATCTTGTCAGTCCAAATCAACTAGAGAAAATTCCGAGCATTAAATTTTTTGAAAGCGACGGAACATTCGATTGCACCCCTGAGCCTTTTGTGCAGTTATATACTATCCACGGAGATCTGGGAAGTGACGAAGATCACACTCGTATAGTTCCTCTTATTTATGTTTTACTTAACAAAAAAACAGAAGAAACATACAAAAAATTATTTGAAATTTTGAAACAAAACATTCCTGGGTGGGAACCCGTAAAATTTTTAACAAATTTTGAACTAGCCGCAATGAACGCCATTTTCAACTGTTTTTCCGTCAGTTGTGATTAAAGGATGCTACTTTTATTATTCCAAAAATGTATGGAAAAAAGCAAAACAGTTGGATCAACCTACGCAAGAGGACCCTGCCGAAGAACACTCTGTACCGGAGCAAACTATACCAAATATCCAAGATCGAGAAGTGCAAGTAGATATGATGCGAATGATACCGTTACCGGGTTACACTCCTGCGCCTTTTAATACTCACGTATGTATTATTGCAGCATGCAATAGAAGAGAGAAGAGAGAGAATTAAAGAGAATTCACATTGATATTAGAGCCACAGTAATACAGGAAAAATGCTTTTATATACCACGTGGCACTCGCGTATGTGAAGAACATATGTTAGATACAGTGTGGCAAAATATTGAATTAAGTACTCGTCAGATACTAAACGAATTTACCCCGTCTCATTTAAAAGACATGATGGACATGTTAAGAACTCGGGAGGTTTTTTTAGATTTTGATAGACGGTCTTTAATAAACAAATCTGTTTTCCATTACTACATTGGTTTTTCAAAATCCCAATTCCAAGATATCCTTCAAAGCTGCCCTAGTATATCTCAACGCTATAAAAATAAAGCAGGAAGAGCTCTAGCTACCGTGATTACCAAACTTTACACGGGTAAGTCAAATCAGAGATTATCTCAGATGTTCAATATGTCAAGAAAGACTTTAGAAAAAACTATGAATCTTGTAAGACAAGACATAATAAGGGAATTTGTTCCACAGCACCTTGGCTATAATCATTTAACTCGTCAAGATGTTATCACGAGATGTTTAACAATCCCTAACACGTTATTTGGCAATCCTGATGCTTCTTTGACTCAAAGGAAGGCCATAATCATATTAGATGGCACATACATTTATTTGCAAAAAAGTAGCAATTATTACTTTCAGAGGAAGTCATATAGTTTACACAAGTTCCGGCATTTATTAAAGCCTTTTTAATGGTTTGTCCTGATGGCCATATCATAGATATATATGGCTTATATGAAGCAACTAAATCCGATGCGACGATCCTCTCAGAGATCATGAAGAATCCAAGCGATCCGTTTCATTGGTTCTTTCATGAGAACGATGTCCTTATATTAGACAGAGGGTTCAGAGACTGCATCGAAGACGTGGAGACATGTGGATACAGTGCATATATGCCTTTATCTAAAGATGATAATGAATACAAACTTACCACACAACAAGCCAACGATTCAAGAAAAGTAACCATGTGCCGTTGGGTGGTCGAAACTATTAATGGCAGATTAAAAAATCAATTCCGTCAGCTTCGGTCCCAGAATTTCAATGTAGCTGCTAGTCACCTATTTTACGAAATAAGAATAGCTGCAGCATTATTAAATGCCTTTGGGGTACCACTGACTGATCATAGGCTAACGGAGCAAATAATAAATCGTATACCTCACCATAGTCCTTGGAATCAACTAGGCGAGTATGTTATTGCAAATCATCTAAATAGAAGAAGGGCTGATTTTGAATATATGAATGCGGAAGTTCCTGGACTGGATGACTTCCCTATTTTAAGTGCTGATGATTTAGTTATCTATGCACTTGGTACATACCAAGTACAACAAGCCCGTAGTTACTACGGAGAACATATAAAAAGCGACGGTTCGTATGTAATAGAGGTATGCAGAGAACCCAATATTAATGATTTTTCGAGGGGAACCTTCAATTGGATTGATCCGTGGCTTCTACGAGGCAGAATCCAATCCAGGCATTCATCTAGACGGATATATTATGTATATATTCTCGTAGAAAGAGCTACACAAGGGCTAGATGCAATTTTGGGCCACTATTGCTCATGCATTGTTGGGAAAAGGACCTTAGGCTGCTGTTCGCACGTCATGTCCATTATATGGTACATGGTATGGGGCAGATACCAAAATAATCTCACTCCGCCGCCACAATTTTTAGATACAATAATTCGACATGATATTGAGGATGAAATGGATCAAGAAAGTTAAAAAATGTGTTTTTACCTATTTAATAAAGTCCAATAAAGCATATTAATGTGTTTTTATTATTTCCCAAGAACCAATACTAACGTCACTGTGAAAGACGGTCGTATAACAGTAAAACCAAAGTCTAATAACAACCTTTAAAAAATAAAAGTAAGATATCTTTACAAAATACTATCTAATTAAAGTATTTATACTCGTATATCTCGTATATTGACGACTTTTTAAAATCTTCAAATGCAAATATCTTAACACGTTCACTGCCATTAAAAACGTGCACATTTCCATTCAGGCCGTGGGGGACAATGTTAAGCGACACTGAAGCTTCCCATTTAAGCCGCGTCTGACAATGGTGACCGCGCGTCAGGCCTGTGTTCAAAACTCTTTATTGCGCCAACGGACAGCAGTATCGAGATAATTCGTGAAATTCTTATAATGTGACCCGCGCGGCCCTCTAGTTTATCCTACATAGCTTGGTTTTTACAAGGGACTAACTTAAAAAAAATGTAATAATTTTTAAAACGCTCCACACTTAAAAAATGAAAATAACTAATAAGGTTTTTTTGGGATTGTTATAAAGTAAAAAAACGTTTTTAGATAAAATAACTATAATTATATTAAAATAATTAAAAAGAAATTAAACCCGTATCAATCAATAGAGCCTCTCAATGGCAATTAAACTGAACTTATATAATAAAAATAAAAAAAACCTCAAAAAGCTTATCGTAGGCAATGAAGTAGGTACCTACATAATTCTTTTCCGCTAATGTACCTTTGTGAAACATTCAACACAAAGATATGGTTCATCAGGACAGTTGGCACAAAAGGTATTAACTTTTTTAGTTTTGTTTTTAGCGATTAAACGTCCTTGGGAAGCCACCATATTCTTATAGCATTGTTGGCACGCACGGCGGGTTTTACTTGAAGGTCCTTCCTTTTTCTTCAAATGGTGCTTTACTCTTCTCGTTCTTTGATTTGATGAAGTATCATCAGTATCGAAACCTACTAAACTCTTCATAATTTCTCTCCTAAACTCAAGTACTGATGTCTTCTTCTTGGCCACGCTTTGATAAAGAATTAAAGCATTTACCATAGCTGTATTTAAAAGTAAATCTATGCCTAGTTTTTTGTACCATTTGATGCTCTTCCTCAGAGGTGTTTGATATGCTGTCATTTGGTCGGATAAATCAACTGCACCCTTAGCTTTGTTATACAGGGTGTTTGGAAGATCGATGCAAAGCCGTGAAGCAGACCTAGTATAGACTATTTAGAACCATTTGAACCTAACTTGTCTTCGGCGAAGTGTGACTATTTTTTTTAAATCAAATTTTAATGATTTTTGATGATAATCCTAAAATTTTGCAGTTATTTGCAAATAATTAGTCAGTTTGAAAGATAAATCATTTATTTTTTTAATTTATTTTATTAAAGTAATGTCTGAACAATCAAACGAAACATGATTAAGGCATCTGTGTCATGAGAATTTTTTTTTTTAGACAGTTGAAGTTAATACTTCTGTTTTTAGATTAAGAAAACAGATTTTTGACAGTTTAAAAAAAAATCACGGATCGTGCTTTTTCTGTTCGAACATTTTTAAAGACATGCCTAGTTATTAGACTTTCTTTTGAGGTATCAATTACGCAGATAGCTTACAAATTATTGAAATTAAGATCTACAAACTAAAGTGAGGGAGAAAATTAAAATGTATCGGTGAAATAATTAAAACAAAATTTTAATACAAATCATTTATTTTTCATGTTCAAAATGTCCGCCGCGGTTCCTAACACAAGCACGGGCCCGTCTTCTCACTTCCGTTGTTGTAATTTTCAACTTCATCTCTAGTTTCATTGTTTCAAATGCTGAATTTATTCTCGCAATCAGTTCTTCTTTAGTATTTATCTCTACGTTTGTATAAACTAGTTCCTTGGCCCGACCCCACACGAAAAAGTCAAGCGGCGTTAGATCGGGTGACCGGGCGGGCCAAGGGATTGGTCCGTCTCTGCCGATCCAGCTGTCAGGGAAGCAATTGTTTAAGTGCTCGCGTACATTCAATGTCCAATGCGCTGGACAACCATCTTGTTGGAAAATAATTTCTCGGTCTCCTGTGAATATTAGGGCCCCGGATTCCTCTACAAGCTCTGGAAAATCATTTTGTAAGAATTCCAAATAACTATTGCCATTCAAATTATCCGGTAAGAAATGGGGCCCAACCAGTGTTCTGCCGATCACTCCGGCCCACACGTTGACCGAGAATTTCCTTTGAAATGACTTCTGCTTTTTCCAATGTGGATTGTTGTGTTTTTCAGCCCATTGATGAAGATTGTGGAAATTAGTTATGCCTTCCCTAGAAAATTTACTTTCGTCTGTCCACAAGATTGACTTCAGAAACCATGCATTTTCAATGTCAGAGTTAAGAAGAAAACGACAAAACTGTATCCTTCTCTGAGGATCTCGCTCTTCAAGACCTTGAACGCCCGTGCCATGATACGCATACCTGTTATTTTGGTGCATTGTATTCCACACTTTCCAATGGGAGATGTTTAAATTTCGAGCTACTTTTCTAGTGCTGGTATGTGGATCAGCTTGAAATGCCGCTAAGATATCTTGTTCGATGTCAGTACCATGTCTACCTGGATTGACTCCAGGTTCCACACGGTGTATCCCATCTGCAGCAAGCCGACGAAATGTGTTGTAAAACACTCTTACGTTCGGTACTCTCCGATTAGGATAGCGTTCTTGGTACATCCGTCGTGCTAAAGATCCATTGCCGTCTGCTCTGCCATACATAAAAACGATGTCAGCATATTCCTCGTTCGAGAAAGTAGCCATAGTCAGTTCTCACAAAAACGGCTGGTAACGCACTAAAAGTTCAACTTAAAATAAAAGTTCAAGAGTCACGTGCAGGAGCGCAAAGGGCTACAACTGAACACGATGAATTGTCACGAAAAAGGAGATAACGTCTAGTCACAAGCGCCTTTGTTACTCGACTGAGTAAACTGGCGTCCCTTCAAAAAAACAGGTAGTTACTGACCCTATCTAAAGAAACACGACCCTATTGTCTTACCAATAAAGTCGTTTTTGCTGTGAAATGTGTTCACGTAACTAGGGGTGCGCGGGCGCTACCTGAAATTGTCAAAGTTATCGCCATCTTATCGCTCGCGTCACGCGTCGGCAGTGTTAGAGAGTCTCCCCTAAATTTTATTTCGAATGTCCAAAATTAAAGTTATCTTCTTATTTTTTTTTAACATAAAATCTATTTTTTAATAAGTATAATAATAAATGTTATTATTTTAAAGCACTAGTCTCGTTTTATCACCCTATTTAAAATGTTTAATTTTCTCCCTCACTTTAGTTTGTAGATCCTAATTCAATAATTTGTAAGCTATCTGCGTAATTGATACCTCAAAAGAAAGTCTAATAACTAGGCATGTCTTTAAAAATGTTTGAACAGAAAAAGCACGATCCGTGATTTTTTTTTAAACTGTCAAAAATCTGTTTTCTTAATCTAAAAACAGAAGTATTAACTTCAACTGTCTAAAAAAAAAAATTCTCATGACACAGATGCCTTAATCATGTTTCGTTTGATTGTTCAGACATTACTTTAATAAAATAAATTAAAAAAATAAATGATTTATCTTTCAAACTGACTAATTATTTGCAAATTACTGCAAAATTTTAGGATTATCATCAAAAATCATTAAAATTTGATTTAAAAAAAATAGTCACACTTCGCCGAAGACAAGTTAGGTTCAAATGGTTCTAAATAGTCTATACTAGGTCTGCTTCACGGCTTTGCATCGATCTTCCAAACACCCTGTATAATCTAGAACGATTTTAGGCTTAGATTTTTGCTTGCGATGTTTTATGACAGTTTGAAATCTCACGGAATGTTTTGTTGAGAGAACCAATACATCTCGCTTATCCCTCCATCTCAATACAGTGATTCCATCATCACTCTCTTTTGCTATATATTGTCCCTTTTTCAATTTTGTTGAAACTATTTCTTTGGGAAAATGCTTGCGATTCTTTCTCAAAGTGCCAACCAAATGCGTCTCGTTCTTCAAAAGTTCTCTTGTTAATTCGACGCTTGTGTACCAATTGTCGGTATATAGAGTATGTCCCTTATTTAGTAAATCATCACATAGTGTCATAACAACCTTAGTAGGTGTAGTATTAACGTCATCGTTCTGTTTTCCACCATAAATGCTAATTTTGTATGTGTATCCAGGCAAGGTACATAGTTTAAATAACTTAATCCCATACTTATGGCGTTTCTGTTTATTGTATTGCCGAAATACAAGTCGCCCGCGAAAAGGAACCACACTTTCATCTATACATAAATCTTCGCCAGGCGTGTAAGTTTTTTTAAAATTTGCATTCATTACTTCCACCAAGTCTCTGACGCGGTGCAAGCGATCGGTCGTATTCTCTTCATTTTCTTGTGAAAAATGAAGAATTGCTAGTTAAAGTTCAAATCTATTGCGAGACATAATGGTTCGCGGAAATTGCTGCCCAATGATTTTATCTGTGGTCCAGTAATCAGCTATTTTTGGAAGCCTTACTATACCCATGAATAAAATCAGCCCAAAGAATTTCAGGTTAGTAGGGACCCAGCCACGAATGCGCGCTGCTTTCGAAGCTTCATTAGATATTGTTATTCTGTTGAAGGCATAGGCATTAGTGCATAAAACAATTTTATTTAAAACCTCGTCTGTCACCATAAGCGCGAAAAAATCAGCTGGGTATTTGTTTGTCAAGGCCATGCGTAAGTTGAGCTGCATTCCAGAATACTCAGTAAAAGCAATAACTGTGCGCTGATTACCTTTAGGATCAGTCCATGTTGAAGGCGGCGAACTTCTGTCTAGGTCTTGGAGGACACGATTGGTCTCAGCATCACTATCTTCGCTATCAGATGGTATGACTCGACGTCGCTTCGAATGAGTAGGCTGAATATTATCTTCTTCGTCGGAACTTAAATGGAGACTTTTATTCAGCAAATCGAACTCGATATTTTCGATCTGTGTTATATCTTCTTGCGTTATGTAAAAGTCGTCAAAACTATCCATGTTGTCCATAACAATTAAGCTAAAGCTTTAGTTCCTCCGTATATTCCAGAAATACTAAAATTCCAGCATAAACTTTTCTTTGTGAAAGTGTTTGTGACATACATTTAGATAGGCCCTCCATAAGGAGTTTGGACCATATATCTCAGTGTAGTGTTATTTCACATTTTACACAATGCCTCGAAACGTCTGCTGTGTTTCTGGGTGCCAAGTAGTAGCACAAGATGGTAAGCAGAACTATAATTATGTTAGAATAACTTAAACTTCAATCATGTCTCAATAAACCCTAAAAAAAAAACTCCGCCCCTAAGACTACCCACTGACCAAAAAACCGCCTAAATGTACCGGCGAACTGTGGGTGTACATTGGTACACCTCTGCCTAACCCTTCTGGGAGTACAGGCGTGATGGTATATTTTTATTCATGTCTCAATATAAACATTAGATTGATTTGGACGAAAATTTATCCATCAATCACAACTTAGAGGCGGTAAGACGACACTCTTCTGCATACGATTACTTTTTATCTAGCTTTGGACAGCTAGCCCCGCTAAATTTTATTTACCATGACATGAGCTTTTCTCATGTAGCTCATACCAGCACCATACCAGAAAATAGTAGCAAACTATAAATCATGAATCAGTCAGTCCAACTAAGGTCATATTTTATTTTCAGGTATAGCTCTACATTATTTTCCAAATCCTGAGAAAGAGGCAGTTAAGTTTCAGAATTGGATCAAGAGCATTGGAGGTGATATTGCATGTATAGATAGCAATATTGTCTACAAAACTCAAAGAATCTGTCGTCGACACTTTCAAGATGTGTTTCTAAATGTTGTATCCAAAAAACACATTTTGCAAATTGGCCGTTCCATCTCTTCATTTATCCTCTGAAGATGTTATCAGGTAAAATAAGAATTCCTTAGATTTCTATTTAAGCCATTTTACGGTACATTAAGAGCTACATTAGTGTCTATTTATTTTATGGTAACATAACAGTCACTAACATTACCATTCACATAGTATATTCTTTTGTAGATAAAGATAACTAAATAATTATTCCAAAATTGTAATTGTATTTAGCCTAGAAAAACAATTTCCCTGAAAATGTAAAAAGCTTGTGTAACACACAATTCTTTCGAAGATTTGTTTTACTATAATATATTTTTTACTTTTCAGCACCTAGTATGGACCTGTTTTCTTCAAGCAGCCAACCATCGACTTCCCAAAGACCTACAGTGTTGCATCCTGTATCACCAAAAAGCATTACAAATAAGCCATGTTGTTCAGGTACGTTAACAACAAATTTTATAGAATTTTGCACCAAAATAGCATTCAATTCTTTATTAGTCATTTACAAGTGTAGTTATAATGTATTATTGGCTCAGATAACATTATATCCTATGATTTTAATTTTCAGTAGGTATCTTTTATGCAATGGAAGCAAGAAAACCAAGTGAAGAAGTTAGAACTGAAGCTTCGTCGTTGTCTAAAAGACAAACAAACCTTCCGCAGAAGATATTTGCTAGCAAAAAAAATATCAAAATCAAGTGCTTTTGAAATTTTAACTAAGAATATGTCAAGAGCAGCTAAAACATTATTTAACATGCAAGTAAAAGAAAGTTTATCGTTGTATAAGCCGTCTCCCAAAGCTTATCGCTTGTTAAGCCAGCTCTGTGTTTTGCCAAGCCGCAGGACGCTGCCAAACATACTACAAAAAGTAGATTTAGTGCCAGGCATTAATGAAAATATTTTTCAACAATTGAAAAAAAGGTGTCTAAAATGCCGAGCAAACACAAATTTTGCTCAATTTTTTTTGATGAAATGTCAATAGCACCAAGTTACGACAAAGCACACGACAAGATAACTGGTTTTGTTGATACTGGCACAAAACGCGAGCAAGCATTTTCGGATCACGTTCTTGTATTTATGGTGAGAGGCATAGTGAAAAAATATAAACAGCCTATAGCCTACAGTTTTTGCTCCGGTACAACGAAGACTGCAGATCTAAAATTTCAATTGAAACAGGTTATTGAAAAAGTCCTGATCACTGGCCTAAAAGTAGTAGCTACAATATGTGACCAAGGCTCTACAAACCTTGCGGCTATAAACCAATTGGTGCAGAAAACAAAAGAAACGTATTTAAGAAGAAGTGAAGAATTTAAAGGAGACTTTTTTAAAGTGGCTGATTGCAAAATAGTGCCTATATATGATGCACCTCATCTTATAAAGGGTGTGCGCAACAATCTGCTGAATAAAAATTTAAAATTTACAAAGGATGGCACGGTACGCGTGGCAAAATGGTCGCATATAGAAATAGTAGAATAGAAAAGTTATACCAAAGAAGTCCAACATTCAGGGGTGTAAAGTTGGTCCACAAGCTGACTGCTCTACATGTTGTGCCCTCAATGATACCCAAAATGAGGGTTAAATATTGCACTCAGGTGTTCAGCAGGACTGTTGGTGTGACTCTTGGGTATATGGCAGGTGTGTATGATGTAGCATTATCTATATCTATACTAATATATAAAGCTGAAGAGTTTGTTTGTTTGGTTGAACGCGCTAATCTCAGGAACTACTGGTTGGAATTGAAAAAATATTTTTGTGTTGGATAGTTAATTTATCGAAGAAGGCTTTAGGCTATATAAAATCACGCTACGACACACGGGAGAAGAGCAGTAACCAAGGTCCTAACTTAATGCGGGTGAAAAAACCACGTGAACGAAGTCGTTGACAGCAGCTAGTCATAAACATAAATCATTAAGATGTAAAATTATATAAGTACAACATTAACATTTCATTTACAGAAAATGGTAGCTTACCAGAGGACAGCGTAGACACTGCAGAGTTAATAATGCTGTTAGACGATCTCTTCGACTCAGTCAACGCAAACTTCCATAAAGAAGAAGGGAAAATATCAGTGGCGGGCGAGGGGCCTGGATGGAGGGCAAGCTATCGACTTTTGATATGCCCCCCCCCCCTCCCCCCGTCTTAGTGTTTATGTGGTTGTTAGGAGTCATTGGTATAGTTAAATTGCTGCTTAATACTGCTCTAGTAACACAATTATTGTAAATTATAGTTTTAAAAATCTATTACCTATTTATTTACCTTTCACGTATGGGATTAAACGTTGCACGCGCCATCTATTGGTACCGAGACTCCACGCGACATCAAAGTTCTATCTCTTAACGTAGGTTTAATAATTCGTAAAATAATTCAATCGATGGCCACTAGATGGCATATTACAAATTATCGATTTGTTGTTTTTTAAGCTTATGAATATTTAGTCAACGTTTAAATCTCACTAATATATTAAAGAACATCTAATTCTTTATTTTGCTTTTCAGTTTTTACATTCACAAAGTCTGAAAGTATAAATCATGCAAAATGACATACGAAATAACCAATAACCATTTTGATGCGTTTTTTATACCAAAAAAACTTTGTCACGCTCCTTGAAAACAATAGAATAAACATACTTACCTACTGGGTCTGTACAAGAAATCATTTCTTGTGGATTCATTGAATATACGGTGAATTATAAGTTATCTCAATGTAGCATACCTTTCAGGCGCCAATTTCCGAATTCACATTTTAAAATTAAAATCACTAAATCAGTTAATCACTTAACAAAATCGTAGGTTGTCACATCGCACCAAAACATTAACCACATTACTCAGTAATTTAAATAACATAACTAAATCAAAACTCCCAAACTATACAAAAGAAACAAAATAATAACAATTTTATTGTCATTCGCAATTTGTTGCACTTGTTCTTGCAACTATATTCAGGTCGGTCATCGGATGGTTCATATGCGCGAACTTAATGGACAAGCCAGGCTTTACTAGCCCGTATAAATCGCCGTACAAGTACCTAAAATTTATCAATGAAATGTATTTAACTTCTATACAAATGAAAAGCCCCATTGAAAGCCAACGAGTGCGAAAGAGACGCGCTAGAGCGAGAGATCATTGCGCGCGCTTTCGGTAGTGTTGACATGTCACGAATAGCTCCGAATCAGACACGATTGAATTTTGTTCGAATTTGATGAATGATTGACTTTAGTGAGTCGTAGTATTAGTAGGATCTGAAGGGCTACTATGACATCTTATAGCAATTCTTATTCCACTGAGTGAAAGAGATGGTGCTAGACACCCTGTATAGCTCTGTCTTTTTCCCTCAGCGGAATAAGAATTGCTTTAAGAGGTCATAGTAGGGTTACTGGTAATGTAAGCGTGCGGCAAATTAATTTGCGTGTATTTAAAATATTTTTGTTCGTGAATGTTTGTTAGTTTGGGTACAGTTAGGTAGTAGGTTATATAACTATTGGTCTGATTGGTGTTATAATTTAGGGCAAGCCTGGCTTATGGGCTTCTATTGGACTTTCGCCCCTGGAAAATATATAGATCAGTAGTAACACCAAAATCACCCCATTAAAAATTTTGGAACTCTACTTTGCCAGTTTTAAAGTCTATGAAATATGTAATTAGTAATGATAAAGAAAAAACAGTGCCGTCTCTTACCAGCTGGGTGAAAACCATTGAAGGTTTTAAAATTATTGTTAATTATTTATGGTCGCAAGGAATAAACTTCATACTCTTAAGAAATATGAACCAAGACCCTCTTGAAAACTTTTTTGGAGCCATAAGAGCTCACGGCTATCCTTACTAATATTATAAAAGCGAAAGTGAGTTTGTTTGTTTGTTACCTCTTCACTCTTTAATGGCTAAACCGATTGTGATGAATTTTGGTACATAGATAGTTGGGAACCAGGAGACGGACATAGGCTAATTAATAATATTTAATAATATTAATATTTTGGGACAACTCACACACGGCTATCTGATCCCAAGCTAAGCAGAGCTTGTGTTATGGTAACCAGACAATTGATATACATACTTATACATATAATTTATAAATACATACATATTATAGATAAATCACACCCAGACACAGAACAAACAATCATGCTCATCACACAAAGTTTGTCCTGGGTGGGAATCGAACCCACGACGTCCGGTTCAGTAGTCAGGGCCAGTAACCACTAGACCAACAGGCCCGTCAAATTACTCTTATTTCAAAAAAGTGGGATGTGAGGGAGAAAGAGGGAAGAAAAGGGAATTCTTAACGTTGCTATTACAAATCAATAAGGCGCAAGGAGAACTGTGTTACCCCAAATTTAACGCGGGCGAAGCCGCGGGCGAAAGCTAGTAGTAATATAATGCCCCGCTCAACAGCGTTTGAAAATGCATTCGAGACTTTATTAATTAATAATATTACATCCGCACACTCCCTACAGGGAAACTGTGAAAAGGATGACAGTTTTGTCTGCAATCACTAAAATCATTTATAGAAAATAAATCACCCAGCATCGACATTGATGGTAATGATATAAGGCAGATAAATGATTATCATTTAAACATTGAAATGATTAATACAAATACAATGTTACAAAGTCGTTCTCGAGTCCATGTAGAAAAATGCGCTGCTATAGCATATTGCAGTGGATGGATAGCCACTAAAGCCAAAAAGTTGGTATTTAAAAAATGTAACATGTGTAAAAATAGTTGCATTAGTGAAAATATTGAAGATTTTCACAATTTCATAACAAAAAAAAGAATATTGTGGCAAAAAATGGTTGTGCTATCCATCCCGGGCATTGTTTGACTACTTTGCCCAAGTGGAACACATCACTTTAGAGGTATTGAAAACTGATGCTCATAGAAAGCAAATCGTACAATATATAAATTTTATAGTATCTGTACATATTGATTTTAACTTTATAACATGCAATGAACATAAAAATACCTTAAATAAGTATTTATTGACTAAAAGTGTTGTGTTCTTCGTTACGAATTGGTGCAAAGAAGTCAGCAATGTTCTATCAAATAATGAAGATATTGCTTGTATCAATTGTGATATGCAGACTTCTCCAGCAACTGGTCATTGTTTATCTACAGTTAATGAAAATCTAGTTGCTATCATAAAGCTGTGGACATTCCCGAGAGCTGTAAGTATGAATTAAATTAAAATATTTGTGTTTAAAGACAACTATCAGCCACAGTTTTTATGATTACTTTCTGAGCAAACATTTTTTTTAGATCAATACTTCTGATTATATATGCGATTCTTGCTGGATGATAGGAATGCATCAGCTGCAACACACCTGTATTGTTTGTGGTGCTTCAACAATTGTGACTGAGGGTCATATAATCAATCATGCATCGGAGGAAGAAACCCAGATAGTTGCAATAGTTAACCAGAGGATACAGCCACGTCAGGTATGTATGTGACATATTTTTGCTTTTACTCCATTATTTCCTGGAAGAATGACACAAAAAAAAGAGATGTTCAAATAGGGAGGATACTGATTGAATAACTTCCCCTAAATAGACATATTTTTTATAGACCTGGTTATTTAAGTATTTATGGGAGACATTTACATTTAAAAATGTTGTTAGGTACCTTGTAACACAAGGATGGTAATTTTTTACTATGAGACCATAACAAAATAGTTATTCAATAGAGAGAAAACAGTAGATTGTTGTTAATTAATGTGTTATTAAGTAATAAGTTGAACCTTAAACCTTACCGCTACACTGTATTATATGTTTGCATGTTATTGCCACTGACTTATATTTCGTGGTCCGTAAAATGAGTAATGGTGATAGTCAAAAAAGTCTACACTAAATGGGGCTATAATTCGTAGTATATTAGTAGATTTATAGTGGAATCTGATTTTAAGGCAATAAAAAGTTCATATGCATCAAAATAAATGATTGAATTGTTTTAACAGGTTACATCAAATGAACCAATTTGCGTAACTTGTTGGGAACAAGCACAACAAGAACTTCTGAGACGACACGAACATCAACTTCGAGGTCAGACAATCACTCTGCCCAACTTAAGAAGAGTACCAGAAGCACCCAGGCACTGCTTATTTAGTGGTTGTCGCAACTCGGAACGTTTTCACGTCCCTGATAACACACGTCGACGCGTGTTGATAGAAAATAACTTTTTCATACCTAGAGGATCTCGTGTATGCGCTTATCATTTGGGACGCAATACATACAGTGAACTGTATACTGCTGAATATGCACTTGATTATTTCAATCCAATCCAAATTGAAGACATGCTTTTTATTTTGATGGAAGAAAATTATTTTCAGTTTGATGACATACAAAGATTTCCTGATCATTTGGTACATTACTGGATAGGAATTAGTAAACAACAGCACCAACAAATATTAAGTGAAACACCAACATTGAGAGACATGCGTCGAGGAAGTCTTGCACTCACAGCATTATTACGCAAGCTCCGCACTGGAGACTCAAATCAGCGACTCTCGGCACTTTTGCAGATCCCTAGGCGAACCTTAGAGACCTTAATGAATGTAGCAAGAGAAAGCTTGGTGTCTGAATTCGTAAACCAGCATCTGGGAATGGGACATATACCCCGTGAACGAGTCTGTGAAAAAAAGTCTATAATAGCAGAAGGCTTATTTAGTAGTACAGTTGGAACAACTGCTATAGTAATTGCCGATGGCACATACATATACTCAAAAGAGTTCGAATTACCTATTTAAAAAAATAACATATTCTCTACACAAATACCGGAACTTAGTGAAACCATTTCTTGTTGTATGTTGTGACGGATATATTTTAGATGTGTTTGGTCCGTATGCTGCTACTACCAACGATGCCACGATACTAAACAGTTTATTAGATGAAGAAACTTTTATGCATTTTTTTAATGAAAACGATGTATTCATATTAGATCGTGGCTTCAGGGACTCCATGGATAAATTGCATGATAAACATTTACTGGGTCATATGCCTGAAAAAATGTCACCTGGTCATTCACAGCTTACAACTTTAGAAGGAAATCGATCGCGTTGCGTGACAATTAATAGATGGGTTGTGGAAGCTGTGAATGGCCAGATAAAGAGAGATTTCAAAATCTTCAGACAGGAGTATTTCAATCGTGCGAGTCCCCATCTTAAGAAAGATTTAAGAATCGCTTGGGCTGTATTAAATTCATTTGGAACTCGATTTACTGACCCAGAAAACGCTCAAATAATATTAAATATTATAAATGAACGTTTATTTTTAGATAACGACTTAGCCGCGATTGTAGCCATGCATGGAGCGCCTGAATCGTCACAATGTTATGTTTACAAATATAGATGCCTCAAATATATCATTCCCCGGCTCTCCATAGAAGAATTGGTGTTGTTTGCGTGTGGCACATACCAGATCCGTCAAGCTAGATCATACGTTGGAGAACATTTCCGTTTTCACGGACTTTACAAACTCGAAATAGGTCGCGACCAGCTGGATTTGACCAGATTAAGGGGAGAAAATCCTTTTTTGTTAAGAGCTAAAATAAAGTCCCGTCATGTGGCACGGAACACATATTTTGTTTTCATAGCCGTTGAAAGGGAACAGCAAGGTCGGAGTGCCATCATCGACTACTGTTGTAACTGTATAGTAGGGGCTGCTGTTCACATGTCATGAGTGTGGTTTGGTATTTAGCTTACGCTCGACACGAAGGAACAACCCCCCCTGCGGTATTTCTTGACAATGTATTGTTATCATTAGAATAAAAAGTTATTATAAATACTGTGGTTTTGTTTTTTACCTATACTGTTTTTATTACTTAATTAACTTTTATCCTGTTGACGACCACCATATGGATAGATCATGGATCATCTTGGATGCGGATTCGAATCCCGCAAAAGGAACGGAAAGGAGGTTAATTATTATTTTTAGTAACGTCATAGCAGTTGGATGGCCTATAATAATTAATCTAAATCAAATTATTTGTAATAGGCAAGTAATAGGTATTGTTTTCATATCACAACTGAGAACACCCTACTTTAAAATTTTACTAGCACCTATCACAAAAATCCTTCATCCATCCACTCTATCTGATCGAAATGTATGATGTAGGCGTCCTATTTAGCTAATCATCGTACGATTGAACGATGCAATTTCGTCGCACGACGAAAAACGCACATTTTTTAGAGTGTACTAATTAAAGCTTGCAAATCATCGCGCGAGCACAGAGTTTCATCTCGTCGTGCGACGAAATCGCATCGTTCAATCGTACGTTGATTAGCCAAATAGGACGACGCCTTGAGGGTCTGCCTTGAGTTACATAAGTATGTAGGTAGTAAGTAGGTACCTACCGTAGTCTATTTTTGATAGTCCATTTTGAGGTTATGTAAATAAATCAATTTAATATCCCCAAGTGTAATGTATATCTTACCATTACATATTTTGGTATACTCTATTGTAGCATTCAAATCCATATATTCATTCCATGAAACGGTAGGCCTGTATGTGATACTGAAAATACATGGGTTCTTGCCAATCGCCTTTCACCGTCACAAGGGATATAAAAACGGCTCAGTGTTATGGAGATGCACTAGCTTCAAAATTACAAAGTGTCCAGGTACTATAATTTTAATGGTAAGCATCCTTTTCACTTGACATTTTTGAGTATTCCATAGCCTTTACTTATTTTACTAGAATAAATTTTAATATTACTTTTTAGAATGACGTAATTACTCAGACCAAAAATCACACTTGCGGAAGAGACGCATTTGCAAATGACCGTCTGCTGGTAACTAACGCATTACGAAATAATGTAATTACATCTGACCAACCAATACCAACCTTACCTATATGAAGATAATGTGTTTACATTGAAACAAAAATCATGGTCATGATTTACTGAATGCAATTCCAAAGTTTAAAAATATTAAACAGTCGCTTTATTTTGCAAGAAATAAAGAACTTGGAGTTACCGCTACAATTTTTTAAATCTATCAATGAGGTCACTGGTAACATTTCGCGAGTCTATATTAGCGGATTACTATTATGATGGTACTCGCATATTGTTTTTTTGTCCCATACGTTGTCGTGAAATAATTTGTAATATCACTGAGTATTTCGTTGATGGAACTTTTGCAGTCTGTCCGACTCCCTTCCAACAAATCTACAATATTCTTGGTGACACAGTGATACCACTTATCAGTGCATTTATGACTAATCGAACACAGAAAAGTTATGAGTTATTATTCCACATGATTCAATCACAGTTGCCAGAATTTAAACCTTATAAAGTACATTGTGACTACGAGTCCGCGGCAATTAACGCTATAAAAGAAGAAAATCCAAATTTTATAATAAAAGGCTGCTATTATCACTAGTGCAAAAATATTTAGAAAAATGCAGAAAGTTAAAAAATAATCAAATCAAACCGGAAAAAGAATCGTCGCTCTAACACCGCCCTTGCCACCACAATGTACTTTAAAAGGATGGGAGTATATCAAAACCCAAATTTATAGAATTAATAATTTAAACATGACCAGATTTATACATTACATCGAATTCTTGGTTAAAAATTCACTCCCCAGATGTTTTTAGCGTATATGGCGAAAGACATCGAACCGATAATGTGTCCGAAGGTTTTCATTCGAAACTAATGAAGGGAATCAACAAGACTACAGTTACTTTGTTCAGAACCATGAATAAAATGAAACAATACTTAGGTATGGAAGCTTTAGAAGAAAAACCGGCCAAGAGCGTGTCGGGCCACGCTCAGTGTAGGGTTCCGTAGTTTCCCGTCCGTCACAATAAGTGTTCCCAGTTATGAGGCCAACCGAACAATTCGGTAATACCCGATCCAATGTAATAAGTACCTACAGCGCCATCTCTCGGGGAATTGGGTTACTAATTAATACAAAGACGTGCAATTTCGGTGGTAATTTTGGATTGCGAGAACCGATTTCAATAATTCTTTTTTTGTTTGAAAAAAGATACGTTCAGGATAATAAAATATGTAAACAAAGTTACAAAAAAAGCTTGCATATACGATTATACTACAAACTTAGTCCAGAAATTATTTTGTACAACTTTTTGTCTTTTTTGTACAAAAACTGTTGTGTCAATCAAGTTCAAAATAATTTTCATAGAAAGTCCTTATCAAGTTCTACTTTTCAGATTTTTTTCATATTTTTTAGACTTATGGTTCAAAAGTTAGAGGGGGGGGACACATTGTTTTTTACTTTTGGAGCGATTATTTCCGAAATTATTGACATTATCAAAAAATGATCTTAGTAAACCCCTATTCATTTTTAAATATCTTTCCAACAATATATCACACGTTAGGGTTGAAATTAAAAAAAAAATCACTTCCCACTTTACATATAGGGTGGCTACCCTAATAAAACATTTTTTTCAAATTTTTATTTTACCACTTTGTCGGCGTGATTGATATAAATATTGGTACCAAATTTCAGCTTTCTAGCGCTAACGGTCACAGAGATTAAGCGAGGACGGACGGACGGACGGACATGGCGAAACTACAAGGGTTCCTAGTTGACTACGGAACCCTAAAAAGGAAGAGTAAATACATTGTGGATGATGACTTTATACTTGATGTTCAAATGCAAGTAATCAATGGTGATATTACTGGGGCCAAAGCTTTAGATGAACTCAGATAGAGGTTTTTTTTAAACAGAGTAATCACATCATCGGGTAAATCGGAGTAGAAACTTTTTAATGTTTCCACAATGCTAGCACATGTGACATGATATTAAAGAATATAAGTATGTCACTGTGGCGTTTCTGAATTCACTTGTTTTCTGTTTTGTTCACTGTGTTATTACTATCGTATTTAGAAATATATAAATACTTAAAAACATAATTTAGAAAGAATGGAGAGTCAATCAATTTTGAGTTCACAACCTAAATACCAACTGTTCGGGTCGTTCACCGAACAATAATGAACCTGTCAGCATAAATGCGACACCGCGCTTGATGCCTATATTATTTTATACATTAAATAAGTAAAACAAGTCAGTACGCTTTCGGAGAGCATATTGGACGCGACTCAATCTCATCTCATTCACCTCATTAGTTTTGTCTACGACACATTCGCTCAAGCTTCTTATGATGTTCACTCATTAAAATCAATCAACACTCATTCATTCGTTCTCATCAAGCAATCTGCATTCATTAGCCCATATTTTTTACTCAAAAATATTCAATAATCGATTTGTTAAAAAGGTCCAAGTAAATTCCACTTCTATAAAAAAATCTTTGTTTGATTTATCGCAAACAAAATTGGCGACCGTGACAGGACCTGCAATCGTCGGATCCAACCTAAATAGCTACTCAGATTGTTCGCGTGTCAAGGGCACTCGAAGGACAACGTCGACGCCGGTCGAAATCTACCAGTACCAACGGAAGGCCACGTGTTAAGAAACCAAGATCCCCGTGCCTGTGGACTGGCATTCTACTATACCTGGGTCAAGCTACCTTACCTTCGCCAAGCTATTCTGGGAACTTTGCTGGGACTACGAAATGCCGATCAGGCAAGGTCCATCCTGAGAACGAGTCACAGGAATCACAATCCACCTATTCGCGTGCTCCTGCCTACGAAGGGACTGCTGGGATTAGCAGCCTGCCTATTTAAAGTGAGCTCGTTCCATCTTACTAACACACCCATTTCGTTATTCCTTAATCTGTGCATTTAGCGATTTAGTTTCTCGAGGTCAAGTGAAATTTCTATCTTTCTATTTGTGTCTATTGTGCCAAACCATAATATTACTCTCTAAAGAGGGCCAAACAGGAGAGGCAAAGCACAAATTGTTCCATTTTATTTCACCAAAACTTAGACTTACCTACCGCTCACTTTCTTAAGTTGAAGCACATTTAACTGCTAACTTACAAGTTAATCATTCGTTCACTGTTACTCAAACCTAAGATTTATTATCGATTCAATATCTTATTTTTCACCCAATTGAACCTTTTAATACCTTACACAGTAAATATCTCCCGAGTATAACTGTAACTTACAAACCATAATCGTTTCACCATACAAGTGATTAGTTGTTGTTATCAGTTTACTTAGGCGCACGGAATTGATCTATTCCAGAATCGTGCGTTGTGACTTGTGGCACGGCATCGCTTGCGCATCGCTGTCACCTGACTGCCGGCGCGCCCCACCCACCTAGCTCGTAGCAGTCTACCTGGGCCGCGGACATCAGCTGATCAACAAAGCGAGGAGCGTACCGTATGCTATATCTACACCTATACGTTAACTAATCACATCTGTTTGTGTTAGCTCATTGCGAGTTTAGAAAATGACTGAACCTTTAAAATTAAAAGAACTAATAAGTAAACGCGGTTCTATTAGAGGACGCGTAACGAAATTTAAGTTAAGTCTCGATAGTTTAGCTTTATTAGAATCTATACCAGAACTAGAAATAAGTAAACTCGCATTGAAGTTATCAAAAATCGAAGCATTATTCGTTGAATTTGATGAGGTGCAGAATTTAATAGAAATGAACAATGTAGATAGCCAAAGTAGCGAGTTAGTTACTCGAGATTTAATTGAAAACGATTTCTACCATTGTATTGCCTTGGCTCAAGGTTTAATTAAAAAATATTCTGTTGTTCAAAATGATGACAATAAATCGCAGGATAATTCTTCCATGGCTACGTGTCATCATAACGATCACAGCTGTAATACATTAGGCTTTAAACTACCGGTGATTAAAATCCCAAACTTCGATGGCACGTATTTCAAGTGGCTCGAATTTAAAGAAACGTTTGTATCTCTTGTTCACAATAATAACAAAATCGAAAGTATTCACAAATATCACTATTTACAATCATATCTTGACGGAGAAGCAGCTCGGGTGATCGCTAATTTGGAGGTTTCTCAGGGTAATTATTCCGAAGCGTGGAAACTTTTATGTGAACGTTATGATAACAAGCGTCAATTGATAAATAACCACCTTAAGTCTTTGTTTAACATTAATTCCGTTCAAGAGAATGACAAGTCATTAAGATATATTATTGACCACGTAACTAAAAATTTACGCGCACTTAATTCACTAGGGCTTCCTACGGACAAATGGGATGTTTTAATTATATATTTTATTGCAGGAAAATTAAATTCTAGTACATATTTTAAGTGGGAGGAACATATTAATTGTTTGAGTGACATACCTTCACTTAATGATTTCTTCAGATTCCTTAAAAGTCGTGCTGATGTATTAGAGACCGTTTATCGCCACAAACATGAACATCAAGACAATAGACCAAAACAGACATCTAATAATAGCCAAAACAAATATAATAGTTCGAAGTCTTTAGTGGCTGTACCCAACGATGGCAACACTTCTACTTCTAAAATACCGGAATGTTTGTTCTGTAAGAGTAGTCACCGCATATATGACTGTCCGTCTTTTAAATCGAGCTCATTAGAAGCTAGGTTAGCCTTCGTTTCTGCCAACAAATTATGTGAAAATTGTCTGAGATTTGGTCACATCGCTAAACGTTGTCGTCTTTTAGCTACATGTCGTCAGTGTAAATTACGTCATAATTCTCTTCTTCATAAATCAGAAGTAACTGAAAATTCCGATTCAATTAATTCCATTACGAGTATGTCCTCGACATGCTCGTCTGAAGTTCTTTTGTGTACTGCTCGAGTAAAGGTTACCAACCCAGCCACCAACGAAACTATGATAGTGCGAGCTTTGCTCGACAGCGGGAGTCAGTCGACAATTATCACACACGCCGTAAAGCGCCATCTAAACCTGATTCCTCAGCCATCTGACACTACCATAGTAGGCATTGGCAACACTAAATTAAATATTAACACAGAACGCTGTATTCTACGCATTCATTCTGAAACAACTTCCTTTAATGTAACGGTTTCATGTTTAGTATTGCCGCAAATTACCGGCAACTTACCTAAATCACATTTTGATTTAAAAAAGTTAAATATTCAAGGATTTCAATTAGCGGATCCCACTTTGAATGAACCATCACCAATCAATATTTTGATCGGTGCGGACTTATTTTGGGACATAATTAGTGCCCAGCAGCATTCGTTAGGACATGGTTATCCTAAACTTCAGGCGTCAAAGTTTGGATGGCTCGTTACGGGTTCACTTCCTTGTTTTAACGAAAACCAAATTAACTCAGTCATGTGCAATTTAGTCTCAAATGATGACACTTCTAGTAACATACATGATGAGTTATCTAAATTCTGGGAACTTGAGAACTTTCCTCAGAAAAGGCCCCCGAGTAGTGAAGAAAAATTGTGTGAGCAACATTATCTTGCAAACACTACTCGGACTAGTAATGGTCAATTCTGTGTAGGGTTGCCACTTCGTGATAGCATAGATTGTTTAGGCAATTCCTATAATTTAGCCAAAAAGCGATTCTTTAATTTAGAGACTCGCTTCCGAAAACAACCAGAATTAAAACAACAATACTGTCAATTTATAAACGAATATGAAGCATTAGGTCACCTATCTGAATCCCCGGAGTCTAGGCCGTTAAATGCTTATTTCTTGCCCCACCACCCAGTAATACGTGAACAAAGCGAGTCGACTAAGTTACGCGTTGTTTTTGACGCCTCAGCTCGCACATCTTCTGGTGTTTCTGTAAACAATTTACAGATGGTGGGACCAGTTGTACAAGAACCTTTGTTCAATATATTAGTTCGTTTCAGACAACATAAGTATGTTGTGACAGGAGACATAGAAAAAATGTTTCGCTCAGTGCTGCTCAAAGAATCTGATCGTAATCTTCAACTGATTCTATGGCGTGATAGTGAGGATAAGCCTTTAAGGACACTCCGCTTAAATACAGTTACTTACGGATTTGCTAGTGCCTCTTTTCTTACTACTCGCTCTCTTTGGCAGATAGGCGAAGAGTGTTCGGATGAGAAGATCAAAACCATAATTCAAGATGATCTATATTGTGATGATCTGCTTACCGGAGCAAGCACTGAAGAGGAGTTGCGTCTTATCCGTCTTTCAGTTTCATCCGAATTAGCAAAAGGATGTTTCCATCTACGTAAATACCGTTCTAACTTACCTGAGTTACTCGCAGACTCCGTTGACCTGGAAAGTGGTAATCTCGTGATTAGTAATGCTACTTGCACGCTAGGTGTTGGTTGGACGCCATCATCGGATGAACTGCATTTTCAACATGATATTTCGGCTCCTGAAAAGGTCACGAAGAGAAGCATACTTTCCTCAACATTTAAAATATTTGACCCTCTTGGTCTTTTGTCTATTTTCACAATTAAACCTAAAATAATCTTACAAGAATTATGGAATCACAAAATGGATTGGGATGAACCTGTTCCTTCAGAAATAAGGTCCTCCTGGTTAAAGTTTGCTAATAAGTCTTCATGCTTGTCCGCTCTAAGAATTCCCAGATGCATTCTAATTAACAATCATTCTTCAATACAAATACATTGTTTCTGTGACGCTTCGCAACGTGCCTACGGCAGCTGTATTTGAGGTCTATTTCCACTAGCGGCACTATACAAGTTAGCCTGGTATGTGCAAAATCACGGGTTGCACCTATTAAACCCACAACAATACCACGGCTCGAACTCTGTGCCGCCCTATTAGAAGCCCAACTAACTGCTACTGTTTTAGCTGCATTTTTTTTTTTTTTTTTTTTTTTTTTTTTTTTTTTTTTTTTTTTTTTTTTTTTTTTCGGGTGGGAAATCATCCAATGACTTCCCCCGCTCTGGGTGGAGCGGGGGGGCATGTCAGACTTGTACTGACTAAAACCCACCCATGTTTCTTCTATTGCCCTTTACGTTCCGAGGCCGCGGTATCTCTTTCGAACAACCCGCAACCCCGGCAGGCAGAGGCTCTGGCAAGCCCCTCTGCTTTGCTGACTCTCTTTGAGGCGCGCGTGAAACACGAACGCGCCGTCGACACGGCCTGTCGTCAATCGACGGACGGACGGTGAACTACCCATTGCTCACCGCCCACAGGCCCGCATCTACGGTGGCCGGAAGTCGTCTCGCGGCGCCCGGCGCCATGGGCGTCTCCCGCGGCGGCTGGGTTGGGCAGATGTTCTTTTCCTCAAACGCCCGGCCACCTCCTTCGCTAACATTACTGCTTCGCAGAAGGTGGTGACCGCTTCCCATTCCCTCTCGCTCCGGACCATGGCCTGAACCAGGGCCGGACGCGAGAGATCGCCGCCGCCGATCGCCTCTACGAGGGCACGGCGGTGCTCCGCCCAAGCCGGGCAGATCGCCACTGTGTGCTCCACCGTGTCCTCCGGGCGATCGTCACAATGGTGACACCCGGGCGCTTCCTCCCGCCCGATGATGTGCAGGAACCTCCCGAAACTTCCGTGTCCGGTGAGGACCTGCGTCAGGCGGTAGGTGAGGACGCCATGACGCCTCTCCAGCCACTCCTCAAAGAGGGGACTTACCGCCACTATTGTAGCGTGCCCTGCACGGGGTTGCGACAGTCGCTCTCTCCATGCCACCATGAGATCGCACCGGAGGTCTGCCCGCCGAGCGGCAACTTGCCGCGGCAGTGGGTTTTCCCCCCGGTGTAGTGCCTCCGCGCGCCACTCAAACAGGCGCGCGAGGACTATCGCCTCCAGATCCCACGGTGGCAGTCCGGCAAGGAGGCTTGCTGCCTCGCCGGAGATCGTGCGGTAGCCCCGGACAAGCCGTATGGCCACCACCCTTTGGGGCGCGTTCAGATAGTGGGCGGCGCGCCGCCCTAAAGAACGCGCCCATACTGGGGCCCCGTAAAGGGCCATGGACCGCACGTTTTAGCTGCATTACGTTGCCCTATTGAACGTCAAGTCTATTGGACGGACTCTAAAGTAGTATTAGGTTGGCTCAACTCTAATAAGACTAAAACATTTGTTGCCCACAGAGTAGCCGCTATAAATGAGCTAACAAATCCCACAGACTGGCGTTATGTTCCTACTTCCATCAATCCGGCCGATTTAGTTTCACGTGGTGTCGATCCAGACCAGGAAGATCTTTCTATATGGTGGAACGGTCCATCATTTCTTTTAGAATCTGAAAATTCCTGGCCCGCCTACAGTACAGACGCTGTGGAATTGCCGGAGCTTAAGGCCTTTCATACTTTGGGGGGGGAAGAGCCACCTTCCATGCCAGATTTGTCTGTAGTGTTAGCTAAGTATTCTGATTTAACCACTCTTATTCGGGTTTTAGCTACTGTTTTAAGGTTCATCAACAATGTTAGGTCACACAATAAACCGGACAGATTACAAGGCCCACTTCAAGTCTCTGAGTTAGAAGCCGCTCACAAGGTCTCTATAAAACTAGCCCAGAAAGATTCCTTTCCTATAGAAATAGGACAACTACAAAAGGGTAAATCTTTAAATTCTAAGGCCTCGCTCTCCTCTCTTAATCCATTTTTAGACGAAAATGGAATTCTAAGAGTCGGAGGGCGTATCGATTCATCGTGTTATCAATATGACAAACGGCATCCTATTTTATTGCATTCCAGTCACTACCTAACAAAACTCATGTTCAAACAAGAGCACCGTCGCTTGTTGCACGCCGGTCCTCAGCATCTCCTGGCATCTATAAGGGAACGCTATTGGCCTGTAGGAGGCAGGACCCTAGCTAGACGTGTAGCGCGCGAGTGCGTAATCTGTCGTCGCTTCAATGCTCGTACCATGGACAATATTATGGGAAACTTACCTGCAGATAGGGTTGAGGTTGACTTTCCATTCTCCACGATAGGTACCGACTTTGCAGGCCCATTTCTTATTACTGACCGCAAGGGACGCGGTTGTAAAATAACTAAAAGTTACCTTTGTATTTTTATTTGTTTTCGGTACAAATGTGTCCATTTAGAGTTAGTCAGTGATTTGACAATGGATGCATTTTTACTGACACTAAAACGATTCATAGCTCGTAGGGGTAAACCCAAAGTCATTTACTGCGACAATGGTAGAAATTTTGTTGCAGCTGCAAAAGAAATAAATTCATTTCTTAAGTCGAATAGCGACTATATTATTGAATCTGCATCTCGCGAAGGCATTGAATTCCACTTCTCACCAGCATACGCTCCTCACTTTGGTGGTCTATGGGAAGCCGGGGTCAAATCAGCGAAGTTCCACTTATACAGAGTACTCAAAAATATTCACTTGACGTTCGAGGAGCTGAGTTCGTTATTCGCTCAGATCGAGGCAATCCTTAATAGCCGACCTTTATGTCCACTAAGTCCTTCTCCACAAGACCTATCTCCACTCACCCCGGGCCACTTTATAATTGGTAGGCCGCTGACGTCTTTACCATCGCCGTACCTGCTGGACTATAGCACAAACCGTCTTGATCGTTTTCAGCGATTGGAGCAAGCTCGTCAGCATTTTTGGAAACGGTGGTCAACAGAATACGTCACGGAGCTTCAGCAGCGCACGAAGTGGAAGGTGCGGTGCCGGGAATTGAAAGTAGACGACCTGGTTTTAATCAAGGATGATAGGGCTCCTCCATTGTGCTGGCGCCTTGGAAGAGTCTCGAAGCTGTTTCCCGGGACTGACGGCGTGCCTCGAGTCGCGGACGTATCTACATCGCAAGGCATCGTGAGGAGAGCCATCAACAGATTGTGTCTGCTGCCTTCAACAGATCTCTACCCCGACCAATGATCCTGAAAGCTCTATTCTAAAGCTTTCAAGGCCCCCGAGGATGTCTACGACACATTCGCTCAAGCTTCTTATGATGTTCACTCATTAAAATCAATCAACACTCATTCATTCGTTCTCATCAAGCAATCTGCATTCATTAGCCCATATTTTTTACTCAAAAATATTCAATAATCGATTTGTTAAAAAGGTCCAAGTAAATTCTACTTCTATAAAAAAATCTTTGTTTGATTTATCGCAAACAAGTTTTAATAGTCTTTCCATTTGTAGTAGTTTAATCCGTATTGTTGAAATATATTTTTATAATCTTAAACTTCGTTTTATCTCTATCTCATCCCAACCCCAAACATTGGTCCTTCGAGCACGTTAGCGGGACTATTACGCGTGTGCTTTCTAATAGCGCTAATAGTGCAGTGTAAGTGTCTCGCTTGGAACTAGACTAGGCACTAGGAACACTGGGAACTAGACCCTGACGAACGAACAGATTTCGGTGGATTTATACTCCACAAATCTCATCATCCTGCTGATCCTAATTGACCTCGGAGCTACGGACGCACACGGGTCATCATCCTGCTGATCCTGTTGACCCTGGTATTAAGAAAGCATCGCGACATCTCAACGCGCTGTTAGTCCAGGCTTATTCTTGCAGCCATCGCAAGGACATTTGATCTCCAAAGAAGCCTTCAAGTCCAAGTAAGGTTTTTTTTTTATCTTTGTAAGAAGGAAGACATTTAAGCCACCCAACAACAGTTAATCGAAGCCGTAGATAAACTCTTCACCAATTTCAAGAAAGATGGTGCCGAGCGCAAGGCCTCTGACTACTTACGTCGTCGATTAGCTACCTTGGAACAATACTTTACAGAGTTCCATAATAACCATATGTCTTTGCTGTCTTACGGTGATCAATCTCATGTATATTTCAGTACAAAGCAATACGATCAAATGAAAGAAAGATACAATAATATTAAAACTACCATTCAAAACTATAATCCTCTAGCCAACAAACCGCAAATCCCTGAACTCAAACGTCCTATGTTCCAACCTCCTGCGGAATCCCAAACCTCGAGCCACGCATCTCCTCATCTTGCTCCTTAAACCCCTACACCAGAAGGAAGTAAAGCGCAAGCACTCTACAAAAAGCAAGCTACCAACTTTAAAGCTTTCCTGAGAACCACTTCCAACATCGACCTTCTCATTACGGAAAAGTGGGAGTTTGAAGACTTCTTGAAGACGATACAATGATGGTACGAGAGTTGCCCGTCTTGGAAGACTTCCTTAATTTCTTAGAAACTAAGTTCATGACGCTAGAAACTTCTCGTAAAAAGATGATCTCGCCCGATGATGTGTTTGATATGCAAGAGTATTTTGTAGAGTGTAGACGACGACGAACAAAATATGAAGGATACTTGTACCCAAACGGACCATTTGAGTGATGCTCAGATTGTATTAAATACAGCAAAATTGTTGGCTGAAATTTTTTTCCCGGAAAAGAAACACTAAAAGAAAAGTTAATTAAGGCCTATTACAAGCACGTAACAACAATTGTTGACATGCTGGAAGACTAGTTTTCCGGTCCGTTCTTTAATACTTACATAACTACTTACTACAAATAAAAAAAAAAATATTTTATAAACTGTTTTATTAATTATCGTTTTACTACAGATAACTTAAAATAATGAATTGGGAGCTGTTTGTCAAAAACACGCGTTTCTGGACATCTTTAGGGTGGTGTCATATGGACTGATTTGGGAGAATACAAGACCAAATTTACGATTTGCATGAAAATTTTATCGCACACGGGTGCCAGGCCCCTATAATTTAACCAAACATTTAAAACGTTGAGGCTCAGAATGTCAACTTCCCAAAATGTCCCCTGGTATCAAAATGTCAACTTCCCAAAATGTCCTTTTCCCAAAATGTCCCTTTCCCAAAATGTCCCCTATTCTTAGAATTAAGCGTTATAACCCAACTAAAAAATTATAAACAATAATTATAATCCTCCTCGCTTGTGATTGCATGTAAAGAAATGTAACTACCAACATCATAACTGTTAGAATGTATTAAATTGTACTGTTAGAATGTGTAATGTATGTTGGTCACATTTAGACGATCTTGTTTGTTCAGAAATTAATTGAACTAATTGAGATTAACTTCATTAGATTATTATCTATTCGTTCTTGACCATTTCCTCCGACATATTATGTAATTAAATTATAAATTATCAAGTTAAAAACAAAGGATCATGACCATCAATGGTACTAGTTTTTCTCATGCATCAAGATAAAAATTATAACACAATTATTTTCTTTATTTTTGAAGACATTCTGCAATTAGAATGCCAATTTTGTATAGGGGTTTATTTTGTAAACTTAATAAGTTATGAAATTGTTTTGATAAAATGAATTACCTACTGCCGGCTATTCTGACGTTAAAGTGTTGTCATAATTAAAATAAGTAAATATATTGAGAACTGTAATCGATTTTTTTTGCATACGATTACAAATTAATATAAATGTAAAGTCATTGGAAAGGTAAATCGCGAGGTTTTTATAAATAATAAAGCGAGACGATACCGGCGAGACTGTGGTGTGAAATAATTAGTATTTCACACACACAGTAGTCGTATTAATATTTTGCTTTTAAAACCAATTTCACTTTGTTGGCTAACGATACAAATGATTGCATAGATTTTTTTTTAATTATCTTGCTTCGGTTTGATATAAATCGAAACTTTTTAATAAATTAATGATTATAGAACTAAATCAGTCATTTGAAATAATTATGTGTCGAGTGTATTTATTCATCTAATCGATTTTTATTTAAAATCTAAAGTGGCAACATTAGTGTTGGTGTCTCAAATTGAATTTGTCATTGTCAAAAAGTCCAATGACAATTGCGCGTGGTTCATGCTAAGTTTGTTCATTGCGATTTAAATATTACGTTTTTTTTGTTTTGATCGAGGCAAAGTACTGATTTATTTAAGTCTCTATCCCATCAGATATGCTAATAAATCTGCTCTCCAAACTACGACCTATAAACTTACCTCTATACACGACGGATATTTCTATTTTGAGGTTAAGTTACATTTTCTAAAAAAACTTGGAAATGCGGGTTTTGATTCCAAAAAGCAATTGTAGATGGTTATTTGGTTAAATTATAAACCATCTAAAACAACTTTGGAATTGATGCAACTCTGAACCGTGGTCCATATTGTCGTGGTCATTCTCCTTTAAATAAAAAAAGAAAGCCTGTAAAAACCATTTTCTTTGAAACATGTTGCTAAACGAAACTATCAAGAAAAATATTTATCTCACAAAAGTGGGTACTTTTGAAAAAATATGAATTTCATTGACATTTTATTCTATTCAATGGTATTGTGTATACCTGAGATACCCCACAAACCTTGGTTTTTAAATATCAATTGGGAAAAAAAAATACATCAACTATCTGTCGTTTACGGTTAAATCATTGTTGTACTCCTTATTTCTTGGCCAAACTTAGGATTAGGGATGAAGGAAACGTGGACCATTTATTTTTCTCCTGTCCCAAATTGCGGTTCTCTTTCATGAAATCATTCCTCCTCAAATCCCTCGTCCAACTTCTGTTAAATGTCTTCTTTTGTCTTTAATTTTGTCTATAATTTTTGCCAGCACTATCGCTAAAAAAATAATGAGAACGCCAGGTTCATACTACGACTACGGGACGTTTAAATCAGCTCCAAAACCTTTTTATCAAATGTTTGTATTGCACATGGATTTAGCATCGGATGAAATTACTACAAACATAGTACCGGTTATATACGCCCTCTTACCAAACAAATCGGAACAAACATATAATTATGCGCCTATTTAGTCTCATAAAAGAGAATTTACAGATCCAAATTAAATCTTTCAAATCGGATTATGAAATTGCCACCATGAACGCAGTTTCGGCGGTCTTTCCGCAGGCTAGAGTGACTGGTTGTTACCATCTCTTCAATGCTGCGATTTGGAAATATTAAAAAAAAAACAAAATTGAATAAATCAAGCGCTGGTCGTAACGTGACTAGAATGAGTGCCATTCTTCCTTTGGTGCCGGCAAATCATATACCAGGCGCATGGAATTATATTTTGGAAACAGCGCCAAATACATCAGAGATGAGGCGTTTTCGCAGTTATTTCGAGTCTACCTGGTATCCCAAAAAATCACCGTTAATATTAAGCTGCGCTGGCCAAGGTCATAGAACCACCAATGCTTTAGAAGGATGGCACCGATGTGTAAATAGCCTTATACCAAAGAATCCAAATTTATATTATTTTTTATATAAGATAAAAAAAGAAAGCAAATACTGGGATGGCCGTATACAGGATTCACTATTTAAGCAGACCAACCGCAGAAGAAGGCTCAGAGATATTGAGTTCGATAGAAAATATGCAAAATATTTAAAAAAATTACAAGAAAATCAACTAACAATTCATTTTTTTTTAAAGAAATTGATATTTTTGAGACTTTGCTTTATTTAATTGAATTTCTTCGACCACAATGTAAATAAAAAAAAATGATTATTATATTGTTTTTTAGTTGGGTTATAACGCTTAATTCTAAGAATTGGGGACATTTCAGGAAAGCGGCATTTTGGGAAAGGGACATTTTGGGAAAGGGACATTTTGGGAAAGAGACATTTTGGGAAAGGGACATTTTGGGAAGTTGACATTTTGATACCAGGGGACATTTTGGGAAGTTGACATTCTGAGCCTCAACGATTTAAAATTCGCTCATCCCCTTGTCCTAGCTGGGCTTCAGGAAGATCGTATGGCTTTAAATAACGATACTAGTGTTGCTACAACTCTTTCACCTGCGATTCCATCTACGTCTCAAGACTCTCAAGATGAATCCTCTTCCGCTTGACCCGATGCTTCCACTCAATTTGTAACAGCAACTCACGTTCCGAATCGCCGTCCTCTAGTTTGTAATCAAGTCAATGGATATTTAGTAAAACCGCTGTCATTGAAGAAAACGGAAACTATTAATAGGTTGCTCCTACTAATGATTGTCAAAAGTTATTTGCCTTTTACAATCGTCGAAAGCGATTCATTTAAAGCATTTATAAAAGAATTGTGCCCTTCGTATGTTGCTCCATCAAGAAAGACGGTATCAAACGCATTATTACAAAAAAATTATAACATCGTAAAAGAAGATGACGAAATTACTAGGACAAGCTGAATATGTTGCCCTAACTACGGATGCCTGGACTTCTGCTGCTCATCATCAGTATGTTGCGATAACAGCACATTTTGTTGAAAACGGCAATATTAAGGCGGTAATGTTAGAATGCATTCCAGACGCACAACGCCATACCGCACAGAACTTAGCTGATTTAATAAAAAAAAATTGCACCGAATGGAATATCATCGAAAAAGTAGTGTCGATTACTGCTGATAATGCCAATTAAATCCAAGCTGCAATTTCTTTATTAAAATGGAAACAAGTACCGTGTTTTGCTCACACTTTAAACATGATTATTCAAGCAGGATTAACAGAAATTAAGGCAAACCAAAATAAAGTTAAAAGCATAGTTTTTTTTGCTGTAAGTACGCTACTAGACCCACGCTTTAAGGCATATGGTTTTTAATTCGATTAAAACTGATACAGTAAAAAGCGAAACCAGGTCAAATACTAGTATATGAATAACAACAAAACTAGCCATAATTCCCTTTGCCTAAATAGGAAAAGGGACTGCTCGGTTGGTTTGCAGTTCTATTGCAGTCGTGTCAACTGCATTCAAACTGCATCATACCCACCCGCCCGCACTACTTTAACGCTCCGCCCCCCCCCCCCCCGCGCATACAATCAGTCGTAGAAACAAGGTTAGAGTGAGCACACGCGTTGTCTGTCCGTAAATAAAATAAATATGTCGAGTGAAGAGGATAGTAATACAGTAAATGAATCTGTACATTTTGAGACTGATGCATTTATAAGTGCCATTAAATCAAAACCTTGCATTTGAAACTATAAGATTGAATCTTATAGTAACAAAATTGACAAAAACCACTGACACACACGCATGGGCCACTATTTGCGAAATGTTTACGCCCGGATTTGAACAAAAGAGTAAGAAGGAAAAACATATAATTGGTAAGTATTATAATTCGATTTTTTTTTTAAATTTAATAAGCAATTTGACACATTAAATCATATTCATTAGCCATTCAAGTTTGCCTTCACCCATAAAATAATCAGTCAGTTGTTTTCTTATACCCTCCGATGACTTACAGTTTCTTTCAGTACCGTCGCCTATTATTATGTCTTGTAATGGTTGAGTTAAAGAATCTTCAAAATTATACCCATCTCTTTCCCGCACAAAGTTATGCAAAACGCAGCAAGCTTTTATAATTTCTTTTGTAAAATGTGGTTTATGGTCGATGGGTCGGTGAGAAATACGCCATTAATTTGCTAGAATACCAAATGAACATTCAATAAATCTTCTAGCCTGTGATAGGCGGTAATTAAAAACCTTCTTTTCCACACTTAATTGTCTCCCCGCGTAAGGGCGCATAAGATTTTTAGAAATTGAAAATGCTTCATCACCCACAAACACGTATGGCATTAAATTTACAGGTGGCGGAATGTTTAAGGTTTTTAATTGAAGTTTTTCATATAATACGCTTTCATCAAATATTGTAGAATCTGAACATCTCCCATAAGAGCCGATGTCAACAAATGTAAAAGTATTTTCTTAAGACGTCGTCACGTTCAACTATCGTCAGTAAACCGACTTTACAGACAACCAATTTTTTTTTTCCCACTTGATGACTGGTTATCAAACTTGGTTTTCTAATGGGAACAAATGTAATCACCAACACTAAACAATATTTCTGACTTTACAGAAAAGGCTTTAAGGAAAAAATGGAAGAACATTCGGGACTAATTTATGAAATAAATTAAGTAAATTCCGGTTACTCGTTCTGGTGATGCTGGAACAGATCAAAACACTTCAATGTGGTCATATTTTCAAATGATGCTGTTCATAAAAGATGACGTTACCCCAGAAATAAATGAAGGCAATTTAGATGAAACTACTCGAACTGATGAAGACTGCAATAACAATGATGATGATTATGAGCGGTCCCCAACTCCCCAATATCTGGTGCATCTTCAAGTAAACAATATACGAGCACCAAAAGTAAATGTGCACAAGATGTAAGACAGGAATTTATGGAATTGGAGAATAAAAAGTTGGAATAACCTATTACAAATTAAACTGTCACAAAGCAGCGAAAAAACAGAACAAGACTGCGAAAATCAGTTATTTTTTAAAAGTTTGTTGCCGTACTTGAAAGAATTATCTCCTATGCAAAAACTACGTGCTAGAAACAAAATTACACAAGTTATTATGGATGTAATGAATAGTGGCACGACTCAGTCTTACCATGGATACACTACATACGATTATAACACAACTAATTATAGAAATTAAACTTTGTATATTTGATAACGATAATATTAATTAAATTAAATAATAAAGAGAAACCTTGTTTGAATTTGAATGAATGCAATATGTATCCCGATAAAAATTATAAATTACTATGAAAATTATTTTTTAAACTCACCGTATAGTTACAAATAGTCTTTCCTCGGGCTTTATACTTTTATAAAAATTTGTGTCTACTTTTGAAATATCACTTCTTATTGAATCCAGTATGTAATCAAAACAGTTGCCACTCATCCTGGTATATCCAAAAAACCTTGAAGAATGTTCTCTCAAATTACGATATAAAGTATGAAATTCACCATACCGTTCTCTTTCTTTATTAATCTCGTGCACACCAATTCTAATTTTTAGCATCTCCCACTTTAGGTATGAATTTTCGGTTAAAAATAAAAGATCGTCGTCCATAATTCGACCTCTGACAATACGTCACACTCGCGCGAACGCCTGGCGGTTAATGTAAAGGTGCGTACGGATTGCGCGTACCCTGGTACGCGTACTCAGTTTACGCGTATCCGGAACGCCTAGTCCATACCTGCAGCTACGCGTTCACTCTTAAAGTACTAACAGACGTTCGAATATGGTGCGCTCCGCACCGCGAACTTGATGTGCTCCGGACCACATTCGAGGGTGTGTGCAGCGGTCCGCCGCACATTATTATTATTATTATTGACGGTGTGGTCGGTTCGATGATTTTCCACAGAATTTGGTGCGGTCCGCACCTAGTTAGATCGTGTGGCCAAACCACCGCACCGTTCAGCGCTTTATCGTTTTTAATGGAGTCAGGCCAAGAAGGCGTGAATCTAACAGAAAAAAAAATAATTGTGGAAATATTAGAACTTTACATTGATTTTCCATGTTTGTGGGATTCGTCTCACGACCTATACTGCAAATCTGCAATCAAGCGTTGGAAATAATTTTAGAAAAATGCAAAACTAGTTACCCACTTGCCACCATAGAGGATGCCAAGAAAAAAATTTAACATCTTAGAGCTTATTATTGGCGTTATATTTATAGGCGTGAACGAAAAAAGGTAGGTAAATTACAAGTAAACAAAATTCTTTAAAATTAATATTTTATTTTTAATAGGTACCTAAATAAAATGAACTAACCCAGTTGCTTACTTGCTTTTCTTTTAAAAAACAATAGGATTTTTATTATATTCCAGTTATTAAAAGGTACTAACGGTACTTATATGAATGTAGGTAAATACAATATTGACATTATAAAGATATTATAATTAAATATAGTAAAATTGGAAAATGTGTATTGGTTAGGGTACTGCTGTAGAGTAGGATATAAACAGCAGTAGGTATTACCTATTAATTCATACTTATATATTTTTACACCAAATGTTCAAATTAAGTTCAACACCGGCAGTAATTGTGTTTGGACGTATTTCTGCGCACAAAAATGGACAACGAAACATCGATTCGTTTAATTGAAATGTATGGATCTTTTAAAGAGTTATGGGATCCTCGAAAAAAGGAATACCATAATAAAAATAAACGTGAAGACTTGTGGAATGAAATTGCCAACAATTTTGATCTTCCCAAGAAGGAATTTAAGGCTAAAATGAAAAATCTTTTAAGTTCCTATAGACGAGAAAGAAATAGAGAAAAAACAAGCAATACAACTGGATTGGGTTAGTTAAATCTTTTAATAGTTAATATAATGGATACCAATATTGCTGTAAATCTAGACCTACTTACTATACTCATAACAATGATATTCAAAAAGTATAGAATTGGAGTATAGTCATACTTTACACGTCAAAATAACATGCCATGCAGGTACGCCATTTGCATTGCACTGAATGCGATAGACATATTCGGCAATCACAAGAGGGAAGGAGACAAATAGATAAAATAGAAGGCAATTTGAATGTTTGTGGCACGAAATTTGGCGATACAAGGCGAATCTATACTTTTTGAATATCATTGACTCATAACGCAATTATTATTTATTCTAGTTTTTCTTCATATTATATTGTTGCAGGTAGAAAGCAGTCTTACACATCAAAATGGTTTGCTTACGAAGCATTTCACTTTTTACACGATAAAAATAATCCTATAGACACATCTGCTACAATGGTAGGTACCTAAAGTTTTTTTTGGCGGCAAACGAGACGTCAGTTAGTGGATAGCGCCGCTTATGGACCTCGACAGTGCCAGAGGCACTACCAGAGTGCCAGGCCGCTGCCAACCCTGAGACATTAGTTCTTAAGTCTCAATTAATCAGGAATTTCACTAGCTACAATAAGTACCCTTCAAACCGGAAGTTAATAGTGTGTAAAGTACGGCCAACGAGAAGCGATACCAAATGTAAACAAAACCCATGCTAAAACCCCATCTAAAATGGCCGCCCGAATGTTGGCGAACCCGTCTTAACGTTGTCATGTTTTTGGCGGGAGAACGAGACATTACGACAAAGGCACAAGATGGAAAGAGCTAAATATTAGATTGTCAACGCCACAGTTGTTCTTTAGGTTAATGACCTTTCGTATCGCTTCTCGTTGGCCGTACTGTAGTTAGCAAACTACTAGTTGGCGGCAGAACATATGATACCGCGGTAGTACGTACCTAGACGCATATCTTAACGTACCACCAGTAAAAGTAAACTTTCTCATAATAATAAATTAAGTATAGTTTTATTTAGTACTTATCTTGCCACGGAATGGATCCATTTGTTATAATATTATTGGCTAAGAAATTACGATTATCAGTCGGAGTGGTACCGGTAAATTGGTTGTTCTGTATTGCAGAAACTGTTTCATTCGTGGATATATTGGTATTACGTTCCAAATAATGTCTACGAAGAAAGTTATGCAAATGAACGCTGGCTAAAACTACTTTCTTAGCTGATGACGGTTTTAGGATCATTACTTTTCTCAGTACTCTAAACTTCGATGACATTATCCCGAAAGCGTTTTCAACTACTAGCCGCGAACTTGATAACCTATAGTTGAATATCCTTTCCTTGGAACCTTTTCCATGAATTCCGGCAAAAGGAGTCATCATATATGTATTTAATGCAAAAGCTTGATCTCCTAATATTACAAACGGTATTTTTTTGAGTAGGGTATATTTAAAATTTCCGGTACCGGTACATTAAGTTGTTGATTTTGCAGCTTGTGATATATTTGGGAATTTTTAAAAACCCCTCCATCTGAAATCCGGCCTTGGCAGCCTATATTAACATACATAAAGTTGTAATTTGAATCTACTAATGCCACGACAATAATACTAAAGAACTTTGCGTGTCATTCTTGTTCTGAATGCAACTAAAAAAAATGTATTATTAAGAAACCCGTGACCAATTATGGGCCAGGTAATTAATTTTCTTATTTGTTTCAGGATTCGGCACTAGAGAGCTCTCTCTTAGACACAAACAGCAATGGTGGAATCACAAATGAAACGGTAAATACGGATTCAAATAGCAATGCCTCTGAATATACCTTCAAGAGCATCTGAAAATAAACGTAAAAAGAAACCAGCAAAACGTACTCTTGAAGATTCTGTTATGGATGCCGAAAATAAAATGCTAGAAGATGCAATAGAATTAATGCGCAAACAAGATCAATGTAGCAACGATCCATACGTTGCTTTTGGTATGCACATAGCGGCTGAATTAAGAAAGTATGATACAATTACATTGACAAGAGTTAAACATTCCATTAATAATATCATATATGAGGCTGATATGGGATTTCTACAGCAACAGACACTAGGATACCATGAAGAAAGAAGACCTGGATACTTCACATCGCAATTGACTGGTCTCTCCGACTCAACAGTTTCTAATCATACTGATACAGGATCTAGATTGACACAGTTCATTCGCGATCTAGATACGTAGAGTTAATCTTTTTTTAATTATATCTAGCGCAAACTACTATCTTTTTTTAAATCAAGCATAATAAAAATAAGTGATTATGATAAACACTATTATTCTTTCTTACCTTTACAAAATCCTTAACGGTATGCTGTTATGGCGTCACATACTTCGAGTATTACTGATGATATGGTTTGTTTTGATACACAAAAGATACCCTACAATACGTTGTAGGCTAGAATAGGACTCTCCTGTTGCTAAATGGGTATTTCTTATTTTCGGTAAAATTATCTGTGACAGAGATTTATTTCTTTAATAACAAAGCGCACTTGGACTTAATATGTTTATCAAGGTAGTGCTACCGTGTCTGGTGTAGATTACATAAAAATAAATGATTGATCACTTTTTTTTTAATATTAAAAAATTATCGCCAAAATGTCTTTTCCGTGGATGTGACTGAAGCAAATTTACATATACAACATTTTTTTACTGATATTTCTAAAATATTACGATATTATCTTAATCTCTAATAAATACTGACCCACATTACTTTATAGCTTAATTGCTAATTGATAAAAAAGAGAACAAAAAACCTAATTAAAATATGTGACTCAAGTTTTGGTCACTTCCATGGACGAAGGTCACAATAAATTTTTGCTAATAAAAACAACTGCGTATATCGGAATCTATGTGAGCATTGACAAGCCGTCACTTGTCGTAACCATAACCAGATGTCAATTTCTTACCGGCTGCAATACGATTGTCAAGAAAAAACAATAAGATTACCTAATTAAAACTCGTCAATGATACGTGGTCAATACTGTGGTTGCTTTGCCAAGTAAGTATATAATGTTAAATTTACATTTGTTTTGCTATTTTGTAGGTTTAATGGTCAAATTACGATTGCCGAAATAGGTTGCAAAGACGAAATTTTTTAGGTTAGTTTTCCGTAATTAAACCAAAAAATGTCCTTTCCATGGATGTCACTTCCATGGATTCCGTGGATATTTTTCCTCCATGGAAGTGACCACAAGTCCAGGGATGTGAACTTTAACTTGGATAATTCCAATTATTTTGTTTATTTAATTACTGCCATAACATACACAAAAAGCATTTACATACAAAAAATACACGTATTACTTTTTTTTTAGATGGCGTGAAATAAAAGAGCAAAGACAGCGGAAGAAATTCGCAAACAAAAAAGAGAATGCAAACGAAAACGAAGAGCTCGTATAGCTAGCCCTGATTGTCATCAAAATGTTTCTTGCCTTTCTTCAGCTTCGTCAACTGCTTCTTCGGTTTCCAGAAGGTCGCTTGTTAATCCTGGATCGTCCTTCTCTAGGGAAGAATGTCTCACGCCTTCTAGTTTTAGTTATAATTTGAATAGCAAAAAGTAGCAGGTATTCGTCTTACCCGGAAACGACGTGAAGAATCCAATTTAAAATGAAACACTCAGGCAACTGTAATCCAGACACTGGAAAAAAAGGTTCATGCATTACGGGTACAATTGCTGAGGGCCAATCATAAAATTCAGCAACTTTCTAGCCATCCAAAGAAAGTTACTACTAAACAGTTTTTAACAAAAAAGCTGAAACCATTGAATTCAAAAATTATTGCCGTCTTAGAGCGTGATGACAACAGTAAGCAGTGTTCTGGAAAAAAAGATGTAATCACCAAGAATAAAATTAAAAAACAAAAACGTTACTTGTGTGATACACTTACTAATCTCCATAGCAAGTTCCAGATTGAAAACAAGGAAAAATTGAGTCTTGCAACGTTTTGCCGGATGCGACCTTTTTGGATCGTTTCTCGCGAAGTTGCTGAAAGGGATACATGTTTATGTGTTGCACATGAAAATATGCAGCTTAAGTTCGATAATTTGAAACACTTGGCAATTTTTAACGCTCCAAACTTAACAGAGCCAAAGCATAGTTTGTGATATGAACAAAGAGGCTTGCATGGTGCGCAAATGTCGTGTTTGCTTACATAAATCACCTGAAATACAACTTTTTGATGGTACGGAAACTACAACATATAAAACTTGGTGTGTTACAAAAGAAAAGCGATTGATTAAAGGACAAGAAAAGGAAATAAGAAGAACACTAAAAGGACAGAAAACAATTACGAAAAAAGAGCTAGTAGAATCGTTCTTAGAAGACTTGAAAATGTTCTTAGAACACCAATTTAACATTTCTCATCAATACAAACAATCCACCCTAATGAAGAACAACCTTGTTGACGGAGAGATATTTATGCAGATCGACTGTTCTGAAAATTATTGCTGCAAATATGCGAATGAGATCCAGGCAGTTCATTTTGGTGCTTCTAGACAGCAAATCAGTCTTCATACTGGTGTTTATTAGTATAGATATCCAGATACGCAAAAAGTGAACAGTTGTTCATTTTGCACATTTTCTGAGAATTTACGCTATGATGCAAGTGCAATATGTGCTCACCTTCAAAAGATGCTAGATCTAATGGTATCGTCAAGCACAATTCAGAAATTGCATATTTTAAGCGACGGTGCTAGTGCACAGTACAGTAACAGATACATGTTCTATCTGTATACTCAATACTTGGCAAAGAGATACAGTTTAAAAACTGCGACGTGGAATTTCTGTGAAGCAGGCCATGGAAAAGGGCCCATGGATGGAGTGGGCGCAGTAATAAAACGTACTGCGGATCGTATTGTTGCTCAAGGGTCAGATATACCTGATTTTAATACACTTATGAAGTGTATTAGAGAGAACACTACCAATGTTATAATTTCAACCGTAACTACAAACGAAATTGAAGAAATTAATAAGCTATTGCACCAAAAAATCAGCAGTGTTCCTGGAATCACAAAAGTCCATCAAATGACATGGGATTCGCGCATCACGCAAAAAATATTTAAAAAAAAGTTAACATGCCTCACATGCGCCCCCGGAGAACGATGTCTACACTACTCGTTGCCTAATAGTTTTGTGGAATTTTACAACCCATTGCTGCAGGAAAAACAATATGATTGAAAAAGCGATGAACAGGAGAACAAAGAATCGGATAGTGAAACCAAAAAACAGGAGAATGGGGTACCTGACAGTGAGACGAAAGGACAGGACGACGAGGAACTGGATAGTGAGACAGTGGGACGGGAGGATAAGAAAAAAAACAATGAAATTGAAGAACTGGAGGACAGAGAACTTTATGATGAGACTGAAGAACAAGAAATAGATAGTGAGATTGAAGAACTGGATGTTAAACAACTTGATGATCAGACTGAAGAACAAGAAGATAACCATCTTGATAGTGAGACTGAAGAGTGGGAGGATACGGAACAAGAGGATAATCAACTACACTCGCGAGCAAAAGTAAAATGGTACCATTTTTATTATACTTAACTAGTTATTAAGTACTTAAGATCGCGAGGATTCAATTCCAAGTAAGTGATTCCATACTTTTGCTAGCGAGTGTAGATACTGAGATTGAAGAACTGGAGGATAGAGATCTTGATAATCAGACTGAAGAACAGGAAGATAAGGAACGCGATAGGAAACCTGAAAATAGTAAGATGAGGATATTTGACTGTGAGAGTGATGATGACCTCAAAATATTTTAATTAAGAAATATTATCTTTTAAGTTATAAAACTTATTAATATTAAGATTTTATTAAGACTGAAATTAGAAAGTTACAAAGCTTTGGATCTCTTTAGCAGTTAGGTACTTTTAAAAATATATTATATGTTTCAAATTTTAATACAAAATACTATTAATGACCTAAGATAAAACATGTGATTTAGGGTAAAGTTAAATAATCAAAGCAATTAAAGTTGATTTTTCAAACGTTTGTTTCATATACACATCATACTTGGATAAAATTAAATTTGTGACTTCATCTTTCATATAAAATATATATAATGTCACGTCCATGAATTGAAGTCATTTCCATGATTAAAATCTGTATGGAAAGTCACTTCCTTGGATTCAGTGTCATTACTATGGACGCTTGAAATTTTATTGTTTATTTCTAGTAAAACTAAAGAGTTTTAAGCTCGGTACATATTTTTTTTTTTAGTAGATTATAACCTAAATTATAAATACTTACTGCTATTTCACGTAAAATGGATCAAAACATTTCTTTTTGTTTTTGTACTCAGAAGTAAAAAATAACGTCAAGTTATAGCCAATCTCTCTTTAGTTGTGATTGCTTACGCCAGTACTTATCTTCTTTTTTAATATGTGACTCAACCAGGCTATGTCAATGTTCAAACTCTTCCAAGGTTAGTCTCAAAAACTGTAGTGTCCGGTAATTAATTTCATAATTGATTGACCCAATATTCTGTAACCTCCGTTGAAAAAGTGGTTTCATCCAGCATTTCCTCGTTAAAATATGTTTCTTCGTAGCTCTTTTACGCATTTTTTTAATAATAAGCAGAGCTACGAAACATTCGACCGCTTTCATTTTAGTTCTGATGCCAACTGAAGCGCGCGGCATATCTTGGTTGTGCCGCGCAGTACTGCCGCGCAAACATTAGTTGGCTTTGTCCAAACTAGAGCGCGGCAGAAATGTGTCCTACAAATGCCGCGTGTTGCTGCCGCGCTCTTGCTGCTCAATGTTTGGACACACCTTAACAGCCATGTTAATACAGAAAAAATGGAAAACACCAGATATGCTAAAAAAATTAAACCAAAGAGTGGTTCAGCAGCCCTCATTAGATTAGACATTCGGCCATATGCATATTATCAGCAGATGTCTTTTTTAAAGGCAATAATAGAAGATAGACCCGACAAAAGAAACAGTTTACAAGAAAGTGAGCACGCTGAAATTACGTCCGAAAAAAGCAAAAATCGTCAAAATAAAATAAACAAAGAACGTTCACGTTTAATTTGAGACTTTAGTATATTATTCAAATCATCAAACGAAGACATTGACATTCCATAATAGTTGAAAAATTTTTCGCCATCACTTCTAAGTTCCATAAACAAATGATGGAAATGTCTATGTTGTTCTCTTAATTCCAAAATTGGATGAACCCAATTTTTTTTTCTTTTGACGTCGTCGTCTTCGCTTGAGCAGAAGCAGCAAAAGCAGTGCTACCTCGTCAGAATCCATGACTCGACAGTGGTAGATAATCAACTGCTCGAACGGTTGGTAGCTACAGCTCGAACAGTCAACAACCAACCGCTCGAGCAGTCGACGCCGACCGCTCGAGCGGTCCGTGTACGTCCCTAAAGCGCAATACACATTGAGCCCGCCGGGCCGCCGACATATTTCGGCAACTTTTTGTCGGCGGTCTAGTTGGCGGCTTCACTTAAAGGTGGGTACTGACCGGCGTTACGCGGCGTAATGCTACGTGTTACACCGCGAGCCTTCGTGCAGTCAGTACGCCGTGTTACAGGGACGCCCCACCCGGCTGTCGGTTTTTTGGCAAATCCTTTGAGTGTTACGCGGTTCGGTCAGTACGCTCCTGCAAGTCGTCACTAGCGCACGGGCGTCGCGAGTAATCACACGTCGTCGTTCCTATCGTATTTACTCTCGTACTCGTCGTTCTTAAAACATATACTCAACGTAGTCATTTAATTGGAAAGCTTTATCACCAAGTATAAAATAGGGCACTTCAATTTTATAAGGAACTTGCAAAATTTTTGCCGATGGGATGTTTAGCTCCTTTTTTTTCAAGTTTCTCATATAGCTTTGTGCTTTTAAACACGCCTTCATCTGATATTCTGCCCTTACTCCCAACATTCACATAAAGGAACCTATAATTTGCATCTACTAATGCAAAAATAACCATACTTGGAAACAATTTACAGTTATCATAGTCGTTGCCACTAGTAAAAGGCGCTTGCAAAACGACGTATTTACCATCCATTGCTCCTAATACATGTAGAAAATTCCATTTTTCGTCGAATTCCTGAGACACTGCGAGCCACTCTTCTTCATTTAATGGCATCTGAAAAAAGTGTAACTATGATTAATATGCTTTGTTATTGTTGTTGTTACAGGAAGAATGTAATAGCACCACTGGTAGCGGAGAACATGCTATCAATGAAAATTCTCTGGAAAACGTAGACAATCACACAACTGAGAATGTTAATTATCAAATGCAAGATATGAATGATCATACCAACTGAACCTTCTCTACCATCTGAACAACCTGCTGCCCAATCTAATGTGCAAAACACCCAACACAATGTTCAAACCCAAAAAAGGAATCAAAATAAAAGAAGAAGAAAAACATCTTCACATGGTACCGAAGATATTATGATAACAGATGAATCCATTACGGAAGCATTTCAACTACTTAATCAATGTAGTCAACCACAACAACCAGAGATAGATTCATACACCGCTTTTTGACAATACAATACATTGCTACCGAACTACGAAAATAAATGATCATATAACGTTAAGTTATGTAAAACATGCCATATCTCAAATTATTTTTGAAGCTGACACAGGCAGATACAGACCAGAAAATTATGGATATTACTCTTCAACTTCATCATATACAGAACGACCTTCAGAATCAACAACAACTCAGCTTCCATCAACATCTTCTACTACTTCGACAACTTGGCAGCCTCAATGTTATTAGTAGTCTTTCCTTAACAGTTATGGCATCACGATAGTTTGTATCATACTTTCTTATTTTGTTCTCCAATAGTGAACACAATAAGTCAAATTGATTTGCAGTCATTCGTGCAAAATTAGCTTCAGCTCCATCATCAATTAACTCTTTGTAAAGTCGAGTCCCATATTCCAACCGGTTTTTAAAAATTGTTTTAACCCAATACTGTCTTTTTCGTTTTCGTATTTTTTGCCGTAAATATACAAATAAAATGTAGCTTGCTGCTGCTACGGCTATTCGTCGCCGTCGTTGCACGTGTGACTCCATAGCCAGACAAAATTCAACTGATTCAGTATGGATCGGCAGGAGCGCGTTGGAGCAGGCCATCAGGATCGCAAAAGATTGCTGTTGGATCGACCTAGAACGATCTATGTCCGTAAGGATTGAGGAGCCACATCAGATTTTTAAAATCTGATCTCACCATTATTTAGCAGCAATGTAGCTTATTTTGCAGCACGAATTCTAGATTTAGCAGTAAAATATATCACTAGTTATTTTAATGCAAAAGTGGCTGCTCAATCTAAACGTCTGAATTGAGGAGCCACCTGGAACTCGTTAAATAATAGATGAAAATTTTGTTTCATTTAGTGGCAATTTTGCATATTACCTTCTAAAAATTTAGCTTTTGTAGCTCTAAAACGACAGAAAATACAATCCTTTTTATATGGCTCCTCAATCTAAACTCAAGATGTGAATTTCTATTGGATGTGAGCGATCAATTAATATATTCGACATACTGATCATTTAGCAGGTCTTGTGTTTGTTTTTGCAGTATGGGAGTAAAATCGTAAAACAGAGTAAATTTTGTATATGAACACATTTTCTTTGGCTCCTCAATCCTGACGTTCTAATTATATATGTTTGACTGTAGCCACCTGAGATCTCAATGAAATCTAAAACCAGAGATACAAACATTTAGCAGAAATGTTTGCTAAATATATCAGCACATTTCAGTAATGTACATACCTATTTTGGATTCTGAAAAAACAATACTTTACTACTTTTTCGTAAATTAGTAATCGTCCCACGCTCCACGCATCACGATCTCGGATCGCGGATCGCAGGATCGCCGATGCATTTTGGATCGTCTGGTGTGGATCCGGCTAAAGCCCGGTTTCCACCGCGAGCGGTACGGACCCATTAATGACTTCGTTAAACTCGCAAACGCAAACTGCTTACTTGTATTTCCACCAACAAATAGTCGGACGTAAAGAGCCGAGCGTGTAGAAAGAGTAGAAATGAGCTCGCTCAGTTCAAGGGAGCGGAGCGGAGTACTTACGGACTCCGCTCAACTTGCAATTACAATTTACATAGTAGCGTTTCCACACAGAAAGTGGTGAGCGTAGCGGATTGAGCGAGTAAAAAGAAATTGAAAAGAGTCCGCTGCGCAAGGCCTGCACCGACTAGTTCAGAACGGACTCGCTCGCTGTCTGCCCCCCGCGCTTCTCGCCTCCCGTAGCTACGCGCCGGCTGGCGTTCGCATCACCGCATTGTTGTTTGTTATGGCAGTCGAGTAACACGTGTTGTTTTGGTTTGAAATGGAGCGATTTATAGAAGGTGTACGACAATACCCATGTTTGTGGAATGTATCAATTAAAGAATACCGAAACATAGATATAAAAGAAGCGGCATGAACATCTATAGTTGATGATGTAAATTGGCTGAAAATGGCTGAAATAAAAAACGCGTGGAAAAAGTAGGTAATGATTAAAAATATTTTAAATATAGGTAATTAAGTCAAGTCAATGAGACAACTATAGTTCAATGCATACCTCTATCGGACACGAAGATACTTGGTTGTTAGCTCAAATACGCACGATAGTGCGATTCCGGCTTTCACACATCTATCAAAATTTATATTGATTAAAAATTAGATGTCAACGTTTTTATTGTTTTAATAGGTAAAAAATTACAAAACGCTTTTTTCTGTTGCAGAAAGAACGTTAACCTCGGAATACTTACTAGAATTGATAGGAGACGGAAACGAGTCTGAGATAGAGGGTTTCGAAGATGAGAAATGTCACGAAGAGGAAGGCATTGAGGCTGTACCGTTGCGTAATATGTTGCGCAATCTTATCGATCCCAATGTGCAATTTTACACCCTAGGGTGTACAAAATTGCGCAATTTCCGTTTCTAGATTTTTGATTAATTATTTGGAAGATAATAAGTTTTTGTTGCTATTATCATAATAATTTGTTTTTTTATTTTTTTTTATGGGCCTATTGATTGAAAACTGCGCAATCTTACACCACCCTACCCTACTAAACTTGTCAAAATTACCTTACCTTACTATTGTAATAGCAGACTAAGGCCCCTGTTCGCGCCTCAGAACATGGTGATGTGCTATCGGAACAGTGCATATGTTTAACTCAGAGAACAAGCCCACTTTCTGAAGCGGTTTCTTTGAATGGCCCGGCACAACAGACGCTGGTCGCGTTTTCAACGTCTGGAGTAATTAAAACTTAGAATTGTGAACGCTTTTACAGTGATGGTTAGTGTGAGAGAGAGAGAGGGAGAGAGAGAGTGACGTTATTAAAAGTGCAAATATACATTATAAAACGAGCAGCTATTTGCGACGAAAAGCAGGGTTCATATGTCCAAAATTGAGTGTAAAAAGTGTTATAATAACTACGTAGATATTAGGTGTGTATGTAACCGTTTATCGATAACCAGTCTCCGGCACGTTGCACATTCCTATCTTTTTTATCTTTTATGACCTGACGACTCAAATGATAACGCGCGAACATTACTATTAGCATGCGTTTGAATGTAAAAGGATCTCAGTACCCTTCTGGCTTCTATAGTCGGTTTAATGTGACGGGATGAAGTGTTTTCCAAATATGTGAACTTGTAAATCGAACAAGGTAAGTAAATCCTGCAATAATCTTCTCATAAGTGATATTATCTTAAAAAAATATTTTCTACTTAGCTATAAATGGTGGCCCAATTATCCACTTTCTAAAAACGAAGAGAGGTGGCCAAATGCTGTGTCGTGCTGGATATAACTATGTGTTAAAGCGAACGAACAAAGACGGCTCTGAATTATGAAGGTGCACCAACAAAGATTCAAGTAAGTGCAACGCAACAATCGAAGTCAAACAAAATCCACTTTCAATATTTCATGAGATTTATTTATGTACTGAATCAGTCAAAAAGAATATTAATAAACCAGTAATGCAAATTTTCGACGATACCATACAAAATCTATCCGACCAAGGAGTAAATTTGGTAAATCCATTACCAAAATTTAAAAATATCAAGAACAAACTGTACAGACAAATGAATTCAGCTCTGTGTGCTAAAATACTGAACTTCCGAAAAGCCCGTGACCTCGAAGTACCGAAAAGATTAGAAAATTTCTTGTTTGCCGAATTCAAACACAAAAACAAGCGCATCCTTATTTCTGCTAACAAAGAAATGATTAAATATTTAAAAAAAATCTTATCGACGGCACATTCATAATTTGCCCGAAGTGTTTCTATCAAGAATACACCATTCATGCTGATGTAGGCAGCAATGATGAATAAGTAAATGTGGTTCCTGTGCTGTATGCATTGCTTCCCGACAAGAAAAGAGCCACATATGAAAGTTTATTTCAAATGATAAAAAGTCAAGTAAAAGAATGGGCGCCTACACATATTTCAATGGACTTTGAAATGACTGCGATATCAGCAATCAAAGATTTATTTCCAGAAGTCAAAATAGTCGGATGCTATTTTCACTGTATTCGCAGTTTATGGCGTAAAGCTAAGCAATTGGGAGTAGTGAAATCAAAACTGGGCGCTAAACATGTGAAATTGTGCATGGCATTGTCACATTTACCGCCGGAATTGTTGGAAGATGGCTGGCTATATGTAATGACAGAAAGTCCAAAGAGTAACAAAGTCACACAGTTCAATGACTATTTTGTCAAAACATGGCTGGAACATGATGTGCTTTCGAACACATGGAACATTTACAATGAAAGCGACAGAACCAACAACATGGTGGAGTCGTGGAATGTAAGGATAATTAGACCATTACAGAAAAACCCAATATTGCACAGTTTCTTCAGGGAATACAAAATGATGCCAAATATTATTGTGGTATATTAGCAAGAACTGGTGACATCCAAATTTCAAAAAGGAAAGCAGAAACCATTGAAATGAATCAAAGAATACAGAGCATCATACAAGAGTGAAAAGCTAGTGAGAAGCTAGAAACAAAGATTGTCGCAGGTTTCGGGAACATAACACACAAGGAAGCGCTCGCGAATTGCCACAAATAGAGATTTATTATCCATGTTACTTATAACGTCTGATCCTCTGATCAATGGCCTTCGAGAAGTATCAAAAAAAAGGGGGGTCAAATATGTGCAGAGGTATTAAAGCTAATCATAGCTGCCACTGTAGAGCCTCGACCCTTGCTACGACACAATCTTTCTCAAAATGAGCAAGATTATGTCATGTCTGATTCATCGGATGATTCTGTAGACGAGGATTAGTTTATAAATTTTTTTATTTAATTATGTTAGTATGCTATTATGTTTAAACTAATAAACTATTTAATATAATTTCAAAATAAATGTTTTTATTTTTTAATTCGTGTTTTATTTATGAAAATAAAATTATTTACTCTTAAAATGACATAATGAATCTATATTAATGCAAGAAAAATAAAACCGACTTTTGTCCACCTAGCTTGTTCTACGCGAAATACTGTGCCGCGGTCCGAACCACCGAAAAAAGGGGCGTTGAGTAGGGCTTTGGAGTCGATTTATAATTTCATCTACCTAGCTAGGAAGATCTTAGACACCTAAACTGAGCTCTCGACTCTCGACTACATCTTGTGAACATCAACTAATATTAATTAAGATATAGTTCAAACTCGGTTCGATATAATAGACCGCGGGCAATCATGTTTTAACAAGTTTTTGTTAAATAATCCGATTTGTACATTCCTGCATCAATCGGCTGGTTCTATAATACTTGTTCTTGCTTGTCGAGTACGATTAGGCGTCGAATGAGATAAACGAGTTTATGCACGTTTGTCTTATTCCTGTTAGTGCGTGCTGCTTATGCAATCCTATATAAACGACGTAAATTTATTTTATTTTCATTTGCGGTTTCGCGCATAATAGATAAGCAGTACTTAATTTCAACACTTACGTATTTCTCAAAACAAAACAATGTCGGAAGTAAAAAAGAAGAGACGGCAATACTCTGCGAAATATATTAAATTCGGATTTATTGAAAATCCCATAAACCCGTCGTCGCCTTTGTGTCTTCTATGTCTAAAAACATTTTCGAACGAAGCCTTCAAGGCTGCAAGATCATTTGAATAAAATGCATCCAGATAAGAAAGACAAGAATGTAGCATATTTTCAAGACCTAGAGAAGAAGCATAATACTCAGCCAAGTGTATCAAAACTATTTTCGGCGGCTGCTAAGCAAGATGACGACGGACTTCGAGCTTCGTACAATATCTCTTTGTTAATTGCTCAAAAAGGCAAACCACACAACATCGGAGAAGAGTTAAGTTTGCCAGCAATAAAGGAAGTAATAACTACTGTGCTTCATAAACCGGCCGCAGATATTATCCGAAAAATTCCTTTGAATAATAATTCTGTGCAAAGACGAATTGATGAAATGGCTGAAAACATTGAAGAATCATTGTGCAATCATCTGAGGACTAGTCAATTCTCAATTCAGCTCGATGAGTCCACTTTACCGACTAATGAAGCGTTGTTGCTATCTTACGTGAGGTTTATTAAAGATGAGAAAATACGTGAAGAACTATTGTTTGCCAGAAAGGAGACAGATACAAAAGGCGAAACCATATTCAATCCATTGGAAAAGTTTTGTGAAGAGAAAGAGATTCCTTTGAAAAATAATATATCAGTTGCTACGGATGGCGCTCCGGCTATGACAGGGCGCCATAAAGGCTTCAAAGCGTACTTAAAGAAAAAAATTCCAGATGTCCTTGCTATACATTGCGTTATTATAGACAACATTTGGTTGCTAGAAACTTAAGTGAACGACTATTTCAATCACTGCAATATATCATCAAAGCAGTCAATAAAATCCGTAGCAGGTCTTCGAATGATAGATTATTTCATCAGCTTTGTGTTACTAATGACGAAGATTTCAACCGTTTGTTGCTTCATACTGAACTTAGTTGGCTGTCAAGAGGCAATTGTCTGATTCGATTTTACAACCTGTTTGACTCTGTGAAACGAGTTCTTGGAAACTAAAGATAAAGAACTGCGCAACAATTCATAACATCAAAGAATGAAATAGCTTACATGACAGACCTATATAAATTGTTCAACGACATGAAAATCCAACTGAAAGGCGATGAACTAAATTTAATTAAATCAAAAAATGTCGTTCGCTAAGAAACTTCACAAATATGTGTATTACGAAAACATAAAATTTTTTAAGAAAATTCTTACGACAAGGGAAACGGTTCCGTCAAATTAATAATAATGATTCTTCAGCCCCAAAGAAACCACGCACTACCTCAATGAGAAGCGCAGTCGACGAAAAGATGTTGAAGTTTATTGGTAAAGTTGAAAAAAGATGAGAGCCGCTGAATGTCTTTTTTTAAAGCATTGCAGCAACTGTAGACAGTTTCTGTGACGCTGATGTGGTAGAATTCCAGTTTCAAGTAATGTCCATAATACGAAATTTACAAAACAAAAACAGAATTACAAATGCTCATTATGATTACCAATATAGTACTCCAATTACTAATGTACCTACCACTCAACGTATAGGACAACCAAGTTCTTATGACTACAACGCCGAAATGCAATCCTCTTCTTCTTACAGATATCGTACTGCTGTCGCAAATGAATCGTCCTTTACTAGACGACCAGAGACCCAAAATTCAAACTATAGTGGAACCAACTCTTTGACAGATATTGCAATGAGCCCCGATCTACTCTTGATTTGGATTTTGCAGAGTTAAACTGAAATTACGTGTTATATTTTTTAAGTTTATTTAAATTCATAATAATTAGATGTTTACATATTTTATCGTCGAAAATTAAAATACCTGCGGGTAAAATGTCATTGTTTAAAACATCGAAAATTTAAATATTGATCGACCATAAAACCGAAAATTTAAAAAAAAAGTAAGTTTATATTGTCAAATGGTTAGATAACCTACGTCCAATATTTCTAATAATTATGTTATTATATACAAAAATATTATCGAAAGACCTAAATATCGAAGTACAGAGCAGCGAATGTCCTAAATATTATCTATACTTATATAGACCGACCAGACACGACTTGCATCAATAGAAAAAAAAATGTTGTTTTTAGCAGGTTATCTGGAACTCAACTATTTAGATTAGGTTAATTTCTTTTTTCAGTTGCGAGGCACTAGAGGACGCCGGCATTGCACGCTGTTATTATAAAATACACTCGGACAAATTTGTAAGTTTTTGTTTATTTTTCTACCTATTTATTTCTAATTTTGTGATTAGCTTTTAATTAAGTTACCTTTATTTCATATTCCATTGAATATTTGATTGATTTGTTCGTAATTATGTGTGAAAATATGAGAATAATAGAAGGTACTATTCGGGTAATAACGCCCCGTAAAGTGAGGTTTGGGCGTTAATAGCCTGTATGGGCGGGCGCTATTATCCATATTGTGGGCGTATTTAAACAAAGCCAAAATTTATGTGCATCATAATGATCTGCTCTTTACAGATCGGGGAAATGACTCCAACTAATTCCACTCGTAAGAAAAGAGGAGAGTCGTGGTCTGAGGAAACTATGAAAGCTGCCATTAATGCTGTGCAAAGAGGCCATTTGACTCAGCGATCAGCAGCAGCAAGGTATAATATTCCGCGAAGAACTTTGAGAGATCACTTAAAAACAGGCGAAGAAATTAAACGTTTGGGGAGAAACCCTATTTTATCGAATAATCAAGAAAAAGATTTAGCTTCGCGGATAAAAAGATTTGCAAGCATTGGGATTCCACTAACGCCTGAATTCATTAGAAAACAAGCTTTTTTATTTTGCGAGAGACATGACATCAAAAATAATTTGAATAGTTCCAAAAGGATTGCCGGTGTAGATTGGTTGAGACACTTTTTAAGAAGAAATCCATCCATTAGTAAACGAAAACCGCAAATGATGAATCCAGCTCGAGCACAAAAGTTGAATAAACCTATTGTTCAACAACATTTTCAGAGTATTCGCAAATTATATGATGAGTTGGATATACTGCGACATCCAGAAAGGTTATATAATATGGACGAGAAAGGATGTCGAATAACTGTGCATAAACAGCACTCAGTTTTGGCTGCAAAAGGAAGCAAAAGGGTTCATCTTATTGCTCCGGAACACGCAGAGAATGTGACCATTGCGATGTGTGTGAATGCTATAGGTACTACGATTCCAGCTATGATCATTTTTAAAGGCCAAAGGCAAAGACTAGATCTAACAGAAAATCTACCAGCTGGAACGTTAGTTAGAATGGCACCAAAGGGAAGTATGACTTCAGATTTATTTGTGGAATTTATTCAGCACCTGGCAAAACATAAAGTCGCTGATAAATGTTTATTCATTTTTGATGGTGCAAAGTGCCATCTATCAGTCGAGGCGCTAGATGAAGCTGATAAAAATGACATAGTTCTCTACTGCCTTCCTTCAAATACAACGCACGACGCTGCAACCGTTAGATAAATCGGTAAATAAATCCTATGAACATCACTGGGATGAAGCTGTCCTGAATTTCTAGTCAGTTAACGTTGGTAGAACATTGAACAAAGCCGATTTCAATAAAATATTTTCGCAAGTGTGGCCCAAATGCATGACACATACTAATATAGTGAATGGGTTCAAAGCAACAGGGCTGTATCCCTATAACCCTGAAGCAATCCCGGAAGAAGCATTTGCTCCATCAGTTTTATCTGAAATTCCATATCCTCAAAATCAAAACAGACAAGTGGAGGAACCTAATCCTGATGCTGATATAGACACTGACTCTAATGAAAATCGGCTTAATCTTAATGTAGTAAACACTTCAAACGTACGGGGCTTGACTTTTGATGATTCTGATGTTGATTCTGACTATTTAACTGTGATGCCGCGTAAAGAGATTTCGTCTGAAACTGAAACAACAGGATTAAGGGCAGCAAACATTTTTCGTATTGTTGATTATAGCTCATCTACATGTTTCTGAAAATGAATTGGAAAAAGCTCCTTATAATCCTACGCCGCATGATTCAGTCCATAGTTTATGTGCGTCACCTTCCATAATTTCTGAAAATCTCTATGTGTTACCTGAAGCGCCTGCAAGCAAAGAAAGCTCTAATGACTATGATATAACAGTTCCCAGTTGTTCAGGTCTGCAAAAACCTATACGCCGAAAATACAGCTCTGACTCGTCTGACATAGATAGTTTCATAATCAAGCCATCACATAATAAGTTCAAATATTCAATTGAAGACGTCTATGGTTATTCATCAGATGAAGAAAATGAAAATTTAACTAGCATACATAAAGGAGCAACTACACCTAAAAAGCAAATAATCAATCTTGCGCAAGAAAGTATACATCAAAAAGCAAACCCTGATAATGATGAGTCTTGTTTTTCAGATGAAGATAATGTACCATTATTAAATTTAAAGAAACCAAGTAACAAAACAGAATTTGATGAATTTTTGCCTACTCCTAATTACGCTAGAACTAAAACAAACCGTCCACGAAAGAAAGCTATCAATTATAAAGGTCAACGTATTACTAAAGACCTCTTTAACAAAAAAGATGACGATAAAAAGAAAATAAAAAATACCAAAACCAAAAAAAATGAGAAAAAGAAAAAAGATAAGATTGAATTAAAAAATAAATTAACAAATACAAAAGATAAGAAACAACAAAATAAAAAGAGGATTAATGAAAAAGAAGACAATACAGAAGAATGGTACTGCTATGCATGTCATGAAAATACAAAATTGGACATGAGGCTATGCAAATTTTGCATGAAGTGATACCACGAGGAGTGTGTGGGCCTCTCGAAACATGACGAAGACTTCATTTGTTAAAACTGTGATTAAAAAATATAAAAAGTATTAAAATTCCAAAGTACCTACTGTAAGACTGATTACTGATAGATACTGACTAGTTCCTAAGATATATTTAGTTGATTACTGATCTCATTAATGTTTAAGCTTTGCACTTTATTTCAGGGCGTTAATTGACGCACTGTTCTGGGGCGTCATTAGCCATCTACGTTTAATAGCGCCCAGTAAGCATTTCATAATAACTTAATTTTTTATGAAAAATCCTTTATATGTTGATTTTCTATAGTTATTAAACATGTTAGAAGTGAGATATTTTTGTTAAACATTTTTAAGTAGAAAGTACGAGATGTGTTGGACGTGTTACAAAATTTAAATATTGTAGTATTTGTAGTTCATTTATGACAATTATAATGCTTTCTAAAAAAAAAAACAATATAACATACTTTTTGTTTTTGTACGACTCTAAGTCGAAATATGTATGTTTATTAAGATAATTCGTAAATTAATATATGGTCGTTACTAAAAACTGTATATGCTCAATAACGCCCATGACAGGGTATTCAAAAATTCTTTGTTTGCATAATTTTTTAAGACTTATAGCACTTGTGTTAGTTATTTGTATTTATTTATTGTCAATAAAACTATTTTTCTAAACAGTTTTTTAATTAAATTGTTTCATTAAATAATATATTGATTTGAAATAAAGTGGGCGTTAATTGCCTAGGATACCTTATGTAAAAAATCATTTGTTGCAGAAGTGAGAAAGATAAAACAAGAAAACCAAAAGAGTTCCCAAGCCCAACATACTAACGCCAATAAAAAAAGGAAAGGACAGAATCTTATTACATGTTTGTTGAGGACTCTGATACTTCAGCAGCCAGTGATAATGTTAATACTACAACAATAGATCTGGAAACCTTACCTACAATATTTAAAAGATGAAAACAAAACCTTAGAATCCTTGAACAGGTACCCAAATGTAAAAAAAAACTTTTCCTTAAATATAATACCTGCTTTACCGAGTTCTGCCCTTGTGGAACGATTATTTTCTTTAGGTGGAATGATTATGAGCCCCACAGGCGGAATATGAAAGATGAACTCTTTGAACAACTACTAGTTTTAAAATCAGTTAAATAAATGTAAGTGTATAAATATATCGATAACATAAAAATGAATTGCAAAGTGTGTTGGTAAGCGCATAACTCAACAACGCCTAGACCAATTTTAATAATTCTTTTTTAAATTAATCTTAATAATATAATTCTTTTTAATTACGGCGAGAAAAAAAAAACAAACTTAAGGCAATATAGGTTTTTGTGTAGGTAGGGTATACATTAGGGTGGAGCGAAGTTTTTTTTTCGCATTTCGTGATTCTAAAGCCGCGTATCGACTTCGCGCTCCAAGAGGACGAACATTGGCGCGCGTTCCGGCCGCGCGAAATTGCTACCATTTTGGAACGCGCGCCAATGTGTTTGTTGGAACGCTCGAACTTAGAGCGGCCCGTTCCATCTGGAGCCGGTTTTTTATCGCGCATCAAAGGACGCTCAGTCGTGGCGCGCGCGCCAGTTGAAACGGACGTGATATTATTATGTGTGTTCGTTGCGTTCCGAGCGATGGATAATCAGAGTTGTCGTAAATTAATTCAACTTTATGGTACAAAAGAACTGCTGTGGAATAGTAAAAGCTCTTTTTATCATAATAAATCGCTCAGGGAAGACGCTTGGAGAGAAATAAGTTGTGAAATGGGAGTCCCTGTGCCAGATTTGAAGAAAAAAATGACTGTGCTCTTGTCATCTTATAGACGAGAAAAATGGAGAATGTCTAAAAGCCAAATCACTGGTTCTGGTAATTATACACTGATATTTATAAGTATTACTTGTTCAAAATTATGTCACATAAATAAAACTTCACGTTAATACCTACATTTTTTATTGGTTAATAAGTACTTAATTGTTCACAGGTTGAGACAGTATTTATGTTTCAAAATGGTTTGGATTTAACGACTTCAGTTTTATGCAAGACAAGTGTACACCAAATGATACAATAGATACTATGCAAGTCAATTTGAATAGTCCGTCAAATGATACACCAGATACTTCGCAGGTAGGTACATCTTACTACTTATTATCTTATCTTACTTCTTACTTAATATTATGAATGTGAAAGTTTGTAAGAATGGATGTATGTATGTTTGTGGCTCTTTCACGCCTAAACGACTGAATGGATTTGGATGAATTTTGGCATACAGATGGTGAATAACATGTAGGACAGTTTTTATCCCGATTTAATGTTCCCGTGGGATAGTTTTCGAATTCTAGCGGTGCGAATCTTCTGGCAACAGCTGGTACATCTATAAATCAAATAATGTTAATAATTTTAGTACCTATTTTGCCAAGGTATTGCTCCATTAGTAGTGAAATGTTCAGCAAAATGTAAACGTATTTCCTTAGCGTCATTTCCACTTCTGCGTGGCAGGTTGGTCAGAGGGAGAAATGATAAAAGTTCACTGTCATTTCTCCAACTTCCTGGAATCGTTTCAGTTTCTGTTTCAATGTCTAAAGATCCACGTGGTGTGTATTTCTGGCTGGATTTCTTTCGCAAAAAGTTGTGTAAATGTATAACAGCCAAAACCACTTTTGTAGCTTTATCGGGTGACAGTAACATAGGTTTCCTTAAAACCCTAAAAACTGAGCTTGCGATTCCGAAAGCATTTTCCACTACCCTCCGCCCTCTTGACAGGCGATAGTTAAATATTCTTTCTAGAGATCCTCTCTCTGGCTCTCCTTGATATGGTTTCATTGTGTATTCATTTAGTGCAAACGCTTTGTCTGCCAGAATTACGTATGGAACTTTGAAGGTGTATGGTATTTGAAGTATCGATGGCTGAGGAATATTCATGGACTTCTCTTCGAGTTTCTTGTATAATTTAGTGCGTTTAAAGATACCCCCGTCAGAAAGTCTTCCCTGGGAACCAATGTCAACGTATCTAAAACAGTAGTCTGCGTCTACGAGAGCAAACAGTACGATACTAAAGAAGTGCTTGTAGTTATAATATTCCGTGCCGCTGTTAACAGGTGCTTGTATCATTACGTGTTTTCCATCCATAGCACCTATAACATGAGGAAAATCCCATTTATCTTCAAATTCTTGAGCAATTTCCAACCAGTCTTTCTCGAAGGTGGGGATCTGGAAAAATATAAATATAGATAGGTAATTAATTGTGACTAAAATCATATTCGAATAATGTTAAACCTAAATCAAAGGTCCTACTATTTCTTAGCATTTTATTCGAAGCAATCAGTGTGGAAAGAGGTACAAGTATGGTTAATTATATGCGTATTCTATTTTTCAGGACCCTACATCACCAAATAAAAGTGAGTCTTCCCAAGTACAATTACAAGAGCAAACATAGTACCAGAGACACCTACAAAAAAGAACCCAAAGAAAACGAAACACGAAGAGGAGAATGAAATGTTAACTGAAGCATTTAAAATTTTAACTGAGCCGTCACAAGCTACTGATCCATATTTCAGTTATGGCCAGCACATTGGAAATGAACTGAGGAAATATGACAATCACACTTTAACATATGTCAAACAGGCAATAAATAATGTCATTTTTGAGGCCGACTTAGGCAAATACAGTCCAATTTATGGATATACAACACAACAAGGGGCTCAAAGTTCCACCTCGACTTCAATTTTAAATACTGATTCTGGCCACTACGCCGTCTCAAAATAATATGAACAATGAGAAATAGTTAAATAAAGACAACCATTTAATATTGTGTTTTTTACTCACCTTAACCCAATCTTTTAAAACATCACTGATAGCATCACAAACCTCCGGGACTATCCTAGATATAGATTGCTTTGAAACTCTAAATAGGTACTGCAAACTCGTATATGAGTCCCCGGTGGCTAGAAATCTTAAGGTTATAGCCAGCCTCTCAGTCACTGTAATAGCTTCTCGAAACTGGGTGTCCATTTTTTTCACTTTTGGCTCAATTAAGTTTTTCAAGTGATTAAAATCTTCTGCTGACATTCTTGTGAAGTTTTTGATTGTATCTTCAACCGCTTCAAACTGCATATCTACCATAAGTTTCACTCCATACTGCATCCTTTTTCGGTACAACTCTTTCATCCACCAACGCACTTTACGTTTATGTTTTTTCTTCTTTATAATACTGTGAATTACTATAAACGCTGCTGCTGCTCGTACACGACTGGCCTGCATGTTGAACGATCGAACACTGGAACAGTTGCCACGCGCGCCACGCGCGCTTAGTTGATATCATTTAAATATTTGGAGCGCGTTCCGCGGAACGCACTCTCGGCGCGGGTGTTCATGCCGCGCGCGTCAGGAGCGCCTAGTCGATACGCGGCTTAAGTACTAAAAGTTTATGCTTTCTAAGCTCAAACATGCAGCTGTAAAATATTATTAAAAAAAAATATAAGTAGGTACCTCCGAAAGGTCATTGAACTTTTATAAAAAGTGGATTTCAGACAGGAGTTGACGAAATTATATTTTTATTAAATCTTGATATATTTTATCTTTTTATTATCTAAATTTATTGCTTATATACTCTATTTTAATAATCTATACTAATATTATAAAGAGGAAAGATTTGTATTTTTGTATGTTTGTAATGAATAAACTCAAAAACTACTGGACCGATTCCAATAATTTTTTCACCATTAGAAAGCTGCATTATTCAGAAGTAACATAGGCTATATAATATCACGCTAGGTCCTATAGTTGTGGAGCAGTAACCAAAAATGTTTTAAAAACGGAGGAAAAGTGTCGTTTCTGAGGCCTTCCGTGGCGTGCGCTGGGCATATAGTTAAAGTTATACAAAAATGCTCTATGGATGAATTGTTCATCTTAACATTCTTTTTAAAAAAGTCTGCGAGAGCATATGTCTACCTTTTATAGTTTACCCATAACAATCGTTTTAATGAATGGTTCAATCCTTATAAAAGTTTGCTCTAGATAACTTTTGAATTGTTCAATCGGTTACCTTATGACTATTAATTCATCCAAAAGATACCTATTAGGTAAGTACTTACCTGCTATTTCAAAAATACATAAAAAAGGCCCGGCTACATACGATGTTAACGAGTTATCAGTATATGTCAACTCAAATGTACCCAAGTTGGTGGCAGATCAAAAAATTGCGTTCGATGCTATAATTGAAAGTGTGATCAACAACAAAGGTAGACTATTTTTTTTGGACGCGCCTGGCGGAACAGGTAAAACATTTCTTGCCAATTTAATATTAGCCAAAGTACGACAATCTGGAAGAAAAGCACTGGCGGTCGCGTCTTCTGGCATTGCTGCAACTCTATTAAATGGTGGGAAGACTGCTCACTCGACCTTTAAATTACCGTTGTCTGTGTCATTAGAACAACAATCGGTATGCTCAATCCGCAAAAATGGTCCACTTGGGAAGCTCTTACAGGACACTTCACTGATTATTTGGGATAAGTGTACCATGAGCCATAGAGCTCACGTGGAAGCAGTGAACCGCACATTAAAAGACCTCAGGAACTCAGGCAATGTGATGGGAGGCGTAACCTTTGTGTTGGCTGGAGACTTTCGCCAAACACTACCGGTTACAGGCAATGTGATGGGAGGCGTAACCTTTGTGTTGGCTGGAGACTTTCGCCAAACACTACCGGTTATAACTAAAGGTACACGCGCCGACGTTATTAAAGCGTGCCTCAAATCATCACCTTTGTGGCAATCAATTAAAACTCTAAATTTGCGCACAAATATGAGAGCACATTTAAGTAACGACAACAATGGAAATTTCTCACAAAAAATACTTCAACTTGGAGATGGAAAACTACCATCGCCAGTTGCAAATAGCTCCCAAGTATCGTTGGACAATGAATTGGCTCAAACTGTTAACAGTCTAGATGTTCTTATAGACACAATCTATCCCGACATTGAAAATCTCACAGAACGAAATTTCAATTGGCTCTGTTCGAGGGCGATAGTGTCGCCAAGTAACGATTCCGTAAATGATATAAACAGAATGATTATGGAAAAAGTACCAGGTGATTTCAAATGTTACAAATCTATTGACACTGTGTGCAACATCGAAGATGCAGTACACTACCCACAAGAATTTATAAATTCCCTCAACCCTGCCGGCTTGCCACACCACGAACTAAAATTAAAAGGAGGTACTCCTATCATGCTTTTGAGAAATTTAAGCCCTCCCAATATGTGCAATGGCACAAGACTTTTGATAAGGGAATTACGAGACAATGTGATTGTAGCAACAATCATCACTGGGCCCGCGGCCGGACAGCTCGCTCACATACCGCGAATCCCGATGATTCCGACGGATTTACCTATATCCTTTAAAAGGTTACAGTTTCCTGTGAAGACATCGTTTGCCCTTACGATAAATAAATCACAGGGGCAAACTTTTTCGATTGTTGGCGTCGACCTAAGAAAAGAGTGCTTTTCTCATGGGCAGTTATATGTAGCCCTTTCTCGAGTAGGATCTCCTAAAAATCAATATGTTTTGTTAGCACCTACAAATACCACTGCAAACATAGTTTACAGTGAAGCCTTAAAGTAAAATGTAAATATTACGATAATTTGATCAAACACATAAAACAAAGAACTTTAACAAAAAAAAAAACAAAAATCTTTAACAAAAAAAACCTTAAAACAACAAAAAAAACCTTAAAAAAAACAAAAAACTTTAACGAAAAAAACCTTAAAACAACAAAAAAAAAACAAAAAAAAACCTTAAAACAATAAAGAAATTTAAAAACAAACTTTTACCTCAACCAAAACAAACAACAACAAAATAGGTAGGTTCCTATTTAAGAAGAAAATAATTAATTAAATAAATGAAATAAGTAAATGAAGTCCGGAAAAATGTTTTCAAAAGGTAAATACTTTCTAAATAAAAAAAAAAACTGAGAATAAATATAAATAAAACGTAAAACTATGTAAAAAATCTTAAGTCCCCCCGTGCGAAGCCGGGACGGGCCGCTAGTAAAATATAAAAACAACGTAAAATAGTACCAACGGGGAAAGGGGGCGGTGCCAATCAGGCAATTAGTACGTGGGTCGCCCGGGGCAATACACTATTTTCTTTCGAGGTGGACTGTTGCGCGCAATTATCTTAACAACATAACCTAAAAATATTTTTTGTTGATGAACATGGAAAAAACACGCATTGCTTCTAAATGACCAATATTTGGTGAATGTTGTGAGTTAAAGAGAAACGTTTTACCAACTTACGAAGATGTTTCAAACTTACGAATGGACGCGGCACACTATGAAGACAAGCAAAAAAGAGCCCAGATTTTCAGAAATTGCCGATAAAATCGTACCAGAAATCGAAGGTATATGGCAAGCGGCATCTTTGCCAATGGTTACCAGTACCAGGATTGTTCAGATGTTTAAAGCGTATCACGAGAAGCGAAAAACATCTTTTGAAGTCTATAAAAAAGAATTCTCAGCAAACGATGGAAAGTTTTATACAAAACAAAAAGTTACTTTTTGATATATTTATTTCAACTATTGCACCTGTCCTAGAGAAAAGATGGTCCCAAAACGGGAACAAGCCTTTTTAATTGACCAAAGGACGACTCGTAATATGATAATTGGCGGAGTTGATGTTGTCACTACCAAAAAAATCTAATAAATCAGGAACGGAAGTTAAAAACGAAAACTTTGCTTAAATAATTCTACTAGTGTAAGTACGTTGCCTGTTAATTTAGACATCAGCACTTCTTTATTTTCTTCCGATAACGATGAGCCTACAATAAAGGAATCATCTGCCAGCAATACTAAACCTGTCATTCCTGCAAAGAAAGGGAAAAACCTGTATCGAAAACATTTTTTCCTCACCTCCTTGGTGGGATTTTGAATGCACCGCTGCTGTAAAAAAAGAAATAGTGCTGAGGACGTCTTCAACGAATCCTTAAGCCTGGATGATTTTAGGATCTTACAAAAAGTTACTGCCCGTACTAAAAGACTACTTTCTAAAAGGAAGAAGAGAGGATGGAGCGGGTTTTGTGAGAGTTTGTCCCCCAAAACTCCCACGTCACTTGTATGGAGAAATATAAAACGGTTTAGGGGTTCATTGAAGCCTGAATCTCTTCACTCTTACGATTCTTCGGTTTGGCTGGAGGACTTTGCAGATAGCCTAGCCCCTCCTTCTGTCCCCGGTGATTTCCCTTTTTCTGTATCTTCTCCTATTTTAACTTCCTTTAATGAAAAGTTTTCTTTCGACGAATTGAATACGGCACTTACAGGGTTGAGAGATACCTCTCCAGGTGAACATGGTATCACATACAATTTTATTACAAAATTGAACACATCTAGTCTTCAGTATCTTTTGGACATCCTGAACGATATTTTTATTACGGGAGAAATACCTGATGACTGGAAATGCCAAATTATTATACCTATTCTAAAACCATGTAAGGATGCAGGCAAGGCTAGCTCATATAGACCAATTGCTCTTTCATCAACTTGAGGTAAAATTCTAGAACATTGATTAAAAATCGCCTGGAATGGTTTTTGGAAAGTAGTGAATCTCTGGCAAAGAGTCAATTTGGTTTTCGTAAAGGCAAAAGCACAATGGATAGTCGGGTCCACCCTTTATAGCAGAACTTTTTATGTCATAATTTTATTTTGCATAACAACGGATGGCATAAACTTCACTTCGCAGAAAATAGTTTAGCAGACACTCATTTATCATACATTCTAAACTCATAATTTTGTAAGTCAGAATCATCTCTAGGCATAAACTTCATATCCATAATATTTAAAAAGTAGAAACATCATATCGCAGAAAGTTCTCAGTCAGAATCGTCTTTTGGCATAATATATTTTATATCGATGATCAATTAAACGGCAGAATTGTTATATCGTAAAAGTTTATAGTTAGGGTCATCTTTGTCATTTATTTTGATTAATTATTTCTTTAAAATAATGTCATTTATTTTAGTTATTGTTTAATTGAATTTGAGATAGTGTCATTGAATTCAATAAGTAATTAGGTATCCTAATCTAAATAGTTCAGTTCCGGGTAACCTACTTAAAACAATCTCTTTTTTTATTAACGCAAGTCGTTTCTGGCACTCGCCGGCCGCTGCCGCGGCACCGCTCGCTTCGCTCGCTCGGCTCGTGCGTAGGAGGTCGCAGTTTTAACCTAACCTAACCTAGCAATTACTGCCGTCTGCATAGTATACCAAGTGAAATTATACCAAATAATATATTATGCGAAATTTGAACTCTGCGAATCGTAATTATACTAAATGTAATTCTGCCACCTTAAAATTATGCCATTTTTAATTCGAAGTTTTAAACATTATGCCAAACGATAATTATACCAAATAATTTTTATTCCTTTAAAATGTTCGTTTAAACAAAATTATGCTAAGTGTGTTATGCCAAATAAATTTCGGAGCATCAAGATTCTGCCAGATAGAGGGAACCCTGGATAGTCTTAATATACGTCTCTCCTTGTCCAAAAAAGAACACCTTGTGGGATGTTTTTTAGATGTATCAGCTGCCTATGACAGTGTTATTATTCCGGTGCTCAGAGCAAAAATGCTAGAGCTGAGTGTTCCAGTGAGAATCGTACACTAAATCTGTCAAATTTTTATGGGCAGAACTATTAAAATACGAAACGGCGGCTTCCTCCTTCCACCTAGAACTATGGCAGGGCATCCCGCAGGGATCAGTATTGAGCCCCTTACTGTACAGCATTTATACTTATGACCTTGAGCAGTCAGTCCTTCCCTTTTGTGATATCCTGCAATATGCAGATGATATCGCCTTGTATGCATCTTCTGATTGCATTGATACAGCATCATCTAAAATAAATGAGGCTTTAAGTTACCTAAGTGTCTGGTTACACGAACATGGCCTTTCATTATCCCCATCTAAAAGTACAGTCGTTGTTTTTTCCCGGTCAAGATGCACTCCATTTGCAAACGTCACATATGAAGGACACGTCTTCTCTAATGAACCCTTTGCCAAATTTCTTGGAGTTTTCCTGGACTCCAAAATGACTGGTGTCCCTCATCTAAATTATGTAGTTAACAAATGTGAAAAAGGTATTAACGTCCTTCGTGCTCTTTCAGGTGTTTGGTGGGGTTCCCATCCATATAACCAAAAACTCATTTATAATGCCCTTATTCGCAGTTGTATTGACTATGGTTCGTTCATTTTGGAACCCTGTAATAAAACAGCCCTAAAGAAATTTGACAGCATACAGACTAAATGCCTACGTATTATTCTTGGTGCTATGAAATCTTCACCAAAAATGCCCTTCAAGTGGAATGCTTAGATCCTCCACTATTCCTCCGCAGACAATATCTGTCTGATAGATTCATCTTTAGGGTTATGTCATGTTCGTCTCATCCACTTATTCCTCGTCTAGAGAGGCATCATAAGGAAACCCCCCACATTATTAATTAAAAATCTTTTTGCGCCTGTTCATAGTTGTAATATCAACCCTTTATTCCAAACTAATTATTCTTCGCTTATGTTTACTCCTAAAGTTATTTTGAACTTTGGAATTGGAAAAGATGACCCTGCAGCTAATCAAAACTTCACCAGACTTCTATCCGATTGGCAATACTGGATACCGGTGTTCACTGATGCCTCCAAATTACCCTCCGATGACAATGTTGGAGCTGCGGTTTGGATTCCAAGTTTCAGTGTGACTTTATCCTTTAAATGCCCTTCTCAGACATCTGTGTTCACAGGTGAAGCTGTTGCCTTATATGAAGCACTTCTATTTGCCAATTCTCATGGTTTCCCCAAAACTATTACACAGGTCTGCAATGGTTTTCCCCTTTCAGTTTTGATGAGCGATTTGGATAGATTTTGGGGCGCTGATTACGGGAAAAATATTTAAAAAATTCCATCACGTCAGGATTTTTAGTTAGTAAAACCGGGATAGATGCCGCGCTGGGATAGATGCCTCGTTTCTAAAAATTCAACTACCAGAGAACAAAACAGCAAATTCGTTGTTTACATACGCGCCACATGCACCCCCCACCTCAGTGACGCGCGAGTTGTTGTGCTAGACGGACGTTTCTCGCTTGTGTGTCGAATTACATTCGTAGCGGACGCGACGAACGCTTCAAAATTTCAAACGTAAGTGTTCACTATTTCATATCTTTATAAACAGTTAAATGACAGTACTGTTTCTCCTCTTCTTAAGTCCATCCAAAGGTTGTCTTGAAAAGATCGCTTTTAGCGATAAGACCGCCCATTGTGTCACCTTATTTATAAGTTTGTCTATTGTTATTCTTGTAACTTGTATGGTGTACATAATAAAGAATATTCTATCTTCTATCTATCTAATGATTACATTTTATTTGAATTGTTTTAATACATTGGTTCTTTGAGAACACATTTAAGAGTCAATCACTGATGTTTGCATTTATTTTATTTATAAAATATTGAGAGGCATCTATCCCTAGTGAAAAGGATAGTTGCCCCGAGTTTACAAGGGATAGTTGACTTTAGGGGCTTCTATCCCTCTATACTGCAAGAGCCTTATCGAAGTATTTAAAAGTCATAGTCGTGAATATTTTCGTATTTCCTAATAGTAGAATATTAGAAAATACCAAAAAAAATGTATCCAACTTTAATTTCATAATTCGAATATGATGAAATGAGTGTAGATACAGTGTTTTATTTATACTTACTTTGCTACATATATTTACCTACATATATTATATTTTTTGTATTTCCTTGGAAATACAAAAAAAGGAGGGCGTACGAGCTCGAGTAGTTTCTTGGACAACAGAGCAGCTACAGTCAGCTTTCCATGAATTGGATAAAAAAGAATTGGGGATCAATGAAATATCCATGCAATTTGGGATTCCATCCAGAACATTGCGAAGGCGTTACGCTATTAAAAACCAAACTAAGCTGACTTTGGGAAAACATCCTGTCTGTTCTGAACACGAAAAAAGGTTGGTAGCGCACATTTTGAAGCTTAGCGACGCGGGATTTCCCCCAGATAGACGAGCTATACGTACGTTAGCATACCAATTTGCCGAAAAGCTACAGATTCAACACAATTTTGATAATGAAAACCAGATGGCTGGGAATGAATGGTTCAAAAGTTTTATTGAGCGAAATCCAGAGTTGTCTATTAGGCAAGCAGAAGGTTTATCTGTCGCTAGGGCTAAAGGTCTCAGCAGAGAAGAAGTAAATAATTTTCATGAACTTCTGACAAAAGTCCTGGCCGATAATGATCTCTTGGATAAGCCTGAAAGGATTTATAATATGGACGAATCGGGAGTTCAGCTTAACAATAAGCCTGGCAAAGTTGTTGCAAAGAAAGGTGCAAAAGTAGTAAATTCAGTTACATCTGCGGAGAAAGGTGAAACAATGACTATCGTAGCCTGTTGCAATGCCATTGGTAATTTTCTCCCACCAGTAGTAATAATTAAAGGTGTAAATAAGAAACCAGAATTCGAGAACGGTCTACCACTGGGCTCAAAAGTGTACATGAACAAAAAGTCGGCATACATAAATACCGATCTTTTCTATAAGTGGCTTACGGAACACTTCATAGCTTTGAAACCGCAAGGTAAGGTTTTGCTTATTTTAGACGGGCACTCATGTCATTCATCCGCACCAGACATGCTGCAAGTTGCTTCTGATAACGATATTATTTTGTTATGTTTACCCAGCCACACTATCTCAGCTTTACAACCATTAGACGTAGCGGTGTTTGGGCCATTTAAAACATACTTTAACCATGAAACTAATCAGTTTATGCGCGCAAATCCAAATAAAAAGATAAGCCGTTATAATGCTGGAACCCTTATACGCAACGCATGGATACGCGCTATTACACCTGCAAATGCTCTTGCTGGCTTTCGAAGAAGTGGGATTTATCCACTAAATCCTAATGCTTTGCCCGATTCTGTTTTCACTATATCTGATATTGCACATCGCAGTGACAATGATCCTGATCAACCCTGTGTGCTACATCAAACTACAACAGCGCTTCTTCAAACATCTTTAAACGAAAATGCAGAACCTTGTGAGCATGTTGAAGTTGAACACAGAACACAAACAACTATACCTCCGATTTCGTCAATCGATTGTCCAACTACATTTGAAAACGAATATTTGAATGTCGCAGACCTGAACATAACACCACCCAATATGCCATCAACTTCATTCAACCGAAACTCACCCAGCCTTTTGATCGATCCTCAGATTTTAGAAGATACGATTATTGATATTGTTGATATAGGTGATGATTCACTAATACGGATTCTAGATAACGAAGAAAAAGAAACACCTTCTAAATTTTTAGTCGAAGCATCACCAAATACCACAAATTCCTCTGACTTTAGCAAGCAGAGCTAAACAATCGGCAGATATTCTCAATTCTAGAGAAAAAATAAAAGAAAAAAGGGATATTGCTGACAGGAAAAAGAAACAAATAGAATCTAAGATACACAAGACTGAAGCTACCAAAAAAAGACAAACAATAAAAAAAGCAAATAAAAAAACCAAAGAATAAATACAAAAAAATAAAAATAAGAAAGGAAAACCAAAGAAAAACTATGACTCAAGTGAAGAAACAGATGGTGACGTGACTGATTGCAGTCATAAAGAAAATGATTATTATTTAAAAGTAAACAAGGATCGTGGACTACGTAAAAGACTAGCTATTTATAGCTCAAACAGTGAAAATGAAGATCACCTCTCACCTAATACTGAAAAAGGTAAAAAAAACCATAGGACTACCCGTGAAAAAAACTAAAAAAAATAAATTTGAAGAGCCTAATTCTATAGATGAAAATGTTTGCGTAGAATGCTTCGATACCTATAATAACACGAAGTCCAAATCTGATTGGATCCAGTGCATTATGTGTCAGAAGTGGCTGCACGAAACATGCACACTTTTTAAGAACTATTGCTCAAGATGTGGAAAACTTAAAATGTCCGGTTCCACTTAATGAAGGATAATTCCTTACAAATATGTTGATTTTTTTAAATGTTTGAATAATAACTAAGGTTAAACGAAATTTTTTTTTTTTTTTGTTAGAGATTCATATGAATGTTGATTTTTTTTTAATGTTAAATAATTATTTCTACGTTAAAACGGGAATGTTTCGTTTGAGATGATTCTATATGATAGTTTTAATATGTTATCGCTTAAACAGATTTTTTTATATATTTTGTAGACATGCATAAATGTAAATAAATATGGTTAAGCATTTTATATTACCTACACATGTAGATAATAAATACATATTACATTTTGATTACGTATTCTTGTTAATTATTTAAAAAGGCATCTATCCCGCATCACAGGCATCTATCCTCCTAAGTGACTTCATAGTGGGGCATCTATCCATATAGGTAGGCACCTATCCCCAAAAAATGTGTTTCGCAAGAATTTCATTTTTGCAAAACCAGTAATGGTTAGGTAAATAAATACAGTTTCTAAAGCTTTATGAATGATTAAACTAACTATATTACAGGGTCAATGTAAGCAAATATGTTTGGTATTCAAATAATGAAACACTTTCGAAAAGTGGGGCATCTATCCCGGTTTTACCCTAGATCATTCTTTTTTTTGCCTAAATTACTTAAGCCTTCCTAGTAATGTATTAATAATTTTATTTGAATCGTATCTTATTGAACAAAAAACACACTAAATGGTTGAAGTAGACATTAATGAATGAGTTCTCATAAATGTAGTTAAACATAACTTTTAATTAAGTATGTGATGTTAAGTTAAGTGTGTATGTACCCTTATTATCAAAAAAGCTAGTGGATTTTTAGGTCATTTGCTAAAGACCTCATTTCTTGTAGGCTAAATGCTTAGTTATAAAGAAATTAACTTAAATCGTTAGAAGACAGTTAATGAGGGTAGATTAATATTATTTTGTATAAATAGCACCATCACTATTTTTAAAAAGTCAGTACTTCTGTGCAATTCGTAACGCTTACTTGAAAAATGTCATCGCGAAAATGTTTAAACTCTCCGGACAATTTTTGCTACATTTGTGGGCAATTTATGCTGAGAAAACAGCAGCATAACATAACCGAATTTATAAGGAACGTTTATAATATGTATTTTGGCCTATCAATCGCCAACCAAGATAAACAGTGGGTCCCACATAAAGTTTGTACCACCTGCGTTCGTGAACTTCGAAAGTGGTCAAAAGGAAAGAACAATACGTTTGATCTCCTATCGCCTGTTTTATGGAGAGAACCTCAGAATCACACTGAAGACTGTTATTTTTGCTGCTGCAAGACTACAGGCTACAATTCAAAAACAAAAAAGGACTTGATATATCCAATATTGCAGTCAGTAACACTCGCTGTGCATCGCGACCAGAACATTGCACCGCCATCACCGCCATACTTGGAATCATTACAAGCTGAAGACAGTGACAGTGATGTTGAAGAGGTATCTCAACCTGACGCTGAATTTCAGCCAAGTACAAGTGGAACACAATTATTTTCACAATCAGAACTGAACGACTTAACGAGAGATCTAAACCTTCCAAAAGACGCAGCTGAGCTCCTCGGATCAAGACTATCGGAAAAGAATATGCTTGCTCCTGGCACTCATTTTCTTGGTATCGCAACAGAGAAAGACTTTGTACCATATTTTGCTGAAGATCGTGATCTAGTGCATTGCGAAGACATTCCGGGCTTAGTGAAAATGTTTAACATCGAATATGACGCGAACGAATGGAGATTGTTCATAGACTCATCAAAACGAAGTTTAAAAGCAGTCCTTTTGCATAATGGCAATAAATACGCTTCACTACCACCAGTTGCCCATTCTGTACATTTGAAGGAGTGCTACGACAATTTGAAAAATGTTTTGGATAAAATAAAGTACGTAGAACACGGTTGGATGGTCTGTGGAGATCTTAAAGTTTTAAGCATGCTGCTCGGTCAACAAGGTGGCTATACGAAGTACCCTTGCTTTCTCTGGGAGTGGGATAGTCGAAACAGAGGACAACATTGGACAAAGAAAGAGTGGCCACCGAGGACTGAACTAGTCCCTGGAAGCAAAAATGTTGTGAGAGACAATCTAGTGCCCCGAGAAAAAGTTTTGCTACCCCCTTTACACATAAAACTGGGGATGATGAAACAATTTGTGAAGGCGCTGAATAAAGAAGGAGAAGGTTTTAAATATCTACACCAGATTTTTCCATCTACCGTAAAACGGGGTGAATCGAACTGACGGGGGGAATAGAGAAAAATCTTAGGATCATTTTTAAGGTTTTTTATGGCAAACCCGGTATCCCCAGTAAAAAAACCCGCAACTTTGAAAAATTGTTGGTGTAATTTTTCTTAGTCTGGCAGCTTTTTATTGGTGGCAACATCGTTAAAAACGTCAAATCTTAATGTCAAAGTTGACAACAAAACAAGTCGTTATTGCACGAGTCAGTTTGAACCTCCGTATTTCGGTGAATTTTGGTCATTATAGTTTAAAGTTTGCTTCAAATTACGGTCAGTGCAGTTATAAATATATTGTGCTATAATTTATAAGGTAAGAATATGAATTACTATTTAAAATTGTTTTTATTTCGTAAGCCTTATTTTCTTTAATTTTTCGAGGTGATTAGATACACGAAAGGGGTGAATAGAAACGCCTGAGGGGTAAATAGTCACGCAAATATGGTCAATAGACACAGCCAAGGGGTGATTAGTTACGAAAGAGGGGTGATTAGCCATAATGATGTCAGGGCTGCCACAAAGTTTGTAGTGGTTATTTACAGTTGAAATTTAACTTTTAGTTACTTAAAGCGTTTTTAATATTTTTGATTATTTTTAATCTCAATCAATATATTTTTTTATATAATTCATTCTTAAATGTAAAGTAGTAAGGTATTTCATTTATTTTTGTTAATATTTTCATTATTTTATTTCTCAGGTACAACAATGCCTCGAAACTATAAGCCCGATCCACGGGGTAAGCAGTATCGCAAATATGACCCTAATACAATTAAACAAGCTTTGGAAGAGTATCAAACAACACCAAAATGGTCATTAGCGTCTATTGCAGAAAAATACAATATAAACAAATCAGTGCTATACCGACATAATAGAAAAACTATGAAAACACAAGGTGGTCAGAATGCTTTAGATGAAGATACAGAACGCCACATCGTAAATTATTTAAATATTTGTGGCAATTGGGGTTATCCATTAGACACATATGATTTAAGAATTGTAATTAAATTGTATTTGGATAATCTAGGTATTGTAAGAGGTTTTATTTAACCTAAGCAATGCTGGCTGATAGAGCATAGCGTTCGAATACTCATGTCGTTTTTAAAAGTCAGATTAGGTTTTTCTCTCTGATGTGGGAGTTGTAAATTGGATGATTTAAACATTATAATTCTTAAACGATTATTTGCGCTTTATTTTAATTAAATACAAACACGGACCTTCTACATCTTCCACACGCTTACATTTGGTGGAGGCGCAAACCGACAAAGATTTTAAGAATAAAATATATATACGCGTGCACAAAGCGGTATATTGTGCGAAGAATTTTTCTTTTAGCCCCCAAATAGAGGAATAAATGTACCTCTCGTAAGCCAAGCAGAGTTATAAATAAATATATAGTTGTGCCAAGAAGTATATGGCATGTATGAGAATACAGGCGCAGCGACGTCGCCTGATAAAAAGCTAAGTGGTTTTAATTGATGATTTTTTTATGAGCAGAGCGAAATGGCTTTAGATATGTGCTTTTTCTCAGGCACATCCAATAGAGAGTGTCTAGAGAAGTTTATTATCAGGTTTAGACTGATTGCCGCCGAAAATGAATGGCGAGAGAGCGATTATGCACTTATACTAGGAGGTTTTTTACAGGGTGCAGCCCGTTATTTTTATAATTTTACATACCGCGAAGGTATGAGTTTTTCGTCAATATGTGACGAACTAAGAGTGGAGTTCGGGTGTAAATGCCACCCTAAAAAAAACATTTTAAGTCTTGTAAATATACAAGAAGTTTCACATGAACCACAAACGGAATGTGAGCAAGAAAAGACCATTATTGCCGAAGATAACACTTTTATAAATTCTAGCTCAAGCCTAGATGACCAAATTTATGATGAGCCCAGCTGCCTAGACTGCAGCGCTATCAATAACGATGATGTTGATGACCAAGGTTGCTGCCTAGAGAGCAACACCAGCGATGATGCGGAGAAGCTGACTGAAGTTTTTGAGGAAGAGCACAAATCGGGTCAGACCTTTCCAAATATTATTCAAAGTGACACTACGGAACATCTTGATGTGCCTATAACAAACACACATGATGATCACGATGATGACCCTACATTTCTTAAAAATGACTCCAACACAATGGAGAATAGTCAAGTTTTGGTGCCAAATGACAATGTTGCATCAGCTGTTTTAGGAAAAGAGGAGGGTGTTAAAGAGGTTCTTATAGTTGAAATTTCAATCGATGGTTCTGCCAATGCAATGGTTGAAAATATTAAACATTATATAAAGACTGCAGCAACAGCAAAAGATATAAAAGACAAAGTTCCCATTTCGACTAAGTTTAAAAAAAGGCGATATTTTAAGTTTCGTGTTATTCCAAGAAATAAGCGTCCTACACTCAATTTTATAAAGACGCCAATTAAAAAAACCAAGCCGGGATGCTATACTAGCATTCCATATATTCTCTTGAGATTAATTAAAACAGCTTTTAATCAAAAATTTCATAATTTTTCTAAGAAGATTTTATTGACCAATTGGAAAAGATACAAGGAGGTTTCATATGATTTTTGTATTTCCAGAAAAAGTCTTTGGAAATATTTTCGTCTAAAAATTTTGTAAACGTCTTTGTCATTTTTGATTATGTCATTGCTTTGTTTACATTTTTTAGTGTTAATTTTATTTATTTGATTATTCATTAGACATTTATTTATTTATTGATGAACAGATACACGGTTATGTATCTGATATGCAGAAATAGTCATATCATATAGATATCATTATTTTAGTTTGGGTAATTAAGGTGTAAATATTAAAACATAACGTTTATTTTTCATGTACTGTAAACGCTGTCGGATGCGACCGGAGATGCATGATGGGCATTCCATACGGCTTCGAGTCTCAAACGTCTAGAGTAGGCATTAATTAGCCTTAATTCATTTCAGATGTTATGATTTTTGCATAATTAAGTATAGTACAAGTTTTTATAAACTGTCGTCCTTTCTGGAAGGGAGGAACAACACTCAATCTTCAGTGAAACCAACTTTACAATTAAGAGGCATAGCCTTGGTAAAGTGTGTTGAGTTGACACAATTGGTAAAGCTGATGATTGAAGTCCGACAGTTCAGTCAATATGGACTGCTAATATTTATTTTTTTATTGAATGCAATGAATAACCTGAAATGGAAAGAGATGTAGGCAAATTGGACCTTATCCTCTTTTTCTTCCTTGAGACTCAATCGCGTCCGATGGAGTTAAAGATTATGATGTACAGTTTAATTTTATTTTTCAACCCCATCTGGGTATATATGAGCTTATCATATATTTGTTTAGGGGTACGTATCGTTGCTTTTCGGGGTTTTGCTGCGACAAAATTTCAATACTTTGATTAAAGATTTGTTAAGTGCACGTTAGCACAAGTTAATGTATAACTATTATAACTTTAAATGGAGTGACACATTATTTTATACCGGTCATTGTATTGAAATTACCTCTCCAGAGGCGTGCCTATTTTATATTCCCCCATAGGTAGGAGTTCTGGCCTAGGGATAGGTAAGTCCTTGAGTATTCGAACTTAATGAATAAAAGTTAAGTTTCACTTAAGATCTACGTTGATCCTTTTATTCATAAGGGTGGGCGTAGCTCATGTAAGAGGTTTTATTTAACCTAAGCAATGCTGGCTGATAGAGCATAGCGTTCGAATACTCATGTCGTTTTTAAAAGTCAGATTAGGTTTTTCTCTCTGATGTGGGAGTTGTAAATTGGATGATTTAAACATTATAATTCTTAAACGATTATTTGCGCTTTATTTTAATTAAATACAAACACGGACCTTCTACATCTTCCACACGCTTACAGTATCACACACAAACGATTCAAAAACAACATGCCTGGACCAGATTTTACTACAAAATTTTTAAAAAGACATCAAAATTCCATTTCTTTGAGAATGTGCCAAAACATAAAAAAGTCGAGAGCTCAAGTTTCACCTGATACAATTAAAGAATACTTTGAGGAGTTAGAGGAATCACTGAAAGAAATTGATCCCAAAAATATAATTAATTATGATGAAACAAACCTCAGTGATGACCCTGGACGTAAGAAGGTTATAGTGAAAAGAGGAACTAAGTACCCTGAAAGAGTTCTTAATCAGTCAAAATCTTCAATATCTATAATGATGGCTGGTACAGCTGCAGGAGAGCTTCTGCCTCCATATGTAATATATAAGGCCAACAATAATTATGATACTTGGGCTACAGGCGGACCTAAAGGTGCACGCTTCAATAGAACTACATCTGGATGGATTGATGGCAGCACTTTTGAAGATTATATTAAGTCCATTATTATTCCATTCTTTAAAGATAGATCTGGAAAAAAAGTTCTAATAGGCGACAATTTATCATCTCATTTATCAATAGAAGTGATTAGAATTTGTGAACAACACAATATTTCATTTATATTTCTACCAGCAAATTCAACTCATTTAACACAGCCCCTAGATATCGCATTTTTCAGGCCAATGAAAATTGCCTGGAGAAACATTTTATTAAAATGGAAAAAAAAAGATGGCAGGACCCAAGCTTCAGTACCGAAAGGATGCTTCCCAAGACTTTTAAAAGTACTTATAAATGAATTGTCAGAGAATGTTGCGACAAACCTTAAAGCTGGTTTTCGGAAAGCAGGTATTATTCCTGTTGATCGCAATCAAGTCCTATCAAGACTCCCAAATGCCGAAAATGAAGATCCGGAAAAATCAAGATATGCTGTTGACAAATCAGTCTTGGAAATACTTAAAGAAATGAGATATGGTACAATGAACATTAAGGAACCAACACGTAAACGAAAATTAAATGCAGAATCTGGAAAAAGTTTAGGAAATATAGATGATGATAATTTGGAAAGTACCTCTGAACACGAAATTACGAATAAGACAACAAAAATATGTAAACAAAGTTACAAAAAAAAGAAGGTAATAGTTATTCCTGGAAAATCTGTTATTATCGATCCTGAAAGTAACGACTCTGAAAATAAAGAAATTGAATACACTGACCCTGAAAATGTTATAATAAGTAAATCTACGAAGAAAAAAGAAGTACAACAACTAATAGACAAACTGAAAAAAGATTTGGTGAACAAAGATACGACGGAATCTAAAAGGAGTGTGTTAGATTCAGATAAAAAAAAATAAAGAAACAGACATAAATCTACTACCTGTAGTATGTGTGGATGAATATACTATTGTCAATGATTCTCAACAACAAGAAGATGAAGAACTACTTATTAACAACTACATTGATAAAAGTGTATCTAGTGTAGATTACTTACCTGATATAGGAACAGAAGAAATATTTAGTGAATTCATAGAGCCGCTAGAAAAAAAGGAACAGAAAAGAGTCGACGATAAGAAAATTGAAATTATTTCTGTGGAAAATGTGGAGAAGGCAAGATGTGCGGTGAATCTACGTAAATGTAAAAAAATACCATTAAATACAGTAATTAACATACAAAAAGAAAACACTAAAAGATCTAAGAATATTAAAGAAATACCTGTACGACGAGGAAGTTATTACAAAAATGATGAAGATATTTTAAGGGATTTAACTGATGACAATTTTTAATAATTTGATAAAAGATGGTAACAATTTTAACATAAACAATTTTTTTTGTGTGTTTACGATATTTTGATATTAGTAATTATTTTGAATAATTGTTGATTTTGAATGATTATAATTCCTGATTGATTTAAAATAAAGAATATTATGTTAAAGTCAAGTGCATTTTCATTTAGTTTTGTTTTTGTGATACACTCTAAATTTATCACATTTTAATAAATTTTTATTATTAATGATTTCTATTTTAAATTATAATGTTACTTCAAATTAATAATTAAAGAAACCTTCTCGAGTTTGCTTGCATTTATCCTAAAAAAATATTTAGAGAAACTGTAACGAGGCAGCCCTACGATTTTTTTCTAATCACCCCTTAGGTGTGTCTATTGTCCCCTGATGGGTGCTAATTAGAAATCACGTATAATTTGTGTCTTTTTTTATTAACTACAAACGTATTCGAATAGAAACAAATTTATTTCAATAGTTTGGCCTAAGACTCAATAAATACTTGATTAAAAAAATGGGTACATCCATTCTGCAACTTGACGAAAATCATTACCAAAGTTCGAAGACCTATCTATTCACCCCGTTTTCTCCAACATTCGGCACTACGTGTGTGGACTTAAGGTGAAGTGTCTCCAGTATACCGCGAAATTCAAATTAAGTATCTTACTTTTTCCAGCTTGCGGCTATAATATGGTACGTTTTCTAATTTAAAATCTTAAATATTAATATTAACATAAGCTGGGAGTATAATACATGCTCGTATGCAGAGTAAGAATTTTCATTAAATAGTAAGGTTCTGCTTACGTACTTTATACTCGTGGCTTATGTTTAATGATATTTACGGTTTTTAATCAGTAAATATACTATAATTATAACCGCAATTTGCAAAAAAATGAATTCTGCGGTATGCTGGGAACACTTCTTCTTAAAGTAGCTAAGGGTAGTTTATTCGCCGGGGTTCCAGGTTGTTCGAAAGAGATACCGCGGCCTCGGAACGTAAAGGGCAAAAGAAGAAACATGGGTGGGTTATAGTTAGTACAAGTCTGACATGCCCTCCCGCTCCGCCCAGAGCGGGAGAAGTCATTGGATGATTTCTCACTCGAAAAAAAAAAAAAAAAAGGGGTGTGTGTACTTATGTACACGCGTTTGAAGTTATACTTCTTTGGTGTAAAGAAAAAAAACTTTGGTAACCCATCCATTTCCAAACCTTGGTGAGAGTTGCTTAACCAGGCTCTGTGTGCTAACCCATCATTTCCAAACCTCGGCAAGGGTTGCTGAACCTGGCCCCCTGTGGTAACCCATCCATTTCCAAACCTTGGCAAGGGTTGCTTAACCTAGCCCCCTGTGGTAACCCATCCATTTCCAAACCTTGGCAAAGGTTGCTTAACCTGGCTCCGTGTGGTAACCCATCCATTTCCAAACCTTGGCAAAGGTTGCTTAACCTGGCTCCGTGTGGTAACCTATCCATTTCCAAACTTCGGCAAGGGTTGCTTAACCTGTCCCCTTGTCACGTGTGGTAACCCATCCATTTCTAAACCTTGGTAAAGGTTGCTTAACCAGTCCCCGTGTGTTAACCCATCCATTTCCAAACCTTGGCAAAGGTTGCTTAACCTGGTCCCCTGTGGTTACCCATCCATTTCTAAACCTCGGCAAGGGTAGCTTGGAATGTGAAATTGATTTAAAAGCTATGCAATAGCTTAATAAAAACACCAAAAGAATATTTATTTATTATGAAACACGTGTTCTAAATATAAAAATACTAGAATGTACAACATGAACATAGTTACTAGAACACCTATAACTACCTTCACGATGTCGCTGTGCGCGCGCAAATCACTCTCATCATTTTTCTCCATCGCGCCAAAAGAAGTATAACTTCAAAAAAGGGTAGTTTATTCTCTTTAAGTAAATGACAGTTGAGAATACCTTTAGTTAACTTAATATCTTACGGGTCAATATTAAACGTCAATAAAAATAATTATTTATTCGATTTTTCTAGAAACCTACAATTGCCAAATTATTGGCTAGGAAACACCAGTTAACGGAACTTCGTGATATGAATGTTGACAATGAAGTGGATGAACAAGGTAAGAACACATACAGTACGGCCGACGTATCTTGGCGAGTCTGAAGATAGCCGATTAGCTGCGCAGTAGACAATTGTGTTCCTAAAAGATCCATTGCGCAGCCGAACGGCTAACTTCAGACTCGCCAAGATACGCCGGCCGTACTGTACCTACTTATAAATTCATTCTACCAGTAGATAGTTACCAACATTTAGCTCAGTAGTTTACTAGGCAAGAATAAAAGTGAATTAAACTTCGATATTACTTTAAAAGTTTAGTTTTTATTTCGAAATTCTTGAAGTGTTTTAGACACGTGTTGGTTTAACGGAGAGCACTTCGCCTAGTAAGCTAAGTGACTCGTGTTTGTCACCAACTTCCCGTAAGTGACAAAACTATATAACATGTCCTGCCAATTACAAATTCCATTTTTTTTAATCAGTGTTGTAAATGATTATTTGCAATACGGATTCAATAAATGTGCCTACAGTAATTTATTTTTGTTTTAGATGAGAGTCCCGCTACTCCATTATCTGAACAGACATTGAAAATACGAGGTGAGTGAACAAAGGTTAATTTTTGTTGACCGTAATATTATTTTCTAATATATCCTCACATTCATCTGGAAATGTAGCATTTTTATACTAATTTTGGCATGTGGCTTCGTCCGTATGCTACCTCAATAAATGTCAAAACTTTTATACTAATAGGTTCATCAAGTAGCGCGAAAAGGCTTAACAATCAAACAAATCAACTTTTACATTAGTGATTAGTGACACACTTTTTTATTGATTCAGATAACCCTGCCACTCCAATGACGCCTACTTCGTTATTGAAGAATATTATGAACGATAGTCCAATGTCAGTCATGTCCCCAGCAACTCAAGATCTTTATAATGTCTTAATAACTGACCCAAAAATGCAATTCGATAATATGTCAGATATTGTCGAAAATAGTGAACCTGAAGAAAATGACGTATTTCAAGACAGTGATGATAGTGTTCGTGATCCCGATTATGAAATAAAAAACGTTAGAGTAGATGAATCAGAAACTGATTGCGAATCATTTGATGGTAAAGCGATTGAAGATGAAGAAATTTCTATATCAATTTTGGAAGAAAATAATATTGAAATGGAACGCGATGAAATAACTTTTATTGATACACATAACAAAGAAATGGAGAGTGTTAAGAATCAAATTAATAATAATAATGAGCAAACTTTGACATCTCAAAAAAATATTGAACAGGCCTCTCCTACAATTGTCGTTCAAGAAAATACAACAGTTGCATTAACTGCAGAGGCGTCAGGTTACGGCGAAGATAGAATAAAAAAAGGAAGATCAAGAATTGAGAGAAATATAAGTAAATTAAGAAGGAATACAGGAAAGAGTTATATAACTGAAAAAGGTGAGGAAGTGCAAGGGAGAAAGTCAAAAACGTTAAAACTATGTAGATTAAAATGTGCTGAAAAAATTACACTGGATGAACAAACTCAATGTTTTAAAAATTATTGGAAACTAGGAAGCAGAGATAGAAGAGCAGCATTTATATCAAAGTCAGTGACAATTTTACCAAAAAAATCGCAAATAACAAGCAGCCGAACATCAAACCGAGATTGCTATTGTAAGTACATGTCAGAGATTTTTAATGAAGAGAAACCAGTTTGTAAAGAGTGTTTGTGCAACATACTAGGAGAGACCAAAGGATTTCTTAATGTAGTAATAGAGAAAAAGAAACTGTCTCCTAATGGTATCATCAATGAGGATGAAATGATGAGGTCGTAAACCTCCTAAAAATAAAAAAGTCTATCGAAGATTTAACTCTCGTTAAAGACCACATACTGAGCTTTCCTAGTTATGAGAGCCATTATTGCAGAAAGTCGACTGGTAAGAAATATCTAGCCGTTGATCTTTCTATAGCAAAAATGTACAGAGAGTATAAGAACGCTTCTTCAAATCCTGTCTCTTTAAAAATATATTCTAGCTGCTTTCACTCCCTCAATTTATCTTTCAAAAAACCATCCAAAGACACTTGCAATACGTGCGACACACTAAACTCAAAAATAAAAGTCGCAAACGAACACGACAAAATAAACTTGATGTCTGAATTAAGTTTGCACCAAACCCTAGCTGAAATTTTTTCAAAGTAAGCTTACTTTGAAAAAAGGGTGGACAAAGACATCGTCAAATCAAAATCGTCTGTTATGGCTTTCACCTTTGACTTACAGCAATGCCTACCTTCACCATACCTAAAAACTTCAGTGTCGTTTTACAAAAGACAGCTTTGGTCTTTTAATTTAACTGTACAAAATTTATTTTATTTAAACTAATGAGGCGACCTGCTATATGTGGGATGAAACTAGAGGTGCTCGGGGAGCCAACCAAATAGCTTCATGTTTGTGGCACTTTTGCAACAATTTGCCATCGGGACTCGAAGAACTTATTTTCTATTCAGATACTTGTGGCGGTCAAAACAAAAATAATGTTGTGGCAATGATGTTTTTGTTTTTACTCAACAATCACCCACAATGCAGAAGATTGACCACAAATTCCTCCTAAGTGGGCATACACATATGGAGTGTGACTCTGACCATGCTATTATAGAAAAGGCTAAAAAAAGAACCAATATGAGGATCAATCATTTATATGATTGGGTGCAGTTAATAAGAACTTGTAAAGTTCAAAAACCATTCAAGGTAGTGGTGATGACATTAAAAGATTTTTTGGATTTTGGCGAATTAAAGTCTAAGAAGGGACCTATTGCAATAAAAAAACTGGATGATTCCGGGGAGAAATTTCTCTGGCAACCAATAAAATGGCTCCAGTATTATAATAACCAGTTAGGTAAAATAAATTACAAGGATAACCTAGATCAGCAAACAAGTTTCAAATCAATTAATTTAAAAAAACGAGGTAAATCTACAATAGACACATTCAGACTGAGTCAAATATCTCAGGTGACCAATAAGTATTGAAAAAAAAAAGGATTTGTTGGATGTCCTTGACCTAATCGACGAATCTTATAAAGACTTTTATTTGCAACTAAAAACAGTCAATGACCCAACATCTACCACTGATCCAGATTTGGACTAGGATAACCCAGATGAAGATGAAGAAGTCTAAGTTTTTAAATTTAATTGTATTCTTTTTATTAATATTTAATAAAGCATTTTTTTAACTCTACCGTGCTTATTCCTTTCTTGGTTTGAAACTGATAGAATCATAGCATCTCATTTTAATATTCATCCAGTTTTAATTTTTTATCCTTTTATGTTGACATTGATGCAAAAGAGGAAGTACCTTCCTTGATTTTATCAGCTAGGTACTATGTATAATAATAATATCATTGTTTACCTAAGAAATTATTACATATTTTGATAGTGCATAAGTTGGTAATTACAGTGAACAAGTTATTAGCTGCTGAGAACAAGTTGATTACTTGGTGAATAACTTGATAACTCGTCGGTGAACAACTTGACAAGTCTAATATTACCGAAACTGTAAGGATTTTGCCTTATTTATTGTAATAGATTTAAAGTTGGCATAAAATAATAAGTAAAACAATACAGACCCTCAAGTTTAACTAATTTACCGATTTACCAAAAACAGTCAAACTTTTAAATGGCTGCTCTCTAAAATTGACATTTTAGACTTGTCAACTTATTCACGCCAGCCACGGAAATAGTGATGTGCTATATTGGTATCAGTACTTACTTTGGTTGTACGAAATCTAAAAAAGTCGTATGTTTATGTACGATTTCTGACCTTGGATCGTACATGCAAAATAAATGTAAAAAATCGTATGAAAACGATTTAAATCGTACATCTGGCAACACTGCCTACGTGTCACTCTCACACAACGTCGTAATTGGCCAAATACGTCTCACACACAACAAGAGACGTGAATGCCACTAAGTATAGGAAAAAAAAAATTGGATGATTTACGAAGTCAAACGAAATCCTTTTGAAAAGTGTAAGTTGAAAGCTTTTTAAATAAGTTGTATTATAATCTTGATAGTTTCATTCACATGTTAGTAGATAGCACTGTCTTAAATTTTTCGAAAGAAACCGGGATAAGTGTAATCTGTTCCACGTTAGTTACCCAAGCGACAACTAAAAATAAATATTTTTTGTTATGCGTTTGTTAAGTTGCGCATTATATTACGATTAGTATTTATAAAAACGTAATAAAAAGTTTTTTTTTTGTAATTTGTTAGTCTGGAACGTAATGTGTGATCATCATCTGCCTAGCCTGGAACGTAATGTGTGATGACAGAAGAAAAATCTTCAAAAGTTCAAAACTTTTCTTAGTGTTCAAAACTTTTAATAATCCGTTTTTCTTTCTCCGAGTTAATGAATGCGCTCTTATTGTTTTGTGGATTTTACCGACGACTTGGCTTGCTTCATGGTTTTTGACGAATCTGCTTCCCGACTATAACCTGCCTAAGTTTTGGATTTCGACGATTCTGCCCTTTTCTGTTGTTGTTTCCTTGATCGTGTTTGTAAACATAAACGAGAAAAAGTGTTGTGTGCTGTACTGATATTGATTATAGTGACAAAATTCAAATAATATAATAATTGAAAAAAAATATTAAAATAAAGTTTGTAATTTAAGTATGAGTCGACTAGTTTCAAAGGCGGCAATCTGTGCATTTTTCAAAAAATGAGTTATTAATGTGGTAACACAGATAAATTTGAATAAAATCGCTTAAATTAGTAGCTAACTAACAAAAGCGGTAATCTGCTATATAAAAATCTAATCAAAATCCTGGGTTAGGATCAAATGTGGCATTCTGTTCATATCTCGAATTCAAAATCGGCCATCTTACGTCATCGACCAATCAGGAGCGAGCGATTGAAAGCGTGGTGTAATGGCCGCTAGCACATTATTGTACGGAGATTTTAATACGTTCTTAGTGTTTTTCTAATTACAATTAAGTGATTGAAGGTGAAAAGTTATAATGGAGTCAAGCCCCAGGGTTGTTACTAATAAATTTGCAAGAAAACGCAAAAGAGGCTAAGAAATTGAGGTTAGTTTGAAGCTAGGGCTGTCACGAGCTGGCATGCTGTTTGGGTTAACTTTGGTTTTATTGGTGTGCTTACTGCTTACTTACCTGCTTACGGTATTTTCAATTTTTTTTAGATATTCCCATTTATGCCAGCAGATCGTCAGTTTGGGATTGCTGAAAAAAAGCTACGAAAAATAGACGTAATTTTACACCCGGATAAAATAAGAGATGTGCTTGGTGAAACGTCAACATTGATAAAATTGGGCAATGATTGCCCAGTTTTTAACTGGCGAGATGCAGTAAAAAATGTTTTTAAGCCTACAGCATCTTGGCGGATGAAATTCAAAAGATTTGTCCTAAGACGCTCTAAAATTGCGGGGAATGTGCTGATTAAAGGCGAGCTGTACTATAATTCTGACACGGCACAGGCACAGAATGTGTGCCAAAGAACGTTGTATGTTGACGAAGCCCTGGTGGTTAATAGTGTCATGCTCACTTAAATGTCTCGCTGATGGTGGCGGGTGTGTCGGGTCATTTAGCTCCCTTCAAAATGGTCGAGCTGAATGGGGCTGATCCAAACGTCATGTTCGTGAACGGGCGCTGTCAGTTGGGACTGGTCATTTTTTAACTACCACGGTCATTTTTAATTTATTTAGATTTAAATTGAATTTTGTTTTTTATTTACTCTGGACGCTCTTACTGTGCACGTCTTTCTACATCGTTCTTACATATTTCGATACCTCCCACGTAAGTTGTTGTATCTCCAAAACTGCAACTTTACAGTAGAGCGTTTCAAAGATTCAAATTGAACCAAAATCTACATTTATTGTTGCATCTTTTTAAAATTTCGTATTTAAATGTAATATAATAGTCTTCTTAAATCCGTTAAAAGATATTTTAAGTAATATGTCTATTTTCGGAGATATTGTTCATACAATATTTTACTCCGGAGTAGAAGTTATGTCAGTTGTTGCATCTGATACTAACAACATTATACCGCGGCGCCCAGATAGCATCACTTGTGGTATATGATAGTTACAACTGTATACGTTGAAAAACAGAAGTCTTACTCTGTTGTTTGTGGTAATAATATTTATATTAGTTACAGAATTCAATTTCCAATTTGAAGGTGGTTAATTTTTTAGGTTAATAAATAAATGTTATTAAGGTTATTTTTTTTATTAGAAACAACATTAGTGAACAGAAAATCTTTGAAAATAAAATAATGAGCTTTTAAAACTTAATTAAATGACTTCTTCTGTTGCTGAATAATCAAGAACGTTTCATTATTATAACAATCATACGAAAGACTTTTTAAAAATTATACAAAGTTATAGAATAGGATAGGTAACGTAACAACAGAACTAATCAAATTTTAATAGAATTGCAAAAATCAACATCACTATAAAAAATATAAATATGAACTTACTTAATTATATGAGATCAGCTTAAAATCAAAGTAGTAATTTGGTAACCATTTAAAATTTTTGGCATATACTTATTGGTTTATAATAATGAAAAAGAAATGTTAAAATAAAAACAATTGGTTAATGTCAACCTAAGAAACCTAAAATTAGCTTTTATGGGAGCTTAAAACAAAAAAATATTATTTTTATGAGATCAATATTAAAACCTGAGATGCTTAATCAAAAGCAATATAGAAAAAAGAAAAATAGACGGAATAATTGAAAAAGACTAATGTCTATTCTGAATCAGAAAATTCAGCGTCATTATTAACGCCAGCAACGAAGGATGGTTTGCCCATCTGTTTCGCCCATCTAACCAAGCTAAACCATTCAAAGTGTGTATTTAAATAAGTTTATTTTTGGACAAACGTTCTATTAGAGCATGTACTATCACCTTCTGCCTGGGTGTGACCTTTTTCAAGAAATGTATGTTTGATAGTTAATAGTTAGTATATTAAGCTTATGAGCAATATAAACATAAAACGCAAACACGATACAATTGCGATTCTGACCGGTACAATTGCCAAACTTATTTATACACCCTTTGAATGGTTTAGCTTTGTTAGATGGGCGAAACAGGTGGGCAAACCATTTAACGTCATAGAAATGAAGCATACAGATTTTTAAACTATAAAACACTTTTGATTGGACGTCATTGGTCTAAAAATGTAAATGGGAACGTAGTTAGATGGAATAAAATAAAGAAGTAAGTATATGTGCAGAAGATCCTTTTAAAATTATGTATCGGTAAGATTTGGCAGACAATAATGCTATGACAATTGCTCTTAATTAATACCAATACCCGTAGACGCCAAAAGAATAGTATGGCTGAGCTATGCCCCTTGTTATCCAACCGTCTTCCTATAACTAAGGTAAAAATGACGACTTAATGAACCAGAGTCATACTAAAATTATTCCAGTTACGTATCACGACTTTTTCAGGCATTTATCTTTCGTTGCTCGCGTTAATAATGACGCTGAATTTTCTGATTCAGAATAGACATTAGTCTTTTTCCAAATATGCCGTTTGTTTTTCTTTTTTGTATATTGCTTTTGATTCAGGTTTTAATATTGAGCTCATTAAAATAATATTCATTTGTTTTATATTGTTTTAAGGCTCCCATAAAAGCTAATTTTAGGTTTGTTAGGTTGACAATTAACCAATTGTTTTTATTTTAACATTTCTTGACATGTACTCTTTTTCCAAATTACGTAAATTCTTTCCCTTAGTGTCTATCCATTCATTAAAATGTTTTTTTTTACTATATTACCTTTATCTTTCCTTGGTTGACGACGGCGATCGCTTGTGCTGGGACTATTATTCGAAATATCTGACAGCGGACTTTGTTTATTGTTGTATACGTTGAGCAGCTAGACAGATAACTTGGTGAGAGTACGGGCAAAAGTTGATAAGTTTTCCTTTTGTATATAATAATGGCAGTAAGCATTATCACAGTCGTAGTCCAAGTGGTTGGTACCACAAGAAGGTGAAGGGTGCGGTGTTTCGAGATTTGCCGTATCAGAATCTGAAGCAACTTCTAGGTTACTATCTGCATCAATTATGTTTGCTAGCTCAATAATATCTGACTCATTAAAGCTTATCGGTAAAGGAGACTCTGAAACAATAATAATGTTTTGTATAATAAATGATCAGCAGATTTAGGCAATCGAACCTGAGACCTCGGCGTGCTAATACAATGCAATAAGTATGCATCTGGCTATTGAGGCAGTCGTACTTACCATTTAAAGATTGACTTTTGAACTAAAGACTTGACTTACAACGTAAATTTTAAGTAAAAAAAAAAGTAAATCCAACGTAAAATATAGCATTTCACTATACAACTACATTTTAATGAACGATTTCCGAAGTAAAACGATGTATTTATTAGATACAACAAAATGTTAAACTTCAACGAAGACGTAAAATATTGTATGTATTACATACAACATTTTCGATGAACGCTCACCGGCGTATATTGTTGTAAGTAATCTATACAATAGTTTAGGTTGGTGCCACCATGTAAAGAGTTAGTAATCTATTTCATCGACTAAAATAATTCAAAAAGAAACTTACCATTAATATTTTGTAGGTTTGAATTAGAAAAACTGTTTAATTCTATTTAATTTTAAAAAATATTGTCCTTTTCAATGGGTGTATCGGAGTTGTTGCTTTGTATATTCGCATTATTGAGCAAGTCACATATTCGACGCCCTCTTGATACTATAATACTTGCACGTTTCATTATAACAAATATGAAGTAAACTAATTACGTCAATGAATTAGCAAATAATATATGCGATTGCAACGTGCGTGCGGCCGGTTGAAAGTCCGGCGTAGTCTGTTGTATGTAACCAATACGCGGCGCGAGCGCGTGGTTCTACCCGCCCCGCGCCCCGCGTACACAAATGTATAGGCATATACAACGGTGTAATCCGTTCGCGTTTGAAACTTACAACATTATACGTCTGACAAATCCTTTAAAAATAGTGTTTTTGTTGTTTTTTTACTTTGAATGGATATAATGAGCCATATTACGATATTTTTCAGCAAAAAAGCAAAATAGCATTTTTGTGGCTTACAACAACTTACGTGGGAGGTATCGATTTGTATAATCTCAACACGAATGATGTAAATACTATTTTGTAAAAATATTAGAATTTAAAAGAGTGTCCATGGAGTTTCTTGCCCATTCTTCTCCATAGAGATCAACGCTTTGGAATGGGCAACTGCAGTACTTTCACAAGTTATTATGCCTTGTGACCGGGACTGTAGATTCATTTTGTTTCTTGACATTCAAAAGTGCCTGTAATGGTCTAATTGAAATAAATGATTTGATTTTGATTTTTTTTTTGAGAAATAAAAATATAAAAAATATTATTCCGGAACAACTCCCGAGTGTTGTAGCGGTTAATAAAGATAAATTAACGGACGTAAAGAAGCTGTTGTGCAAACATTTTGGTGCCGAGTGGAAAGAAATTCCTACTTTGTCATATTATTGTAATATTTTTGATGAGCAGGAGTCGCTTGATGCATCAACTATCCCACCTTCAGATTATTGCGAAGAGGCGTTAGAAGAGGTCCCAGATCTCCGCATATAATATTGTTAATTTAAAACTAGTGTAAGAAGTAAGTGCAATTAAAAGTCTGATTTTATGAGCTCATTTTTTATTTATAAATCCCCTTAAATATCCCTCATACTTTAGGTCATCACAAATTTTTATGTTATTGTGACAACCCTGATTTTACAAGCAGGTATTTGGTATCAAAAATGGCAATCTGCACATATGTCAGTTTCAAACCCGGCTATCTTAATAACTTAATTTCAAATCCGGCAATCTGCAAAATTAATATTAAGAGGGCTGTCACATTTTTTCTTGCATTTCAGCGTTTTATCCGATTTTTGACGTGTGACGATGCTTTAGATATAGCCCTAAAAAAAAAACAAAAATATGGCTAAGAAAGTTTGATAACTTATCTTGGGAGTGCTTTAAATAAATATTTGAATTTGTTTACCTAAATCAGTAAAATCGTTGTCTCCGCAAAGGATGTTTTATAAAATGTTGCTTTTAGGTATCTTTTGACGCCTTGGTACACCGAAGATATTAAAGTTTATTCATTTATAAAAATGTCTATGATACAACTGTATCTTCTACATTGGAATGCTGAAACCACTTTTTTGCAATTCATACAGTTATACACCAAATAAAATTTTGTAAAACCAAGATCTACTGACAATTTTCTGTACGAAACTATAATTTTTATCTACAAAATTATAATCCAAATTCAAATAAAAAATATTTAACAACTAAGGTGGCATTTCTGTAAATCTTGAAAAAAAAATTGGTCTATTTAAAAGTTATATAATATTTTTAAATAATTGTTGTATGCAATGCAAAGAATCAAAATAAATGTTGTGACGCGCGGTGTTCACGTTTAGTCAGCGCCAAGTGCTTACCGAGGAAGGACGTGTCGCTCGCTGTTGCCGCTTTGTACGCAGCGTAATTTCGCCAGTTCGCCAAGAATATAGCGCGACTAACACTTCTTGATACAAGTGAGTTTTTATTTTATTTATAAGTCATGATGATCTGAATGAGATATATAATAATATTAGTGTACTACTATGATATTCTAATGCCTTCTCTGTTTTTGATGTTGGTTATAAAGAACATATTCTTTATAACCAACATAACAACAACTACTAACAACTAAACTATATGGTAACAACCTCATAGTTTATGTACATATACTTTTTTTTGTTCATTACCTTCTATTTTTGAAATATTTATGTAATGTAATCTCCAACTTAAATTCTATTAATTATTTTCAGACACTATTCATCATCATGGGAAAAAGAGATAAAAATAAAACATTTGGCGCAATCAAAATTAAAAAAAAACTTTTGGCCGATAATTTGAGACGCGCAAGAGAAGCTTACCGGTAAGAATTTTGTGAAATACATATTTGAAATCTAAACTAATATTATAAAGCTGAAGAGATGGTTTGTTTATTTATTTGAACTTGCTAATCTCAAGATCTAGATACAAAACTGATTTGAAATAAAAAACTATTAGACTTTGCCTAACAGATATACCGATATAACCTAAACCGAAATAACCGATTTGAAAAAAAAAATTGTCTGTCACTTCTATTACCGTGACCCCGGAACATAAAGGGCAGCTGAAGAAACATGGGTGGGTCAGGAAAAGCCTGATACGCCCTCTCACCCGCCCAGGGCGGGAGAAGGCATTTGATGATTTCCCCTCCACAAAAAAAAAACTACACTTCTACATAACACTAATATAATAAAGAGACAAAATTTGTTTTTGTTTGTTTGTAGGGGTTATCTCTGGAAATACTGGTCCGATTTCCAAAGTTTTTTCACCAATAGAAAGCTGGTTTATTCCCGAATGACATAGGCTAATTTATGTACGCTAGCAAAGCTGCGGACAAAAGCTAGTAGGCTATAATTATAACATAATGCTACGACTAATAGGAGCTGAGCAGTAAACAAAGATGCGGGTGAAACCGTGGGGTACAGCTCGTATTTACATCAGACGGTTAAAAAGCGTTTACTGTGTTTATTTACCCATGTTTTTGAGTATTAACCCAGTAAAAACTTTGTTATATAGTATTTACCTACCGTCCACCTCAATTTGTACGTACATTCATATTTTGTACGTACGTTTTCAGGGTTCAATACCGCAAAAGGAAAAATACGGAACATTGAACTACATATTTTCATAGATACTAAAGTTTCTTTCTACAGTACCCTCAGGGCGCGAGTCCGACTCGCACTTGCCTACATTTTAATTCTATTTTACTCAATAAACTTGTTTCTTATTTATAGGCAAAAAAGAGCTCAAATGCAACAAAAGCAAGTAAATTCGCCAAATGAAAATATTGATCCTAATTTAACGAAGGTAAATGTTTGCGAACTATTGACACCATTTGCTTTATGTATTGCTTATATTACTGGTATCACATACTATACTACATATACATTTATGGAATTATTTTATATTTTACAGGAAAATGAAAGTACGTTTGACCTAACGACAGATTCCACAGAGTTTTCTGACAGAAATTCATATAACATGGTAATTTATTTTTAATTTGTAGGTAAATTATGTTTTAACAATTAACATAAAAAATAGCAGCTATACTTGTATACTTTCCTGCAGATTTATGAGCTACTTATTTTTAACATTATAATGTAATTGGACTTCTTTGTTTTTTGTAGGATAAAGATAACTCATTTGATTCAACAATAGATTATCAAACTCAATCGGATACTAGTTCAAATAATGTGAGTATTTTTTGTCACTCGTAACAGGTAAAATACAGAACATAGATATTTGGTTTTTATAAAATACCTACATTTCTAGTTTTCATTGTTGCAGGATGATGAAGATATAATAATACATGGAAGACGAATTATAGATTTCAATTTTTTTATGAAACAATTACTCTTGATTGATAAACATGGTGAAAAGTTTGGATGCCGATTAAATTATTTAAAAATTGTAAATGAAAAACAAAACGGACTCATTTCAACATTGGATTTGAAATGTCGTATGTGTGGGTCGTATTTTAAATTAGAAACGTGTAATGATAAAGATGTAAATTTAAATGTAAACACAGGCGCAGTGTCAGGAGCATTAATGATTGGAATTGGTCTTTCCAATTTGAATGAGCTGACTGCATCTATGGAATTGCCAACTATGCCATTCCGCTTATATAGCTCTGTCCACGCAGATGTGGCTGAAATGTGGCGTATTACTGCAGAACAGACTATGCAAGAAGCTGCTAAAAAAGAACGTGAAGCTGCAGTATCTCGAGGTGACATCAACGATGGAGGTATTGCCATGATACCAGTCGAAGCAGATGCATGCTGGAGCAAACGCTCGTACAAAACAAATTATTCGGCTTTATCTGGTGTGGCTGCAATAATTGGAGAGCACACTGGAAAAGTTTTACATATCGGGGTGAAAAACAAATATTGTTTTGTATGTGCTCGTGCAAATAAAAAAGGATTACCGCCACGAGTCCACGATTGCTATAAAAACCACTCGGGATCTTCAACTAGCATGGAGCAATCTATATTAGTTGAAGGTTTCAAGGCATCCATAGCAGTAAGGAGTTTAATATATAGCACATTGATTGCTGACGGTGACTCAAGCACGTACAAAAACCTTTTGGAAAGTAGGCCTTATCCCGATGTTCCGATACAAAAAATCGAGTGTACAAACCATTTATTACGCAATTACAATGGTAAAAATTTGGCATTGCAAAAAGATACAGCGGTTCCCCTTAGTGAGCGTAAATTTTTGACTGGGGATCGCGTAACAAGATTACGCACGGCTATTCGCTCAGCAATTAATTTTAGAAAAGCACAAAATACTTCTTTATCTTCTCAAATTCTAAATTTACAAAAAGATATTTTAAATAGTCCCAGGCATATTTTTGGAGATCACACCTCTTGTGATAATTATTATTGCTCAGATGACAGAAAAAGCGAAAAAAATTTAGTCCCGTTGAATGCGACCCTGATGCTCAAGTTGCAAAAAAATGCTTCTCAATTAGCATTTCACTCCAGAAGTCTTATATTCTGTTATACCAACAACAGAGCTGAACAGTTTAACAGTGTTGTTGCAAAAGTGGTTGGAGGAAAAAGAATAAATTTTTCTTTAAAAGAATCCTATGCAGCACGCTGTTACGCAGCTGTAGTAATTTTTAATACAGGCCGCCCTCAACATCATTTATACAAAACTATTTTGCAAAAATCTCCAGGACCTACTTTAAAAATTTTAGAATTTAAAAGACATTTAGCCAACAGTAAAAGGACTGAGGCAGGCATTAAGCGTTGTCGCAGGCATCTCCAATTTGGTAGCGCAGATAGCCAATATGGCAGTCAATGCCAACGTCCCGACATGACCTGCGATGATTACAACAACGCAAAGGACCCTTTTCTTGTCTAATTTGCGACAGCAAACCATGAATCGCCACGAAATTGAGCGCAATACTGTTCTGCAAGCAGAAAGCGCTTTATGGCTGGAGCTGCGCAGATGCATACTCACGGCATCAATGTTCAGCAAAATATGCAAGAGACGTCCTAACACGGACTCTGCGCCTTTGGTTAAAACTTTGCTGTATTCTTATGATTTAGGACATGTGCCTTCTATTAAACATGGAAAAGACAATGAAAAAAAAGCATTGGCTCAACTTTCCTGCCAAATGGGCTTACATATTGAGAAGTGTGGCCTATTTATAAGCACGGAGCATTTCTTTTTAGGAGCTACACCCGATGGAGTATTTGAAGACGGTGTTGTTGAGATCAAGTGCCCTATATCTGCATTTGGGATGGATCCTGACATGGCTATTTCCACAAAAAAAATTAAATGCTTTAAATTTGATACTAATGGTGATATAATTTTTAATAACAATCATGATTGGTATTACCAAATACAAGGTCAACTCCACATTGCAAATAAAAATGTTTGTTTATTTGCAGTGTGGACTGGAACTGAATACCCGCTAAAAGTTATTAAAATTTACAAAGATCATGATTTCTGGAACGTCAAAATGTTGCCCAAGTTAATTAAGTTTTATGAGGAGTGCGTTCTTCCGGAAATCATAGATTCGAGGAAAGCGCGGTCTATGCCACTTCGAAAAATATTATTTTAATTTTTTATTTTTACAATTATACTTTATTTCTATTCAGTTTTTTCTTTTTACTTACACCTATTATACCCATCCATAAAATAAATAAGAATTCCGAACGATACCTATACACAAACATAAAGTAAAGATTGCATCAATACGAAGTATTTTTAATTGAAGAAGAAATCTTTTTAAAATAACTACTCATAAATACCTGTGAACAACAACCTACTCTTAAAAAAAAATGTATGAACCACTATTATCGATACCATATTATCTCTTTATTTCATTAACTTTTATAAATAAATACTTCAGTAGCTACTTACCAACTGAAAAACTGGCCTTTAAAGATGTTCCGTGAAAAAAGATGGTATAATGTATCTATAGATGCTGCAAACACGTATGTGCTGCAATAACTGCTTACCACCAAGCAGACAGTATTTTATCACCTAGTAATAATACCACTTAGTGTTATAAACTTACAAAAAAATCAAATAATGGATTGCCCTAGTGTAACTCATAAAGCCGTACTAAGTAATGATATTCGTCGGTACGGTTCGTGAAATATTGCAAATAAAAAAAAATGCAATAACTTATTTCGAAAAAAAGTTGCAAAGCGTCAAGTTCATTTGATCCGCGTAGCGGTTTGCATGTGTGCGTCGCATAGTTCACTAGATGCACACGAGCGCGACCGCTGCCGCTCGCCGTTTAATTTACCTAAACTTGAGCAATTCGATTTTGTCAAAGCGCTCTTAAAGTTATGACTTATCCTTAGTAAAAAATGTAAAATCCATGACTACTTAGTTCTGTTGAATATTTAAGAAAATTTCAAAAGTAATTTTGTAATCCTAAAGACTATCAACACCAAGTTAGGCGTTTTTTTGACTTAACCAAAAAAATACTAAAAGTCAGATTGCCGACTTTGAAACTAGTCGACTCGTATGCTAGTGTGTTATTTGATTCAACTTTTTTCATTCAATTTAATATGCATGTTGCAAAGATAATTTCTGATTAAGAGAAAAACATTAGTAACATGCAAATTAACTTTTCCCAAACATGATTCTACAGTAAACAAGCGCTGTCAGTGTAGTGTTGCCAACTGGGTTTTAAGATTCGGGCCTAAACAGAGTCAAAAAAGGGCTAGATGGGGGTTAAATTGGTTTTTTAATAAAAATAAATAAAAGAATTGAGTTTTGTTAACTATTGTTTACTTATTACATATATTTTTTGGAACACACAATCAAAAATTTAAAAACAATCTAACTTAATTTAAAAAAAAAAACAACATAAATGTCCAAGTCCTCATCAGAGGATTCTTCGCAACACAAGATTACGCTCTCACTTGTGCTGAATTTGAGTAATAGTGTGTGTGTGAGACTGTGAGTGCGTTTAGTTTATGCTAAGTTTTGTTTGAATGTAGGGTTTTCATTTGGGGCTAGAAAGGGCTAACAAAGCTAAAAAGGGCTAGATCTAGCCCCGAAAGGGCTAAATTGGCAACGCTGAGCGCTGTGTAGGTATACTAGTTATAGCGCATTGTTGTAATCACAGACCATCAGAGGGCGCTGTACGGTAGCATTGTTGAGTGACGTCTCTATCTCAGTATATAAAATGTACTCTGTGAGATGGTGCACTTACATTAAGTCGGTTCAGGGGGGGGAGAGATGCCTTGAAGTGACATTTCATAAAGATAGTAGCGCCATCTGTTACTTGGCTCGCGAAAAAAAACTTTAAATTAGTACTCAATTTCATTTTAGATGTCACTACTTTGGCTTCTGGCTGAAATTGTATAATTTTTCAAAAAAAAATTACATTAGTTTATTTCACTTCAAAATATAGACTAATTATATAAGCAATGTTGAAGTTAATATTAAATACAATAAATAAATATGTTTATGGCATCACAGCTAGTAGGATAACAACAGTTGCGTAGACAGAGTATTATACAGGGTTATTTGTAAAACACCGGCACCGTCTCAGGACCTTGTTACCAGCATCATAATCAACAACTTTTGTTCGCACAAGATAAAGACAAGCATATCGTCATCAATGGCACAGAAAAGAGACAAAGTATACATGTTTCTGTCCTTTATCGCGTGCCGGCTGAGCACATCATTGTGCACAACAAGTTTGACGTTTGTGACTGTTGTAGATTCACGTCTCATTGATTCTTATCAATTACATCGAGATTATACACAAAATACGGGTATTTTCGTGCTCAATTTGTTATATTACATTCGTACAACTGTGCAAAATGGTGAGGTGCAGTGCAATAAACTGTAAAAGTGATAGTTTGATGAAGATTGCGGGATTGACCTTTCACTCGTAAGTATTCGAACTTTTCAAGTATTTCATCGGTTTGTGTGCTACTATTTATAATCAAATAGTTGCAATAATCTCATAACTATTTGTATAATGTGAAAAATCTCATAGAATCGTAATTTTAGCGATGTTTTTATTTTCTTATTTCAAAATTCAGTGTTGCCACTTTTTGACGGGGAATTTACCCTTTTATATGGGTAGTACTGTTTATGTAACGCAACGTCACTAAAAAAATAACAGGTTGTATCTATACATATATGATATTAGTAATGACATTATTTTCATACTAGATTAGTAACAAACGTAATAAAATATTTTAATTCATATATGTGCACTCACCTAACGCCCTGGTGTTGCCCAATGCGTTCAAGTGGAGTAGCACGGCTTTTCACTGAAGACCGTCAACGACATTCTAAATGTTGTTGACGCTCCTAAATGCGCATAGTGTTGCGTATCATAGAAGCAATATTTTTACGCAAGATGGTATTTCAACTAAGTATTACTTTGTGGGTTGGCAAACATTCCTAGTTCACCAGTAACGCAGAAACCCCAACAACATCCTGAATGTATTTTTATACTGAACTCTGAGGGTCTTGTATGCCCTGTGACTATCAAACCCACAGAGTGCACGGGTACTATTGGCAGCTTATTACTTATAGCTGGTGTACCTACAATATGCAAACCTGAGGTTAACATATTATTTACTACATATATAGCTACTACTATACTATAAATATATATACACTATAGGTACTATAAAAATCTTGAAATTATGTAAGAATATTGGTAATAATAAAAGATAATTAAATAAAATCTAATTACACTTGCAGATTTCCAAATGAACCCGAAATAAGAAACATGTGGATTGCTGCTACTAATAGACCTAATTGGGCTCCAAAACCGAGTTCCAGGATTTGCAGCCAACACTTTGACCATAGTCTTTTAATAAAGAAAGGAAAAAAAACTTTGTTATACCCCGATGCTGTTCCGAATATGGTAATAAAAATGAATATATTATATATACTGCAAAGATTAAATTTTATTACAATGGTTATACAATTTTAACATTCGATTGCATTAGGTTACAGAGTCAGTAAATCAAGGAAGCATTATTATAATTAAGAGCAGTGAAACCACATCTGCTGAAACATTAGCGGGGACCTCAAAACCAGTTTCATCTGTAAGTTTATATGATTGCAAAGATTGAGTTTTATTACAATAGTTATAAAATTTTAACATTCGATTCCATTAGTTTACAGAGTCAGTAAATCGAGGAAGCACTATTATGGTTAAGAGCAGTGAAGCCACAGTCCCCGAACCATTAGCGGGTACTTCAAAAACAATTTTATCCGTAAGTCTGTAGGATTTATATTTTAACAGTTAAATAACGATCAGAAATTCTGTATGTACATGATTTTGTTTCAATAAGTGCGCAATATATTTTTTTTTTCTAGTATTCGTCACCTGAGTTGACGCCCAAAACATTGAAACGAAAATGGCAGAAAGACCAAGAAATATCAAAACAGCGTTTGAAAAAGCTAAAAGCCCTTAGAGAAAAATCTAGGAGGTTAACCAAAAAGGTGGCAAATTTAGAACATGTTCTTTCAGAATTAAAATCAAAACTGCTTGTTGGTGAAGAAGATTGTGAGCTATTATCATCGATTGAAAATGTTAACAAAGATTTTCTGAAAAAAGTTGTCAACCCATCTACCAGCCGAAAATATTCTCCTTCCATCCGAAAGTTTGCTTTGTGCTTACATTTTATTAGTCCACGTGCATACAATTTTGTAAGAAAAACTTTTAACTCTTGTCTGCCACATCCATCCACCTTACGTTCTTGGTATAAAAGTGTTGACGGTAATCCTGGATTCACTAAAGAATCTTTAGAATATGTGAAGGTCTTAGCCAATCGTGCGCAAGCGCAGAGTAAGACTTTGTTTTGCGCATTAAGTATAGATGAGATGGCCATACGTAGGCATGTCCAATGGAATGGAAAGAAATGCGTAGGATTCGTTAATTTCGGGGAATCATTAGAAGGTGACAGTGTAGCTGTTGCTAGAGAAGCGCTAGTATTTATGCTTACGGCAATCAATGATTCCTGGAAAATTCCTGTAGGTTATTTTTTAGTTGATGGGTGTAATGGCGGACAGAAGGCAAATTTAGTAACTCAGTGTTTGGAGTTGCTAAACTCTTGTGGTGTGAAGACAATTTCGTTAACTTTTGATGGGTGTCCCGCAAATTTTGCCATGGCCAGGAGTCTAGGATGTGTCTTAGAGCCCTCAAATGTCACCAATCTTAAAACTACATTCAATGTAGGTGATCAAGAAATTATGATCATGCCGGATCCTGTTCATATGCTTAAGTTAGTTAGGAACACACTCGGAGAAAAAGGGGAACTCTTTGATTCAAATGGTCAAAGAATTGCTTGGAATTACATTATCAGACTTCATGAATTACAGCAAAACGAAGGACTTCATTTAGCCAATAAGCTGCGCAACCAGCATATCAATTTTGCAAAGCAAATAATGAAAGTAAAGCTTGCAGCGCAAACTTTCAGTAATTCTGTGGCTGAAGCCATCGAATTTTGCAATAAAGAGCTTTGTTTGACTGAATTTGCTGGATCGGAGGCTACTGTAGAATTTATAAAAAAAATGAACATTTTGTTTGATGTTTTAAATAGCCGTCATTTTAAGACATACGGTTTAAAAAAACCAATTTATAAAAATAATATCAAAGAAGTAGAATTGTTTTTTAATGAGATGGAAACCTATTTAATCGGTCTTAAATTAGACAACCAAAACATTTTATTATCCAACAGAAAAGTAGGCTTTTTCGGGTTTCTTATTTGCATAAAAAGTGTAAAAAAATTATACAATCAGTATATACTTCCTGATGCATTGAAATTCCTGCCCATATACAAATTAAGTCAGGATCATTTAGAATGTTTTTTTAGTTCTATTCGCGCTAGAGGTGGGTTTAATAATAATCCAACAGCTATTCAATTTGAAAGCGCTTACAAACGTCTGGTTGTCCACGGTGAAATTAAACACATTACAACAGGAAATTTTATTCCACTCGAAGACATTAAAATTTTAACATTTAGTGAAATACGTTTTGAAAAAAAAATCAATCTATTTACTAAACTGTCTTCTGAACCAATTACTGACACGGATGCACCCTTAGAATGTGATCCTATGGTTGATCATGATTATTTAACTGATCGTTCTAGGCTTACTCTATATTCTAAACAAATAGTAACATATATTGCTGGTTTTATTGCAAGAAAGTTGAGGAAAGTTATCAAATGTGAGGATTGTCTTTTAGCATTGATCACAGATAATTATCACAGAATCATTGCCAGTAGAGACAAAGGAGGCCTTATTTATCCTTCATGTGATTTGAATCGAGTCTGTGAATTGGCAGAAAAGATATTCCGAGCGCGTTCACACAAAGGCATATCATTTTATAATGAGAAAAATTTGATGCCTAAACTTATATTATCATGTTTCAAGGAATGCACACGTACGAATATTAATATTTTTGTCAATGACCATTTTGATAGTCAGCCCTTTATAGGGAATCACAGAACTCTCCTCATTAAATCAATTGCAATGCATTATTTTGAAATTCGCATTCACCACGGTACCAAACAGTGTTTTGAACCAAAATCAAGAGTTAGAAACATACATAATAAGTTAGTGCTGTTTCAAGGACAATAATTAGTTTATTTGTGAATAAAGTATTGTAATTCCATCATTTTTTTTTATTTCTCATCGAAACCTAAAACTAAATAATAAAAATCTTACTTTGTGAAGAATGGGTAAAATGTACATCACTTGGTAACCCTGAACAATGGATGTACTTTTGGGCCTATGCACACCACGTTTTTCAAACGCGCCGTCGACGCGCGTTTTGGGAACGCGCGTCGCCGGCGCGTTTTTATCCTGCAGAGCAGTTTGTTGTCGTTTGTATCGATACAAACGCGCGTCACCGGCGCGTGTGTATCGATGCAAACGCGCGGCACCGGCGCGTGTGTATCGATGCAAACGCGCGGGACCGGCGCGTGTGTATCGATACAAACGCGCGGCACCGGCGCGTCTGTATCGATACAAACGCAACGAGGGAAAGGGAAGTGTGAATCTACGCTAGTAGCAGTCGAGCGATTTGGTGCACCGCACGTCTTTGGAACAAAAAAATGGAGCCTTTCGACACAGAAAACTTCATAACTGAAATTCAAAACCGGCCAATATTGTGGAATTCACGATTGCCGGATTATTCGATTCACACGCGCGTTTGCATCGCGTCTGTATCGCTACACACGCGCGTTTGCATCGCGTCTGTATCGCTACACACGCGCGTCTGTATCGCTACACACGCGCGTCTGTATCGCTACACACGCGCGTCTGTATTTATACAGGTGTGCAAAGGTCTACAGGCTGCGTCTGACTTGCGTGCGTATCGCGTCTGAATCGCTACAAACGCGCGTCGACGGCGCGTTTAAAAAACGTGGTGTGCATAGGCCCTTTTATCTGTCCCTTTCGATGGCACGGATCTCACCAGTCTGTATAATACTCAGTCTACGAACAGTTGGAACCGACTTTCAGTGTGGTATGTCATAAAAAAAATACCCCAAACTAGGCAAAATTGAACTCGAATTGAAATTACAAAAAGGCATCGAATGACAGTTGCGTTAGTAATAACAATTAGTTTAGACAATAAACTTTTCTTTTTGTAATAAATCTAAGATTATTATCATTTATTATCATCATTATTAGAAAGTTAGAAAAATATTGCATGCTAACTAAATTTTTCAGTTCCAATTCTAGTATTTTATCTGGTAACACTCTATAATGTCAAACAAAATCAATAATCATAGCTTTTGTCAAAAAAGGCGGTTACTTCTTGGTTTTTATTGACAAAATGTATGACGAAATTGTAGACATTCTAGGCCGAGCAGCAAATGACAGTTGTACTATTAGGGCACGCAAGAAGAAACCAGTAGTAGGTTGGAACAGATATGTCAGTGGTGCTCACCGGGAGGCCAGGTCTAAGTTTCAGTTATGGACATGGTATGGCAGACCGAAGTCGGGTCGTGTTTGGAGTGAGATGCAAGAAAGCCGCAAATTGTTTAAAAGCCGGTTAAAGTGGTGTCAAAATAACAGTGACCAACTTAAAATGGACATTCTGGCATCGCATCACACCAAACATGACTTTCGTAGTTTTTGGAAGTCTACTAATAAAGTAAACAGTAGGCCGAGTCTGCCTGTGAGCGTTGGTGGCATTACTGATCCAAAAAACATAGCTGACATGTTCAAAAGCCATTTCTCAGTAAGTTCACCATTGGGACCATCACGGTCAGGACTTGATGGTGTGACTCGGGGGCAGGAGCTTAGTGTAAGGTTTAAGGCCAAAGACGTTAGAAAGGTTATCATGACCATGTCGCGAGGTAAGTCTCCTGGCCACGATGACCTAAGTATCGAGCATCTTAAGTATGCTGGTGTCCACCTACCAAGGGTTCTAGCTATGTTTTACTCTTTATGTCTAGGCCATTCATACTTACCTTCAGCTATGATGCGGACCGTGGTGGTACCGATAATAAAAAGTAAAACTGGTGATATAAGCGATGCTAACAACTATAGACCCATCTCTTTGGCTACGGTGCTGTCTAAGGTTCTTGACAGTCTGCTTAACTCACTTATGAGTGACATGTTTGTAGTCCTCTAGTCCTATTTTGAATATTTTCGGTTGTGAAATGTCCAGTAGTTAGTGCGTCGAGTCGAGTCTTGTCTCCGCCTTGCTGTTTCGAATTACTGAAACGTCACTCAAAATTTAAGTCCCACTTAAGTTTAACAAAGACTCAGAAGTGACGTTTGACCATACAAAATCTAAAGTTTAAGAGCTGCTCAAATGTTAAGCAGCCCTCACATTTTGAGTGACGTTTCAGTATTCGGGGGTTAATGTATCAGAGATAGAATTATTAGGCTCATGAGATGAATCACAGGTCATACGGGGCTCAGTAACTTTTAATAAAAAAGACAGCTGATTCTTATAAACATACGGCCTAGTTGTTTATGCGCCTGCACCAGATCGCTTTTTTTCTTTTTCATTTTTCAGGGATCTCATAAATGCATCTCGAATATGTGTCCACTTTGTAGATATCTGTGTAGCTGTAAAATAGACTTAAAATTAAAATTTGTTTGTGTATAGATTTAACATTATATGTATTAACATATAATCAGTCTAATACGCAGTCAAATTATTGTTCACGCAAACATCTGCACGTTTTTCAGAGTTTAAAAAACTATACTAAGATCGAGTTTTTCCACTAGTATCCCCGGGTGTTTCCGTGAACAAGTAAGGGACTACGTATTAGACTGATTATATGTTTATACATAATTATAATGTTAGGGCATTAAAATAAATAAAATAAAATAAATTTATTACAAGCAACATTGGCTCATAATAGGGGAACACACAAATACAGATAATATATAAACAACAAACACAATATATAAGATAGATCAGATACGTTAACCGGCCCTGCTGACGGCAACATGCCTATCACAGCAGTGCCGTATATATAGGCAGTCCATTCGGTCCGCAATCATCGCCAGGACAGCATTAGAGCTGCCCCTACGCACCAACGACGCGCCCCGCTTTCGCATGGTCGCGTAAAAACAGTCAGTGTGCGCCTCCGCGAACATACCTGAGGCGCTGCAGTAGCGAGGCAGCGCCAATACTGCCCTAAACGCGTTGTTGAACTGGACGCGGAGGGCCCCGTATGATGCACGCGTGTACCTCGCCCACAGGCTGCACGTGTAAAGGGACGTGCAGCATACTGCACGTCCCTTCACACGTGCAGCCTGTGGGCGCGAATAGCAGATAGCGCACTTCAGGGCATACCCTGAAGTGCGCTATCTTCACCTCTCCTGAACAGCGCGCAAACTTGCGCGATGTTCAGGGTTGCGCATTGGTCCTCGAATATAAGCGTATTATAATAGCTGTTGTATTTATTTACAGATATTTGGCGTCGGGATGTTCGTTTAAACAACTGCATTATAAATTTAGAGTGGGAATGTCAACCATCAGCAAAATAATCAAAGAAACGTGTTCTGTTATTTGGAGCGTATTAAGTGCAGAATATTTAAAGTTGCCCAATACCGAAGAAGAATGGAAAGCGATCGCTGAAGCTTTTAAAACGAAAGCAAATTTTCACACCCAGACACAGAACAAACAATCATGCTCATCACACAAAGTTTGTCCTGGGTGGGAATCGAACCCCCGACCTCCGGCTCAGCAGTCAGGGCCACTAACCACTAGACCAACAGGCCCGTCAATTGTAAGCGCACTGCGTTTCCACCACCTTCGTTTGAACGCAGCTGTGTTGCAGGCATGTTTACCAGGGGCATAACGGTTGGGGTATTCTCCAAGTATATAGCGTCTTTTTTATTAAAAAATTATGTAATACCGTACAAGCCTTTACAACTTCAATAGCTGTTTCTGCACATACATCCAATGGTCTATGCAAGATCCTCCATTTATTGGATAAGATACCAAAAGTGCATTCGACATATCTTCTCGCGCGGTTTAGACGGTTAAATATCTTTTTCTTATTGTCTAAATGAGTACCGCCATAAGGTCGCAATAAATTTTGTGACAATGTAAAGGCTTCGTCTCCAACAAATACATATGGTATTTCTTCTTGCATATTTTCGTGTAATGGCGTGGGTCTTGGTATACTATTAAAGTACCATCATTTAGTTTCTTCCAAAAATTGGATTGTTTTAGGATAGATGAATCACAATTTTTTCCGTATGAACCAATACTAACGTAAATGAAACGGTATTCTGAATCAACAATTGCAAATAAAATAAAAGAAAAATAATCCTTATAGTTAAAAAACATAGAACCACTATTTATTGGCTTTGTAATCCTTATGTGCTTGCCGTCCAGCGCACCGAGACAATGAGGAAAATTTGCTTTCGTTTTAAAAGCTTCAGCGATCGCTTTCTATTCTTCTTCGGTATTGGGCAACTTTAAATATTCTGCACTTAATACGCTCCAAATAACAGAACACGTTTCTTTGATTGTTTTGCTGATGGTTGACATTCCCACTCTAAAATTATAATGCAGTTGTTTAAACGAACATCCCGACGCCAAATATCTGTAAATAAATACAACAGCTATTATAATACGCTTATATTCGAGGACCAATGCGCAACCCTGAACATCGCGCAGGTTTGCGCGCTGTTCAGGGGAGGTGAAGATAGCGCACTTCAGGGCATACTGCACGTCCCTTTACACGTGCAGCCTGTGGGCGAGGTACACGCGTGCATCATACGGGGCCCTCCGCGTCCAGTTCAACAACGCGTTTAGGGCAGTATTGGCGCTGCCTCGCTACTGCAGCGCCTCAGGTATGTTTGCGGAGGCGCACACTGTTTTTACTGTTTTTACGCGACCATGCGAAAGCGGGGCGCGTCGTTGGTGTGTAGGGTGTGGGGCAGCTCTAATGCTGTCCTGGCGATGATTGCGGACCGAATGGACTGCCTATATATACGGCACTGCTGTGATAGGCATGTTGCCGTCAGCAGGGCCGGTTAACGTATCTGATCTATCTTATATATTGTGTTTGTTGTTTATATTGTGGCGGATTGTGTCACAACCCTAGTTTTTTATTTGTGGCGGATTGTGTCACAACACTAATTTTATATTAGATTATCTGTGCAGCGGAGTAGCGCCAACACACTCCCTCAACGCACACGTTCCGACTTGACGTGTCGATCTATGCAAATTATGCAAAAAGCTATTGCAAAGTTATAATTATGAATATACATTTAGTCCTGTGGTGTCTGTGACTTTCAATCAAGATAGTGGGTCTCAAGATACGACCCATACCCCAAATTGGTGACCCCGACGTGATGCAAACACGAAACCGGTAAGCAGCAGTACACCACGTGGAACCGGACTTCTGCAGTGAGCCACGCTATGATCTTCAGCCTACTCCATCGAACGACGGCGCACACTGGTTCAAGGGCGGAAAAAAGTCCTTTGCTTAGACTTTGTTTAAAATGTATACAATTTGGTACACACATACTAGAAGGTGAGTAGAAACATGTCCTAAAATTAACACGGGTAAATAATAACACAGTACTTAATAATATGAAGCTAAAGTAGTGTGATCGAGAAGTAACAAATTTTGTGCAAAAAATATTGTTATTTCAAGTATGAATAGAACCTGAATACTCTAATCCACCAACTTTTATTTTTAGTGTAGTCATAGGTTTATTGTGTGTATTAATAAAATACGCAAACATATGTAATTAAATAATGAGTAATTCCTTGCTATTACATCTTTAATGAAGAAGGCCATTTGGAACCTTCTGTTTACAATCATGAGCTCAGAACTAATCTCCGTTATCGGCCGTTGCGCAATAATATACTTCCGGAGATTAATTAGACCCTATAGATTAAGAATACATCAGTTTTGGCTGCGATAACCTGCGAACTTGGAAATACCAGGTCATTAACTAATGACGCTCTGTAATGAAGAAATAGTGCATAATATTAATAACTGTATTTATTATTTAGTTTATTAATATTTATTTATATAGAAATGCTTAAAGACTGTTTATTTTACATAATTCATTTTTTTTTATAATTCAATTCACGTAAAAAATATGATGCATAATATTTTCATGTTACTTAAAAATACCTATATTATAAGTTTCTCTTGGTATACTGGTACATTTATTATATCATTTTAATAACGTATTATGAAGAAACGCAACGTCTTTTCATTTAAAAATATTATTTTCCGCATGCCCGTACTACTTGCACCACTGTGGCCGCCACGTTCCCAGGCTGGTTTTACCTCTAACCGCCGGGAAAATCGTGAAAATCGTCGAGAGATACCTACCGGCTCACCCAGGCACGCCACGTGCTCCTCTTCGTGAGTTGGAAATTGGAAAGCGCATCAGCAGATTGCAGCGTGTTTTTGGGTTCCTAGTGCATCAGTGATGAACAGTTTTTACCATCATACGAATCGCTGTAGGATTTCGTGAATGTTTTAACTAAAACGCTCAGAGGTCAACGACCCTGCATCCCATCGTGTGTGAGTTGCGCATATGCGCCACCTATCGGGGAGTAGCGAAGTTGCTGGAACGTCACTGGCTGGCATTGCATCGCGGATTCACGGATAAGCTTCTGAAGTAACCAGTGCATGCATGTTTCTACAAATACCGCTGTAAATAACTTTAAAAAAATAACTTTACGTTTAAGGCTAAGTCATAACCAGGTGTAGGTATGTTTTCTATCATTTTTTTCATGTTTTGTTTATATATTTTCGGTAATCTTTTTCTGCATGTGTTTGGCAACTAGCTATGACTTGTTTATTCAGTCATTAACTCACAAGGCATTGCACTCTATTGCAATAAGTTTGGTAATGTTTAAGTGTTTTATAATTATTATTTGTTTACATATTTATGTGGTAAACACATGTGTGTCAGAATGGCTGGTTGCCTGGGGCTTTGGTCTATGAGAGTTGATTAGAAAATTGCTACATAATTGCTTATATTTGCTACATTTAATAAATAATTTCTACATACTATATATATTTAGAAATGACATATTTTTTTTGTACAGCCATCCTGACTTTTGGTTGGCTGGTCGCCTCCTAGTTTAAAGCCAAGCATGCAGAGTTTCCCGAAATGTATTGCGTCAATAATTGCTACATATTTGCTTCATTTATCTAATTTAGTTGTATCTTCAAACATTATGTTAATTATAGGATGTAGCAATTATTTTAATTATCCCAAGGAAAAGTGCCTGATAAAACAATAAAGGCAAATACTTAGTTATGTTGAATCGCCAAGCCTAAACGATTAAACCGTTTAGGCTCTGGCAACAGCGTAAGTAATGCGATTCAGATTAATGATTTACAAGAAGCCGCAAATACTTTAATTAAATCTCAAGAACTTACAGAATGCAAGGTAGTAAATGTAAAGGTGTTAAATCATTTAGTGTATCTTTACGAGATCTTATTGCATTTGAATTTCATTCCAATCAATTAATTTCAATAGATGATACACCAACATCTCTTTTTTACAAGGATCAGAGTTTGATTTACTGTCTATAATAGGATTCGAGCCCCCAGTATGTGAAACACTAATTGGTCACTGCAAAGCTCATTGCAGACGAAATTCAGAATGGAAATGTTACGATGACCAATCGAAAAAAGTTACGAAGAGTAAAAAGAAGCTAATACCACATTGTATAATATATGCGAAAAAATAATATGGAAATCAATTAAATTAATGGTTGAATAATTTTTAAGTAAATTGTAATATTATTAAAATAAATCTTATGAACGACCCGACGTTTTAATTTACGATATCCTTTTAATGTGCTTCCGCTTGCCACCACTTCCGCTTCCTACTCATAACATAAAGTACCAATAATAGCCTCCTAAAGTAGCAATACCGTTGACTGAAGACACACTGCAACTATTTGCCTTTATTGTTTTATCAGGCACTTTTCCTTGGGATAATTAAAATAATTGCTACATCCTTTATTTAACACATGTTTGAAGATACAACTAAATAAGATAAATGAAGCAAATTTGTAGCAATTATTGACGCAATACATTTCGGGAAACTCTGCATGCTTGACTTTAAACAACGAGGCGACCAGCCAACCAAACGTCAGGATGGCTGTACATAAAAAATACGTTATTTCTAAATATATATAGTATGTAGCAATTATTTACTAAATGTAGCAATAAGCAATTATGTAGCAATTTTCTAATCAACTCTCATAGACCAAAGCCACAGGCAACCAGCCATTCTGACGCACATGTAAACACCTGTTAGTTTTAAGTTGCCTGTACTAGTTTCTCTTCTTTTTTAACATCCAAACTTTCACAATACTATTAGTAGGATGATCTATTTGTGTACTAGTAATTGTTAGTACTTTTGGTATTGATTTTCCGGCACAAAATATACGATAAAGCTTTGATTTTAGATGCCACGTACTCACGAAGACGTAAGGCGTGACTTACAACAAATATTCGGAGAGGATCTTTCCGATGGACACGAGTCTAGCAGCTCTGACAGCGAAAGCGTCTCCACCAACGCGTCAGACAGGTACAGAATCCAAGACTTAATATCTAATTATATAATCCTATCCTTATTTTAGTTTTAATTTCAAGCATTATACGGTTTTTTTTTAAATAGATATATTTTCTCCTTTATAGCTCAACAGTTTCCTTCGCGGATTTGAGTCCGGATGGAGAATGGACCGAAGAGACAGCGGTGGAAAATACTTTCCCATTTACTGGGACCCCCGAGATCAGAATCTCGGAGGCATCCAATAAAGGGCCCATTTATTATTTTAGACAAATATTCAAAAATGATTTCATGAACAGCCTAGCAGAAATGACCAATATGCATGCCCAAATTTTAATTTCTAGACCACTGAAGCCAAATAGCCGTATGGCTAAATGGAAACCTACTCATATAGGCGAATTGTGGACGTTTCTAGGCATCCTATTTTTTATTGGCACCGCTAGGCTGAGTAGAATAGCGGACTACTGGAAAAAAAGTTACTTAGTTAAATTTAACGTAAATAAATATATGTCCAGGGACAGATTTCTTATCATTCTAAGATGTTTATTTTTCAATGGCACATATGAGCCGAGACTAAATTACACAAAAATTGATTATTTATTAAATTATTTTAATGATGTCATGAGAGATTTAGTGTATCCAGAAAGGGAACTAAGTATAGATGAATCCATGGTTAGTTTTAGAGGTCGTGGAATGTTTCGCCAGTATATAAAAAGTAAAAGGCACAAATATGGAATTAAATTATATGTTTTGGCCGATCCTAACGGACTAGTCCATAGGATTCACATGTATAAAGGTTCCCAAGAAAATGAAGTTGGTGGTAAAGGACATGTCGATAAAGTTGTTTTTACCCTTTTAAAAGATTACTTAAATCAGTCGCGCCCGCGCACCCCCCCTGTTTGGACGTGTTTTGTTTAACGGATCGGCGAACGTCGCGTATCGTAAATCAATATGACGAATGTAGTAAAATGTGCATCTTGTAATATCGTGATTGATGAAATGCTAGCGTATATACAGAACAAAGTATCAGTGATAGATGAGGATACCTTAGTTCGAATTTGTACATCTTCGTTCTCCAAAGAAGATATTGAGAAATCAAAATTGTTGTTATTTGAGTCTGTGCCTGGTGTTAAAATCAAACGTAGAAATAAGGGCAAGGAAGTACGAGACCTAGCTGATATTGTGCAGGTCTTCAAGTCGAAGGAGCCGGATATGTTTCCGATCTATGTCGCCAGGGATTTAGAACGTCTACCTCCAGTGCTGTTTGATCACCTGGACTGCACGAAACTACTTAAGGATTTACTCCTAGTTCAAGAAGAATTGAAGAATATCAAGTCAGCATATGTTTCGCAAGGTCAGTTCGAGGAATTGAAAGCAGAAATACTTCAAATGAAGAACGATTCTTTAGTACCGGAAAACGTAAACAAGCAACGAGGCGCCTGGATGCTAGATAGTGGGCCCATAGGGCTTTCACATATTGATCATTTATCGTTGGAGAAAAGTAATAGTAACACTTGTAAGCAACAGGAAATCGAAACTACTCCAGTACAATTTAGAGATATTTTGGGGGTAGCAGTGAATAATCATCGCAACGTACCAGTTGTTTCTCAACGGTCGGCTATTTTAAAACCGGTTTCCGACAGCGGTACTAATGTCACAAAGCCGTCTACATCTGCATCAAGTGGTAAAAAACTAACCATGACGTCACCGCAGCACTCTAATGCAAACCAGAATAATGACAAGAATGAAGCCGCGTCGAGTGCTACTGTACTTAACGTAAACACAAACTCGACGCGAAACGTTCATGATGATTATATTCATAACGATTGGCAGGTAGTGAATAGACGTAAGAAACCTATGAGATATCGATATACAGGCTCGACGGGATTATGTCGCGACAATGAGGGAAAGTTTAAAGCGGCGGATAAAAAGATACCTATTTTTATTACGAAAATACATAAAGATACCACTGACAAAGATATTACAGAATACGTTTACAATAAAACTAAAGAAATGATTCTGTTAGAGAAAATATCTTTTAAGTACGAAAGAGAATACAATGCCTATAAATTCTTTGTATCGGAAAGCAAATCGTCATTATTCTTAGATAGCGGTTTATGGCCTGAAGGAATCATATTCAGGCGATTTGTAAATTTCAAGCGAACCCTAATGAACGTCGAGGCGTCGCCGCGTCGTGCCCGGTCTGTTAACGTAGTGGATGGATAAAGACAACCTGTACACATTGGTTAGCTTCAATTGTAAAAGTGTCAAGCGATCGGTAGACTATGTCAGGCAATTATGTCATACCTCTGATATAATAGCTTTGCAAGAAACATGGCTACTACCGAGTGATATACATTTTCTAAGCGACATTGATTCTGATTATGGCTATACTGGGACATCAGCTGTGGATACTACGGCGGGCATGCTCGTAGGCCGGCCTTACGGTGGTGTGGCGATATTGTGGAAGAAGAGCGTCTTTCAGAATGTGACTATAGTGCAAAGTGATAATGCTCGTGTCTGTGCTATTAAAGTGGAGTTAGGGCAAAGGTCATTTTTAGTGTTTAGCATTTATATGCCTACTGATTGTGTCATGAATCTACCGGAATTCACGGATTGCCTCGGTTTGGTGAGTGCTATTATTAATAATGAACACATTGAGACGGTTTATTTACTCGGAGACTTTAACGCTCATCCGGGCCAATTATTTTTTAATGAGATGATAGACTTTTGTGCGGAAACTGAGTGGATATGTGCTGATGTTGAATTACTGGGCCTCTCATCGGACACGTATACCTTTATAAGTGATGCGAACGGGTCTAGGCGTTGGTTAGACCACTGTCTAGCTACAGAGTCCGCTTTGCAAACTATGGTTAATGTGGAAATTAAGTATGACGTCATGTGGTCGGATCACTTTCCTTTGGTTATATGCTGTAATTTGAATAGTATTAAACCTAAAATACCATGTAATAATAGTGAATCGTGTAATAAAATACGTTGGGGTGACAGAACCGCTGAAGGAATCGAATTGTATACTAAATTATGTAATGAACGATTAATGGGGTAAGTGATGCAGCACCATCTACTCAAAAGAAAACTAAGACTGACACATTAGATGATAAAATGTCACAATTTGACGGGCCTGTTGGTCTAGTGGTTAGTGGCCCTGACTGCTAAGCCGGAGGTCGTGGGTTCGATTCCCACCCAGTGTGGTGTGTAGTCACGTATGCCATAAGATCACGTAGTTTAAGTAATGTAAATAACAGTTGTTCCTAGTTCGTAAGCATACCAACACGTACCAACTATGTATAAATAAGACGACAAATAAAGGAAGTGGATCAGTCGATCCGTGTAGTAGCATACACTATGGTGTTTCTTTGAACCCTCCAAACCCCACGTATCACATGGCGACCCTGCCAGTCGGCTGGACGGCGTTGTAGTTGCTTGACCGGGGGGCTGTTCCGAATCGCAGTTTAAAACGTCGGGGTTAGTTTCGCTTCGCGTTGCGTCGAGTCACAGGTCATGGGGACCACAACATCCAAAGAAGAAGTGATTATCGCTCAGACTGCAGCGGGTGGTTCAAACGCCGCAACAGTGACGCAGGAGCAGTTGTCGACGATGAACGCGGTGTTGTTTTTTATCGCAACGTGTTTGGCGGTTGTAATCCTCGGCGTGGCGGTTCGCTTGTACAGGAGGTGCCACCAAGGTTGGATAGAAGAGAAGATGAACCAAAGAGAAGTTCGGAAGGCTGTGCAGATGGCGTAGCGAGAGCAGGAATGGGGAGCAACAAGGAGAGTAAGTGCTTCTGAGTGTTGTGTCAAATGTGTGCAGTGCAGACTAGTTTAGAGACAATAGTTTTAAATGGAAGTGGAGTTGTCATCGCTATTTTTACAGATTAATTTGTTAAGAGAATCCATTATTAAGTAAGGTCCTAGTAGGCACAAATCATGACGTACCAACGTTGGCCCGCGAGGGGTGATTTTCCTACGGGCAATAGGAGCCGTGGAGATAGCTATAGGCGGTACGCTGTGGGAAGTAGTCACGCGCAGCAAAGAACAGCTGTTGCACGTACGCATAAAAATGCCAACGTATGGCACAGCGGTGGAATGCGCGGTCGCGGCAATAATGCTCGTCGTGGACGCCAGACTCAGCAAGGTCGACGGCGTGTGGCATGTTTTGAGCACGTGCGGAGTGATGCTGACTCAGGCGCAGTATCGATGTCACGTAGTGATGACGGCGGACGGTTAAATGAAACTCAGTTCTTTCGAGTCTAATCATATTTTAGCTTGTGATAGTATTAACTGGATTAATTTATTAGCGAATAGTATAGATACGGAATGGTTGGTGGATACCGGTGCGTCGATTTCGGCTGTAAAGAGCGAATTCTTAAGGATGAAGGAGAAGGGATAACGCTTTGTGTTGTAAAGTAGTTGAGGAAGAGTTAGTGATTAATGGTGTAGGGGGTAGTTTGCGAGCTGTAGGTTATGTGTATTTGAAGTTGGAATACGGGCAGTGTTCGTTCGTGCATAAGTTTTATATATTTGATAATTTGCCCTGTAGGTCCATTGGCATAATGGGTCAGGATTTCTTGCAAAAGTATAGCGGTATTATAGATTTTTCGGCAAGCAGGTTGACTCTTAAGGATCGTGAGCGGCAGGTGGTTTTTATGCCACTTGAATTCTATGATTATTTGTTGACTATTCCTCCGCGTTGTGAGGTGGTTAGGTATTTTCCCGTTAACAGAGCGGAAGAGTGTGTCGTGGTTAGGAAAGAATTGCGCGAAGGGGTTTTCTTGGCTAGTGTGATGGCTAAACCTAAGAATGGCATGATACCCATTAGAATTTTGAACGCGAACTCTGAGGAAGTTATGTGTAGCATGTCCGGTGTGGAGGTATACCCATTGAGTAATTTTGATTGTTGTAATTTTGTGGAGCCAGAAGTGAGCGTGGAGCGTGTAAAGGAAATATTGTCTTTGCTAAAACTTGACTATTTGGGCGCCAAGGAGCGGTTGTCAATTGAGCAAATATGCGCAAAGTACCCAGATATTTTTCATATTCCGGGAGATAAGTTAGCAGTCACGAATGTGTATGAGCAGTCCATACGATTGAAGGATAATGTTGTTCCAGTTTACAGGAGACAGTATAGAATACCTTATGTACAGAAAAAGGAGGTTGATAGGCAGGTGCAGGAAATGCTGGATAGTAATATCATTGAGGAAGCGGTTAGTGAGTGGTCTAGTCCTGTTTTGGTTGTACCCAAGAAGGCAGATCGTAATGGGGAAAGAAGTGGCGCGTTGTGATAGATTACAGGCAGTTGAACGAGAGAATACAGGATGACAAATTTCCATTACCGAATATAACTGAAATCTTAGATTCAATGTCAGGAGCTGTTTACTTTAGTCACTGTGATTTATCACAGTCGTATTATCAATGTGCTTTGGAAGAAAGTAGTAGGAAATACACTGCTTTCACGACAGATAAGGGGCAGTATCAGATGTGTAGGTTACCAATGGGGTTGAAGATAAGTCCGAGTGCTTTTAGTAGGTTAATGACTGTAGCCATGTCTGGATTGAATTATGATAAATGTTTGATTTATTTAGATGATCTAATTATTTTTGGGCGGAATTTGGATGAGCATAACCGGAACCTTATATCAGTTTTTTCACGTCTGAAGGAAGTGAATCTTAAACTTAATCCATCTGTGTGAATTTTTGAAGTGGCAAGTGCTTTATTTAGGGCACGTTATTTCGGCGGAAGGTATTTCACCAGATCCACAGAAGGTGGAGATCATTAAGGGTTATCCGCGTCCAACAACGGTGGATGAAGTAAAGCGGTTTGTAGCGTTTGCTAATTATTATAGGAAATTCATACCGAATTTTGCTAATATAGTGGTACCGATGAATAGGCTGTGTAAAAGAGGGGTTGAGTTTAGTTGGTCTGATGAGTGTGAGAGGTCATTTTTGGCGCTTAAAGAAGCGTTAATGAACCCACCAGTGTTGGATTATCCAGATTTTTCTGATAACAATACTTTTATCTTACAGACAGATAGTTCGGGATATGCGATAGGAAGTGTGTTGTGTAATGGGAATGGGAAACCCGTTGCATACGCTAGTAGGTCTTTAGGGAAGAGTGAGTTGAATTATCCTATAATCGAGAAGGAGTTGTTGGCGATAGTTTGGTCAGTTAAATATTTTAGACCGTATTTGTACGGGCGGCGATTCGTAGTGAAGACAGATCACCGGCCGCTATTGTATTTATTTAACATGACGGATCCATCGAGTAGGTTAACTAAGTTTCGTTTGTGTTTAGAAGAGTACGACTTTGAGGTCGAGTATATTAAGGGGAAAGAAAATGTGCTAGCTGATGCACTTTCCAGAATAATAATTACGAGTGAAGATTTAAAAACAATGCGTGAAAAGACAGTATCCGTAATGACGAGAGCGCAGTACAAGCAGTTGGGGGAGCCAAATGTTTGTGATACGGACTCCATGTTGTCTGGGACTGATCACCCTAGGATCGTGGAAGTTCTTAGAAAGCAAGGAAATGACGTTGAGATATGTTTAAATGGATGGGAGAAGATGTTACGTAACACTAATTATACAAAGATATTTTCAAAGTCGCGCAATTTAATGTATATGCCAGAAAACTCGAGTATTTATGTAAACTATGAATCTTTATCGGCATCATCGCGAGACGAGTTGTCGAAAGACATAGTTACTTTTTGTGTAGGAAAAGGCATAAAAGAAGTTGTTATATTAAAAAATCGTTATAACGTTGATATTATTACAAAGATGGCAGAATATTTGAAGGAAAATAGTAGTTCCATATGTGGAGGTTTTAAAATGTGTGTAGTGAGAGGTGTACGGAAAGTGGAAGGAGAAGATGAGAAGAAGGTTATTTTGAATGATTTTCATATTTTACCCACGAGTGGTCATGCAGGTATACGTAGGATGGTGAATAATATTAAGAAATATTATTATTGGCCATCTATTGAGAAAGATGTGATGGGGTACATTGGTAAGTGTGATAAGTGTAAGACACAAAAGTTTTCTAGACATACAAGAGAGCCAATGACAATTACAACCACTGCATCTACATCTTTTGAGAAGATTTATTTAGACATAGTAGGACCGCTTGACAGGGACGAGAAAGGCAATGTTTACATATTGACACTTCAGTGTGAGCTAACAAAGTTTGTTGAGGCGTATCCATTGGAAAATAAATCCGCGAATGAGGTAGCAAAAGCTTTGGCAGAAAATTTTGTTTTGAGGTATGGGATACCACGAACAATAGCTACAGATAGAGGTTCTGAGTTTATTTCAAAAGTAATGGTAGAGCTTTGTAATATCTTGGGCATCAATAAAATCTTATCAACATCATATCATCATGAAAGTATAGGGTCTTTGGAAAATGTTCATAAAACTTTGGGTGCGTATTTAAGGATACAGACGGATAATAATCCATCATCGTGGAGTTCCTGGATTCCATATTGGTGTTTTTCTTATAATACAACAGTAAATACTGTGACTAAGTATACACCTTATGAATTAGTTTTTGGTAAAATTTGCAGGTTACCAAGTAATCTACAAGGTGAAAGTGTTGAACCATTGTATAATTTTGATGATTATCCTTTAGAATTTAAGTATAGGTTGCAAAGGGCTCAAAGTGATGCGAAAGAAAATTTAATAGCAAGTAAGTTAACAAGGAAGCAGTGCTATGACAAAAATCTTAATTCTGTAACATATAAAGAAGGTGACTTGATATTAATAAAAAACGAGACAGGGAATAAATTGCAATGTATTTATAATGGACCGTTTGAGGTAGTAAAAGACATGTCACCAAATGTCATGGTTAAGTATAAAAATAAGATAGATATAGTACATAAAAATAGGACTAAGTTATATTGTAAGATTTAGAAAATGTAAAAAAAAAAAATATAAATTAGTTTTTTTTTTTTTTTTTTAAATTTAAGTGGGTGATGTGGTGTGTAGTCACGTATGCCATAAGATCACGTAGTTTAAGTAATGTAAATAACAGTTGTTCCTAGTTCGTAAGCATACCAACACGTACCAACTATGTATAAATAAGACGACAAATAAAGGAAGTGGATCAGTCGATCCGTGTAGTAGCATACACTATGGTGTTTCTTTGAACCCTCCAAACCCCACGCATCACAACAACAAACTTTGACAAACTTTGTGTGATGAGCATGATTGTTTGTTCTGTGTCTGGGTGTGATTTATTTATAATATGTATGTATTTATAAATTATATAAGTATGTATATCAGTTGTCTGGTTACCATAACACAAGCTCTGCTTAGCTTGGGATCAGATAGCCGTGTGTGAGTTGTCCTAAGATATTTATTTATTTATTTTATTTCTAGATTATAAATTAAATAATCGAGAACACCCACATGTGTCCTTTATTAAAGGAATTTTACCATCTTTGGCATCATTCGACAATGATGACAATTTTGAATTCCAAATCGAATTGAATTCCAACCGACAAGATTTTTTTTTTCACAAGATCCAGGTGCATCAACTTCGACTAAAAATCAAGTTATGGAACCGGCTGCATCACCAAATTCAGTCTATAGGGGAGGGGGGGGGCATAACGGGGACGTTAAGGGAAATAAACAACAAAAAAAGAAGTATAAAATATTTTTAATCAAAACTAATGACAACTCTTTGGTTACTTATTAATTTATCATTCCGCATCGAATTTGGTGAAGTAAGAAATCAAATAAAACTTTCAATAGTAATTTCACAAATCTTAATGAAAACTCCATCGTGCCCCGGGGTAGGGGCAGTATGGGGTACCCAGTGTGGGGCACTACGGGGTACATTATGTTATTTATCGCAGAATAAACAGATGTGGATTTCTTCCAAGTCTTCGTCATCAACTCCTGCACATGCTGTATGGGCCCACTGCCCACATAGCTGGCAGGCCACCCAACGCTCCGAAGACTTCAAATAAGTATTGTTCGAGTCAATACAATAGATGCATAAGGTGTCCTCCTTAACATTTTCGCTATCAGAGTGAGCTTTTTGAGTCTTCTGTTTCTTTAAGTTTTTTTTCAGCCGGGGATCATTGGGATTGGAACATTTCTTCGTCCGTTTAAGTTCTTCTAGTTCGTTTTTGTAGGGGGTTGAAGTAAGAACAACTGTTTTCCCTCTGCGATAATTTTTTCTAGTTTGATTTGTTGTTTCAACTGTGGGGATAGGGAAAATGTCTTTGGGAGAAGCGTTGTCAAAGGAAGTTGTTAAATCACGACATACTCTTCGAATTGGAGATCGGGAACCGCTATATTCTCCTTGCATAGATGGTCCAGGCTGAGGCTCTAAAATAGGAGTTTCTTGATGTAAATGTGTCGATATAGCAGGTAAAACAGATTCAAGAAGTACATTTTCAATGGGAGGTGACAGTGGTTGCTGAATTTCTGCAGTTGAAGGAGCTGTTTCAGGCTCTGCATTTGTAAACGGTATGTCTGTTGTTGACGCAGCTAAAAAATCTGAATCTGTAAAATTATTTTGGTTAAATGGCCAAATCCCACATTTTTTGAATGCATTTATTGCCGTGGACATTGTTGCAGCTTGAATATAAGCATCAGCAAAAATTTCGCTTATTTGAAAGTGGCAACACTGCCCGAGTGACAAGTCAAATTCTTGAAAAATTTAAAATTTTCTTTAAAAATAACTACAATGTTACAATAAAGTTATAAGTGCTATAATTTTAAGTATTAAGTGCTTCTCAAGGCTATATATCGTTATTTCCTAAAAACTCAGGTGCAAAGTGACGAAATAAGCAAAGTTCTGCAGATCATAAAACGTAAACAAATCAGTGACAACAACATAATACTGGACTTGGACTGAATCAGGAAGCCTTCGACAATATAATAAAGCAAGTACAATCTTTTATATCACTCATAACGACTTGAATCCATAAAAGTGCAAAATAAAAAATCGTTAATTGTCAACTTTTTAAATATAAACAAAGGACTAGTCTGAACACCAAAACTGAGAAAAACGACATCTATCGGTTTATATCTGCACTACATAGCACACTGTTTAAAGTGATGGATCACACAGAAAATGTCACAATAAGACGTGCGCGTGCGCACTCCGATACAAACCTAGATGAGAGTGTCAATAATAACTCACTAGATGGCACTATGCATAGCGTTCCTGATATATCGGAGGATGAAAATGTTGATATCATAAACGAATTGAAAAAACAAATTGATGGCCTGACTACAAAACTATTGAGTGCTAATACCGAGAAAGGCAGTATTTTGGGTCCGCCACTGTTCTTGCTCTATATTAATGATTTTGTAAATGTTATGAAACATAAATGCATACTTTTTGCGGACGATACCACTATTATAATAAAGAGTAACGACAAAAATACCTATGAGCAAGAAATAAACACGGCTTTACAAATGTCCATTGAATGGCTAGAGGCTAACAATTTGAAAGTCAACGTAGGTAAAACAAAATTTATGCAATTCAGAACACACCGATCAAAACCGCTGAAACTGAATATAGTTTATAAAGGAAGCGTCTTGACAGAATCTGACTCGGTAAAGTTTCTTGGAATATCCGTAGATAAATTATGCTCTTGGAAATGCCATGTCAATGACATTTGCGGCAGAATGAATAGTTTTGTTTACCCTCTTAGACGAATCAGCTGCGAGATATCTAGAAGCGCTGCAATTACCGCATATCACGGCTATATATCCTCTATTTTGCGGTATGGTATCGTTCTTTGGGGTCGCTGTGTGGATATTGATCAAGCATTTGTAATGCAGAAGAAGTGTTTGAGGGCTATTTTTGGATTGAAACAGGTAGATTCTTGTCGCCCGTTCTTTAGACAGTATAAGATACTAACATTACCCTGCATTTACATCTTGGAATGTTGTGTTTTTGTCTTCAAGCATAAGAGTCTCTTTCAGCAAGCGACAAGCTATTATGCCCCTCGATCTCATAATACAAACAAGTTATATCAACCCAAGACGAACCTCACTCTAACGTCAAACAACAGTCATATTATGTGTATAAAATTATATAATAAAATTCCACCTTCGATAAAAGCACTTCCATTTTTTAAATTTAAACGTACTCTAACTAAATTGTTAATTGATAAATGTTTTTATAGTGTTCTTGAGTTCCTAGATTATAAGTTGTAAGGCATGTATCGTATTTTGAATTGATATATTAATAATAATTATTAATTAATTTAATATAGTTATTACCTACAATTTACTAATTGCATGTATTCTTTTATAAATAAATAATTATGTAAAATTTGCACGCCGAAATTATGGCAGAATAAGAGATCCATAAAAATGTATTTTCAAGAACCTTCTGTACCTTATTTACGCAAATAAATGATTTTTGATTTTTTTTTTTTTTTTAGATACATTGTTACTAGAAAATGAGACGCTAAAAAAGGCGAACGAAAAGCTAAGCCGCAAAAATTCAATGTACAAACAAATAGTATCTAGTCCAAGCCAATCTCCTCTCAAAACCCCTAGAAAATTTTCACAGCAGTCAAAAGAACCTCGTAGTAACAAACAAACCCAAACGGAGTCTACCATAGTAAATAAAATCAATGTTGTAGGAAGAGCAGATCAACAAAACAATACAGTACAGCACTCCAATGCACAGATGGCGCCACCTGCCAAGTCTTATAAGGATAATACAACTGGTGGGACGCCCTATTCGCAGACCGTACTTAAAAATAAACTCTGCATTATTAGTGCAAATAAAAGCAATAACATATTAACCTTAGCAGAAGAATACTTCCTAAGAAACTACCACATATGCCATTACCTTACACCAAATGTTGGAATAAAATGTCTCTTAAAGGATATACAAACAAAACTATCAAACTTCACAATGAATGACTTTTGCATAATCATGGTTGGTGAAGAAGACTTTAGAAAGACAAATAACTATTATGACATAATTACTGACATTAGATATATGCTACAAGACATGAATCATACTAATATTATTATTACATTACCGACATTTAAATCTGACTACTATTATAACTGCAATATATATAACTCAAGACTGGAAGTTTTCAATGGTATGCTATATATGGACATTATGACCCATGAGCATGTCTATCATTTAGACTCGAATTTGAGTTTAAGCTACCACCATACCCTATATTCACGATCTGGAACATTAAATGATCATGGTTTGAAGATTATATTTAGTGACCTATTTGATTTGATGTTGGCAATTAAGCAAGAAAATACAAGGAGTCTAGAAGAAAAACTGTCAGGCGAAGAACTCCCAGAGTCTGAATCTTTTTTTCGCCCCTAAATATCTAAACATTTTTCATCAAAACATTGCTGGGCTACGGACAAAATTGCAGTTATTAACAGTTGCTCTACAAGAATTACTAGATAAAAAAACAAACGTTGATGTTATCTGTCTCACCGAGCACTTCATGATGTCCGGGTGTGAGGAAATTTGTTCAATTCCCAACTATAACTTGGTATCATGCTACTCTAGAACGACCTCAAAAAGAGGCGGGTCTTGTATATTTGTCAAGAAGGGACATAATTGCAAAGAAATATTAACATTAACGAGTTGTTCAGTCTGCTCAGCGTTTGAGTGTAGTGCTATTGAGCTGACGGACTACAAAATTGTTATTGTCTGTGTGTATAGAGTACCGCTAGCTAGTAATATTCATATATTTTTTGATAGACTGAACAAGACCCTAACCTTACTCCATAAACACTATCACAAACATAAGATTGTTATAGCTGGAGATTTTAATATTAATATTCTAAATAAGTGTAAGTTGACAAATGAATTTGAATGTTTACTATTAAATTATAATTTAAAATTACAATTGAAAGAACCTACTAGACATGTAAGTAAAACATGTATTGACAATTTTGCCCATAATTTTGGGAAGGCATGTAAATCAGAAGTAATTGAACTAGCACTGTCTGACCACACCGCACAATTGTTAAAATGTCAAGTGAGAAACATATGTATAATTAAGAACTGGAAAATTAGGAGACGAGATTTCTGTGTAGAAAATCAGGCCAAATTCAAATATTATTTAGGTCGAATGTCATTTGCCGATATGTACAGTACTTGTGATCCAAACATAGCATATAATGTTTTCATTGATACATTTCAGTTATTTTATGACCTTTGCTTTCCCTACAAAACTATAACCATACACTTCCACAAAAAAACCAAGTGGGTCTCACGAGGTATTAAGACCTGTAGCGCTAAGAAACGTGAACTACTGTGGAAATATAGAAAAACCCCAAGTGTGGACAATAAATCAAAATTGAAGCAATATACCAAAAGACTGAAGAGGATTGTATCTTTGACCCAACGAGCGCAAAACAATCACAATATCTTAAACTCTAGTAATAAACCAAAAGCTATATGGCAAATCATTAATACTGCAAAGCAAAACAGACCACTAGAATCTATCCCATATATTGTATCTAATAATAATATCGTGACAAATCCGTATGACATATCAAATGAATTTAATGACTATTTTGTAGATAAGATATCACCCATTAATACTACGCACATCGATCAGCATAAGCAATACCTAACATCTAGACTAAACTCAATCTTCATGAATCCATGTCTGCCAGAAGATATAAAACAAATTATAAAAGGGCTAAAAAACACCAATAGTGTAGGATATGATGGTATCTGCACTAAAGTCATCAAGTTGGTAACGGAATGTATTTCGCAACCTCTGAGTTACATTTTAAACCTGTCTATTGAAACTGGCATATACCCAGAAAAATTAAAAGTAGCAATTATTAAACCGATCCATAAAAAAGACAGTAAAGAAAACATGGCTAATTACAGACCTATTGCCTTACTACCAATCGTATCAAAAATTTTTGAAAAATACATTTATGGTAAGCTAATTAAATATTTTGAAACCCATAACATCTTAGCTAAGGAACAAAAAGGATTCAGACAAGATAAAAGTATCAACCTTGCTATATATGAGTTCTTGGAAATCATAATGTCTAATGTCGACAAGCGAATACCGATCTGCGGCATATTCATGGACATGACACAAGCTTTCGATCACGTGGTCCATGACATTTTACTATATAAGCTCGAGTTATATGGCATAAGGGGCAATGTTTTAAAATTAATAGAAACGTACCTCAAGAACCGCACTCAATATACACAAATTAATAGAATTAATAGTAGAACTAAGATGGAGGAGACATATTTATCAGGGGGACGTATTATTCAGTACGGTGTCCCACAAGGAGGCGTATTGAGCTCACTACTTTTCATTATATACATTAATGACCTTCCGAACGCGAACTCAAACCCAATGACACTTTTTGCTGACGACAGCACCGTTGCAATTAAGTGTAATGACAGAACATCTTACGAGCATGATATAAACAGTACCCTAAATGCAATAATACAATGGTTAGATAGTAACAATCTGAAGACAAACATTGGGAAAACGAAAATAATGCATTTTAGTCAGCGTATAAATGCAGGTACACCTAAGGTTAACTATAAGGGTGAACCTGTAGCTGAAGTCCTATTTACAAAATTTCTTGGTCTTACTTTGGATAATAAGTTAAATTGGAAATCCCAGATTGAAACATTGTGCAAGAGATTGAATAAATCAGTATATGCCTTACATGAACTCAGAAAGGTCTCAAATATAAATACGTTGTTAGCGGCTTATCATGGTTTAGTTGCTTCAGTACTGAGGTATGGTGTAATTTTCTGGGGAAATTCTACGGATATTGAGATAATTTTTAAAGCACAAAAACGATCCTTAAGGGCTATGTTTGGGCTTCAAATGGTCGAAACCTGTAAACCTTTTTTCCAGGAGTATAACATTCTGACTCTCCCAAGTCTGTATATCTATGAGGTCTCAATATTTGTGAAAACCAACAAAAACCTATTTAAACTAGCTTCAGAAATAAATAATCGGCAACAACGGGACGCACTTCGTCTACATGTACCCCGAACATGTACCTCTTTAATGTATAAAAGTGTGTTCCATATGGCTCCTATAATCTACAATAAATTACCTAAAGCAATAAGGGCAATGAATACGGCCCTATTTAAGAAAAGTCTGAAAAAAATTCTGGTTAACAAATGCTACTATAACTTGAATGACTTCCTCAATGATAATTTTGACAAACTAAAGACCTCACAGTGACATCAAGTAAAATCAATTATACGAATTATGCATGTACCTATCTCTTAATAACTAATTTGTAATGTACTTTAATAATTCTAGAAATGACATTGAAATAATCTTAATATTTTTATTATTTATAAAATAATTAATTCTCCACTATGACTTTATCTTATTATAATTGTATCGTGCTTATTTAATTTTATCTAATTTAATTCAATTTTATTTATTCCAATGTCTATCTCGATTAATTTATAACTATGACTGTATAAATTTTTGCATGCCTTACGGTAGAATCACTTGATACATGTAATTCTTATAACACCATTATAACAGTGTATTCAGCAAAAAATAAATGATTTGATTTGATTTGATTTGATTTGAAAAGTTGTAATTATTCGCCCTGGGTGCGACCGTAACCAGTTAGAACAAGCATGATCATAATACACACTTAACGGTTTCATAAAGCCAACATCTAAGGGTTGGAGCCTGCGGGTGCAATGAGGGGGAAAGCAAAGCATCACAACACCATTCTTACGTGCATTTTCAATAACCTCTATATTCTGCGTATGCTTTACATGACCATCTAGCAGTAACAAGACCGGTTTAGTTATTGAGGCCCCAGAAAATTTTACAAACCTTTGGAACCAGCTCATAAAGGTGTCAGTCGTCATCCAGCCTCGAGCATTGCATTCTGCTGTAGTCCCTGGAGGAGCTCGATCCAATAACTCCTGCTTCATTCTCTGTCGAGGAAATATTAGCATGGGAGGCATGTAAGTTCCGGCTGCATTAAAACAAATTTCGACGGTAATCGTCTGCCCTCGTTCTGCAGAAGAAAGGGAGCCTACTTGTTTTCTTCCTTTTTCAGCAATGATTTTGCTCTTTGTTTTGGAAACGCATGATATTCCAGTCTCGTCACAGTTATATATTCTATCTGGCGTTAAATTATATTTGTCATATACTTCCCCAAGCAAAGAATAAAATTTATTCACGGCGACTTTGTTAAAACCCATAGCTCGCGCTGCCGATGTGGCTTCTGGTTTTCGAATTGATAAATCCGGATGACGTTTCATGAAGCCTTTTAACCAATCTATACCGGCAATCTTTTTATCATGGTTAAAGTTGTGAGCTTTAGTATTTTTTTCTGCAAGCTGATAAGCTAGTTTTCGTAGGCCAACAGTTGTCAATCCAAATAATCGTTTTTCCATATCTTTTACGTATCTAACAAGCTCCTCTTCTTCTTGTTTGGAAAATACGGGTTTAAAGTTACCTGGAGTTGAATTAAGAGATATCTCGCCTTTCCTTATTTTTGCGACGTGACGCTCTAATGTGGTCTGTGGAACACCGTGCAATTGAGCTGCTTTTCTGTAACCTGCTGATTTGCTTAAAACTGCATCAATTGCGTGTTTCATGCTTTCTACAGACCAACTGTTTCTGGAGCTTTTCTTTTTGTAAGTTCTTACCATTTTAATATACCTAAAACAAAACAAATAATATTATGAAATGAACTGACAATGCAGGGGCATAATGGGGGCGTACCCCATTATGCCCCATAGCCATGTCCATAACTAACAAAATTTTAAACAACGAACGAAAAAAAGAATTCAAGGTCAAATTGATTTTGCTCAAAACATATCAATAGTTGATGTTAGTAGTAAAACACACTAATAAAACAATAGTAGTCATCTAAACACTTACCTTTTTGGACGCGTTTTAGTAACCACTCAAAATTAGATGAAATGTTGCCGAAAAAATGTTTTGGTCGTCAACAATAAACGCGTGCACTTTGATCGCCGGTCACTACTGCACTGAAGGCCGATGCAAAATGCTCTCTTATTGGTGAAAACAAAACACGGCTAGTATGCGTAGTTACTTGTATGTGTGGGTGACCCCGTCGTGCCTCGCGTCCCCGTTGTGCCCCCCCCTCCCCTACTAATTTGTCTGATAGCACACAAAATTCTTATTAATTTTGACAATATATAATTTAAAGATTATAGAATATCGCGGGCAGAATAGCGACGGGCCTGTTGGTCTAGTGGTTAGTGGCCCTAACTGCTGAGCCGGAGGTCGTGGGTTCGATTCCCACCCAGGACAAACTTTGTGTGATGAGCATGATTGTTTGTTCTGTGTCTGGGTGTGATTTATCTATAATATGTATGTATTTATAAATTATATAAGTATGTATATCAGTTGTCTGGTTACCATAACACAAGCTCTGCTTAGCTTGGGATCAGATAGCCGTGTGTGAGTTGTCCCAAGATATTTATTTATATTTAGATATTTATTTAATCGCACAAATATCTTCAAGCCTTAGAGTTCGACTCGAAGAACCATGTGATTTTTGTGTCTTTTCCACCAAATACTACACACCGATTGCAACCGCTCGATACGTGTGTGTACGGACCACTGAAAATCTATTTTGAGCAAGCGATTTCATTGTTCCATAGAACTTATGTTGGACGTATTGTATCACAATATGAAGTGGCAAGGTTGTTTAACGAGGCCTACATGAAAGCAGCTAGTGCCCATAATGCTATTAAAGGATTTTCTTCCACGGGCGTATGGCCAACCAATCGTCATATTTTTGATGAATCTGATTATCTACCATCAACATTGACTGACGGACCAGAACCAATTGAAAATGAGACATTGCCATCGCCTAATGAGTTGCCTGCTATCGATACAGAAAACAGTATTGCTATACCTTTCACCGTTACTGACGATATTCGATTATCCCCTGATTCTGATCGCACCATATCACCCTCTGTCTTAGATGAGCTTCTGAATCGTAATTCTGACTGCAAAACTCCAATATTGATGGCAGACCTTGAACTTATAACGCCACATTCTGATAACCCCTTGAATCCAGAAGTTAATGAAGCCAGTAGTAACAATTAGGACTCGCAACCAGAAATCGCAGCAACACATGTAACTCCAATAGAAATCAGGCCATCACCCAAAATGATGGTGAATATTACCAACACTCGTAGACAAAAAACACAAAGAGCCGAAATACTTACAAGTACGCCAATAAAAAATTAGCAACGAGAAAAAGAAGAGAAAAAGAAAGTTCCTGTAAGTAAAATCCAAGCTGTGAAGAAAAATTTTAAGGATGCTTCTACTAGTAAAACAAAGAAGCAGAAAAGGTCCTGGAAACAAGGTCCAAAAGATAATGAAGATCACGGAGCCGAATACCCATGTTTGGTTTGTTCCGAGTTATATTCATACCCGCCTATAGAGGACTGGATAAAATGTGACGATTGTCAGATGTGGGCCCACGAGGCGTGCACTACATATTCTGGTAGAGGTTCCTATTACTGTGACAGCTGTCAGGAATAACTTTTAATTTTATAGATTTTAACGGAGAGGATAAAGTTTATTTATGATGATTCAAGAAAGTACAATAAGTTTAATAATGAAGACTGCAATGAAAATAAAGACTTAATAGTATTAATATAGAAATAGTTAATTAACACAATTTCGTTGTAATGGCCATTGATCTCGATAATTACCCTATACCCGTTTTGCCCAAACGCACTGTATTTCGCGTAGAACATGCCAGGTGGACAAAAGTCATTGTTAGATTCTCGGAAAGGGTTAATTACTTGACGTTAATGACACCCCTAAAGTATCGATTCCAAGAATCGTTTATCTATAACATTCCACAGTGATGAGTCATACGCAGACAAAGTTAACTAATGAGTTAAATGCAATTGCAAGACTAGGTCAGTTGCATTTTGGCGACACTTTAGACAACATCTCATTGTTCTGTTCTTAATTTGGTGAAAGTTTTAGTGATGGATCTAAATACTCAAGGTATGTACTTTACTTTTTATTAATTTTTAAGTTAGTTAAGCAGTTATTTTTAAATGTGGGACTTTTTTGAATATATACGAAAAAACAGGATTTTTTTCCTCACACGTGTACACTCGCTAATTTTTACATATATCATAGGTGTATAATTCATGTTTATAATAATGTAAATTTTGTCTAGCACATTTGAGTCTAACTATTTTTTTTTATTTTTCTTGCAGAGTCCGTTTATTCTATCAGTAAAATAGAGTTTTTCGAAGAATGGCTCAAACACGAAAAACATGACCGAAACGCTATTCTTTATGAGTTTATTTCATCTAAATTTAATATTTATGACAATACTGAAGACTCTAAAAGGCAAATCAAGATGAAATTAGCTAGCTATTCTTCAAGAATTGCTGCTAAGTGGACTTCTGCGAGTAAATCAAAGGAACGTTTCTTGACGATGAATAAAAGCTGGTTGGAAGGCGAGGACATTCAATTCCACGTTCAGAGTGATCAACCACAACCTTCTACATCCACTTCCCATCCTAATTCAATGGGAAGACCTCCGAAAGATTTCCAAGAATTATCTTTTAAAACGAAAAAACGTCGAGTTGATGATCTTGTTCAAACACGAAGTGTTGGAGAAATTATGACTGCTGCAGAGGTAGCTATGCGTTCAACGGGAAATAAAAATATTGCAAAAGTTATTAGAGATATAAGTGAAAGTCCAGAATCAGTTTCTGTCAAGAAATTGGGGGGTTCGGGGGAGGCTGCTAGACAATTAAGTGGTGACGAAGCGTGAGCTTACTATATAGATTCCAAATCCACAACACACTCCTACAAACAGACTAGGAAGTGGTCTATGAAGGCAGGACATGACGTGTTTCCGTCATATCATTGTTTAAATAAATCAAAAGAGGCTTGTTATCCTCCCAAAGAGCATATTGTTATCACGGAGACTCGTGCTGAAATTATTCTTCAAGCTGTGTTGGATAAAACGGTTGAGCGGTTAATAGAAGCTTGGAGGGAAGTAATTGAAAGCGTGTATCGTAATACCTCGTTCACCCTCATAAGTAAATGGGGCTGTGATGGAAGTTCTGGTCACAGTACCTACAAACAAAAATTTGAAAATAACGAGGATACTGATGAGTTTCTGTTTGTATTTTCATTTGTCCCCATTAGATTAGTCGACAACGGTAATAACATAATTTGGCAAAATCCTCGCCCATCATCCACAATGTATTGTCGGCCAATAAAGTTCATTTTTGCCAAGGAAACTACAGAATTAACCAAAACGGAGACTAACAAGGTCCTAGAAGAAATAAATAATTTAGTACCAACAGTTTGTAAATTTAATAATGATGAAATTTCCATCAAGCACGAACTACTGCTGACCATGACTGACGGAAAAGTATGCAATGCTTTAACAGAAACTCATTCGTCGCAGAAGTGTTACTTTTGTGGTGCTACCCCCAAAATGATGAACGACGAATCAAGGCAGTTTGACAGCAACCAAAATCATCTTGGTTTTGGTTTATCAACTCTTCATGCTTGGATTCGTTGTTTTGAGTGCCTTTTACAAATTAGCTATAAATTAGACGTTAAAAAATGGCAAGCTAGGAGTGATGAAGACAAAGCTAGCGTAAAACAACGATCCGATAACATCAAGCAACGGTTCAAGGCTGAAATGGGACTTATTGTGGATAAACCAAAGCCAGGATTTGGTTCAACTAATGATGGCAATACCGCTCGTCGTTTTTTTGGAAACCCGGAATTAAGCGCGCAGATCACAGGATTAGATGATACGCTCATCAAGAAATTTGATGTATTGTTAAGAACATTGTCTTCTGGTTTTGAAATTAATTTAGTTGAATTCAATAATTTTTGCCTCGAAACCAAAAGACTTTACCTCAGTCTCTATTCCTGGTATTATATGCCTGCCACTGTGCATAAATTGTTAATACATAGTACAAAGTAATTAAAAGTGCAATTGTGCCGATTGAACAGCTTTCTGAAGAAGCCCAGGGGCCTTAGTCTGCTATTACAATAGTGTCAGAATGGTCGATCACTGATTGCATAATGGTTAGTTTTGACATGTTTGGTAATCTGCTACATACTAAACTTATCAAAATCAACCATTATGCGATCGGTGATCGACCATTCTGACACTATTGTAATAGCAGACTAAGGCCCCTGGAAGCTAGAAACAAAGATTGTCGCAGGTTTCGAGAACATAACACAAGGAAGCGCTCGCGAATTGCCACAAATAGAGATTTATTATCCATGTTACTTATAACGTCTGATCCTTTGATAAATGGCCTTCGAGAAGTACCAAAAAAAAGGGGGGTCAAATATGTGCAGAGGTATTAAAGCTAATCATAGCTGCCACTGTAGAGCCTCGACTCTTGCTACGACACAATCTTTCTCAAAATGAGCAAGATTATGTCATGTCTGATTCATCGGATGATTCTGTAGACAAGGATTAGTTTATATATTTTTTTATTTAATTATGTTTGTATGTTTAAACTATTTAATATAATTTCAAAATAAATGTTTTTATTTCGTGTTTTATTTATGAAAATAAAATTATGTACTCTTAAAATGACATAATGAGTCTATATTAATGCAAGAAAAATAAAACCGACTTTTGTCCACCTAGCTTGTTCTACGCGAAATACTGTGAAACGCCGTACCCGTTTTAGGTATCCCGTGGGGGTAAAACGGGTAGTTTCAAGGTTTTCTTTTGTTTTGTTTTTTGTTCGAATTATGAAGAAAATATTTATGTTTGTTTTTATTTTAGATTATTTATTGTTTACTTATTCGAAAAATAAAAATAGAAGTTTACTTATCTTTTTTAGAACTTTTTTATTGTACATATCCCTTAACGTACCCGTTTTAGGCCCATCTCCCCTACGCTTTGCTACGGCTCTATCATGAATAAAGAAAAACTAATAGAGGAAGTACGAAGATACCCGTTTCTTTACGATCCTGGGGTCATACTCAGAAAAAGTGTACATTTGGTATGTTTTCGTGTCCCGCTATACTTCACTTAAAGTAAATGTCAAAATTATGATAATGTTTTCTTTTCCTCCCCTTAACTTTTATGTTAGTCCATTAAAGATACGATTTTTCTGTTATTTTAACTTTAATTTCATAAAAAAGAGTAAATTTTTTGAGTTGCAAAACATTGCTATCATCATACATATTTTTAGTGTCTCAATGTCGATTGTACATTTTCAGAGATGAATTGTTACGAATATTCATCGTTTTACTCAACATAAATTGTGGCTATATTATTAATGATGAATCAAGTAACTAAATAGGACCAAGTATATTCGTCAATCATCTAGAGAAGAATTTATTATTAATTAACTAAATTTGTCCTATAATTATGAAGTTTCGTTACTCAGGGTTAGTAACACGCAATCAAATATTTGAATAAATACTTTACTTTAGTATAAATACTTTTTCCTATTCTGGCAACACTATAACTTACGTCAAAGTCACTGTCGCGGCAGCCATTACGTTTTCTTGGTCGTCGTGAAGTCGAGATCTATCAAGTGAATATTTACAAAAAAATACCTCAGGGTGATAAACGACTATTATTGTGGTAAGTTTATTATATTTTTTGTTAACTTACTATATTTTTTTCAATTTTTTTATACTATCTTAACGAATACGCCTAGTGTTTTCATAGTATACACGTGGTTTACGTTAAAATAATTTAAGAGGTTATAATTTCTCAAATTTTGGTCTCAATTTCGTTATTTTGCGTTACGTTACGAAACTGAGAGATTGTTAAGCATAGTTCACAAAGACGAAAAGTACTTAAATTATAATTACCGTCACGTAAGTTGGCTAAAGATTTTGTAGTAAGGGTAGTTTGCGCACATACAACTTCATACACTTTAACGTACCTACTTAAAAAAAATGTGTTTACCTCATTACTCCGTCATTTATCAACCGAGTAGCTTATGACTTCGGCTTCATTTGCGTTATTGCCATTCAATCCAGATTAAAAAGCACTTAAGTTAGAATTTTAAAAATCCTTTTTTCATGTCAAAGGACATATTTTCCGATTAGTCTCAGAGAAATATTATCAAAATCAGTTCAGTAGTTTTGTTTTTTTCTTCTTGGCCTATGATGGATATGTTTAGGACATGATGGTTTTTTTATAACTTCTAGACAACTTACTATGTAAATAATTGTTTCGTGACAAGTTCTTTTTTGGAAGTCGGTTTTTGTCAAATCTTTAGTCAACCTACGTGCCAGTAACTATGCACATTGCACATATTCACAGGTATGTCGATGTAGGTATCACAGATACACAAAGCTTCCTATAGGTTCTACCTTTCAATTAAAACAAAATCATAATCATTACAAGTAAAAATTAAGCGTAATTTGTAAGGAAAGCCACTTATATTCGTTTCAGTAAAACACCATGGCTCCTGTGTCAAATGCTGAAAGACAAAAATATAGAGAGCGTCTTAAACAAAACCCAGTTAAGTATGAGGAAATGCCAAAAAAACATTTAGAGAGAGTTAAATAAACTAAAAATTAAGGAGCAGAACCAAGCCCAACAAGAAAAAACAATACAGAATTGGAGAGAATACTCTGATCGCTACTATAAGAAGAAGAAAAATAAATGTATGAGTGACCCGACTGCAGCCAATAGAGTAACAATTCCAAACGAGCTTACTATAAAAAGGTGGAAACTTAAGACAGTCAAACTTCGAAAAGAGTTAAAACGTTGCCAAGATGCATTAAATATGTCGTTAAAAAAACAGGAAACGATGAGAAAGCAATTTTACCGGCTAAAGCAAGAAAGGATTATCAACAAAAACCAGACAAGACAACAGACAACTGTAAAAGAGCAGCCATCGACACTTACTGAATTTGAAATTCTATCCGAGTCCCTCAGTTCAGTTTACAAAGAGTCTACACATAAGGAAAAAGCAGTTATTATGCATTAAATATTATTAAAACAATTGTTAATAATTCTGTAACTAAGAAGTATCTAATGGCCACAAAAATGGGACTAGCTATCGGAATAAAAGGGAGAATACGCACTAAAATGTCTTTTTCAACAAAAAGGAAGCTACTAATTCAACAGATTCACAATTTTTATATGCGAGATGATATAAGTCGTGCTACAGCCGGCAAGAAAGCATGCAAAACTAAAGAAAAAACCAAAATGCAAATACGTTTTCTAACTGACTCTACATTAAATTTATATACTATTTATAAAAAAGAAGGAGGCAAAGCATCTTATTCCACGTTAGTTAGACACCGTCCGTTTTACGTGTTGCCTCCAAAACTACATAACAGAGAAACGTGTGCCTGCATACGCCACGCAAATATGTCTTTTAAAATAACAAAGCTCGTCACCTAGGATAACATGAGGCATTTCTCTGTTAGTTCCAGGTAATGGTTTATCGTTCGGAATATTTAACGTATTATTTTCAATAGCCCTTCCAAATTTTGAGGACGCAAAAATACCACCGTCGCTATTTCTACTGAAAGCGCCAATATCGACAACAGTTCTTTTCGAACATTATTAAAACAAATAAAAGACAGAGAAAAGATGACACTAGTTCTGCTTCGGGTCAACTACTAAAATATTTAATAGAAGAAAAACAGAAGGAAAATATTTAATATAGTTTCTGAGGCAGAAACCCAAGGCCCCTCTGGCTACAGTACAGGTTCATATTCCTCTACCTATAATACAGAGACATCAAAAACGCTAACTCTAAATGAAACTGCCGCAGCTCAAACCATAATTGAAGCTACTGAGTCGGAAGCTCAGGGAGACACTTTAACCAATTTGTAATTTCTTAATAATAATTATCACTTTAATAAATATAATATTTCATTGTGACTTTAAAATTACTTACCTCAATGTTACTGCCAATTTTTCATCTGCTGGTATCGCCTGTCTGAAAGTTGTGTTTTTCTTCGTGATATCTTTTCGAATAAACGATAGTATATAATAAAATCAATATTTGGGCATATGAAAATATATGTAGAATTTTTCATCATCGTCAATCAAATGTCTAATATTCTTCCAGTATTCCCCTTCTGCTAGTCTTTCTTTTAACATATTATGAACTTGACCAAATAAATGGGTTCATATCTAATTAAAAATTAATATTATTTTTCTCAAAAAATATATTTCTAAAAGGTAAAGATCTATATTTTGTTACGATATGTTTAGTTTACAAAAAATATTTGTGGCATGATACTAATTTTGCTTTAGAATGTTGTTATCAAAAATGATAATCTATGCATTACCGGTATAATTTTTTCTTACTATGGATGCTTATGAATATTTTTTCAATGTTTGTTTTTGATGCAAGTTATATGTGTTTTGGTGTTGGGTTGCATGGTTTAGCTATTGTTTTTATATCGCTATTGATACGCCAGTAAAACATTGATGACAGAAATTTAGTTTGGAAAAGGAAAAATATGCCTTTGGTTGATCAAGCTTTTTACCTTTCTTGGCGTCACAGACTACCCTCAACATATTCTAGATTTGTCCAGTCCATACCAATTTTTTTTCTTTTTTTTTTTTATAAAAACCTACAAGAAGTAATCGTTTCTGGGTCGAATAAATATGCTGTACAAATGAATCCAAATTTTTCCGACCCTATCAACTCATTGGAACTTCGAAAATACCTTGGCATCTTGATACACACTTAAGTATACCATTACCCCAGCATCAGATCGTATTGGTCAAGAGCTGTACAATTCCATCTAATTTCAGACACAATGACTGACGTACTTTGCTCCCCATGGGGTACTCCTATAGTTTTGAAATTTATTCAGGCACTCATAATATGCAAAGTCTACCAAATGAACCCGACTAAGGAGTAGTTTCAAACACAGTCATACGTTTGCTTCGACCGGTACCGAGGAATGTAAACCACATAATATTTTTTGATAACTTTTATACGAACTTGTCACTATTTCATTACTTATTCAAAGAAGGAATTTACTGCTTGGGGACAGTACAGAAAAATAAACTAGGGAAAACATGCAAACTACCTGAGAAGAAAGACATTCTCAAACCATCAGTGGCAAGAGGATCATATTATGAAAATGTTACTACATTTGATGGGGTTGAATTTTCTGCCATAAGCTGGAAGGACAATAAACAGGTGTTATTGCTTTCCACGTATGTGGGCTCAGAGCCTGTAGATACAATAAACAGATACGACAAAAAGCTAAAGAAGAGCGTTGCCATAACCTGCCCAAGAGCTATACGCGAATACAACGCGATTATGGGCGGTGTTGACACCATGGATAGTTATTTGGGTAGATATAGAATTAGAATGATATCCAAAAAATGGACAAATAGACTCTTTTATCACATGTTGGATATGGCGGTAATCAATGGTTGGGTTTTGAATAAAAAAGTTTTGCTGAAGAAGGGCACGAATCCTAAGAATATTTTGAAACTGGCTGATTACAGAACTGAACTTGCGGAAACTTTATGTAATTATGGCAGCACTAAATCAGAAGAGAGAGACCGCCCAAGTCTAAATAAAACTGAAGTCCCTGTAATCAAGCAGAAGAGACAAAAGCTGGGTGCCCAAACATTACCCCCCATTACATTCGTTTCGATGGTATTGGGCATGAAAAATCTTATGGTTCCAAAAGGAACCAGTGTAAATATGCCAAATGTAAAAAACTTACGTCAGTCATGTGTGAGAAAATGCCGTGTACGTGATAACCGAAACAATAACTGTTTTAGGGTTTTCCACGCTATATATATATATTTTTTGTGAGCTTACTGCATAATTTATCAAAAATGATAACAACCTTTTTTCAATAAAAAATATACTTAAAATACATCAATGATTTTTTTTTATTATTTTTCGCGTATTTTAGAGATCTCATTTCATAATATATATTTTTTTCACGAAAACATAAAAAATCATGCATCTAAGGCGATTCTCACACTGCCCCGCATGATGCAGCGTAGCGCGTGGATGCGTGTTCTTCCGTTGCTTGTAAGTATATCCGTTTGTATGGAAAACACGCACAGTCTAACACACAGAAAATGCATCCACGCGCGTTCACGCGGATCACGCGCATACACGCGGAGAAACATGCACCCCCGCGCGTAGGTGCGGGGCGAGACGCAAGGTATGGCACACCGAATCCCGCAGTGCCGCGCGTGATTTTGAATGGGCGTGACGTGTGTGTTTGAAAATGGATCTCGATATCGAATAAATGAGAGCCGCCGTGCGTGAATCTACAAAACGCACCTACGCGCGTGAGTGCGCAAAAAACCCGCACGATGATGCAGATCTGCACTCCCGCAGGAACGCGCGTAGGTGCGTCGACACGCAATATGCAGCATGATGCGGGGCAGTGTGAAAACCGCCTAAGGGTTAAGTTGAAAAAAGGCAATTTGCATTTAAATTAATAAAAAAAGTTACAAGGTTCATAAATATTGGCCTATTATTTATACACTGTTTATAAATATATTGTCAATGCTAAGTGCTATAGTGGCCCATCTGCAAAAAAAATGTGCAAATAACAAAAATACTGATTATTTTTAAATGAAATGAAAATGAAAATGAAAAAAATGTTTATTGGATTCAACAAGTTCTCTTACATTGCTAAGTAGTGATTGGAGCCTCCTTTTAAGCTGAATAAGCCTGTATTAGGAGACTCCGCTCTTCCATACATTGTTGGTATTAACTAAAAACTTGTTTATCAATAAAACAATAATAAAAATAAACTAATCTACGACAGTTAAATTATGGTGTAGTGAAAGTGTGTACATGATGTGTTCAGAGTGTTTTTGTATGTGTGTGTTGTATGTGTAGGTGAGAGTATGTACTGAGCGAATGAGTTTGAGCCTTAGGATTTTGCTGGATTATATTTATACCAATAGCGCCTCTGTTTCTTCATAATTAAGTGGTTTAATCCATGCAGCTAATATTTTTTTACATTCGTTTAGTTTTTTATTGTATACATAAGATTGCCTGTTACATTTGTTGTAAAGCTGAGCAGACCGTTTTTTAAGTTGGTTGCTAGCAAACTTAGTTTTAGTTTGAGGAACTTCTGCTACTAAGTCTTTTCTTCTTTTTAAAGTTAAGCTTGGGTCATAAGGAAGGGACTTGTGTTTTTTAATAATAGTTCTTATAATGTAAAGTTTTCTCACAGATAGTAAGTTGCTAATTTCGTAAAGGTTTTGAGTAGGAAATCTAATGTTTTTAAAATACATTAACTTAATTAGAGCACGTTGACCCCGCTCAAGGTCAATGAATTTGGTTTTTGCTGCACCACCCCAAATGGGGATGCAGTACGTCAAAACAGATTGCACCAAAGCTATGTAAATTTCATTAAGGAGGTGTCTCTTGTTCTCCGTTTTATTAGGTACAACTTTTGGAGCAATATGCCTTAAAGTTTTAAAAATCCAGCTTAATTTTCTTATCCTGCTATTAACTTGTTCAAGGTGGGGATACCAGGATAGTTTTTGGTCGACCACAACACCTAGATATTTTGTTTGTGTTACCTTGTCTAATGTTGGGCATAAACAATTACTAGAGTTATCACAGGTATGTACTCTTAAATTCAGTTCTGTGTTAGGCTGGGAACGATTAGAAATACTAAAGCAGATATAATTTGTTTTAGCTGTGTTAAAGGTCAACAGGTTATCTTTCAACCATAAAGCCACCTGGGTCATACCCGCCTCAGCACTCAAAGCAACACCATGCCAAGTCCTTCCAGTGAAGACGACAGCGGTGTCATCAGCATAGGAAAATACTGTAGCATTATTGATCCTGAGGTTGCAGAGATCATTAATGTACAGGAGAAATAACGTAGGTCCCAACACGCTTCCCTGGGGGACGCCAAATGTGATATTAGCATCGCTACTAACATATTCTCCTACCATGACTCGTTGCTTTCGGCTAGACAGGTAGTCTTTTGCAAATTTGAGCGGTATTCCTCTTATTCCCGCTGATTCCAATTTGTTTATTAGGATGGGGATAGAAACGGTGTCAAAAGCCTTTTTTAGGTCTAAAAACACAGTTAGACACTTCCGGCCACTATCCAAATTATCAGCTATTAAAGTGCTGAGTGCAGTAACTGCATCTTCTGTTGAAATTCCTTGCCTAAATCCAAATTGTGTGTTGCTAAGAATGTTAAATTGTTTAATGTATCTAATAAGTCTGTCATTAAATATTTTTTCTATAATTTTGGATATAGCTGGTAAAATGGATATAGGCCTGTAATTATTGACATCGTCTCGACCCCCTCCCTTATGAACTGGAACGATAATTGATTGTTTGAGTGGCGTAGGAAAGACTCCCTTCGCAAAACAAAGATTGGTCAAGTGAGTCAAAATAGGAACAATTTCCCGGCCTATGTACTTCAAAAATCTGGTGGATATCTTATCCCAACCGGGTGCGCTATCAGATTTAAGGTTCATCAGAATCCTACTCACTTCTTGGCAATCCGTATCCAAAAGAACAAATGAGTTCGGTTGAGACGGAGGTTTGTCTGCTTTATGAGTGTTAGCTTTAGGTATTGAGGGTTGGATATTTTGGGCCAGATCTTTCCCAATGTTTGCAAAATAATCATTGATATAGTTCACCGACTCAGTTGGACTTGATTTAAGATGTAGTAGTTCTGTATTTTGGCTTTTATTATTATTGGTGTAAGTTACAGTTTTAATATTTTTCCATAATAATTTATTGTTTGAGACTGATTTTGCAAGTAGTTCTCTTTCAAATTTTCTTTTTATTTTTTTTATCAGGTTATTACAGAAGTTACGGTATCGGCGGTAAGTTATTTTTAGAACATCATTAAAGGGGTCAGTGCGGGTATTTTTTTGCATTTTGTTGCGGTTTTTAATGCATCTCAATATGCCAGCTGTTATCCACGGTTTAATGGTACGCTTGCTATTAGGAATTGTTTTGATAACCGTACTTTTATTTAAAGACTCTTTTAGTTTATATATTAGCAAGTCAACTAATTGGTCTGGGTCATCACAGAACAGCAGATCTGATATATTATTATTTTTAAGGTGTTCTAGAGCTTGTTCAAAATTGACTGAGGAGGTAGTTTTATTAGCAGTTAGTTTAGTTTTTAATTTTGATAGTGACAAAAATGTAGTAAAGTGGTCGGTTATAGTTGTATGGAGGATAGCGATAGATGCTGAAACTTTTTTTTTATTAATTTTAAGCATAAAGTGGTCTAAACAGTTTAATTCACGCGTGGGCAGAGAATGACCCGAGAGTATGCCGTAAAGTGATAACATATTCAAATAGTTTACTCTGTTTTTATATTCGTGAATTGGTTCGTTGTCTTTAGATGTCAGATTAATGTTAATGTCTCCCGCTATAATTATATTTTGCTGAGAGCTTTTTAAAGTATTGAGGTGTGTACTAAGGGAGTCCAAAAAACAGTCTGTATTTGTGTTAGATGGAGAACGGTAGATACCTAGTATAATATTATTAAGAATATTTAACTGGAGGCAAGATGCTTGAGCCAGGTTTACTTCTTTTACTTTTGGTTTAAGTGTTTTTTTTACATAAACAACCACTCCGTCATTCTGATTGAACTGACGTGTGGTTTGAAATGACAAGTAGTTGCTGATTTGGGGAATAGGTTTATGGGATTGTAACCTGCACTCAGTTAGAATAATTATGTCCGTTTCAAATTTGAGGGTAGACAGCAAGAGTTCAAAGTCATCAAAGTTGCAGTATATGCTTCGTATATTTTGTGAAATAACGGTTAAATCATTTTTTATCACATTTATGTGTTTATGCAGCTCTGTGCAAGTACATTGGTATGATCGGGCAACTTCAATATCATCTATCTCAGTAAGAGTTTGTAGGGTGTTATCCATATGATGCATTTAAATAATAAATAGTCGTATCTGGGACATTTGTGTTTAAAAATTCAGTAAAGAGTTTGCTGATGCCAATGCAATACACTGCAAAGTGATTGACCAGCGGTGGGGAATGTAGTGTTATTTTTATTGTTGTAGAAGGAGTGCAGTAATTAATCAGGTGAATAGGTATAAATTGTATGTATTCATGATTGAGAGAACCTCGAGCGCTTGTGTTGGAAACCGTACAAAGTAAAGCGTAAGATAAACAGTAGTAAATTAATATTTTTTTTGTATGGAATGTGCAGTAAATTAGGTGATAAGTAATCCTTGATACTCGTACATTTGATTTAATAAGACAATCGCTAGTGTTGCTGTTAGGGTCAGGACCTGCTAAACAGTTACACATAAAGTAGTAAATTTGAATTTTGTTCATAGGGGGCGTGCAAAAACTAATTTCTATAGTTATTGAGAGTATTTTTATGTATGTGTCAGAGTTATAGGGATTTATGTCACCATTACAAAATAAAAACAAGATTGGTAACAAGTAGTAAATTGTTAGGACTGCTGTGAACTGCGTGCTAATAAGGTAACTAATACGTATGTTTGTGTGTGTGCATGAATAATGAGTGTCAGAGAGAGAATGAACACATGTAAGTAAGTTTGATAACAGAAAGCAAATTGTGAAATTACCTAAACATTTAAATACATTTATCGAAAAATATTGCATAAAGTAAAAAGTAAACAAAGTTATTCTAATGAACAAATTAACATTATAGAATGGCGCATCATGTATAAGAACTAAAAAATGTTGATTACACACCATTAGTCAGGCACCCTGGACAAGTTTATGTACATGCTCTTCATTTCTAACAAGAATAGTAGGTGAGAGTTCGTCCTTCTTAACATAGACCTTCCCGTATGCAGTCCAGCAAAATTTGTATGTTCCTGATTTAGTTAAGTCCCGGGCCAGGAAGTGAAGGCGGGACCCCTTGGCAGTTAGATGCTCGGATAAAAATATGGGTGTGTCTTCTAGTGATCGAAAGCCTAAGAGTTTACAGCTCAATCTAGCTTTGTGTTTTATAAAGTAAGCTCTGCCCATTTTCAGTAAATCAGACTTCAAAATGGTGGAACCTGTTTCCACTATTATTGGCTGATTGAGACTTTCACTATTTTTCCCACGAAGTCTGTAGACGTCCTTAATGTCAGACTTGGTGATAGTACACTCAATATTACGTGAGAGTTGTATGACCATATCAATGAGGTCATCCTTGGACTCAGCGGTACTTTTAGGAACATTCTTAATAACGAAATTAGTTTTCCTACATCCGATCTGAGTTTCTTCCAGTTTGTTTTCCAATAATGTTATATACTTTTTGTCTTCCTTATTCTGATTTTCAAGTTGAGCAATTTTTTTGCTAACCTCCTCATTTTGCGAGGTAAGATAAGTAATGGAGTTTTCAATCTTGATGTTGGTTTCTTGAATTTCTGTTAGAGTGGAGGTCATTTGTTGTATCTCATCACTTTGTTTATTCAGAAAAAGCGACATCATTTCCTTGATTTCTCTTTTAAAATCATCCAGTTGCTCGCATAGGGATATATCCTCCCGGCTTCTTTTAGTACGTTGGAATACATAGTTAGGAGGAGTTTTGTGTACCAAATTAATATCGGTCTCAGATACCGACTTATCCATCGGCGAGCCCATTGTTATTAGGATAACAGAATCGTAAAAGAGAAACAAGTAGCGGCTTTTATTATGGCTGCTCGAACGAAATCTGTCAGGAACTTCTTCACCAATCAGTACACCCAATCAACAGTATCTGGTCACAATTGGGTGACAGTGTCGCTAATGAGGGGGCGGAGTCAGCAAAGGATCGCCAATAGTTTGGCCTTGGGGCGTAACCTTGTCGCACGCGCTGGTTTTTATCAACTAATTAGAATTCTTACTTGTCCTTGTGGGTCGAGCTTTTGGAATGTAGCCACTCCAGGTACCAGGCGGCCAGTATTTAGCAGATTCACAGTGTACTGAGCGTTTTGTAAGAAACTTCTTCTGATTTTATGCACTCCTATTATTTTAGGTGAATTAAAATTTACTAAAATTACTGATAAATTATTTAAAACAAGTAATAACAGAACTGAGGACACGTTAACACCATACGGTGGTCCGGGGGAAGAGGATGGGGGAGAGGGGGATTTTTATAGCTCAAACTAAATTTTACCAATAACTAATATCACATTTTACAAATTTATCCACAGTGTTTGTTTTTTTTTAAATTACATTTACTTAACACGTTGACTGTTCAGAGTATTTTGGATAAGGTTGTCGTGACGTCCAAGTTTTTCAAACTGTTTCATTTTATGTACTTACGAAGTATATACAAATGATTTTCAATAAAACTTCTGAATTTCTGCATTGCAATATTTTTAATGCACGGACGTGACAGCTAGAATACCGGGCATTACAAATAATGCACGGACGTGTAAAGTAAATTTGCGTTATATCCATAGAGAATAACCAGATTTTTATGAACATTCAAAATTTTCATTGTCATATGTTGTTTTTACCGCTAAAACCTACAACATATGAATCTTTTCGTTGGTAAGCATCATTCGAATTTTTTGTTGGTTGTTGTTATTGTTTTGAATTGAAAATGCCTCTATCTGATGAGCAAATGCGACGTATTTTGGAAGATAGTGATGGCGAAAACGAATTCTCGCGCCAACTAGAAGATTTGGACTCACAAGATGAAGACGATTTACGATCAGGTACATACGTATATAATGCACAAGATATCCCTATGCTTTCGGTGGAGGAGGATCTGATTAGTATTCAACAATTAATTGATATTTCTAATACGCAGAATGTAAACACCGACATTGCACAATCGGGAAACATAACCGCTTCTGCTTCTGATAATGACGAGCTTGAATACCACCCTGCTAGGTCTCTTTCTCAGCCGGATGAAGTAAATGCTGGTAGTTCTGGTTTGCCTGCTGATGATTTGCATATGTCTCCTGCTGATGATTTGCATATGTCTCCTGCTGATTCCATTTTTTCTGCTCCACCTATCCCCCAGCTTGGTACTGAATGGCAGAGTGAAATAAGGAATTTGCCACGGCAAGTTTTTACTGGTTATAAAAGGGCAAACGCCAGGAACGCTTATTTTCTGATCAATCTGACTTCTGGACGATTTTCACCAACATTTTCAATGACGATATAATTGCGTTTATGGTAGTCGAAATCAATAGATACGCTTTGCAAACCACAGTGAATGATTTGAGGCCCAACAACGTCTAAAGAGATGGAAACCAATAACAGGAAATGAAATGAAAAAGTTCTTAGGTGTTTATTTATTGACCGGACTCATAAATTTTCCAACAATAGAAAGCTACTGGAAAAAGGACAAATTATATTATCATCCATTTCTTCACGACATAAATATGTCCTACAATAAATTCGCACTGATATTGAAATGCTGGCACTTCGTAGATAACGAAGCACCACGTAATGAAAGCGACCGTTTATACAAAATACAGCCACTCATCGTATTACCCAGTATTAACTGGGTTGTGGAGGTCAGATAGGCAGTCGCTCCATGTAAAATACTGATATTCAGCTGCATCCGGTTAGACTGGAAGCCGACCCCAACATAGTTGGGAAAAGGCTAGGCAGATGATGGTTTCATAAGGTACATTTTCAATGGGAAAGCATTATCTGCAACTATCACACGGTTTGGTGGTAGAAAATTATTCTCTAGAGCGTGGCTCAAGCTGGAGTTTCGGAAAACTCCTCCATCACTGATTCGTCTATTGCATCCAATGTCAAAATAAATAAAACAATAATCATGGTCTACTAATGCCATAAGAACGATGCTGTGCTGGTTCTTGTAATTGTAATAATAACTTCCAGAATCATCTGGTGCATTCAGTACGACGTGTTCACCACAGCAACCGGGAAAGTTCCATTTTTGACTGAATCCTTCTTCAATACTTTTCTATTCTTCTGTACTTCTGGGAATCTGCAACAAATAACAAATATATTTATTAATGCCATGTCATGTATTTACAGAACCTGGAGTCTCAAGATAAAATCAATGAAGATAATGTTGAGACAAGATATACTGAAGGCGAGAAGGCTGTTGAAAATACTTCAGGAGTTGGAACCTCAAGCAATGACTCGGGCCAGTCATTCAAAGGGAAAAATCCTCGGAAAAGGACGATGCTACGAGACTATGAAAACTTACTGACATAGGCCCAAAATGTAGCCAACAGTGTCAACAGCTCTGTTGTATCAGAGAATGAATTCGACTTATTTGGACGAAAGGTTGCAGTTCAATTGAAAAATTTACCAATGGAGTCAGCAATTGAAGCACAACAATATATTCAAAATTATCTTTCTGGTTTGCGCTTGAAACATATCCGCCGTCAGTCTCAAACATCCAATTTCATTCATGAAATTGCAGAAAACAGAACACAACCACATTGTATGTCGTCTCCTCCAACTTCAACCAATTCTAGAAAATCTTATTATTCGAGCAACGATGATACATACAACGAAAATGCCACATTGAGTTATGGAAATCTTGAAAATACATATACAACTGTTGTGACAAATCAGTCAAATTCTGAGAATGCATTTACTTCTGTTGTTGATAGAAATCATGTGTTAACACAAGCTTGGGAATCTGCATAAGGAATTAACAACATTCCAATACAATTTTATGTTTGTAATTTTATACCTATCTAAAAATAAAACCGATATAAAATATTTGTTAATGTGTTTTACTAACCTTTATATAATCTTTTAAGGCGTTGTATACAGCAACGCAGACTATCGGTATCATTAAACTTATTGGTGGTTTAGATACTCTGAATAAATGTGACAAAGTACGCAGACTACAACCCGTGGCAAGAAAATACAACACTATCTGTAGTTTTAATTTTGGCGTGAGTGCACTCCTCATAAAAGTATCTGTTTTTTTTTATGGCGGGCTAAACGTGCGTCAGCAACACTTCAAATTTGTTTATACATATAATAGTAAATGTTGGGAATCGAACCTAACACATACGCGCGGCCATCACACACTGGCGGCGTGCACACTCTCTGCGTCATCAGCTGGTGAGCAGAGGAGCGACGGGCGAGCGAGATACCGCCCGGCCCCGCCACGGCACTCGCTTCCACGGACCCGGACGGACCCCTCAACCGACCTCTAAAATATTAATGTTTGTCCGGGACTTATTGTACTTTTAACTTTACGGCATTATACCAGTACCTATTTTATACAGTCCACTTATTGTCATTACCCATCTTCTTTCATTGATTGAATTCAAATTCGTACCTGCCTATAGTCCTCACTTCAACGGCTTAGCCGAGGCAGCTTTCCGTTCAACAAAATATCACCTTAAACGGCTGCTGCAGAACACGCACCTCACATAAGAAGAAATGGCTACCATATAATACATACTAACTTTACGGCATTATACCAGTACCTATTTTATACAGTCCACTTATTGTCATTACCCATCTTCTATACAGTAAATATTATAATAATATTATTGTTTTATAGTTATTTTCCTTTTGAGGGATCATACACTCAATTATTCAATAATCTATATATATAAAAATCAATGCCACTTTTCGTTGTAATTCCATAACTCAAGAACGGGCTCACCTATCCAAACCAAATGCTTAGGATTTGGTCGGCATATTTAGTAGATGATTTATGTGAAGTTTGCACAAAATCGGTCGAGCGGTTCCTCATTTGTCACATTTTTTGTAATAAATGAATTCAATAGAAACTTTTTTCACAGAAACTTTTTTGAAGTTTTGTTGACAGGACAAGCACGTTGTTATGTCATTCATGCCGTCAGTTCATTTTGGACGTGGTTCGATTAAAGCATATTATCAGCGATAAATTTCTTTGTGTTTATTATTTTAGTCGAGCGGTTCCTCATTTGTCACATTTTTTGTCATAAATGAATTCAATAGAAACTTTTTTCACAGAAACTTTTTTGAAGTTTTGTTGACAGGACAAGCACGTTGTTATGTCATTCATGCCGTCAGTTCATTTTGGACGTGGTTTGATTAAAGCATATTATCAGCGATAAATTTCTTTTCACATAATTGCATTTGCAGTGCATTCATACAAACGGTGAGTCCTGAATTTATGTGTACTTTTCTAAGTTGCCGTATATGATTTCACATGGCATCATATGCGACAGCTTCTTGGGAATTTGTTTTTTTTTTGTTCTAATTTTTTTTTTCGATTTTTAAGCGAAAACATATGTGCATACGGGAAAAATGCCACCAGCCAGACGAGCAAATATAGGTCGGCGAACGCGTAATGCAAATGATGTGGCATTACTAAGACGATCACAGACTGCAGATGAACGCGCACAAGCTAATGCATCGCAGCGTGAACGTAATGCACGCAATGGATTTGTTAACCCAGTACCTGTACTGAATCTTGCACGGCCATCACGAATACGTCGTGCTGTTTTGGCTGAAATGATGCGTGCTGCTTTTAATTACAACAGTCAGATTGATTATAGTATGTATGGATACATTGGAATGATGGACGCAATATGTCCACATTGTGATGCGGCTAACTTTCCAGGTGAAACGCCCGGCATGTGTTGTGCTAATGGCAAAGTGAGATTGCCAGCATTAGAAACTCCACCCGAACCATTGTATTCATTTATTTTTGGGACATCGCAAGCGTCGAAGCACTTTCTGAGTCATATTCAACAATACAATTCGGCATTTCAAATGACTTCTTTTGGTGCAACTAAAATTATTAGAGATAATTTTATGCCGACGTTTAAGGAAAATACTTCAACAGGATTATTCCATGTTTGTATCAATCTGAAGCATAAAGTATATTAAAAAAAAACTGATATAAGATTTACCTAAAATTGTATACATGTTACAGATTCAGGGCCAGATTTATCATCAAGCTGGTTCGTTATTGCCATACCCCGACGCTGATCATCAATTTTTGCAAATTTATTTTATTGGTGATGAAAATCGTGAATTGGATCAACGTTGTGCAATTGTTTCGAATACAAGACGAGAAATTATTCGTGAGCTACAAAGGTTTTTCCATCAGCATAACGCATTAGTTCAATTGTTTAAAATTGCTCTCGATCGTATGCCAACTGATAATCACAAAATCGTAATAAGAGCTGATAGAACACCTTTTGGAGAGCATGCAAGGCGATTTAATGCACCAACAATTGATGAGGTTGCAATTGTAATTCTTGGTGATCAGTTTCAATCCCGTGATATTGTACTTCATCGTAGAAATGAGCAATTGCAACGTGTTTCGGAACTTCATCGTAGTTACGATGCATTACAGTACCCAATATTGCATTGGAAAGGTGACGATGGTTACCATATCAATATACCAATGATTGATCCACGAACAGGTAAATAATTGACCTATTTTTAGTGTGTTGACATTTCATTTCTACAACTTTCTAAAGTCACATTTTGTAATTATTTTCAGGTCTACATATACAGAAAAAAGTTAGTGCCATGAATTTTTATTCGTATCGATTGATGATTCGTCCACAAGAACAAAATTATATCTTAAAATGTGGTAAACTATATCATCAGTACATCGTTGATATGTATGCCAAAATAGAGACTGAACGTCTTAATTTTATTCGTTTCAACCAAGCAAAATTAAGATCCGAAGAATATATTCATTTGCAAGATGCGATAGCGAATGATACTAATGTTAATGACATCGGACGTTTAACTATATTGCCATCTTCGTATATTGGTAGCCCACGGCATATGAACGAATATGCACAAGACGCAATGTCTTATGTACGAAAATACGGTCGACCGGATCTGTTCATTACATTTACATGTAATCCGCAGTGGGATGACATCAAGAACAATTTATTTGAAGGCCAGTCGACAACTGATCGTCATGACATTACAGCACGTGTTTTTCGGCGAAAATTGAAAGCACTTATGGATTTAATTGTGAAATTACGTGTATTTGGAGAGGTGCGTTGCCATATGTACTCCATCGAATGGCAAAAAAGGGGATTGCCGCACGCACATATATTAATTTGGCTGGTAAATAAAATAACTCCGGATCAAATCGATAACGTTATATCAGGTGAAATTCCTGATCAAACTGTTGATCCTGAGTTATTTGATGTTGTCGTTAAAAACATGATACATGGTCCGTGCGGTGAACTAAATATGAATTCGCCATGTATGATTGATGGAAAGTGTTCGAAACGATACCCAAGACAATTGACTTCAGACACAATAACGGGCAATGACGGATATCCGTTGTATAGACGTAGATCACCTAATGATAATGGCAAAACGGCAACCATTAGAATGCGTAACCAGGACGTTGAAGTTGATAATCGTTGGGTGGTTCCGTATTGTCCATTATTATCGAAAATATTCAAGGCTCATATAAATGTGGAGTATTGTAATTCAGTCAAATCCATTAAATATATTTCCAAGTATGTAAATAAAGGGAGCGATATGGCTGTTTTCGGTGTAGCTGGTGATAACAGAAATGATGAAATTACTCAGTATCAACTGGGGCGCTATATTAGTAGTAATGAAGCTGTCTGGAGGATTCTGTCGTTTCCAATGCACGAAAGACATCCTGTGGTTGTTCACTAAGCTGTGCATCTTGAGAATGGCCAACGTATTTATTTTAATGAAGCAAATGCATTGGAAAGAGCAGCACACCCACCAGCGACTACGTTGACAGCTTTTTTCAAATTATGCGAAACTGATACATTTGCTAGAAATTTGTTATATTCCGAAGTGCCTCAGTACTATACATGGAATGTGTCTTCAAAAAAATTTCAAAGACGTAAACAAGGAACAGCAGTCGATGGGCATTCAGGCATTTTCAAAACAGATGCAATTGGGAGAATGTATACAGTACATCCAAACAATGCTGAGTGTTTTTATTTGCGATTGCTATTAGTTAACGTCAATGGCCCAAAATCATTTCAAGAATTAAGAACAGTCGACGGTCATTTGTGTCAAACATATCGTGAAGCATGTCAACTCTTGCATTTGTTGGAGGATGATGCACATTGGGATTCAACACTTAATGATGCATCTACGTCAGCTCATCCACAACAAATACGAATGCTATTTGCCATTATATTATCGACATGTATGCCATCAAATCCACTTGAATTATGGAACAAATATAAAAATTATATGGCAGAAGATATTTTAATTCGTATGCGTCATCATGCAAGAAATCCTGATTTGTTGATTACCTTGGAAATGTGCAACGAAGCTTTGATAATAATTGAAGATATATGTCTAACGATTGCAAATAAAGCATTAGTACAATTGGGTATGACCGCACCAAATCGTCCCATGCATGATTTGTTTGATCGTGAATTGCAACGTGAGCAGGAATTCAACTGTAATGATTTGCGTTTATTTGTACAATCGAATATAACCAAATTAAATATTCAGCAAAAACATGTATATGATACAATCATGCAAGCCGTTTCCAATAATGCAGGTGGATTATATTTTTTGGATGCACCTGGTGGCACAGGTAAAACGTTCGTTATATCATTGATTTTAGCGACTATTCGATCAGATCAGAAAATTGCACTAGCACTTGCATCTTCGGGAATTGCTGCTACATTATTAGAAGGTGGTCGGACCGCACACTCTGCATTAAAATTGCCATTGAATGTACAGGTGATTGAAACTCCAACTTGCAATATATCGAGAAATTCTGCTATGGCAAAAGTTCTGCGATTAACGTCAATTATTTTATGGGATGAGTGTACAATGGCGAATAAAAAATCACTAGAAGCATTCAATCGAACAATGCAAGATTTACGTGGTAATCAACAGCTTTTTGGTGGTGCTTTGATATTACTTTCAGGGGATTTTCGTCAAACATTGCCTGTCATTCCTCGATCAACTCCTGCTGATGAAATAAATGCCTGCTTGAAGTCATCAGTTCTTTGGAGATATCTACAAAAATTGACACTAAACATTAATATGCGTGTTCACCTACAAAATGATCCAGCTGCCCATGAGTTCTCAAAACAATTGTTAGAAATTGGTGACGGCAAAATACAAATCGACAGAACCAACGGATTGATCGCTGTACCGAACAATTTTTGTACAATTGCGCAAACGATAGATGAATTGATTGAATGTGTTTTTCCGAATATTGTTCAGAATTACAGAAATCATGATTGGTTGACAGAACGCGCCATTTTAGCACCGAAAAACATTCATGTCAATGCAATTAATTTTCAAATTCAAGCGAACCTGCCAGGCGTAGTCACGAAATATAAATCAATTGACAGTGTTATGAATCAAGATGAGGCAATGAATTATCCAATTGAATTTTTAAATTCATTGGAGCCGGCTGGTATGCCACCGCATTGCTTGAATCTGAAAGTTGGTTCTTCGATTATATTATTGCGAAATATTAATCCACCAAAACTGTGTAACGGAACCAGATTGGCAGTGAAAAAGTTATTGCCAAATTTGATTGAAGCTACGATCTTAACTGGTAAATCAAAAGGAGAAGTTGTTTTGATACCGCGTATACCTATGATTCCAACTGATATGCCTTTTGAGTTCAAACGTTTACAATATCCTGTGCGTTTATCATTTGCGATGTCCATCAACAAGGCCCAAGGTCAAACACTTCACGTTTGTGGTGTGAATTTGGAGGAACATTGTTTTTCACATGGCCAGTTATATGTTGCCTGTTCCAGAGTCGGTACCCCCAGCCGTTTGTTTATTTATGCTCAAAATGGAAAAACAAAAAATATTGTTTATCCAAATGTTTTGGATTAAGTGTGTTGTAAATAGCTAGCAATTGATTTCGATTTTAAATAAAATATTTTTTTGATTAAATAAATGAATTTGATGTTCCGATTTGTTTATTTTATTTCACTTTATACGTAGCGAAGCACGTACCGGGCCGCTAGTATAATTTAAATCAAACTAATTACCTTACCTACATATGCATATAACAATGCACACTAGTAGTAAAGAATGATCTTTTAGTGTTAGTTTCTAAACGTGCATAGTTTAAAATTAATTTATCAACAATTTTGAGGGTAGGCTGATAAAAACTGTGACATTCACTACATTAAAATGAGTATCGTTAAAATTTTATTTGTTACTACAGATAAAAATGAGTGCTGTGGACCATATCATAATTTCAAGAAGTCGAGGAAAAGTTTTGCTGTTATCGGGTCATCAGTTTTACCGACACCGAATCTATAAAAGTGGTAAATTCATATGGAGGTGTAAAAGGTACAAGGGTAGCAAATGTGCTAGATCCGTAACATTGACCACGGTGAGTACTGTAATAACTACGTTTTTATCTAGTTAAATAAAGCGCAAATAATCGTTTAAGGATTATATTTTTAAATCATTCAAATTTACATGTCTTTCTTCAGAGCCATTATCCTATTCTATCTTTAAAAACGACATGAGTATAAGAACGTTATGCTCTATCAGCCAGCATTGCTTAGGTTATATAAAACCTCTTACAGTACTTTACGACATAACATCACACCTGTATTTCCTGCTGGGGCCACGGGGTAGGTCTTAAGGGATGCCCCTGGCCTTGAACACAAAGGGCAGTTATGATCACAGGCGATTGTTTAGATGTCATTCGATGATTTTAACGCCTTAAAAAAGACCTGTATTTGCCCCTTGGGGTTAAGTAGAGGTATTTTCACCAACATTTCGCCAGTTATGAGTCCCATATAACAGGGGGCGAGCCAGTTGCCATATGACAGGCACAGTTTCAGAATCTGTACTGAGAATTTCTTGATTGAAAAATCCAATAACACTTTTCTGACCTGGGAATCGAACCCGAGGCCTTGTGCTCAGAAAACGCGCTTGAGAAAGCTAGACCGACGAGGCAGTTCTTTATGATTTCAAGTTTATCGTTTTTTTTGGGGCCCACTCTTAAAAGAAAAAATGCAATATATTTTTTTTTAGGACCTTCATGAAATATTGCAGTCTAAACATCATAGTACCGAATTTCAACCCAATGAAAATCAAAATACAATTGATGTCATGGTAAACAACAGTTGCGAGGAAGCAGCAAGTGGAAAGGAGCCAGCGCCATGAGCATTTAATAGAGGTTTGGCGAACATAAGGAATAAAGGACTAGATCTAGCTGTAAATAAACCGGTCCCTAATTACAAAAATAAAAAGTCATAAATTTATAGAAATAGAAACAAAATTGCTGGTGTTAAAAAAATCTGTACAAACAGTGTTAAAGATGTAGAAGTGCCTAGACAGTAAAATATTTTTTTACTTGCTGATTATTACGACTAACGACATAGAATAATAATATTTTGTTCAGAAGATGCCAGAGAAAATATGAAAAAAGTAAAACATTTTTTTAAGGATGGGACGTTTAAGTCCTCCTTCACCATTTAAGCAAATTTTCAGTATTTATGGCGATATTGGCAGTAATTGCAACCAAACGAATGTTATTCCATTACTGTATGCATTTATGTCGCATCAGACAAAAGAAGCATACTTAATTTTATTTGACCTAATAAAGTAACCTAGTAAAGTCACTATAGATTTTGAAGAAGCTACAATGAGAGCATTATCTATCAACAAAATCAACGTAACAGTAAAGGGATGCCAGTATCATTTTTCAAATAGTTTGTGGCGTAAAGCAAAGCAGTTGAGGGAGAGAACATCTGCCCAACCCAGCCGCCGCGGGAGACGCCCATGGCGCCGGGCGCTGCGAGACGACTCCCGGCCACCGTAGATGCGGGCCTGTGGGCGGTGAGCAATGGGTAGTTCACCGTCCATCCGTCGATTGACGACAGGCCGTGTCGACGGCGCGTTCGTGTTTCACGCGCGCCTCAAAGAGAGTCAGCAAAGCAGAGGGTCTTGCCAGAGCCTCCGCCTGCCGGGGTTGCGGGTTGTTCGAAAGAGATACCGCGGCCTCGGAACGTAAAGGGCAATAGAAGAAATATGGGTGGGTTTTAGTCAGTACAAGTCTGACATGCCCCCCCGCTCCGCCCAGAGCGGGGGAAGTCATTGGATGATTTCCCACCCCAAAAAAAAAAGGCAAAGCAGTTAGGGCTACACAAAAATAAATTCGATCGCAGGTTTATATCCTTATGCAGTAAGCTTCCTTTCTTACCAGTAGGTGAAATACAGGTAGGATGGGAATATATTAAAAGTGAAATAGCTGATTATAATAATGAACGACTAAAGGAATTCATTACCTATTTTCAAAATTACTGGATGAGAGATGATTTCATTAACATGTGGTGTATACAATATGTTTATTTGCATCCTCGCCAAAATTTAGGAGGTGCTAATAAAAGTCATAAATAATCAATTAAAATTACGGTACCAGATCAATAACAATATACGGTGCTTTTATGATCTGTCTCTGTCTGTTTAAATTTAACAGTACAACCACATGAGTAGATAAACGGAACAGAGATAAAGCTTCATACAACCGCGCGAATCGGTTGCACTACTACAAGCACGCGGAGCATGTGTGCGTGACTACTGGCCGCCTGTCGCGTACGCGGCGAGACTGGAACAAAACCGGTTTACGCAGGCACAGCCAGTTGACAATCTGAGGGTTCGTGCGACGCACGAGTTTTCCCAGTTAAAATACTTGTATGCCAGGGTCAATTTATAAACAGATAATGGCATTAGTTACTGGAAATGTTTATAGTAAAAGTACTGATTTAACTATATTTATAGGAAATTGTTCTAAAATTACAAAAGAAGACATCACAGACAGTGTAACTGAGTTGTTAAAGCTAAATTGTCGTAAAATAATATTGTGTGCTTTTCCATACTTATATAAAACCTCGAACAAACAAAACAATTATATTCACATGCTGAATAAGCATTTACATTTCTTGGTAGGTCACTATTGTGACAAACTTGTATATCAACACTGTTGTTGATAAACTTAGGTCGACACGGGGTAGTGTGTTTCTACCTACTAGTTGTAGACACAAAATAGCTAGGCTATTAGCTTATAATATTCACTCGGACATAAATATTATGTCTATGTTTTGTACGATTATTAACACTGCGAATATTAGTACTAATACTAATATACCTTTTTACAAGGGAGGCGGGGGAGTATTGTCGCTCACTCCGGCTCATTTAAACTAGCTAGTAAGACAACAGACACCAAGGTACCTTCTGGCTCTCAAATAGTTAAATTTAAAAAAGGGGCTAAGCAGAATTCCTTGAAATTATTTCATCAAAATATTCAAGGTTTCTCTTCAAAACAACTAGAGATTGAATTGTTTTTAGAAAAAACTAAGTTTGATATTGTTTGTTTCACCGAACATTGGTTAAAAGATCATAAAATGCTAATTAATTATGAAAATTACAGTGTAGGCAGTTGCTTTAGCCGTAAATCTAAGATGCGTGGGGGTTCAGTAATCTTAGTCAAAAATAGTATTAAATTTAGAAGTCGTATTGATATAGCTGATCTATCGGTTGAACATAACATTGAATTATCTTGTGTTGAGCTAGATAAGCATGTCATAGTGTGTGTTTACAGGCCCCCAAATTATCAAAACTACTCGATATTTGAGTCAGTAATGGAAGATGCTTTGGCAAAACTTGCAACGGGTAATAAATCGCTAGTCATCTGTGGTGACTTTAACATCGATTTTTTAGATGAAAATTCAAATAGCAGTAGATTTTTAAATCTTTTTAAATCATTTAATTTGTTGAATGTGTTTTCGGAGTCAACCCGAATTACTACAAATACCGCTACATGTATTGATAATGTTTTCTGTTGCTGCGACTTCTTAGATAAATCCATTGTAAATTACCTTCCCTCAGATCACAGCGGTCAAACCGTTGTTTTCGAGTCCTACACATCATCACAAAAAAATCAGAAACAGTCTAGACAAATAACACCCAGCAATTTAAATAAATTTAATAATAATTTAATAAGTAATCTAGGCATTCCGGGACATGATATTGATAATGTAAATCATTTTTATGAGGAATTCTTTTCGGTTGTCTACACAGAGTTCAAAGATACGCTAAAAATTAAAACTAAATCTACTAGCCCAAAGTTTCTATTTAGTGATTGGGCAACTAAGGGTATAAGAAAAAGTAGGGAACGGCTGTTTGAACTTTACGGCCTTAAGCCTTACATCAACTCGGAAACATTCAATCGCTATGTTGCTACTTATTTAAAAATGTTTAAAAACACCTGCAAGGTAGCTAAAGCCTTATTCATAAGCAACAAGATTAAATCCACTGATAATACAATTAAGACGGTTTGGAAAATAATCAATAGTGAAACTAATTGAAATAAAAAATATAATAATGATATAACACTAGAGTCTTCACGTGGTCTTCTAACCACTAAAAACGATGTTGCTCAAGAATTTGTGGATTTCTTTACTAGTATCCCAATTAAAACTACAGAAACGTTAAACTCCTCACCCTTGCTTTCTGTTGGTTTATGAAGAGCAAACGTTTTACCATGCCCGGTTGAGTTTCAGTTTAAGCATATTAATCCCAATGTAGTCATTAAAGCTTTTAAACAAATAAAAATCAAATTAACCGAAGATCTTTGGGGACTGTCTATTAAAGTCTGTCAAGCTATCATTGAGACTATAGCACCGTACTTAGCCTTTATATTTAATTTGTGTGTGGACCAAGGAGTCTTCCCGGACCTTATGAAATACAGCAAGGTAATACCACTTTTCAAATCTGGGGACAGTAAAGACACCATAATTATAGACCCGTATCCGTTTTGCCGGTTTTCAGCTAGGTGTTTGAAAAGGTAATGCTTAACCAAATGCTCAACCACTTTAACACCAATAAAATCTAACATGAAAAGCAGTATGGTTTCACCAAAGGACGTTGTACGACTGACGCCGGTGTAACCCTATTAAAACACATATTAACTGCGTGGGAAGAGGCACAAGATGCCATAGGAATCTTCTGTGACCTCTCAAAGGCATTCGATTGCGTTAATCATGAAACCCTGCTTTTGAAACTTGAGCATTACGGTTTAGGTAAACTTGCGCTCAGTTTAGTAAAATCTTAGTTAAATGATGGACAGCAACAAGTGCAAATTAATGGCGTCAATTCAATGGGTTTAAATGTAATGAAGGGTGCACCACAAGGATCGATATTAGGTCCCTTCCTCTTTTTAGTATATATAAATGATCTACCCCATTTGTTTAAAAACCAACCACAAATGGTGTTATTTGCTGACGATACCTCTTTAATATTTAAGATAAAATGTTGCCACAAATCTTGACGACGTATATAATGCCCTAATGCAGGCACATAATTGGTTTACCGCTAATAATTTAGTATTAAATGGGAAAAAAACTAAGTGCATAAGATTTGTTCTACCAAATGTAAAAAACAGTGTGTGTGACATAGTATTGAATCAAGAGAAACTAGAATTCGTCGAAAAAAACTGTTTTCTTGGGAATAACACTCGATTCAAAGCTACAATGGGGTCCGCATATAACATCTCTTGCAGGACGCCTTAGTTCAGCAGCATATGCTGTTAGAAAAATCCGTCAGTTTACTGATGTGAATACCGCGAGACTAGTCTATTTTAGTTATTTTCATAGTATAATGTCATACGGTATTTTATTTTGGGGACGGGCTGCGGACATCGATTCTATATTTATTCTGCAGAAAAGAGCCATCAGAGCCATATATAACCTACGTAGGCGAGATTCTTGAAGGGAACAGTTTAGGGATATTAACATCATGACAGTACCTTGTGTAATGAATTGATGATTATTTAATATTATCCTTCAAACTTTTCAGTTTATTCGATGATTGTATTTGATTTATGTTTTTATCGGTATTTAGTAAGTTGGTCGATTCAGAATGCCATCACTTTGTTAGTCTATGGTAAACGAACAGATGGATGCATACATTTTGTTCAGTCCGGAACAAAATGCACGTGGTCGGTGATTTTTAAAAAAGTGATTCTTTTTCTGATCGGCTACCTCGACCGAGACGGTTGTTAAAAAATTACCTGTGCGTTAATAGCTATGCATATTGTTAGCAATATACTTTATATAAAAATTGTGTAAGATCATAAGCAAGAGTGATTGGTCGAATTAATATAATCATTGTTACGAAGCAAGCAGTTTTATTATACACCTGAATCTGAATAGTGAGATATCATCGCAGTTCAGAAGTGGGATCAGGACCCAATCTAAGGTACGTACAAGTGTGCTTTAGTTACTAGAGGCTATGTATGCCTATTGAGCCATGTGCGCTTAGTTGTTAGAGGTTATGTGTGCCTACAATAGGAAGCCAAGTTGTGCTTTAGTTACTAGAGGCTATGTATGCCTATTGAGCCATGTGTGCTTAGTTGTTAGAGGTTATGTGTACCTACAATAGGAAGCCAAGTGTGCTTTAGTTACTAGAGGCTATGTATGCCTATTGAGCCATGTGCGCTTAGTTGTTAGAGGTTATGTGTGCCTACAATAGGAAGCCAAGTGTGCTTTAGTTACTAGAGGCTATGTATGCCTATTGAGCCATGTGTGCTTAGTTGTTAGAGGTTATGTGTACCTACAATAGGAAGCCAAGTGTGCTTTAGTTACTAGAGGCTATGTATGCCTATTGAGCCATGTGCGCTTAGTTGTTAGAGGTTATGTGTACCTACAATAGGAAGCCAAGTTGTGCTTTAGTTACTAGAGGCTATGTATGCCTATTGAGCCATGTGCGCTTAGTTGTTAGAGGTTATGTGTGCCTACAATAGGAAGCCAAGTTGTGCTTTAGTTACTAGAGGCTATGTATGCCTATTGAGCCATGTGCGCTTAGTTGTTAGAGGTTATGTGTGCCTACAATAGGAAGCCAAGTTGTGCTTTAGTTACTAGAGGCTATGTATGCCTATTGAGCCATGTGTGCTTAGTTGTTAGAGGTTATGTGTGCCTACAATAGGAAGACAAGTCTGCTTTAGTTACTAGAGGCTATGTATGCCTATTGAGCCATGTGCGCTTAGTTGTTAGAGGTTATGTGTGCCTACAATAGGAAGACAAGTCTGCTTTAGTTACTAGAGGCTATGTATGCCTATTGAGCCATGTGCGCTTAGTTGTTAGAGGTTATGTGTGCCTACAATAGGAAGCCAAGTTGTGCTTTAGTTACTAGAGGCTATGTATGCCTATTGAGCCATGTGTGCTTAGTTGTTAGAGGTTATGTGTGCCTACAATAGGAAGACAAGTCTGCTTTAGTTACTAGAGGCTATGTATGCCTATTGAGCCATGTGCGCTTAGTTGTTAGAGGTTATGTGTACCTACAATAGGAAGACAAGTCTGCTTTAGTTACTAGAGGCTATGTATGCCTATTGAGCCATGTGCGCTTAGTTGTTAAAGGTTATGTGTGCCTACAATAGCAAGCTACTTATGCTACTACAGAATGTTTTAACACGCTTAAACAATGAATTGAAATACTGACTTGAATACAATGATATTTTTCTTTTGAGGTATGAATTCTGACGAAGCAATGACTCCTGAAGGCTCGCCTACTCGCAGAGATGAGCACCAAAAAAAAGGTAAACGATCCTCCTCCAAAGCAGCAGCTCTCTCTCAGTCTAAGAGAGCCAAAAAGCGATCAAAGAAGAGACGTAAGCAGTCGTCCAGCTCCTCCTCATCCAGCAGTGAGTCACCCCGTAGTTCACGAAGTTTAAGTAAGAGACAATCCAATGAGAGAGGCGGTTGGTCTACTAAAGAAGTACTTGATATGTTTAATAGCCTTCAAAAACATAAGAGCAAGACAAATAATTTAAATAACAATTTTCTCAACAATGTTATACCGGAATTTGATCCGTCAAGTATAACTCAGAATATTGACTGTTGGGTTAGGAAAGTAAATGAATGTGCCGTAATCTATGAATGGAACGAGAAGCAGACCATACATTTTGCTCTACAAAAGCTTTCTGGTATGGCAAAGAAGTGGTTTGAAGCCCTTCCTAGCGTTGTTTTCAGTTGGTCAGAGTGGCAGGACAAACTCATAAGAGCTTTCCCGAATGAGCAAAATTATGGTCGGCTGCTCGAGGAAATGTTAGCTCACACTACTCGTAGTAGCGAAAGTTTGCGTGAGTACTTCTACGATAAGTTAACTTTGTTAAATAGATGTGAAATAAGAGGCAAAAAGGCCGTCGACTGTATTATCCACGGGATACTAGATAAATCGATTAAAAGCAGTGCACAGGCACTGACTTGTCGCGAACCGGAAGACTTATTGAATTTCCTAAGCTCCCAGCATCCCATATTAGAAAATAGTACAGTCAATAGGAAACGTAACGATAATATGGTAGTTCGACCGGGTAACACTGCTGCAACACCCTCAAGCGAAAATTCGATCATTTGTTTCAATTGCCGCTCGAAGGGACACCCTTACTTTCGATGCCCCAAACCCCTTACTAAATGTTTAAAATGCCAACGGATAGGCCACGACAATGATAATTGTAAGCTGGAGCCTTTAATCTTACGAAACGAACACAAACAGACGAATATCCAAAATCGAAAAATTTTGACTATATCTACCTTCAATAAATAAATAAAATAAATAAAATTCATTTATTTCAGGTAGTACACCCATAATGACAATTATACATACACATAATAAAAAATAATAATAAAAAAAAAATACAAATTACATAATACAAAAAAAAAAACAAGAGAAAATAGTATTAGTATTAGCATTAGTACATTTTTATATTCAACAATTAAGACATTATCATTATTATTCAATTTTAAATACATTAATTAGACAATTATAAATCACAAATATCAAATTTGCAGCAGTCATACACAGCCCTGACAATCACATTTTTAGTGGATCTTATTCGATAACAACAGCGATAAATTTTACAAAACCGTTACGGTAAACGATAAATCTTTAATTGCTTTTATCGATTTTGGCAGCGAATGTAGTTTAATTAGAGAATCTGATGCTGAAAGTCTGAATTTAGCTAAGAATTTAACAGAGTTGCCAGTAATCAAAGGATTCGGGAACTCTAAAGTTTTTCCAGTATATAGGAGCAATGTTGATCTGAAATTAGATGAAGTTGAGGTTAATGTAGAGGTATTAGTAGTTAGCGAACAGTTCCTCCAGACAGCTTTACTTATAGGTCAAAATGTTACTGAACTTCCCTGCGTAACAGTATTTAAGAACAGGCATCAGTTAACGTTTTACCAGAGCCCCGATACCGATTCCATAATACAGCCGGTGAAGCGTTTAAAGTTAAACTTTGATAACAATACCGATATTCCATTGTCAGGATTAGTTGAAGTTACCACATCCAATGTTGGCTTCAGTGGAGATATTTATATTGAAGGTTACTACAATTGTGAGCCTAAAAAAGAGCATTATTTGCACCAAGGGGTTTATAGGGTTGTTGATGGGAAGTGTTATTTGCCTGTGACTAATTTATCTGGTCAAAACCTTACATTATCCAAGAAATGTCCTATTGCTAAAGGAACTTGTATTGTTGAGAAAAGCACCACCTATACAAATAGTGTAACGAAAGATAATTCGGAATATGAACCTTTGCTAATATCTGATATAAAAGTTGGTCCCCAAATTGACAAAGAGACATTAGGTAGACTTCATTCACTTTTACTCAGTTATCGTGATTGCTTTGCATTCAATCTTGGAGAGATTGGTTGTGTCAACTCAACTGAAATGAAAATAGACTTATTAGATGATAAACCCGTAGTTTACCGACCGTACAGATTATCATTTTCGGAAAGAGGTCAGGTTAGGGAGATCATAGATGATTTGTTGCACAATAACATTATACAAGACTCTAATTCAAATTATGCTAGCCCTATTCTATTGGTGAGGAAGAAGACAGGGGAACAGCGCTTATGTGTCGATTATAGGGCTCTCAATAATAAGACTAGGAAGGATTGGTTCCCTTTGCCAATAATCGACGATCAGTTGACACACCTTAGTGGCAATAGATTCTTCACGTCCCTAGATCTGGCTTCTGGATACTATCAGGTTCCAGTGGCAGAAGAGAGTCGTCCCCTGACAGCATTCATAACGCCAGATGGGCACTACGAATTTAAAAGGATGCCTTTTGGTCTTGCGAATGCCCCAGCCGTATTCCAGAGATTAATGAATGCGATGCTAGGTAATAAACGTCACGAATCGGCTTTTGCTTACTTGGATGACATTCTTGTGCCATCGGTTACCTTGGAGGAGGGATTTGAGAGGTTGGAAAATGTTTTGAGGTTGTTGCGGCAGAATGGGCTTACTTTAAAATTATCTAAATGCCGGTTCTTCAATAATTCCCTTGACTATTTAGGCTATGAAATTTCTGCTGAAGGCATACGCCCTAACGAAAATAAAATTTTAGCTGTTAAAGAGTTTCCTGTTCCCCAGAACGTACATGAAGTCCGTCAGTTTTTGGGACTAGCAGGATATTTTAGAAAATTTATCAAAAGTTTCGGAGAAATAGCTAGGCCTCTAACAAACTCACTCAAAAAGGGCTATGTTTTTAAATGGACAGATGCAGAATCCCATTCGTTTACTACCCTAAAAGACAAGTTAATTGACCGACCAATTTTAGCGCTATACAACCCTAATTTTGAAACTGAGTTGCATACGGATGCAAGTTCTTTAGGCGTGGGCGGGATATTGATGCAATGGCAGCCGGAGCCACGCGCTCTCAAACCAATAGCTTATTTTAGCCGGCAAACCACTCCCGAGGAGCGCCACTTGCACTCCTATGAACTTGAGACCCTTGCAATTGTATGTTCATTAAAGAAATTTAGAGTATATTTGTTAGGGATAGAGTTCAAAATTGTGACAGACTGTAACGCCCTTCGAACTACATTAACTAAACGCGACTTAATACCCCGAATAGCTAGGTGGTGGCTTTTAATAAGCGAATTCAATTTTAGTATAGAGTACCGTCCAGGCGTCCGTATGGCTCATGTAGACGCACTGAGCCGTAACACAAAATTAACACCCAATGATATCGATAATTCTACAGTCACAATCTATAGTATCGAAACTGATAACTGGCTCTTAACTTTACAAATGACAGATCCTGATATATCCCGAATATATAAAATTCTTAAACCTGAGTCAGATGAAGAAGCTAAAGAAATTAAAAATAAGTATGTAGTTAAGAATAGTAGAGTGTATAGGAGAGTTGATGATAAGCTTTGTTTAGTAATCCCTCGCAATGCCCGATGGCAAGTATGTAAATCAAACCACGATGACGCTGGTCATTTAGGTGTATCAAAGACAACCGAGAGAATTCAATCTGTTTTCTGGTTTCCTAAGTTACGTAGATTTGTTAAAAAGTATGTAAAGTCTTGTATTAAGTGCGCCTACAATAAGGATAATACGTCACGACATAAGAGTGGCCAGTTGTACCCCATAGAGAAAGTAAGCATTCCGTTCCACACCATTCACATTGACCACTTGGGTCCATTTGTTAAAAGCAAGAACGGCAATGTTTACATTCTCACCATAGTGGATGGATTTACCAAATATTTGTTTGTAAGAGCTGTTAAGGGTACAAAAACAAAAACAACGGTTAAGGTATTATTAAATATTTTTTATGACTTTGGTCTACCATCCCGAATAATATCGGACCGAGGTACCTCTTTCACTTCAGCAACTTTTAAATCATTTTGTGATACTCATGGTATTAAACATGTTTTGAATGCTGTCGCATGTCCCAGAGCCAACGGCCAAGCCGAAAGATATAACCAAACGATTTTAAGTTCACTTGCAAAATATTCTGACGGTGACGATGAACGGAACTGGGACATGTGTCTAGGCAAAATCCAGTTGGGAATAAATAATTCCACAAATTCCACCACTCGGAAAACAGCTACTGAAGCATTATTTGGAACCAGATTGAAAGATAGCCTAAGTAATATGTTAGATGTCATTAATGAGCCCAATCCTAATTTTACAGAAGTAAGGCAAGAAGTACGTACAAATATCGAATCTAGTCAGATTAAACAAAAACAAAACTACGATCAAGATAGAGTTCCTGCCCCAACTTATAAGGAAGGGGATTTAATTAAAATAACTAGAACTAGTTTTAATAATAAAGGTAATAGTACAAAGTTGATGTCAAAATTTATAGGTCCCTTCAAAATAGCAGAAGTTTTGGGCAATGATAGGTATAAAATTACCGAAATACCTGGTTTTAGTAAACGCAAGAATAAATTCGATAGTGTAGTAGCAGTAGACAGGATTCGACCATGGATCAATATAAATGTGTCCGATCAAAATAATAATGTAGAAGCAGTGGCTAATAGTAGTAGTACGTCTGACAGCGACAGTAATAAAAGTGACAATGAACTTATAGCCGAATGTAATGATTTATTAATAGATATATAATAAATATACAAATATGTTTAGTTTACAGTTGATTCACATGAAACTTAATAATTTTGATAATACTTATTTGAATTCATAAAATAATTATTCTATATGATTATATACCGTGCGTCGGGAGATCGCACGTAGTCGGACGGCCGAATGTAATGAATTGATGATTATTTAATATTATCCTTCAAACTTTTCAGTATATTCGATGATTGTATTTGATTTATGTTTTTATCGGTATTTAGTAAGTTAGTCGATTCAGAATGCCATCACTTTGTTAGTCTATGGTAAACGAACAGATGGATGCATACATTTTGTTCAGTCCGGAACAAAATGCACGTGGTCGGTGATTTTTAAAAAAGTGATTCTTTTTCTGATCGGCTACCTCGACCGAGACGGTTGTTAAAAAATTACCTGTGCGTTAATAGCTATGCATATTGTTAGCAATATACTTTATATAAAAATTGTGTAAGATCATAAGCAAGAGTGATTGGTCGAATTAATATAATCATTGTTACGAAGCAAGCAGTTTTATTATACACCTGAATCTGAATAGTGAGATATCATCGCACTTGTCAATATATTTATGAAAACATCATGTATGTCAGGAAAAACTTGCATCTTTTTAGTAAAAGAGGTGACAGACACAATTATAATACTAGAAATAGGGACCAATTAGTTCAACCAGGTTTCAGGTTAGCTAAAGTAGACTCATCTTTCATGGGGTACTGTTTAAAATGCTACAATAAAATACCCCCAAACATCCTACAATTGAATGAATCGAAGTTTAAATCTTGTATCAAACGCCCCCCACTATCCCCCAACTTATAATATGCTTGCCTAAATAGTGATGTAGGCAAGCATATTATAAGTTGGGGGATTACATTAATGATATGAATGCTTGGCTCGATGCCGGTACTGCTCCACAACCATAGAGGCAAACTTATTGATCAGCATCTGAAGTTATTGTAGCAGCAGCATCTCTTTGTAGTATATATTAATGATCTACCCCATTTATATAAAAAACAACCTCAAATGGTGTTGTGTGCTGACGATACTTCCTTAATATTTAAGATAAACAGACGTGCAACAAATCTTAACGCCTTAAATAACGCGCTAATGCAGGTCCATAATTGGTTTACTGCTAATAATTTAGTATTGAATGGGAAAAAACCAAAGTGCATAAGATTTGCTCTGCCAAACGTCAAAAGTAATTTATGTGATATAAAACTGTTTTCTTAGGCATCACGCTTGACTTGAGGCTAAAATGGGGTCCTCATTTAACAACTCTTGCAAGACAGTTGAATTCAGCAGCATATGCTGTAAGGATAATCCGTCAATTTACTGACGTAGATACCGCGCGACTAGTCTATTTTAGTTATTTTCATAGTATAATGTCATACGGTATTTTACTATGGGGACGAACTGCAGACATTGAGTCTATATTTATTCAACAGAAAAGAGCCATCAAAGCCATATATAATCTACGTAGGCGCGATTCCCTAAGAGAACTGTTTAAGAAAATTAACATCATGCGAGATTCTTTAAGGGAACAGTTTAGGGATATTAACATCATGACAGTACCTTGTCAATACATATATGAAAACACTAGCTTTTGCCCGCGGCTTCGCTCGCGTTAATTCGGGGTAACACAGTTCCCCTTGCGCCTTATTGATTTGTAATAGCAACGCTAAGTTTTCCCTTTTCTTCCCTCGATCTCCCTTATATCCTACTTTTTTTAATAACAATTAGCCTATGTCCGTCTCCTGGTTCCCAACTATCTCTGTACCAAAATTCATCAAAATCGGTGTAGCCATTAAAGCGTGAAAAGGTAGAGAGGTAGAGATAGTTGGGAACCAGGAGACGGACATGGGCTAATTTTTATTTTAAAAAAGTGGGATGTGAGGGAGAAAGTGTCAAGAGAAGGGAAAGCTTAGCGTTGCTATAACAAATCAATAAGGCGCAAGGGGTAATGTGTTACTCCAAATTTAACGCGTTCGAAGCCGCGGGCGAAAGCTAGTACTATCATAATTAAAAAAAAATAACCAGCCAAGTGTGAGTCGGACTCGCGCACCTAGGGTTCCTTACAAACTGGCAACATAAACGGCCATTTAATTTGAGTGCGTAGACATAGAGGGTTGATTTCGTGAGTAACTCTGCCAGGTTAGCCAGATTGAAGATAAAGTAATTGTGATGAGATGAGTTAAGCCCTTGCAAATATTACTTAAAGTAGGCGACCATACGTTTTTATCAAATCGCTAGTGCCTTGAAAATTCGCAAAACGGACACAACCGTCAACGACGTCTGCCCTCACGTCTGCTCTCCCCGCGTTCGGGTCGCGCACTCAGCGATGAGCCACTTCTTCCCCACCGCACCTACCCCGCTCCTCCCACGCCCTGTTCGCCTGGCACCGCTGCCGGTATTTATCACCGAAACGGTATTTATCGCCGAAATTGCTATGACTCTGCATTTTAAATCTGTGATATCTTCGAAATTTTTTATTTAATTTACATGCAGTAAAAAGCCATATTGATCTTTATTAAATGCACAATGTATTTAAGATACTTAATTGGATAAGGATTAATACTGTATTGCTTAAAATCGCTTCGTAAATAAGCCATTATTTCTCGTACAAAGTAAAGGATAAAAATGGTTATTGTGGGTCATTCCTAAGAGATAAAAATATACCATCACGGACTTTTTTGTAGACCTTTTTTTTTTTTTTATTGTTTTGATCTATCTTATAGGATTCAGTCAGCGGCAGCGTTTGCAATGTAAGCGCAAAAAATGTGTTTTTTTACGACCTCACATTAGAAACCTCAAAAATTGTAGCCTATGTGTTATTCTGATGTATAAGCTATAGCCTATGTGTTATTCTGATGTATTAGCTATATTGTGGTAAAGTTTCATTCAAATCCATTCAGTAGTTTTTACGTGAAAGAGTAACAAACATCCATACATCCATACTTACAAACTTTCGCCTTTATAATAGTAGTAGGATTATGTTCGTTAGGAAAAATCTGCATCTGTTTAGTAAAAGAGGTGACAGACACCACTATAATACTAGAGACAGGGACCAACTAGTTCAGCCAGGTTTCAGACTAGCTAAAGTAGACTCCTCTTTTATGGGGTACTGTTTAAAATGTTACAACAAAATACCCCCAAACATCCTACAATTGAATGAATCGAAGTTTAAATCTTGTATTAAACGCGCACTATGTAGGCAAGCATATTATAAGTTGGGGGATTACATTAATGATATGAATGCTTGGCTCGATGCCGGTCCTGCTCCACAATCATAGGGGCAAACTTATTGATCAGCATCTGAAGTTATTGTAGCAGCTGTAGAAGATTGTAATCTATCTTTGCATAAAAAAAAGGATGCTGCTTCCTTTTTTTTTGTTGTTCTCATGACATTCAAAAGTGCCTGTAATGGTCTAATTGAAATAAATGATTTCATTTGATTTGACATACGACACCACGGTGGTGTCGTTTTAGTGGTGTCAAGTGGAAGGGAGGCAAATATTTGAGTTTTGAATGTACGATAAATGAGTGTCTACCAAACAATTTTCTGCGAAATAAAATTTATGCTGTCCGTTGTTATGCAAAATAAATACGAAAAGTTCTGCTATAAAGGGTGGATCCTACTACTTTACCACCTCATTGTTTATAGAACTACTTAGAATGTGATTTCTTACCGACGAATTACAAAAACCGCCTATTTAATTATTTTCCTGCTCTATTGTATATTCACTGATCCATTTCATTATTTTTTATAGCTCAGTTTTGTTTACTGCTTAGTTTTAACTGCTGAACTAGTTATTAAACATGCCATTTATAATTTTAACTTACCAAAACCGCTATTAACAGACGCCTCTTTAAATCGGTGCCTAATTTTATTCAAATAAACTTTCAGAGGGTTCGGCTGGCGTATAGGCATGCAGGCCGTGACGGCAGTAGTATTATTAACCGCTATACTGGGCACCTGTTATCGACCAGCGTCACTAAATCACCCTCGGAGATGAGCAATGTTGCACCTTAAGGAGCTAATCAAGATGAAACAGAAGAAGATAGACAAACAAGAACACACCTGATGAATCTCTAGTCCATATGACACCACCCTAGTGATGTCCAGAAACGCGTGTTTTTGACAAACAGCACCCAATTAATTATTTTAAGTTATCTATAGTTAAACGATAATAATTAATAAAACAGAGTTTATAAAATATATATTTTTTTTTTAAGTGTAGTAAGTAGTTATGTAGGTATTAAAGAACGGACCGGAAAACTAGTCTTCCAGCATGTCAACAATTGTTGTTTCTTATGAATTTCTTTACCAATATCCCGCATAAGACTACAGAGACCTTAAATTCCTCACCCTTGCTGTCTAAGGATTTATTAAAGGCGAACGTTCCAGCCTGCCTGCCTGTTGAATTTAAGCACACAAACCCCCGATGGTCCCTATTAACAATGTCAGTTCTGCAAAAAGAGTACTGTTCAGTAGAGCAGTTCAAAGTTTGTTTTGACGATAAAAAAAGAATTACATAACTGAGGATATTCAAATTTGCACTGATTATTTTATGTATTGTTAACTAAGTACTGACATGGACAAAACTAAGCAATTATTTATGGTTAAGGAAATAATGTACCACCGACATTTTAATATGGACAATTTGCAAAGTGAATTGTCGGTTGTGACACAAACGACAGTTTTGTTCGGATAATTTAACAGTCATTTAAGTAGGTAGTGGTATATTCAACATTTTTAAATGGAGATTTAGAAATAAATTTGTCGTATGTGTAAGGTTTGCTGTTTTTTCGTACATTTATTTATTTTTTAACATAAAATTACTGTTTTAAATATTCCTTAAAATCATAAAAAAAAATATTTAAAAATATAAAAATAGTAGCCCACCGGTATCGGGAACAGGGTCCAAGCTACCGGCGGTCAGGGCTCCAGAGAAAGGAACCTCCTAACAATACGAGCCGTGTCCAGGAGTACCGCTTTCTGTATCAAGCCCTTGATCCAGCTGCCTAACGAGAGCCTTCTTAGGTATTGGTCGAGGCTCTTGGCAATTAAGCCATTGGCAGATACGACTATCGGCACAATGATCGCTGAGTCCACATCCCACATGTCGACAACCTCGCGAGCCAAGTCAATATACTTCATTTGTTTATCTTTCTCGGCTTTCACGAGGTTCTCAACATGCGGGACTGTTATGTCAACAATCATTGCGCGCCGCTCTGATCGATCCACCACCACTATATCAGGCTTGTTGGCAACAATAGTCCTGTCAGTGATGATGGATCGATCCCAGTACAATGTGATATTGCCATGTTCAAGAACTGGGTCGGGCTCATACCTGTAGTACGGCACTTCCGATTCCACAAGATTGTATTTTAGAGCAAGTTGCTGATGGATAATCCTGGCTACAAGGATGTGTCTATGCAAGTACTCTCCGTTAGCTAGACGAGAACAACCGGAGATAATGTGTCGAATTCAACACATAATAAACAATATAGCAGTCAAAATACCTATAGCATTAAGTATCACAAAGTTTTATAACAGGTTAAAGTTTAAAATTATCAAAATAAACAAAGTTTACAAATATTATATCTAGGTACCTTTAAGAACTTTTTGTGGCTAAATATAATTAATTACTACAACCATTATCAGTCTTACTGTTGTACTTTAAAACCTTACTTTATTATAATATTTAAAAACAATAAAATTGTGTAATAAATCAGGACCTTCAAAATTACAATAGTATCAATAAAAAAAAATAAAAAATCACAGCCTTTCAGATTTTATTCGTCTGATTCAGAGTCAGTTTCTTGGACTACTCCATTAGAAACATGTGGCAAGTCTCTATAAAAACCATGATATTTTTCAGGGATGACACCAGATTCGCACATATACAAAAAAAAATACAATACAAAAAAGTTTATTTTCTCTCTCACATAGAAATATACAAGGAATAATTTACATAATTCAAAGTGTACATCGGTGGATTATAATCTATGTGAGAGACTGGTTTCTGTACTAGGAGACCTGTATGACAGATTACCAGCCTCTCCAGACTCCGGAAGTGGGTAACAGGTAGTAGGTGCACATCATTCCAGTAAAGAGAATTTAAAGAGAATTTAAATTAAAATTAGGTAAAACTGGGTGAAGTGTGGCTGTTGTGAGTATTAAGTTTATGAGGGAGTGAGAATTGGGTGTCCGAATGTGTATGAGGCTGTGTGTGAGGGTGTGTGTGTTGTGTGGGTGTGTGCGTTGTGTGTTGTGTAGATGTGTGTGTTGTGTGGGTGAATGTGTGTATGTGTGGGTGCGGGTGTATGAGTGTGTGTGGATGTGGATGATAGTGTGGGTGTTGTCGAGTAGTAAGTAAGACTAGGATGGGACTTTTAGTAAGTTTTCTGTTTCATCGTAGCTGAGGGTCTTTAACCAAGTGGTTAAAGCCCTTTTACAATTGTTTTTGTAAGTGGGTAAATTGCAAGTTTCTTATTTATTTTATTGTATAGGTATCCAGCTAAAAATTCAAAAAAATTGCGTGAGAAAGCAGTGTTTCGCTTGGTAAGCGTTTGGCAAACCCTGTGTTTGACTCGCTTGTTAATATTGCGGGATCACACCCTATTAGTGAGTGTTGTTTGAGAACTGTGCACAATATATACAGTTGGCGTACTGTCAACACATCAGAGAGCAAGTAGTCTTGCTCTCTGATGAATAATAATTCCTAAAATAAAAGAAGGTCAAACCATACCTACCTATAGGAGTCAGATAAGTATCAAACTATCCGTTTATAGAGAATAGGTTACGTCGCACTTAATTTTCCTACCAAAGATTCAAGATTTTTGTTTTATTCAATATGAAGTTTTTGCAACTCATACATCCGACTAAATATTATATAGATAATGCAGTTATTAGTGTAGAAAGTGACATATCCAACCGACTGACTAAGTTTAGGTAACGTGAAATAATCTCGAAAGTGACACATCCGACAAAACGTCTGCTTTTAAGTTACATGTAACAATGTCGAAAGTGACACAACCAACAAAAAGATCTACTATACGTACATGTAATAATGTCAGAAGTGGTATATCCGACAAAATTGTCTGTTTGAATACCATTGAAAATAGATGTATCTACCAGAACCTGTTTTTAAAGGGAATATACCTATACTAGCTGTTCCCAGCGGTTACATCTGCGTCATTGGTTACTGCTCTCTTCCCGTCAGTCGTAGCGTGATGTTATTATAGCCTTTACTGTGTCTCATGAGTTTGGCTATCATATACAAAAATAATTATTCAATTCGGACTGGTAGTTCCAGAGATTAGCAAGTTTAATCAAACAAACAAAAAAAAAAACAATTAATCTCTTTAGCTAATAATTTTTTAGTATAGAGCAAAATATGCATGGTTTCTTAATGTTAAAATCAAAAAAGTTGCAATTTTTACTAGATCTAAAATCCGTTTAGAACGTTTCGACATTATGGGATATATACTTGTTTAGACGTATAAAACAATAATTTACTAGTGCAAATTCATCCGCGCGACCGCGAGCGCTCCTCCCGGTAACTAAGTGCGTAGTGGCAGAACCGCCCGCAACCGCGCTCTCTCCACCCCGCGGACAACGCCGGTTCCGTCACTACCAACACTGTTGCGCGGACAAAGTTATTGCAACCGACAATATTAACCAAGAAATTTACTAAATATAATGATTTTCAATAAAATAAAATATTACGTAAGATAGATCTTTTTATTGTGGTTCTATTTATGTAAAAAAGTGAAAATTGGTAAAAATGTATTTCCGACATTGTTAATAGGGACCATCGCCCTTATCAATCATTAAAGCTTTTAAGCAAATCAAGGTCAAATTAACCGAAGATCTTTGGGGTATGTCTATCAAAGCTTATACCTCCATTATTGAGACTATAGCTCCGTATTTAGCCTTAGTATTTAATCAATGCGTGGATCAGGGAATCTTCCCAGATCTAATGAAATACAGCAAGGTAATACCGCTTTTTAAATCCGGTGACAGTAAAGATACTAATAACTACAGGCCCGTATCTGTTTTGCCGGTTTTCAGCAAGGTGTTTGAAAAGATAATGCTTAATCAAATGCTCAACCACTTTAACACCAATAAAATCTTACATGAAAAACAGTATGGTTTCACCAAAGGACGTTGTACGACTGACGCCGGTGTCACCTTAATAAAACACATATTTACTGCATGGGAAGAGGCTCAAGATGCCATAGGAATCTTCTGTGACCTCCCAAAGGCATTCGATTGCGTTAATCATGAAACCCTGCTTTTGAAACTTGAGCATTACGGTTTAGGTAAACTTGCGCTCAGTTTAGTAAAATCTTATTTAAATGATAGACAGCAACAAGTGCAAATTAATGGCGGCAATTCAATGGGTTTAAAAGTTAAAATGGGTGTACCACAAGGTTCTATATTAGGTTCTTTTCTCTTTTTAGTATATATTAATGATCTACCCCATTTATTTAAAAACCAACATCAAATGGTGTTGTGTGCTGACGATACTTCCTTAATATTTAAGATAAACAGACGTGCAACAAATCTTAACGCCTTAAATAACGCGCTAATGCAGGTCCATAATTGATTTACTGCTAATAATTTAGTATTGAATGGGAAAAAAACAAAGTGCATAAGATTTGCTCTGCCAAACGTCAAAAGTAATTTATGTGATATAAAACTGTTTTCTTAGGCATCACGCTTGACTCGAGGCTACAATGGGGTCCTCATTTAACATCTCTTGCAGGACGGTTGAGTTCAGCAGCATATGCTGTAAGGAAAATCCGTCAATTTACTGACGTAGATACCGCGCGACTAGTCTATTTTAGTTATTTTCCTACCAAATATTTGACCCACTAGGTTTGGTAAGTCCCTGCATTGTCGAAGCAAAAATATTAATGCAGACACTCTGGTTGAACAAATGTGAATGGGATGACGATGTGTCGCAGGAAGTAGCAGACTCATGGTTATTATTTACGAATACGTTGCCTTGTTGAAATCAGTTAAAAATGCCACGATGGATTTTAGGTAACAATTCGGAAACCCATGAAGTTGATGTTTTCACAGATGCATCTGAAAGGGCTTACGGCGCATGTGTATACATTCGTTCTGTATGTAGTTCAGGAACGGTCACGGTCCATCTGTTAAATTCCAAAAGCCGTGTGGCACCAGTCAAGCCTACTACTATTCCACGGCTAGAACTGTGTGGAGCTCTGTTAGGTTCCAGGTTGTGCACAAAGGTTAAGGATTCTCTCACGGTACCAATACACAGGTTCCAATATTGGTGTGACTCCACAATCGTGCTGGGATGGTTGGCTACACCATCTCAACAACTAAAGCCGTTCGTTCGAAATCGTGTAAACGAGATTCAAGAATGTAGCTCGGGTTATGAGTGGAGATACGTGCCTTCTAAGGACAATCCGGCGGATCTTGTCTCTCGAGGGCTGAAGGCTCACCTTATCAACGATTCTGCACTTTGGTGGTCAGTGTATGATCTGGACGGAAATAAACGGCAAAAGAGGCAGTGTGGAAATAGCATCTGCTATTTATTTATGGATTAAGTGTTGTATATGTGTAACAATATGAGGGTGGTTGCATCCACTCCTATATAAGTTGTGACGCTTGACCAATAAACTCAGTGTACTACCAGCTATCTGTCGTTTCACTTGTCCTCAGTACGCATACGTATCAGTGGCGACGAGCAATTACCCGCGATTAGCAAAAAGTAAAAAAAAAAACACGTTAAAATGTCGCATTTTGGAATTTTGTCGAGTTTTGACCATAATATCCATACATGGCAAAACTATAAACAACGCATTTCACAATGGTTCATTGCGAACGATGTCGACAGCGAAAAGGACCCCAAGGGAGTGAAAAGACGGGCGATATTGCTGAGTGCACTCACCGACAGCACTTACAAGCTGGCAGCCGATTTGGCGTTACCGAAAGAGCTGACGCAGACACCATACGAAGACATTCTCACGCTTCTCGACAGACATTTCACACCAAGGAAATGCGGATTTGGTGAGCGGTATAATTTCTATGCCGCTACTCAAGGTCAAGAAGAAACATTCTCGCAGTGGGCAGCGAGGCTACGAGGCCTCACAGCACATTGCAGATTTCTGAATGTAGAAGAGGCGCTGCGTGATCGGTTCGTGATGGGAATGCTGCCGGGACCGGAGAAGGACAAACTTTTCGCATGTGACCTTCAGGAGTTGACATTGGCAAAAGCGGTGGATGTGGCAGAGAGCGTGCGCAATGCACGGAAAGGAGCAGCAACAGCGTCATCGTCGGCGTCGGCGCAGGCGCCATCTTCGAGCGAAGCTCTGTTCAAGATCGCCACCACAAAGGAACCCAGTGCTAACAAAGAAAAGTGTTCCGTGTGCGGTTACAAAAATCATAAAACGTCACAGTGTCGGTTTGCTAATTACAAATGTAAAAAGTGTAACGAAAAAGGCCATCTAAGTAGAATGTGTAAAAAAATTAATTTCGTTGGAACTGGCGGATCGAGCGAGAGTGATGATGACGGTAGGTTTAAAAAAATATGTACGCGTAACGGCGAGCCGATGACTATAACAGTTTTGATACAAAATATTAAACAAAAGTTTGAAGTCGATACCGGGTCAGCAGTCACAGCGATCTCCGAGAAGGTGTACAAAAGTTATTTTAAATTATTTCCAGTACTATCAACGTCGGATCGACTATTTACGTATACAGGCCATATTATTAACTGTCTAGGAATAGTGCAACTACCGATTACGTATTTAAACAAAACACACATAGTTAATGTACGAGTGATACGTGATGGTGGGCCCCCAATTTTAGGCAGAGACTTTATTTGTCTGTTTAAATTACAAATGTTGCAAATAAACTATTGTGATTCAAATAATGTCGCCGCACAGTTATATCAACAATATCCATCTGTATTCTCAGACGAGCTTGGATTATTTACAAAGTATCGGGTAAAACTACAATTAAAAGATGACGCGAAACCAGTTTTTTTCAAAGCTCGGCCAATAGCATTCGCACTTAAAGATAAAGTAAATGACGAGCTGGATCGTTTGGTACGAGTAGGTGTATTAAAACCGGTTCAACACTCTGATTACGCATCGCCTATTGTTCCAATATTGAAGCGAGATGGCTCAATTAGGTTGTGCGTAGATTATTCAGTAAGCGTGAATAAACAGTTAGTTATAGAACAATATCCTTTGCCAACAGCACAAGAACTCTTCACAAAACTACACGGGGGACAGCAGTTTAGCAAATTAGACTTGACGCAAGCGTATTCACAGTTTGTTCTAGACGAGGCATCACAGAAATTAACTTGTATTAATACTCATCGTGGGTTGTTTGTATATACGCGTTTAGTATTCGGTCTCGCTAGCGCTCCAGCTATTTTTCAGCGAGCAATGGAGTGTTTATTATCAGGGCTGGACGGTGTTATGTGTATGCTCGACGATATTTGTGTTACGGGTCATACTAAAGAGCAACATTTAGAGCGGTTGAGTGCTGTGTTACAGAGACTGCAGGACGCAGGTCTGACACTGCGAAAAGATAAGTGTGTATTCTTTGGGGACCAAATAGAATATCTAGGATATATTATAGATAAGAACGGTTTAAGTAAATCTAAACAAAAGGTCCAAGCAATCGTTGAGGCGCCAACTCCGACAAACGTGAATAAATTGCAGTCATTTTTAGGGTTAGTCAATTATTATAGGAACTTTGTCCCTAACGCGTCGTCAATATTGACCCCGCTTTATTCATTATTGCAAAAAGGCAATACATGGAAATGGGAGGTCAAACATGAACAGGCATTCAAGGTAATTAAGCAATGGTTAGCTTCTAATCAGGTTCTAGCACATTTCGATCAAAATGCCAAAATTATTTTAACAGTAGACGCGTCGCCCAGTGGTTTAGGTGCTATATTATCACAGATAGGTACTGATGGTGTGGAACGGCCAGTATCGTTCGCCTCTCGCACACTAAATTCAGCAGAGAAAAGATATTCGCAACTCCAAAAAGAGGCTACGGCAATTATATTCGGGGTACGACGATTCCACCAATATTTATACGGCAGGGCGGTTCCGTTTGTACTACGCACAGACCACAAGCCCCTTTTATCTATTTTCGGTCCATATCGTGGAATACCAGAGGTTTCTGCTAATAGGCTGCAGCGGTATGCGATGTTTCTTAGTGGTTATAACTACACTATTGAGTACATTCGCAGCGCTGATAACAGCGCGGATTATCTTTCGCGCGCCAGTCTGCCGGACTATGAGTCAACGCCGCTAAGAGGGGGGTGCGGCTACGAAACCGACGGTAGCTTAGTGCCGGTAGAAGATCGCGCATCGTACGTTAATTTCGTGCTCGATGGTAGTTTACCGGTAACGTGCAGCGAAATTCATAGTGAAACTATAAAAGATGCAATATTGAGTAAAGTAGCATCGTATATTATCAAGGGGTGGCCAGAGCGTGTACAAAACATTGCAATCAAACCTTATTTTTTATGTAAAGCCCAGCTGTCGTATGAAGGCGGTTGTATTATGCGAGGACATAAAGTAGTTATACCGGAATCACTTAGAGCTAAATTGTTAACAGAACTACATAAATCACATTTAGGGATCGTAAAAACGAAAGCTGAAGCGCGCAGTAGATTTTGGTTTCCGGGAATAGATAATGCGGTAGAAAAAATGATTGCGGAATGTGATATTTGTCTACAATTAAGACATTTACCAGCGCGAGCGCCGCCAGCACCATGGCCACACCCACCGCAGGCGTTCTATCGCATTCATATTGATTTCCTCGGCCCAATACATAATCGTTCGTATTTAGTAATTGTAGACGCTTACTCTAAGTGGGTAGAAGCGTATGATATGGGGTCAAGTACGTCATCATGTTCGCTGATTAGTAAACTTTATGAATATATGGCCAGATTTGGCTTACCGCACACTGTAGTAAGTGATAATGGCCCACAGTTTACTTCAGCAGAGTTCAAAACGTTTTGCACATCTAACGGAATATCGCATGTGACGTCACCGGCTTATCATCCGGCCAGTAATGGGCAGGCAGAAAGCTACGTGAAGGTAGTAAAAAAGGGAATTAAGTCGTGTATGTTGAACAATAACAACTCTAAGACATTAAACAACAAGTTATGTAAATATCTATTTGACTATCGCAATTCCGCGCATTCGGCAACCGGCTGTTCGCCTGCCCAGTTAGTGTTCGGTCACAAACTGCGATCGCGATTAGATTTAATCAATCCAAACTCACCTCGACCGGCGTCTGTCACTCTCACCCGAAACGTCACAAACAAACAGTGTTTGCAGTCTAAAGTGATAAATGACAAAGCTTGCAAATATTTCAAAATCGGAGACTATGTTTTGTATAAAAAAACAAATATAAACAGGCAAGGGTCATGGAATAAAGGGGTTGTTATAAAAAAAATTGGTAAAGTGATATATATTGTAAAGGACTGTATAACGTCAAGTAATGTAAAAAAACATAAAAATCAATTAATAGCATACAAAGGTACAGCAACAGTTTCCCACCGGTCATGGGATTGCCCCATTGAAGTCGAAGACATCATTCCAGATAAATCGATACCAGCAAACCCAACTTTCCCAGGGAAGTCAGATACGGGAGGGGAGGGAAGTAGTAAGAGAAAGGTGATGATGGATACGGAGACGCCAGCTGGCACATCACGGGAGGAAGACGAAGAATTTTATGAAGCAACGGAAGTAGCTCAGGATCAGCCCCTCGTGGAGGCAAGGTCAGACCAGGCCCCACAGTCAGAGCGGCAAATGAGCGATGGGAAACAACTGAGAGCTGTACCAAGGGTTAATTACAAACAATTTTATTAGTTAAATTTATGTGTCAAGCTATGGGGAGGAATGTTGTATATGTGTAACAATATGAGGGTGGTTGCATCCACTCCTATATAAGTTGTGACGCTTGACCAATAAACTCAGTGTACTACCAGCTATCTGTCGTTTCACTTGTCCTCAGTACGCATACGTATCAATCAATCTACCCGAGGCTGTCACGCACATCACCATTTATTCAGACACATGCTCGGGACAAAACCGGAACCAGTACATAGCAGCATTTTTTTGTACTTAGTACATACACATGGGACAATAAAAGTGTTAGAACAAAAGTATCTCGAAAGTGGTCATAGTTATATGGAGGTGGATTCGATGCACAGCGCAATAGGAAAAGAAAAAAAGTACACAGACACGTTTTCTATAATAGATTGGAAGGGAATTATGCAACGGGCAAGATCCAAAAGACAAAATAAAAATGTAAATCCGTATAAAGTAAATGAGTTGTCGTATCAAGACATGATTGATGTAAAATCACTTTCTTCAAAAATAATTAAAAACAAAACTATAGCGGAGAATGGGGAGAAGGTGTGTTGGTTGAAAATAAAATGCCTAAGATTTCAAAAGGATTTACCTGGTTTTATTAAATACAGATACGATTACGATGGGCCATATAATTTATTAAATGCGCTTTGTAAACCAGGGAGACCGACTAGAAGAACTCAAAACTCTGAAATGCCAACTATAAACACTGAAGATCTTCCCCGGGCATATAAACAATGTCTTCCAATAACAAAACAAAAAAGAAAGATCTTTTACAGCTTTGTAAGAAAAATATAATTCCTAAAGAGCTTCATGGCTGGTACGAAGGTTTACCATGTTTAAACGAAGACCAGGGTACTCCACCCTGCACTGATTCATCAGAAGTCGATGATTAAACTTATTTTGACCCCTGCTCTACATTCTGGTGATCTTTTGAAACCTAACAACACAAACAAAATTATTTGAGTTTTTAGGGATTTACATTATTAAATGTACGTGATTTTTTAAATTACATACATACGCCGTGTTTTATTTAATGTGTATGAAGGTAGTTTTTATTTTAAGTTGCTGTACTTGTGTTTGTCTCTTACATTTACCTTTCAGTATTGATTAAGTACAGACATTGCAATTGTTTTAAATTTTAAATGTTTTATTTTACTTAATTGTAGGATCAATAGTTGTTGTAGTTCTGTTTCCTAAATTACCAATGAAGAATTATTTTTATTTGAATTGAGTTGTTTTAAAGTTTTAAGTTTTATAATGATTGCTATACCTTTGATTTGTTGTTCATTTTTTAATAAAGTCTATTTTATGTCAAAATACAGATTATTATTTTTAATGGCACCAATAACAGTTAAACAATATCAAAGTTATAAACGTTCAACTTTTACATTTAAACATATTTTAAGTTTGATAAATTCAATAACTGCATTTATTTCACCTTCTTTTACTCTACTAGATGGATCTAGGTTGTAGGAAAACTAAATAAATAGCCGAAATAAATAACTAATTGCAGTTACGTTACAAAAAGTAGTTGTGGCAAAATTAAACAACTTGGTTTTATATATTTTATTTAGTTATTGTTGAAGATGGAGTCCAGTTTGTTTAAGCATAATGTTAAAGATAATCAGGTCCACAAAATATAAAATTACCGACGAACAAATGAACATTAATTGAAAAAAAAAACACTAAATCGCGTTTATCTCAAAACTAGAAAATCGGAGTTATTTAGTTTTCCAACTACGGGGACGATATATAATTATGTATCTTTATTCTATAATGCCCTCGATTACATATTGATATCTTTGTATATTTTTATTTGGATTTAGCAAAAGAATACCTAAATAATGTCCGCGGCTGGCCAATCTATCTAAATCTGTCAAAGTACCTACCTCATTCTAAAATATTGACTTAACATCAATATTCTAAAATGAACCCATCACTGACGATAGATTCTTTCCAAAATCCGAGTATCTTGCCAAGGAACCTTCCCCTGATTATTGAAGTATGCACAATACATTTCGCGAACTTGATAACCATCATTACTATGTGTATTCGTACTATGTGTTTCTGTAATATTACCAACTGATAATGATGTTTGCTCCATGTTATTTTCATTATTGTTAATAAAATCAGGTTGTCTTTGAATTAAATAATTAAGCAACACACATGTTGCTTTTATTACCTTGTCAACTGTTTCTATTTTGCATTCGAAATCTTTGTGATACACGTACCATTTTCTCGTCAATATACCGAAAGTTGCCTCAACAATGCGACGTGCTCGTGACAATCGGTAATTAAATATTTTTCTTTCTGCATTTAGTCCATCACCTGGGTATGGTCTCATAAAATTTTCCATTAGTGGAAAAGCTTCATCTCCTATAAATACGAACGAGGACCCAGTTTTCGAGGGAGCCTTGATATATACGTCAAGAGCACCTGTATAATTTTTAACCCTACAAGGCACCCAGTTCCATATGTGGAACACTGACTTTTATCGTTTCTACAGCTATACAACTAGAAGCAGCGACATCTGTTAACATCTTGATAGAAGCTACATACGTTTACCAATGTTGTAATACGAAACTTTGTCTAAAGATGTCGTTCGTGTTATACTTATAGTGTATGAAGTGTGAAATATGAATGAAAGAGGAACGTTAGTCGTTTGTTTAAATTCAAAAATATAAAAAAATTGTTATTGAACAGTTTTGACTGAAAAAAAAATACTGTGTGCTGTAACAAAGTGTATATTTGCAGAGGTAAGTTGTTTTTTTATATTACAATAATAAACGTATTAGTAAATCTTATTTTTATGAACGTTCCACATGCGGAACGTTGAGCTTTAGTGTTTGTTTTTACTTATACATACTTACTATAATTTTTCTCATAAATACTTTGATTTTATTCCAGATAATGTCGCGAAGAAGATTACGTAATGAAGATATTGAGAGTTTCTTGGGTATTCCTTCTGAGAGTGAAGATAATGAAGATTTTTCTGATGCTGAAAGTGATGATGACATGTATAAGGTTCAGTCCACGCAAAACTTCGCATCAGAGCCACTTAGCGACATGGAAACTTTCTTATCTCCTCAGAGATACCAGTGTTCGTCTCCAGTAAATGAGGTTGGTACAAATATTGAAAATCTACCAGAAATGTCGGACCCGCAGCCTAGTACATCAGGAATGACTTCAGGGACAACTACAGGTACACAATCTCAGACAGCTAGACGATCATCGGGCAACATAATCGGTCATGGATCTAGAATCCCTGTAACTGTCACTCAAAGAAAAAAAAGAAGATTTATTTGGAAGAAAGTATCTTTTCAATCACCTCTTTTTGCATTTACTGGAAACACAAATTTACAGTCACCTATTATAGACTTTAAAAGCCCCCTTCAATATTTTTTATGGTTTTTTGATGATGAGTTACTTCAGCATATTGTAGAAGAAATGCATAAATTTAGTGTTCAAAAAAATCTTTCAAAGCCCTTTACAATAACAACTAATGAATTGAAAAAGTTTATAGGTGTCTGTATGATTATGAGTTTGGCGCCACTGCCAAACATTCGTATGTACTGGGCAGCTGAATTGGGTAATCCTTTGATTATGCAGACAATGTCGCTAAATCATTTCAAAAAGATCTGTCAGTTTCTACATTTCAACGATAACTCCACGCAACCACCAACAGGGAATCCAGGGTATGATCGTTTGCATAAAATTAGGCCGATATTGGAAACATTGAGAAAAAAATGCCAAAGCGTACCTAAAAGAGAAGCACTACCCGTCGACGAGCAAATGTGCGCGACAAAAGCCTCTAATCTTCTACGACAATACCTTCCTAATAAGCCACACAAATGGGGCTATAAGTTACTAGTTCTTTGCGATGATCGTTGCTTTGCTTATGATTTTGAAATCTACTCTGGAATGGAGAACAATCCTGAGCTAAGATATGCAAGTGAGCCAGACTTAGGGGCAAGTTCAAATATAGTAAGTACGCTTAGCTAGGTTCATACCAAAGAATCAAAATTACAAATTATTCTTTGATAATTATTATACGTCACCAGAGTTGATTGCTTATTTGGCCAAAGAGGGAATACAATCACTGGGGACTGTCAATAAAGGTCGTTTAGGAAAAGACCTCAAAATACCTGCCCTGAAAGACCTGAAAAAGGATAAGGTTCAGAGAGGTTATTCAGAGCAATGGGTAGCAAATTGTGATGATACAGATATTGTCACCGTTATGTGGTACGATAATAAACCAGTTGTTTTATCGTCATCTTTTGTGGGTCAAGAGCCAATAGAAACAGCAAGAAGATATTGCAAGAAACAGAAAAAATATATACAAGTGGATTGCCCCCAAATAATCAAAACATATAACCAGCATATGGGTGGTGTGGACCTCTTAGATTCGTTCCTAGGAAAATATAAAATAAAAATTAGGACTAGAAAATGGTACTTGAGGCTTTTTTATCATCTTCTTGATGTAACTTTTATCAATTGCTGGTTATTGTACAGAAGAGTCGGGGAGCAGCAGCATACGCCATCCCTAATGAAACAGAAGGACTTCAAATTTGAAGTAGGGAAAAGTCTATGTATGTATGGGCCGTCGCTCGGTAAACAAAAAGAGAGGTAGACCAAGTTTATCTGATGAAATTAAAAATAAAAGACAGAAGCCAAATACATCAATCCTACCTCCTCGTGATGTCAGACGTGATGGGTTTGAACATTTTCCTGTTTGGGGTGAGAACGATGCAAATATCCTGGCTGCAAGGGAAAAACGTTCATATCTTGTGAGAAATGTCGCGTAGAACTTTGCCTCAATAAATGTAATAATTGTTTTAGATCTTTTTATCAATAAACAAATTTATTTTATTAGTTATTATGCCTAAGTATGATTTTTCAATATATAAAAAAGTAAAATATAAGTATAAGTTATAAACATTTCATTTTGAATAAGTTACAATTGAAAATCAGTACATAATTAAACTACTTCTAAAACAATTCAAAATGTTCTAGTTTAATACCAAAAAGTATAGTTTAGGCTCAGTGAACCATATGTGGAACTGAAAGAAAAAGTTATTTTTTTCGTAAAATATGGTTTTATTTTTATTTTTATTAGTTTTTCCTATCTTTTGATTATTAAATACAAGTCATATTTTTTTAAATTGCCATAGTTCATCAAAATCTTTTGCGATTTCTTTCCAGTCGTTTTCTGTTGGTTGCGGCATAACAAGAGGTTGCAATACATTCCATAAAGCATCACAAACTTCATCAACAATTCTTGATACACTTTTCAATCCAATTCTAAAATTCTCTCCCATCGTTGTAAATGACTGGCCCGTTGCTAAATACCTAAAAAAATAAAAAGCTATTTAAGGTGGTTGCAAGGTAGCCCGCGAAATTCAAATGCTCGCATTTTTTTTCAATTTGCAGCTCAGTATTGGATTAGTATGATACTGAAAGTTTTATTCGCGGTAATGGCATGTCTACTACTGGAATGGTACTATCCAATACTGAGTTGCAAAATGCATAAAAAACGTGCGAAAATTTGAATTTCGCGGGCTACCTTGAAGCAACCAACTTAATTGTATTATTTACCTTCGCGTAAGTACATGCAATATTTTTTTTATAAATAGACCGTCCTGTATAATTGTATGGAATATATTTTCGTGTTTGTTTATTTGTTTCAGTTAAAAAGCAAAGACGCGATGGAAACAACTGAGAGACAACCATCGAGATGAATTAAAAAGACAAAATGCAACAAGGAATGGACAGGCTAGAAAACAACGAAAAGAATGGAAATATCAGAAAGCCATGTCATTTTTATTGCCATAGACCTTGTCCAGAAGAAGGAAATTGGTCGCGAAATGTTTCGCGCGAATTCATTCGCACGCTATTGAGGTACTAGGCACGAATACATCGCGTCCACAAGCATCGCGCGAATTCAAAATACGCGCGTAAATCTCGAGCATAACGCCAGACCCTCGACTTGCGCCTGATTCGCGCGTGTTGCGCGCGAGTCGAGATACTAGGGACCCCTTGTTGCGTCCAGTTAAACGCGCGAACTCCGGCCGAAGGGACGTATCGGGAACAATGGAGCGCCAAAATGTTGATACGGAATTGTTTATAGACGAAATAGAAAAAAGGCCGGCGATATGGGATTTAGAATCACCTGATTATGCCAACAGAATTTTAAAACACAGGGCTTGGGAAGAATTGGTGTTAATATTTTCTGATTAAGATGACTCCGAGGAAAAAAAGAAAGATATTGGTAAGTAATTATTATTATTTATTTTATTGAGTAGTAACAAACAAAGAAAATTAGATCATTTTGTCCTGCCATGACAGTCGACCTTCCTTCATGAAATAATCAGTGTAGCGCGCATACTCAAAATTTAAAATCCCCGCCACGGGATGTGAATGTATGTATTTGAATAGCGCTTACGCGCTCCGCGCGAGGCGGCCACTCAAGACGCTTGGCGGCGACGCTCACAAAACGTGCCACCCAGCGTCCCTCTCTCGTTAAAAAAGTGTGAACGAACGGATGTAGCTCCCGTTAAAACTGTATTCTTTTATTTCTTTGTGTTTTAACCGATCTAATAAACTATATTACGTCTTATATAGGTTGTTTAAGTATTCCACGAACTATATGTGGCGCCCAACGTGGGGCCGCGAGTTTTTCAATGTTTGTGAGTGCGTAACCCACCATACATACTCATTCGTTCTACTGGTTCTACACGTCTTGTAATCGCGATCGTCAAAATGCCGCGCCCGCAAACGCGCAGGGAGCATACCACACCACTCTCTGACGAAGAAGTCGCCGTGGATGCTGATGGTGACAAAGGAGCCGACGCTGCTCGTTACACGTCGGAACAAGTGGCCGCCATGCAGCAGTCTCAAACTGAGGCATTCGAGCGCCTGCTGGACAGGGTCATTAACCGCCAGCCGTCACCCCATCCAGTTCCCGCCGCGCCTGCCGCGCAACCGCCACTGCTCGCCGCCAGCGGTAACTTCACCCACTGCAACGCCAGGTTCGGCGGTAACGCCGACGAGTCCGTGGACGCATTTATAGACGCGATACAAAGTTACAAAGAATGTGCTAACGTGTCCGAGGAGAACGCCCTCAGGGGCTTGTCAATGGTGCTGACGCATGACGCCGCCATATGGTATCGTGGTATCAAAACGGAAATTCATTCGTGGCAGCAAGCCATAGATTTGCTGCTCAGTACCTACGGGGACCGGCGGCCGCCCCACCGCATTTACAGAGAGCTATTAGAGATGCAACAAGCTCAACAAAACACGGATACGTTTGTTGCTAAGTGCCGTGCATTATTATCCAAAATACCTGCCGGCGACATAACTGAGAAAGCACAAGTCGACATGGTGTATGGCCTCCTCGACTCGAGGATCCGTAGACACCTACGAAGAGAAGAATTCTCAGATTTCTCTAGCATGCTGCGTCTCGCGCGTTCTATTGAGATAGAACTCGACACGCATAATCAGCGCAGTAACCGGCCTACAAAGTCGGCGAGTGCTCGTTTTTCTACATCGTTCTCACATGTATTTTTGATCTCAACATGAATTATGTATCCATGGTTTTGTAAAATATTATGATTTAAAAGAGTGTCCATGGAGTTTCTTGCCCATTCTTCTCCATAGAGATCTACGCTTTGGAATGGGCAACTACATTACTTTCACAAGTTATTATGTCTTGTGACTGGGACTGTAGCAGCATCCTTTTTTTTTTGTTGTTCTCATGACATTCAAAAGTGCCTGTAATGGTCTAATTGAAATAAATGATTTGATTTGATTTGACATGGTGTCAAGTGGAAGGAAGGCAAAATTTTAAGTTTTGAATGTACGATAAATGAGTGTCTACCAAACGATTTTCTGCGAAATAAAATTTATGCTGTCCGTTGTTATGCAAAATAAATGCGAAAAGTTCTGCTATAAAGGGTGGATCCTACTACTTTACCACCTCATTGTTTATAGAACTACTTAGAATGAGATTTCTTATCGATGAATTACAAAAACCGCCCATTTAATTATTTTCCTGCTCAATTGTATATTCACTGATCCATTTCATTATTTTTATAGCTCAGTTTTGTTTACTGCTTAGTTTTAACTGCTGAACTAGTTATTAAACGTGCCATTTATAATTTTAACTTACCAAAACCGCTATTAAATCGGTGCCTAATTTTATTCAAATAAACTTTCAGAGGGTTCGGCTGGCGTATAGGAATGCAGGCCGTGACGGCAGTAGTATTATTAACAGCTATCCTTGCCACATGCTACCGACCAGCGTCACTATATCACCCTCGGAGACGAGCAATGTTGCACCTTAAGGAGCTAATCAAGATGAAACAGAAGAAGATAGACAAACAAGAACACACCTGATGAATCTCTAGTCCATATGACACCACCCTAGTGATGTCCAGAAACGCGTGTTTTTGACAAACAGCACCCAATTCATTATTTTAAGTTATCTCTAGTTAAACGATAATAATTAATAAAACAGAGTTTATAAAATATTTTTTTTTTATTTAAGTGTAGTAAGTAGTTATGTAGGTATTAAAGAACGGACCGGAAAACTAGTCTTCCAGCATGTCAACAATTGTTGTTTGTTATGAATTTCTTTACCAATATCCTGCATAAGACTACAGAGACCTTAAATTCCTCACCCTTGCTGTCTAAGGATTTATTAAAGGCGAACGTTCCAGCCTGCCCGATTAGATTGAAAAGATAATGCTTAATCAAATGCTCAACCACTTTAACACCAATAAAATCTTACATGAAAAACAGTATGGTTTCACCAAAGGACGTTGTACGACTGACGCCGGTGTCACCTTAATAAAACACATATTTACTGCGTGGGAAGAGGCACAAGATGCCCTAGGAATCTTCTGTGACCTCTCAAAGGCATTCGATGGCGTTAATCATGAAACCCTGCTTTCGAAACTTGAGCATTACGGTTTAGGTAAACTTGCGCTCAGTTTAGTAAAATCTTATTTAAATGATAGACAGCAACAAGTGCAAATTAATGGCGTCAATTCAATGGGTTTAAAAGTTAAAATGGGTGTACCACAAGGTTCTATATTAGGTCCCTTTCTCTTTTTAGTATATATAATTGATCTACCCCATTTATATAAAAAACCAACCTTAAATGGTGTTGTTTGCTGACGATACTTCCTTAATATTTAAGATAAACAGACGTGCAACAAATCTTAACGCCTTAAATAACGCGCTAATGCAGGTCCATAATTGGTTTACTGCTAATAATTTAGTATTGAATTGGAAAAAAACAAAGTGCATAAGATTTGCTCTGCCAAACGTCAAAAGTAATGAATGTGACACAGTATTGAATCAAGAGAAACTAGAATTCGTCGATAAAACTGTTTTCTTAGGCATCACGCTTGAGTCGAGGCTACAATGGGGTCCTCATTTAACATCTCTTGCAGGACGGTTGAGTTCAGCAGCATATGCTGTAAGGAAAATCCGTCAATTTACTGACGTAGATACCGCGCGACTAGTCTATTTTAGTTATTTTCATAGAATAATGTCATACGGTATTTTACTATGGGGACGAGCTGCAGACATTGAGTCTATATTTATTCAGCAGAAAAGAGCCATCCGAGCCATATATAATCTACGTAGGCGCGATTCCCTAAGAGAACTGTTTAAGAAAATTAACATCATGACAGTACCTTGTCAATACATATATGAAAACATTATGTTCGTTAGGAAAAATCTGCATCTGTTTAGTAAAAGAGGTGACAGACACCACTATAATACTAGAAACAGGGACCAACTAGTTCAGCCAGGTTTCAGACTAGCTAAAGTAGACTCCTCTTTTATGGGGTACTGTTTAAAATGTTACAACAAAATACCTCCAAACATCCTACAATTGAATGAATCGAAGTTTAAATCTTGTATTAAACGCGCACTATGTAGGCAAGCATATTATAAGTTGGGGGATTACATTAATGATATGAATGCTTGGCTCGATGCCGGTACTGCTCCACAACCATAGGGGCAAACTTATTGATCAGCATCTGAAGTTATTGTAGCAGCTGTAGAAGATTGTAATCTATCTTTGCATTGTATAGACTCAATTTCCTAATATTATATAATTGTAATGCCCATGTGTGAGTACTATGTAGTTTAATAAACTCGACGGTTGCCCTGGTGGTTGAGAGATTGTCATGCTCACTTAAATGTCTCGCTGATGGTGGCGTGTATGTCGGGTCATTTAGTTCCCTTCAAAATGGTTGAGCTGAATGGGGCTGATATATGCGTCATGTTCGTGAACGGGCGCTCTGTCAGCTGTGACTGGTCATCTATGAGCCGCCACGGTTTGTTATAATTTATATATTTATCTAATAGATTACCCTTGTTTTTGCTTTTACTCTGGACGCTCTTAATGTGCTCGGTTTTCTACATCGTTCTCACATGTATTTTTGATCTCAACATGAATGATGTATCCATGGTTTTGTAAAATATTATGATTTAAAAGAGTGTCCATGGAGTTTCTTGCCCATTCTTCTCCATAGAGATCTTCGCTTTGGAATGGGCAACTACATTACTTTCACAAGTTATTATGTCTTGTGACTGGGACTGTAGCAGCATCCTTTTTTTTTGTTGTTCTCATGACATTCAAAAGTGCCTGTAATGGTCTAATTGAAATAAATGATTTGATTTGATTTGACATGGTGTCAAGTGGAAGGAAGGCAAAATTTTAAGTTTTGAATGTACGATAAATGAGTGTCTACCAAACGATTTTCTGCGAAATAAAATTTATGCTGTCCGTTGTTATGCAAAATAAATACGAAAAGTTCTGCTATAAAGGGTGGATCCTACTACTTTACCACCTCATTGTTTATAGAACTACTTAGAATGAGATTTCTTACCGACGAATTACAAAAACCGCCCATTTAATTATTTTCCTGCTCAATTGTATATTCACTGATCCATTTCATTATTTTTAACCGACTTCCCAAAAAGGAGGAGGTTCTCAATTCGGCCGGTATGTTTTTTTTCTATGTATGTACATCGATTACGCCGCGGTTAATGGACCGATTCGCGTGATTCTTCTTTTGTTCGACGCGAAATAGCTGCCAAGTGGTCCCATAAAAATTTCTTTCAGTTTGGTCAAGTAGTTTTTATTTTATAAGCATTATTGTTATTTGGACGATGTTATTTGAACGATATTCTTTTAACGACCCTTTGTATATTAGTATGTCGATAACTTTAACATTTAATTTTCTTATCCGATTTGCGTAATTCTTTTTTTGTTCGTTAGTGTACATATTCAAGTTGGTACCCTGGTCATCTAGTCAGCATATGATGATGGGATCCCTAGGAAATCGAGAAGAACACTCAATTTATAAGCATATAACTGTTACGTTTCAGACAATATCTTACAGTTTGTTCAACTATTTGCGTTTGATGATGATTTCCTATGGATGAGCTGATGATGGAAGGTACAATTCCTTAAAGGTTAGGAGTTCAGAGAAAATTCTTTCAAAATTGTACGTACATATGGATAGAGAATAGTATTCCTTGAGGCTATTAGGTTCCCTTCGTCCATGTTGATAACCAGAGTCTGATAACCAGTTACCAAAGAAGAATTATTTTTCTTCTTTGGGCAATCGGTTATCAGACTGGATTTTTTTTCCTTTTTGGGTATTGATTGATAACTCGTTAGTTTGAAAACTGCTTGGAAGTTATGTGTTCCTAGTACTTCGCCTGTTTTGAAAACACGTTAATGGCTGGAAAATTTTATTCGAGACAAACAATGACGGAAGTGACACATAACCCTTAGTTCATGTCACTATGATAAATACAAATTAATATAGATATGCAATTTTCTATCGATCTGCAGTTTTATCACGATATTGCGACGCAAAATATTTATATATATTCTCCGATAGATACAGTTGGTAATTGCGGAAAACTATGGAGTTTTATCCTACTAAACGCGGAGGCCAAAAATTAATATTTGAAGGCTATGATTACCATCTAAGAAAACAATACAAAAACGTATTTGTAACAATAATAATCCAATCCAGCAGCAATTTGAAAAAGTTATTAGTGAGCTGAAGGATGAAGGAATAAATTTAATTTCAGAACTGCCCCAGTTTCAAAACGTAAAAAGTGGCTTATACAATGCTAGAAATAAAAGCTTAAATGTTTCAAAGATATGTTTTAATCTCGCGAAAGAGGTAACATTGCCAGATAAATTTCAAAAATATTTGCTTGCCGATTACAATGATGAAGAAAGAATACTTGTCTTCTGCTCTCCTGCTTTAGAAACCATACTAAATTATGATGTTTATCTTCTCGATGGAACATTTAAATCGAGTCCACCACCCTTTAAACAGTTATACAGTGTTCACGGATACAATGTTAGTACGGAAAAGGTTGTTCCGCTGTGTTTCGCTTTCCTTGAAAACAAAAGTCAAAAAACTTATGAGAAGCTTTTTGAAATCATCAAGGTGCGTACAAAATGGAATCCTAGTAAAGTACTTCTAGACTACGAAAAGTCAGCAATTAATGCTATTCGTAATATCTTTCCTAAAACGATAGTAAAAGGATGCTTTTACCATTTGTGTCGCTGCGTTTTCAAAAAAGCCAAGCAATTGGGAATAACATCAAGAGTACAGAGGCGGCATGTTGCCCGATGTGCCGGCCTGGCCCGTTTACCCTTGCAGCAAATTACAGCAGGTTACAAATATATTATGGAGAAAAGCCCTAACAATGAAAATGTTAAGAAATTTAATAAGTATTTTGAGCGATTCTGGTTGAAGGATATTAATTTTATCAAAATGTGGTGCTGTCAAAGAGAAAAAATACGAACTACTAACCATTTAGAGGGGTGGCATTCTCGAATCAACCGGTTTGTAGGTATTAAAAACCCAACTATACCTAAAATACTCGACATCTTAGTTAGAGAAATAAACTTACAAGACATCAAAAAGAAAGTAAGGAAAATTAAAACGTATCAAGAAATTGACGAGGAAATTAATCTAGCAATAGATCAATTAAATCAAAGGACAATAAGTGTTGGCCACTGCTTGGAAATAATTGCTCCATATATGTTTTAATAGATTAAGTTTTATTGTTTTAAGATATAAATATAAGTTTTGCGAGTTTGTTTTCCATTAACGTGTTTTTTTTTTCATACCGTTTCATATCATTTCATACCATTTCATATCATTTCATTTTTTCTTGACGACATTTTTAGCTGACAACTGTACAAAATCTGTCGTTTCCAGAATCTGCCATTTAACGAATAAAGGTCAATTTCCTCTTTCTACTGTAGTTGTCATTAGGAACACATACGTAGTTGGTCCATGAGGAAGGCTTGTTTTCGAAACAGGCGAAGTACTAGGAACACATAACTTCCAAGCAGTTTTCAAACTAACGAGTTATCAATCAATACCCAAAAAGGAAAAAAAAATCCAGTCTGATAACCGATTGCCCAAAGAAGAAAAATAATTCTTCTTTGGTAACTGGTTATCAGACTCTGGTTATCAACATGGACGAAGGGATTAGGTTGACCTTGAAGGTAAATCTCATTATTAACGTTTAGGTTTAATAGTGTTAAATGATTTTCTGTGATTGTTATTAAATAAATAATAAGCGAACATTCACATCATAGCCTACAGCCCTGTTGCCCAGAGTAACATGGGTGTGCGTTCTCCGCCTGGTGCACCTGAAACATCAGATATTTCGCATCGAACAAAACATCACGTAAATCAGTACACACGTAATAAAATGAAATCCAACAAAAAGAAGAGAAAACCTACCACCCGAATTGACAACCTCAACTTCAATGATGTCGGGGAGGAGAAATTTGAGCCTACACCTATTTGAATACTATGTAATAGGGATCTATATTTTTTGAGGCGCGCAGCATCTTTCGTGAGCCTACCCATAGTTAAATCACTAAAAAGCAAAGAATAAAAATAAAAAACTACGTTAAAAAAAACCGACTTCCAAAAATACTAAAAATCGCAAAAATAGTTAAATAAATAAAAAAATACTAAAATAGAATATATAAAGCTTAAAACTATTAATTTAACAACTAAAAAAGCAATAAATAACTTACCTACGCAATTTATAACACCATCCTCTACTTACCTACTAACTACTTATTCTTTCCGCTTACTGCTTGGTTTGAAGTTCAAACCAAGCAGTTTTAGTATTTTTTTATTTATGAATGAATGAATCTATTTCTTACCGACGAATTACAAAAACCGCCCATTTAATTATTTTCCTGCTCAATTGTATATTCACTGATCCATTTCATTATTTTTATAGCTCAGTTTTTTAGTCTATTTTAGTTATTTTCATAGTATAATGTCATACGGTATTTTACTATGGGGACGAGCTGCAGACATTGAGTCTATATTTATTCAGCAGAAAAGAGCCATCAGAGCCATATATAATCTACGTAGGCGCGATTCCCTAAGAGAACTGTTTAAGAAAATTAACATCATGACAGTACCTTGTCAATACATATATGAAAACATTATGTTCGTTAGGAAAAATCTGCATCTGTTTAGTAAAAGAGGTGACAGACACCACTATAATACTAGAAACAGGGACCAACTAGTTCAGCCAGGTTTCAGACTAGCTAAAGTAGACTCCTCTTTTATGGGGTACTGTTTAAAATGTTACAACAAAATACCTCCAAACATCCTACAATTGAATGAATCGAAGTTTAAATCTTGTATTAAACGCGCACTATGTAGGCAAGCATATTATAAGTTGGGGGATTACATTAATGATATGAATGCTTGGCTCGATGCCGGTACTGCTCCACAACCATAGGGGCAAACTTATTGATCAGCATCTGAAGTTATTGTAGCAGCTGTAGAAGATTGTAATCTATCTTTGCATTTGTTAGGTTAGGTTAGCTTAGCTAGGTTAGCGTAGGTTAGGTTGATACATCGTGAGGGAACAGCAGCTGTTGGGCCGGTGCATCCTGGGCGTGGGCAGTGGTCTTCCTCGAGGAATGGGAAGAGATTCTTATTCTTTGGGGAATGCTACTGTCTGTGGCTAATATTCTGACAGGGGGGATGGGTGGAGGCTGTCCTGCGTGACGCTCTGCAAAGCAGAGTGCACTGCGGACGAGCCTACTCTAGTGCGGCGGATCGGTTCGAACTCCGGATCACCGTCGGACAACCCGGTTTCCTCATTGAGAGGGACTGGGGGCTCTGCTTGCGTGCTTGCATGCTAGCGGGGCCGCGAGGAAGAAAACCTCTCTAAAAAATTACCCTGTTGCGTGCCATCTGTTGTTTTATGCAGCAGGCTGGCACGTGGCAATGTGGGAGTGTAAGGAGGAAAAAAAAACAATATGGCAAGCGTAAATAGTAATGATTTACCCCAGGAAGGTACCCACCATGTGGGAGAATCCTTCACAGAGCCGCTCGTGCCATCAGCTGGCACTAGCGGCTCTGGCTGTCCCTCGTATTCTGGGGGGGACAACGATTGCTGTACCCACACAACCGACGAAACAAGCTTCCCTAAACGGACACCGAAAAACAACAACGACGAGAACGGAGGAGTTAGGCTTGAGGAAGACGTATCTTCTGACGAGGAAGAGGCGCCAGCGCTCGCGGTGTCAGACTCTGACACTGTAGGCTCACTTGAAACTGTCCGGTCCGGTTCAACCGGACCGGTGGATGTATCTCGATGGCTCAAACGAGCGAACACCCAACCGGTGGTCGTTCTCGAGAGGAGCCTCGTGAACAACAACGAAGCGGCGCCGCCTCTCATACTCGGTGCTGCCATCGGCAAACGGGGCAAAGGCAGACCCGTAACAACCGGCCAATATGTTGGCCTGTCGAAGGCGAGAAAGGAGCTTGCGCAGGCTCGAAAGGCGGCAGAAAAAGAGGACCATTGCGCAGCGGAGGAAAGAAGAGTGGCCAAGCTGGCTCAGAAGGTTAGCACCGGACGAGTCAGTCGGCTATCTGAGTCGTCCTCCGCCGCTGAATCAATGGAGGTCGAAGACCTGCAGGCCACGCAACTAGGCGAGAGGCTCCGGGATGCTGTGGCGACCATTCGTGAGGTCTCCAGGGTATCCAGTGGCCTAAAGGGGACCTGTCAGAAGGCTCTGAAGATGGCTGCGGCCTCCATCACAGAAGCCGCTGAAGAGCTTTTAGAGAGGTCCTCCAATGAGGAGACACGCCGGCTTTTGGCAGCGAATGCTCGGCTGACTGCGCAGGTTGACGGGCTTCGTAAGGAGCAAGAAGAGCTCCGTGCGGAGCTCCTCAACCTGAAACGATCTAGAAACGACGATGTACCTGGGTCACTGGATCCACAATTTGGTTCTCGACCCTCGTCTGTGGAATCGGAGATGTTCCGGCTCTTCAAGGCGGAGATGGCGGCGCTTTCAGCCCGCTTTTCCGTCATCGAGGGCCGAGTGTTGCGGCCTCCATTGGCCCATGAGAAAACGCCAGCTTTGACTCAGGAGCCGGCGCAGACGTATGCTTCAACAGCTGCTGCCCCGCCTCCTGTTCAAAGCAAGCAGACTGCTAAACAAAAAGGTAAAAAGGGGAAAAAAGGGAAGCCCACAGCCGCTGCACCGGCTGCTCTAGCGGCCCAGGCGGCATCTGCTGCATTGGCTGCTCCGGCAGCCCAGGCGGCATCTGCTGCATTGGCTACTCCGGCGGCCCAGGCGGCATCTGCTGCAACGGCTGCTCTAGCGGCCCAGGCGGCATCTGCTGCATTGGCTGCTCCGGCGGTCCAGGCGGCATCCGCCGCACCCGTTGCTCCGGCGGCCCAAGCGCCTAACCAGGAATGGGTAACAGTCGGGGCAAAGAAAAAGAAGAAAAAGAAAAAGAAGAGCAACAAAAATCGGCTCCGCGCTCCTAATTCTTCAGCAATAGTAATTACACTATCGCCGGAGGCTAAGGAGAGGGGCGTGTCGTACGCGTCGGTCTTGGCGAAAGCCAAGGCCGACATAAAACTGGACGAGCTCGGCATAACGGGCATTCGCTGCAAACAAGCGGCCACGGGTGCCCGTCTGCTCGAGCTGCCTGGTGCCACCAGTGGCGCCAAGGCCGATGCGCTTGCGGAGCGGCTTAAAGCTTCTCTGTAGGCGCAATTCCCGGATTTGAAAATTGCCAGGCCCTGCAAAACCGTCAACATACGGGTGTCGGTTCTGGACGATTCCGTGACGGCTGACGAATTGAAGGCAGCCGTCGCGAGGGCGGGCGAGTGCCCCTTGGACCAGGTGCGGCCCGGTGAAATCGGGCCAGGCCTCCGAGGGCTCTGGTCCGCGATTGTCACCTGCCCAGTTGCGGTGGGCCAAAGGATTGCGGCAAGCGGACGCAAGTTACTTGTTGGGTGGGTGTCGGCGCAGGTGAAGCTCCTCTCGCCCCTACCGCAGAAGTGTTTCCGGTGTCTCCAGACGGGACATCTTGGAGTGCAGTGCTCGTCGACCGTCCAGGTCGGCTCGCTCTGCTTCCGCTGCGGCCAGCCCGGCCACAAAGCCGGTTCGTGCAGCGCCCCGCCACACTGCCCTAAGTGTGCGGCGCACAGTGGGTCGAATTATAATTTTAGTGACATAGGGGTCAATTTGGTTTTTTTTGCGTTTTCTGAATTCGGATGGATAGAACTCGTCAGCTTCAATAATTAATATCTCTTGACGTTTTTCTCTTAACTTAATAGTTTGGGCAGAAAAATGGGTTTTGTGTTTTTTTTGTATGGAACGGATCAAATAAAATCCAATTCCGGCTAAGTAGCGTTAGATCCCGCTTTGCAACGTTATTTTTCTTATACCTTGGGTCATTCACTATCATTTGATGCTATGAACATTTGCATAAAGTTGCAACTCTGCCCAAAAATGACGATTGAAAAAATGAAAAAAATACATAGAACTAAAAGCTTCATTTTTATTTCCCTAAGTTCTTCTAGGTCAATTTTAATATGAAATAGAAAGTAAACACTTAATAATACAGGTATGTACTTAACAACTAACAAGAATATACCTAATTAAATCTCTAATTAGCTTAATTTTGCTAATATACTACATATATCAAAAAGGTGGATCATTATCTAATTTTGCATTTCTTTTGATTTGTTTAATAACTTAATTAGTTTAACGTTTTAAGTTCATAAATAAATATGTTTTCACTTTTAGCCATTATTGTAATACTAATGAGGATCATTAGTTAATGAACCCTCATTAAGTAGGAAGCAGAAAAATTAGAAGTTATCTGTTTGTCACTGGTATAAAAGGGCTATATTTATTATATATTAATTAGTATTCGTTTATTCGTACTACTACTAATATCCAGTGATTGTGATCATACCTTTTTGGCTATAATGGAAGGTTTAGTTAATAATTTAGATTTATTTATGATTTTAAGAGAGCAGCTGCACTCATTGTCTAATAGTTCAAAACTTTTTCAATTTCTACAAGAAAAAATAAATGTGTCTGAGGAAAACAGTGCTGAACTCCAAAAATTCTGTACGCGATTTTGTTCAAATATAAATGCAAGGTGGGAGCGAAGTAGCCGCACGTTGGCACAGTTTATTAGAAAAAACGGGGATTGGTTGGAAAGTGCAATAAGTTGGCCTGCGGGAATAATACCTGAACCTGTTGACACTGAACAAAGAATGTTTGAGGTTTGTGATAAAGAAGATGTTGGAAATCTACCACCATCTACAGCAGAAGCTTCCACATCTACATTTACACCTCGAAAACCTTTCGAAGAATTGAGCTCCAGACAAAAACGGAGACGTGTTGATGAAATCAACAAATCGTTTTCAGTATCCCCGGATGAACTGAATGCTACCACAATTGCTAATTTAAGAAATACTGGAAATGAAGATGTAGGAAAAATAATGCATCATTTGTTAAATAACCCAGAAGATTTAGAAAAAGTTAAGGAGTGTTTAAGTGCAAAAGTGAAAAGTAATCAATATTCACCCGATAAGGCACTGTCTTTGTTGGTTTCTCTTAAATTAAGTAGATGGCAGTATATAAGTCTAAGAGAAGCAGCAAGTGAAAATGGGTCGGACTTATACCCTTCTTATTATAAAATTAAGCAAGCAAAGTCACAATGTTACCCAGGAAAAGAAAACGTAACTATAACAGAAGATGGAGCTGCTATTAAACTGCAAGCTTTACTCAACTTGACGGTCTCGAGGCTATTAGATGTGATTGCTTTGGATTTGAGCTCGGCAAAAGATTTAGTGCTTATAAGCAAATGGGGTTTTGATGGAGCCTCAGGTCAAAGTAATTACAAACAAAAGACGGAAACAGACTTTGATGATTCAACTATTTTCATGGCCAGTCTAGTTCCTGTAAGGCTTCAACAATCTGATGGCACAATTGTTTGGGAAAATGACCGACCCTCATCAACATTCTATTGCCGTCCGATTTTGTTTAAATTTACCAAAGAAACGCAGTCAACAGTGGTAAGTACAAAAAATAGCATAGAAAAAGAAATAGATGAACTTCAGCCATCAAGATTCAGTCAAGTTGAAGTAACGCATAAATTGATCATGACGATGATAGACGGCAAAATTACTTCATATTTGTCAGAGACATCATCGTCTGTCTGTGATATTTGCAAAGCAAAACCGTCCGAGATGAACAATTTACCAACAATTGCTCAAAGAGAAAAAAACGAAGATATGTACCAGTATGGATTGTCATCTTTACATGCCTGGATAAGAAGCATGGAGTGCTTACTTCACATCGGTTAGTATATATTATATTTTTACTACATCCTTTTTCTCTTTCATTTATGTTTAATTTCCTTTTATAAAGTGTCATTCCTCTTTCTTTGCAGCTTATCGTTTGGAGTTTAAAAATGGAGTTGCAGGGGCGATGATAAAGAAAAACTGACGCTCAAAAAGAGCGCTATACAGCAAGCATTTAAGAGTGAAACCGGTTTACTCATTGATATTGTCAAGCAAGGAGTAGGCACAACAAATGATGGCAATACTGCTAGAAGATTTTTTAGAGATCCACCAACAACAGCCCGCATAACAGGAATTAGTTTAGAGTTAATTGAAAGGTTTCACGTGATTCTTCAGACTGTGGCATCTGGAGAGCGCGTGGATCTTACAAAATTTTCTGAATATTGTAATGATACTGCTAAATTATATGTTAATTTATATCCATGGTATTATATGCCATCCAGTGTTCACAAATTGTTGGTACACGGGGCTGACATAATTAAGCATTTTGGTGCCATACCTATCGGTAAACTGTCGGAAGAAGCAGCAGAGGCTCGCAATAAAGATTTTCGGAATTACAGAGAGAGCCATTCTAGAAAAGTAAGTAGAACGGCGACAAACGAAGATGTTTTACACAATCTTCTTTTGTCGTCTGATCCTAAGATCACAAGTCTAAGACCTCAAATGATAAGACAAAATATTATGGTTCTCTCTCCAAAAGTCAAAGAGCTTCTGATGAGTTTTCCAACAGAATCCGGTTTAGATTTTATTGATGTAAATAATTTACAAGATAGTCCTAGCGATAGTGAATAAGATTTTGATAGATTGTAAGTGTACTTTTAGTTTTTTTTTTTTTTGTAAGTATTAGTGTTGTATATTGTTAGTCCTAATTAGGTGTATTATTGTGTAACTTTACTTAACCTTTATTATGTACCTTTTGTAAGTAGCTTTATTATGTACCTACGTTTTACTACTATTTAACTTTTTCCTAAGTAAGTACACATTTTTACTTAAAGAGCACATTCGTATCCTCTTTTAAAAATAACTTATTAGTACGAGTACCTACCAATTTAAGCGTATATTAGATCTTTTAATTGTATTTATGTTATTGATTAAGTACTTACCTGTATTAATTCGTGTTTTGTCTTACTATTTTATTTTTGTCATTGTATTTCATATTAAAATTGACCTAGAAGAACTTAGGGAAATAAAAATGAAGCTTTTAGTTCTATGTATTTTTTTCATTTTTTCAATCGTCATTTTTGGGCAGAGTTGCAACTTTATGCAAATGTTCATAGCATCAAATGATAGTGAATGACCCAAGGTATAAGAAAAATAACGCCGCAAAGCGGGATCTAACGCTACTTAGCAGGAATTTGATTTTATTTGATCCGTTCCATACAAAAAAAACACAAAACCCATTTTTCTGCCCAAACTATTAAGTTAAGAGAAAAACGTCAAGAGATATTAATTATTGAAGCTGACGAGTTCTATCCATTCGCATTCAGAAAACGCAAAAAAAAACAAGTTGACCCCTATGTCACTAAAATCATAGTTTCGACCCACTGTGCGGCGTTGGGCGCGCCGGCCGACCACCGGGTCGGCAGCAAGGCCTGTGCTGACACCCAGAGAAAGAAGAAAACTAAGAAGAGTGGGCCTGCTGCCCCGGGCGCCCCGGCACCCATCGCGCAGCAGACCCAATCTTCCGAGGCAGCCGAGCCGCTGCTGGAGGGCGCGCAGATTATGGACACTCAGTGATGTCTGTGTCTCTGCGCTTTCTGTCGGGAGCCGACACCAGAGTGCCACCATTGCGGTGGTGGAGTGGAGGACACTGCACGGCACACACTGGAGGAGTGTTCCGCTTGGGATGAGCCGCGACGTGCGCTCACCGCAATTGTCGGCGGTAATAATCTCTCGCTGTCGGCCGTAGTCTCGGCCATGGTCGACAGCGCAGCGTCATGGGACGGGGTCGTCTCCTTCTGCGAAGAAGTTATCCTCGTGAAGGAGACGGCCGAACGGGAGAGAGAAGAACTGAGCCTTCTCCCGTCCCGCCGACAGCGCACTGGTCGTAGGAGGAGGGACGCTGCGACCGATCCATTACCTCCATAACTACGAGGCCGACGGGCTGAGGACTGGGGGAGTCCGACGCCCGTCAATTACGGCCGGAGTAGGCGTGTAGTGGCAGTTACTGCACGCCTACGGATAGACGAGGGCAGCTCCTGAGGGAGCCGACCCGGGAGGAGAGACCCGCCAACCTCGCGCGGCGGGTCAAGGCCTGTCGGTGTTGCGGTGAATGCGAAAGCGAATCCCGTGTCACCGACTATAGGCAGGTGCGAACGCTCCAGTGGTTTTAGCCAATAGTAAAAGTCTGGCACTCCCCCCCGCCGTCCCCGCGACGGGGGATAGTCCATGAGGATTTCCACTGGGACAACACAAAAAAAAAAAAAAAGGTAGTTATGTAGGTATTAAAGAACGGACCGGAAAACTAGTCTTCCAGCATGTCAACAATTGTTGTTTGTTATGAATTTCTTTACCAATATCCTGCATAAGACTACAGAGACCTTAAATTCCTCACCCTTGCTGTCTAAGGATTTATTAAAGGCGAACGTTCCAGCCTGCCCGATTAGATTGAAAAGATAATGCTTAATCAAATGCTCAACCACTTTAACACCAATAAAATCTTACATGAAAAACAGTATGGTTTCACCAAAGGACGTTGTACGACTGACGCCGGTGTCACCTTAATAAAACACATATTTACTGCGTGGGAAAAGGCACAAGATGCCATAGGAATCTTCTGTGACCTCTCAAAGGCATTCAATTGCGTTAATCATGAAACCCTGCTTTCGAAACTTGAGCATTACGGTTTAGGTAAACTTGCGCTCAGTTTAGTAAAATCTTATTTAAATGATAGACAGCAACAAGTGCAAATTAATGGCGTCAATTCAATGGGTTTAAAAGTTAAAATGGGTGCACCACAAGGTTCTATATTAGGTCCTTTTCTCTTTTTAGTATATATTAATGATCTACCCCATTTATATAAAAAACAACCTTAAATGGTGTTGTTTGCTGACGATACTTCCTTAATATTTAAGATAAACAGACGTGCAACAAATCTTAACGCCTTAAATAACGCGCTAATGCAGGTCCATAATTGGTTTACTGCTAATAATTTAGTATTGAATTGGAAAAAAACAAAGTGCATAAGATTTGCTCTGCCAAACGTCAAAAGTAATGAATGTGACACAGTATTGAATCAAGAGAAACTAGAATTCGTCGATAAAACTGTTTTCTTAGGCATCACGCTTGAGTCGAGGCTACAATGGGGTCCTCATTTAACATCTCTTGCAGGACGGTTGAGTTCAGCAGCATATGCTGTAAGGAAAATCCGTCAATTTACTGACGTAGATACCGCGCGACTAGTCTATTTTAGTTATTTTCATAGTATAATGTCATACGGTATTTTACTATGGGGACGAGCTGCAGACATTGAGTCTATATTTATTCAGCAGAAAAGAGCCATCCGAGCCATATATAATCTACGTAGGCGCGATTCCCTAAGAGAACTGTTTAAGAAAATTAACATCATGACAGTACCTTGTCAATACATATATGAAAACATTATGTTCGTTAGGAAAAATCTGCATCTGTTTAGTAAAAGAGGTGACAGACACCACTATAATACTAGAAACAGGGACCAACTAGTTCAGCCAGGTTTCAGACTAGCTAAAGTAGACTCCTCTTTTATGGGGTACTGTTTAAAATGTTACAACAAAATACCTCCAAACATCCTACAATTGAATGAATCGAAGTTTAAATCTTGTATTAAACGCGCACTATGTAGGCAAGCATATTATAAGTTGGGGGATTACATTAATGATATGAATGCTTGGCTCGATGCCGGTACTGCTCCACAACCATAGGGGCAAACTTATTGATCAGCATCTGAAGTTATTGTAGCAGCTGTAGAAGATTGTAATCTATCTTTGCATTGTATAGACTCAATTTCCTAATATTATATAATTGTAATGCCCATGTGTGAGTACTATGTAGTTTAATAAACTCGACGGTTGCCCTGGTGGTTGAGAGATTGTCATGCTCACTTAAATGTCTCGCTGATGGTGGCGTGTATGTCGGGTCATTTAGTTCCCTTCAAAATGGTTGAGCTGAATGGGGCTGATATATGCGTCATGTTCGTGAACGGGCGCTCTGTCAGCTGTGACTGGTCATCTATGAGCCGCCACGGTTTGTTATAATTTATATATTTATCTAATAGATTACCCTTGTTTTTGCTTTTACTCTGGACGCTGGAGTGTCCATGGAGTTTCTTGCCCATTCTTCTCCATAGAGATCTTCGCTTTGGAATGGGCAACTACATTACTTTCACAAGTTATTATGTCTTGTGACTGGGACTGTAGCAGCATCCTTTTTTTTTGTTGTTCTCATGACATTCAAAAGTGCCTGTAATGGTCTAATTGAAATAAATGATTTGATTTGATTTGACATGGTGTCAAGTGGAAGGAAGGCAAAATTTTAAGTTTTGAATGTACGATAAATGAGTGTCTACCAAACGATTTTCTGCGAAATAAAATTTATGCTGTCCGTTGTTATGCAAAATAAATACGAAAAGTTCTGCTATAAAGGGTGGATCCTACTACTTTACCACCTCATTGTTTATAGAACTACTTAGAATGAGATTTCTTACCGACGAATTACAAAAACCGCCCATTTAATTATTTTCCTGCTCAATTGTATATTCACTGATCCATTTCATTATTTTTATAGCTCAGTTTTGTTTACTGCTTAGTTTTAACTGCTGAACTAGTTATTAAACGTGCCATTTATAATTTTAACTTACCAAAACCGCTATTAACAGACGCCTCTTTAAATCGGTGCCTAATTTTATTCAAATAAACTTTCAGAGTATTCGGCTGGCGTATAGGCATGCAGGCCGTGACGGCAGTAGTATTATTAACCGCTATCCTCGGCACATGCTACCGACCAGCGTCACTATATCACCCTCGGAGACGAGCAATGTTGCACCTTAAGGAGCTAATCAAGATGAAACAGAAGAATATAGACAAACAAGAACACACCTGATGAATCTCTAGTCCATATGACACCACCCTAGTGATGTCCAGAAACGCGTGTTTTTGACAAACAGCACCCAATTCATTATTTTAAGTTATCTCTAGTTAAACGATAATAATTAATAAAACAGAGTTTATAAAATATATTTTTTTTATTTAAGTGTAGTAAGTAGTTATGTAGGTTGTTAAAGAACGGACCGGAAAACTAGTCTTCCAGCATGTCAACAATTGTTGTTTGTTATGAATTTCTTTACCAATATCCTGCATAAGACTACAGAGACCTTAAATTCCTCACCCTTGCTGTCTAAGGATTTATTAAAGGCGAACGTTCCAGCCTGCCCGATTAGATTGAAAAGATAATGCTTAATCAAATGCTCAACCACTTTAACACCAATAAAATCTTACATGAAAAACAGTATGGTTTCACCAAAGGACGTTGTACGACTGACGCCGGTGTCACCTTAATAAAACACATATTTACTGCGTGGGAAGAGGCACAAGATGCCATAGGAATCTTCTGTGACCTCTCAAAGGCATTCGATTGCGTTAATCATGAAACCCTGCTTTCGAAACTTGAGCATTACGGTTTAGGTAAACTTGCGCTCAGTTTAGTAAAATCTTATTTAAATGATAGACAGCAACAAGTGCAAATTAATGGCGTCAATTCAATGGGTTTAAAAGTTAAAATGGGTGCACCACAAGGTTCTATATTAGGTCCTTTTCTCTTTTTAGTATATATTAATGATCTACCCCATTTATATAAAAAACAACCTTAAATGGTGTTGTTTGCTGACGATACTTCCTTAATATTTAAGATAAACAGACGTGCAACAAATCTTAACGCCTTAAATAACGCGCTAATGCAGGTCCATAATTGGTTTACTGCTAATAATTTAGTATTGAATTGGAAAAAAACAAAGTGCATAAGATTTGCTCTGCCAAACGTCAAAAGTAATGAATGTGACACAGTATTGAATCAAGAGAAACTAGAATTCGTCGATAAAACTGTTTTCTTAGGCATCACGCTTGAGTCGAGGCTACAATGGGGTCCTCATTTAACATCTCTTGCAGGACGGTTGAGTTCAGCAGCATATTCTGTAAGGAAAATCCGTCAATTTAGATACCGCGCGACTTGTCTATTTTAGTTATTTTTATAGTATAATGTCATACGGTATTTTACTATGGGGACGAGCTGCAGACATTGAGTCTATATTTATTCAGCAGAAAAGAGCCATCAGAGCCATATATAATCTACGTAGGCGCGATTCCCTAAGAGAACTGTTTAAGAAAATTAACATCATGACAGTACCTTGTCAATACATATATGAAAACATTATGTTCGTTAGGAAAAATCTGCATCTGTTTAGTAAAAGAGGTGACAGACACCACTATAATACTAGAAACAGGGACCAACTAGTTCAGCCAGGTTTCAGACTAGCTAAAGTAGACTCCTCTTTTATGGGGTACTGTTTAAAATGTTACAACAAAATACCCCCAAACATCCTACAATTGAATGAATCGAAGTTTAAATCTTGTATTAAACGCGCACTATGTAGGCAAGCATATTATAAGTTGGGGGATTACATTAATGATATGAATGCTTGACTCGATGCCGGTCCTGCTCCACAACCATAGGGGCAAACTTATTGATCAGCATCTTAAGTTATTGTAGCAGCTGTAGAAGATTGTAATCTATCTTTGCATTGTATAGACTCAATTTCCCAATATTATATAATTGTAATGCCCATGTGTGAGTACTATGTAGTTTAATTAACTCGACGGTTGCCCTGGTGGTTGAGAGATAGGTCATGCTCACTTAAATGTCTCGCTGATGGTGGCGTGTGTCGGGTCATTTAGTTCCCTTCAAAATGGTTGAGCTGAATGGGGCTGATATATGCGTCATGTTCGTGAACGGGCGCTGTCAGCTGTGACTGGTCATCTATGAGCCGCCACGGTTTGTTATAATTTATATATTTATCTAATAGATTACCCTTGTTTTTGCTTTTACTCTGGACGCTCTTAATGTGCTCGGTTTTCTACATCGTTCTCACATGTATTTTTGATCTCAACATGAATGATGTATCCATGGTTTTGTAAAATATTATGATTTAAAAGAGTGTCCATGGAGTTTCTTGCCCATTCATCTCCATTGAGATCTTCGCTTTGGAATGGGCAACTACATTACTTTCACAAGTTATTATGTCTTGTGACCGGGACTGTAGCAGCATCCTTTTTAGGGTTCCGTAGTCAACTAGGAACCCTTATAGTTTCGCCATGTCTGTCTGTCCGTCCGTCCGTCCGTCCGTCCGTCCGTCCTCGCTTAATCTCTGCGACCGTTAGCACTAGAAAGCTGAAATTTGGTACCAATATGTATATCAATCACGCCGACAAAGTGGTAAAATAAAAATTTGAAAAAAATGTTTTATTAGGGTAGCCACCCTATATGTAAAGTGGGAAGTGATTTTTTTTTTTATTTCAACTCTAACGTGTGATATATTGTTGGAAAGGTATTTAAAAATGAATAGGGGTTTACTAAGATCATTTTTTGATAATGTCAATAATTTCGGAAATAATCGCTCCAAAAGTTAAAAACAATGTGTCCCCCCCCCTCTAACTTTTGAACCATAAGTCTAAAAAATATGAAAAAAATCTAAAAAGTAGAACTTTATAAGAACTTTCTATGAAAATTATTTTCAACTTGATTGACACAACAGTTTTTGTACAAAAAAGACAAAAAGTTGTACAAAATAATTTCTGGACTAAGTTTGTAGTATAATCGTATATGCAAGCTTTTTTTGTAACTTTGTTTACATATTTTATTATTCTAAACGTATCTTTTTTCAAACAAAAAATTGTTGTTGAATTACCACCAAAATTGCACGTCTTTGTATTAATTAGTAACCCTATTCCTCGAGAGATGGCGCTGTAGGTACTTATTACATTGGATCGGGTATTACCGAATTGTTCGGTTGGCCTCATAACTGGGAACACTTATTGTGACGGACGGGAAACTACGGAACCCTACACTGAGCGTGTCCCGACACGCTCTTGGCCGGTTTTTTTTTTGTTGTTCTCATGACATTCAAAAGTGCCTGTAATGGTCTAATTGAAATAAATGATTTGATTTGATTTGACATACGACACCACGGTGGTGTCGTTTTGGTGCTGTCAAGTGGAAGGAAGGCAAAATTTTGAGTTTTGAATGTACGATAAATGAGTGTCTACCAAACGATTTTCTGCGAAATAAAATTTATGCTGTCCGTTGTTATGCAAAATAAATACGAAAAGTTCTGCTATAAAGGGTGGATCCTACTACTTTACCACCTCATTGTTTATAGAACTACTTAGAATGAGATTTCTTACCGACGAATTACAAAAACCGCCCATTTAATTATTTTCCTGCTCAATTGTATATTCACTGATCCATTTCATTATTTTTTATAGCTCAGTTTTGTTTACTGCTTAGTTTTAACTGCTGAACTAGTTATTAAACATGCCATTTATAATTTAAACTTACCAAAACCGCTATTAACAGACGCCTCTTTAAATCGGTGCCTAATTTTATTCAAATAAACTTTCAGAGGGTTCGGCTGGCGTATAGGCATGCAGGCCGTGACGGCAGTAGTATTATTAACCGCTATCCTCGGCACATGCTACCGACCAGCGTCACTAAATCACCCTCGGAGATGAGCAATGTTGCACCTTAAGGAGCTAATCAAGATGAAACAGAAGAAGATAGACAAACAAGAACACACCTGATGAATCTCTAGTCCATATGACACCACCCTAGTGATGTCCAGAAACGCGTGTTTTTGACAAACAGCACATTGCAGAGGAGCATTTATTTATGCAACTGAAGGAGTGATAGTGAATCTCCAGTGTGTTAGGCTAAGCCTTTATTTTTTTGTTTATATGACATTGCTTATTAGGTGATTACTGTGGTTTTTGAGGTCAGTAGCGTTAACGTAAAGTAATGATTTGTGACGCAGGTCTTTAATCAATTTGATATGTTTTTGATTTTTTAACATGCAAAAATACCACTATTTTATTAATTGGCAACACTCAAAAAGTGTCCTTTGACTGGTTCAAAACCAACCAATCACAGGAACGCGCCCATGTCACTTGAAATGGAGGCAATTGGAAATAACGAACTTTAACAGCCCGGCTAGATGGTCAGTCGTTCGGAGATTCTCCTAGTGAACATCTTTTAAAATAAGTTGTGAAGTGTGTCAATAAAACCTAAGGTAATATGATATTGTTCAATGATGTATTATGCGTATCTAAATGCTATAAAGCTTATAATGTGTGATTTGCAATAAAAAGTGTTTTTATTGAATCATTTATGGAGTTTTTCTAACAAGTGGATGTGCAGCTATTGGCTATTGTAGCGGCTGGCTGAGAAAATGGCAAAAAATAAAATATATAAATCGTGTGCAAATTGTAAACACAACTTAGAGAGTGACGAGAAAAACTATTTTCACAAATTTATTAAAGCTAAGGAATATGAAAATAAGCGTTGGTTGTGCAATCCCAAAAGGGAATTATTTGAAAATTTTGCCCACATTGAAGCAATAACATATGAAATATTAAAGAAAACTAAAAAACATACATGAATTGTAGAGTATATAAAAACAGTTATTAGTATCCATATACAGTGGGACTTCATATCGTGTCAAACCCACAAAGAACCACTTGTAGAATATTTATTACATAAAAATGTTTTATTTTGTGTTAATAACTGGTGCAAAGAGGTAAACCAAATATTGTGTGGAAAGGCACCATTAAGTGATCCAACAGATCATATAAAAGTTCAGGCCTAGAACCACCACCAAAAATATAACTTGAGGAAGAGAATGAGGCAAACTGGTATTGAAGTAAAAGTGTCATTACTAGATTGTTGAATGATACTTTTCAAACATCGATTTTTTACATTATTGAAAACAGCTTAAAAGTGTAGGTACATAATTTTCAAAAGGAACGATCCTATACTCTTCGGAGTATTTTCGATGCTTTCCCTTGTGTGATTTTAGTACTTTTTAATAATTAAAAAATATTTCTACCAAACGCTCATCTTTTGACACATGTCAATAAAGACTATTATGTACTTTCAACTTGTGAGAATGATAAAAGTTATTTTATATAATATGTATTTTTAACTATGATAAAACATGTAGGCCTGCAAAATTAAGAATACCGAATCTGGCGATCCACGAGCAGAGCGCTGTTAATTCTTTCATTACTGAATTAAGAAAATTACCACCAAAAAAGTTGTAACCTTAAGCCCGATTGAAATATGTGAATTTCCTTATTTCAACATGAGCAAATAATGAACGAAACAAGAGGACTCCGTGAAATGCACATAGGAAGTTTTTCATTAACTGCACTGTTATGCAAACTTGACTTGACTCTGGAGAAAGGCTATCGAGCTTATTTCAAATGCCAAGACGCGCAGTGGAAATTCTGTACAAGGCTAGGGACATATTATATTGGCTCAGGAGTATGTGCATCAACATTTGGGTCTGCACCATGTAAGCCAGAGTAATGTAATTACGAAGAACTCATACATAGCAAATAATTAATTTGGCAGACCTGATCTCTCACTGGAAAGACAAAATGCGATTGTTATCTGTGATAGCACCTACGTTTATGCCCAAAAAAGCAGAAATAATTTATTTGAAAAAGGACTTATTCCTTCCATAAGTATCGAAATCTAATTAGGCCATTTATGACAGTATTTTGCAACGGATACATCCTGGATGTTGTGAGGCCATATCCTGCCACTACTAACGACGCGTCTATAATGACAGATTTAATAAATAAATTATTAAATAAATATCTTGGGACAACTCACACACGGCTATCTGATCCCAAGCTAAGCAGAGCTTGTCTTATGGTAACCAGACAACTGATATACATACTTATATAATTTATAAATACATACATATTATAGATAAATCACACCCAGACACAGAACAAACAATCGTGCTCATCACACAAAGTTTGTCCTGAGTGGGAATCGAACCCACGACCTCCGGCTCAGCAGTCAGGGCCACTAACCACTAGACCAAGAGGCCCGTCTAAATAAAGACAGTTTACAGTTTCTTAGAGAAGACGATGTATTTATTCTCGATAGAAGCTTTAGATATTGTTTAGACGCTATACATCAGCGTTGCTTCCTCGCCCATCTACCAAAAACCCAGTCACCAGGTTAATTTCAGTTAATTACAGCTAGAAGGGAATAGATCTCGCTGTGTGACAATGAATAGATGGGTGGTGGAAGCCGTTAACGGCAGAATCAAGAGAGACTTTAAATTATTCCAGCATGAATATTTTAATCGTGCATAAATGCATTTGTCAAAATGTTTGTGGATCTTAATAATGCGGAACAAATAGTAACTTATATATTATAGGTTTTTTGCTAACAATACTTTAGCAGAAAAAGGGCATGAACAGAATCTAAATAGAAGGAGCTCTTTATTTACAACAATAACAAATATTGTATCCCCTAACCTATCTTTAGAAGATTTTGACCTCTTTGCTTGTGGCACATACCAAACTTGTCAAGCCAGGTTATATATAAATGAACAATTACGTTTTTATGGCCTTTATACAATAGTTTGCAGACCATGGACAATATGGACATGGACCATGTAAATTTAGGCAGGTTAACGTCCCGCGTCCCCTTAAAATAAAATGTAAAATAATAATAATTTTTAACGTCACGGTTCACATATGTTGCCACCGTCCAGGTGAATCAATTCGTCACAGTATCTGTTGTTGTTCTCGCCTTGCTAACCGGGAGTACTTGCATAGACACAACCTTGTAGCCAGGATTATCCATCAGCAACTTGCTCTAAAATACAGCCTTGTGAAATCGGATAGAATCGGAATAGATGTGTTGGTTAGTTTTTTGTCAAACCACGATGATTCTCCCATGTCATCGAATGACCCAGAACTTAGTATCACCAACCGACCAGAACCTTCTTCAACAAATACCTACGTCAGCAAAATCTCGTTTGTTTTCGAACATTCCTAAAAGTAAGCGATCCAAAGAGAAGAATGTACCTCAGCATCAGCTCAACTTTAACAATATTTATTTTAAGAAAAAGAGACAAATAAGGATGACGAGATTGACAAGTTTTTTTCGAGCATGGCAACAACGGTAAAAAAAAATCGTTACAGCCATTCTGTTCTGAAGTCTAGAATATTCAACATGGTGTCTAAATTTAAATTACAAGAAATCCAGGAACAAACTAATTTTCATGCTGGTTCAGTCCTTCGGGTTATAACACCCACAATACAAGACTGTCGGTTTATAATACCTACAATATATCGAGCCTGTTATGGAAGAACATCGTAAGCGACATAATGTAGGTATTTCACTTTTTCACAGTAACGTACTTTACGTACTGTGAAAAAGTACGTATTAAGTAATTTAGGCTATTACTTTTAGACTTATATTTCCATAAACGTCAAAATAATAACTAAAAATAAATATTATCGCAAACATCAAAGTTAAAGTTTCATATAAACGAACAATACGAATTAATTTAAGTAATACTATTGTTAAAAAAAAATCCATATCTCACAAATTGTTTTTCACGATGATTGATGGAAAAATAACATCAGTACTGAGCGAGACTTCGACACGTTGTGATATATGTAAAGCCACTCCCAAAGAAATGAACGAAATAAATTTGATATCACAAAAAGTACCTAACACTGACATTTATAAATATGGAATTTCGTCACTCCATGCTTGGATCAGATTTATGGAGTGCATTTTACATATTTCTTACAGACTTGAGTTTAAGTCTTGGATAGCCAAAGGCGAAAATAGAGTTAAATTGGAAAATAGGAAAAAGGTAATCCAAGAAGCCTTTAAAAGTAGATGCGGGTTACTTATTGATATTGTGAAACAGGGACATGGTACCACTAATGACGGTAACACAGCTCGAAGATTTTTCGCGGACGTAACAACTACTGCTTCTATTACTGGAGTAGACGAAACTCTAATAAGAAAGTTTTCTACCATATTAGAAACAATCTCATCCGGCCTTGCCATAAATACAGACAAATTCAAGGAATTTTCAGATGAGACTATTGCATTATACATTCAACTGTATAAATGGTATTACATACCTGCGAGCGTGCACAAAATTCTAGTGCATGGTGCAGACATCATTAAAAATCTCGGTCTTATTCCAGTGGGTAAATTGTCTGAGGAAGCAGCCGAATCCAGGAATAAGGATTTCAGAAAGTACCGAGAATACCATTCTAGGAAATTTTGTAGAAGAGCGAGCAATGAGGATGTCTTTCACAATTTACTAGTTACATCTGATCCATTCATATCCACAAAGAGGCCGAAGTTGAGTAGAAAACACAAATCGTTGTCTAAAGAAGCACAAAGTTTGGTGCTCGACCATGATACCGAAGAAGCAGATAAAGAAAATATTGCTTTTGTTGACGTTGATACTGCATTGAGCGATAGAGAAAGTAACAACGACAGCGATTTAAATACTTTAAACTAAACCGAAATTTATCGTTCACATTTCACTTACTTTTAATTTCGATGTTAGTAGCTTTGTAGTGGATTAGGCCTCCTGGGGACACCACTTTAAAAGAAAACGCATCCGGTTCTTAACCTCTCGGGTGATGTGGAATAAGGGACAAATGAATATTAGGGATAAACGCAAAATAACAAGTCCAAGAACACTTGGAAACGTTAACCAAGACTCACATTTCATATAATGAATTTTGTAAACTTCTTTGTTCTGCAACTCTCAAGATATTAAGTTTTCGAAAAAGTTCGCCTAACATAAAAGGTTAAAAAAAAAGCGTACAACACGAATATGTGCTTCATATTTGCTAAGTCCAAAAAAATAAATTCCAGCCCACTGTGCGTCGCCCGCGAATCATTTCCCGCGCATTCGCCGCTCGTCTCGTTGCGCTTGCAGTAGTGATTTCTGATTAGTGACGTTCACATTACGTTGTATATTCGACTGATTGTTTACGAGGTTTTTTACTATAATTGTTTTGGACAACATGGATAGTTTTGACGACTTTTACATAACGCAAGAAGATATAACACAGATCGAAAATATCGAGTTCGATTTGCTGAATAAAAGCCTCCATTTAAGTTCCGACGAAGAAGATAATATTTAGCCTACTCATTCGAAGCGACGTCGAGTCATACCATCTGATAGCGAAGATAGTGATGCTGAGACCAATCGTGTCATCCAAGACCTAGACAGAAGTTCGCCGCCTTCAACATGGACTGATCCTAAAGGTAATCAGCGCACAGTTATTGCTTTTACTGAGTATCCTGGAATGCAGCTCAACTTACGCATGGCCTTGACAAACAAATGCCCAGCTGATTTTTTTGCGCTTATGGTGACAGACGAGGTTTTAATAAAATTGTTTTATGCACTAATGCCTGTGCCTTCAACAGAATAACAATATCTAATGAAGCTTCGAAAGCAGCGCGCATTCGTGGCTGGGTCCCTACTAACCTGACTGAAATAAAAAAAAATCTTTGGGCTGATTTTATTCATGGGTATAGTAAGGCTTCCAAAAATAGCTGATTACTGGACCACAGATAAAATCATTGGGCAGCAATTTCCGCGAACCATTATGTCTCGCAATAGATTTGAGCTTTTACTAGCAATGCTTCATTTTTCACAATAAGATGAAGAGAATACGACCGATCGCTTGCACCGCGTCAGAGACTTGGTGGAAGTAATGAATGTAAATTTTAAAAAAACTTACACGCCTGGCAAAGATTTATGTATAGATGAAAGTGTGGTTCCTTTTCGCGGGCGACTTGTATTTCGGCTATACAATAAACAGAAACGCCATAAGTATGGGATTAAGTTATTTAAACTATGTACCTTGCCTGGATACACATACAAAATTAGCATTTATGGTGGAAAACAGAACGATGACGTTAATACTACACCTACTAAGGTTGTTATGACACTATGTGATGATTTACTAAATAAGGGACATACTCTATATACCGACAATTGGTACACAAGCGTCGAATTAGCAAGAGAACTTTTGAAGAACGAGACGCATTTGGTTGGCACTTTGAGAAAGAATCGCAAGCATTTTCCCAAAGAAATAGTTTCAACAAAATTGAAAAAGGGACAATATATAGCAAAAGAGAGTGATGGTGGAATCACTGTATTGAGATGGAGGGATAAGCGAGATGTATTGGTTCTCTCAACAAAACATTCCGTGAGATTTCAAACTGTCATAAAACATCGCAAGCAAAAATCTAAGCATAAAATCGTTCTAGATTATAACAAAGCTAAGGGTGCAGTTGATTTATCCGACCAAATGACAGCATATGAAACACCTCTGAGGAAGAGCATCAAATGGTACAAAAAACTAGGCATAGATTTACTTTTAAATACAGCTATGGTAAATGCTTTAATTCTTTATCAAAGCGTGGCCAAGAAGAAGACATCAGTACTTGAGTTTAGGAGAGAAATTATGAAGAGTTTAGTAGGTTTCGATACTGATGATACTTCATCAAATCAGAGAACGAGAAGAGTAAAGCACCATTTGAAGAAAAAGGAAGGACCTTCAAGTAAAACCCGCCGTACGTGCCAACAATGCTATAAGAATATGGTGGCTTCCCAAGGACGTTTAATCGCTAAAAACAAAACTAAAAAAGTTAATACCTTTTGTGCCAACTGTCCTGATGAACCATATCTTTGTGTTGAATGTTTCACAAAGGTACATTAACGGAAAAGAATTATGTAGGTACCTACTTCATTGCCTACGATAAGCTTTTTGAGGTTTTTTTTATTTTTATTATATAAGTTCAGTTTAATTGCCATTGAGAGGCTCTATTGGTTGATACGGGTTTAATTTCTTTTTAATTATTTTAATATAATTATAGTTATTTTATCTCAAAACGTTTTTTTACTTTATAACAATCTTTATAATATAACAATCTTTTTAAGTTAGTCCCTTGTAAAAACCAAGCTATGTAGGATAAACTAGAGGGCCGCGCGGGTCACATTATAAGCGAATTATCTCGATACTGCTGTCCGTTGGCGCAATAAAGAGTTTTGAACACAGGCCTGACGCGCGGTCACCATTGTCAGACGCGGCTTAAATGGGAAGCTTCAGTGTCGCTCAACATTGTCCCCCACGGCCTGAATGGAAATGTGCACGTTTTTAATGGCAGTGAACGTGTTAACTGGAAATTGCACTTTATTAAAAGGGAAAAATTCAAAGCAGGCACACAAGCCGAAAAATATATTTTGTATTATATTACGATCTATACTAATATTATAAAGCTGAAGAGTTTGTTTGTTTGAACGCGCTAATCTCAGGGACTACTGGTTGGAATTAGAAAATTCTTTTAGTGTTGGATAGTCCATTTCTTGAGGAAGGCTATAGGCTATATAACATCACGCTACGACCAACAGGTGCTGAGCAGCGCGGGTGAAACCGTGGGGAACAGCTAGTTAATAATAATTTGCAAGGCAGAGAAGCAATAACTCAACATTGTTGCAATTGCCTTGTAGGGCGAAGAACAGTGGGTCGCTGTTCCCCCTTTATGACTGTATTTAAGCTGGGCACTGCATGAAAATAATATTGGCCCTGCTCAGTTTTTAGATAACATTTTATTAATTTATGATTCTGAATAAAAATAATTAAACGGATTATTATATATTTTTTCTGTTTTTAAGTTCACCTTACTACTGCATTCAAAGTAAATACAGGAAGATTTTTTCGTCCCCATCCAATTTTTTTCTAGTCATTAGGTATTCACTAATTCCATTTTTTTTAAAAAATCGATACGTAAAATTTTCATATTAAATCATTTTCTCGAAAGAATTATCCGCTCTGCGTGGTCACTAAGTTAAACGTTAATAATACTACACTGCCGCGCAAACATTCAATGAAGCAGCGCGCAACCCTCTTACCCCCCGCCCCGCTACACCTGCGCGAGTCGCAACACAAACCTCTCCTTAGACGGCCCCGCGCACCCACCCTTTCGCGACGCAAGCGCCTACTTCCGTGTTCCCGCGCATCCCGCCGGCGGCGCCCCACGCTTCGTAATTTGTTTACAATGTATTCCTACCGCGAGTATTATGAAATGGTGCGATCTTACATACTTAGTGGTGAAAGCTTGAATGGTGCCCAGAGACTGTACGAAGCAGACAGTATTCCTCGCCTTCGCAATCAAGGGATAAGAAATGCTTCGGTACCTAATCGCCAAACGATTTTGGCCGCAAACCAGAGGCTGTTAGACCATGGCCAATTTATAGCTCCTACACACGCTCAAGGACGTGGCAGGCCGAGACTCGCAGTAGAGGTCGAAGAAGATATCTTCGATTTCTTTGAACGGAGCCCTAGGTCAAGTACGCGAGATGCAGCGCGGCGCTTCGGCGTGAGCCAATATGCAGTGTGGAAACTTCTCCATATTGCTGGGTTGCACCCGTACCATTTTCAAAAGGTACAGGCCTTGAACGACGCAGACGCCGTTAACCCACACATGATACGAGAAACATATCACCAAGTGCGGTTTAGTGCAAATGTGTGGGCTGGGATCGTCGGTAACGGAATACTGGGGCCATATTTTGCCATATACTGATATGTTACGCACGGTAATTTCTGATTTCATGGATGACGTGCCGGTAATCTTCCATCGAGATTTGTATTATCAACAAGACGGTGCACCACCTCATTACTCCGCCGCCGTTCGTGATTATTTAAATATGGAACATGGTGATCGTTGGATCGGTCGCGGGGGGCCCGTCGCCTGGCCACCTCGGTCGCCAGATCTTACGCCTTGTGACTTTTTTTTGTGGGGCGAAATAAAACGACGAGTGTATGTGGAGGAAGCCCAAAGCCTAGACCAATTAAAAGAGCAAATTGTACGTGCATTCGACCAAGTGAAAAGTGACACTGTAGTGATCAACAAAATTAAAAATAATGTGCAAAAACGTGCAAGACTCTGTTTAGAGAGGAACGGTATGCATTTTGAACATTTGTTACAAGTACTGTTAATGTGATTGTTTTGAGTTGATTCTGATTAGATTTTTAATTATTTGTACATAAGTTGATTCAAATACGCCTAATAGCAAAAAGTTCTGGCACGGTTTTAGTAAGGTTTAAAGTTGGTTCTTATTTGTAATTTATTAATAATTGATTAATTAAAGATTACTTTCTAACGAAGTATCGTTAGAAAGTAATCTTTAATTAATCAATTAACAACATAGCACAAACCTTTTGCTAATTGACGGTCCTAAGCCCGTGAAAGTATGAAGGGAAAATTTGCAACTTTGTTTATGATTGTGTTCAATGAACTTCGGCGGCGCGCGGGTCGGGCCGGCCCGCGCATTTACCGAGCGCGTACGCACGGCACGGCGATGTCTACAAACATTCTTACGACGGACGGTGACTAAAAATTCTTAATGTATAATAATGGAAAATAATTAATTTTAGAAAAGAAATACCTACTCATAATTGTAACTTTTCTCAGCGACAAGATTCTACATAACACTTGCAAAATAAGAACCATTTTTACAATCTCCTGCTCTTCTCTATGCTGGAGTATGGTCCGAGATCCGTGCGGTTCATGGCCCTTTCACACTCCACTACCTGAACGCGCCCCAAAAGGCGACAGCCATTAGGCTAATCCGGGGCTACCGCACGGTCTCCGGTGAGGCGGCGAGCTTTTTTGTCGGATTGCCACCGTGGGATCTGGAGGCGATAGTCCTCGCGCGCCTGTACGAGTGGCGCGCGGAGGCACTACACCGGGGCGGGGGGGGGATCTCTGCTGCCGGGAAATTGCCGCCCAGCGGACAGACCTTCGGTGCGATTTCATGGTGGCATGGAGAGAGCGTTGCGACAACCCCGTGCAGGGCACGTCACCATAGTGGCGGCAAGTCCCCTCTTTGAGGAGTGGCTGGCGAGGTGCCATGGCGTCCTCACCTACCTATGTTTTAACAATTTTCAATGGCATTTTTTTTATAGAATATGACCAATTGTGCAGGTATATTGGGCTTCTTGGGTTTATGCGAGTAAAATGATTGCGGCCCGCTTTTAGATTAATTTGTCACCTTGTGGCCTTTACTTGCCAAGAGGTTGCCGACCCCTGATATAGACTATGAAGATACCCAGATCTGTAAGTTCTTTAAAAATCATAGTAATATATTTTTCAAATACCATAGCAGAAATCTTCAAGCCATATGGTAACTTTAAAAATTCGTACCGCCCCGTTGGCATGACAAAAACTGTTAATTTACGACTGTCCTAGTGCATTCTCACGTAAACCCATTCTTTAAATCTAGCGTCGTAAAATACTCAAACCCTTGCAAAGCGTCCAAAATATCGTTAATGACAACGAGAAATGCGGACTCTCAATAAGTTCATTTAATTCGCGAAAATCAACGCAAACTTTAATAGAACCGTCTTTCTTTCTTACTACAACTATCGGACTCGCGTATTCAGAATTTGATGGTCTTATTATCCCCTCTTTAAACCACGTCTTCATTAAATCATCTACTTCTTTTTTTTCACAAGGAGTCAGTTTTTGAGGCCGTATAACCACTGGCTTTTCGTTTTTCAAAACTTAGTAGTCAAACCAACATCTCGCGTCTTTTCTGGCTTGTACCAGCTAATAACGTCCCGCACGGCGTCTCAATAATGCGTTTCTTTTATATGAGATAAGTCCACCTCCTTGGTCGTATGTACAGCATTTATCTTAAACATCTCAGGGGCAAATTAGATGAAGCTGAAGTTAACGTAGATACGTTAACTTCAGCTTCATCTAATTTCAACAATATAATTTCACCCCGTTTGAATCTAACCTCTACTTGGCTTAAGAAGGCAGTACCTAACAATAAATCGTGGTTCATTAATACCTTATTAGATACTACATGCAAAGTTATTGGTAAATCTTGCCTATCTATATTAATTTCCTTTAAAAAATCACCTCAAGTTTCATTGCCAGTGGATCCAACATTCGCAAACTCGATTCTGCGGTTACCTAAAGGTGGTGACCCTAATCTTACTTACTCATCTGACCTTATAAATTTAAAGTCACACCCTGTATCCACTGACTAATGCTACAAACTTAATGTCAGTTCTTGAAATTGCACACGCTCCTTTTTTATTATTTGGGCACTGCCGCGCGATGCCCAAACTTGTGCAAAAACAAAAGGTGCAGTGTTGTATTGATTTGTCACACCAGCTGCCTGCTTCTTCGGGTGACCCTTTGCTTCCGGCTTTCTCGTCTTGTCGTTTTTTTTTTCTCCACAGGCATTTGTTTCGCTTTCATGTCCAGTTTCATCGCTTATAAATACCTTGAATAATGTATTCAATTACTAATCGCGAATCCACCGCACCTTGCCCTGCAATTTCTCGCATAGCGAGAAGACGAAAGAGGAGAAAACGGAAGAGACTTTGCAACAATACATGTATGTTGCAAAGGCTCTTCCGTTTTCTTCTTCCTCAGCCTCAGCTCTCAATGAATATGTAGGTCGGTCACCTCATCATCAAATTCGCTCTTCAGGGCTTGTTTGAGCTTTGGCCACGTCTTAGCACACCTTTCCTGTACAAAAGCTAGCGCTGAGCCCGTCCATCCACACACTTCTGCTAATTCCTCGAAATCTTCACTCCATCGAGAAATATTCAGCAAGCAGCTTCTCCAGTGAGTTCTCTACGTCTTTGAGCGACTAGGCTCTGCTGTTCTGCGGCTTCGTCTAACAACGGGGTTTCACGGTTTCTTTCGTTGTTAACATGAGTGATTGCCTCCGGGTTAATGTTGGCTTCATCTTGACCCTCAACAGCTGCGTCGTCGTCTTCGTCGTTTTCGGCTTCAGCGTCATCGTCTTATGTACCGTGTTCCCGTTCTAACCTAAACGCTGCCATTAGCCGTTTAACAAGTTCCCGCTTTCTGCCTGATAACCTGAGACGTCGTTTTCGGAGTTCGTCTTTTATCTCCGGTACCAACATTTCGTCCACTTGTTCTTCAGTTAAAATTTCTGCGTTGTCAACCATTTCTTGTACTGCTTTTGTGGTGTGTAGTCACGTATGCCATCACATCACGTAGTTTAAGTAATGTAAATAACAGTTGTTCCTAGTTCGTAAGCATACCAACACGTAACAACTATGTATAAATAAGACGACAAATAAAGGAAGTGGATCAGTCGATCCGAGTAGTAGCATACACTATGGCGTTTCTTTGAACCCTCCAAACCCCACACATCACATGGCGTCCCTGCCAGTCGGCTGGACAGCGTTGTAGTTGCTTGACGGGGGGGCTGTTCCGAATCGCAGTGTAAACTTTGGGGTTAGTTTCGCTTCGCTTTGCGTCGAGTCACAGGTCTGAGCGATAATCACTTTTTATTTGGATATTGTGGTATCCAAATAAAAAGTGATTATCGCTCAGACTGCAGCGGGGCGTTCAATCACCGCAACAGTGACGCAGGAGCAGTTGTCGACGATGAACGCGGTGTTGTTTTTTATCGCAACGTGTTTGGCGGTTGTAATCCTCGGCGTGGCGGTATGTGTGATGGAAGAATATTTTTTAGCCGATAGAACGACCGCAACGTTCCGGTGACCTTCTTGCTCACAATCGCGATCTGCTTACGCCAGTCAAGGCAAGTATATCACCCTCAGAGACGAGCAATGTTGCAACTTAAGGAGCTAAACAAGATGAAACAGAAGAAGAACACACCTAATGAATCTCTAGTCCATATGACACCACCCTAGTGATGTCCAGCGTGTTTTTGACAAACAGCACCCAATTCATTATTTTAAGTTATCTATAGTTAAACGATAATTAATAAAACAGAGTTTATAAAATACATTTTTTTAATTAAGTTTAGTAAGTAGTTAAGTAGGTATTAAAGAACGGACAGGAAAACTAGTCTTCCCGCATGTCAACAATTGTTGTGACGTGCTTGTAATTGGCCTTAATGAACTTTTCTTTTAGTGTTCCTTTTCCGGGACAAAACTTTATATAAACAGCGGTTGTAATCCTCGGCGTGGCGGTTCGCTTGTACAGGAGGTGCCACCAAGGTTGGATAGAAGAGAAGATGAACCAAAGAGAAGTTCGGAAGGCTGTGCAGATGGCGTAGCGAGAGCAGGAATGGGGAGCAACAAGGAGAGTAAGTGCTTCTGAGTGTTGTGTCAAATGTGTGCAGTGCACACTGGTTTAGAGACAATAGTTATAAATGGAAGTGGAGTTGACGTCGCTATTTTCACAGATTAAGTTGTTAAGAGAATCCATTGTCAAGTTAGGTCCTAGTAGGCGTCAAGGGAAGAATTTTGATGAGAAGATAAGCAAGGTGAAAGCCCTTTATGGTGTATTAAAGGGTATAGTTGCGGGGTCGAGCAAATTTTCGGAAGAATTGGCGCAGTTGGTGGTTAGAATAGAGGATTTATATATAGATACTATAAAGTTTGAGGAAGGAGGTACGATCGAGCAGGAAATGGCGGCAGAAAAGTTTTCGTTGAGAACGGCGGTCAGCTTGCTACCTAAAATGAATGGGGATGAGCAGGTGACCCAAGATTTAATTGATGCCATAGGGTTATATAGCTCTATGTTAGAGAAGGCTGATAGTGCTCTTTTAATTAGGTTCGTGCTAACCACACGACTCACCCAGGGGGCTAGGATTCGATTGTCCTCCAGTTACGCGACGGTAGACAGTCTGTTAGTTGACATGAGGAAACATTTGTTGACGGTGGTGTCGGACGTAGCTGTGCAAGCCTAACTTTCTCGCGCTAGGCAGAATGAAAAATCGGTCGCGGAATTTGGGGCTGAGATAGAGAAGTTGATGGTAAATTTGACGATTTCTCAAGCCGGTGGTAGTTCCGAGGCTTATAGAATTTTGCAGCCGTTGAACGAGAAGTATGCGATTAGGAAGTTTACTGACGGTCTTCGGAATCAGCGTCTTGGTACGATCGTTACGGCACGGAATTCAACTTGTTTGAAAGATGCAATTGCGGTAGCGGAAGACGAAAATTGTGCTTCGTCTGCACAAATCATGACGTACCAACGTTGGCCCGCGAGGGGTGATTTTTCTACGGGCAATAGGAGCCGTGGAGATAGCTATAGGCGGTACGCTGCACATTGGTTCAAGGGCGGATAAAAGTCCTTTGTTTCAACTTTGTTTAAAATTTCTACAATTTGGTACACACATACTAGAATGTTAGTAGAAACAAGTCTTAAAATTAATACGGCTAAATACTTATACATTATTTAATTATATGATGCTAAAGTAGAGTGATTGAGAATTTACAAATTTCGTGCAAAAAATATTGTTATTTCAAGTATGAATAGAACCTGAATACTATAATTATCAACTTTTATTTTTGGTTTAGTCATAAGTCTATTGTGAGTATTAATAAAATATGTAAACATAATGTTATGATATAATGAATAATTACTTGCTATTACATTTTTAGTGAAGAAGGTCATTTGGAACCTTTTGTTTTCAATCATGAGATCATAAACTAATCTCCGTTATCGACCGTTGCGTAATAATATACTTCCTGAAATTAATGAGACCCTATAGATTAAGAATACATTCGTTTTGGCTGCGATAACCTGCGATCTTGGAAATACCAGGTCCTTAACTAATGACGCTCTGTAATTAAGAAAAAGTGCATTATATTAGTAAGTGTTTCTAATGAGGGTAATTAACACTTTATCATGTCGCGTAAGTATAAATAGCATTGAACGGTAGTTTAAACTTCACTTACAATAACAGTGTTATTATAGTGATGGATAGCTTTACTATTGTCTATGCCGATTTAGTGGAAATCATAATATCAAATAATCGTGACATTCATAAATGCCTCGAAAATTTAAAACTTATGTATCCGCAGCTTACAGAAAGTGTTTGGAAGCAAGTTTATGAAAAGTTGAGTCGTAATTTTTTACCCGTATTTACGAAAAAGTGGCAAACTGCAGCGAGAAATAAAAGTGCATTTATGGCAAAAAATGAACAGTGGCTGAAAATTATTTTTACTGTTGAGACATCTTCGGTGCAGGCTGATATGATGAATTGTGACAGTGATGTTCCAGGGCCATCAAAACGCTTTCATAGTGGACGACCAGAGAAATCATTTGATCAATGTTGCGATCGAACAAAGCGATATAAAGTCAAAAGATTGTGTGAAAGCGTTCCTGAAGAAATGATTAAAAAAGCTGCCTCTAAGGTACTCGTACAAGAATCATCGGATACTATCAAGTTTACTCCAGAAAAAGCATTGGCATTATTACTTGATGCATCACTTTCGAAACATCAATATCAAGTACTGAGAAATGCAGCAAAAAGTATTGGGTGTGATATTTTTCCCGATTATCATAAAGTACTTGAAGCAAAAAGGCAATGCTACCCCACGGATATTGATGTAACGGAAAGCTACGCTTGTGTAGGTTTGCAGTCATTACTGGATCACACAACTAGAAGACTATTTGAAGTAATGTCTGAAGACGACCTTACACAAATTAGTGTAAATTCAACATTTTTACATAAGTGGGGATGTGACGGATCATCAAGGTCATGCTGAGTACAAACAGTCATTTATTGACGAAAATGTGTCAGATTCATATATGTTTTTGACATCATTAGTTCCGCTGCGTCTGTATGAAAAGGAGAATAAATCTGTTGTATATTGGACAAATACAACTCCTTCTACAAGGTGTTGTCGCCCGGTACAATTCCAATTTCAAAAAGAAACTACAGAATCTACGAAAAATGAAATTGCTAGAATGGAATCTGAAATAGCAAACTTAAATGAAACTGTTATTAGTTTAAAGGAAAAGACTTACAAAGTGTACCATAAACTTGTGTTCACAATGATAGATGGCAAAATAGCGCAGACAGTTACGGACACATCATCATGTGCAGTGTGTTTTATATGCAAGTCAAAGCCATCAGAAATGAATAATCTTGACCAAGTGCGAAATAAAACTGTGGATACGGAGGCTCTCAAGGTCGGTTTGTCGCCGCTTCACGCACGGATTAAATTCATGGAATGCATATTACATATTGCGTACAATATGTCATTTGCTAGTTGGAGAACAAACGCAACTACCAAACAACAAAAAGATGAAGAGAAGAAAAGAATCCAAAGTGAGCTGTTTCAACGTTTAGGTCTAAAAGTGGATTTTGTAAAGCAAGGAATGGGAACATCTAACGATGGAAACACGTCTAGAAGATTTTTCAATAATGCAGACATTGTAGCTGAAGTCACAAGAGTTGATAAAGAACTTATTCATCGGTTTGGTTTAATATTGCAAACGATTAATTCTAGTGCATTAGTTGATTCGGATAAGTTTGGCAGTTATTGTTACCAGACTGCTGAACTATACGTAAGCCTGTACAGCTGGTATAATATGCCAAATACAGTGCATAAGATCTTGTTGCATGGCAAAGAAATAATAAGTGTTGCTGCCTTACCTATTGGAATGTTATCTGAGGAAGCTCAAGAAGCGCGAAATAAAGATTACCGCAATTATAGGTTAAGTCATTCAAGAAAATGTTCTCGTCTATCATGTAATGAAGATGTAATGAATATGCTCCTAGCTACCTCAGATCCCCTTATCAACAGTTTACGTGCAGTACCGAATAAGAAATACTATCCTCTTCACGATGATGCCAAAGCATTATTAGTGGATAGCATAGCACCCATCTCTAAAACTATAATTATGTCTAAAATATAATTATGTTTATTATGTCTGTATTGTGTAAAATTGTGTTTTATATTTAGTGTATTAATATTTATTTATGTAGAAATGTTTAAATACCGTGTATATTTTGCATAATATTTATAATTGAATTCATGTGAAAAAATTAATTCAAGTTAATAAAAAAATACGTATTTCTATCTGTCTCTTTGTATACTGGTATATTTATTATATAATTTTAATAAAGTATTATGAAGAAACGCAACGTCTTTTCATTTAAAAATAATATTTTCCGCATGCCCGTACTACCTGAACCACTGTGCGCTGTAGGAAGTAGTCACGCGCAGCAAAGAACAGCTGTTGCACGTACGCATAAAAATGCCAACGTATGGCATAGCATAAGTATTGACAATTAGAAGATAGATAAGAAGGTGAAGTAGGTTTGTTAAGAAGAGAAAATAGGGTCGTCAAAGCTCTCAATGCTCTGCGCTCCCGAATGGGTAACCATTTTAAGAGCGAACGATATGCAGATACATGATCATATTTGCGTAGATTATAAACGAATCGAATGCAGTTATTAAGAAGTCGGAATAGTTTATTGAGGAGATCTGCATTCAGGTCGTAATAGCACACATCAGCATAATCAATTATAGGGAAGATAAGGGACTGTACAAGCGTTACTTTGATGTGTGCTGGAAGAATATTTTTCAGCCGATAGAACGACCGCAACGTTCCGGTGACCTTCTTGCTCACAATCGCGATCTGCTTACGCCAGTCAAGGCAAGTATATCACCCTCAGAGACGAGCAGTTTTGCAACTTAAGGTGCTTAACAAGATGAAACAGAAGAAGAACACACCTAATGAATCTCTAGTCCATATGACACCACCCTAGTGATGTCCAGAAACGCGTGTTTTTGACAAACAGCACCCAATTTATTATTTTAAGTTATCTATAGTTAAACGATAATTTATAAAACAGAATTTATAAAATATATTTTTTTTTATTAAGTTTAGTAAGTAGTTAAGTAGGTATTAAAGAACGGACCGGAAAACTAGTCTTCCCGCATGTCAACAATTGTTGTGACGTGCTTGTAATAGGCCTTAATGAACTTTTCTTTTAGTGTTTCTTTTCCGGGACAAAACTTTAAATATAAACAGCGGTTGTAATCCTCGGCGTGGCGGTTCGCTTGTACAGGAGGTGCCACCAAGGTTGGATAGAAGAGAAGATGAACCAAAGAGAAGTTCGGAAGGCTGTGCAGATGGCGTAGCGAGAGCAGGAATGGGGAGCAACAAGGAGAGTAAGTGCTTCTGAGTGTTGTGTCAAATGTGTGCAGTGCACACTGGTTTAGAGACAATAGTTATAAATGGAAGTGGAGTTGACGTCGCTATTTTTACAGATTAAGTTGTTAAGAGAATCCATTGTTAAGTTAGGTCCTAGTAGGCGTCAAGGGAAGAATTTTGATAAGAAGATAAGCAAGGTGAAAGCCCTTTATAGCATTAAAGCCCGAATAACACTCGATTCAAAGCTACAATGGGGTCCGCATATAACATCTCTTGCATTACGCCTTAGTTCAGCAGCATATGCTGTTAGAAAAATCCAATGTAGACACCGCGAGGCTAGTCTATTTTAGTTATTTTCACGGTATAATGTCATACGGTATTTTACTTGCAAAAGGTAATAAATTACAGTGCAACATAAAAGAGAAGAAAATAAATATTTTGGAACATATTGTTTTTTTTTCTGGCAACACTTAAAGTTAGTACGTGAGCTGTCAAACTCTTCAATCATAAGTTGTTATTACGCAATAATTCTGTTTTTTGAGTAGTTTTTCTTATTTGTGAAGACGAAAGAAGAATAATCATGTATCACCTAAGGTAATTCGTGGTGGTGCACGTGAAATTATATACAGGGTGGCCGCAATAGAACGTGCATATTGCATCATTTTTTTTTGCGGGGTAGAAGGGGCGTGGGCGGGGGGAGACCGATATCGTTGGGTAGCGCGGTTCATGAAGTTTTAGTCACTATGAGTCACTTCGACGGGAAGCGTCGCGCATTTTGCGTGCGCGCATTTTACGAAAACTCTCGTTCGTACGTAGTTGTCAGGCGACTATTTTGTTCTGAGTATGGTGTACGGCAAATTAGGGAGGCTCCGAGTGCTAATTTAATTAAAATCTGGATAAAGCGGTTTGAAGAGACTGGATCGACGTTTAAACCACACGCAAAAGGTCGTCCACGCACATCTAGGACCGAAGACAATATTGAGAGTGTTAAGCAGTCGGTACGAGAAGATCCACAAATGTCTACTCGCAAGAGATCGTCTGTCCTAAACATATCGCGACGAAGTTTGCAACGAATTTTAAACTTGGATCTTAAATTGCATCCATACAAGCTGCAATTAACTCAAGAATTGAAAGACTGACTTCATAGCACGGCTCACATTTGCTAATGAAATGCTCAATCGGTTTTCAAATTTTGAAAACATCCTTTTCTCTGATGAGGCACATTTTCATATGAATGGGTTCGTAAACCGCCAAAATTTTCGTTATTGTTATTTCGTGAGAATCCCAGACTCAAACATCAAAAACCGTTACATAGCCCTAAAGTGACAGTTTGGGCCGCAATCTCTGCCAAAGGAATAATTGGTCCTTATTTTTTTGAAAACGCACGGGGGCAAAACATCACTGTTAATACCGAACGCTATGTTGCGATGTTGGAAGGTTTTTTGGCCCCAGAACTTGAAAATTCAAGAATAAAGAACTCTAGGACTTGGTTCCAACAAGACGGAGCTACAAGACGGAGCTACCAGTCACACATCAAATGACTTCATGGCGGTTGTGAAGCAGATGTTCCCTGGCTATAGTTACAATAGTTATTGTTTATCGTATTTGAGGTTATGCTATGATAAACAATCTTGAATTAAGTAAAGCAAAAATGTTACGTATTTAATCCCTATAACAACAATACAACAATTTGTGTTAATGAGACCAAATTATTACCATATTATTTTCTGTTTTAATTTTGTATTAAACATATTTTCTATGAAACTTCACACAGTTCTGATAGTAGTGAAGATAAAATTATAAGAAATACTTTCATTCAAGGGCCTTATTTAACTTTTTTGTTTTATCTTGTTGGTTCTAGGTGTTTCTGTAAGCACAGTGCGAAGAATTGTGCAGCATGGCGCAAGTGTTGGAAAATTCTCGACGCCATCGCGCTAGCTAAACACAGAAAGGGTCGTCCTTCAAAGGTTTTAGATGACTTTGACGTATGTGCTATAAGACAAAAGGTTCATTTTTTATACTGTTAAGAAAGAAGTACCAACCATAGGGAAATTACTAGCTCAATTAAAGAAAGATATAGACTATGACGGAAGTCGAGAACACTTGCGAAAACTCCTTAAAAAGATTGGATTTCTATACAAAAAATGAAAAACTAACAGACAAGCTTTGATTGAAAACCCTGTTATTGCTCATAAGAGAGAACGGTATTTAAAAATAATAATGGATAATAGAAATTTACCTGAAGAGTTTCAAAAAGACATAATTTAATAGATGAAAGCTGATGTAGCTTTCATTTAAATAAATTATGTTTCTTCTCCAGCTATAAACTTAAAAAATGCTGGCAGTCACTTGAAACTCAAGGTTTTACGACAGACATATCAAAAGGAAAGAGATGGATTATAGTTCATGCTGGTACTGGTAGCGGTGTAAATAAACAAGAAGATTTTCACTCCGAAATGAACCAGCATAATTTTACCAAATGGGTGAAGGAAAAACCTATCCCTAATGTCACAGAACCCTCAATCATTGTGATGGACAATGCACGTTATCATTCCGTTGTTCTGAATAAAGTTCCAACATCAGCAAGTAAAGTCAATGAAATACGATTATGGCTTTTAGAAAATAATGTGCCTTTTGATTTAAGGAAATCTTCTCTTTTGGAGCTGGTTAAGAAACACAAACCTGAGCCAGAATATGAGATTGATGTGATTCTAGGTCAACACGGTCACACAGTGGTAAGGCTGTCACCATACCACTGTGATCTTAATCCAATAGAATTAATTAGGGTACTAGCCAAACGAAAGGTTGCTTCGCGTAATATGGGTGCAAGTGATATTAAAAAACTAACCGATGAGGCATCCAATTCCATTACAGTAGAGGATTGGAAGAACTGCTGCGAACATATCAAGAAAATCGAGTTAGAATATTATAATCGTGGAAAAACATTGTACAATGACATAGACAGTTTAATTATCCAGGTTGGTGCAGACAGCAGTGACGATGACTTTTATATGGAGTCCAGTGACGAATCACTGTCGGAGCAAGTAGACGATATAAACCAAGTTGCAAGCACGTCACTCTCTGAGGGAATTGAAGGTGTCGAATATTTAGATTTTGATCTCTTAGAATAGTGTACTAGTACTTTTTCTTGAATATATCTCGATAACGAAAGTTTGGGTGACTTGGTGGGCTGTCTAATGTAACATTTCTGATTTCAGCCTATTTTTAAATAAATAAGTTTTGCATGTGTTGTACATGCCAGTTTTTTATTTCAATATATCATACCCTATTTTATATATATCATACCATAAATGTGATAGCTGATTTTATTTGTACTCAGGTAACATAATGAGCATAAATTTTACCTAGGTAAGAGTAACAAACGTCCATACATCCATCCTAAGAAATATATAATATTACTAGGTGTCGACGCCAACGCCATCCAACGGACTGAGTCCGCACCTCAAGCTGTAGTGTTGAGTGTGAAGCGATAGATGGCGTGCGCGTCAATAATTAAATCAATTTTCATAGACTAAATTCCATAGTGTTCTGTCTTTAAAATTTTAAAACTTTTTTCTTCAACGTTCTCTTTTGCCAACTTGAAACGATCAACGGACACGTTTTTTCTTCTTCGACACAAAATACCCTTTTTAAGTTGTAAAATCTACAAGTTTTAGCAATAAACGAATTATAAACCGTTCGCCTACAATTTTCATTGAAGAGGACCCAGGAAACCCCCGTAGCTCAATCATTGGACCTTCGGAGCCGGAGCGATAGCTGAAGATTGGACCTGGAAGCGGACTACCTAACTAAGAGCGAGTTAGAAATCTTGGACAGGAGTCTGGAGCAGCCTTGGCGAGTTCACGAGAAGGACGTCATTCAAATACGCGACGACGAATGCGTTGACCTCCCCTGCACATCGTGAATACGGCTTCAGCAGCTCAACGGTCAGGTTTTCCTTCCCATATCATCCTTCCCTTTGTAGCGAATCTGTGTTAAAACCGTGCTGTTTTATAATTACAGTATATTGAATGCTTGCTGAGTAGGTGAGGAACCTGTGGTTGCTCATAGCTGCAGGTGCTACCAGTAATTACCGAAGTGGAAACCGTGAGTACCTTTTCTTTCTTTTCTGTAAGCCTTTAAAATGTTTGGTGAAGATAAATTGTTATCAGTTTCTCCTACAAATAACCTTTCTGATCTCAAAAAGCAACGGGGTATTGTCAAAGGTAGATTAACCAATTTTAAAAAGTTTATAGACCAATTTCAAGATGTCATACCTTCTGAAATACAAAATAAAGAGATTCAATTCCGCATGCAAGCATGTAAAGAATTCTTTAAAACTTTCAATGACATCCAAGGTAAAATTGAGTTACTCTCACCTGAGACAGATATTGCTTCTAACAGTGAATATGTAGAATCTGTGGAATTAATATATTTCAATTCCTTAGCTATTGCTGGGAGTTTAGTTGACAGTGAAAAGACTGGTAACAATGTTAGCGATACAAAATATTCATCCCGGGCAAACATCAAGTTGCCTGAGATTAAGCTGCCTACCTTTGATGGATCGTATGATCAGTGGCTAGAATATAAGAATTCATATATTACCATGATCCACACACGTTCAGATTTAGATCCAATTCAAAGGTTTCATTATTTAAGATCTTCACTCAGTGGTACAGCATTGCATGTTATAAGTGCATTAGAGTTTACAGCTTCCAATTATTTACATGCGTGGGAGTTACTAGAAAATAGATTTCACAATACTAGACTCTTAGTACATAACCATTTAAAATCTCTATTTTCTATAACGGCTTTGAAACAGGAATCAGCTTTGCAAATAAGGAAATTAATAGATAGTGTTTTGCGTAACCTACGTGCATTAAATACTTTACAAGAACCCACAGAGTCATGGGACACACTAATTATCTATTTGATTGTGTCAAAATTAGATATCAATACTGAGCGTGATTGGGAAAAGCACAAAGGTTCTTTAATAACTGACTCCGGGTTTAAATTGAAGTTGGATGATTTGCTTACATTTTTAAGGAATAAAGCCGATATATTAGAAATGATTCATGCTAATCACAGTACTTCTTCTTCTAATAAATCACACATTAAACCGGTTGGGTCTGAGACGAGGAACACTCAATACAAACCTAACCATACAACACATAGTTGTGTAGTTACAAATACAACAAGTACCAATAGTTCTAAAGGCAAGTCATCCAACAATAATTCTAACAAAAATAGCCGTAGTAACTGTCCATCTTGTAACGGTAAACATCCTTTATATGCGTGTTACATGTTCCTAAATTTATCAATAAAAGAAAGAAACAAATTCGTTGAAGATAAACAAATATGTCTTAACTGTTTACGTTCAACTCACTCATTAGCGGACTGTCGATTTGGTCCGTGTCAAATTTGCGAACGTAAACACAACTCTTTGCTTCACATTACCGGTTCCGACAATAATGCGAGTGTGCGTAGCGAGAACACAGCTGATCGTAGTGTGTCTCATCAAGCTAGCACGTCGACCGCGTTGCATTCCTTTACTTTAAATTGTGATTCGAATACATTACAGGTAGGATGCGCCGGCGACAATATCGTTGGACAAGGTGCTCTGCAATCGGTATTGCTCTGCACAGCGTTAGTGGAGTTAATCGATAATAATAAACGAGTTCATACAGCCCGAGCGCTGTTAGATAATGGAAGTCAGCATAGTTTCATTACGGATAAACTACGCCGACAACTCAATGCGTCTACTATACAGTCCACTATACATATATCGGGCGTCGCACAGTCTGTGACGCAATCAAATGAATCGTGTGACGTTATTATGCGTTCTAAATTATGCGATTACAGTACTAGAGTTAAATGTTTTGTCTTGCAGCGTATCACTAGCAGGTTACCCGCGACTAACATTGATACTCAGCTTATACGTATACCGAATAATATCCAGCTTGCAGATCCCACATATCACGTTCCTTCGGAAATCGATTTGTTGATAGGTGCGGATCTCTTCTGGGATCTATTGCACGAGAATAGAATTCGATTAATTAACGGGCCTTATTTACAAAATTCTAAGTTAGGATGGTTATTAGCCGGCCCTATTCACTTTAAAAATATTTGTGTTGATAAAATTCATTGTAATTTTAATCAAACGTTAAGTGACCAACTTCAGCGGTTTTGGGAAATAGAAGATGTTCAACAGTCGAGCAACGTACTTACTCGCGACGAACAATTGTGCGAGGACTTGTTTATTACCACCACCAAGCGCGAGGCTGATGGTAGGTTTTCCGTACGGATGCCGCTGAAGGAGTCACCTAGTGCGTTAGGCGATTCATATGCCATGGCCAAAAATAGATTTTTGTCATTAGAACGTAAATTAGAGCGTTCTCCCGATTATAAACGGTTATACTGCGATTTTATGCGGGAATACGAGAACTTAGGTCATATGACGCGGGTCGATAAATATGATAATAATAATTATTTCTTGCCGCACCACGGGGTGCTCAGAGAAAGTAGTACCACTACAAAATTGCGGGTGGTTTTTGATGCTAGTGCTCCGACTACATCAAATAAGTCGCTTAACGACATTCAGTGGTCCGGACCGGCACTTCAAAATGATATATTTTCTATACTGTTGCGATTTCGACAGTATAAGTACGTAGCTTGTGCAGACGTAGAAAAGTTTTTTAGACAGACTTTAATTCAACCGGATCAGCGATCGCTGCAACTTATTTTATGGCGGGAAAAACCGGTGGACCCTCTGCGTGTTTATCAACTCAATACGGTAACATACGGAACGGCATCAGCGCCCTACCTAAGCATGCGGTGCATTCGGCAACTAGCGAAAGAAAGTAAAGATGAAGCAGTGTCGCGTGTTATTACCGAGGACATGTTTGTCGACGATTTAATTTTCGGATGTAACAGTCATGAAGAGTTATTGTCTATGTGTACACGTATATCGCAAGTGTTACAATCGGGTTGTTTTTCACTTCGTAAATGGACGTTCAACTCTGAGGTGACTCGTAACGCGCCGGTTGATTTGTTCACGGGTGAACATACACAAAACAAAACACTCGGTATAGGTTGGCAAAACGATTCCGATGAATTATATTATGTCACTAAAGTAGACGAACAGTCTGCGACCAAACTAACTAAACGCATAATGTTATCAACAGTTTCACAGATATATGACCCATTAGGTCTACTTTCCCCTGTAGTTATAATTGCAAAAATATTACTGCAGAAATTATGGCTTAGTAAATTAGATTGGGATACACCAGTGCCACTAGATATTGCTGTGACGTGGAATAATTTTATAAATAAATTGCAGAACTTAAATCAATTAAAAATTCCTCGTCGTGCATTGAGCGACCACGATCAGCACAAGGAACTTCATATCTTTTCTGATTCATCACAAGACGCGTACGGTGCATGTGCGTATATACGTACATATAGCGATGATTCGAAATGTTCCGTTCAACTATTGTGTGCTAAAAGCAAAGTAGCACCATTAAAGGCGCTCAGTATACCGCGTCTTGAGCTTTGCGGGGCGTTAATAGGCGCTAGACTATATAAAAAGATTATCGATTCACTGAGAATGGTGTTTACGAAAACTTATTTCTGGACTGATTCGACTATAGTTATTGGTTGGGTTCGAATGTCTCCACATCTTTTGAAAACGTTTGTTCAAAATCGTGTTACCGAAATAAACGAACTCACAGGTGACTCGATTTGGCTCCATGTTGCGAGCAAAGATAACCCAGCTGACTTACTGTCCAGAGGATTAAGTCTGGAATTATTAATTAATAATAACTTATGGTGGAACGGACCGGCCTATTTACAAACGCATGATAATACATTTTACGCAAATAGTGAAGTTCACGACTCTTCTCGGGAAATTATTAATTTACCTGAATTGAAAACAAATCAAGTGTTTAATTTCGTAAGTACGTCCGAGAACGTTTCAATTAAATTCAGCGATTTTTCGTCATTCAATGAGATGAAGCGGGTAGGTGCGTATGCACTACGATTCATAACATATTTACAGAATTTAATTGCTGAGCGACGGTCTGCGCGTAGTGACGTAGTACAACAAACCGATACGTTATCTGTTTCTGAACTTGCCGCGTCGCAACGTATGTTTGTTATATTCTCACAAAAACTTTCATTTCCTGAAGTTTACGATAAACTTATGAATAAATTGCCTTTAAACGTAAATAGTAAGGAAAATAGTCGTATATCCGGGCTAAATGTTTTCATGGATAATCACAATATCATTCGAGTGGGCGGACGACTTTCGAATTCTTCCACTTTTGATTATAATAAGAAGCATCCTATTTTGTTGTGCAGTAAACACGAGTTCACGATTTTATTGGTTAGACATGAACATAAACGGTTACTCCACGCTGGTCCCCAACTTCTTTTGTCTAATTTACGTGAATGCTGGTGGCCATTGAGTGCAAGAAATTTAGTCCGTATAATAGTTAATGAATGTTTTATATGTACTCGACATAAAGGTAAAACTTTAAATCCTATAATGGGCAACTTGCCGCCTGAACGTCTGGATCCTGGATTCCCGTTTAGTCGAACGGGTGTGGATTATGCTGGGCCAGTCTACATATTGAATCGAAAGGGGAGAGGCAGTCGTTTAACTAAAGCATATATTAGTCTTTTTGTTTGTTTCCTCACTCGTGCGGTTCACTTGGAACTTGTTACCAGTCTTTCTGCTAACGACTATATTTTAGCGCTTAAGCGTTTTATTAGCAGAAGGGGCAAACCCAATGCTATTTACTCCGACAATGGTAGGAATTTTGTCGGAGCAGAAAAAGAATTTAAGCAAAGTTTAGAAAATAATTTTCAACGTCTTAAAGATTTCGCTGCCGTAGACGGCATCGAGTTTCATTTTATTCCCCCCTATTCACCACATTTTGGAGGCTTGTGGGAAAGTGGGATAAGGTCTTGCAAACACCACATAAAACGTGTGTTAGGTAATGCCAACTTGACCTACGAGGAGTTCAGCACGGTTTTGGCACAGATAGAAGCTGTCCTGAATTCCCGTCCCCTCTCTCCTCTATCAGCAGACCCTCACGACCTGACCCCACTGACTCCGAGTCACTTTTTCATCGGTCGGCCTCTCACTGCACCGCCCACTGAAGACTTAGCAGACGTAGCGACATCACGCTTGGATCGTTATCGTCGCATAGAGCAATTACGTCAACACTTCTGGCAGCGTTGGTCTAAAGAGTACGTGGTGGAACTGCAACAGAGAACCAAGTGGAAGGGGAACAAGGACGACATCGCCCTAGACAGTTTAGTCCTGATCAAAGAGGATGGACTGCCGCCTCTCCATTGGAGATTGGGACGCGTCATCAAGGTGTTCCCAGGCACAGATGGAATTTCACGAGTAGCTGACATACGTACTGCAACTGGAACAACGCGAAGGGCATTTTCCAAGATATGTCCACTCCCTCGCCAGCCTGAGGACAACACCACCATCGGCGCTTGATTCTCCAACCTTCTTGGAAGCTGGTGCTTCCAACGCCGGGGCCATGTCGACGCCAACGCCATCCAACGGACTGAGTCCGCACCTCAAGCTGTAGTGTTGAGTGTGAAGCGATAGATGGCGTGCGCGTCAATAATTAAATCAATTTTCATAGACTAAATTCCATAGTGTTCTGTCTTTAAAATTTTAAAACTTTTTTCTTCAACGTTCTCTTTTGCCAACTTGAAACGATCAACGGACACGTTTTTTCTTCTTCGACACAAAATACCCTTTTTAAGTTGTAAAATCTACAAGTTTTAGCAATAAACGAATTATAAACCGTTCGCCTACAATTTTCATTGAAGAGGACCCAGGAAACCCCCGTAGCTCAAACACTAGGATAAGATAAACACTTGCATTCGTTACCTTGAAATATTATAACCTTTTAAATAATATTAAGTATCAAGACGGATTGAGCCGTACTAGCTGGGTTGCTAGATGTACGAAAGTGGCGCCCTCATTTATTTTTAACTCTTTTACGTCGTACTGTACGTATGCGAGATTATTTAAGGAACAGTTTAAGGATATTAACATCATGACAGTACCTTGTCAATATATTTATGAAAACATCATGGATGTCAGGAAAAACTTGCATCTTTTTAATAAAAGAGGTGACAGACACAATTATAATTCTAGAAATAGAGACCAATTAGTTCAACCAGGTTTCAGGTTAGCTATAGTAGACTCATCTTTCATAGGGTACTGTTTGAAATGCTGCAATAAAATACCTCCCCACATTCTTGAACTAAATGAAACGAAAGGAAAGGAGGATGCACGAAATCGTCCCCACCCACCAACAGATTTTAAATGTATCCCAGTTTACTGGTCTTGTCAGCCAGATTATTTTTTACTATGACGACATTTGCCGTAGGTATGAGGTATTCATTCTAATTGAATTTGAAATTATTTTATTTTTTAAACTATTTTTTACAATTTACTCTAATAAGAAAATCATTTTACAATTAATGCAAGTATTATCTGTAGAAACACAATCTAAAATAAGTAACTGTTACATTTTCTGCCACTTAGTATACAAAATAAGTGTATTCTTTGATAGAATAGCCAGTTAGTTAGAAAACATTAAACTAAAAGAATATAATAAAAGTACTAAAAAACATTGTAAATCAACAGAAGTTTTGGCACATAGTCAGTCGCAGAATTTTTCCGATAAGAAGCTGTTATCGCCGTCCCCGCTCCTCCCCACCACCCGTCGCCGCCTGCGCTCGCGCACGTCAGTCGTGACTAGTTCATTGCGCTGTGTTTACGTTGTTTACCTGTCTTTGAGTTTGTTGCAATTATTTTTTGACCCCTGCTTGTTTACTGGACCATCTGATTGCTTTTCGTTTCTGTGATTTACCAACATGGAGATTGGACGCCGCCGATGTGTTATGTGTCCAAGATCTGTTTTGCGACAGAGGCGACACATTTTGCAAAATACTTTGATTCAAAGTGATCCGGAGTTGGTTGCTTACATTTAGCAAAAATGGATTGATGCAAGTAAGTCTTTATTTTTAAACCTTCAATAGCAATAAATATAATTATTTGACAGAATAACTGTCACGTCCGTAGGTAACAGCTCTCATCATGCCTTCCGAGGGCAGTTGGCCTTCCAGCGTGGAGTTATTAAACAACAATAATCCTTACTTCCTTACTATATATATATAATATTATAAAAGCGAAAGTGAGTTTGTAAGGGCACACTATTGCATACGATGCATGTTGCATTCGTAGCCCGAGCCAGTAGGCTCTGCGTCACGGTTGTGAACAGTTCTGTACGTCTTTAGTTGTGTGTGTTATAATAAACGATATTACGTGTTCTCTCAGTTTCATTTATCTCACGTAGACAGAGCCTACTCCACAGTGGTGACCCCGAGAACCGTTGTGAACTTTTGCGGTGTATGAAGTGTACCGTTTCGCGATTGTAATAATATAAAATGTATCCAGCACAAGTTTCAACACCTGCGGCGACGCCGGAGCCGTCACACAGTAAAGAAGTAGCAGCTATAGCAGTCGGCAACCGATTATCGGATTTCTGGTGCGATAAACCATCACTATGGTTTTCTCAGACAGAGGCAATCCTTGCACCACAAAAACTCAGCGACGAGGCAAAGTTCAATATGGTTGTCGGCAGACTTAACAAAGACATCCACAACCAGCAACTGTAGCAGGAAGTTACGCGTGATTCCAAAGTGCATTACAATTTTTATTGCAAGTGGTATTTTACGTTCCTCGTAAACGTTCCTTAAGTTACTAGTTATAAGTACCTATTGTAATTATCATAAGGATTTTTTATTTTTTTAAAGGAAGGGGGATGGTTGTAAGGGCACACTATTGCATACGATGCATGTTGCATTCGTAGCCCGAGCCAGTGGGCTCTGCGTCACGGTTGTGAACAGTTCTGTACGTCTTTAGTTGTGTGTGTTATAATAAACGATATTACGTGTTCTCTCAGTTTCATTTATCTCACGTAGACAAAGCCTACTCCACAAGTTTGTTTGTTTATTTGTTTGTTTGTTACCTCTTCACGCTTTAATGGCTAAACCGATTTTGATGAATTTTGGTACAGAGATAGTTGGCAACCAGGAGACGGACATAGGCTAATTTTTATTTTAAAAAGTGGGATGTGAGGGAGAAAGAGGGAAGAAAAGGGGAAAACTTAGCGTTGCTATTACAAATCAATAAGGCGCAAGGGGAACTGTATTACCCCAAATTTTACGCGGGCGAAAGCTAGTAAAATAATAAGTGTACTTGATCCAAATGTTTGTATAGAAAATGTTATAGTAAGTAAGTCTTACTATACAGATGTAAAACGGGTCGGCAGTGTCAGTTCGAGTTCATATTCGATTTTATTGTCCGGGTGTGCCGATTAATGCGGTCTCGCTTTTGCCCGGCCTGGTGTAAGTACTTATGCGGCAATGTCGAGTGGCTTTTTTCCGAACATTCATCTACATATTTATATTCATGTGTTTACTGCCCGACGAGTGCTGATTACTGCCGATCCGCTTAAGAGCAACCCTAACACATACAGGGTGTTTGGCAGAGCGTTGAACATACGAAAATATTGGATAGGTGGGGTCATCTGCTACTTACTCAGCCCTAATTTATTTGGCCCTGACCCACTGGATATTTTTATATAATTTTCTTTTTTTTTTCTTCTTGTTTTACCACTTTCTTGACTTTAAAGTGTATTTTTTATTAAAAATGGGTAAAACAGGGTACTTAGTTTTTCTTTTTTAGTCTTTTTTAGCTAGAAAAAGGGTTATGAGTAGTGTTGCAACAGAACTCTGCTTCCGCTTCCGCAACTGCAGAAGTTCCTCATGTTTTTTCACTTCTGTAGGCCTACTATGACGTTTTAAAGCAAAACTTATTCCACTGAGGGAAAGAGATGGTGCTAGACACCCTGTATAGCTCTGTCTCTTTCCCTCAGTTGAATAAGTTCTGCTTTAAGACGTTATGATAGGGTACCTGTTTCTGCTACTGGTTCCACAAACTTTATAACAGAACTCTTAACGGAAGCGGGGCGAGAGCGATGAGGAGCGGTGCAGCAGACGCGACGGCGGCACGGAAGTATTTCATCAGTCATACCATTAATTCAAGTTCTTAAGACCACGTTACAACAAGAAGAGACGAATCCTAATACTTCAGAACAATTCATAAATTTTATAATTACGCGATGAATTGAATTCAAGTGTTAGATTTGGAAACCTAGTCGAAGACGACAAATACACTATTGCGACGTATTTGGATCCGCGATACAAATCGCATTTTTTCACCAGCGTCATTGCAGAGCAGGTTCAATCTAAATTACTTAATATGACGATTAACAACATTAGAACCAGACAATCCAATTCCATCCAAGATGATGACTGCGAACCTTCCCCCAAAAGAAGCCGAACTCAAATTGCAACTGAAGACATTGAAGTGCAGCCTTCTACTTCCAAATATCAGCATCATTGCAAATATTGGAATCGATGTTAAGTGTAAATTAAGACCAGGAGGAGGACTCTTCTACAGCTGATGATGGTGACAATTTACTTTTAAAGATACAGTTACACCTTCGGGAGTACAAGAAAGAAAAAAGACTACCTCTTCATGAGGATCCTCTTATGTGGTGGAATGGAAATGCGCACAAATACCCCCATATTTTGCCAATAGTTCGCCAATACTTATCAATTCCCCCCAGGCGTGTAGCCAGCGAGAAATTATTTAGCGGAGCTGGTATCATATATGAAGAACATCGAAATACGCTGAAAGGTGAAAAAGCGGCCAAGTTACTCTTTATTAAATATAACTTGCCGCTGTTTAATTTTGACTACTACTAAAGTACAATTTTAATTTAAAAAAAAATTAAATGTAAAATTTTGCTTTTTTTTTCATTGTGTTAAGTTAGTTAACGCTTCCGTTTCCGCTTCCGTTAAGATTTACTTTTGACATCTGTTTCCGTTATGCCAGTTCCGTTGCATCACTAGTTATGAGTCCTCAAACTTACAGAAAGATGTAAAAACGGGTCCACCCTTTATAGCAGAACTTTTTATGTCATAATTTTATTTTGTATAACTACGGATGGCATAAACTTCACTTCGCATAAAATTGTTTAGCAGACACTCATTTATCATACAGTCTAAACTTATAATTTTGTAAGTCAGAATTATCTCTTGGCATAAACTTCATATCCATAATATTTAAAAAGTAGAATCATCATATCGCAGAAAGTTCACAATCAGAATCGTTTTTTGGCATAATTATATTTTACAACGGTACTTAATCATTAAACGGCAGAATTGTCATATCGCAGGAAGTTTATAGTTAGAATCATCTTTGTCATTATAAGTTGTCATTTATTTTAATTATTTCTTAAAAATAATGTCATTTATTTAAGTTAGGTATAATGGTTTCATTGAATTTTAAATAATGTCATTGAATTCAATAAGTAATTATCCTAATCTAAATAGTTCAGTTCCGGGTAACCTACTTAAAAGAATCTCTTTTTTCTATTAATGCAAGTCGTTTCTGGAGAGGTCACAGTTTTAACCTAACCTAACCTAGCCATTACTGCCGTCTGCATAGTATGCCAGGTGAAATTATACTAAATATATTATGCGACATTTGGACCCTGCCAATCGTAATTATACTAAAGTGTGCCATTCTTAATTCGAAGTTTTAAACATTATGTCAAACGATAATTATACAAAATAATTTTTATGCCTTTAAAATGTTCGTTTAAAGAAAATTATGCTAAGTGTGTTATGCCAAAAAAAAAATCGGAGCATCAAGATTCTGCCAGATAGAGGGAACCCGTAAAAAACACTTATATCTTAATTTTATAAAACAAAACAAAAGACGTTTGAGGAGTTCCAATTCTAGCAAAACATACCTAGTGTGTGGGTATTCTAATGGTATGTAATTTGCTTTTATAAAAAAAATAACTTTAAGAGTGATTTCATAATTTTATCAAGTAGGACATTTTTGACGAAACTCTACTTTTACGGAAAGTGAAATGTTTTGCTAAATTTAATACTGCAAGGTTGGTAAAAATTTAATGATCGACGGTTTGCCAGTAGCAGTGGTGCAAATTGACATGAACTATTATTCCCTTGGGATGGTTGTTACACGAAGCAGGTAGAAATTTTGTTTCACTCTTGCGTAGTCATAGCGTATTTTTGCTCTCTTTCACTCTCGTGGCACCCTCAGAATGAATTCTTTTCTTAGTCGAGACTTAACTGCCTCTGCGATCTCACGTGCCCTAATACACTTACGTTTGTTTTTGTTCACTTCGTTTTCTTTTATTGTTATCACTAGTTTTGTAACCTGTTAGTTAGGTTTTTTTGTTATTACTGTTACCTGTTGTTATTGGTAAAGAAATGGCTGCTTTTACCAGTGAGGAATACGCGGACATGTTGTTAGCGTATGGAAGCGATAATACTAATTCGCGTGAAGCGCGAAGGATTTATCAAGAGCGTTATCCCAACCGCCGAGTACCCAGTCATCAGACGTTTGCGAGTACTTACCGACGTTTACGACAAACCGGTAACCTAAACTTTCAAGAACCACGAGTGAACGTAGCACGACCCGATACTACCATTGACGAACAAGTTCTTGCCGAGTTTGACGCGGAACAAAAGCATTAGACAGATAGCTTCAATGCTTGGCCTAAGCAAATGGAAAGTGTGGTCTGTTCTCCGAGCAGATGGTAGGAATGCTGTTCACTACACTCCAGTGCAAGGTAACATTTTAAGCTATTTATGTACTGCATCTGATACGATTTTGTGGAATGTAGTAAATTATGAGGTTCAATTGGTCGTTCCATTTAACCTTGATTTCGTTACTTTCTTTACTAGTTGTTTTGCCTCATGTTGTTTTTAGCGCATTCAATTCTAATTTCAAATTAAATTCGAATAAACTATCCTATTCGGCCGCATTCACGTAACAGTCAGGCGGCTATCGCTTACAGGATTCGGTTTACGCAGGTGGTCAGCGTAGGTAAAATTCCTTTTCAGAACAAATGGAAAGTCGCAGTCGCATTTTGTGAATGTGGCCTTACGTCTTTATGAGTAAGCCATTAAGCCAATTAGGTACTTATTTAAAAATTGAAGATAATTTAATTTAGATAATTGTAGAGTTCGAACTCTGAATACTGAATCTTTTATCAAATCAATATGAAATTGAAATATGAAAAAAATCAAATTTCATTTTGAATTATGAAATCAATTCTTAGACGTGTTTTGTTTGTTCTAGGTCTCGATGACAGTGATTTTGGGAGACGTGTGCAATTTTGTCGCCATTTGCTGCATACCGATGTGGACGACGGAAACTTTTTAAAAAGAATTCTGTGGACGGACAAGTCTATATTTGACAAAGAAGTGATTGTAAATTATCACAATCTTCACCAATGGGCACTTAAAAATCAAAACCCACACGTGAAGAGACAAAGGGGCTTCCAGAGGAGATTCAGTGTGAATGTCTGGGTAGGAGTGATTGGCGATAAGCTAATAGGGCCTCATTATTTGCCCGACAACATCAATGCGAACAACTACTTGGATTTTTTGATAAATGATTTACCACCATTAGTGGAAGAAGTGTTCCAAGTAGACATAAACAGGCTTATTCTCTTTCAACACGATGGCTGCCCGGCTCACTTTAGTCTAATTGTACGTGAGCATTTGGATAATTGTTTACCAAATTCGTGGATTGGCAGGCGAGGACTAATTCTCTGGCCTCCGCGATCGCCAGATCTCACTCCGCTCAATTTTCACGTGTGGGGAAGGGCAAAGGAACTAGTTTACACCACAGATGTAGAAACTCGAGAAGATTTGATAAATCGAATTAATGCTGCTTTCGAAGTTATGCGACAGGAGATGCTGCTGCGCACAACAACTGTAGAAATCAGACGTAGATGCCGCGCCTGTATTGTAAATTAAGGGCGTCAATTCGAACATTTGTGATTTGTTATTTAAATAAATTATTTAATTGTTTCATTAACGCACCTAACTGGTACAGCGTAATTTCAATCGATCATTGAATTTTTACCAACCTTGCAATTTCGCAAAACATTTCACTTTCCGTAAAGGTAGAGTTTCGTCAAAAATGTCCTACTTGATAAAATTATGAAATAACTCGTTAAAGTATTTTTTTTATAATAGCAAATTACATACCATTAGAAAGCCCACACACTAGGGATGTTTTCCTAGAATTGGAACTCCTCAATCATTTTTTGTTTTTTTTTTAATGCAAGTTGAAATTAAGATTTTAGTATTTTTTAAATCTTTCAGTAACTTTGATTACGCATAACTCTTTTTCTAGCTAACATCTGAATAAAGGAATAATTTTATAAGAATCCGCCAACATAAAAGATTGAAAAAGAAATACTAAATATTGCCTGTTCTACCCATTATTAATAAAAAATACACTTTAAAGTTAAGACAGTGGTGAAATAAGAAGATAGAAAAAAAAGTGTGTGAGTCAGCTCCGACGCACGACTGGAGTTTACTCCTTAACTACGAGTATCTAACCGTACGCAAAAAGAGTTTATTCAACTGAAAAAAGATTAATATCATATGAAAGGGTAAATTCACAAATTAATGAAAAAAATAGCAATATAAACACATCGACACTGATAGAAACAAACAAGCCCAATAAAATATAGTATATAGGTATAGTCGCCTATACAGCATACCACATGTACGTCTTAATACACTCACAGCCAAATTAGAAAGTTGCGCACCAAAAACGTGACACATTTTCGTTACTTTAGTAGGTTTTACCCCTCGGATTTTTCTCAAACCGGGCGCCTTATATATGAAAATCGATTCTTAAGGAGTACACTCCAAAAAATATCCAGTGGGCCAGGGCCAAATAAATTATGGCTGAGTAAGTAGCAGATGACCCCACCTATCCACCATTTTCGTATGTTCAACGTTCTGCCACACCCTGTATACGAATAAACTGTACGTACTTTCCATTTCAGGTAGCATTCAATGACGTCATGGCAGTGTGCCATAGATGTTGGCAGAGAGCCAATAATGCTGTGCTTCAACGACGCCGTGATAACGATCCTGTCGTTATCGAAGGTCCAGAACCGGAGCCTTCAAACAACACTGAAAATCAAGAAGCTTCCAATATTGCCGAAGATCAAGAAGAAGAACCTCAAGATGATGCAGAACGTGAATTTTATGTTCGTGATTACGTTAGCGCAGCAAATTCTTCACGCAGCTGTATGTATAGGCAAAGCAGATAAACGAGTTCCAGTTTCTCTGAAGCTACATTTGGTGTGCCTTGGATAACGTGAACGTTACTAATTATTTTAACGCTTCATTTTTTAGTGACTTGACACACATGTTAATTAATACCATTAACAATAGGTCTAAGTTCGATTTTCGATGTTCGATTCGTGACTTCACTCAATAGTAGTTAAATTCAATTTTGGACCGGTTTAACTTTGGATCAATTCAATAGCATGTTAGAAGAAACGGCATCTTTTGCTGAAAATACTAGAAACCCACGATCAGTACTCGCCGCTTTTCTTACAAAACTTAGAACAGGAGAATCAAATGAAAAACTTGCTACGCATTCGGCGTGACACGTCGAGTGTTCGAATATAGATGAAAAATAGCACGATAGTGTTTGACACAAGAATATCTTGTCCTAGGCCATATTTCTAGAGATGAGCTTGACTTGATGACCAATACACATTTTTGGAAATCAAGAAAATACAAAATTAATTCTAATTGCAGATGGAACGAAAAAACTATAGCCACCACAAGTTCCGGAACTTATTGAAACCATTTGTGCTGGTTGGCTTGCTTCAAGCAATATGAGGATGTAGAATTCATAAGACGCTATAGACTACCCAAAGAATTAGTGCTCAATTGTTGCGCTGAATTGAGCCCAATGTTTAAAGATACTGTCAATTAAACGGATTTATTTCTCGAAAACAAGGTAAATAACCTAACATTACTACTTATGTACGAACTACTTAGCTGAAATGAAATAAATGTCAGTACTTAGATATTATAGCTATACATGAGCCACAGTTCAATGTTGCATACTACCTATCACATGGCAGGTAAATCCTTACTAATCCTTATCCTTACTAATATTATAAAAGCGAAAGTGAGTTTATTTGTTACCTCTTCACGATTTTGATGAATTTTGGTAATTTTTATTTAAAAAAGTGGGATATGAGGGAGAACGAGGGAAGAAAAGAGAAAACTTAGCGTTGCTATTACAAATCAATCAGGCGCAAGACCAAAAATTGCAGGTCTGCTTGGTGTGGTATAGCGAATTTAACGCGAGCGAAGCCGCGGGCGAACGCTAGTAAATAATAAATTGACATTGGTTGCTTTTTTAATAGATTAACTAACAAGTAACATTTTTCTTTACTCTCTGGTTATCCACTAAGACCATATATGATGACACCAATATTAGATGCTGCACCATACACACCTAAGAGGCATTATAAAGAAATGCATATTCGGGCCAGGAACATTATTGAGAGAATTATTGGGCTTCTTAAAGCACGTTTTCGCTGTCTAGTGTAGTGCATCGAGTTTTACACTATAAGCCAGAAGTAGCAGCCTCCATTGTAAATGCCTGTGTAATTTTACACAACAATTGCAATCAGGCTCACCTTCCAGGGCCAGAACTGACAGATGCAGAGGTTCAACAAGAAGCCCAAATGCAAAATAACTATGTTGCTGATGGGAACCAACATACTTTACAGCAAGGTATTTCCACGAGAGCTAGGCTTGTTCATAGGCTGTGAGCGGCGCGGGAAGCCTGTTTTTTTTTGTCATAATGTTTTAAATTGTTTCATTTTGAATATCATTACTTCCTTACTAATATTACAAACACGAAAGTGAGTGTGGGGACGCAAGTACCAAAAGTGCCGATGAGGCAAAAAGCAATGTGCCCCACGCAGTTGAGATCGGCAGCTGTCGATCGCCCGTCGCCGCAGCTAGTGTAGATGTTTACGTATCCTCACGTAATCATTTGATATTGTAATCATTCAATAGACTTACGGTTTAAGAAATTTATTTCGCTCAAAAAGAATACAATTATTCACTTTTATGAGGAAAAACATTATACTTAAGATAAACGACGTTTCGCATAGTAATAAACTAAAATTAGGTTTAAACAATAATGGAAAAAATTATTTTACATTGTTCAGGTGGTGCTTGAGTAGTCTTTTGAAAGTTGGAAGTGATTTTGATTCCTTAATTACTGTAGGTAAAGAGTTATAAATTTCAGCCCCCTCATATACAACAGTCTTTCGACCGTCTTTATATACAAATCTCCAAGTTTTAATTCTCACCGTATATCCCAACCCGCCCTCCCTCATATATGTTTATACTTTTGGCAAATAAATCGCGAATGCAGTTAGTAAGGTAGCCCATACTATTTGTCTAGTTAAGAATTTTGTGCAATTGACAAAATTTCCATTGTTTTAGATATCAATGGACACAGTCAGGAGGCGTCTTCAGGAAGCCGGAAAGAAATGCTGCCGCCCTGCCAAGAAGACAGCAATGACCCAGGCTCATAAGGAGGCAAGAGTAAGTTTTTGCCTAGAGTATTATAATTTTGACTGGGAAAACAATATCGTCATTATTGTTGACGAAAAAAGCTTCCGATCGGATATGGATGGAAGAAAAATATTATGGCGCAATAGAAATGAGCGCTATGTAGAGGTGAATACTTTGCCAAATCAGGCAAGTGGAAGAATATCACTCAATTTTTGGGGACGGATGAGCTCTATGGGACCGGGTGAACTGGTAAAGGTTAGCGGGCGCATGAACCCTCTGGGTAGTGCGGGCGCATGAATGGGGAAATATTACAATATTACGCGACGTGATGATCCCCATCGTGCGCCTCGTGCGTATTATTTACTTGTGCCAAGACAACTGCCGCATACACATCTACAGAGCGGTGCAGAAGTGGTTTGCGGCACAGGAGGACGTGCCCCGACTTAAATCCAATCGAGAATCCATGGGGTCTCATGGTTCTCGATTAGGATTCTTCAAAAATACGCAACAACGAAAACTTGCGGCGAGAAGCCAATACTACATGGGAGCAATTCAGAGGTAAAGATACCTGCTGGAACATGGTGGTTGAAATGAAGGAAAGGCTGGACGCTGTCTAATGGCGGCCACATACGTAGCGGTATACCTAAACGTTAATACCGGAACTGAAGGCTTGTGCAAGTATATAGGAGCGTGTGTGTGACAAAACTTGCACAAGTTCCTGACTTGCACAAGTCTGGTAAGCAGATCAAAACTACGATATGCATACCTGCGAAAACTACTAGGTGTCCAGAAAGGGTATCGGGTATTTGTTTTCGCGCCATATTCGAAACGGGGCGTCTAAAGGGTGCGGGGAGGGGTTCGTAGCGTCCGTCATTTTGTGGAGATTTAGTCACGCTGGAACAATACTCGAGGATGCATCGCGGATTTTGCGTAGGAGCGTACTATCGTAATGGTGATTCAATAGTGACTGCTCAACGCCTCTATCGTGCGGAATATCGTACACGCCACGCGCCAAGTGACGATAGCATTAGGAAATGGATCAGGATGTTCGAGAATACAGGTGCGACAGTTAAAATTCAAAACTCTGGTCGTCCTCGGAGGACGTTGAAAGGAGTTGAGGCGTCGTTGGTGCATCAAAATCCGTCTTTATCCATCCGAAAGCGAAGCCAAGCGTTGAACATCAAAAAATCGCCTTTACATTCGATCTATCGTCGAGTAGAAAAACTAATAGTAGAAAGGTCGTCGAGTAGCGAAATATCGAGAAGCCTCCATAACTTTCTGCTACCAGGTAGTAGATGGCGCAATATTCCACAGTGTTCCAGAATACGAAAATGTAGTATAAATACGGCGGGAGTCCGGGAACCTGCATGTCAGTTTATTTCGAGAGCGATTCAAGTGAGAATCGAGAGCGACAAGCGAGAAGAAAAGTGAAATATCTCTGCAATAGTGACCAGTTTATTTTGATATTGGTTTCAGTTACATAGAGTGTAGGTAGAGTAAATTCCTTCCGACTTAGTTCACCTGATACTTTGCGCGTGCCCGTGCCGTGAAATAAAGGAAAAAACTTCAAAACCACTGTTTTCATTTCATTGGATTCGCCAAATCGCCAGTCCGTGACGTGAAATAGTGTTGGACAATTTTGGACCTGCAGACGTCATAATTTGTTGGACCGTTCGCCCTATCCATCACAGATTACTTAAATAAAGTAAAGTTATGTGTGAAATGTGAGTGCTTCTTGTTTTGTGCTTGTTTGAACGTATATAAATTGCTGCTGCTAAAATTTACAGAAAAAAATGTGGTTTCAGCCGAACCGGTTGGAAGATGTATCTGTGGAGCGGTAATTTTCATGCCTAAAGAGAATAAAATCCTTCCTAAGGAATAGAATGGCAGGCGAGAGACTTACTGGTCTCGCTCTATTGTCTATTCATTCCGCTTTGGCGCCAGATCCTGATATGGTACTAGACGTAATATTCTAATAAATTACTAAAACGTCTTCAAAAGTTTAATTTTTCGTCAGAAAGTACCTAAGCACTGAGCAGGTTGGGTTAGCTTCGAATCTCACCTCATAAAAGACTATCGTAAAGATGACGTGCTAACGGCTCCTAGTTATAACCAACTAATATCAAAATCTTATTTCCAGGTTAAAAGTGAAAATGAAAATAATCAAATCGAGCTGTCGACTCTCAACGAGCACCAGACCATCGTCGTAGCAAGCGTGCACCGTCTCAATATAAAATATATATTTCTGAGAATGCTAGAGTATGTCATGAACATTTAACGTTATATAACTGGGATATTCTAAATGAGTTTGATTTTATACACAGTTTCAACAGAATGAAAATAATCAAATCGAGCTGTCGACTCTCAATGAGCACCAGACCATCGTCGTAGCAAGCGTGCACCATCCTCCAACGCACCGATACACCAGAAATTCAATATTGCCGAAGATCAAGAAGAAGAACCTCAGGATGATGCAGAACGTGAATTCTATTTTCGTGATTACGTAAGAGCAGCAAATTCTTCACGCAGCTGTATGTATAGGCAATGCAGATACCAAAATCTGAAACGAGTTCCAGTGTCTCTGAAGCTACATTTGGTGTGCCATTACAAACTATATATTCCCCCAAGTGCACGAATGTGCGAAGAACATTTGATGTACAACGACTTTGAACAGTTATTGGATAACGTGAACGTTACTAATTATTTTAACGCTTCTGTTTTTAGTGTCTTGACACACATGTTAATTAATACCATTAACAATAGAGCCGGTCCACACGGCGCGTTACGTCTGCGTTGCGTCGTCGCAGCGCTGTCCTTGCGTTGTTTTACATACAAATAACCAAGGTGTTCACACGGCGCGTTGCGTCGTCGCAACGCACACATGACGGACAGCAGCCCCCGAGACGAAGCGAGAGGGGGTGTACTCGTGCGACGTCGGAGCGGCAGCGCTCAGTTGCTTGTGCGTTGACAGAGAGGATACACGGAAGCTCATTTCGTTTTACGTTTACGTTTTTGTATTTAGTTTTATGTGCAGGGTAAAATGAATACCATTGAAGAACTTGACATAGATTACTTGATTACATTGATACAGGAAAGGGAAATTATATGGGACAAGTCAAACGTAGATTTTAAAAATAAAAATTTAAAAACAAAAGCCTGGGAAGACATATCAAAAGTTTTATTTCCTGATTTCGAGAATTTTACAGCTGAACGAAAAAACAAAGTTGGTGAGTTCACAGTACAGATATTTATGTTTTTTTTTTTTATTTAAGAAGGCTTTCAAGATTTTCTTGCACCGCCAATTCCGCGATCAGTACAAAATTAATATCTTGACACTCTAAAATTTTAAAACTAAGGGAATCTAGATTAGCGTGAGTACTATTTTATTACTTAGCTCAAAACTAACCTAGACTACGCTGAGTAGGTATAAAATATTAATTTTTTACTGATCGCGGAATTGGCGGTGCAAGAAAATCTTGAAAACCCTCATAATACAATTATACCTTATTTAGCTGCCAAGGCAGAGTTCCTCTAGTCATAAAATAGGTCGCATATTGCTGTCTTATGACATTCGGTGCTGTCTGTTCTTCATGTGCGGGTTGTATTGGGAGAAATTCATCAACACTTATAGCAAATTTATCTCTTTGTCTAAAACCATCTCGATCAGCGACAAAATTGTGTAATACACAACATGCTTTTATAATGTCAGTAGCGCAGTCATAGGACACGTCTATCGGTCTGTGAAAAATGCGCCATTTGTTAGCCATAATCCCAAAAGCGCATTCGACATATCTTCTGGCTCTGCTTAGACGGTAATTGAAAACCTTTTGTTGTAAGTCGAGATTTTGACCGCCATATGGACGCATAATATGTTTGCTCAGTCCAAAAGCTTCGTCACCCACAAATACATACGGGGTTGGTATATTGCTACCAGAGAGTGGCTGGGGTTGAGGTAATGGTAAGTTGTTGTTAATCATTAGCTCGTACAGTTTAGAATTTTGTAATATGGTTGAATCGCATTCTTTTCCGTATGCACCGATGTCGACAAATACGAATTTGTAATTTGAATCCACAATAGCTAGCAACACAATCGAAAAAAAGGCTTTATAATTAAAAAAAAGTGAGCCACTATTTGCAGGATTACACACGCGGATGTGTTTGCCGTCGATGGCACCAACACAGTGAGGAAAATTTGCCTTTACATCAAAACCCCTCGCTATTGTTTGGAAACTTTCAGTTGTCAGTTCAGGGATGTTGTCTCGAAGAAGATTGGTCCATATAGCACGACAAACTCTTTGTATCATATATGCAATAGTAGATTTTCCCCGTTTGAATTTGAAATGTAAATCAGTTATTGAATTTCCACTTCCTAGGTATCTGAAACGAAAATAATTATTATAATATGCATTTATGAGATAGATAGATACCCGAAAAAAAATACTGACATATTCAGACATCGATAGCAAATAACTTTCTCTATGTAACCAATTAATTCTGGAATCGCGAAAAAAATAACAGCTGTTGCATACATTTTGATTCAGTAGGTATTGCTTTTTGTATGTAACAGCTGTTATATTTTCATGATTCCAGAGTTGGTCACATAGTGTTTGTTAACGATATCTGAATATATCATTAAATTTTATCGAGTAATTCACTATGTATAAATTATTAAATCATGTTTACTATTGGTTTTGCAGGTAATGATTTAATAAAGAAATGGAGAAGTGTAAAAGATAATTACTTCAGATATTCAAAAAAATTAAAAGAAGCATCAAAATCGGGCTCGGGCGCTACGAAACTGAAGAAGTATCATTTATATAATCAACTTCTTTTTTTGAGAAAAGTGGAACAAAATGCCACCGAATCTAGCTTAGACTCGCCTAGAGAAATCAACAATGAATCTACGTCTACAAATGATGACATTACCACAGACAACACTCCGCGCTATGTTCCAGTCGCGCGCAAAAGGGCAATGCAAATGGATGAGTTTGAAAGAGAAGGACTAAAACTTCTCAAGGAGCCGGAAAATCGCCATATGTCCTTTTTCAGAGGTATATTGCCATCTATTGAAGAATTTTCCGACCGAGAAACTCTCCGTTTCCAAAGTAAAGTTATACAAATTATAGATGAAATGCGGTATGGACAAACATCATCATATGTGAGTGGCCCATCAACGTCTCACCAACCATCATATGGGTATCAAACAGCAAATTTTCAAAGTACATACATTTCTGATTATAATAATTCAATTACATCTCCAGAAACATCTCAAGCAAGTGAAGAAACTGAATACGATTTTTCTAATTTGTAATTACTGGATGATATCTCTCTTATTAATGTCTAAACTTAAAATTATGACAATTGCTGATTATTTGTGAGTTGATTACTAATTAAACAAACCAAAAAAACTGTTATATTTTTATTACTTAAATATATTTATATAGTTACCTTAAAGTAATTCCCAGCATTTCTACTGGTTCCACTGGATTCCTCATATTAGTATAGTTTTTTCGTATATGTGGTTCTAAGGACTTCAATAAACATTCGAAGCTGGATACACTCATTCTAAAAAAATTATAAAACTTCTTTTCGTCTAATAGCAACTCCCGATATTCTAAAAAAAAAACTGTCCATCACGATTTCTTAATGAAATGAAAGGACTGATCCAGTACCGTCTTGTGATCTTGCGTCGATTTCGGCGGTGACGTAGTAATAGGAGCAATGCTAGACGTCTTTTCCGATCCATGATTTGCTATGGACTGACTGCGAAATTTTTTCAAAATGCTTGCCGCAACTGTGCGTCGCCGCTGCGCCGACGGAACGTTAAGACTGCGTCATAGTAACGCTGCGATGGCGCAGCGCCCGTGTGGCCGGCTATGCGTCAAAATATTTGCGTTGCGACGACGCAACGCGCCGTGTGGACTGGCTCATAGGTCTAGGTTCGATTTTCGATGTTCGATTCGTGACTTCACTCAATAGTAGTTAAATTCAATTTTGGACCGGTTTAACTTTGGATCAATTCAATAGCATGTTAGAAGAAACGGCATCTTTTGCTGAAAATACTAGAAACCCACGATCAGTACTCGCCGCTTTTCTAACAAAACTTAGAACAGGAGAATCAAATGAAAAACTTGCTACGCATTCGGCGTGACACGTCGAGTGTTCGAATATAGATGAAAAATAGCACGATAGTGTTTGACACAAGAATATCTTGTCCTAGGCCATATTTCTAGAGATGAGCTTGACTTGATGACCAATACACATTTTTGGAAATCAAGAAAATACAAAATTAATTCTAATTGCAGATGGAACGAAAAAACTATAGCCACCACAAGTTCCGGAACTTGTTGAAACCATTTGTGCTGGTTGGCTTGCTTCAAGCAATATGAGGATGTAGAATTCATAAGACGCTATAGACTACCCAAAGAATTAGTGCTCAATTGTTGCGCTGAATCATCCAAGACATTTTGGCCATATTTCTAGAGATGAGCTTCTTAATAAAAACCTTTTAATACCAAAACATATTTTTGGAAATCAGGAAAATACAAAATTAATTCTAATTGCAGATGGAACTTACATATATATTGAAAAAAGCAGTATTTTTTATTTCAAAGAAAAACCTACAGCCACCACAAGTTCCGGAACTTGTTGAAACCATTTGTGCTGGCTGGCTTGCTTCAAGCAATATGAGGATGTAGAATTCATAAGACGCTATAGGCTACCCAAAGAATTCGTGTTGCGCTGAGTTGAGTCCAATGTTTAAAGATACTGTCAATTCAACTATGTATATTTCAGGGCTACCTTCAGTCTTCAAATTATTTGTTTAAAAAAAAACTTATAGTTTGCATAAATATCGCAATTTAGTCAAACCTTTTCTGATGGTGACTTGTGATGGCCACATTATTGATGTCTTTGGACCTTACGCTGCTACACAGTCAGATGCTGATATTAAAAAAAATCTTTTTCAAAATGTGAACTCTCCATTAAGGTCTTACTTTAGACAAAACGATGTTTTTATTTTAGATCGTGGCTTTAGGGATGCTATTGGTTTACTAACTTCCTTGGGGTATTCAATTCATAAACCTGAGGGTTTGGATGTTGGTGAACGACAATTATCTACTTTAAAAGCAAATAAATCTAGAATGGTTACTTTGTGTAGGTGGGTGGTAGAAGTAGTAAATGGTCGGTTTAAACGGGATTTTAAAATATTCAGGGTTGATTATTTTAATTGTGCTTCTAGAAACCTCATGACTGATTTTAAAGTGGCAGCAGCTATTATTAATAGTTTCCATCCCGTTATAACTGACCATCCAGATGCAGAGGCAATTTTAACCAGAGCCCTAGAAAGATGCCATATGCCAAACACACTAGCTGATTATGTTATTGAAGAAAATATTAACAGACAGAGTTAATTTTGTTTTATTGGATGGCCAGCTACCCCATTTGAATGTGTTCCCTGTGATGGAAATGAGGGATCTTATTTTATTTGCATTGGGTATTTACCAAATAAAACAGGCAAGATCATATTATGGGGAAAACATTCGAGAAAATGGTACGTTTGGAATAGAAGTTGACACTTATCTCCTACAGCATTCAAAAGAGATATACCAACACCAGACCGATCTGATTTTGAAAGAAGACCAAATCGTTCAAAATCATCAAAAAATGCGTAGAGGCACTTCGAAGTGTGAATGCGCATTTTAGACATCCGAGGGTTCCGGAAAATCGTTTTGAAATATTTGAACGAAGTATAAGCATGAAATTACAAGAATTACCAAAACAGCAGTGGATTATTGCTGAGGATATTAATTAGGCATTGTCTTCGCCGAAATGGGTGATTTAACTACCTCACATACTGTCAAAGCCAGCGACTTTATTAACTCATTTTTTCCTGTCAGCCAGACAATCGAACATCATCTAATCAACTATAAGCTGAAGCCTGTTCCTTGTTTTTGGTCATATTATTACGAAAGCTTGGGCCGATGCGACCGTAGCGTCATCACGTCAAGCATTGTTAGTAGAAGGACTGTCGACTGGCGCTAAGACAAATGGCGAAAAGACTCATTCGTCGTCCAAATCGAGGATTTTGGAGGATTGCCGATGGGTCTTCGAATGTAAAAAAAAACAGAGACTACCATGAACGGCATCCATGTGCCGCTAATTTTGAGGAATGGATCGCTAAAATTTTGATGCAAGCTACCATTCCAGGAACTAATATAGAAATGGATTATATTGTTCTTTATTTATTCATTGACGTTTAGATGGTTGGAAAAATCACCCAGTCACCATGGAAAAACAAAATATCATGGACTAGTACAATGCAAAACACAATTCATTCGAGCAAGAGGATACAAAAGTACATTTGTCATTGAAAGAAAAGCAAATGAAAAGTCTATATCAAAATATTGACGAAATCGCAAAAGAAATAGGCGTAATAGTATTGCGGCTGCCGCCCTATAATTGCGAGCTCAATTCTATTGAGTTGATATGGGCGGACACAAAAGGTTAGGTACACGACACGGCACTATATTTAAATTCACAGATGTGAAAAACCTATTTAATGATGCCTAAAATTAAATTACACCGGAATAATAGAAAAATTGTGTCGAGCACGTCAAAAATAAAGAAATTAAAACGAGGGGTTTAGACAACCAAAACAGTCGATCGTTTTACAATAAATGTAAAAGACAGTTCAGAAAGTGATCGTTCCGTTATTGAGAATTCAGACACGGATTCCATTTCTGAGCTATCTGAATAATTTAAAATTATTTATTTGTAACCAACTATTACTAGCAGCGTACACTTGCAACTTCGTGAAATGAGAAAAATGATGTTTTTTTTTATTATTATTCTGTTGTAAAGGGTGTTTCAGTGAAGTTGTAATATCCGCAGTCGCAATTGTGACATGGAAATGGACGAACGTCGCAGATGCACGACGGTCCGACAAATGGAGCTGATGGTTCAGTTCCTGGAACAGCATCAAGACCTTGCTCTTGGACGAGTTAGGTCTAAAGAGGCTCGTCAAGTTGCAGCACGGTTATGGAATGAGTGTGCCGTATGTCTCAACGTAGATGGCCCTGCCCGAACAGAGAAAGAATGGTCCAAGGTAAGAATAATCGAGGCCGATAAAAGTGGATGTTTACGCCGAGGATTCATAACTAAAATAATATTACATTGTTTTACTCTTTTTTTAGGTATGGAATGAGTACAAGTGCCAAGGTTAGGGCAAAGTTAGTTAGCATAAATGCTAACCAACGAGCTGCTGGTGGTGGGCCTAGTAATGCAAGTACTTTGTCACCATTGGAAGAAAGGACAGCCAATATCTTAGGCAGGGATGTTGGCCCACTTACTGATGTTAGGCAGGATCAATTTGCCTCAAACAATGTAATTTAATATATCTTTAGCTATTTCCAAATCCACTTTAGTAAACCAATGTTTTATCATGCTTAATTTTACTAACAATGCTACTAAATAATACTATGCATTTTATAGGGTGACGGTACAGTGACAGTAGAAGTGGTTGATGAACCGCAATTACAAGACACTGAAGCATCATCAGTAAGTTATATCTCTTACGAAAACAATGTTTGTGCTGCTTGATATTAGCAATATGTTTTATTTATATTATATTGCATAACATTATGTTTACTTTCTTACAGTTTGACTAACCCCCCGTATGTGCTATCTGCGACTTCACTTGTGTATGTTCAGACGCTGCCTGAGGCCCCTGTGCCCAGCCTAGAGGGGGGACAGGCTTATTGCAAAACTCTCCAAGGCACAGAGCAGGTTTGTTCAACAAAATAGCTTAAGCTAAAAAAAGAACGTAAATGTAGTATCATGTTAAGCTAATTTTAAATTGCTACTTTCAGAAAGAGTCCGAAAGGTGCAAGTGCCCCCTCGGCGGCGAGGTGTAGAGCATGCGTCACGCCAGGTCTCATCACAAATGACAAGACAATGTAAGTTAAAAAAATATTGTAAACTTATTTCTGAAATCTTAATGCCATTCTTTTTATACAAAATTTTATTATCATTTCAGCAGCCAGAAGTGCATTGAATGAGTCAAGAGCAGCAATCCTTCGTATTGAGGAGATGCGGACAGAGGCTGATCTGAAATATTCACAGGCATTCTGCAACATTTCGGAGTCATTCAGAATAATTGCTGAAAGCATTAACAGATTTAGCCAACTAGTAATACATTTTTTTTTTTGTAAATAAAAAATATTTGACTGTAATATTACTATTTACACAAAAAAACATTTAGCACAAAAATGTAGAGATATAGGTAGTTTTATAGGACAAATCTTGATATGGTTTTTTGCTATTTGATGTTTCAACGCAGGCTGGTTTTTTATATTAAGGTGAATGCTCCAACCAGCCCGCAAAATTCAAATTTTAAAACACCAGGCGTCGATTTTTGGGGAATCCCCAATTGGCATCCGACATAACTGGAGTAAAGGAGATTGCCCGTCTTGTAAAGGAAGTTCGGTCCCAGTGGAAAATGCTTGTGCCCTGAAGTATTTTATTTTATCTCGTAAAAATATAGCATTTTCATAATCTGAAACCTTTTTTCATTTATTCACCCTGGTTCAGGAGATATCATTAATTTTCTGTTTTATAAATCTAGGTTATAATTACAAATTGACATAGACTCATCACTATTACTTAATGCAGATTTCCATACTCTAAGCGTGTTTATGCATGCACAAAGTAATGAAGACATAATTAGGTATACTGTAGACATAATTACGTATCGTAAATAACAACCACGTAAATACGGGATGCAAAACTCAACGTAGGTATCTAAACGAAGCAATCACGAACGAAACAAATCTCAGAACAAAGTGCTGTGACATGCGCAAGTAAATGTTGCCAGATCAATTATTTTTAATCCATTAGTAAATCGATTTCAGTTTTGTTTTATCGATTAAAACTCTTGTTAATACGGCGTTTCCAAAATACGTAAGGATTTTATGTTTGTGTAAATTGCTTTTATGAAACAACAATATAGACTTATTATGAAAATAAGCAACCTATTGTTGTCATTTTCCATCGCTATTACTCGCATAGACTATAAGCAGTGTATATCCACTAGTTGACGTCATTAAATATTTTACATAATTAAACTCATACTGGGCCTACACCTGTCTTCGTGCATTCCAGATATAATACGCTTCAATAATAAGTACCTATGAAAAAACAGGGTTCACACCATTCTAACTCATCGTCAAGAAAACACAATGCCAAATCAGTAGATTTGAAGTTGTCAAATATTGAGACTTACATTTAAATGTTGAGACGTAAACTAGCTTTAACAATTATAGTTAGTTTTTTTTTTAATTATCGTCTTGTTTTGATATCGACTACTCCATTGACGTCGATTCATCATTACGTAATTTTCGATAGTTATTTGTTTCCTGGCAACTTTTCTTTGTACACCTATCAAACGGATGTCGATGTAATATTTAACTATTAATAATAATTAACTTTATTCCCAGGGTGAAAGAAATTGTATAAAAAATAATATGCTCACAAAAAAGTAAATAATTATTTTTGGTTATTATTCCAATCCGGCACACGATTGCACAAAAGGGACTTGTCCCGTGGCAATGTCCTTTCGATTTAATTTACAGATTGAAAGTCATTTTAGAAACGATTTCAAGTGGATACTTTTATGACGTCAAGAAATATGATGAGTATGCACTAGATACCGCGAAATTATACGTGCAGCATTATTGGTGGCACCCCATGACCCCTACTTTGCACAAAGTGCTCATACATGGTGCTGCTATAATAGAAAATTGACTTCTCCCAATAGGCCAATTGTCGGAGGAGGCTCAAGAGGCCCGAAATAAGCACTTTCGCATGTATGGAGAAAACTACGCAAGAAAATTTTCCAGCGAACAGTGTAACCGCGACATCTATAATCGATTATTATTGAGCTCTGATCCGCTCTTAAGCAGTATTAGTATAAAACAAAGAAAGAGAAAAAAATGTCGAAATGCTTTTCTCCGGAGACTTTAGATATGCTTTTACACACAAAACCAGACTCCGCTTCACCTGAATCTTCGGACAATGAGGATCTGGAATAACGAATTGGCATGGAGTATGTGTCGACTGTCGAGGGGATACGTCAAATCATTACTCACTAGCGTTTAAAATGTACAGTTATGTAATCATCGCTGAGAACCATGCGCAGGACACAGCGACCATGCTGCGTCGCTTAGTGGCATCGGTGGACGAGGTATACATTCAGTCAAAAAAGTATCGGGAATGGATGATTTGTTTATGGTTCCAAATTAAAATTTTTGTTTTTTTTTTGTAGTTGTTAGATTGGCACAACTGTTTTCCATTTTGGCGCGGAGTTCGCGGAGTTCATCTGTTATTTATATTAAATACAGTGCTGGTTTTAGTAATATCATATATAGTGTGTATTGCGAATTTCATAATGGACAAAAATATCGAACAAAGAGTTTGTCTTAAATTTTGCATCGCAACTGGAATTTCGTGTTCGGAGTCACTGAAAATGTTACAGAAGGCTTACGGTAAATCGACTTTATCAAAAACTCGTGCTTATGAGCGGTTCAAAGCGTTCAAAAGCGGTCGAGATGTGATGGAAGATTTGCCTCGCTCTGGTAGGCCGTCAACGTCTGCAACTGAAGTTAACATCGCAAAAGTGAAGAAAATAGTGACTGAAAATCCCCATTCAACTCTGAAAGAGATAGCCTAATTTTTTGCCTTTCAACTTAAAACTTAAATCTTCAAGTGTGGGTAATACTTTAGGCTTTTTGTCAATAATCTTATTTAAATCTAACCAGTTCCTAGGGAAGCAGCTGTCCTACTCTGACCATCTCGTGTATGTGCCCATAGGTGGTCCCGTGAACCCTCTTGCTTTCTTCATACTATTCCTGAAGCTTTTTTAATACCGACACCGCCAGATTACACCTTACATTACATTGTACAACTTGTATTGTAGAAAAACCGGTGGAACTACCAGCTACGAGTCTCGCAGTAGAAGTCACGACAGCGAGCCGCGCTCAGCCGCAGGTAACTTGGGTAAATTCTTTGAATAAGTACTACTGGATATCACAAGGCCAGGAAGGAAAAGTAGTGAAGATGATGATACTTATTATTAGTTTCAGACAATATATGTACACACGATGTCAGGTCAACTTATTCTTAACTATTATGACCTGATCACTACGGATCGCGCACCGCAGTAGAGAGATCAGGTTAAAATGGTTTTGTGTAGGTTGGTGTGCCGTCGTGTGTACCAAGATGTCGGTATACTCACGAATTGACAAACAGATTTATTCAGTTTGTGACATTCAAACTCCCTGTTTTACGACTTCCCAAAAGTTAAAGAGACGGCAGGCTTTGCAGGCACAGTTAATATTTATTACAGTGTTATATTAGTGTGACGGGCCTGTTGGTCCAGTGGTTAGTGGCCCTGAGTGCTGAGCCGGAGGTCGTGGATTGGTTTTTAATATTAAGGTGAATGTTCCAACCAGCCCACAAAATTCAAATTTCAAAACATCAGGAGTCGATTTTTGGAGAATCCCCAATTGGCATCCGACATAACTGGAGTAAATTTCGATTTAATTTACAGATTGAAAGTCATTTTAGAAACGATTTCAAGTGGATACATTTATGACGTCAATAAATATGATGAGTATGCACTAGATACCGCGAAATTATACGTGCAGCATTATTGGTGGCACCCCATGACCCCTACTTTGCACAAAGTGCTCATACATGGTGCTGCTATAATAGAAAATTGACTTCTCCCAATAGGCCAATTGTCGGAGGAGGCTCAAGAGGCCCGAAATAAGCACTTTCGCATGTATGGAGAAAACTACGCAAGAAAATTTTCCAGCGAACAGTGTAACCGCGACATCCATAATCGATTATTATTGAGCTCTGATCCGCTCTTAAGCAGTATTAGTATAAAACAAAGAAGGAGAAAAAAATGTCGAAATCCTTTTCTCCGGAGACTTTAGATATGCTTTTACACACAAAACCAGACTCCGCTTCACCTGAATCCTCGGATAATGAGGATCTGGAATAACGAATTGGCATGGAGTATGTGTCGACTGTCGAGGGGATACGTCAAATCATTACTCACTAGCGTTTAAAATGTACAGTTATGAAATCATCGCTGAGAACCATGCGCAGGACACAGCGACCATGCTGCGTCGCTTAGTGGCATCGGTGGACGAGGTATACATTCAGTCAAAAAAGTATCGGGAATGGATGATTTGTTTATGGTTCCAAATTTAAATTTTTGTTTTTTTTTGTAGTTGTTAGATTGGCACAACTGTTTTCCATTTTGGCGCGGAGTTCGCGGAGTTCATCTGTTATTTATATTAAATACAGTGCTGGTTTTAGTAATATCATATATAGTGTGTATTGCGAATTTCATAATGGACAAAAATATCGAACAAAGAGTTTGTCTTAAATTTTGCATCGCCACTGGAATTTCGTGTTCGGAGTCACTGAAAATGTTACAGAAGGCTTACGGTGAATCGACTTTATCAAAAACTCGTGCTTATGAGCGGTTCAAAGCGTTCAAAAGCGGTCGAGATGTGATGGAAGATTTGCCTCGCTCTGGTAGGCCGTCAACGTCTGCAACTGAAGTTAACATCGCAAAAGTGAAGAAAATAGTGACTGAAAATCCCCATTCAACTCTGAGAGAGATAGCCGCCGAACTTTCTGTATCTCACGAGTCGAAAATTCAGATATTTTTGGACTAGCCGAGCAGCAACATGTTTTATACCCAAATGATTAGTTACAATGGTACGTGCCAATTAGGTCTTCAAAGTTTTTTGTTGGTACCAAAAGCTGAATTATTGTGAAATTAAGAATGGACCATTGTTACTAATCATTTGGGTATGAAACATGTTGCTGCTCGGCTAGTCCCAAAAGATCTGAATTTTCTCCAAAAACTCAATCGCATGAAAGTCGCTGAGGACATGCTAGAACGAGTCAGTTCGGACCCAACATTTATGAAACGCATTGTTACTGGTGACGACACGTGGGTTTACGAGTTTGACATGTAAACTAGTCAACAAGCCTCGGAGTGGCGCCTTCCAACTGAACCGAAACCGAAAAAAACACGCCAAAGTCGATCAAAAGTCAAAGTCATGTTGACTGTTTTCTTTGACTATCGCGGTGTTGTGCACTCTGAATTCTTACCGGAAGGTCTAACGGTAAATAAAGAATATTATTTTAGCGTTATTCGGCGTTTAAGAGAGCAAATTCGACGAAAAAGGCCAAATTTGTGGAAAGAAAATTCTTGGATTTTGCACCACGACAATGCGCCTTCGCACAAGGCTATCATTGTGAACGAATTTTTGACCAAACACTCAACAAATACCATCCAGCAACCACCATATTCACCAGATATGGCTCCTGCTGACGTTTTTCTTTTTCCTAAACTAAAATTACCACTTCGTGGCACCCGTTTTCAATCGATAGAAGACATAAAGGAGAATTCGCGGCGAGAACTGAACTCAATTCCGGAAGAAGCGTTTAAAAAATGTTTTGATGAATGGATTATTCGTTGGCGCAAGTGTATCGTTTCTAAAGGAGCATACTTTGAAGGTGATAAAATAAAGGAGAATGGGCACATTGGGACCACCCTCCAATAGCAATAGGATGTATGTCATTGGATAGGTATTTTTAATTGGAACAACTATTATTATGACAGCTTTGTTGTTACAACTGTCCGTTCAAAGTTATAAAACTTTTTATTTATTTAAAAATATATTAAATAAAAAACTATTTTCTATGTTTTTACTTTTTCATACCTACCCGTGTACGTCTGTCTTGATAAAACACTGTGCTTTGGGCCGCGTTCAGGTAGACACGGTGAGCCCTCCCCACTCAAAACCGGTTTCGTGGAGCCCGCGCCGCGCGCGCGCAGGTACGTTTAACCAGTCTTTGGTTGGCATTGTGTGTGAGTTATCGTTTGTTACCGTTCCTTTTCATTCGCTTCTTTCCAACGACTTTGACCTGGCATTCTTACTGGACACTGATATCTTCTCGGAAACTCTGATTATTGAATTCGGCTATCACACTGGACTTTTGAATTGCATCTCGATCGGGTTTTAATTGTGATGGAAGATCATCGCAACTGTGTCATGTGTCGGCGAGGCCTATATCGCGGAAGATATCAAACTTTTTATTTCAACGCCTCTCATATAGTTTGCACAAGTACCAAAACTTGTTAAAGCCATTTTTGATCGTTGCTCCAGATGGTTATATTATTGATGTTTTATGACCGTTCGCTGCCACAAAAACTGACGCGCAAATCATTCAAGATATAATGAATGACGAAGAAAACCCTTTACATTTTTTACTTCAAGAAAATGATGCATTTATCTTGGACCGTGGGTTTAGGGATGGGTTGGAGTATATAGAAGCTTGCGGTTATGAATATTATGTGCCACCAACTAAAGATCGTCGAGAGACACAGCTTACTACAGAACAGGCAAATGAAGCACGAGCTGTTACAATGTGCCGATGGGTAGTGGAAGTCATAAACGGTCGATTTAAACGCGATTTTAGGCTGTTGCGGCAAAAATATTACAATAGAGCGCTGCCTCACATGTTCGGAGATTTCAAAATTGCTGCAGCTATTATAAATAACTTCCACGTACTCATTCAAGATAACGTCCACGCAGAAGAGTTTTTAAATCTTATAAGACGCAAAGTTGACACACCAAATCTATTGTATAATTATGTAGAAAGAAAACGCCTGAATAACCGAAGGGCAGATTTTCAACGGCTGGAAGCTAATCTAATAGAAAACTTCCCAAGGCTCACTGAAGACCAAATAATTGTATTAGCCTTGGGTACACACCAGTTAAAACTGGCGCGAAGCTATTGCAGCGAGCATCTTCAAAATTGTTTATACATAATAGAAACATATAGAGAAAATCGGTTAGATGATCTGCCTGATTACGGTATTCAGGAAAATGTGTGGCTTTTGCGTGGACGCATTCAATCACGTCATGTGAGACAAAGGACGTATTATTGCTATATTTTAATAAATAACAATCCAAATGAAGATAACAACATAGTACAACATTATTGTACATGCATATCGGGACGGCGAACGATGGGCACATGTGCACACATTATATCAATAATCTGGTATTTAGGGTATGCGATTCATGAAGGATTTACTGCACCAGCAATGTTCTTGAATGATGTTATTATAGATAACCCATAGAACACGTCGATGTGTGTAACGTAATAATAAATAATTAATGAATTATTAACGGTGTTTCTCCTCAAAAATATTTTAATATTTTTATCTTTAAATCTGAACTTATAAGTCATAAAACTCTGAACGGACAATTGTAACAACAAAGTTGTCATAACAATTGTTGTTCCAATTGAAAAGACCTATCCAACGATATACAGGGTGTTTGGTGCATCGTGTGCCAAATTGAAATGGTCGACTGAAGGGGTCATCCGCTAGCCTTTCAGACCCCTTAACACCCCTCATGCTCTGTGGATTTTTTTTATCGACTTTTAATTGTTTTCCAAAAAAAAGACCCAAATTTTACATTCAAATACAGATTTAAAAAAATATGTAAGGCGTAGACTCTGAATTTTAATTTTATTTCGATGTGTATTGTTTAAGAATACTTTTAAATACAAAATTAGTGATATAAGTCACCTAGTTTTTTTTTAATTCACTCGCAAAGGTAAAACTATAAATAATAAGGCTACAAAAATAAAACCAAAAGCGACCGGGATCTTCCAACTCCCTCATTAATTCTCCAGTCTATCCTCATTCTAATGATGTGCCACATGCCATACAAGTATTTTAACAACTTTGTGAATTCGCTAGAATTGTGAATCAAGTCACATAAAACTACATTCCAAATTCTAATGAAAAAATATTTATTGCGGAACTGTTACTTGAGAAAGAGGTAAAATTTGTTTTCTCACTCTTTCACAGTAAAATCTATCTTCTATCTCTTTCTTGCATACCTTAAATCGGTTTGAACAAATCGCGCCGCCCGACCCGCCATTTTTTTAGTCGAGACATCACTGCCTCTGCTATCTAACGTGCGTGCTAGTTCACCATACTCCGCGATTCTTTTATTACTTTGTTTTCGTTGAGTTTTGTTGGTTCTTGTTACATTTGTTTAATTTTTTTTTTGGAAAACAATAAAAAGTCGATAAAAAAAAAATCCACAGAGCATGAGGGGTGTTAAGGGGTCTGGAAGGCTAGCGGATGACCCCTTCAGTCGACCATTTCAATTTGGCACACGATGCACCAAACACCCTGTATATCTCATTGCTATTGGAAGGTGGTCCCAGGTTTCATACATTTTTGCCCATTCTCTTTTGGATGAATAACAGACATTTTGTTTATTATTGATCTTTTCCCGGTACTTTCTTGACAGAGTAGTATACAGGGTGTCCCGTAAATAATGGATCAAACGTAACGGGTAGGTAGCTTCTCTGTTTGCCAACAACTAATTTGAATGGTTTTAAAAAAACCGTTATGGTAACAGAGATATTATATTTTTTCGAATTTTTTTATTTTCTCTACCAGAATTCAGTTTTTTTATGCTGTTGCTGCAAATTATAACATTTTTATTTATAATTTTTGTTAAACATTTCTGAATAGCTTACTAATGCTATAAGATTTTCTTTTTTTTTTCAAATCGTTTTATTTGCCTTACAAAAAAATCTTGAATTGAAAAGATGTTTTTTTTTTCACGATGAAAAGACCAAAATTAAAAAAAATCTCTTGTAAAAATAAATTATATGAAAATGACACGAATGACCACCATTATTTCAAAAACTTGTCCATTTAATAAGGTTTGCAAATAGGTATAAAACTTACGTCTAGTTCTAGTCGTTACAAAGATATTGCTGTAAATGTGATGAAAGCAGAATATAAATTAAAATCAGTACAATCTAATTTTTCCCTCTTGTAATGCCTTGTGCTTGAATGCTTTTAATGTAAGCAGGTAGATAAGTGCCCAGCGTGATTCCAAGCCGATGACGTCATCTTTCCGGAATCAGGGATCGCTACCTGCGGCGTAGTCGCACCTACTCAGTGTGAAAGGGATAGATTACGCCGCTTTTATATTTTGGTAAATCGGTATGTCGTTGAGCAGTTTTTTCTTTTCTTTGCCCTTCACGTGTACAGGGCTTCATTGTTTTTTGAATTTATTAGTTTAGTTGTGACTAGTCGCTCTTCGAGTTGATACGTACGTCAGACAACTTTCGCTTGGTGTTTCTTCTGTGAAATTGGACTTGTGCTGAGTATTTGGATTTTGCTTTGCCTATCGCTTTGGAACTATAAGTGTATTGGACAAACGACTTGGCGATCCCACGGACTTCGAAAACATTGTTTGTGTGTAGTTGTACGTGTACGTGTGTGCATTAGCGCTGAAACCTTACTCAGTGTAATGCCTCGTTACGAGTACACGCCACGGCAATACGCCGAAATGCATTTTATCTACGGAGAAGCAAGAGGCAATGCCAGGGCGGCCGCAAGATTGTACCGTGAAAGATACCCGAACCTGGTTCGTTACCCCGATTATCGCGTATTCATTAGAGTGCATAACGCGCTTCTTGAGGGAAGAATTCTTGGCACCGGAGTTGGTGGTGCCAATGAAGGACGACCGCGACAAGTCAATGACGAAAGCATTTTTCGAGGAAGATACGTCGGTCTCAGTTCGCGTCATAGCGCGACGCATCGGTATCCCAAGATCAACGGTGCATCGAGTGCTGCAGAGGTACCGGTTTCACCCATATCACGTGCAACGTGTTCAAACGCTGACCTCACGTGATTATCAGCAAAGAGTCGAATTTTGTCAAAGGATGCTTAGAATGATTCGGGCGGATCCACAGTTTTTCAACAAAATTTTATGGAGTGACGAGTTTTCATGCCGCCGAGATGGTATTTGAATTTGCATAATTTGCACCGTTGGCAGCTGGTGAACCCACATTTGATGCGAGAGGACAGAAGCCAACATCAATTTAAAGTAAATTTATGGGCGGGAATAATTAATGGGCAAATAATAGGGCCATTTGAACTACCAGAAACTCTAAACGCCCAATACTATCTGCATTTTTTAAGAAATCGAGTTGAAAAACGTTATTATAAAATATCCCAGAAGCCGTACGGCAGGTAATGTGATTGCAAAATGATGGGTGCCTTAGGACCAATTTTGTCGCCCCCGCGATCTCCGGATTTGAATCCCCTAGTTTTTTTTTTTACTGGGGATGTTTAAAAGACAAGGTCTACAAACAACCAATAACGACAGAAGAAGAGTTACGACAGAGTATCCCATCTGCTGTATCAGAAATAAATTAAAGCCATTTTGTCCGACGGATAAGAGCTTCCTTTATTAGGAGATGTAGACTTTGCATTCTCGTAGGGGGAAGACAGTTCGAACATTTATTGTAAAAACAAAATAAATGATTTATTTGAACTCATTGCTTTTTTTTTCTAGTAACTCTTTTAATAAGCTGAGATGCCTAATTAATTTAATGAACATTGCCTTTTACTTGTTTTTTTTTTTTATTTTGATGATTTAGCACCTCTCTCAAGTTCATAGCAATATCTTTGTAACGACTAGGACTAGACGTAAGTTTTACATGAATTTGCAAACCATATTTAAAGTACAAGTTTTTAAAATAATGGTGTAATTTTTTCAATTTTGTTCATTTAATCGTTAAAAAAAACTTTCAATCAAAGATTTTTTTCTAAGGCAAATAAAACGTTTCAAAACAAGAAAATATCTTATAAAATTAATAAGCTATTCAAAAATGTTTAACAAAAATCGTACCTAGAAAAAGTTTAAAATTTGCAGCGACAGCAAAAAAATAAATAAACATTGATTCAACTACCACAGTGCGTGCCATAGAAGCAGCTACGGGAATCCCAAAAAGTTCAGCACATCGAATTCTAAAACGTCACCGGCTGCACCCATATCATTACAGACGTGTACAAATGTTACTATCACGGGACTATCCACTGCGGATCGCATTTTGCCGTGTGATGTTTCAAAAGCATCGGGAAGATCCTCAGTTCTTGGACAAAGTACTATGGTCGGATGAAACAACCTGCAAGAAAGATGGCTATTTAAATCTTCACAACCTACACAGCTGGAGCAATGAGAATCCGCACCTGATGAGACAAGACAAATCCCAATATCAATTTAAGGTCAACTTAAATTAAATATGGACGGGCATTTTAAATGGAAAAGTGATTGGGCCTTTTGAATTACAAGGAAACCTGGATGGGGACAGTTATTTGAACTTTTTCCAAAATGTGTTGCAAGAATTACTACTTACTTTTTTACAAAATGATGGTTGCCCAGCTCACTACGCTCGTCTTGTGAGACAATACTTAGACCACGAGTATCCGGGGCGTTGGATCGGGCGACTTGGTCCTATCTTATGGCCACCCCGGTCACCCGACCTAAACCCCCTGGATTTCTTTTATTGGGGTTGTCTCAAAGACAGGATCTACGCAAAACCGATTACGACATTGAACGAGCTTCGGCACAAAATCACTCAGGCTGCGGCACATATCAATGCGCCCAGATATGCGCGAAAAATAAAACAGTCTTTTTAAGGCGATGTCGTGCCCTGTATTAATGCCGGTGGAAAACAATTCGAAATAATAGCACAGTGACTCATCAATTAATGATGACAATAATCGATGCTAAAGTCTGCACGTACCTTTCTAAAGCCAGATCAAGTGCAACGTGCTACCTGTGCTTAGCAAAACCTACAGAAATGAACCGCTTAGATGCTGTCACTTCGAAGACTGTGTGTTCTGACATGTACGAATTTGGCTTGTCATCCCTACATGCTCGTATAAATTGCATGGAATGTCTGTTACACGTTGCGTACAGGCTCGTTTCTTCGGATCCTTTCCTAAGTGCCCAAAGGCCTAGGTTAGATACCAAAAGAAAGCGCAGCTTTTATGCTGAAACTCTCGACTTAATTCAGTTTCAGGACAATGCGTTCGTGTTTTTAGATATATCTAATATAGATTCTGACTCAGAATTGGAGTCCGACAGCAAAGATGATGAGATGTGAGATTTTGTAATATTTGTTATTTATTTTAATTTATTGTAGGTAACTAATTACACAGGTCTGCAAATTTGAACTCTTATTTTCCCCTTTTGGATTTGATTGCTGATCTTGAGGTATTTTGGTGCGCTGATTACGAATATGTACTTGGATTTGTCCTATCACCCTCAGTTTTTTTGAAAAATCCTTTTATGTGAAATCGGAAAAAAGGCCAACTTTACAAAGTTTTTTTTTATTACAATGAAGTAACAATTATATTACTAAACTTAAAACATTAAAAATACATTGAAGGGACAGTAATAAATAAATTAAAAATATTAAATACTTTTATCTTGCTTTTTTTTCACCGAAGCTCCGATTGCGAGATTTTCGCTTGAAATTCCGACTTGGATCATCACGCTTTAATAGCCAACAGTAGTCTGCCATCATTACTTTATTCCACTTTCCCTGATAGCGACGTTCCATCTCCTTCAAGTCCTGGTGAAATCTTTCGCCTTGCTCTTCACTTACAGCTCCCAAGTTATCAGGAAAGTAGTCCAAATGCGAATTAAGGAAGTGAAGTTTAATGCTCTCCTTGAAAATCCCATTTTGCATTTTCAATGATTTTCTTTACAATTTCCTCATAATTTGGATTTTTATGGTTTCCTAGAAAATGCCTCACTACTAATTCAATTTCACTCAACTTTATGTGGGACCCACTGTTTATCTTGATTGGCGATTGATAGGCCAAAATACATATTATAAACGTTCCTTATAAATTCGGTTATGTTATGCTGCTGTTTTCTCAGCATAAATTGCCCACAAATGTAGCAAAAATTGTCCGGAGAGTTTAAACATTTTCGCGATGACATTTTTCAAGTAAGCGTTACGAATTGCACAGAAGTACTGACTTTTTAAAAATAGTGATGGTGCTATTTATACAAAATAATATTAATCTACCCTCATTAACTGTCTTCTAACGATTTAAGTTAATTTCTATAAAACAAAGCATTTAGCCTACAAGAAATGAGGTCTTTAGCAAATGACCTAAAAATCCACTAGCTTTTTTGATAATAAGGGTACATACACACTTAACATCACATACTTAATTAAAAGTTATGTTTAACTACATTTATGAGAACTCATTCATTAATGTCTACTTCAACCTTTTAGTGTGTTTTCTGTTCAATAAGATACGATTAAAATAAAATAATTAATAAATTACTAGGAAGGCTTAAGTAATTTAGGCAAAAAAAAGAATGAACTATAACTAAAAATCCTGACGGGATGGAATTTTTTAAACATTTTTCCCGTAATCAGCGCCCCAAAATCTATCCAAATCGCTCATCAAAACTGAAAGGGGAAAACCATTGCAGACCTGTGTTATTATTGGTATTTAATTTATTTTAGTCATTAATTCCATAAATTAGTTTTAAAATATTTTGTATAATTGTATTTACAGTACTTAATAATTAATAACATTTTTGTAACCTATTCGTTAATAAAAAAAGGAATAATCTGTTATTTTTATTAATATTCCTCTTGTTTCATATATTTTTAATATATCCCAAATATTACCAATAAGTAATGTTATTTATATCGATATTCTTAATTTGGACACATAAACATCCGTTTCACAAGCAAAAATAAATAAAAATATTTGATGACTTTTTTAAAAAAAAATCTGCAGTAATAACCGTTATATGGAGTATGTCAAAAAATCATAAATAATTAGTACTATAACCACCTGCAAGGATATTACGGTTATCATTGCCGTTTACGAGATATTTAGAATTCTCATACTAGCTTCATACAAATTTTTCGTAAAAAAATTATAATTCCTTCGTTTTTGTGCAGAATTAACTCAGGTGTCATTTTTGTACTTATATAGGGGCCGTTCAAGTATTACGTAAGCACCAAGGGGGGGTGGGGGGGTCTCTGTTTTGCTTATTTTGGATGACATGGGGTTGGAGGGGTCCAGATGATGATTACGTCATCGTTAGTTATTTAAGTTTTTTCGGGGATTCCCGCAAATAATACATATGCGTAGGCACTCGCTTTGAGAACTGATTAGGGGAATTACCGCGCATTAGGGAAATTACCGTGCGCTATTCACTTGTCTAATAATTCACCCTCGTGCCGGCCGGCTGCAAGTGCGCATCTATCAGTATTGTTTTGTTTGGATTCTAAACGTATTGTAAGCATTGAAAGTTATCATTTGTGTTTATGTTGATGCAATTAGCCAAAGTTTAACGTTTTAATTATTTAAATTTAAATATCTTATTAGAATGTCATATTATATAGTCAAATCCAAGTTATACCAAAAACTGTTCGAAAGTTTTAAAAAATCTCATACTGGGACGAAAGTGCAAAATGTACAAAAGTTAGTTAACGAAGTTTGGCGAAATTATAAATTACAAGCAAAGTCGGATAAGGAACTAGATATTATTGTATCTAAGAGAATTGAAGAAGAATTGCAAGCGGCGACTAAAAATAAATCCAATCTGCTTCATTTTTTTTCCAAGGTGAGTAAATATAAGTACAAAGTTTTTCTTTACGTTCTGTAACAATTAAAACGATTTATGAGTAAAAAATATGATGGCCTATCTCAAAGTAAAAAGGTAAATGATTGATATTTTATTTCTTAAGATCGACTCCGGCAATTGGTCACAAAATACACGGTGTTTTCAATATCTGTATGTGAAGGGTTTCTGTGGGGAAAAAGCTTACAATAATATTTAAACGCTGGTTTTATTAAATACGGTGAATTTATGTAGCATAATAAGAGAATATCCAGCAGAACTCTTAGAAATTTTTCATTTTTAGGCAACGTCTTCTACCAGTAAACCTGCAGAAAAAACACAAATTATACAGCCATTTTCTAACATTGAAAAACAGAAAGAAGATAAAATTAAAAACGGCAATGAATCACAAGAGCAATGCGAAAATAATAATAATGCAGATTAACAAAGAGCAAAACCTTCTCAAGAAGCTTTGAAAAATAAGATTACTCTACTCGAAAAAAATCTGAACGCTTTGTATTCTGCCAGAGATACTATGCCAAATTGCGCTGAAGTTGATAAACAGATCATTAAGTTGCGCGAGGAACTAAAAACAGCAAAAAATACTTTAAACAGGAAGATTCAAAACGCAGTTGCCCAGAAGAAACACAGGGATGGTATGAAAAGAAAGTTAGAAGATATTTGTCAGGAAAATCCTGAAATAAAAAGAAGACTATCTCTGAGGGATTCAGTAGGACATCCTAAACTTGAAAGCGATCAACCATTACTTTTGAAAACAATTGCGGATATAGCTTTATTTGGTAGTGCATGTGATGACAGGAGACGAACGGAATCTATTCGCAGCGTAAAAACTCTTGACGAACTCACACAAGAACTGCGTAAACTAGGGTTTGACATTAGTCGCAGTGCGACATATCTTCGTTTGATTCCCAGAAAATCGAATTCTACAGAGGGACGAAGACATGTATCGACAGTCCCTGTTAGGCTCATTCGGGCTCAAACTGATCACCACAAGAGCCACTTAGATAGCAAGTTCGCTGAAACATCAATCCATTATTTAGAGAACATAGCATCCATACTTGGACCAGATCAAGTATTTTTCTTATCTCAAGATGACAAAGCTCGAGTCCCTATTGGCGTAACTGCGGCAAATAAGCAAGCACCTCTTTTAATGCATATGGAATATAGAATCAAATTATCTGACCACGATTGGGTAATCGCTGAGCGTTATAAATTAATACCATCTGTTTATGCTGGTATCACAGTTACTTCCAATATGCTAGGACAACCGCATGCCGTCGGATATTCTGGGCCAACATTCATCGCTATTCGAAGTGGAAAGCATAGTTCATCTACTGCTAATACTCATGCTCAGGATTTCGAGACGCTTCTCGAACTTGAAGAGTTTCGACCATTAGCAAAAACTGACCATGGACTAGTAAAACCAGTAGTAATTATGACGGTTGATGGAGGGCCAGATGAAAATCCGCGATATCAAAAAGTCATAGGGTTTGCTATACAACATTTTAAACGACATGATCTCGATGCATTGTTTATAGCTACCAATGCTCCTGGAGGGAGTGCGTATAACAGAGTAGAGCGAAGAATGGCTCCTCTGAGTCGGGAACTGGCTGGTTTAATACTGCCTCATGACCATTTTGGGTCTCATTTGGATGAACGTGGAGTTACAATTGATGAACAATTAGAAAGATATAATTTCGAATTTGCAGGAAATGTATTAGCTGAAGTATGGAGTTCAATGGAAATTGATGGGTATAATGTTACTGCAAAATATGTTGAGGCTGATGAACAAGATGTTCCAGAATTTCCAGACATTAAATGGTACTCAGAACATGTGCGTGAAAGCCAATACTTGCTTCAAATTGTAAAATGTAAAAATACAGAATGCTGTCGTCCAAGAAGTGGCCTATTCAGATTACTAGACAACAGGTTTCTTCCACCACCAGCAAAAGTAAAACAAACAGTTGATGACTTGGTTTTGGATGAAGGAGGACAATTTCTTGATCTTCCAGTCAATTTAGCTCTACGCTTGAGTACTACCCTCAAAGATTTTTTGCAAATGCCCTACGATTATTTTTGTCCGACGGTAAAATTGAGGCTCTCAAGCCGAACATGCAAAACGTGTGGTCTTTATCATGCTTCCGTCAAATCATTAAATCGTCACATCGAGAAGATCCATAAAAAAGTAAACACACCCACAGAGAGAAAAGTTAGACCTGTAAGAGTCGCTGCTCGTCGTGCTAATGAACTGATGTGCATTATTCAAAATTTAGAGCACCAAGATGTTGAATGGCTCGATGAGAGTGACGTAGACATTCCAAAATCGGATGAAAGTGAGCAGACTCACAACACTGAGCAGCAATCCAATGTCATCGATAACTTAGAATCATGGATTCAGGTTTTATGGACTGAAGACTGTTAATGTGTTCCAAAGATTCTTTATATTAGTTATGTTCTTTATTTCTGATTATATTTTTTTGTCATTTACTCTATGTGTATCAGTTAAACCTAATATTTTCATGAATTTTCCTATTTTAAACTATGAACGACCGCGAGGACGCCGGCGTCCTCACACCTATTGTTCTTTAATTGTGTCTGTAATGACGATACTCGAAAGGTTAAAAATAACAATATAAAAAAAAACATTTATTATTAAAAATGTTTACGTAAGCATAGGGGGAGGGGGTAAGTGCTTTTTTTTTTTTTTTTTTTTTTTTTTTTTTTTTTTTTTTTTTTCGGGTGGGAAATCATCCAATGACTTCCCCCGCTCTGGGTGGAGCGGGGGGGCATGTCAGACTTGTACTGACTAAAACCCACCCATGTTTCTTCTATTGCCCTTTACGTTCCGAGGCCGCGGTATCTCTTTCGAACAACCCGCAACCCCGGCAGGCAGAGGCTCTGGCAAGCCCCTCTGCTTGGCTGACACTCTTTGAGGCGCGCGTGAAACACGAACGCGCCGTCGACACGGCCTGTCGTCAATCGACGGACGGACGGTGAACTACCCATTGCTCACCGCCCACAGGCCCGCATCTACGGTGGCCGGAAGTCGTCTCGCGGCGCCCGGCGCCATGGGCGTCTCCCGCGGCGGCTGGGTTGGGCAGATGTTCTCTCCCTCAAACGCCCGGCCACCTCCTTCGCTAACATTACTGCTTGGGGGTAAGTGCTTTGCTTACTTTTGATGACAAGGGGGGCGGGGGGGTAAAAAATGGTAAGAAATCTGCTCACGTAATACTTGAACGGCCCCATACACACATCAACACGGTCTAGGGATATTTCATTCTCAATTAAATAACTCGAAAAGTACTGGCCGCATTGGAATCTTTTATACACCGATTTGTTTGTAATTTATCTCGGACTAATTCCAAATTCAATATTTTTTTAATTCTTTTGTTTCGGTGGCATAAAAATGTTTTGATGTGTAGGAGAGGGAATTTTCATTTGTGCGAAATTTTGAAAACAATACTAATTACGATTAGTTACAGTTTTTTTTCATTTTTAAACTAAAGATAAAGTTAAAATTGAGGTGTTGTAGCCATGCAACGCCGACATTTGACGAGGGCGGAGATGTTACGAGCTGTGGGAATGCTGGAAGCTGGGTCTGTTCAGCGTAATGTTGCTGAGGCCATAGGGACCCACCAAAATGTTATTTCAAGATTGTGGACACGCTATCGTGCCACAGGTGAAGTAGCGGAGAGGCACCGGGGGCCAAGTCGCATCACTACCCCCCGACAAGACCGATTTTTGCAAATTACTGCACGAGCTCAACCAAATGCAACGGCGACTCAATTGGTCCAAAGGCTGCGAGTGGAACACCAAGTGCATGTGAGTGACCAAACTGTAAGAAGGCGACTGCATGAAAGCAATCTACGCTCTCGTAGACCACTCCGGGTCCTACCTTTACGGAGAGGCAATCGTGGACGACGATTAGAATGGGTTCGGAACCACGTGGAGTGGTGCCGCGAGCAATGGTCCAATGTACTGTTCACGGATGAATCCAGATTCGGCTTCCATCCAGATTCACGAAGGACGCGTGTTTGGCGAGTTCCTGGACGATGGAGCCGTCTCCAGAACCCTCAGGAACTTCACCCATACCAAGGAGGAACAATTATGGTTTGGGCAGGAATTCGCCTTGGAGGACGGACGGATCTCGTTTGGGTCCGGGGCAATATGACGGCAGAACGATACGTCCAACAGGTGCTGGGGCCCGTAATCTTGCCCCACAGAACACAAATGGGGCAAGATTTCCTGCTCATGCACGACAATGCCCGGGCACACACGGCGAGAACGGTAGCAGCTTGGTTACACACACACAATGTTAGGGCCTTAGACTGGCCTGCTCAATCGCCAGATCTTAATCCCATTGAGCATGCGTGGGATATGCTGCAAAGAAGAGCCCTGAAGGAAGTTCTTGAAAATCTGGCTACAGAAGATCAACTTTTTGCGCACCTCAGAAGGACATGGGACAATATTCCGCAGCAAGACATTGACAACCTTGTTCTAAGCATGCCGAATCGTTGCCGATGTGTTATGAACATCATGGGTGCTTTCTCAGACTACTAACTTCAAGTTTATAAACACAAATTAAATGGTTTTTATATTTTTTTCAGTTTTTACTCACTAATTAAAAGTTAATTCAAATACGGTTTCCGTCTATGCTTCATTTTTTTCCATAAAATCCTGAAATTTAAATCTAAGTACCTTAACCATTATTAAAAAATGGTGGAATATTAAATAACGGATCTTTTAAATATACACATGTCATATAAAAAAATCACACATTGATAGTAATTCGCTTTTTAAAAAATATCCCTAGACCGTGTTGATGTGTGTAGTAATAACTAATAGAAGCGATATCCGTCAAAAATCAAATTTTTGCAAATTGAAATCCCTAAGTCTATGAAAGCCGATTTTCAGCCCACCGTACGCGTCGCTTACATGAGTGCCGTGATCGAAACGGGTTACATTTGGATGATGTTATTTTCAAAAAATAATTCCCATTTTATGAAGGTTAATACGAAATAAAAAGGCAATTCTTATTGTAATTAGTTTTTTATTTATTTACATGTGTAAGGACTTATGGGCCACCCTGTATTTACATTGTTATATTATTTTGTTTTCTACTTATCGGTTTATATAAGTGGATATAATTAAACCCTAATCGCTACTAGACATACTAGATATACCTACGTAATTTTAATTCTTTATTTTTAATTTCAGGTGAAATAAGATTAGCCTCGTTGTTGCTGAACACAATCTCCCATTCACTATTATGGAGCACCTACCGCAGTTGATGCAAGCCGTTTGTCCTGATTCAAAAATAGCAAAAGAAATAAAATGCTTTTCAACCAAAACTCATGGACATAATTGATCATTTATTATAGGTAAAGAAAGTTTCAATAATTTATGTGAATATCTAGGGCAAACTAAGTTTTCGCTTATTATTGATGAGTCCACTGATCTTAGTACGACCAAACACTTGGGCTTAATTGTGAGATATGCGAAAATGAATCGTATTAAAGATTGTTTTTTAGTTCTTATTCCATTAGAAGAAGCTAATGCAGCAACCTTATTTGAACACATTGTAATTTCTTTTAGAAGCAATAATATTCCATATAAAGATTATCTAATAGGTTTTTCATCTGACGGGGCAAACGTAATGATGGGACGTAATAATTCTATTGTAACATTGCTGCAAAATGAAATTCCTAACATTTTTATAAATTTTTATTACTTTACGTTCCGAGGCCGCGGTATCTCTTTCGAACAACCCGCAACCCCGGCAGGCGGAGGCTCTGGCAAGCCCCTCTGCTTTGCTGACTCTCTTTGAGGCGCGCATGAAACACGAACGCGCCGTCGACACGGCCTGTCATCAATCGACGGACGGACGGTGAACTACCTATTGCTCACCGCCCACAGGCCCGCATCTACGGTGGCCGGGAGTCGTCTCGCGGCGCCCGGCGCCATGGGCGTCTCCCGCGGCGCCGGCGGCTGGGTTGGGCAGATGTTCTCTCCCTCAAACGCCCGGCCACCTTCTTTGCTAGCATTACTGCTTCGCTAAGGTGGTGACCGCTTCCCATTTCCTCTCGCTCCGGACTATGACCTGAATCAGGGGCGGACGCGAGAGATCGCTGCCGCCGATCGCCTCTACGAGGGCATTTTTATACTTAAATGCGTTTCACCTTTGCGCGTCATACGCTTGTACCAAATTGCCAGGTTTTATAGAGGATCTTGAAAGAGACATAAATGTCTCTCTCTCTCTCTCTGAGACTCTGGCAGGGCTAGAAGATAAGTAGATGTAAACAACTACTTTTCTTTCTTGTTGATTGAGTGGCAAACTTTCAAATGTTTTGCGACTTAAAAGTACATAAAATACATCACCTCTCTCAAACACGCTGGTTATCAGTACATGCAGCAGTGAAGAGAATATTGGAACAACTCTCTGCTCTCAAACTATTTTTTATAGACCAAATATCTAACAATGATCATCTTTTATCTACAGAACATATATTACAGAAGCTCCAAGATCCTACTACGATATTATTTTTGGATTTTTTAGATTTTGTATTACCATTATTTACCGATTTAAATAAAGAAATGCAAGCAGAACACCCGAAAATTCATAATTTATATGAAAAAATAACTGGAACATTAAAACTATTTTTGATTGTTTTTTAAAAAGAGAATATTTAACCAGCACTCCAATCGAAATGTTGATTTTAAGAATCCCAGAAATTTTATGGATATTGATGACGTATACTATGGGTGCTGCTGCGTCTAATACACTACTAAGGGCCGATTTCACCAGTTGCCCATAAAACGGAATTCGATTAAACTAAGTTCAAATTGATCACAATTACATAAGCGTTCGATCTTGGTTCAAGTACAGATTGATTTTACCGGCCACATTTGTATCGCGTTTACGAAAACCAAGATTAGTTTCATCATAGAACGTAACTCGCAAATAATTGCATTACCCATAGACAAAACTTGAAGTGACAGTTGATAAAATAGCCATCAAGAGTACAAAATTCTTCCTCAACAAAATGGAAAATTATAAAGGTGTTATAATAATTTTAAATTGAATCATATTATTGCATTGCTATAAATATATTATTATTGGTAATTCAAGTATTTAATGTAACTTTATAATACTTAAATACTGAAAATTTGAATAACAAAATTATGAAATCATATTTTGTTGCGAAAATGTAATTCTTAACTAGCAATACTTACGTCGTTTTTTTTTGTATATAAAATTTCTTAATTGTTCTTGTTGTGTTAGTAATAAATTTTACTATGTTCCAAAAATGTGTTTGTAATGTTAAAAAATGTGAAATAAAACAATGGTACCTATTTGTGTAATTAATTTTGGGCCAGGTTTTGCGTAGAGCCCGCAAACATAGAGCGCGTACGAGCATCTGTTAGAGAACAACCTGGCCTCTCTACTCGAAAGCGGTCTAGTGTTTTAAATGTGTCTGGGATATCTTTAAATCGTATTCTTCACAAGGATTTACATTTACACCCGTATAAAATTCAAATTGTACAGCAATTAAGGCCAAATGACTACACTCAGAGACTGCGGTTTGTCAACGAAATGCTTGCGAGGTTTACGAGCTTCAATAACATCTTTTTCTCAGACGAGGCACATTTTCACTTAAATGGGCATGTGAACAGGCAAAATAGCATTCTGGAGTGATGCTAACCCGCAATTGAAGCACCAAAAGCTCTTTCTAAATATGTGGCGATCAGATCTTCGCCGCGTCTTTTGTTGTGGGTTTGATGATGAAATAGGTAATTGCATTAGCAATATTGTGATCATTATGAACTTATTATTATGTATGTATCCAGGCCAGGCCCTGGGGGTCAATTCCACTAATAAATTTACAACGAAATCGCAACAGAACCGTAACTAAATGGCCGCTATTGAATTGGCGTTTTTCTATTCTGCTGAAATAATAACGATATAAGTTTAATTTTTGTGAAGTTGAAGTTAAAAACTCGATTCTACTAACACAACCGATCCGAACGAAACATGATATGTTTTGACGCAAGCGTCACTCGAAAACGAAACGAAACTAAGCGTAATCTGTCAAAATTAGTCGCTACAAAAAAGATGGTTTTGTAAAACTTTTTCTTGACTGTTTCCAGACTATTCGCATTTATTCTTTAATTAAGATGATGTTCTACAATGAATATCTTGGTCTCGCCGATGAAGTAGATGTCGGAAGAGTGAGAAGTCGAAATTTTTCGTCAAGGCTACGTAATTTCGCCTTTGACTTAACCGATCGCGAGTTTGTGAAAACCTATAGACTTTCCAAAAAAACGTCGTTCAGCAGCTAATTGACGATATTAGCCCCCATATGGCTATTAGCCTTCGTTCTGATGGTATTGATACACCGACAAAGGTATGATTTATCTTGTTACTTATCTTCATAACCTCTAACATTACCTATTTAATTTTTTGAACCAAGTAGCTTAAGTTCTATTCATTTTAGATCTTGGTAGCCCTGGCATTTTATGAGTGTGGTTCATACCAAACCTTAGTTGGAAAATCATCTAGCCATTCATTGTCACAATCATCGGTTTCCCGTGCCATTCGACATGTTACAGAGGTTCTTAACCTACCTCAAATATTTAATAAATAATAATATGTAATGTTTCCTGGAACACAGGAAGTTCGTGAGGAAATAAAACGGGGGTAGGTACAGTGTTTAATTAACTTTGTTCATTTGTAATTATGTTGTAATAATTAATGCAATTCAATTTTTAGAAATTTGGCATGTCAGGTGCGCCCTTGGATGCATAGATGGCACACGTGTTGCTATTGTTACTCCTGCAGATCATGAAGAAAGATATTCCAACAGAAAGGGGTGTCATTCGTTGAATGTCCTAGTCGTAAGTTAATGGTGACTTGTTTATTCAATAAATTGCTATGGTCAATAAGGTATAAAATTTTCCTTAACTTTGTTTCAAATGTGTGATTCGGATGCTAGAATTATGTGTATTGATTCTAGTAACCCTGGTTCAACTCATGATAGTGCAGCATGGAACAATAATCCCCTTAGTAATTACCCTTATAATATTGTAAGGAGGACAAATGAAGATTTTTATTTATTAGGTAATTAAGCAATGTTCAATATTATCTATAATGTGAACAACTATCACGTTCATCAGTCATCAAGTAAAATAGTTTTTAGGAGATGCCGGTTTACCTTTAAGGAGAACTATGATGACTCCTATATTGAACGCTCAAGAAAATACTCCAGAGGCACTATACACAGGAATGCACATTTTCTATTGTATTATTATTACGTCGGAGATTCGCAGAATATTAACACTACTACTAGAAGTGGGCAGAATAGTGCGATGACTTTAGCCTGATATTGAGTGGCCATAAACTAAAAAAATAGTTCATTGTCGATTTAAATTTAGCCGTTAGCTTAATTTTATTGAGGTTTTGTTTATAATGGAAGTAAGATTTTTGGAAGTACCTACTAATTTTTTTAAACTATAATACTTTTAGCTGTTTATTATGTATAAAAGTAGTTAGTTTGAAGTTATTATTGCCATAAAAATTTAAGAACTAATAGGTTTCATCACATCTTTATAACTTTTTGTCAGGCAAAACGAAGACCGAACAAAGTCAAGCGAGTGGGTGCCGACGGAGTCGCTGCCTCCGACTGCCGCTGACTACGATGGGCCCGGGGAAAGAGGTGCCGTGGCCAGCGGGCAGCTCAAGACCAGCGGTCAGTCCGGGAACAGCGAAAGCGGACTGGAATAGACCGAAGAGACAGCGGTGGAGAACACTTTCCTATTTACTGGGACCCCCGAGATCAGAATCTCGGAGGCATCCACTAAAGGGCCCATTTATTATTTTAGGCTTTTCAACAATTATTTTATGAACAGCCTCGCGGAAATGACGAATGTGCATGCTCAAATTTTGATTTCCAGGCCACTTAAGCCAAATAGCTATATGACGAAGTGGAAACCAACTCATATTGCCGAATTGTGGACGTTTTTAGGCATCTTTTTTTTTATCGGCACCGCTAGGCTGAGTAGAATAGCTGATTATTGGAAAAAAGTTATTTAGTTAATGTAAATAAATAAATGTCCAGGGACAGATTTTTGATAATTTTAAGGTGTTTATTTTTCAACAGTACATATGAGCCTAGTATGAATTATGCAAAAATTAATAATTGATTAAATTATTTTAATGATGTGATGAAAAATTACAGTACATATAACCCGACCAAGTTCGGATGGCTACAAAAAAGCGGCCCTACTGGTGTAGACTATTTATAATTTTTAGCTTTTACAGTCTCGAGGTAGATGGTATGTGCGGGACTCGGTTAGAGACTGGAAAAGTGCCCGGAGGGGACAACCCGCAAAGAGAGATGTATGTGGGTCCGTCAATATGACGGCGCTACGTGGACGTACATGAAATATTTGTCAGTGCACGTCTGATAGCCTAGCTCCGCACACCCAGGCGTACGCTATCGGCGATTTGGCATTTTATAGAAGTTGATTCCCTGGCAAAGATCCCTCTCCACTAAAGCCTCACACCAACTCCCCCCATTAAAAAACTATAAACATTATCTTGTCTTCCAGGTCTAGGCGATAAAGTGGAACACCTGCAAGCGTACCTCGGCTTAGCCTGGGTGGTAGGATGTGTGTGTGGCCTTCGGTTTCCTCGTGCGACAAAACTCGGCAGTGTGCAGGATCGCCCGCCAGTACCTCACTCAGGCGGCCTTATTTGTATGTGGGGTAGCCACCTTGGCTCTGACGGCCATCGAGGGGTCGTATCGAGAATACTTCATGTTTATTATCAGCCTAATTTGAATAAATGACTTTTGATTTTGATTTTGATTTTACGGTAAGTTATAATGATTATGATAGCAGCTGATTATGACAGTCAGCGTAGGCATAGGTCATACACCTTAAAACGATACATCTAATATATAAAATTCTCGTGTCACAGTTTTCGTTCCCATACTCCTCCGAAACGGCTCGACCCACTGTCAAAATTAGTCGCTACAAAAAAGTTGGTTTTGTAAAACTTTTTCTTGACTGTTTCCAGACTATTCGCATTTATTCTTTAATTAAGATGATGTTCTACAATGAATATCTTGGTCTCGCCGATGAAGTAGATGTCGGAAGAGTGAGAAGTCGAAATTTTTCGTCAAGGCTACGTAATTTCGCCTTTGACTTAACCGATCGCGAGTTTGTGAAAACCTATAGACTTTCCAAAAAACGTCGTTCAGCAGCTAATTGACGATATTAGCCCCCATATGGCTATTAGCCTTCGTTCTGATGGTATTGATACACCGACAAAGGTATGATTTATCTTGTTACTTATCTTCATAACCTCTAACATTACCTACTTAATTTTTTGAACCAAGTAGCTTAAGTTCTATTCATTTTAGATCTTGGTAGCCCTGGCATTTTATGAGTGTGGTTCATACCAAACCTTAGTTGGAAAATCATCTAGCCATTCATTGTCACAATCATCGGTTTCCCGTGCCATTCGACATGTTACAGAGGTTCTTAACCTACCTCAAATATTTAATAAATAATAATATGTAATGTTTCCTGGAACACAGGAAGTTCGTGAGGAAATAAAACGGGGGTAGGTACAGTGTTTAATTAACTTTGTTCATTTGTAATTATGTTGTAATAATTAATGCAATTCAATTTTTAGAAATTTGGCATGTCAGGTGCGCCCTTGGATGCATAGATGGCACACGTGTTGCTATTGTTACTCCTGCAGATCATGAAGAAAGATATTCCAACAGAAAGGGGTGTCATTCGTTGAATGTCCTAGTCGTAAGTTAATGGTGACTTGTTTATTCAATAAATTGCTATGGTCAATAAGGTATAAAATTTTCCTTAACTTTGTTTCAAATGTGTGATTCGGATGCTAGAATTATGTGTATTGATTCTAGTAACCCTGGTTCAACTCATGATAGTGCAGCATGGAACAATAATCCCCTTAGTAATTACCCTTATAATATTGTAAGGAGGACAAATGAAGATTTTTATTTATTAGGTAATTAAGCAATGTTCAATATTATCTATAATGTGAACAACTATCACGTTCATCAGTCATCAAGTAAAATAGTTTTTAGGAGATGCCGGTTTACCTTTAAGGAGAACTATGATGACTCCTATATTGAACGCTCAAGAAAATACTCCAGAGGCACTATACACAGGAATGCACATTTTCTATTGTATTATTATTACGTCGGAGATTCGCAGAATATTAACACTACTACTAGAAGTGGGCAGAATAGTGCGATGACTTTAGCCTGATATTGAGTGGCCATAAACTAAAAAAATAGTTCATTGTCGATTTAAATTTAGCCGTTAGCTTAATTTTATTGAGGTTTTGTTTATAATGGAAGTAAGATTTTTGGAAGTACCTACTAATTTTTTTAAACTATAATACTTTTAGCTGTTTATTATGTATAAAAGTAGTTAGTTTGAAGTTATTATTGCCATAAAAATTTAAGAACTAATAGGTTTCATCACATCTTTATAACTTTTTGTCAGGCAAAACGAAGACCGAACAAAGTCAAGCGAGTGGGTGCCGACGGAGTCGCTGCCTCCGACTGCCGCTGACTACGATGGGCCCGGGGAAAGAGGTGCCGTGGCCAGCGGGCAGCTCAAGACCAGCGGTCAGTCCGGGAACAGCGAAAGCGGACTGGAATAGACCGAAGAGACAGCGGTGGAGAACACTTTCCTATTTACTGGGACCCCCGAGATCAGAATCTCGGAGGCATCCACTAAAGGGCCCATTTATTATTTTAGGCTTTTCAACAATTATTTTATGAACAGCCTCGCGGAAATGACGAATGTGCATGCTCAAATTTTGATTTCCAGGCCACTTAAGCCAAATAGCTATATGACGAAGTGGAAACCAACTCATATTGCCGAATTGTGGACGTTTTTAGGCATCTTTTTTTTTATCGGCACCGCTAGGCTGAGTAGAATAGCTGATTATTGGAAAAAAGTTATTTAGTTAATGTAAATAAATAAATGTCCAGGGACAGATTTTTGATAATTTTAAGGTGTTTATTTTTCAACAGTACATATGAGCCTAGTATGAATTATGCAAAAATTAATAATTGATTAAATTATTTTAATGATGTGATGAAAAATTACAGTACATATAACCCGACCAAGTTCGGATGGCTACAAAAAAGCGGCCCTACTGGTGTAGACTATTTATAATTTTTAGCTTTTACAGTCTCGAGGTAGATGGTATGTGCGGGACTCGGTTAGAGACTGGAAAAGTGCCCGGAGGGAACAACCCGCAAAGAGAGATGTATGTGGGTCCGTCAATATGACGGCGCTACGTGGACGTACATGAAATATTTGTCAGTGCACGTCTGATAGCCTAGCTCCGCACACCCAGGCGTACGCTATCGGCGATTTGGCATTTTATAGAAGTTGATTCCCTGGCAAAGATCCCTCTCCACTAAAGCCTCACACCAACTCCCCCCATTAAAAAACTATAAACATTATCTTGTCTTCCAGGTCTAGGCGATAAAGTGGAACTCCTGCAAGCGTACCTCGGCTTAGCCTGGGTGGTAGGATGTGTGGCCTTCGGTTTCCTCGTGCGACAAAACTCGGCAGTGTGCAGGATCGCCCGCCAGTACCTCACTCAGGCGGCCTTATTTGTATGTGGGGTAGCCACCTTGGCTCTGACGGCCATCGAAGGGTCGTATCGAGAATACTTCATGTTTATTATCAGCCTAATTTGAATAAATGACTTTTGATTTTGATTTTGATTTTACGGTAAGTTATAATGATTATGATAGCAGCTGATTATGACAGTCAGCGTAGGCATAGGTCATACACCTTAAAACGATACATCTAATATATAAAATTCTCGTGTCACAGTTTTCGTTCCCATACTCCTCCGAAACGGCTCGACCCACTGTCAAAATTAGTCGCTACAAAAAAGTTGGTTTTGTAAAACTTTTTCTTGACTGTTTCCAGACTATTCGCATTTATTCTTTAATTAAGATGATGTTCTACAATGAATATCTTGGTCTCGCCGATGAAGTAGATGTCGGAAGAGTGAGAAGTCGAAATTTTTCGTCAAGGCTACGTAATTTCGCCTTTGACTTAACCGATCGCGAGTTTGTGAAAACCTATAGACTTTCCAAAAAACGTCGTTCAGCAGCTAATTGACGATATTAGCCCCCATATGGCTATTAGCCTTCGTTCTGATGGTATTGATACACCGACAAAGGTATGATTTATCTTGTTACTTATCTTCATAACCTCTAACATTACCTACTTAATTTTTTGAACCAAGTAGCTTAAGTTCTATTCATTTTAGATCTTGGTAGCCCTGGCATTTTATGAGTGTGGTTCATACCAAACCTTAGTTGGAAAATCATCTAGCCATTCATTGTCACAATCATCGGTTTCCCGTGCCATTCGACATGTTACAGAGGTTCTTAACCTACCTCAAATATTTAATAAATAATAATATGTAATGTTTCCTGGAACACAGGAAGTTCGTGAGGAAATAAAACGGGGGTAGGTACAGTGTTTAATTAACTTTGTTCATTTGTAATTATGTTGTAATAATTAATGCAATTCAATTTTTAGAAATTTGGCATGTCAGGTGCGCCCTTGGATGCATAGATGGCACACGTGTTGCTATTGTTACTCCTGCAGATCATGAAGAAAGATATTCCAACAGAAAGGGGTGTCATTCGTTGAATGTCCTAGTCGTAAGTTAATGGTGACTTGTTTATTCAATAAATTGCTATGGTCAATAAGGTATAAAATTTTCCTTAACTTTGTTTCAAATGTGTGATTCGGATGCTAGAATTATGTGTATTGATTCTAGTAACCCTGGTTCAACTCATGATAGTGCAGCATGGAACAATAATCCCCTTAGTAATTACCCTTATAATATTGTAAGGAGGACAAATGAAGATTTTTATTTATTAGGTAATTAAGCAATGTTCAATATTATCTATAATGTGAACAACTATCACGTTCATCAGTCATCAAGTAAAATAGTTTTTAGGAGATGCCGGTTTACCTTTAAGGAGAACTATGATGACTCCTATATTGAACGCTCAAGAAAATACTCCAGAGGCACTATACACAGGAATGCACATTTTCTATTGTATTATTATTACGTCGGAGATTCGCAGAATATTAACACTACTACTAGAAGTGGGCAGAATAGTGCGATGACTTTAGCCTGATATTGAGTGGCCATAAACTAAAAAAATAGTTCATTGTCGATTTAAATTTAGCCGTTAGCTTAATTTTATTGAGGTTTTGTTTATAATGGAAGTAAGATTTTTGGAAGTACCTACTAATTTTTTTAAACTATAATACTTTTAGCTGTTTATTATGTATAAAAGTAGTTAGTTTGAAGTTATTATTGCCATAAAAATTTAAGAACTAATAGGTTTCATCACATCTTTATAACTTTTTGTCAGGCAAAACGAAGACCGAACAAAGTCAAGCGAGTGGGTGCCGACGGAGTCGCTGCCTCCGACTGCCGCTGACTACGATGGGCCCGGGGAAAGAGGTGCCGTGGCCAGCGGGCAGCTCAAGACCAGCGGTCAGTCCGGGAACAGCGAAAGCGGACTGGAATAGACCGAAGAGACAGCGGTGGAGAACACTTTCCTATTTACTGGGACCCCCGAGATCAGAATCTCGGAGGCATCCACTAAAGGGCCCATTTATTATTTTAGGCTTTTCAACAATTATTTTATGAACAGCCTCGCGGAAATGACGAATGTGCATGCTCAAATTTTGATTTCCAGGCCACTTAAGCCAAATAGCTATATGACGAAGTGGAAACCAACTCATATTGCCGAATTGTGGACGTTTTTAGGCATCTTTTTTTTTATCGGCACCGCTAGGCTGAGTAGAATAGCTGATTATTGGAAAAAAGTTATTTAGTTAATGTAAATAAATAAATGTCCAGGGACAGATTTTTGATAATTTTAAGGTGTTTATTTTTCAACAGTACATATGAGCCTAGTATGAATTATGCAAAAATTAATAATTGATTAAATTATTTTAATGATGTGATGAAAAATTACAGTACATATAACCCGACCAAGTTCGGATGGCTACAAAAAAGCGGCCCTACTGGTGTAGACTATTTATAATTTTTAGCTTTTACAGTCTCGAGGTAGATGGTATGTGCGGGACTCGGTTAGAGACTGGAAAAGTGCCCGGAGGGGACAACCCGCAAAGAGAGATGTATGTGGGTCCGTCAATATGACGGCGCTACGTGGACGTACATGAAATATTTGTCAGTGCACGTCTGATAGCCTAGCTCCGCACACCCAGGCGTACGCTATCGGCGATTTGGCATTTTATAGAAGTTGATTCCCTGGCAAAGATCCCTCTCCACTAAAGCCTCACACCAACTCCCCCCATTAAAAAACTATAAACATTATCTTGTCTTCCAGGTCTAGGCGATAAAGTGGAACACCTGCAAGCGTACCTCGGCTTAGCCTGGGTGGTAGGATGTGTGTGTGGCCTTCGGTTTCCTCGTGCGACAAAACTCGGCAGTGTGCTGGATCGCCCGCCAGTACCTCACTCAGGCGGCCTTATTTGTATGTGGGGTAGCCACCTTGGCTCTGACGGCCATCGAGGGGTCGTATCGAGAATACTTCATGTTTATTATCAGCCTAATTTGAATAAATGACTTTTGATTTTGATTTTACGGTAAGTTATAATGATTATGATAGCAGCTGATTATGACAGTCAGCGTAGGCATAGGTCATACACCTTAAAACGATACATCTAATATATAAAATTCTCGTGTCACAGTTTTCGTTCCCATACTCCTCCGAAACGGCTCGACCCACTGTCAAAATTAGTCGCTACAAAAAAGTTGGTTTTGTAAAACTTTTTCTTGACTGTTTCCAGACTATTCGCATTTATTCTTTAATTAAGATGATGTTCTACAATGAATATCTTGGTCTCGCCGATGAAGTAGATGTCGGAAGAGTGAGAAGTCGAAATTTTTCGTCAAGGCTACGTAATTTCGCCTTTGACTTAACCGATCGCGAGTTTGTGAAAACCTATAGACTTTCCAAAAAACGTCGTTCAGCAGCTAATTGACGATATTAGCCCCCATATGGCTATTAGCCTTCGTTCTGATGGTATTGATACACCGACAAAGGTATGATTTATCTTGTTACTTATCTTCATAACCTCTAACATTACCTACTTAATTTTTTGAACCAAGTAGCTTAAGTTCTATTCATTTTAGATCTTGGTAGCCCTGGCATTTTATGAGTGTGGTTCATACCAAACCTTAGTTGGAAAATCATCTAGCCATTCATTGTCACAATCATCGGTTTCCCGTGCCATTCGACATGTTACAGAGGTTCTTAACCTACCTCAAATATTTAATAAATAATAATATGTAATGTTTCCTGGAACACAGGAAGTTCGTGAGGAAATAAAACGGGGGTAGGTACAGTGTTTAATTAACTTTGTTCATTTGTAATTATGTTGTAATAATTAATGCAATTCAATTTTTAGAAATTTGGCATGTCAGGTGCGCCCTTGGATGCATAGATGGCACACGTGTTGCTATTGTTACTCCTGCAGATCATGAAGAAAGATATTCCAACAGAAAGGGGTGTCATTCGTTGAATGTCCTAGTCGTAAGTTAATGGTGACTTGTTTATTCAATAAATTGCTATGGTCAATCCTTACTTATAATATTATAAAAGCGAAAGTGAGTTTGTTTGTTTGTTTGTTTATTTGTTTGTTTGTTTGTTACCTCTTCACGCTTTAACGGCTAAACCGATTTTAATGAATTTTGGTACAGAGATAGTTGGGAACCAGGAGACGGACATAGGCTAATATTTTTTGGAAAAAAGTGGGATGTGAGGGAGAAAGAGGGAAGAAAAGGGAAAACTTAGCGTTGCTATTACAAATCAATAAGGCGCAAGGGGAATTGTGTTACCCCAAATTTAACGCGGGCGAAGCCGCGGGCGAAAGCTAGTAAGGTATAAAATTTTCCTTAACTTTGTTTCAAATGTGTGATTCGGATGCTAGAATTATGTGTATTGATTCTAGTAACCCTGGTTCAACTCATGATAGTGCAGCATGGAACAATAATCCCCTTAGTAATTACCCTTATAATATTGTAAGGAGGACAAATGAAGATTTTTATTTATTAGGTAATTAAGCAATGTTCAATATTATCTATAATGTGAACAACTATCACGTTCATCAGTCATCAAGTAAAATAGTTTTTAGGAGATGCCGGTTTACCTTTAAGGAGAACTATGATGACTCCTATATTGAACGCTCAAGAAAATACTCCAGAGGCACTATACACAGGAATGCACATTTTCTATTGTATTATTATTACGTCGGAGATTCGCAGAATATTAACACTACTACTAGAAGTGGGCAGAATAGTGCGATGACTTTAGCCTGATATTGAGTGGCCATAAACTAAAAAAATAGTTCATTGTCGATTTAAATTTAGCCGTTAGCTTAATTTTATTGAGGTTTTGTTTATAATGGAAGTAAGATTTTTGGAAGTACCTACTAATTTTTTTAAACTATAATACTTTTAGCTGTTTATTATGTATAAAAGTAGTTAGTTTGAAGTTATTATTGCCATAAAAATTTAAGAACTAATAGGTTTCATCACATCTTTATAACTTTTTGTCAGGCAAAACGAAGACCGAACAAAGTCAAGCGAGTGGGTGCCGACGGAGTCGCTGCCTCCGACTGCCGCTGACTACGATGGGCCCGGGGAAAGAGGTGCCGTGGCCAGCGGGCAGCTCAAGACCAGCGGTCAGTCCGGGAACAGCGAAAGCGGACTGGAATAGACCGAAGAGACAGCGGTGGAGAACACTTTCCTATTTACTGGGACCCCCGAGATCAGAATCTCGGAGGCATCCACTAAAGGGCCCATTTATTATTTTAGGCTTTTCAACAATTATTTTATGAACAGCCTCGCGGAAATGACGAATGTGCATGCTCAAATTTTGATTTCCAGGCCACTTAAGCCAAATAGCTATATGACGAAGTGGAAACCAACTCATATTGCCGAATTGTGGACGTTTTTAGGCATCTTTTTTTTTATCGGCACCGCTAGGCTGAGTAGAATAGCTGATTATTGGAAAAAAGTTATTTAGTTAATGTAAATAAATAAATGTCCAGGGACAGATTTTTGATAATTTTAAGGTGTTTATTTTTCAACAGTACATATGAGCCTAGTATGAATTATGCAAAAATTAATAATTGATTAAATTATTTTAATGATGTGATGAAAAATTACAGTACATATAACCCGACCAAGTTCGGATGGCTACAAAAAAGCGGCCCTACTGGTGTAGACTATTTATAATTTTTAGCTTTTACAGTCTCGAGGTAGATGGTATGTGCGGGACTCGGTTAGAGACTGGAAAAGTGCCCGGAGGGGACAACCCGCAAAGAGAGATGTATGTGGGTCCGTCAATATGACGGCGCTACGTGGACGTACATGAAATATTTGTCAGTGCACGTCTGATAGCCTAGCTCCGCACACCCAGGCGTACGCTATCGGCGATTTGGCATTTTATAGAAGTTGATTCCCTGGCAAAGATCCCTCTCCACTAAAGCCTCACACCAACTCCCCCCATTAAAAAACTATAAACATTATCTTGTCTTCCAGGTCTAGGCGATAAAGTGGAACACCTGCAAGCGTACCTCGGCTTAGCCTGGGTGGTAGGATGTGTGTGTGGCCTTCGGTTTCCTCGTGCGACAAAACTCGGCAGTGTGCAGGATCGCCCGCCAGTACCTCACTCAGGCGGCCTTATTTGTATGTGGGGTAGCCACCTTGGCTCTGACGGCCATCGAGGGGTCGTATCGAGAATACTTCATGTTTATTATCAGCCTAATTTGAATAAATGACTTTTGATTTTGATTTTACGGTAAGTTATAATGATTATGATAGCAGCTGATTATGACAGTCAGCGTAGGCATAGGTCATACACCTTAAAACGATACATCTAATATATAAAATTCTCGTGTCACAGTTTTCGTTCCCATACTCCTCCGAAACGGCTCGACCCACTGTCAAAATTAGTCGCTACAAAAAAGTTGGTTTTGTAAAACTTTTTCTTGACTGTTTCCAGACTATTCGCATTTATTCTTTAATTAAGATGATGTTCTACAATGAATATCTTGGTCTCGCCGATGAAGTAGATGTCGGAAGAGTGAGAAGTCGAAATTTTTCGTCAAGGCTACGTAATTTCGCCTTTGACTTAACCGATCGCGAGTTTGTGAAAACCTATAGACTTTCCAAAAAACGTCGTTCAGCAGCTAATTGACGATATTAGCCCCCATATGGCTATTAGCCTTCGTTCTGATGGTATTGATACACCGACAAAGGTATGATTTATCTTGTTACTTATCTTCATAACCTCTAACATTACCTACTTAATTTTTTGAACCAAGTAGCTTAAGTTCTATTCATTTTAGATCTTGGTAGCCCTGGCATTTTATGAGTGTGGTTCATACCAAACCTTAGTTGGAAAATCATCTAGCCATTCATTGTCACAATCATCGGTTTCCCGTGCCATTCGACATGTTACAGAGGTTCTTAACCTACCTCAAATATTTAATAAATAATAATATGTAATGTTTCCTGGAACACAGGAAGTTCGTGAGGAAATAAAACGGGGGTAGGTACAGTGTTTAATTAACTTTGTTCATTTGTAATTATGTTGTAATAATTAATGCAATTCAATTTTTAGAAATTTGGCATGTCAGGTGCGCCCTTGGATGCATAGATGGCACACGTGTTGCTATTGTTACTCCTGCAGATCATGAAGAAAGATATTCCAACAGAAAGGGGTGTCATTCGTTGAATGTCCTAGTCGTAAGTTAATGGTGACTTGTTTATTCAATAAATTGCTATGGTCAATAAGGTATAAAATTTTCCTTAACTTTGTTTCAAATGTGTGATTCGGATGCTAGAATTATGTGTATTGATTCTAGTAACCCTGGTTCAACTCATGATAGTGCAGCATGGAACAATAATCCCCTTAGTAATTACCCTTATAATATTGTAAGGAGGACAAATGAAGATTTTTATTTATTAGGTAATTAAGCAATGTTCAATATTATCTATAATGTGAACAACTATCACGTTCATCAGTCATCAAGTAAAATAGTTTTTAGGAGATGCCGGTTTACCTTTAAGGAGAACTATGATGACTCCTATATTGAACGCTCAAGAAAATACTCCAGAGGCACTATACACAGGAATGCACATTTTCTATTGTATTATTATTACGTCGGAGATTCGCAGAATATTAACACTACTACTAGAAGTGGGCAGAATAGTGCGATGACTTTAGCCTGATATTGAGTGGCCATAAACTAAAAAAATAGTTCATTGTCGATTTAAATTTAGCCGTTAGCTTAATTTTATTGAGGTTTTGTTTATAATGGAAGTAAGATTTTTGGAAGTACCTACTAATTTTTTTAAACTATAATACTTTTAGCTGTTTATTATGTATAAAAGTAGTTAGTTTGAAGTTATTATTGCCATAAAAATTTAAGAACTAATAGGTTTCATCACATCTTTATAACTTTTTGTCAGGCAAAACGAAGACCGAACAAAGTCAAGCGAGTGGGTGCCGACGGAGTCGCTGCCTCCGACTGCCGCTGACTACGATGGGCCCGGGGAAAGAGGTGCCGTGGCCAGCGGGCAGCTCAAGACCAGCGGTCAGTCCGGGAACAGCGAAAGCGGACTGGAATAGACCGAAGAGACAGCGGTGGAGAACACTTTCCTATTTACTGGGACCCCCGAGATCAGAATCTCGGAGGCATCCACTAAAGGGCCCATTTATTATTTTAGGCTTTTCAACAATTATTTTATGAACAGCCTCGCGGAAATGACGAATGTGCATGCTCAAATTTTGATTTCCAGGCCACTTAAGCCAAATAGCTATATGACGAAGTGGAAACCAACTCATATTGCCGAATTGTGGACGTTTTTAGGCATCTTTTTTTTTATCGGCACCGCTAGGCTGAGTAGAATAGCTGATTATTGGAAAAAAGTTATTTAGTTAATGTAAATAAATAAATGTCCAGGGACAGATTTTTGATAATTTTAAGGTGTTTATTTTTCAACAGTACATATGAGCCTAGTATGAATTATGCAAAAATTAATAATTGATTAAATTATTTTAATGATGTGATGAAAAATTACAGTACATATAACCCGACCAAGTTCGGATGGCTACAAAAAAGCGGCCCTACTGGTGTAGACTATTTATAATTTTTAGCTTTTACAGTCTCGAGGTAGATGGTATGTGCGGGACTCGGTTAGAGACTGGAAAAGTGCCCGGAGGGGACAACCCGCAAAGAGAGATGTATGTGGGTCCGTCAATATGACGGCGCTACGTGGACGTACATGAAATATTTGTCAGTGCACGTCTGATAGCCTAGCTCCGCACACCCAGGCGTACGCTATCGGCGATTTGGCATTTTATAGAAGTTGATTCCCTGGCAAAGATCCCTCTCCACTAAAGCCTCACACCAACTCCCTCCATTAAAAAACTATAAACATTATCTTGTCTTCCAGGTCTAGGCGATAAAGTGGAACACCTGCAAGCGTACCTCGGCTTAGCCTGGGTGGTAGGATGTGTGTGTGGCCTTCGGTTTCCTCGTGCGACAAAACTCGGCAGTGTGCAGGATCGCCCGCCAGTACCTCACTCAGGCGGCCTTATTTGTATGTGGGGTAGCCACCTTGGCTCTGACGGCCATCGAGGGGTCGTATCGAGAATACTTCATGTTTATTATCAGCCTAATTTGAATAAATGACTTTTGATTTTGATTTTACGGTAAGTTATAATGATTATGATAGCAGCTGATTATGACAGTCAGCGTAGGCATAGGTCATACACCTTAAAACGATACATCTAATATATAAAATTCTCGGGTCACAGTTTTCGTTCCCATACTCCTTCGAAACGGCTCGACCCACTGTCAAAATTAGTCGCTACAAAAAAGTTGGTTTTGTAAAACTTTTTCTTGACTGTTTCCAGACTATTCGCATTTATTCTTTAATTAAGATGATGTTCTACAATGAATATCTTGGTCTCGCCGATGAAGTAGATGTCGGAAGAGTGAGAAGTCGAAATTTTTCGTCAAGGCTACGTAATTTCGCCTTTGACTTAACCGATCGCGAGTTTGTGAAAACCTATAGACTTTCCAAAAAACGTCGTTCAGCAGCTAATTGACGATATTAGCCCCCATATGGCTATTAGCCTTCGTTCTGATGGTATTGATACACCGACAAAGGTATGATTTATCTTGTTACTTATCTTCATAACCTCTAACATTACCTACTTAATTTTTTGAACCAAGTAGCTTAAGTTCTATTCATTTTAGATCTTGGTAGCCCTGGCATTTTATGAGTGTGGTTCATACCAAACCTTAGTTGGAAAATCATCTAGCCATTCATTGTCACAATCATCGGTTTCCCGTGCCATTCGACATGTTACAGAGGTTCTTAACCTACCTCAAATATTTAATAAATAATAATATGTAATGTTTCCTGGAACACAGGAAGTTCGTGAGGAAATAAAACGGGGGTAGGTACAGTGTTTAATTAACTTTGTTCATTTGTAATTATGTTGTAATAATTAATGCAATTCAATTTTTAGAAATTTGGCATGTCAGGTGCGCCCTTGGATGCATAGATGGCACACGTGTTGCTATTGTTACTCCTGCAGATCATGAAGAAAGATATTCCAACAGAAAGGGGTGTCATTCGTTGAATGTCCTAGTCGTAAGTTAATGGTGACTTGTTTATTCAATAAATTGCTATGGTCAATAAGGTATAAAATTTTCCTTAACTTTGTTTCAAATGTGTGATTCGGATGCTAGAATTATGTGTATTGATTCTAGTAACCCTGGTTCAACTCATGATAGTGCAGCATGGAACAATAATCCCCTTAGTAATTACCCTTATAATATTGTAAGGAGGACAAATGAAGATTTTTATTTATTAGGTAATTAAGCAATGTTCAATATTATCTATAATGTGAACAACTATCACGTTCATCAGTCATCAAGTAAAATAGTTTTTAGGAGATGCCGGTTTACCTTTAAGGAGAACTATGATGACTCCTATATTGAACGCTCAAGAAAATACTCCAGAGGCACTATACACAGGAATGCACATTTTCTATTGTATTATTATTACGTCGGAGATTCGCAGAATATTAACACTACTACTAGAAGTGGGCAGAATAGTGCGATGACTTTAGCCTGATATTGAGTGGCCATAAACTAAAAAAATAGTTCATTGTCGATTTAAATTTAGCCGTTAGCTTAATTTTATTGAGGTTTTGTTTATAATGGAAGTAAGATTTTTGGAAGTACCTACTAATTTTTTTAAACTATAATACTTTTAGCTGTTTATTATGTATAAAAGTAGTTAGTTTGAAGTTATTATTGCCATAAAAAATTAAGAACTAATAGGTTTCATCACATCTTTATAACTTTTTGTCAGGCAAAACGAAGACCGAACAAAGTCAAGCGAGTGGGTGCCGACGGAGTCGCTGCCTCCGACTGCCGCTGACTACGATGGGCCCGGGGAAAGAGGTGCCGTGGCCAGCGGGCAGCTCAAGACCAGCGGTCAGTCCGGGAACAGCGAAAGCGGACTGGAATAGACCGAAGAGACAGCGGTGGAGAACACTTTCCTATTTACTGGGACCCCCGAGATCAGAATCTCGGAGGCATCCACTAAAGGGCCCATTTATTATTTTAGGCTTTTCAACAATTATTTTATGAACAGCCTCGCGGAAATGACGAATGTGCATGCTCAAATTTTGATTTCCAGGCCACTTAAGCCAAATAGCTATATGACGAAGTGGAAACCAACTCATATTGCCGAATTGTGGACGTTTTTAGGCATCTTTTTTTTTATCGGCACCGCTAGGCTGAGCTGATTATTGGAAAAAAGTTATTTAGTTAATGTAAATAAATAAATGTCCAGGGACAGATTTTTGATAATTTTAAGGTGTTTATTTTTCAACAGTACATATGAGCCTAGTATGAATTATGCAAAAATTAATAATTGATTAAATTATTTTAATGATGTGATGAAAAATTACAGTACATATAACCCGACCAAGTTCGGATGGCTACAAAAAAGCGGCCCTACTGGTGTAGACTATTTATAATTTTTAGCTTTTACAGTCTCGAGGTAGATGGTATGTGCGGGACTCGGTTAGAGACTGGAAAAGTGCCCGGAGGGGACAACCCGCAAAGAGAGATGTATGTGGGTCCGTCAATATGACGGCGCTACGTGGACGTACATGAAATATTTGTCAGTGCACGTCTGATAGCCTAGCTCCGCACACCCAGGCGTACGCTATCGGCGATTTGGCATTTTATAGAAGTTGATTCCCTGGCAAAGATCCCTCTCCACTAAAGCCTCACACCAACTCCCCCCATTAAAAAACTATAAACATTATCTTGTCTTCCAGGTCTAGGCGATAAAGTGGAACTCCTGCAAGCGTACCTCGGCTTAGCCTGGGTGGTAGGATGTGTGTGTGGCCTTCGGTTTCCTCGTGCGACAAAACTCGGCAGTGTGCAGGATCGCCCGCCAGTACCTCACTCAGGCGGCCTTATTTGTATGTGGGGTAGCCACCTTGGCTCTGACGGCCATCGAGGGGTCGTATCGAGAATACTTCATGTTTATTATCAGCCTAATTTGAATAAATGACTTTTGATTTTGATTTTGATTTTACGGTAAGTTATAATGATTATGATAGCAGCTGATTATGACAGTCAGCGTAGGCATAGGTCATACACCTTAAAACGATACATCTAATATATAAAATTCTCGTGTCACAGTTTTCGTTCCCATACTCCTCCGAAACGGCTCGACCCACTGTCAAAATTAGTCGCTACAAAAAAGTTGGTTTTGTAAAACTTTTTCTTGACTGTTTCCAGACTATTCGCATTTATTCTTTAATTAAGATGATGTTCTACAATGAATATCTTGGTCTCGCCGATGAAGTAGATGTCGGAAGAGTGAGAAGTCGAAATTTTTCGTCAAGGCTACGTAATTTCGCCTTTGACTTAACCGATCGCGAGTTTGTGAAAACCTATAGACTTTCCAAAAAACGTCGTTCAGCAGCTAATTGACGATATTAGCCCCCATATGGCTATTAGCCTTCGTTCTGATGGTATTGATACACCGACAAAGGTATGATTTATCTTGTTACTTATCTTCATAACCTCTAACATTACCTACTTAATTTTTTGAACCAAGTAGCTTAAGTTCTATTCATTTTAGATCTTGGTAGCCCTGGCATTTTATGAGTGTGGTTCATACCAAACCTTAGTTGGAAAATCATCTAGCCATTCATTGTCACAATCATCGGTTTCCCGTGCCATTCGACATGTTACAGAGGTTCTTAACCTACCTCAAATATTTAATAAATAATAATATGTAATGTTTCCTGGAACACAGGAAGTTCGTGAGGAAATAAAACGGGGGTAGGTACAGTGTTTAATTAACTTTGTTCATTTGTAATTATGTTGTAATAATTAATGCAATTCAATTTTTAGAAATTTGGCATGTCAGGTGCGCCCTTGGATGCATAGATGGCACACGTGTTGCTATTGTTACTCCTGCAGATCATGAAGAAAGATATTCCAACAGAAAGGGGTGTCATTCGTTGAATGTCCTAGTCGTAAGTTAATGGTGACTTGTTTATTCAATAAATTGCTATGGTCAATAAGGTATAAAATTTTCCTTAACTTTGTTTCAAATGTGTGATTCGGATGCTAGAATTATGTGTATTGATTCTAGTAACCCTGGTTCAACTCATGATAGTGCAGCATGGAACAATAATCCCCTTAGTAATTACCCTTATAATATTGTAAGGAGGACAAATGAAGATTTTTATTTATTAGGTAATTAAGCAATGTTCAATATTATCTATAATGTGAACAACTATCACGTTCATCAGTCATCAAGTAAAATAGTTTTTAGGAGATGCCGGTTTACCTTTAAGGAGAACTATGATGACTCCTATATTGAACGCTCAAGAAAATACTCCAGAGGCACTATACACAGGAATGCACATTTTCTATTGTATTATTATTACGTCGGAGATTCGCAGAATATTAACACTACTACTAGAAGTGGGCAGAATAGTGCGATGACTTTAGCCTGATATTGAGTGGCCATAAACTAAAAAAATAGTTCATTGTCGATTTAAATTTAGCCGTTAGCTTAATTTTATTGAGGTTTTGTTTATAATGGAAGTAAGATTTTTGGAAGTACCTACTAATTTTTTTAAACTATAATACTTTTAGCTGTTTATTATGTATAAAAGTAGTTAGTTTGAAGTTATTATTGCCATAAAAATTTAAGAACTAATAGGTTTCATCACATCTTTATAACTTTTTGTCAGGCAAAACGAAGACCGAACAAAGTCAAGCGAGTGGGTGCCGACGGAGTCGCTGCCTCCGACTGCCGCTGACTACGATGGGCCCGGGGAAAGAGGTGCCGTGGCCAGCGGGCAGCTCAAGACCAGCGGTCAGTCCGGGAACAGCGAAAGCGGACTGGAATAGACCGAAGAGACAGCGGTGGAGAACACTTTCCTATTTACTGGGACCCCCGAGATCAGAATCTCGGAGGCATCCACTAAAGGGCCCATTTATTATTTTAGGCTTTTCAACAATTATTTTATGAACAGCCTCGCGGAAATGACGAATGTGCATGCTCAAATTTTGATTTCCAGGCCACTTAAGCCAAATAGCTATATGACGAAGTGGAAACCAACTCATATTGCCGAATTGTGGACGTTTTTAGGCATCTTTTTTTTTATCGGCACCGCTAGGCTGAGTAGAATAGCTGATTATTGGAAAAAAGTTATTTAGTTAATGTAAATAAATAAATGTCCAGGGACAGATTTTTGATAATTTTAAGGTGTTTATTTTTCAACAGTACATATGAGCCTAGTATGAATTATGCAAAAATTAATAATTGATTAAATTATTTTAATGATGTGATGAAAAATTACAGTACATATAACCCGACCAAGTTCGGATGGCTACAAAAAAGCGGCCCTACTGGTGTAGACTATTTATAATTTTTAGCTTTTACAGTCTCGAGGTAGATGGTATGTGCGGGACTCGGTTAGAGACTGGAAAAGTGCCCGGAGGGGACAACCCGCAAAGAGAGATGTATGTGGGTCCGTCAATATGACGGCGCTACGTGGACGTACATGAAATATTTGTCAGTGCACGTCTGATAGCCTAGCTCCGCACACCCAGGCGTACGCTATCGGCGATTTGGCATTTTATAGAAGTTGATTCCCTGGCAAAGATCCCTCTCCACTAAAGCCTCACACCAACTCCCCCCATTAAAAAACTATAAACATTATCTTGTCTTCCAGGTCTAGGCGATAAAGTGGAACACCTGCAAGCGTACCTCGGCTTAGCCTGGGTGGTAGGATGTGTGTGTGGCCTTCGGTTTCCTCGTGCGACAAAACTCGGCAGTGTGCAGGATCGCCCGCCAGTACCTCACTCAGGCGGCCTTATTTGTATGTGGGGTAGCCACCTTGGCTCTGACGGCCATCGAGGGGTCGTATCGAGAATACTTCATGTTTATTATCAGCCTAATTTGAATAAATGACTTTTGATTTTGATTTTGATTTTACGGTAAGTTATAATGATTATGATAGCAGCTGATTATGACAGTCAGCGTAGGCATAGGTCATACACCTTAAAACGATACATCTAATATATAAAATTCTCGTGTCACAGTTTTCGTTCCCATACTCCTCCGAAACGGCTCGACCCACTGTCAAAATTAGTCGCTACAAAAAAGTTGGTTTTGTAAAACTTTTTCTTGACTGTTTCCAGACTATTCGCATTTATTCTTTAATTAAGATGATGTTCTACAATGAATATCTTGGTCTCGCCGATGAAGTAGATGTCGGAAGAGTGAGAAGTCGAAATTTTTCGTCAAGGCTACGTAATTTCGCCTTTGACTTAACCGATCGCGAGTTTGTGAAAACCTATAGACTTTCCAAAAAACGTCGTTCAGCAGCTAATTGACGATATTAGCCCCCATATGGCTATTAGCCTTCGTTCTGATGGTATTGATACACCGACAAAGGTATGATTTATCTTGTTACTTATCTTCATAACCTCTAACATTACCTACTTAATTTTTTGAACCAAGTAGCTTTAGTTCTATTCATTTTAGATCTTGGTAGCCCTGGCATTTTATGAGTGTGGTTCATACCAAACCTTAGTTGGAAAATCATCTAGCCATTCATTGTCACAATCATCGGTTTCCCGTGCCATTCGACATGTTACAGAGGTTCTTAACCTACCTCAAATATTTAATAAATAATAATATGTAATGTTTCCTGGAACACAGGAAGTTCGTGAGGAAATAAAACGGGGGTAGGTACAGTGTTTAATTAACTTTGTTCATTTGTAATTATGTTGTAATAATTAATGCAATTCAATTTTTAGAAATTTGGCATGTCAGGTGCGCCCTTGGATGCATAGATGGCACACGTGTTGCTATTGTTACTCCTGCAGATCATGAAGAAAGATATTCCAACAGAAAGGGGTGTCATTCGTTGAATGTCCTAGTCGTAAGTTAATGGTGACTTGTTTATTCAATAAATTGCTATGGTCAATAAGGTATAAAATTTTCCTTAACTTTGTTTCAAATGTGTGATTCGGATGCTAGAATTATGTGTATTGATTCTAGTAACCCTGGTTCAACTCATGATAGTGCAGCATGGAACAATAATCCCCTTAGTAATTACCCTTATAATATTGTAAGGAGGACAAATGAAGATTTTTATTTATTAGGTAATTAAGCAATGTTCAATATTATCTATAATGTGAACAACTATCACGTTCATCAGTCATCAAGTAAAATAGTTTTTAGGAGATGCCGGTTTACCTTTAAGGAGAACTATGATGACTCCTATATTGAACGCTCAAGAAAATACTCCAGAGGCACTATACACAGGAATGCACATTTTCTATTGTATTATTATTACGTCGGAGATTCGCAGAATATTAACACTACTACTAGAAGTGGGCAGAATAGTGCGATGACTTTAGCCTGATATTGAGTGGCCATAAACTAAAAAAATAGTTCATTGTCGATTTAAATTTAGCCGTTAGCTTAATTTTATTGAGGTTTTGTTTATAATGGAAGTAAGATTTTTGGAAGTACCTACTAATTTTTTTAAACTATAATACTTTTAGCTGTTTATTATGTATAAAAGTAGTTAGTTTGAAGTTATTATTGCCATAAAAATTTAAGAACTAATAGGTTTCATCACATCTTTATAACTTTTTGTCAGGCAAAACGAAGACCGAACAAAGTCAAGCGAGTGGGTGCCGACGGAGTCGCTGCCTCCGACTGCCGCTGACTACGATGGGCCCGGGGAAAGAGGTGCCGTGGCCAGCGGGCAGCTCAAGACCAGCGGTCAGTCCGGGAACAGCGAAAGCGGACTGGAATAGACCGAAGAGACAGCGGTGGAGAACACTTTCCTATTTACTGGGACCCCCGAGATCAGAATCTCGGAGGCATCCACTAAAGGGCCCATTTATTATTTTAGGCTTTTCAACAATTATTTTATGAACAGCCTCGCGGAAATGACGAATGTGCATGCTCAAATTTTGATTTCCAGGCCACTTAAGCCAAATAGCTATATGACGAAGTGGAAACCAACTCATATTGCCGAATTGTGGACGTTTTTAGGCATCTTTTTTTTTATCGGCACCGCTAGGCTGAGTAGAATAGCTGATTATTGGAAAAAAGTTATTTAGTTAATGTAAATAAATAAATGTCCAGGGACAGATTTTTGATAATTTTTATGGTGTTTATTTTTCAACAGTACATATGAGCCTAGTATGAATTATGCAAAAATTAATAATTGATTAAATTATTTTAATGATGTGATGAAAAATTACAGTACATATAACCCGACCAAGTTCGGATGGCTACAAAAAAGCGGCCCTACTGGTGTAGACTATTTATAATTTTTAGCTTTTACAGTCTCGAGGTAGATGGTATGTGCGGGACTCGGTTAGAGACTGGAAAAGTGCCCGGAGGGGACAACCCGCAAAGAGAGATGTATGTGGGTCCGTCAATATGACGGCGCTACGTGGACGTACATGAAATATTTGTCAGTGCACGTCTGATAGCCTAGCTCCGCACACCCAGGCGTACGCTATCGGCGATTTGGCATTTTATAGAAGTTGATTCCCTGGCAAAGATCCCTCTCCACTAAAGCCTCACACCAACTCCCCCCATTAAAAAACTATAAACATTATCTTGTCTTCCAGGTCTAGGCGATAAAGTGGAACACCTGCAAGCGTACCTCGGCTTAGCCTGGGTGGTAGGATGTGTGTCCTTCGGTTTCCTCGTGCGACAAAACTCGGCAGTGTGCAGGATCGCCCGCCAGTACCTCACTCAGGCGGCCTTATTTGTATGTGGGGTAGCCACCTTGGCTCTGACGGCCATCGAGGGGTCGTATCGAGAATACTTCATGTTTATTATCAGCCTAATTTGAATAAATGACTTTTGATTTTGATTTTGATTTTACGGTAAGTTATAATGATTATGATAGCAGCTGATTATGACAGTCAGCGTAGGCATAGGTCATACACCTTAAAACGATACATCTAATATATAAAATTCTCGTGTCACAGTTTTCGTTCCCATACTCCTCCGAAACGGCTCGACCCACTGTCAAAATTAGTCGCTACAAAAAAGTTGGTTTTGTAAAACTTTTTCTTGACTGTTTCCAGACTATTCGCATTTATTCTTTAATTAAGATGATGTTCTACAATGAATATCTTGGTCTCGCCGATGAAGTAGATGTCGGAAGAGTGAGAAGTCGAAATTTTTCGTCAAGGCTACGTAATTTCGCCTTTGACTTAACCGATCGCGAGTTTGTGAAAACCTATAGACTTTCCAAAAAACGTCGTTCAGCAGCTAATTGACGATATTAGCCCCCATATGGCTATTAGCCTTCGTTCTGATGGTATTGATACACCGACAAAGGTATGATTTATCTTGTTACTTATCTTCATAACCTCTAACATTACCTACTTAATTTTTTGAACCAAGTAGCTTTAGTTCTATTCATTTTAGATCTTGGTAGCCCTGGCATTTTATGAGTGTGGTTCATACCAAACCTTAGTTGGAAAATCATCTAGCCATTCATTGTCACAATCATCGGTTTCCCGTGCCATTCGACATGTTACAGAGGTTCTTAACCTACCTCAAATATTTAATAAATAATAATATGTAATGTTTCCTGGAACACAGGAAGTTCGTGAGGAAATAAAACGGGGGTAGGTACAGTGTTTAATTAACTTTGTTCATTTGTAATTATGTTGTAATAATTAATGCAATTCAATTTTTAGAAATTTGGCATGTCAGGTGCGCCCTTGGATGCATAGATGGCACACGTGTTGCTATTGTTACTCCTGCAGATCATGAAGAAAGATATTCCAACAGAAAGGGGTGTCATTCGTTGAATGTCCTAGTCGTAAGTTAATGGTGACTTGTTTATTCAATAAATTGCTATGGTCAATAAGGTATAAAATTTTCCTTAACTTTGTTTCAAATGTGTGATTCGGATGCTAGAATTATGTGTATTGATTCTAGTAACCCTGGTTCAACTCATGATAGTGCAGCATGGAACAATAATCCCCTTAGTAATTACCCTTATAATATTGTAAGGAGGACAAATGAAGATTTTTATTTATTAGGTAATTAAGCAATGTTCAATATTATCTATAATGTGAACAACTATCACGTTCATCAGTCATCAAGTAAAATAGTTTTTAGGAGATGCCGGTTTACCTTTAAGGAGAACTATGATGACTCCTATATTGAACGCTCAAGAAAATACTCCAGAGGCACTATACACAGGAATGCACATTTTCTATTGTATTATTATTACGTCGGAGATTCGCAGAATATTAACACTACTACTAGAAGTGGGCAGAATAGTGCGATGACTTTAGCCTGATATTGAGTGGCCATAAACTAAAAAAATAGTTCATTGTCGATTTAAATTTAGCCGTTAGCTTAATTTTATTGAGGTTTTGTTTATAATGGAAGTAAGATTTTTGGAAGTACCTACTAATTTTTTTAAACTATAATACTTTTAGCTGTTTATTATGTATAAAAGTAGTTAGTTTGAAGTTATTATTGCCATAAAAATTTAAGAACTAATAGGTTTCATCACATCTTTATAACTTTTTGTCAGGCAAAACGAAGACCGAACAAAGTCAAGCGAGTGGGTGCCGACGGAGTCGCTGCCTCCGACTGCCGCTGACTACGATGGGCCCGGGGAAAGAGGTGCCGTGGCCAGCGGGCAGCTCAAGACCAGCGGTCAGTCCGGGAACAGCGAAAGCGGACTGGAATAGACCGAAGAGACAGCGGTGGAGAACACTTTCCTATTTACTGGGACCCCCGAGATCAGAATCTCGGAGGCATCCACTAAAGGGCCCATTTATTATTTTAGGCTTTTCAACAATTATTTTATGAACAGCCTCGCGGAAATGACGAATGTGCATGCTCAAATTTTGATTTCCAGGCCACTTAAGCCAAATAGCTATATGACGAAGTGGAAACCAACTCATATTGCCGAATTGTGGACGTTTTTAGGCATCTTTTTTTTTATCGGCACCGCTAGGCTGAGTAGAATAGCTGATTATTGGAAAAAAGTTATTTAGTTAATGTAAATAAATAAATGTCCAGGGACAGATTTTTGATAATTTTAAGGTGTTTATTTTTCAACAGTACATATGAGCCTAGTATGAATTATGCAAAAATTAATAATTGATTAAATTATTTTAATGATGTGATGAAAAATTACAGTACATATAACCCGACCAAGTTCGGATGGCTACAAAAAAGCGGCCCTACTGGTGTAGACTATTTATAATTTTTAGCTTTTACAGTCTCGAGGTAGATGGTATGTGCGGGACTCGGTTAGAGACTGGAAAAGTGCCCGGAGGGGACAACCCGCAAAGAGAGATGTATGTGGGTCCGTCAATATGACGGCGCTACGTGGACGTACATGAAATATTTGTCAGTGCACGTCTGATAGCCTAGCTCCGCACACCCAGGCGTACGCTATCGGCGATTTGGCATTTTATAGAAGTTGATTCCCTGGCAAAGATCCCTCTCCACTAAAGCCTCACACCAACTCCCCCCATTAAAAAACTATAAACATTATCTTGTCTTCCAGGTCTAGGCGATAAAGTGGAACACCTGCAAGCGTACCTCGGCTTAGCCTGGGTGGTAGGATGTGTGTGTGGCCTTCGGTTTCCTCGTGCGACAAAACTCGGCAGTGTGCAGGATCGCCCGCCAGTACCTCACTCAGGCGGCCTTATTTGTATGTGGGGTAGCCACCTTGGCTCTGACGGCCATCGAGGGGTCGTATCGAGAATACTTCATGTTTATTATCAGCCTAATTTGAATAAATGACTTTTGATTTTGATTTTGATTTTACGGTAAGTTATAATGATTATGATAGCAGCTGATTATGACAGTCAGCGTAGGCATAGGTCATACACCTTAAAACGATACATCTAATATATAAAATTCTCGTGTCACAGTTTTCGTTCCCATACTCCTCCGAAACGGCTCGACCCACTGTCAAAATTAGTCGCTACAAAAAAGTTGGTTTTGTAAAACTTTTTCTTGACTGTTTCCAGACTATTCGCATTTATTCTTTAATTAAGATGATGTTCTACAATGAATATCTTGGTCTCGCCGATGAAGTAGATGTCGGAAGAGTGAGAAGTCGAAATTTTTCGTCAAGGCTACGTAATTTCGCCTTTGACTTAACCGATCGCGAGTTTGTGAAAACCTATAGACTTTCCAAAAAACGTCGTTCAGCAGCTAATTGACGATATTAGCCCCCATATGGCTATTAGCCTTCGTTCTGATGGTATTGATACACCGACAAAGGTATGATTTATCTTGTTACTTATCTTCATAACCTCTAACATTACCTACTTAATTTTTTGAACCAAGTAGCTTTAGTTCTATTCATTTTAGATCTTGGTAGCCCTGGCATTTTATGAGTGTGGTTCATACCAAACCTTAGTTGGAAAATCATCTAGCCATTCATTGTCACAATCATCGGTTTCCCGTGCCATTCGACATGTTACAGAGGTTCTTAACCTACCTCAAATATTTAATAAATAATAATATGTAATGTTTCCTGGAACACAGGAAGTTCGTGAGGAAATAAAACGGGGGTAGGTACAGTGTTTAATTAACTTTGTTCATTTGTAATTATGTTGTAATAATTAATGCAATTCAATTTTTAGAAATTTGGCATGTCAGGTGCGCCCTTGGATGCATAGATGGCACACGTGTTGCTATTGTTACTCCTGCAGATCATGAAGAAAGATATTCCAACAGAAAGGGGTGTCATTCGTTGAATGTCCTAGTCGTAAGTTAATGGTGACTTGTTTATTCAATAAATTGCTATGGTCAATAAGGTATAAAATTTTCCTTAACTTTGTTTCAAATGTGTGATTCGGATGCTAGAATTATGTGTATTGATTCTAGTAACCCTGGTTCAACTCATGATAGTGCAGCATGGAACAATAATCCCCTTAGTAATTACCCTTATAATATTGTAAGGAGGACAAATGAAGATTTTTATTTATTAGGTAATTAAGCAATGTTCAATATTATCTATAATGTGAACAACTATCACGTTCATCAGTCATCAAGTAAAATAGTTTTTAGGAGATGCCGGTTTACCTTTAAGGAGAACTATGATGACTCCTATATTGAACGCTCAAGAAAATACTCCAGAGGCACTATACACAGGAATGCACATTTTCTATTGTATTATTATTACGTCGGAGATTCGCAGAATATTAACACTACTACTAGAAGTGGGCAGAATAGTGCGATTACTTTAGCCTGATATTGAGTGGCCATAAACTAAAAAAATAGTTCATTGTCGATTTAAATTTAGCCGTTAGCTTAATTTTATTGAGGTTTTGTTTATAATGGAAGTAAGATTTTTGGAAGTACCTACTAATTTTTTTAAACTATAATACTTTTAGCTGTTTATTATGTATAAAAGTAGTTAGTTTGAAGTTATTATTGCCATAAAAATTTAAGAACTAATAGGTTTCATCACATCTTTATAACTTTTTGTCAGGCAAAACGAAGACCGAACAAAGTCAAGCGAGTGGGTGCCGACGGAGTCGCTGCCTCCGACTGCCGCTGACTACGATGGGCCCGGGGAAAGAGGTGCCGTGGCCAGCGGGCAGCTCAAGACCAGCGGTCAGTCCGGGAACAGCGAAAGCGGACTGGAATAGACCGAAGAGACAGCGGTGGAGAACACTTTCCTATTTACTGGGACCCCCGAGATCAGAATCTCGGAGGCATCCACTAAAGGGCCCATTTATTATTTTAGGCTTTTCAACAATTATTTTATGAACAGCCTCGCGGAAATGACGAATGTGCATGCTCAAATTTTGATTTCCAGGCCACTTAAGCCAAATAGCTATATGACGAAGTGGAAACCAACTCATATTGCCGAATTGTGGACGTTTTTAGGCATCTTTTTTTTTATCGGCACCGCTAGGCTGAGTAGAATAGCTGATTATTGGAAAAAAGTTATTTAGTTAATGTAAATAAATAAATGTCCAGGGACAGATTTTTGATAATTTTTATGGTGTTTATTTTTCAACAGTACATATGAGCCTAGTATGAATTATGCAAAAATTAATAATTGATTAAATTATTTTAATGATGTGATGAAAAATTACAGTACATATAACCCGACCAAGTTCGGATGGCTACAAAAAAGCGGCCCTACTGGTGTAGACTATTTATAATTTTTAGCTTTTACAGTCTCGAGGTAGATGGTATGTGCGGGACTCGGTTAGAGACTGGAAAAGTGCCCGGAGGGGACAACCCGCAAAGAGAGATGTATGTGGGTCCGTCAATATGACGGCGCTACGTGGACGTACATGAAATATTTGTCAGTGCACGTCTGATAGCCTAGCTCCGCACACCCAGGCGTACGCTATCGGCGATTTGGCATTTTATAGAAGTTGATTCCCTGGCAAAGATCCCTCTCCACTAAAGCCTCACACCAACTCCCCCCATTAAAAAACTATAAACATTATCTTGTCTTCCAGGTCTAGGCGATAAAGTGGAACACCTGCAAGCGTACCTCGGCTTAGCCTGGGTGGTAGGATGTGTGGCCTTCGGTTTCCTCGTGCGACAAAACTCGGCAGTGTGCAGGATCGCCCGCCAGTACCTCACTCAGGCGGCCTTATTTGTATGTGGGGTAGCCACCTTGGCTCTGACGGCCATCGAGGGGTCGTATCGAGAATACTTCATGTTTATTATCAGCCTAATTTGAATAAATGACTTTTGATTTTGATTTTACGGTAAGTTATAATGATTATGATAGCAGCTGATTATGACAGTCAGCGTAGGCATAGGTCATACACCTTAAAACGATACATCTAATATATAAAATTCTCGTGTCACAGTTTTCGTTCCCATACTCCTCCGAAACGGCTCGACCCACTGTCAAAATTAGTCGCTACAAAAAAGTTGGTTTTGTAAAACTTTTTCTTGACTGTTTCCAGACTATTCGCATTTATTCTTTAATTAAGATGATGTTCTACAATGAATATCTTGGTCTCGCCGATGAAGTAGATGTCGGAAGAGTGAGAAGTCGAAATTTTTCGTCAAGGCTACGTAATTTCGCCTTTGACTTAACCGATCGCGAGTTTGTGAAAACCTATAGACTTTCCAAAAAACGTCGTTCAGCAGCTAATTGACGATATTAGCCCCCATATGGCTATTAGCCTTCGTTCTGATGGTATTGATACACCGACAAAGGTATGATTTATCTTGTTACTTATCTTCATAACCTCTAACATTACCTACTTAATTTTTTGAACCAAGTAGCTTAAGTTCTATTCATTTTAGATCTTGGTAGCCCTGGCATTTTATGAGTGTGGTTCATACCAAACCTTAGTTGGAAAATCATCTAGCCATTCATTGTCACAATCATCGGTTTCCCGTGCCATTCGACATGTTACAGAGGTTCTTAACCTACCTCAAATATTTAATAAATAATAATATGTAATGTTTCCTGGAACACAGGAAGTTCGTGAGGAAATAAAACGGGGGTAGGTACAGTGTTTAATTAACTTTGTTCATTTGTAATTATGTTGTAATAATTAATGCAATTCAATTTTTAGAAATTTGGCATGTCAGGTGCGCCCTTGGATGCATAGATGGCACACGTGTTGCTATTGTTACTCCTGCAGATCATGAAGAAAGATATTCCAACAGAAAGGGGTGTCATTCGTTGAATGTCCTAGTCGTAAGTTAATGGTGACTTGTTTATTCAATAAATTGCTATGGTCAATAAGGTATAAAATTTTCCTTAACTTTGTTTCAAATGTGTGATTCGGATGCTAGAATTATGTGTATTGATTCTAGTAACCCTGGTTCAACTCATGATAGTGCAGCATGGAACAATAATCCCCTTAGTAATTACCCTTATAATATTGTAAGGAGGACAAATGAAGATTTTTATTTATTAGGTAATTAAGCAATGTTCAATATTATCTATAATGTGAACAACTATCACGTTCATCAGTCATCAAGTAAAATAGTTTTTAGGAGATGCCGGTTTACCTTTAAGGAGAACTATGATGACTCCTATATTGAACGCTCAAGAAAATACTCCAGAGGCACTATACACAGGAATGCACATTTTCTATTGTATTATTATTACGTCGGAGATTCGCAGAATATTAACACTACTACTAGAAGTGGGCAGAATAGTGCGATGACTTTAGCCTGATATTGAGTGGCCATAAACTAAAAAAATAGTTCATTGTCGATTTAAATTTAGCCGTTAGCTTAATTTTATTGAGGTTTTGTTTATAATGGAAGTAAGATTTTTGGAAGTACCTACTAATTTTTTTAAACTATAATACTTTTAGCTGTTTATTATGTATAAAAGTAGTTAGTTTGAAGTTATTATTGCCATAAAAATTTAAGAACTAATAGGTTTCATCACATCTTTATAACTTTTTGTCAGGCAAAACGAAGACCGAACAAAGTCAAGCGAGTGGGTGCCGACGGAGTCGCTGCCTCCGACTGCCGCTGACTACGATGGGCCCGGGGAAAGAGGTGCCGTGGCCAGCGGGCAGCTCAAGACCAGCGGTCAGTCCGGGAACAGCGAAAGCGGACTGGAATAGACCGAAGAGACAGCGGTGGAGAACACTTTCCTATTTACTGGGACCCCCGAGATCAGAATCTCGGAGGCATCCACTAAAGGGCCCATTTATTATTTTAGGCTTTTCAACAATTATTTTATGAACAGCCTCGCGGAAATGACGAATGTGCATGCTCAAATTTTGATTTCCAGGCCACTTAAGCCAAATAGCTATATGACGAAGTGGAAACCAACTCATATTGCCGAATTGTGGACGTTTTTAGGCATCTTTTTTTTTATCGGCACCGCTAGGCTGAGTAGAATAGCTGATTATTGGAAAAAAGTTATTTAGTTAATGTAAATAAATAAATGTCCAGGGACAGATTTTTGATAATTTTTATGGTGTTTATTTTTCAACAGTACATATGAGCCTAGTATGAATTATGCAAAAATTAATAATTGATTAAATTATTTTAATGATGTGATGAAAAATTACAGTACATATAACCCGACCAAGTTCGGATGGCTACAAAAAAGCGGCCCTACTGGTGTAGACTATTTATAATTTTTAGCTTTTACAGTCTCGAGGTAGATGGTATGTGCGGGACTCGGTTAGAGACTGGAAAAGTGCCCGGAGGGGACAACCCGCAAAGAGAGATGTATGTGGGTCCGTCAATATGACGGCGCTACGTGGACGTACATGAAATATTTGTCAGTGCACGTCTGATAGCCTAGCTCCGCACACCCAGGCGTACGCTATCGGCGATTTGGCATTTTATAGAAGTTGATTCCCTGGCAAAGATCCCTCTCCACTAAAGCCTCACACCAACTCCCCCCATTAAAAAACTATAAACATTATCTTGTCTTCCAGGTCTAGGCGATAAAGTGGAACACCTGCAAGCGTACCTCGGCTTAGCCTGGGTGGTAGGATGTGTGTGTGGCCTTCGGTTTCCTCGTGCGACAAAACTCGGCAGTGTGCAGGATCGCCCGCCAGTACCTCACTCAGGCGGCCTTATTTGTATGTGGGGTAGCCACCTTGGCTCTGACGGCCATCGAGGGGTCGTATCGAGAATACTTCATGTTTATTATCAGCCTAATTTGAATAAATGACTTTTGATTTTGATTTTACGGTAAGTTATAATGATTATGATAGCAGCTGATTATGACAGTCAGCGTAGGCATAGGTCATACACCTTAAAACGATACATCTAATATATAAAATTCTCGTGTCACAGTTTTCGTTCCCATACTCCTCCGAAACGGCTCGACCCACTGTCAAAATTAGTCGCTACAAAAAAGTTGGTTTTGTAAAACTTTTTCTTGACTGTTTCCAGACTATTCGCATTTATTCTTTAATTAAGATGATGTTCTACAATGAATATCTTGGTCTCGCCGATGAAGTAGATGTCGGAAGAGTGAGAAGTCGAAATTTTTCGTCAAGGCTACGTAATTTCGCCTTTGACTTAACCGATCGCGAGTTTGTGAAAACCTATAGACTTTCCAAAAAACGTCGTTCAGCAGCTAATTGACGATATTAGCCCCCATATGGCTATTAGCCTTCGTTCTGATGGTATTGATACACCGACAAAGGTATGATTTATCTTGTTACTTATCTTCATAACCTCTAACATTACCTACTTAATTTTTTGAACCAAGTAGCTTAAGTTCTATTCATTTTAGATCTTGGTAGCCCTGGCATTTTATGAGTGTGGTTCATACCAAACCTTAGTTGGAAAATCATCTAGCCATTCATTGTCACAATCATCGGTTTCCCGTGCCATTCGACATGTTACAGAGGTTCTTAACCTACCTCAAATATTTAATAAATAATAATATGTAATGTTTCCTGGAACACAGGAAGTTCGTGAGGAAATAAAACGGGGGTAGGTACAGTGTTTAATTAACTTTGTTCATTTGTAATTATGTTGTAATAATTAATGCAATTCAATTTTTAGAAATTTGGCATGTCAGGTGCGCCCTTGGATGCATAGATGGCACACGTGTTGCTATTGTTACTCCTGCAGATCATGAAGAAAGATATTCCAACAGAAAGGGGTGTCATTCGTTGAATGTCCTAGTCGTAAGTTAATGGTGACTTGTTTATTCAATAAATTGCTATGGTCAATAAGGTATAAAATTTTCCTTAACTTTGTTTCAAATGTGTGATTCGGATGCTAGAATTATGTGTATTGATTCTAGTAACCCTGGTTCAACTCATGATAGTGCAGCATGGAACAATAATCCCCTTAGTAATTACCCTTATAATATTGTAAGGAGGACAAATGAAGATTTTTATTTATTAGGTAATTAAGCAATGTTCAATATTATCTATAATGTGAACAACTATCACGTTCATCAGTCATCAAGTAAAATAGTTTTTAGGAGATGCCGGTTTACCTTTAAGGAGAACTATGATGACTCCTATATTGAACGCTCAAGAAAATACTCCAGAGGCACTATACACAGGAATGCACATTTTCTATTGTATTATTATTACGTCGGAGATTCGCAGAATATTAACACTACTACTAGAAGTGGGCAGAATAGTGCGATGACTTTAGCCTGATATTGAGTGGCCATAAACTAAAAAAATAGTTCATTGTCGATTTAAATTTAGCCGTTAGCTTAATTTTATTGAGGTTTTGTTTATAATGGAAGTAAGATTTTTGGAAGTACCTACTAATTTTTTTAAACTATAATACTTTTAGCTGTTTATTATGTATAAAAGTAGTTAGTTTGAAGTTATTATTGCCATAAAAATTTAAGAACTAATAGGTTTCATCACATCTTTATAACTTTTTGTCAGGCAAAACGAAGACCGAACAAAGTCAAGCGAGTGGGTGCCGACGGAGTCGCTGCCTCCGACTGCCGCTGACTACGATGGGCCCGGGGAAAGAGGTGCCGTGGCCAGCGGGCAGCTCAAGACCAGCGGTCAGTCCGGGAACAGCGAAAGCGGACTGGAATAGACCGAAGAGACAGCGGTGGAGAACACTTTCCTATTTACTGGGACCCCCGAGATCAGAATCTCGGAGGCATCCACTAAAGGGCCCATTTATTATTTTAGGCTTTTCAACAATTATTTTATGAACAGCCTCGCGGAAATGACGAATGTGCATGCTCAAATTTTGATTTCCAGGCCACTTAAGCCAAATAGCTATATGACGAAGTGGAAACCAACTCATATTGCCGAATTGTGGACGTTTTTAGGCATCTTTTTTTTTATCGGCACCGCTAGGCTGAGCTGATTATTGGAAAAAAGTTATTTAGTTAATGTAAATAAATAAATGTCCAGGGACAGATTTTTGATAATTTTAAGGTGTTTATTTTTCAACAGTACATATGAGCCTAGTATGAATTATGCAAAAATTAATAATTGATTAAATTATTTTAATGATGTGATGAAAAATTACAGTACATATAACCCGACCAAGTTCGGATGGCTACAAAAAAGCGGCCCTACTGGTGTAGACTATTTATAATTTTTAGCTTTTACAGTCTCGAGGTAGATGGTATGTGCGGGACTCGGTTAGAGACTGGAAAAGTGCCCGGAGGGGACAACCCGCAAAGAGAGATGTATGTGGGTCCGTCAATATGACGGCGCTACGTGGACGTACATGAAATATTTGTCAGTGCACGTCTGATAGCCTAGCTCCGCACACCCAGGCGTACGCTATCGGCGATTTGGCATTTTATAGAAGTTGATTCCCTGGCAAAGATCCCTCTCCACTAAAGCCTCACACCAACTCCCCCCATTAAAAAACTATAAACATTATCTTGTCTTCCAGGTCTAGGCGATAAAGTGGAACACCTGCAAGCGTACCTCGGCTTAGCCTGGGTGGTAGGATGTGTGTGTGGCCTTCGGTTTCCTCGTGCGACAAAACTCGGCAGTGTGCAGGATCGCCCGCCAGTACCTCACTCAGGCGGCCTTATTTGTATGTGGGGTAGCCACCTTGGCTCTGACGGCCATCGAGGGGTCGTATCGAGAATACTTCATGTTTATTATCAGCCTAATTTGAATAAATGACTTTTGATTTTGATTTTACGGTAAGTTATAATGATTATGATAGCAGCTGATTATGACAGTCAGCGTAGGCATAGGTCATACACCTTAAAACGATACATCTAATATATAAAATTCTCGTGTCACAGTTTTCGTTCCCATACTCCTCCGAAACGGCTCGACCCACTGTCAAAATTAGTCGCTACAAAAAAGTTGGTTTTGTAAAACTTTTTCTTGACTGTTTCCAGACTATTCGCATTTATTCTTTAATTAAGATGATGTTCTACAATGAATATCTTGGTCTCGCCGATGAAGTAGATGTCGGAAGAGTGAGAAGTCGAAATTTTTCGTCAAGGCTACGTAATTTCGCCTTTGACTTAACCGATCGCGAGTTTGTGAAAACCTATAGACTTTCCAAAAAACGTCGTTCAGCAGCTAATTGACGATATTAGCCCCCATATGGCTATTAGCCTTCGTTCTGATGGTATTGATACACCGACAAAGGTATGATTTATCTTGTTACTTATCTTCATAACCTCTAACATTACCTACTTAATTTTTTGAACCAAGTAGCTTAAGTTCTATTCATTTTAGATCTTGGTAGCCCTGGCATTTTATGAGTGTGGTTCATACCAAACCTTAGTTGGAAAATCATCTAGCCATTCATTGTCACAATCATCGGTTTCCCGTGCCATTCGACATGTTACAGAGGTTCTTAACCTACCTCAAATATTTAATAAATAATAATATGTAATGTTTCCTGGAACACAGGAAGTTCGTGAGGAAATAAAACGGGGGTAGGTACAGTGTTTAATTAACTTTGTTCATTTGTAATTATGTTGTAATAATTAATGCAATTCAATTTTTAGAAATTTGGCATGTCAGGTGCGCCCTTGGATGCATAGATGGCACACGTGTTGCTATTGTTACTCCTGCAGATCATGAAGAAAGATATTCCAACAGAAAGGGGTGTCATTCGTTGAATGTCCTAGTCGTAAGTTAATGGTGACTTGTTTATTCAATAAATTGCTATGGTCAATAAGGTATAAAATTTTCCTTAACTTTGTTTCAAATGTGTGATTCGGATGCTAGAATTATGTGTATTGATTCTAGTAACCCTGGTTCAACTCATGATAGTGCAGCATGGAACAATAATCCCCTTAGTAATTACCCTTATAATATTGTAAGGAGGACAAATGAAGATTTTTATTTATTAGGTAATTAAGCAATGTTCAATATTATCTATAATGTGAACAACTATCACGTTCATCAGTCATCAAGTAAAATAGTTTTTAGGAGATGCCGGTTTACCTTTAAGGAGAACTATGATGACTCCTATATTGAACGCTCAAGAAAATACTCCAGAGGCACTATACACAGGAATGCACATTTTCTATTGTATTATTATTACGTCGGAGATTCGCAGAATATTAACACTACTACTAGAAGTGGGCAGAATAGTGCGATGACTTTAGCCTGATATTGAGTGGCCATAAACTAAAAAAATAGTTCATTGTCGATTTAAATTTAGCCGTTAGCTTAATTTTATTGAGGTTTTGTTTATAATGGAAGTAAGATTTTTGGAAGTACCTACTAATTTTTTTAAACTATAATACTTTTAGCTGTTTATTATGTATAAAAGTAGTTAGTTTGAAGTTATTATTGCCATAAAAATTTAAGAACTAATAGGTTTCATCACATCTTTATAACTTTTTGTCAGGCAAAACGAAGACCGAACAAAGTCAAGCGAGTGGGTGCCGACGGAGTCGCTGCCTCCGACTGCCGCTGACTACGATGGGCCCGGGGAAAGAGGTGCCGTGGCCAGCGGGCAGCTCAAGACCAGCGGTCAGTCCGGGAACAGCGAAAGCGGACTGGAATAGACCGAAGAGACAGCGGTGGAGAACACTTTCCTATTTACTGGGACCCCCGAGATCAGAATCTCGGAGGCATCCACTAAAGGGCCCATTTATTATTTTAGGCTTTTCAACAATTATTTTATGAACAGCCTCGCGGAAATGACGAATGTGCATGCTCAAATTTTGATTTCCAGGCCACTTAAGCCAAATAGCTATATGACGAAGTGGAAACCAACTCATATTGCCGAATTGTGGACGTTTTTAGGCATCTTTTTTTTTATCGGCACCGCTAGGCTGAGTAGAATAGCTGATTATTGGAAAAAAGTTATTTAGTTAATGTAAATAAATAAATGTCCAGGGACAGATTTTTGATAATTTTAAGGTGTTTATTTTTCAACAGTACATATGAGCCTAGTATGAATTATGCAAAAATTAATAATTGATTAAATTATTTTAATGATGTGATGAAAAATTACAGTACATATAACCCGACCAAGTTCGGATGGCTACAAAAAAGCGGCCCTACTGGTGTAGACTATTTATAATTTTTAGCTTTTACAGTCTCGAGGTAGATGGTATGTGCGGGACTCGGTTAGAGACTGGAAAAGTGCCCGGAGGGGACAACCCGCAAAGAGAGATGTATGTGGGTCCGTCAATATGACGGCGCTACGTGGACGTACATGAAATATTTGTCAGTGCACGTCTGATAGCCTAGCTCCGCACACCCAGGCGTACGCTATCGGCGATTTGGCATTTTATAGAAGTTGATTCCCTGGCAAAGATCCCTCTCCACTAAAGCCTCACACCAACTCCCCCCATTAAAAAACTATAAACATTATCTTGTCTTCCAGGTCTAGGCGATAAAGTGGAACACCTGCAAGCGTACCTCGGCTTAGCCTGGGTGGTAGGATGTGTGTGTGGCCTTCGGTTTCCTCGTGCGACAAAACTCGGCAGTGTGCAGGATCGCCCGCCAGTACCTCACTCAGGCGGCCTTATTTGTATGTGGGGTAGCCACCTTGGCTCTGACGGCCATCGAGGGGTCGTATCGAGAATACTTCATGTTTATTATCAGCCTAATTTGAATAAATGACTTTTGATTTTGATTTTGATTTTACGGTAAGTTATAATGATTATGATAGCAGCTGATTATGACAGTCAGCGTAGGCATAGGTCATACACCTTAAAACGATACATCTAATATATAAAATTCTCGTGTCACAGTTTTCGTTCCCATACTCCTCCGAAACGGCTCGACCCACTGTCAAAATTAGTCGCTACAAAAAAGTTGGTTTTGTAAAACTTTTTCTTGACTGTTTCCAGACTATTCGCATTTATTCTTTAATTAAGATGATGTTCTACAATGAATATCTTGGTCTCGCCGATGAAGTAGATGTCGGAAGAGTGAGAAGTCGAAATTTTTCGTCAAGGCTACGTAATTTCGCCTTTGACTTAACCGATCGCGAGTTTGTGAAAACCTATAGACTTTCCAAAAAACGTCGTTCAGCAGCTAATTGACGATATTAGCCCCCATATGGCTATTAGCCTTCGTTCTGATGGTATTGATACACCGACAAAGGTATGATTTATCTTGTTACTTATCTTCATAACCTCTAACATTACCTACTTAATTTTTTGAACCAAGTAGCTTAAGTTCTATTCATTTTAGATCTTGGTAGCCCTGGCATTTTATGAGTGTGGTTCATACCAAACCTTAGTTGGAAAATCATCTAGCCATTCATTGTCACAATCATCGGTTTCCCGTGCCATTCGACATGTTACAGAGGTTCTTAACCTACCTCAAATATTTAATAAATAATAATATGTAATGTTTCCTGGAACACAGGAAGTTCGTGAGGAAATAAAACGGGGGTAGGTACAGTGTTTAATTAACTTTGTTCATTTGTAATTATGTTGTAATAATTAATGCAATTCAATTTTTAGAAATTTGGCATGTCAGGTGCGCCCTTGGATGCATAGATGGCACACGTGTTGCTATTGTTACTCCTGCAGATCATGAAGAAAGATATTCCAACAGAAAGGGGTGTCATTCGTTGAATGTCCTAGTCGTAAGTTAATGGTGACTTGTTTATTCAATAAATTGCTATGGTCAATAAGGTATAAAATTTTCCTTAACTTTGTTTCAAATGTGTGATTCGGATGCTAGAATTATGTGTATTGATTCTAGTAACCCTGGTTCAACTCATGATAGTGCAGCATGGAACAATAATCCCCTTAGTAATTACCCTTATAATATTGTAAGGAGGACAAATGAAGATTTTTATTTATTAGGTAATTAAGCAATGTTCAATATTATCTATAATGTGAACAACTATCACGTTCATCAGTCATCAAGTAAAATAGTTTTTAGGAGATGCCGGTTTACCTTTAAGGAGAACTATGATGACTCCTATATTGAACGCTCAAGAAAATACTCCAGAGGCACTATACACAGGAATGCACATTTTCTATTGTATTATTATTACGTCGGAGATTCGCAGAATATTAACACTACTACTAGAAGTGGGCAGAATAGTGCGATGACTTTAGCCTGATATTGAGTGGCCATAAACTAAAAAAATAGTTCATTGTCGATTTAAATTTAGCCGTTAGCTTAATTTTATTGAGGTTTTGTTTATAATGGAAGTAAGATTTTTGGAAGTACCTACTATTTTTTTTAAACTATAATACTTTTAGCTGTTTATTATGTATAAAAGTAGTTAGTTTGAAGTTATTATTGCCATAAAAATTTAAGAACTAATAGGTTTCATCACATCTTTATAACTTTTTGTCAGGCAAAACGAAGACCGAACAAAGTCAAGCGAGTGGGTGCCGACGGAGTCGCTGCCTCCGACTGCCGCTGACTACGATGGGCCCGGGGAAAGAGGTGCCGTGGCCAGCGGGCAGCTCAAGACCAGCGGTCAGTCCGGGAACAGCGAAAGCGGACTGGAATAGACCGAAGAGACAGCGGTGGAGAACACTTTCCTATTTACTGGGACCCCCGAGATCAGAATCTCGGAGGCATCCACTAAAGGGCCCATTTATTATTTTAGGCTTTTCAACAATTATTTTATGAACAGCCTCGCGGAAATGACGAATGTGCATGCTCAAATTTTGATTTCCAGGCCACTTAAGCCAAATAGCTATATGACGAAGTGGAAACCAACTCATATTGCCGAATTGTGGACGTTTTTAGGCATCTTTTTTTTTATCGGCACCGCTAGGCTGAGTAGAATAGCTGATTATTGGAAAAAAGTTATTTAGTTAATGTAAATAAATAAATGTCCAGGGACAGATTTTTGATAATTTTAAGGTGTTTATTTTTCAACAGTACATATGAGCCTAGTATGAATTATGCAAAAATTAATAATTGATTAAATTATTTTAATGATGTGATGAAAAATTACAGTACATATAACCCGACCAAGTTCGGATGGCTACAAAAAAGCGGCCCTACTGGTGTAGACTATTTATAATTTTTAGCTTTTACAGTCTCGAGGTAGATGGTATGTGCGGGACTCGGTTAGAGACTGGAAAAGTGCCCGGAGGGGACAACCCGCAAAGAGAGATGTATGTGGGTCCGTCAATATGACGGCGCTACGTGGACGTACATGAAATATTTGTCAGTGCACGTCTGATAGCCTAGCTCCGCACACCCAGGCGTACGCTATCGGCGATTTGGCATTTTATAGAAGTTGATTCCCTGGCAAAGATCCCTCTCCACTAAAGCCTCACACCAACTCCCCCCATTAAAAAACTATAAACATTATCTTGTCTTCCAGGTCTAGGCGATAAAGTGGAACACCTGCAAGCGTACCTCGGCTTAGCCTGGGTGGTAGGATGTGTGTGTGGCCTTCGGTTTCCTCGTGCGACAAAACTCGGCAGTGTGCAGGATCGCCCGCCAGTACCTCACTCAGGCGGCCTTATTTGTATGTGGGGTAGCCACCTTGGCTCTGACGGCCATCGAGGGGTCGTATCGAGAATACTTCATGTTTATTATCAGCCTAATTTGAATAAATGACTTTTGATTTTGATTTTACGGTAAGTTATAATGATTATGATAGCAGCTGATTATGACAGTCAGCGTAGGCATAGGTCATACACCTTAAAACGATACATCTAATATATAAAATTCTCGTGTCACAGTTTTCGTTCCCATACTCCTCCGAAACGGCTCGACCCACTGTCAAAATTAGTCGCTACAAAAAAGTTGGTTTTGTAAAACTTTTTCTTGACTGTTTCCAGACTATTCGCATTTATTCTTTAATTAAGATGATGTTCTACAATGAATATCTTGGTCTCGCCGATGAAGTAGATGTCGGAAGAGTGAGAAGTCGAAATTTTTCGTCAAGGCTACGTAATTTCGCCTTTGACTTAACCGATCGCGAGTTTGTGAAAACCTATAGACTTTCCAAAAAACGTCGTTCACCAGCTAATTGACGATATTAGCCCCCATATGGCTATTAGCCTTCGTTCTGATGGTATTGATACACCGACAAAGGTATGATTTATCTTGTTACTTATCTTCATAACCTCTAACATTACCTACTTAATTTTTTGAACCAAGTAGCTTAAGTTCTATTCATTTTAGATCTTGGTAGCCCTGGCATTTTATGAGTGTGGTTCATACCAAACCTTAGTTGGAAAATCATCTAGCCATTCATTGTCACAATCATCGGTTTCCCGTGCCATTCGACATGTTACAGAGGTTCTTAACCTACCTCAAATATTTAATAAATAATAATATGTAATGTTTCCTGGAACACAGGAAGTTCGTGAGGAAATAAAACGGGGGTAGGTACAGTGTTTAATTAACTTTGTTCATTTGTAATTATGTTGTAATAATTAATGCAATTCAATTTTTAGAAATTTGGCATGTCAGGTGCGCCCTTGGATGCATAGATGGCACACGTGTTGCTATTGTTACTCCTGCAGATCATGAAGAAAGATATTCCAACAGAAAGGGGTGTCATTCGTTGAATGTCCTAGTCGTAAGTTAATGGTGACTTGTTTATTCAATAAATTGCTATGGTCAATAAGGTATAAAATTTTCCTTAACTTTGTTTCAAATGTGTGATTCGGATGCTAGAATTATGTGTATTGATTCTAGTAACCCTGGTTCAACTCATGATAGTGCAGCATGGAACAATAATCCCCTTAGTAATTACCCTTATAATATTGTAAGGAGGACAAATGAAGATTTTTATTTATTAGGTAATTAAGCAATGTTCAATATTATCTATAATGTGAACAACTATCACGTTCATCAGTCATCAAGTAAAATAGTTTTTAGGAGATGCCGGTTTACCTTTAAGGAGAACTATGATGACTCCTATATTGAACGCTCAAGAAAATACTCCAGAGGCACTATACACAGGAATGCACATTTTCTATTGTATTATTATTACGTCGGAGATTCGCAGAATATTAACACTACTACTAGAAGTGGGCAGAATAGTGCGATGACTTTAGCCTGATATTGAGTGGCCATAAACTAAAAAAATAGTTCATTGTCGATTTAAATTTAGCCGTTAGCTTAATTTTATTGAGGTTTTGTTTATAATGGAAGTAAGATTTTTGGAAGTACCTACTAATTTTTTTAAACTATAATACTTTTAGCTGTTTATTATGTATAAAAGTAGTTAGTTTGAAGTTATTATTGCCATAAAAATTTAAGAACTAATAGGTTTCATCACATCTTTATAACTTTTTGTCAGGCAAAACGAAGACCGAACAAAGTCAAGCGAGTGGGTGCCGACGGAGTCGCTGCCTCCGACTGCCGCTGACTACGATGGGCCCGGGGAAAGAGGTGCCGTGGCCAGCGGGCAGCTCAAGACCAGCGGTCAGTCCGGGAACAGCGAAAGCGGACTGGAATAGACCGAAGAGACAGCGGTGGAGAACACTTTCCTATTTACTGGGACCCCCGAGATCAGAATCTCGGAGGCATCCACTAAAGGGCCCATTTATTATTTTAGGCTTTTCAACAATTATTTTATGAACAGCCTCGCGGAAATGACGAATGTGCATGCTCAAATTTTGATTTCCAGGCCACTTAAGCCAAATAGCTATATGACGAAGTGGAAACCAACTCATATTGCCGAATTGTGGACGTTTTTAGGCATCTTTTTTTTTATCGGCACCGCTAGGCTGAGTAGAATAGCTGATTATTGGAAAAAAGTTATTTAGTTAATGTAAATAAATAAATGTCCAGGGACAGATTTTTGATAATTTTAAGGTGTTTATTTTTCAACAGTACATATGAGCCTAGTATGAATTATGCAAAAATTAATAATTGATTAAATTATTTTAATGATGTGATGAAAAATTACAGTACATATAACCCGACCAAGTTCGGATGGCTACAAAAAAGCGGCCCTACTGGTGTAGACTATTTATAATTTTTAGCTTTTACAGTCTCGAGGTAGATGGTATGTGCGGGACTCGGTTAGAGACTGGAAAAGTGCCCGGAGGGGACAACCCGCAAAGAGAGATGTATGTGGGTCCGTCAATATGACGGCGCTACGTGGACGTACATGAAATATTTGTCAGTGCACGTCTGATAGCCTAGCTCCGCACACCCAGGCGTACGCTATCGGCGATTTGGCATTTTATAGAAGTTGATTCCCTGGCAAAGATCCCTCTCCACTAAAGCCTCACACCAACTCCCCCCATTAAAAAACTATAAACATTATCTTGTCTTCCAGGTCTAGGCGATAAAGTGGAACACCTGCAAGCGTACCTCGGCTTAGCCTGGGTGGTAGGATGTGTGTGTGGCCTTCGGTTTCCTCGTGCGACAAAACTCGGCAGTGTGCAGGATCGCCCGCCAGTACCTCACTCAGGCGGCCTTATTTGTATGTGGGGTAGCCACCTTGGCTCTGACGGCCATCGAGGGGTCGTATCGAGAATACTTCATGTTTATTATCAGCCTAATTTGAATAAATGACTTTTGATTTTGATTTTGATTTTACGGTAAGTTATAATGATTATGATAGCAGCTGATTATGACAGTCAGCGTAGGCATAGGTCATACACCTTAAAACGATACATCTAATATATAAAATTCTCGTGTCACAGTTTTCGTTCCCATACTCCTCCGAAACGGCTCGACCGATTCTTATGAAATTTTATATGCATATTCAGTAGGTTTGAGAATCGGCCAACATCTATTTTTCATACCCCTAAGTGAGCAGCGGGTGAAACCGCTGGGCACAGCTAGTCTATCTAATATATAAAATTCTCGTGTCACAGTTTTCGTTCCCATAATCCTCCGAAACGGCTGGACCGATTTAAACGAAGTTTTGTGTACATATCGGGTAGGACTGAGAATCGGCCAACATCTATTTTTCAGACCCCTAAATGAGCAGCGGGTGAAACCGCCGGGCACAACTAGTCAGAGTATAACGTACGATGCATTGCTGCCGCTTTGACGCAAGTCACAAGTACAACCAAATATTTTCGCTAAAAGATGGCAATTCAAACAAGGAAAAATAAATACACACATTTGCACTTTTATTACGAGAGTGATAATCATAGGTCACTGTGCTGCTACTGCATCCTTGATCCTTGCGATCGGTAACTGGGGCGTGAAAACGCCGACGCGACGCTATCCTCTGGTACGTTACGTAACGCGGAAGCTCTTGCGCCCGGTCTGTTTTGTCGAACTCGTGCGCTGATATTATTGTGAACTTGTTATTCTGTTATGAGTGCTATGACACTAACTGATTTCTTTTTGTGCAATAATGTGAATATAGGACACATCGCATCACAAAAAAATGTGTTTTTGTGCGCGTATTTCAAGATCTAACATAAAAGCCGCTGTCATCACCAGCCGACCGTTTTGACACGAGAGAACACACCAGTATTGGCTCTACATGTCAAAAAGTCGTTAGCTTACGCTAAAACGTCGCTAGATGTCGCTAGCTATGGATAAAGATCAAAGTCACTAGAAGTCGCTAGATAATCTCAGTAGACGACAGTAGCGCTACGCACGTACCTACGCCTACCATTATAATGTTTTACGCACGGTAGAATAGGGCACAATTTGATATGCTCACATAGAATAATATTTTTAATCGCTAAGCGCAATACACACTGAGCCCGGCGGGCCGCCGACAAAGCCCGACTGCTTTTCTGTATGAAAAGAATCATGTCAGCAACATGCGCCCGCGCGTGTTGCCCGCCGACATTTTGGGGGTGACAATGTGTATTGCGCTTTATAAAACAACTAGCTTTTGCCCGCGGCTTCGCTCGTGTTAAATTCGGGGTAACACAGTTCCCCTTGCGCCTTATTGATTTGTAATAGCAATGCTAAGTTTTCCCTTTTCTTCCCTCTTTCTCCCTCACATCCCACTTTTTTTAAAAAAATATTAGCCTATGTCCGTCTCCTGGTTCCCAACTATATCTGTTAAATTAGTAGTGGTAATGATACATTTTGAAATCTAAAGTCGAAGTTTCGCGCCATATTGCTTGTTTACATTTTTTATTCCACATTATATCAACCGGACGCGGATAGATTCTGTAACAAATGAGACAAATATCATTGCAAATATTATAAACTAGCTTTCGCCCACGGCTTCGCCCGCGTTAAATTTGGGGTTACACAGTTCCCCTTGCGCCTTATTGATTTGTAATAGCAACGCTAAGTTTTACCTTCTCTTCCCTCTTTCTCCCTCACATCCCACTTTTTTCAAAAAAATATTAGCCTATGTCCGTCTCCTGGTTCCCAACTATATCTGTACCAAAATTCATCACAATCGGTTTAGCCATTAAAACGTGAAGAGGTAACAAACAAACAAACTCACTTTCGCTTTTATAATATTAGTAAGGACACAGATAATATAATACTAACGTACAGATACTCCATCTCATACAAAGAAACGCGACCGCCATAACTTGCTCATTTCTCCGGGCTATCCGGGATATTTTTTGAACCCGGTTTTGTTACCCACAACGGCGCTAGATGGTGCTTGCAGCGTTAGTTTAGTTTACACAAAGAACCAATAGATGGCGATAAAACCATACTGCATACAAAATTAAGGTAGCCCTTTGACCTTGAAGCTTGCGATACTCGGCAATCGCCTACTTTGCGATAGCGCATGATTTCTTGAGCGTGGGATTATATTATCTATGGCGTGGGGTATAGCTCCATGTTTTTCGGCAGACTTAGTTATTTGTTAGGTTCAGCGTAAACGTCAACGCAAATTATGACAATTATCAAGTATTTAAATCAATTAAAATTATTTATAATATCGAAATAACTCTTGCAATGATAGGAGACACTGAGACACAGGGCATGGAGTTAGTTTTTAACAGACTCAGTTTCGGGTGTGTATTTTTTTTAATTTTAATTACAAGTTGTTAAGTAGGTAGTAATATTTGTATGCTGTGTTGGTACCTACCTATAAAAGTAGGTAAGTATACTTACCGGCTCGGATATTGGGCGCTAGATGGATGATAGAGTGGGGATAACTTTGCGCTTTGTACAGTACAGACGCCAGTTCATCAACTTACCCCAATTTGTCAAATCTAATTTAGTTTGTTCGGCTGCAGTATATAAAATGTACTCTGTGGCGGCAGTCAAAGGTTTAGAAATTATACAGTTCTGGCTAGGTTGACCTGCTGACTGCTGATGTCTGTACGCTTATAGAAAAACACTTACGAGATGTATTTAAAGAAATTTATTCTTAAAAAAGACTACAGTCATGAGTGTCGGGCAGTGCATGAGAACTTGAGATCCAAAAATTTATTTTCTACGCATGTGAAGTTAAACAAGCGCTCAAGATCCGTGCCATTTACTTTCCATTCTATTACCTATTATCCAACCACTTACTGGCATATTGAAATGAATGTGGGGTTGAGTTTGTCTCAGCCCCACATTCAGCGTAAAATACCTACAAGCAAATAAAATGCAAGCGTAATTTATGAGTAGGTAGGTAGTACCTTTAGATTCGAGTCGCTTAATGTACCTACTTATCAGTTTCATTTGAATTGCATTTTATGCACCTAACTTAGTCCAGACCAGCAGGCCTACCACCAACTTTTAGTGAACCATTCACTTCCGATGCAATCCAGTATAAGTACCTAAACTAAATCGCGCAGATTCGTACCATGAAGTGCCTTTAGCTGACAGGCGTTTGAATCTCTCGCGGACTGAATAAAAGATCGAAATAGGCGATAAGTATGACGCTGTACTGGGAGGCCTACCATGAACTGTTATTGCGATTCAATGATGACCTAAAATAAACTATTTCGCTATTTCATACCACAATATCCTTAATAGGATCCAGTTTAGTCAACACCAAATCAAGTCGACAATTGCTTCGCAAACTGTTTTTGTTCACTCATTTTTCATACCGTGAGGTGTCCTATCGACCTGAAATAGATAGCTTATATGTCAAAGTAGCCAATTCAAAAAAAGTTGTTATTTCTTGGCGTGAAATGAGTCATTTGGTAAATAACTCTATAAAATTGTGATAATATACGTAATTTAAGGTATATCAGTCATTATTCGTATTACTTATTAATATAACTTCAAATAATACTAATAAAATTAAGTAAAGAGCTTACAACAATTAAAAGAAGGATGGTCATTTCGTACCGTACACTACGAAATGATGGCGTCCTAACATGCCATTAATATGTAGGTATATGAAAAATACCGGTATTTTTGAAGGTCTTAAAGTACACAAGAAACATAATTTTAATTAAATCTAACCTACCATTAGGTACACTTCCTCTCATTTACTCTTCTAACCTACCATTATTCGGTTTGTCAATACATTATGCAACTTACGTATTGAAGACTGAAAGAATAAGTATTTAGCGACTAACTCTCTTCAGCCAGACTTTTCCCATACATTGAATTATTGTGGCACTCGTTATGCAGGTTAGAGCAAATTAAGAGTAGTTTTCACTGAATTATCGGTCAAAATCCGTCGTTAAAGCGGACCAGTCTCCATGAGTCGGCTTGACACGGTGGTCGACCAATTCACAGACAAACGGTTGGTGAGATTTAAAAGATGTCCGTTTTTTGGTTCTTCTGATTCTGAGTAATCGAAATAAATATAAACGGCATCTTGATTACCTGCTCGCTTAATACTAAGTACACTTTTAGACTGCGCCGCGTCGAGTCAGGTAAAAGGTAGTTGTTGATTTTAACCTCAAAGTATTGATGAGATAATTATAAAGAAAAACCGTGGCTATTTAAATATGATTTTCAAACAGGATAGTGCTTATAATATAAAAACAAACCTGCTGCTTTATCTTGGGACATAAAAAAAAAAGTCAAATCCAGCTTCTATAGAAATTTGCCCATTGTTCTTTCAAAACTGCTGCTAAATCTGACAAGAGTAGAGGTGCGTTCCTAACTCGTCTTAAACAATTTATTTTAACAACAACACTAAGCAATCCTTTTATATTTCTAAATTAAATAATTATATAAACTACTATTATTTAATGAGTACTAAAAATGGCGTAATGGTATATAATTTGAAGCTAGAAAACGTAATTTGAAAATGTTTTTGGTGTATCTTTTATACAGATTAAGAGTTTCGAAACGCAACGCATATGGTGCGAGTAAAAGAGACAGACTTGTGTAACAATTGTAGAGCGTCATCTCTTTCTCACACCGCGGACCACAGACAAATTTCGATCTTTCATTCAGTCCGTGAGAGATTCAAACTACTGTCAGCTAGAGGCACTTCATGGTACGAATCTGCGTAGGTACTTATACTGGATTGCATCGGAAGTGAATGCTTAACTAAAGCGTAATTCACACATAGATCGGGCGCGGGTCGGGCGCGTTTCGAGACGGGAGTACAGCGGGTCTAGTTCTTTGTATTTATATGAAAGACATCACACTGAAAGCGTGTGCTGGTCGGCCGCGGGGCGGGTCGTGCGCGGGAGCGCCGCCCGTCGCCCGCCACTACAAACAGCGCGCGGGTGCGCGGGTCGGGAGCGGGCATAACGTCGTTCTATTCTTCGTAATTAATACACGTACTCTACGTAAGGCACTCACACTGGCGCGTGTGCGGGTCGTGCGCTGCGCAGGTTGCGAGTTTGTTTTGTGAATATTTACAAAAAAGAATTCGATTTTACTATGGATCTCAATGAAAAAAATATTGAATGTGTTCGTAAACATAGTTGTTTGTACGAACCAAGTGATAAAAACTACAGAAACGCTGTAGTTGTTGCTGGCCTCCAATTTGTATCGAGTTTAAATACTCTTGTTCTTAGTTTATCATTATCATACAACTCTTCAAAACTCGCCCTTGACATGTGAAAATATTTGTAAAATCTATCTTCGTACGTTTCACGTACGTTATATTGTAGACTTTTTTTACTGATTTCATGAAACCAGATTCTTTTTCGTTTCTGTGCTCTTCTTTTCAAAATAAGTAGAAATAATAACTCTTCGTCCGCGTTAGCAGGCAACACTGCATTTGTTGCCTGCTGAATCCGCTTTCGCTAACATGGCATGCTCGCGGCGTACCCGCCGACGACCCGCGCCCGCGTTTTGTGTGAGGGCGACGAACAGCGCGTGTCACGCGAGAGACGACCCGCGCCCGCACCCGCTCTGTGTGTGTATTGCACTTAAAAGTTGATGGTAGGCTTAGTTGCATAAGTCTGTCTCTTTTACTCGCACCATATGCGTTGCGTTTCGAAACATAATCTGTATATCTGTATCTCATGTCAGATTTGACTACTTAGCTACTGTTTTAAAAGTTTAATAATTGTTGTTGCTTGAGAGTTCTACTAATTTTATTACTATATTTAAAGTTATATTAATTAATAATACGAATAATGACGTAAGTATTCTTTTAGAGTTTATGTAATATAGAAATTACGCGGTTCTTCTAGCCGGTCGGCGACCATCAAATCATTGTACCGATAGTAACGGACTAATCGCAAAGAGCCTTGACCAACACTTTAATTCACCTTCCCGTGGCGTTTCTCCAGCCACTCCTCAAAGAGGGATTGTACCGCCGCTTACTTTGTTATCTTAAATGCCCAGCAAACCTAAATGCCAAAGTAATTTAAGTGTTTTTTTATACAGTGATATATCGCGTCGAAGAGTATCATATAATCAACTGGAGCAGCTATGGGAATTTTTAAATAAAAACAAAGCCATAGCAACAGGCTATAATAAAACATCCCAGGCTAGGGAGTTTTCAAAAAGAATGTGGGTTGAAATAGCCCAGAATTTAAATTCCCATGGTGATGGTGCCAATAAAGATTGGAAAGGATGGTGCAAAGTAAAAAGAATTCATATTCACTAATAATTATGATTATATAAAAAAAAATCTTTGAAACTTATCAATAATGTATATTTTTAGTATTGGAATGATTACAAATATAAATTTAAAAAAAAATTCTACAAAAATATCTTTCTTCATTTTCAACGGGTCTAACTATTGCTATTTGTGTGCAGCCTATGCACCCCAGTACACCGGGGATGTGATTTTTTTCATAAAACCTGAAATAAAGTTTGTGTATACAAATTACTATTAAACAGGTTTACCTGGTTTTTAATAGTAAGGAATAAAGATAACAAAATAATTTAACCTTGCCCTTATTTTATTTCTTTCATAATTTTTTTTTGGAAAAGTAATATATTTTTTTCTCATCTCAGGAGAATCAATCCATGTCGTTACTTTTGCTATTGCAGAGGAAACTGTTTGTTGAGCTATAGAGTGAGCACTGATGTTTCCGATGGGTCTTTGATATGACCCTGTCGCATAGAACGACAGTGTAGTCAAAACCTAAAACAAAAATGCAAATTAGTGTAACAGAATAATTTACTAGGGGTACTTAGGTGCAAATAACTTATTTTAATGTGCCTTAAAATGATTATCGTTTTACCTTTGTTTCTACTGATAAATCAGTAGATTTTGTTGGATTTTTCAACAATGGCCTCAGTTCATCACACAATTCTAATACCAACTGTTTAGACAGCCGATATCTCTTTATAAATTCTGCATCTTCCAATTCAAAAGGGTCCGATTGTTCCCGTGTCATTCGTCTTTTTTGTCGACGTATTGCGTCTATTTCAGTATCATTTTCCATAAATTCAAAAAGTACTAATTCATCAGACATCTACAATAAAAAATAGCTATATAAATCACTTTTTTACATATAACTCATCAGAAACACTAAATATTCAACTGAAAAACCTTGGATTACGTATATTATCACAATACTCAGCTTCAACTCTTCAATAATGGTTTCTGTGGACGACAGATACCACAATTTTGCCAATAACACGTGTATAACTGGTAATAAAAATAACAAACGCTGGAGAATATTTAGCAAGTAATCACAGTAATTCAAAAATTATAAAAACAATAAAGGTATTTCTAAATAGGTTGAAAAAAAGTTAAAATTCTATTAGATACATTTAATATAAAGATAATTTAAAATAGCATCCTACCTCATTTAATTTCATAACTGAAGACTTTGTTTGCCCTCTGTTTTGTATTTTTTTTTCCTTTCACTGCTAACTTTTTCTATATTTGTCTTTCTGCTAGTTCTCACCGTTTCTTTATTTCTATCTTTCAGTAAGTAATCCTGAAACCATGCCTGTGATGACCCGTAAGGCTACTGCTCAGGAGATGGATCCTAAGTTTTTCTGTTTTCTTAAGTTTTTCGTAATTTTTGCCATGTAAAAACCAATCACGCGAATTCACGTTACCGGCCATGTGGGCAATATATATATGTATAATAAATGTGTCCCGTATGGCCGATCACACGTCTTCGCGTGATAAAAATATACACATACAACGTGTCCCAAAATTCAACGATAAGCGAGCGCCAAAAGGTTGACCTGCTCATGAGCACTTACCTAAGGAAAAATAAAAAAAAATATCCTTAAATTTATTTTTTTAGTTACAAAATAAATTTAAAAATTTACACCTTGTATGATATTTTGAATTACCACGGCCACAATTTCTTAAATATGCTTAAGATTTTTTTGTATCGGATATCTAAGTAGTACTACTATTTATCACAACTCTTTAAAACACCACAATGCTCGCAGTTTTTACATAAAAATTATCAAAATATTTTTTTCCCTCAAATTTTTAAAGATTTTTACTTTCAGTCCACTTTGACTCATGGTCTTGCAAAAAAAAAAGTATGAACACCGCTATGGCAAGTTATTTTCAAAGTTGACGCAACTAATCAAGATTCTAAAATAGTATAATACCCTAAGATAACAAGTCACAAAAAAAAATATGCATAAGTACCATTTGTAAACAAGAACCAAATTTCTTAATTGTTCTTGTTGTGTTAGTAATAAATTTTACTATGTTCCAAAAATGTGTTTGTAATGTTAAAAAATGTGAAATAAAACAATGGTAACTATTTGTGTAATTAATTTTGGGCCATGTTTTGCGTAGAGCCCGCAAACATAGAGCGCGTACGAGCATCTGTTAGAGAACAACCTGGCCTCTCTACTCGAAAGCGGTCTAATGTTTTAAATGTGTCTAGGATATCTTTAAATCGTATTCTTCACAAGGATTTACATTTACACCCGTATAAAATTCAAATTGTACAGCAATTAAGGCCAAATGACTACACTCAGAGACTGCGGTTTGTCAACGAAATGCTTGCGAGGTTTACGAGCTTCAATAACATCTTTTTCTCAGACGAGGCACATTTTCACTTAAATGGGCATGTGAACAGGCAAAATAGCATTCTGGAGTGATGCTAACCCGCAATTGAAGCACCAAAAGCTCTTTCTAAATATGTGGCGATCAGATCTTCAACGCGTCTTTTGTTGTGGGTTTGATGATGAAATAGGTAATTGCATTAGCAATATTGTGATCATTATGAACTTATTATTATGTATGTATCCAGGCCAGGCCCTGGGGGTCAATTCCACTAATAAATTTACAACGAAATCGCAACAGAACCGTAACTAAATGGCCGCTATTGAATTGGCGTTTTTCTATTCTGCTGAAATAATAACGATATAAGTTTAATTTTTGTGAAGTTGAAGTTAAAAACTCGATTCTACTAACACAACCGATCCGAACGAAACATGATATGTTTTGACGCAAGCGTCACTCGAAAACGAAACGAAACTAAGCGTAATCTGTCAAAATTAGTCGCTACAAAAAAGATGGTTTTGTAAAACTTTTTCTTGACTGTTTCCAGACTATTCGCATTTATTCTTTAATTAAGATGATGTTCTACAATGAATATCTTGGTCTCGCCGATGAAGTAGATGTCGGAAGAGTGAGAAGTCGAAATTTTTCGTCAAGGCTACGTAATTTCGCCTTTGACTTAACCGATCGCGAGTTTGTGAAAACCTATAGACTTTCCAAAAAACGTCGTTCAGCAGCTAATTGACGATATTAGCCCCCATATGGCTATTAGCCTTCGTTCTGATGGTATTGATACACCGACAAAGGTATGATTTATCTTGTTACTTATCTTCATAACCTCTAACATTACCTACTTAATTTTTTGAACCAAGTAGCTTAAGTTCTATTCATTTTAGATCTTGGTAGCCCTGGCATTTTATGAGTGTGGTTCATACCAAACCTTAGTTGGAAAATCATCTAGCCATTCATTGTCACAATCATCGGTTTCCCGTGCCATTCGACATGTTACAGAGGTTCTTAACCTACCTCAAATATTTAATAAATAATAATATGTAATGTTTCCTGGAACACAGGAAGTTCGTGAGGAAATAAAACGGGGGTAGGTACAGTGTTTAATTAACTTTGTTCATTTGTAATTATGTTGTAATAATTAATGCAATTCAATTTTTAGAAATTTGGCATGTCAGGTGCGCCCTTGGATGCATAGATGGCACACATGTTGCTATTGTTACTCCTGCAGATCATGAAGAAAGATATTCCAACAGAAAGGGGTGTCATTCGTTGAATGTCCTAGTCGTAAGTTAATGGTGACTTGTTTATTCAATAAATTGCTATGGTCAATAAGGTATAAAATTTTCCTTAACTTTGTTTCAAATGTGTGATTCGGATGCTAGAATTATGTGTATTGATTCTAGTAACCCTGGTTCAACTCATGATAGTGCAGCATGGAACAATAATCCCCTTAGTAATTACCCTTATAATATTGTAAGGAGGACAAATGAAGATTTTTATTTATTAGGTAATTAAGCAATGTTCAATATTATCTATAATGTGAACAACTATCACGTTCATCAGTCATCAAGTAAAATAGTTTTTAGGAGATGCCGGTTTCCCTTTAAGGAGAACTATGATGACTCCTATATTGAACGCTCAAGAAAATACTCCAGAGGCACTATACACAGGAATGCACATTTTCTATTGTATTATTATTACGTCGGAGATTCGCAGAATATTAACACTACTACTAGAAGTGGGCAGAATAGTGCGATGACTTTAGCCTGATATTGAGTGGCCATAAACTAAAAAAATAGTTCATTGTCGATTTAAATTTAGCCGTTAGCTTAATTTTATTGAGGTTTTGTTTATAATGGAAGTAAGATTTTTGGAAGTACCTACTAATTTTTTTAAACTATAATACTTTTAGCTGTTTATTATGTATAAAAGTAGTTAGTTTGAAGTTATTATTGCCATAAAAATTTAAGAACTAATAGGTTTCATCACATCTTTATAACTTTTTGTCAGGCAAAACGAAGACCGAACAAAGTCAATCGAGTGGGTGCCGACGGAGTCGCTGCCTCCGACTGCCGCTGACTACGATGGGCCCGGGGAAAGAGGTGCCGTGGCCAGCGGGCAGCTCAAGACCAGCGGTCAGTCCGGGAACAGCGAAAGCGGACTGGAATAGACCGAAGAGACAGCGGTGGAGAACACTTTCCTATTTACTGGGACCCCCGAGATCAGAATCTCGGAGGCATCCACTAAAGGGCCCATTTATTATTTTAGGCTTTTCAACAATTATTTTATGAACAGCCTCGCGGAAATGACGAATGTGCATGCTCAAATTTTGATTTCCAGGCCACTTAAGCCAAATAGCTATATGACGAAGTGGAAACCAACTCATATTGCCGAATTGTGGACGTTTTTAGGCATCTTTTTTTTTATCGGCACCGCTAGGCTGAGTAGAATAGCTGATTATTGGAAAAAAGTTATTTAGTTAATGTAAATAAATAAATGTCCAGGGACAGATTTTTGATAATTTTAAGGTGTTTATTTTTCAACAGTACATATGAGCCTAGTATGAATTATGCAAAAATTAATAATTGATTAAATTATTTTAATGATGTGATGAAAAATTACAGTACATATAACCCGACCAAGTTCGGCTTTTACAGTCTCGAGGTAGATGGTATGTGCGGGACTCGGTTAGAGACTGGAAAAGTGCCCGGAGGGGACAACCCGCAAAGAGAGATGTATGTGGGTCCGTCAATATGACGGCGCTACGTGGACGTACATGAAATATTTGTCAGTGCACGTCTGATAGCCTAGCTCCGCACACCCAGGCGTACGCTATCGGCGATTTGGCATTTTATAGAAGTTGATTCCCTGGCAAAGATCCCTCTCCACTAAAGCCTCACACCAACTCCCCCCATTAAAAAACTATAAACATTATCTTGTCTTCCAGGTCTAGGCGATAAAGTGGAACTCCTGCAAGCGAACCTCGGCTTAGCCTGGGTGGTAGGATGTGTGGCCTTCGGTTTCCTCGTGCGACAAAACTCGGCATCATGAAGAAAGATATTCCAACAGAAAGGGGTGTCATTCGTTGAATGTCCTAGTCGTAAGTTAATGGTGACTTGTTTATTCAATAAATTGCTATGGTCAATAAGGTATAAAATTTTCCTTAACTTTGTTTCAAATGTGTGATTCGGATGCTGGAATTATGTGTATTGCTTCTAGTAACCCTGGTTCAACTCATGATAGCGCAGCATGGAACAATAATCCCCTTAGTAATTACCCTTATACTGGGTGGCGCAAAAGTACTGGCACTAAAGAAAATACTTTTATTTTTTTTATATGACATTTTCTGTCATTCTGTTGTTGAAAATTGTGTAGTGAACAAATGTAAAATACACTGAAAATAAACATGGACCGTTTTACTCCCCAAGAACGTGGAATAATTGTGTCAATGTTCTTACGGAATAATTCATCAGTGATAAGAACACAACGTGAATTTCGTCGACGATTTCCCCACCGTCCGGCACCGATTGGTCGCACAATTCGACGCTTTGCCACACGCCTTGAAGCAACTGGCTCAACATTGGATAGACCTAAGTCTGGGAGACCAAGAACAGGCCGTTCAGCTGAAAATATCGATGCTGTGCGCGAAGATGTGGAAGAGTGTCCAGAAACATCAACGAGGCGACGTGCCACGCAATTGGGCATTTCCAGACGGACCCTGCAGCGTATTTTGGTGAAAGACTTAAAGATGTTCCCGTATAAAACTCAAATGACTCATCAGCTGCTGCCTGCTGACCACCGAGCTCGTCTAGATTACTGCCAGCGCGTCATAAACCTCAACCTTGAAGAGGATGATTTTCCTTCAAAATTGGTTATGAGTGACGAAGCGCATTTCCATCTCTCAGGGCATGTCAATAAGCAGAATACTCGGTTCTGGGGCACTGATAATCCGCGCATTATTCAAGAAACACCTCTACACCCACTAAAAGTTTCTGTATGGTGTGGCATCTGTGTTGACAGAGTGATCGGACCCTATTTTTTCGAAGACGCTGGAGGCAATGCGATAACTGTCACTGGAGAACGCTACAGAACCATGTTACGTGAGTTTTTGATACCCAGTTTGGACGAATTGGGGCTGGAGCACATCTGGTTTCAACAAGACGGCGCTACGGCACACACAGCGCGCGACACTATGGACTTAGTGAGGGACGCTTTTCCAGGCCGAGTAATCTCTCGTTTTGGCGATTTGCCTTGGCCTGCAAGATCACCCGATCTGACCAGTCCAGACTTCTTTCTTTGGGGTTTTTTGAAATCTCGGGTGTATGTGAACAAGCCACAGACTCTCGCAGCTCTAAAAGAAAACATTCGTCAAGAAATAACGAACATATCGCAGGAAGTGTTACGGCAAGTTATGCAAAATGTCATAAATAGGGCTCAAATGTGTATCAACTCTGGAGGTCACCATTTAAAAGACATCATCTTTAAATCCTAATGGTACGAAATTTAATGGCACAAATATACATTTAAAAAAACCTAAATCTAGTTTTCTAATTTAGAAAAAATGTTATAGCTGAACCAAATAGGGTCTTTACTTTTGCGCCACCCAGTAGTATTGTAAGGAGGACAAATGAAGATTTTTATTTATTAGGTAATTAAGCAATATTCAATATTATCTATAATGTGAACAACTATCACGTTCATCAGTCATCAAGTAAAATAGTTTTTAGGAGATGTCGGTTTCCCTTTAAGGAGAACTATGATGACTCCTATATTGAACGCTCAAGAAAATACTCCAGAGGCACGATACACAGGAATGCACATTTTCTATTTTTAAAAAAATATATTTATATATCTAAAAAAAACTTTAGCCTGATATTGACTGGCCATAAACTAAAAAAGTAGTTCATTGTCGATTTAAATTTAGCCGTTAGCTTAATTTTATTGAGTTTTGTTTATAATGGAAGTAGGATTTTTGTAAGTACCTACTAATATTTTTAACTATAATACAGGGTGGGCCAAGAAATCGTTAACATTTACTTAAATGTAACTTACAGCGCAAACTATTGCCGCGCGGGGCGCGGGCGCGGGCGGGGGCACTAGCTCGCTTCTTGGAAATTTAGTCGCAATGGATCGCTTTACGGGGCCGCAACGCGCTTACTGCGTGAAACAGTTTTATTTAAACAACTTTTCGCTCATTACTGTGAGACGCTTATTTCGCGTTGAATATGGTTTACACGACTTAAGTCAGTGTGCAAGTGCTCCTTTAATAAAGAAATGGGTGAAGAAGTTTGAAGAGACGGGATCTACACTAAATGTGAAACACACCGGCGGCCCGCGGACTTCTCGAGGCGAAGAGAACGTGCAGCAAGTTTCCGCTTCTGTTCGACGTGATCCAGATTTATCGACACGCAAACGTTCGGCTGAATTAGGATTATCCCGCACATCATTACGCCGTATTTTGAAATTAGATTTGAAATTACATCCATATAAGATCCAGGTAGTGCAAGAACTAAACCCTAATGATTTAAATTTGCGTAAGTCATATGCCGAAACAATGTTAACTCGATTCAGTAATTTTCACAACATCTTATTCTCTGACGAAGCCCATTTCCACCTAAATGGACATGTAAACAAACAGAATTGCAGGTATTGGAGCAGCGAAAATCCTAAAGCTAAACATGAGAGGCCACTTCACTCTCCCAAGGTAACTGTATGGGCTGCAATTTCAGCAAAAGGAATCATCGGACCTTACTTTTTTGAAGATTCTCGAGGCCGTTCAGTTACTGTTAATTCTGCCGAGTATGTGAAAATGTTACGGGAGTTCTTAGCACCGATGCTACTGGAATTTGCTGGCTATAATCGTAACACATGGTTTCAACCAGATGGAGCCACGTGTCACACATCGAACGAGTCCTTGCCGGTGGTCAAAGACATGTTAGACGGGGTGACATCCCATGGCCACCCAGAAGTCCAGATCTATCACCAGCAGACTTCTTTTTATGGGGTTATTTAAAGAGTCGTGTCTACATTGATAAACCGAATACACTGCGTCAACTTAAAGAAAAAATCATCGAAGAGATGTCGGCGATCTCGCGGCCTCTTTGCAGAAGAGTATTCGAAAACTTTAGGACTCGCTTAGATGAGTGCAAAAACCGAAACGGTGGTCATATTATAAAAAAAAAACATACTGCACGGGAACACTAGCTGGCAAAACAAAGCGTAATCCGAAAGACGTAGTAATTAAAAAACTTTTAAAAGGTGGAAGTATTTACAGATACAACGGAAAAGGTGTGTGTGTCTGTAAATGGAAAAACAAGAGAGATGCTGCTCACTATTACCACTGAGCATTCACCCCACTTGAAGCCAGTGGGAAATAGGCGTGGTCGTTTGGTCAACAAACCAAATATACTAATAAAATATAAAAAAATATGAAAATAATTTTATCCGAGAGAGCACAAATCGATGAGGTGGTATAAAAAAATTGGCATACATATATTGCAAATGTTGCTTTTAAATTCCTTTTTCGTGTATAAAAAAGGTACAAGCAGTACTCTTTCCTTAGAGACTTATAGGGAAAAAGTACTGCATGAACTTCTTCCCCCAACAGCTGACACATTTGCGCCTCAAAAAGCAAGACACCCCTTTTATGCAGAAAAAAGCGAAAATGGGAGTATAACAATTGTATAACGATTTGCATAGCATTTCTTGGAAAAAAAAGTAGTTGGGACGCTCGAGGTAGCAGTTCTATCGGTCCCGCGCCTATTGTGCTTCAACTTAAGACGCACCGTGCGAGCGAGACAAGCGATGGTTTACGTAGGCGCGAATGAAAGAAAAAAATATTGTAGAGACCTGTTAGGGCTGGGAATACAACACGGGATATTGTTTTGGTTGTCAGTCTGCTTTTATGCTTCGTACATAGTAGATGTGATATCGTTTTGCTCTTTTTCTCGACTTCGCTGTGATTCTGGACTATTTCTTCTGATTTGTGACTACTGTGCTTATTAACCGGACTCTGATTTGTACTTGTGATACGGAAGTGTTGAAGATGACGTCCAACACACCTGAGAAATATGCTGATATGCTTATTTGTTACGGATACTGCGATTGTGTGCCTGCGCAAGCCCGCAACGAATACATAACTCGATTCCCCGGTCGTCGAGTGCCAGATGTGGCTGTTTTTGACAGAGTTTATCGAAGACTACGAGAAACTGGCTCCGTTTTAAGACGAAATACAGACATGGGAAGACCACGAATTGATGACGACGAAAAACAGAACAATAGTGTAACACTTTGGAGCAGATCCGACTACTTCCACCAATATTGTTGCCCGCGATCTGAGACTTTCGCAATGGAGAGTGGTTTACCGTGCACACTGCTGGCCTATACCCGTACCAGGTCAGTGGGTAGCCTTAGGGGCGGATTTTTAGGAGTTGGAGTATATCCTTAGGGGCGCTATGAGAATCAAAGAAAACGAAAAAAAAATTTTTTTGGTTAAAAAATTTTTTGGGTGTTAAAAATTTTTGGGACTTGGAAAATTTTTCAAATTTTTTTTTTTTTCAATTTGGTACCATACGCTGATAGGCACCATGAGCCGTGCAGAAAACAAAAAAAAAATTTTTTGGTTAAAAAATTTTTGGGACTTGCAAAATTTTTCCATAACAGGTGGCTCTCGTTACGGTAAAGTTTCGACCCTACCTCAACTATGCTAAAAATACGCGAATTATTGGGAATTCTCAATACTCGGGCGATCCAAAGTTTTTGCTGTCGTTAGATTTTGTTGTAATTTGATTTTATTTAGTGTTTACTTTGCTTCTTTTTATTTTCGTTTTGTTAGTTTTTAATTTTAGTTTGTTTTAGTGGTTTTTTTATTTGATATTTTTCGTGTTTTTTTAGTTAGTAAGATTTAATTTGTTTAATTTTTTAGTCTTAGTTTTTTTTATTTTCTTATTAGTTTTCAGTTAGTTTTAAGTTAGTTTATTAGTTGGTTTACTATATTTGTTTATTTTCAAAAACCATGGATCCTTTCCAGCTTATTTTGGATAGGAATTTTAGTTTCTGGAATTATGCAGCCAATATTTCCACAGAGGAAAGGGCCATTGAAGCGGCGAAAAAGTGGCTGCTTATACCAACGCAAACGCCGCGCTGCCCGTCGTGCAGGCGGCCGATGAATGCGGAACGTAATGCTAATTACAAATTGGGGTTCAGATGGCGTTGTAGAAGGGCAGGCTGCAATGTCATTACGTCTCCATTAAAAGGGACTTTTTTTGAACGTAGCAATGTGACAATTTTGAACACGTTCGAGACTTTTGCTGCACTTTTTTAGAAAAGACCAAGTGTCACAGGCTGCTAGAGACGTAGGAGTAACCCGCAAAACAGCCATTCAGGTATACCACTACCTACGTGAGGTGTGCGAGGTGGCCGAAGCTCATGACCGCGAAATGATGGCGGGGACAACGACATTGTAGAGGTCGACGAAACCCACCTTTATACCAACAAATACCACAGGGGCCGATTATTGCAGCGACAAACGTGGTCTTTCGGATGCATAAGTCGGTTAACAAAAAAAATTCACGTGGAGCTTATACAAAATAAAAATAGGACCACATTAGATCCAATTATCCAAGCAAATGTTAGACCTGACTCTTATATTATGTCTGACCAGCACCGATCATACATGGGCGTGCACTTGAGACTCAAGGTGAAAAGTAAGGAGAAATTTTCAAGTCCCAAAAATTTTTTAGTTTTCTGCACGGCTCATGGTGCCTATCAGCGTATGGTACCAATTAAAAAAAAAAAAAAACGAAAAAAATTCTAAGTCCCGCGCCATAGCGCCCCTAAGGCTACACTCCAACCCCGTACCATTACACGCCGGTACACACTATTGAAGAAGGAGACCCCGCGACAAGGTTGGACTTCTGCAGATTTATGCTAAATGCTGACGTAAAAGACCAAGATTTTCTTAGATATATCTTGTGGACAGATGAATCCAAATTTGATAAAGATGGCATAACTAATTATCACAACGCCCATTACTGGACCCCAAAAGAACTAAGGAATCCCAATAAGAAAAGAGTGAAGGGTTCCCAACGAAGATTCAGCGTGAATGTGTGGATGGGTATTATCTCCAATCATTTGATTGGACCTTACTTTCTCCCGGACAATCTAAATGGGGAACTTTACGAAAACTTTTTGAGAGGAGACTTGAGTGATTTGCTGGATGATCTGCCACTCAACTTGATCAGGGACATGTGGTTCCAACATGATGGCTGCCCTGCCCATTTCAGGAGAAGTGTCAGAGACTGGCTGGACACAAATTATCCAAACAAATGGATAGGACGAGGTAGGCCGTTGCCATGGCCAGCAAGAAGTCCGGACCTAACCCACATGGATTTTCATGTGTGGGGGCGAATGAAAAGTCTTGTCTACAGCGAGCCAAATCCAGTTTCATCTGTGGAAGAATTAAGAGAAAGGATTGTGGATGCAGCAAATCAAATGAGGACAACGTTGACCACTGGAGTAGTGAAGACTGGTCTCCGTAGAAGGATGTGACAATGTATTAGAAACAGAGGCGGCCATGTTGAACATGAACTGCAAAGTAACAAAAAGTTGTGTGAAAACCTGATTTAATAAATGACATTGCATGAGGTAAGCATGCAATGTCATTGTTTTATTTTACTTTTTAGGGCTACGTATTAATTTTCTTCTCCACTGTCGCCTATGAAACTAAGTTTTTTCAATGCATTTAAATAAAACCCTAGATTGTTATACCTCGTTAGATAACTGATGAAACGTAGATATCTTAAAATACATCTGCCGAACAACTGCCATAATATTTTTTTTAGATATCCTTTACAGAAAAATAAACCTTTTATATTTTATTTAATTTCTTAACTTTCACTTGTCTACTACGGCGTATTGAATTAACTTATGCACTATTTTAATGATTGACGTCCTAAAGCATCTTATTACACATGTAAAAATGCAATAATAATAAGACACACATAATAAACAACATTAATTTTAGTATAAGAAAAATCGGCAATTTTCAATAAAACAATTAAAAGTCGAAAATCTCGAAAAGAGTTAAGTTTAGGGTAGGGTTGTTTCATAGAGAAATAAGTCAGAAATGATGGGTACTGGGATGGGCCCTTAACGGATCTAGCACGACTTTTCCTGTAACCCTGTATACGGTCGTAATAACAAAAATACCGCTTCGGTATGCTTGAGGCTGCTGTAGCGGCAGCCTTGAGAATGCTTCGGCATCCTTCGGACCGCCGCCGGTATCATTTGACTCACACACAACACAATCGAGGTAATACGATATGAGACGCTTCGGCAAGCTACAGGACGGTGCGGCATGCTTACGGACGCCTCGTCATCTCTAAGAACGTTGCAGCATGCCAAAGCATAATTTCCGACAGTGTGCGCTTGCATGTAGGATGCCGAAGGATCCTTTTCCGATGCCGATAACGGGCGCCGGGCCTAAGTTACCTACAATTGCTCATTATTGGAAGTTAGATCCACTTTATAACTTGCCACTTTTTAGACAAACCATGAGCAGAAATGGTTCCAAATATTGCTGCGATATTTACACTTTTCTGAAAACGACGACGCATCGACATCAAGACTTCATAAAATACAACCGATACTAGACAGATTCAACAAAATTATGGCTGATCTCTACTATCCTAAAGCTAATCTGAGTATTGACGAGTCGATGGTTCTGTGGAGAGGTACATTAGTTTTCCGGCAGTATATCAAGAACTAGCTGTTCCACGCGGTTTCACCCACGCTGCTCAGCACCTGTTGGTCGTAGCGTGATGTTATATAGCCTATAGCCTTCCTCATGAAATGGACTATCCAACACTAAAAGAATTTTCCAATTCCAACCATTAGTCCCTGAGATTAGCGCGTTCAAACAAACAATCAAACAAACAAACTCTTCAGCTTTATAATATTAGTATAGATAAAAAAAAAAAATACGGCATAAAATTATACGAACTTGATATATTATTATATATTGAGATATCGCTATTAGCGATAAGACCGCCATTGTAACCATAGATTTAACATCTTTTTGTATTATAGTTTTGTTTTAAGATTTTGGTGTGCAATAAAGTATATTCTATTCTAACTCTGCGAGTCCTCGGAAATAGGCATGAAAATACGTGTTGATAAAGGGAAAACAGAAAGACCACCACCTGGCGTTCTGCACAGCACGGAAGTTATACCTACTAGATCTAATGGAAGGGTATTAAGAAAAAGGTCACATAATATACGCAGATAAATTTTTACAACCCTCCGGATTTGACAAGGCGTCTTAGCGAAAATGTCTTTCTAATATATTTACATAATATTATGATATGAATCTTCCTAAGGATGTTACCAACGAAGCTGAAGCGTGGAGAGTTAGCTGTTAAAAGTTAAAATGATAATATCACTGTTTGTAAATGGAAGGACAAACGTGACGTTCTGGTAATTTCAAATAAACACTAAATTCAGCTTGTGAACGTTAGGAACAGAAATAGAAAAGTCTCACTGAAACCTAATATTGTTGCGGACTATAATCTAGGCATGTCTGGTATTGACAGAGGGGACGAGATGGTCTCGTATTACGCTTGCCTCAGAAAGACACTCCGACGGCACAAACAAATAGCACTGCACATCTTTGAGGTTTACTTACAAAATGCGCATAAGTTGCTACGTTTGAAAGACCGCTCATCCAAGATACGGCTCTTCCAACCAAGTCTGTACAGCAGATTATTTGACGTCCAGAATCCCACTTTTTCAGACAAGAGCATAACAACAAGTCTTTACAGTAGATTATTTGATGTCCAGAATCGCATTTTTTCAGACAAGAGCATAACAACAAGTCTTTACAGTAGATTATTTGATGTCCAGAATCGCATTTTTTCAGACAAGAGCATAACAACAAGTTTTTACAGCAGATTATTTGATGTCCAGAATCCCACTTTTTCAGACAAGAGCATTATAACCAAGTCTGTACAGCAGATTATTTGATGTCCAGAATCGCATTTTTTCAGACAAGACCATAACAACCAAGTCTTTACAGCACATTATTTGATGTCCAGAATCCCACTTTTTCAGACAAGACCATAACAACCAAGTCTTTACAGCAGATTATTTGATGTCCAGAATCGCATTTTTTCAGACAAGAGCATAACAACAAGTTTTTACAGCAGATTATTTGATGTCCAGAATCGCATTTTTTCAGACAAGAGCATAACAACCAAGTCTTTAGAGCATATTATTTGATGTCCAGAATCGCATTTTTTCAGACAAGAGCATAACAACAAGTCTTTACAGTAGATTATTTGATGTCCAGAATCGCATTTTTTCAAACAAGAGCATAACAAAAAGTTTTTACAGCAGATTATTTGATGTCCAGAATCGCATTTTTTCAGACAAGAGCATAACAACCAAGTCTTTAGAGCATATTATTTGATGTCCAGAATCGCATTTTTTCAGACAAGAGCATAACAACAAGTCTTTACAGTAGATTATTTGATGTCCAGAATCGCATTTTTTCAAACAAGAGCATAACAAAAAGTTTTTACAGCAGATTATTTGATGTCCAGAATCGCATTTTTTCAGACAAGAGCATAACAACCAAGTCTTTACAGCAGATTATTTGATGTCCAGAATCACACTTTTTCAGACAAGACCATAACAACCAAGTCTTTACACAGCAGATTATTTGATGTCCAGAATCGCATTTTTTCAGACAAGAGCATAACAACCAAGTCTTTACAGCAGATTATTTGATGTCCAGAATCACACTTTTTCAGACAAGACCATAACAACCAAGTCTTTACAGCAGATTATTTCATGTCCAGAATCGCATTTTTTCAGACAAGAGCATAACAACCAAGTCTTTACAGCAGATTATTTGATGTCCAGAATCACACTTTTTCAGACAAGAGCATAACAACCAAATCTTTACAGCAGATTATTTGATGTCCAGAATCCCACTTTTTCAGACAAGACCATAACAACCAAGTCTTTACAGCAGATTATTTGATGTCCAGAATCGCATTTTTTCAGACAAGAGCATAACAACCAAGTCTTTACAGCAGATTATTTGATGTCCAGAATCACACTTTTTCAGACAAGAGCATAACAACCAAATCTTTACAGCAGATTATTTGATGTCCAGAATCCCACTTTTTCAGACAAGAGCATAACAACCAAGTCTTTACAGCACATTATTTTATGATCACCGTTATCCCACTTTTTCAAACAAGAACAAGGAAATCAAGTCCTACAATACATTATTTTATGTGCAATGATTTCAGTCAAGAAGCATTAACACTGGATTTCTTTAAACAAACCCAGCAAGAGCATGGAAGCAGCAAGTCTTTATTTACAACACATTTGTTTATTAAACAACTGGAAGCCGACCCCAACATAGTTGGGAAAAGGATCGATGATCGATGATGAGTTTATCAAACAGCATCCGCCTTTTTCAGACAAGAACAAGGAAACCAAGTCCTACAATACATTATTTTATGACCAGTGTGCCATGATTTCAGACGAGAAGCATTAATTCTTTACACCAGATTACTTTTAACGAACCTAACAAGAGCATGGAAGCAGCAAGTCATTGAACAGAAAAAACGGTTTTTACTAGCTTAAGCTGACTTTTTTTAGAGGACTGCATGGAAGTATCAGGTTTAGTAATGTTTTATTTGAGACCAATCTAATTTCCGCCATTTTGGGTAAAAGAAACGAAAACCTAGACGAAAAATAATAGACTAGTATCCAATAGATATTTATTTATAATACATACAAAAATAATAAAAATATTTTTATAGACTATATTTTCATAACAAAGAAACTTGGGCCATAATCCAAGTTTCTTTGCAACACACTATTTGTCCAACCTCGCCGACACTTTTTTTTTTCAAACAAGACCAAAGAAACTGTCATCGAAAGAACATTTTTTTTCTGACCAGACCATACACACATTAAGTCTGGAAACATGAAGAGCCGTAACTAGCATGTAACATAATACAACTGACTAAGACGACGAAAATATGTAATTACTTTGACCGCTAGGATGCCCGAAAAAAAGATGCAGCTCCAAGAAAGTATAGCACTTTATTCTGCAAAAAAAAAACCTTAAGGGAGAGACTTTTAAGTTAGTTGTCCATCCACACAATAAAACGACGGCCAACAACAATTTTGCTAGGTAACCACCTAGCAAAATTGTTGTTAGCCTTATTTATTTATATTAACGATCATTAAGGTATTTGTGTTTCAGCAAAATGTTTTATGTAAGGAAAAATATAACATTTTACAAAGTTGATGATGTGTTTAAGTGTGTAGAAAATGTTTGTGACAACTCTAAAACATTCACCAATTTTATGAAAACATGGTTTTACCTTAAGATAACAGACAAGATGAGAGAGATATCTATCAGCTAAGGTTAATTAGTGTCAATGTTATGGAAGAAATAAAATATTGTTTCAATTTATTTAGAGGAATGGCTCTGCCATTTATTTTGAATGCCACTCCGGCAAATTGATTTATACATATTGCTATTAAATAGACTAAAAAATAATATCTAAGTTCTACTTAGTAATTACATTATGACAGGTTCTGGCCTATACTAAGCCTAGGCGAGAACTCCCAACTGCTGTAATATTACAGCCTATAACACGACAGGCTATTATCCACCATATAGACTCACTCTAGGTTGGTGGATATTACATGCCTTAGAATTTTTGGTTCTAGAATATGTTGCATTCCTTACAATGTTGCAAGGTAGCCAACATGTCCTATTATTTTTTCTGAAAGCAGATTAAATATACAGGGAAGGGACAGCAACATAAAAACACTTACATTTTCAGAACATAATTTAAATCGACGGTCCCTACGTACATAAAGACATGTCGAAGATGGCATTTTTTTTATTGTATCATTGGCTTTAGATATCTATGTGCACATGCTGACATACGATTTTTATTTAATTTATTTACCTTGTTTTAGAAATCATATAAGAGAGCAAGTTTTATAAATACAATGAATGTGTCGTATAAATGGTCATCTATCAATTTTTCCAAGAAAAATGTGTAAATAGCATTATAAAGGTCTTAAAATTGTTAAATTATTGTAATAAGAAAATATTTATTATTGCTCATAGAATTTTTTAGGGTGTGTTGAACACAAATTATGCTCTCCTGTAAACCTCGGTTTTTGACTTAACCTTATGTACGTAGGAACCGTCAAAATCATCTAACATATTTGGGGTAACCATTGGTTCGTCAGTGTCTATAACAATTTATATAAATTGTAACAATGGATTTTTTATCTTTTATGTCCTTACTACACTTTCATAATATTCAGAACAACCAAACTCAGTAAGATGACTGGCCTGACTGACTGATGAATATTTTCACAATTCTATTGTTTAGTTGACAGGCAAAGCTATGTTTGAGACACTAGGGTACTATTGTTGTATATTAGGTCAAGTTTTTGTTTTGTTATATCATGTATAGATTATCGATGATACCCATAACATCTGAAGAGTTTCTTCAGGTCTATAAGGTCTTCTTCGTTATCTTGTAACCTTGTATTTCAAACAATACCTACCTACATTTTGAATAATTGAATGTAGCCCTGCCAAAATTGTTATTGGTTGGTAAAGCCATATTAAAATCTCTCCCAATTTCCATAGTAATTGTAATCATTTTAAACTTGATGATTGATGAATATTTTGGATATATCATTATCATTTTCCAGCTTTTATCCATGCCATATATTAGTAAATTTATATATGTAGCTTGGCACACTTCTTATGACTAAAAGTCAAATAACAGTTACACCCTAGTTTCAACGTATTATACCAAAGTGTGGACAGTACACAGTAGTTGGTTAAACATGACTGTATTCTTTATATTAATAGGTCACACCAACTAAATAAATTGGGTTAGAATAGAACTGTCGCAAAATATGCATGAGTAAAGTGAGAGGCACTCAACAGTGCCTGGAAAGCATATGCCAGTTTGTTGCATCAAATGGTTAGTTACATTTACTGTCAGATGTGAATAAAAATGTAACTAGCAGCTACTGGCTGCACCTAGGTATAGCCGGCTAGAATTAAGAGTAACCATACTTAGGCTTTGAGCCATATCATATATTTGGTTTAATATTTGTTAGGCCCATTTCGGCAGCACTATGTCCAATTATGCTAATACAATAATTAATGTCGAAATACATACAATTACATTGTTAATTTGCACTGTTATCAACCACAGCACTTTTATTTTTGTGCACTATCATCAACTTTAGCACTTTCACTTATTGCACTTTCTTCTATTTTAGATTCTCCTACATTGCTGTCTTCAACATTGTCACTCTTAACTTCACTAGGCTCAACATAACTAACTTCTATTTTAGGTGAAAGATTTTTTCTAGAATCTTCTTTAATTTCTTCATCATCGTCATCATCGTCGCCACCCCCCAACTCTTCTTCATCAACTTTCTCTGGAAGCTCTTCGGAAGGCTCATATGAATGTCTCTGCAGTTTTTCAAGCCACATCTCCATAGACTTTCCCTCAACTTCACCTTTTACTATGACAGGATATATGTGCTTATGTATGAACTGGTGAATATCGTCTTCTACATCTGACCAAGTCAAACTATCATGGCTATCCTTAAATTTGGCATCATATCTGTCATAGTGGACCTGAAATGAAAAAGGAATATTTAACCTTGAAAACTTATAACTAAATAATTAGGTGTGCCTAACTCATAGTCACCTTAATTAATTCACTTAATATCACTGCCCAACCTGGAATTGAACCCAAAACTTAACACTTGTTTCTGTACAACCAAATGCAAGGCCAGTTAGTTTTGCAGGTTGTTCGAAAGAGATATCGCAGCCAAAAGAAGAAGGAACATGGGTGGGTTTTAGTCAGTACAAGTCTGACACTCCCCCTGCTTAGAGCAGGGGAAATCATTTGATGATTGCTCACCCCCAAAAAAAAAGGCCCACTGGTTGTGGTCACATGGGCTACTGGCCAACAATTATTGCAAAGTTCTTCTACATAGCTTTATCTTGTAGATTACCTTGATTATATGATGAAGATTTTTGGATCAAATGAATAGAATTAACTACAGATCAAACATACCGTATCTAGGACTAGACCGAGGCCAGGTGCAGTAGGTATCATAACCTTTTCCTTGCCAAACACCCTGTCAAGTATGGAGATGTCTGTTTGACCACGAACCACAGCTATCGCCAAACCAACCATCTTGCGTATCTGATGCAGCATGAAGCTTTGACCCTAGGTTTAAAAAAGCAAATGTCAATGTTGTTTTCAAAACATGTTAGCGTTCTCATGCAAATCATAAATTATACTAAAACAGCATAATCTGCTTATATGTATAGTTCCCAAAGCCAAGTCATAGTAGGAGTCAGTGGATCATAGTTGGGGTTGGTATATGTCACATATATTTTCATTTTTATGAGTTTGAATGCAGGGTAGGGTGAAACCACAGAACACCAACTGATGAGATCTTTGCATACTTCTTTTGCAAGATAAAAAATCATCAAATTACGTTAATTCCAGAAAAAAATATGTTTTATCTCTAGTTATAAAAAAAAAACATAAAGAAGTTCAGTTAACATACCTTTACTAATAGCACAGCAAATTCCATATCTGATTCAACAAAAACTCTATCTATTGTAAAGCCCATCATGAAGCGTAGAGATGAAGGATCTTGAAAATGTCTGGAACAAATGCTCTGGTTAGATATTCAGCTATCATTCTAGTTAAAAAGGCAGAAGTTTACGCACTAAGCCCTTTATTAAAATAGAATTTAGAAGATTTTGTCTAATACTAAACTTGTTTGTATTGATTTCAACTATTGATTAATGAAGTTGCAAATAATAGTGTCCTGGCATTTAGAAATTCATATGGAACATCCATATGAATTTCTAAATGCCAGGACACTATTATTTGCAACTCAAGCAGGCATCAGGCATCATAAAGAAATATTACAACACAACTAAAATGTAAATATATCCCAACTTACTTCTTCTCAGTAAAGTTATGATAACTCTTGGTCCCCTTATAAACTTGTAGAACTTTGTTCATTTGCTCTTTTTTCTCTTCTGTGATCCTATACTGTCTTCTCTCTTCGTCTGTGAGAAGACTAGGCTCCAAGACATATGTGGGAAGAGTATAGCTATATGTTCGCGCATTGCACTTTGATTTTGAGTTGAATTTGTTTGTCACTCTTTTTACAGTGAACACTTTGATACATTCCGGCAGTCTTTTGTTTATTTCTCCTACATTAACTTCCAGTGCTGTGAACAAAAACAGAATGAATATGATGATGATATGATACCCCTGCTTTAGTATTTATTTACAGTAATTACATGTTGCCAACTAACTACTCCGCCTTCAACTAATTTGTTATTGAAATTTATTTCCCGTTGCATATCAGTGCAAATTATACCTCATGCATGGTGTTACAATTCTTTTACAGTTTTATGCTTATTAGTTTGTTTGCTTTTTTTTTCTGTGAAGGTTTATTTGATAGCATAAGAATATTTCTTTGAAGTAGTTTCACAAGTATTTTTATTTATTTTTGTATAATTGTACATGTACATACATATATATGACAATATTGTAACAAAATTCAACATTAATACAAAATAATAATTTGGCATAAACCCGTCTACCGCAATCAAAGCTACATTTGAAAACAACAGTCCACAGAAGTGTTAGACAGGGGTGTGTCTAAACACCAATGAGACAAAAATGTACTATGTTTTATTAGTGTGAAAATACTAACGTAGTTTAAGTGACACAACCTGTCTGGCAGCAGACACACCCTTGTCCGTCCGTGAACTCCTTTGAAACTGGGCATTCTGCTGATTGTTAAAATCTTCCTCTGTCAAATATTTAGCCTCCATTAATGCTTTTAATAAGTCTTCTTCTATTGTTCTAACCCCAGGGTTACTGAAAGCAAAAGTATACTAACTATTATGTAAATTAAAACTCCCGAGATTTTAGTAAATCAGTATATTGAGCTGAGTAGCATGGCACAGTACAAAACATGTGAGTAATACTAACCTACCCTCAACTTAGCAAATATTTTTATAAAAAAATATTACACAAGATTGAAGGTACCCACGTTATAACATATATGACACTAACTAAATATGTATATCCTAGGCATGGACCAATCCATGATGGATCTCCCATACAATAGGCCTGAGTTTCATTATGTTGGGCAGACGTAAGTTTGCGAGTGTGTGTTTATTTCACAACAAACCATTACTAATTGCATCTATGGGCTTTTACTCAAAACAGAGATGAGATGTCACTCGAAAAAATCTACTAGCTTGCAGGACGCATCACAAGGACTTGCTTTCAATATTCATTTGCCTGTCTTCTTAGCAAAAATAGAACTTCTTTTTACGAGCCATGTCACAACCTAGTTTACAAAATATGCTCAGTATGTAACAATTGTTATTATTGTTGATGTGGTTAACAAAGGAATGGTCACCCACTACACACTTAAAGCTATTGAATGCTTATTTGTGGTAAATAAGCATGCAAAACAAAACAGTATTACTATAGAAGTGTAACTCACCGTTGCATGCCATAATAATCAACCCCACAATACCCCAATAGAACTGCCATTTTCTTCCTCTTAATGCGTTCCACAGGTCTCTCACAAACTTTCTTCTGCTCTGATTCTTCATTCTCATTTCCAGTTTCTGTTTGTTCCCATTGACGCTTCATGAAACGTTTTTTGAATCTCGTTGAATTCTTGTTGGGTACTATATTTTGAGATTCTTTAGGAGTTGCCTCAACAACTTTGATATCTGTAGTTGCTACTTCCATGGCTGATATAGACCGCACTGGCAAAACTGCAATGGATAGAGAAATAAATTTACCTTTGTTTATATTTGATTGCCTAAGACAACTGTCTGACCAAATGATGGTGCTGAAACACGAAATGTATAAGATTTTTAAAGTAATGATAAGACAAAACGAAATTGGCATATTACGATGACTGACGATCACCACAATATTTTGTATATGTGTTCCTACCGCAAAATGCCGCCCTCCGCCCCTAAGATGACCCACTGACCGAAAATCTATAAAGAAACATTACAATATCAACTCAGAAATTGGCTAAAGGGGAAGACAAAAAAAGCAATAGATGAACTTTTTGAAGGATGTTAAAGCTAGAAAAATGACTGTTGAGAAGACGATTATTAAAACTTTACAAATGCAAATATAAAATCTACCAGCCCTACCGAGAGGTAATGTAATACCCAGTGCTAAGTGCTAACTGGGTATTACATTAGACTATACTGTGACGACTCTGACGACGCTAGGCAGATGATGACTTTTTGGGTTTACTGAATTTTTCCTTGAACGTGAGGTTATTTCGTCTACCTACCAAATCAGACGGATCACAGGACTCAAAAAAAAAAAAAAACCTATTTTAAACTCAGAATGTTAAGGATTCACAAGAGTCTTGTCTTAGAAAAATTGTTCAGTTGTTCTATGAGTCTTGAGATGTACACTTTATTTTGATACCCTTATTTTTAATATTATGGTTTTTAACTAATCAAATAAAATGGAGTGAATGTAAGTCAGTGGTTTTCATTCAACATCATGTGTGGAAAATAAGAAAATTCTAACAGGTTATGGGCCCAGCACGCTTCCACTGCGCGACAATAAAATTCTAACAGGTTATGGGCCCAGCACGCTTCCACTGCGCGACAATAAAATTATATACTATAATTATTGATTCTATGATTTGGAATCGAAAGTGAATCGGCAAAGGATGTTTCGGAGTTTTTAAAATAATGTAACTAGAGTGCAAGAGTTACAGATTTGTGTAAATTATTTGAAGTAGAAAGACAAGATTTTATAAGAAGAACATGTCGTTGGGAGTGGAAACTAGAGATTTTATAAGAAGAAGAAGAAAGAGTTGGGAGTGGAAACTCCGGATTTTGTAAGAAGAAGAAGATAGTTGGGTGAAGAAAAACAATTGATGGTGTATGTCAATTGTTTTATAAAGTTTTTTTTATGTTGTTGAAGGGGAGAAATTTTGTAAGAAGCAAAACAACTGATGGTGAATGTCAGTTTGAGCGGGGAAGTTTTTGTATGTTTTTGATGAATTAAATAATAACTTAGATGGAAACAAGTTATTTGAAGATGCAGACAAGTTGATTGAAGAAACTAGTAGTATTTAATGTTGAATAGTGTATACTACTATGTGTTTTTACATTTGTATTAAGTGATGTGTTGTTGGGCCTATGATGGACCTATGTTGAGTGTTGTTGAAGTTATTAACAGGTTGTCCTAAATGATTGTTAAAGTTTTATGTAAGGTGATTTAAATTAGATATTATTTGAGTTATATAAAATTTAGAGGGGATGTTAGAAAAAGAAATTTTAGTTGTCTTTGGTATAAAAAGAAAAACGTATTTTAAACTCAATGTTAAGGATTGACAAGAGTCTTGTCTTAGAAAAATTGTTCAGTTGTTCTATGAGTCTTGAGATGTACACTTTATTTTGATACCCTTATTTTTAATATTATGGTTTTTAGCTAATCAAATAAAATGGAGTGAATGTAAGTCAGTGGTTTTCATTCAACATCATGTGTGAAAAATAAGAAAATTCTAACAGCAACTTTCTAAATCAACCAAAAAGCTTACTTAATATTGAAGCTAATCAAAAATATAACGTATTAAAAAGCACATTTTATTAACAATAACTATCGACAATTCCCGTGTTATTTTTTTACCTGATCTAATGGGATGTCTCGGCAGATTCCGCCTCAATGTATTAACAAATAATCTGAATAACGTGACAGACATACCTACAGGCGAAAATTATTGTTGGTTAATATCTAACACTTGAAATTCTTGAAAAAGATAAAATCAGCGTTTAAAAGGTTCCGGTATCACTGTCAGCCATTTTGATAGGGTGTGACGACGACCAGGTATGGCCATAGATAGATCACATAGATACCATAGAGAAAAAACTGTATTTAGGCGTTTTTATTTTCGTTTCGCGTATGTAATAAAATACAGTATAAGTAAATAACCTTTAACTACCGACCTATACGTCTCACAGACGTCATAAATTTTAATTTTAAAATATTTCTAAAATCACGCCACCTTTAGCGTCGCCCTTCCCGCTACCTTCCTCCCTCCGCGTCGCAAGCCATCGGTCGACGCTGCGCCCGCGGCGAGTGCACACATCTCCGTATTGACGCGATCGACGTCTCACAGACGTAAGTACGGTGTTTATGTACTAAATTTCGTACGTCTCTTGGTCGTCACGTCGGTATTCATGTGTGGTGGCTTATAGTGTCTGATTGACGTCACATCGGCTTTAAAATTATACTTTTTATTGCAGAATGCCTAAAAGTAGAAACATCACGTCTAGTGAGCAGAAAAAGCGGATAGAGTGGTTGGTTCTTCGTTATACGGATTCACCAAAGACAATAGTATTCTGTCTTACGTGCCTAAGCCTAAAAAAGCTGTTTTACTGGTGTCGTCTATGCACCATTTCAAAGAGACTGATTCTGCAACCAATAAGCCTATTATGATAATTGACTATAACAAGACAAAAGGAGGGGTGGATGAGGTGGACAACAAATGCTCGAATTACTCGTGCTCTCGAAGAACTCGACTTTGTTTTACAGGTTGCTAAATATGAGCCGTGTTAATACTTATGTATTGTACAACAAGTGCACAAACAAGGGCGACATCCGTCGTGGCCGATTTTTACTCCTGCTGGCACGTGAATTAGTCCGCCCGGAAATGAAATTACGCGTCTACAATTATAGTATCCTACGAGAATTGCGGCTAAGCATCGAGCGATTTATTGGACCCGCCGATATGCCCAAGCTTCCACCACCAAAATCTTATCAGAATCCAGATTCAGGTGTTAGAAAGACATGTGCCATCTGTCCCAGTCGGTTGAAAAGGCAAACGAAGTACTGTTGCTGCAAATGCAAGAAACCAATGTGCCTTACTTGATACCTACAAATATGCATTGACTGCAAACATACGTAGTGAATGTACCAAATATTCGAGTGCTGTCAATATTTTTATTTTTTAACTAAGAACTAAGATTTATATTTCATTTTGATAATAGTTTATAGAAGATAACATATTTTAAGTTCATTTGTTGTTAATTACTTAATTTTTGAGAAAAACGAGACTGAAGTAAGTCCTTAAAATTTAGTGGCAAATATTGTGATCTTTCGAATAAATGTTGATTTTACCTGAAAAATAGCGTGTATTTTTTTTTTAATTCTGTGGTTTGTTACCTCAAACACCAATCTTTTTAATGTATAAAATAGAAAAAATTTAGCATGCAAATACACATTTTATTTCAGTACTTAAAGTTTGACGTCTCTCAGTCGTCACGTCGGCGTAAGTGCTACGTTTAGACCAGGTCGGCAGCTAAAGGATAATAGGATTTTTTTTCTGTAAAATATCACTTACTGTAATTATGTAATATTGATAAATCTTCTTAGACGCAGTCCAGACACAGAGGGTGTGAAATAAGGATGGGACACATGACATTTTTCTATTAAACGATAAGGCGAGTACACGGGCGGTACGGAAATGCATCATACTGTTCTGCCTTTTTTCTTCGGTTGAGAAATCATCCAATGACTTCCCCCGCGCTGGGCGGAGCGAGGGGGCATGTCAGACTTGTACTGACTAAAACCCACCTGTGTTCCTTCTATTGCCCTTTACGTTCCGGGGCCGCGGTATCTCTTTCGAACAACCCGCAACCTCGGCCGGCGAAGGCACTGGCAAGCCCCTCTGCTTTGCTGACTCTCTTTGAGGCGCGCGTGAAACACGAACGCGCCGTCGACACGGCCTGTCGTCAATCGACGGACGGACGGTGAACTACCCATTGCTCACCGTCCACAGGCCCGCATCTACGGTGGCCGGGAGTCGTCTCGCGGCGCCCGGCGCGTCTCCCGCGGCGGCTGGGTTGGGCAGATGTTCTCTCCCTCAAACGCCCGGCCACCTCCTTTGCTAGCATTACTGCTTCGCAGAAGGTGGTGACCGCTTCCCATTCCCTCTCGCTCCGGACCATGGCCTGAACCAGGGCCGGACGCGAGAGATCGCCGCCGCCGATCGCCTCTACGAGGGCACGGCGACGCACCGCCCACGCTGGGCAGATCGCTACTGTGTGCTCCACGGTGTCCTCCGGGCGATCGTCACAATGGTGACACGCGTGCGTTTCCTCCCGCCTGATGATGTGCAGGAACCTCCCGAAACATCCGTGTCCGGTGAGGACCAGCGTCAGGCGGACGGTGAGGACGAGGACTAGGTGAGGACGCCATGACGCCTCTCCAGCCACTCCTCAAAGAGGGGACTTACCGCCACTATTGTGGCGTGCCCTATACTGTTCTGCCTTAGACGCTTTTTTTAGGGCAGCATTCAGCAGCGGTGTCAACTGACTGAGCTGCTGGCGAACGGCAATCACCCTACGCCGTATCCGCACCCCTGTGTCTGCGCCGTTTCTCGTTCTCGTCATATTTGTTTAACTAACAAACACATAGGGTGCAAACAGAAAAGCGGCGTTCATGCGTCCTACCTGCAGCTAACAGAGAGTACTCTATTAGCTGTTTTGTTCAGATCGCATTATAACATTAAATAATACGAATTTATTTATAAAATCTAACTTAAAATAAAAAGTATCGTCGTCCTGGCAGCTGCTATTTTGATCAAAATAAAATTTAACTACTACTACTACCTGCGACCTTTGTACGCATGGAATTATAAAAAAAAATACATCCTTGAATCTGTCTCGGAATTTGTTAACAATGTTTTCTTTCCCCCTATGCTTATTATTTTCTTTGCCCTATCCGCCTGTCTGTCTGCTAGTGATATACATATATTACTAGCATTTGCCCGCGACTTCGCTCGCGTTAAATTTGGGGTAACACAGTTCCCCTTTCCTGATTTACAGGTATCTGCTACCTGTAATTTTTGCCCTTGCGCCTTATTTATTGTAATCGCAATGCTAATTTTTCCCTTATCTTCCCTCTTTCTCCCTTATAAATCAATCTCTTTTTTTAATGTTGCATGTGTACGGACATAGGCAATTTATTTTTTCCAGGGTCCCAAGCATCTCTTGACGGGCCTGTTGGTCTAGTGGTTAGTGGCCCTGACTGCTGAGCCGGAGGTCGTGGGTTCGATTCCCACCCAGGACAAACTTTGTGTGATGAGCATGATTGTTTGTTCTGTGTCTGGGTGTGATTTATCTATACTATGTATGTATTTATAAATTTTATCTAAAAGTATGTATATCAGTTGTCTGAATACCATAACACAAGCTCTGCTTAGCTTGGGATCAGATAGCCGTGTGTGAGTTGTCCCAAGATATTTATTTATTTATCTCTGTGCCAAAATTCATCAAAGTCGGTTTAACCGTTTAGGCGTGAAGACGTAACAAACAAACAAACTCACTTTCGCTTTTTTATATTAGTAAGGATGTATAATATAAAATTTAAAAAGAGGTAAAAATATCAAATACAAAAATATTTTAAACATAATTGGGTGGCTAAAAATATAATATCGAATTTATTTATCGACACCTCTTAAAAAAGAATGGAGGCTCCTCAAATAGCTTTTTCCATGGTTGGTGAATATCTCTCACTAAAGTTCTAAAAATTGTCTCCTTTTAATTTAACATTTCTTATTAAACAATTTTACAGGCTGTTCGATTTGCTTTATTTACTACAACGCAATTCATGATATGTTCTCAAGCCGTTACGTAGGTACTGTATGGTTTTCATAATTTTATAATTTGGCTTAAGGAAATTATTAGATTAGCTACCTACCTATTATACTGTACTATCAAAGATTACATGGGGATAAACACTGCAAACTTACATACTTATACATAAATCATATTATGATACCAAGGCAAATATGTAAAGTATCTTGACTATGAACGACTAACATACGGCGCATGTTTCACCCTGGTCTCGCGCATGCGTACTTCGTTTTTAAATATGGGGCAAGGCTTTCAATTCAGCATGGGTTGACGCAGTGCTCATAAAATGAGAGGTGGAAGTTCGGAACGTTTGGTCGTACGGCCGTCTCGCCGTCGAGGAGAAACGCGTGCCAAACTTACGCGATATATCACCGTTATACTCGCTACCTTGTTAGGAGGAGGTGGCTCTGCTCTGCTCTTCCTCGTCCCGCTATACGCTGATCCAGCGTTAAGTGCTCTAGCAGCTGATTTCGATCCAGTCCCCGCGGAGTGCGTCACTGAGAGGCGTGATGACAGATTGGGCTTGGACAACTGCACCTGGGCCTCATGTAGAGAGGGGTGTACCAGCGACGCGTATAAATGTACACAGCTGCACGTGAAATACAAAGCCCACGCTGAAGAATGGCGACCGGCAGTGCTGTTCGTCAATATAAAAGGATGTGGCTATCCACCTATGGTTGACTGTGAGAATTTTACGACGAGCTACGGGTATGTTGGTGCGAGATATGCTTGTTTCTGGTCGCGAGCTGATACAACGGTCGTCGTGCCGCGTTGGTCTCGAGGAGAGCAAGTGGCCACGGTGACCAGGACCTTGGCTGTTCCGCTGTTCCTGTCTGGTTGCGCCGGGATCGGCTTGTGTGCGCTGCACTGCGAGTGCAAGCCCCGGCGTCGCCGTCGCCCTCCTCGTCGCCCACCGCGTATGCCGACTCTCTCTCCCGATGACACATCAGTCTACCGATTAGCATAGTAAAAAAAACGAGCACAAATTATATTTTCGATAGTGAGAATGTAAATAAGAATAATATATGTATGTGTAAATATATATATACATAGGGCGATATTTTATTTCATATTCGTCACACCAGTTTTTGAGGGTTTAAATGAGGAAAATGGCAAATCATTGAAAATTTTAAATATTTATTGTAAAGAGGCCAATAAAAAATAAAAACGAAATTGTAGTGTTTTTTTAGTGTCATTTTTTTACACCACTGTCCCTATGTAATGCTGACAAAGACCAACCCAATGACTTAAATTGCCCACTAAGTAAAAAAATGCTGCTTAGTATTGTCGGAACAATGTCGAGGTCGTCTTCCAGTCTAAACGGATGCAGCTGAATACTTCCTAAATGGCTATTACCAGAACTGCAGTAGGTTGTAGGCCTTTATATCCCAAGCCTTGCCTAGAGATTTGGAGTTGTCAGTCAGCCAGCATAGACACATAGGGCAACATCCTAAGATTTTCCACTGGGAAGATATTATTCAACCTTCTATAATCAAAATATTTTTATTTCACATAGGCACTTATAAAACGTCGAAAAACTGCAATTTTCATTTAAGTAAGGTAACCGTTGGAGACTGTATCAGAAAGTAAACGAATAAATAAAGAAGTAAAATATTTATTTCAAGGTTTATAATGCGTCTTTATCTTAGTTTTTAGAGGTACAAAATAATTTTCATATTCAGTTCAGTCCAATGCCAATGTATACTACATATCCTTCAGTCTTCGAACAATCATTCATTTTCTACATTGATAAACATGTACTTACTTATATTTTTATAATATGTATTTTGAAGCTATTTATTTTATAGGCCATAGATAATTTACATTGCGAATTTTAGAAAAAATTAGGGTGGAACTGCAATGAAAATTATCTATTATTTTAAGCGGATTTATAACAAGGGTAGATATTTTTTGTTTGTCGATAACTTTAATAAGATATTTTAGGAAATCAGAGGAAATAATATGTGTGTCTATCTGTGAAATAATTTAAAAAAATAGTTACAAAAATAAGTTCAATTTTATTATTGCTACTGGTTTAATTATCGACAAATAATAAAATCTTAAGGCAGTATTATTTAGGAAGCTCAGTTAACTACATTAAAAAATAGAAATAGGAATGATAAATACAAGTTTTATGTAGCGAATGATGATATAATTTAAATATAATAAATTAAATGAACATTGTTCGGTATGTAATACATTAAATAATCCAAATAGTTTTGGTAACTTCATTAGGCCTTGTTTGAGCATGTTCATTTGTATTACTAGCTATCAAATACATTTTTTTTTTATGATAAACCAAAGTTAGACATTAGACACACATGATAAGGAGTCTATGGGATGTTTATGGGATGGAGTCTATGGGATCTTTTCGGTTGGCGTAGTGGCTGAGCGATCGACTGCTCCGCTGCGTGTCTCGGGTTCGATTCTCACACGGAGCAAATATTTGTATGACCTGCAGATAGTTGTTTCGGATCTGGCTGTTAGTGTATGTGAGCTTAAATGTTTGTAAACGCACCCACGATACAGAAGAAATTCCTAGTGTACGGCAACGTTTTTTTTTTAATCCAAAATATAACCGTGACATGAATGTATCGAGAACAGAAAAAACATAACTAATAATGCGTTTTTAGATTTTTTTTTTGTCCGTGGGAACCTCGCACGGACATGGTGTGATGATGTATGTATGGGCAGTCTCCTTTAAGGTAGTGCCGGAAAACATATCGGATTTACTTAGTGATCTTTTAATACAACAAGAATAGTGAACGGGCTAATCGGTGCATATAAAAGGGCAGTGCGCGTCTCTGAACAGCACTAGAAAAAAACTGTCACAGAGATTTGAAAGAGTCTTATCAAGTCTTATCAAATGGCCGAGTCACAGTAAATATTTGTCTAAAACTTAAGTAGAAATGAACTTACTTAATACTTTTTAGAGCATTACTTTATCCAACCATGAGGCGATATTATCCGATCACATGAGTCTAGTATATATTTTGTAATGACAAAGTCTCAAAAGTGCAACAAAGAAACATGCTCTTAATTGGAAATTTTCGTTTCCCCTATTGCAAGATTGTAAAAACCCTTAAAATAAGGTATTTAAATAAAATAATGTCGAGTGATATGACCAAATATGTGACGAACCTTCGTATCAATCCTATTGACAATAGAAAGTGGCTAATTCGAGTGTCAGCTATAACTGGTTCATTAATTCGGGTTTGACATCACATATTTAGACACATAACAGTTTACACAAAAAAAAGTGAACATGGAACGGAATCTTACATTTCATTCATAAAAACATTAAAAAATAACTTAAACAGTGCGCTATAAATGAGCAATAAAAAACGTTTACAACAAGATTCTATTCCATACCACGACCCGTACATTCTTTCTGCTTATAAAAGTATCTGTGCGTACGTAACATTCTAAATTCGAAACATAATTAATGGCGGGAACAGTATGGCTTCTTGGTTCCGAACCGGAGTTATTTTACCAAGATTTTTAGAGCTCGCGCAATGTTGGACGTACACATTTTGCATTTTTAATAAGACGGCAATAGAAACACGCTATATAGCGTGGTAAACTAAGGCCATTTGTTAAATAAATATAGGTGACATGTCTTACAGTAACATTTACAAGCAGAAAGAAATTACAATGTTTTAACAATAGTTTAAAAAGTACGTAATCACAACCGCTCTACACCCAAAACAGCAAAAATCGATTCAATCAAATAATTTATTTTATAACATGACTCGCATTAAAAAGAAATTGGCAAAACTTACTATAAAAATTGCTATTTCGGATACAGTATTTAAAATATACTAGATTGGTATTGGTATTTAGGTGAAATTGAGTTTTCTATAGACGAATGTTTCTTTGTGGAGGTGAAGTTACTATAACGATTCGAGAATTGAGAAAAATGATTTAACGAAGCATTAACCATTCTTCATTTATGGTTTCTGATTGTCTATTGCTTTCCAAACTAATTGATTGTCTGTGGTGCTTCGGTCAATCTTATCGCAACTGATGAGATTTGGGAATAGATTCACGATGCTGTACATGCCTCCTAAACCAGATTTCGAACCTAAGAAGTCCTCACAGGAACCAGTCGTCCATATAATTTCACCTTTATGAACGTATACTCAATACAAAAGTTTCTAACTATCATAAATTAAGGAAATGATTGTCAAAGTTTACTTTGGCAATCACGTTAAGCTATGACCTTATTTGGCGAATAGTGAGCGACTGATTTTCACGACTAATTTTGTGTAAAATTGGCCGCTTAGGCGAGTTACCCACACGACCAACAGTCGAGGCGCAGTCGAGGCGCGGGCGCATTAGGCGCGTCGCCCACAAGAACAACAGTCGAGGTGCAGTTGAGGCGCAGGCACATAAGAGGCACGCCGCAACGAGATTTTCTTTACGAATGTCGTGTGGGCGACGCGCTTTACTGAATGACTTAGCAAGTGAGAGACCATACTGCGTAAAGTACGCGCTGTATGGACAGATGGGGTTCTCCAAAGTAAAACTTATAGGGATGCTAACAGTCAGCCGCTCATTGTTCGCTAATTAAGGACAGGCTAAGTTACACGTTACAGTATTATTAAGGCAGTCATACAATACTGGATTGACATAACATGGCAACTTGTTGGATACGAGTTGGCTGACTTTTAAGAGAGGGAGTTTCCATTTTGTCTGTATAATACACGCGGTGTAAGGAAAACTGTTACGAAAAGTATTAAGGACCAAGGATTTGGAACATGTTTCTAGAAATCTCAAGGTCGACATTAATCGTCAGTTATAAAAATAATACTGAAAAAGTGCAATATGGACATGGTTAGAACGTAAGGAAGAGCTAACTGATCAAAAATTTGAAAACTGGGAGCAATTCTTATTATGTAACAATGAATGACGACACGGTTGGCGCAGTGGCTAAGCGATCGACTGCTGCGCTGCGTGTCGCGGGTTCGATTCCCGCACGGAACAAATATTTGTATGGCCTACAGGTAATTGTTTCGGGTCTGGCTGTTTGTGTATGTGATTTAATATGTTTGTAAACGCACCCACGATACAGGAGAAATTCCTAGTGTGGGGCAACGTTTTTTTAAAAAAAAAAAAAAAAAAAATGTTATGTACTGAATTTATGATGAAAATTCGCATCGGACGTCATATATTGTAGTGTGTTTGTATAAGTCTTCCATACATTCTATGTCCTTTGCTTTTTAGGTAGTTAGGCAGATTTAAGTAGATTGTAGCCGGCCATGTTCTGTCAACCATACATTTGCTTATTTTTTTTAACGATACATCGAAATCACCAATAAATGCTAACCAGCACATGACTTGCGTTAAGTAACTAATTCGAGATTTGGTGATCAACCAACAATTTCTCACTAATTAGGAAATGCGTAATTGAGAAGTTTTATTGCTTCGGAAATAAACATTTTTAAGACCAGATATCTGGTAACTCCAAAAAAAGGCACTAACAGACTGTCAAAATTAGTTCAGCTGGTTGATTTAAATAACCATAACCAACCACCTAACCAACCTTAGTGTATTGTAACCCCAATCTCAGTGGCATAGACTAAAAGCAATCACCAGTAGGCATGTTACTATACAGGGTTAAAACATGAATGCACAAACTATTAAGTATTCAGTATAACAAACCATAATTTGTTTTCATTTGTTTAAATAAAAAACTTACCCCCGAATACTGAAACGTCACTCAAAATGTGAGGGCTGCTTAACATTTGAGCAGCTCTTAAACTTTAGATTTTGTATGGTCAAACGTCACTTCTGAGGCACTGTTAAATTAAAGTGGGACTTAAATTTTGAGTGATGTTTCAGTATTCGGGGATTAGCTATGCATACATGTTGACTGTGTAGATATTGCACTTTTGTACGAGATAGGTGTTTCCATTTTAATGATTGGTGAAAGAGTTTGATATTTGAGGGTTCAAAATCCCTTCAACACTGCAAAACTAGATAAAAACTGTTCCCAAAAGGAACATTTAAAAAGAGTGGCCATGGAGGCTCTTGTTCATTCTTCTCTATAAGATCACAATTTAAGAATGGGCTAATATCACAGTTGTGGCTGGATTGTAGGTGATTTTGATTATTCAAAAGTGCCTGTAACCAATTTATTTTGAAGGCTCTGATTTTTCAGTTTCATTGACGCCTAATACCGTTTCATAGCAACCAGTTGTAGATGCTGTCAGTCTGTTATGTTCTTGTGTTGCATTTCAGAAATCAAGGTAATTTAATTTTCTTTACATTTTCTTGCAAGTACAATTACAATTTTAACAATACTAGTCAAGCAACATTATTAAACTTCCCAATCATTTATTGCTATATATAATATAATTTATTGCAAGAGCATATAATATTATTGGTTGATTATATTCACCTTTCACATATATAATAAAAATCAGAATTTTGTCGCCAGACCAAAGATAAACTTGACATATACAGGCTGTAACAGAATAAACGCAAGACCTGTCGTGTGGACTCAAAATCACTGAATAATTTTTAAAATTCATATGTTTGGGTTTCATATCTCAAAAGAAAAAAAAAACCGGAACCCTTATGGAATCACTTTGTTGTCAATCCGTCTGTCTGTCAAGACTCTTTATCTCAGTAACAGGTGGAGTTAAGGAGTTGAAATTAAAACCATTTATACTAAAATCTGCGGTACCTTGAAGCTGTTAAAAAATCAACCCTATAAGTCTACGCTGTGAAATGATATGGCTGTTTTTTTCGCAAGTTTGTACGGAAACAGTTTGTTTGTACCCTCAGTGCCAGAATCAGACTCGCTCTTGGCCGGTATTTTTTTTCTTTACCTTCCGACACGACGCAAGAGATCTTACGTTTATTAGATCTTGTATATGTGAATCAAACAATGGGAAAATCAACCATATAATATTACATCCACTTGCAAATATTAAAGCATACTTGTAATAATCAGCTACGCTTTCAAACAACATATTCTGGAATATGCATGCTAACCTATATATTGACTACAAATACTTTCGATTTTAATAATAAATAAGATTTATTAAGTATTGAAACATACATCATTAAAATTCAAAAGCTAAAATGAAAAGTATTCATAGCCAAGTGTCTGCATTCATAAGTTTGTAGTAATTATTTTGTTGCTAAACAAGGTAACACTGAATTATTTAGCAAAACCCAATAGTTTGTTATCCAATACCAAGGTTGGCAGTATTTTCTTTTTAACCCCTGACCAAAAAAGAGGGGTGTTATTAAAATATAATAGTATTCCTTATCTAAGTATTAATAATTACTGAAAGTAACAACAATAATTATTAACAACTCAAAGTGGAAAGTGTTCGTCATGAATACAGACTCAAGTAAAGACAAGACATGATCATAGAACCACTTGAGACATTTGTGAGGCGAGACGGTACCTCTTCCTCTCAAGTTCAACATTGGTATCTAGACCACGTTTCACAGCCATACTAGTTGACGGTTGTACCTCTAAACTAGCTTCAACAAGTCTACGGGACCTACAATACCTGTAGTCAACCGCTGTATTCACCCGATGCAAGGTCATATCAACGGCTGTTGGTAATGTGTAGTATTCTTGAACATTGTTCTGAGGCACATTAGAATCTTCTAAGTCTAAGACTGAGTAGTTGGTGTCTGGTCGACGTTCGACGGGACGCTGGCGGTAAGATGTGTCCACATTTAAATGGCTTCGAGATGAAGTGCTGCAAGTACTTGAGGCTGGAGAGACGTGGAAGCTGGGCGATGTACAAGGTGTCTGGTTCGGCGATGTTCGAGCGCTGCTGTAGCCTTGATCCAAATCTGATTCCACCGATGTTTCGCGAGACTTCAGAATTTGCATCATCCTGTAATGTAATTTTTAAATGTTATTTTTTGCTGGTGTTTCAGATGTGAGGTGGGATTAAAGTTGTTGTGTTCAGGTATTCGCTTCGGTGTTATAACCAAGGGTGGGACATCAACCAAAAGGGATATCGACCTTGTAGCTCATATGAGCGTCTTTTCGGCCTTTGATCATCATTAGAATTTTACGATATAATTTAGTAATCAGATGAAGTCTGGAAGCAGGTAGGTGCCTTGGGATTATAATAGTGAGTGTCGGGCCACGTCCCGCACTACACACACAGCACTCACCTCTGCAGCAGGCGCGCGATGGGCGCCACGGCGGCGGGCTGGCGGCCCGCGCGCGCCGCCAGCCACGCCGGCCACGCCGCCAGCCCCAGCTCCGCACGCGCGCACGCCACGCACGCGCATCCCACATCCACGCACTCCACTACTTTCAGGCGGACGTCTGGGGGAGGGAGAACACATTATTACTTCTACTCTATGAACGAACCTAACTGACAATAAACAAGTGAAAACCAGTAAAAACATTGAGCGACTAATATCGTCTAGTGACTGGTTAGTCACTAGACGATACCGACACAATTAAGGGGATTGGATAAGCCCCTTGGCAAGACAGGTTGACGACTTTCGGGCTCCTGAATAGCCCTATCGACTGACTAGATTTACGAATAACATCCGGGAACTGCTTAACGTGCTTTCCAGCCGTGACACGGCCCACGGCCATCATGAAAATAATAATAAGTTTTGACTTCATGGTGTCAACACAGTCATAAAGATGAAGAACGTTGAAATGCGCCTAGGAAACACAAGCTAACAGCAATAACTTGCGAAAGATGACTGAGTCCTCAAGAAAACGACCAATTGAGGTATTGTATTAAAAGTAAATTGAGAGGTGGCGAACATGGGTATCAAGAAAGATTTGTTCCAAATCTAAAAAACATTGAATTTCAATATAACTTACCAGACAACGTCAGATCCAAGTAAGCTTCAAGTAACTTCGCCCCATCCCTCTTGAATCTCCTCACAAACTTCGGATGTCGAGTCGTCAGGTCACTATCGGTGACCACATACTGGGCCAACAGCGCCGCGTACGTCACCGGGGTTGGCGCCAACAACCTCCAACGCACATGTTGGCCCACCATCCATTCTAACTGCCTGAATGTTTTACCACATAGTTGGACCCCACTGATTTTCGATAAAGTCTTAAGAGTGGGCGCTCGACTGAATTTTTCTTCGCTTTTTGCTGTGGACAATTTGACTAAGTTAAATAGAATTTCACAAATAGCTCTGCAACAATTAACCAATAACAATTGCCGGCTAATAATATATTAAGCAATACACTTAGCTTGGCTTTTTATTTTTTACTTTTCTTTGTAAAGTTTTTTTTTTATTGTGTACCTACTTGTGGCAAGTTCCAACTAAACCTCTTTTTTCTTATTTCTTTCTTTTACTTTTAAACCCATTTAATTTTTTTAAACCCATTTCAGATAATACGTGTTTTTGCTCATGACAGGTTTTTAGTGAAAAAAACCAATACTCTCTCGTTTCTTTTCCCAATTTTGTTGGCTATAAACTTTAACGCTTCATACATAATACATATCAAAACCTACCTGCTAAACTCAAGCAAGCCAGAGCGACATGCGTCAGTCGATCCGCCCTCAGTCTATGTGCATCCATAAACAAGTCTAGCTGAGCAACCGCCGAGTGTAAGGTTGCGATGCACAGTCCCAACTTCTTGGTGACATCACGGAGCTGCTGCACTAAGGCGCCACGGAATTCCAACTGTAAAGAAGGGAACATCAAATTAAATCATGTTTTCCCATACAAACTTTGCCACCATTTCACTCCCTTAGGGGTAGGATTTCGGTGGAGCACACAGTGGCGGTCTGCCCAGCTTGGCGGAGCTCATGCGCACGAGCACGGCGCCGTGCCCTTGTAGAGGCGATCGGCGCTGGCGATCTCTCGCGTCCGGTCCTGCCGTCCGGTATAATTTCTCACCCCTAAAAAGGGGTTGATTTTTTTCCAAAATCCCGTCTTAGTGAGCACTTACGTCTTAAAAGAAGTCCTCATGCAAAAATGAGAGACTCCTAACAGTGATTTTAATTTTTATATACCTACCAGCAGCTAGTATGTATGAGGTCTTGACAGACAGACAGACCAATAAGGGTTTCGTTTTTTCCTATTGAGGTACGGAATCCTAAAAATAGATGTTGGAACTACCGAATATGCATACAAAATTTCATACAAATCGCTCCAGCCGTTCTGGAGGTTGGTAGCAAACATCGCGACACGAGAATTTTATATCCAAGATAGATAAACGATTGCCTAATTAATCGGTCAACGACCACACGTTTTATGAAGACTTAAGACTAAACACGCAAAAAAAAGCCTGAAAATGACGTAATTTAGGATATTGTGTTACTGGTGTAGGTAATTAAACCGTGGTTTACATTCGTGACATTTCAGACATATTGGGAGTAGGTTACCGCCAGGTTAATCCTTTGTAACAACAGCTTTATATTTGGGACGAAGGTGTAGTTCTTTTGATAAACGGTTAACTGTTAAAGGCTTCCTAACTATACATATTTTGACAAAATAATTATATTTATTTGAAAATCTATCTCACGCAGTACGAAAACCAATATAATTATGTTCAATTCATTACGTAGTTTCAACAATAAACTTCTGGAACGCGCTACCCTTTGGCATTAAAAAAGCTGAAAGCAAATTTACCACTTTTTAAGTCCGCCTACCAATTAAAAATCATAGTAATTACTGTTAAGTTTCTCGTTTTTTTTTTCAAAATTTCCAATTGTGTTTTCGATATAAACGGCTTTATCTCTAATTCATAGATTTAGTTGATTTTTTCACACCTCCAAGGGTCCACAAACTTGGGTATATGGTTATAACTTCAACTCGATATCTAAACGCGTTCCCGAGATAAAGGGTCTTTTCAGGCAGACAGAGTGACAACAATGGTCCTATTAGGATTCCGCTTTTTTCATTCATATTATTTTATTTTACTTTTTGTAAAGTAAGCAATGACTTATTGTCAGGCCTACGTTGTCCTCACATACTTAAGTGCTAATGCTGTAACAACACCATTGTAAAACCAAATGATTTTAAAAGAGTAACTATGGAGTTTCTTGCCGGTTCTTCTCCATAGAAAACGACCAACCCGAACCGTGCATTTTTTCTCGACGTTTCATAAGTGCCCGCCCATGCAGGCCTATGTGAAATAAAAATATTTTGATTTTTTTCATTCTGAAGTATGTAACCCTAAAAATCATCTGTTCAACAAATTTTGACGATAAAGGTATTGCGTTTTGGAGGAACTAGTCAAGTCCCTCAATACACCCTGGTTCAGGCCATGGTCCGGAGCGAGAGGGAATGGGAAGCGGTCACCACCTTCTGCGAAGCAGTAATGTTAGCGAAGGAGGTGGCCGGGCGTTTGAGGGAGAGAACATCTGCCCAACCCAGCCGCCGCGGGAGACGCCCATGGCGCCGGGCGCCGCGAGACGACTTCCGGCCACCGTAGATGCGGGCCTGTGGGCGGTGAGCAATGGGTAGTTCACCGTCCGTCCGTCGATTGACGACAGGCCGTGTCGACGGCGCGTTCGTGTTTCACGCGCGCCTCAAAGAGTGTCAGCAAAGCAGAGGGGCTTGCCAGAGCCTCTGCCTGCCGGGGTTGCGGGTTGTTCGAAAGAGATACCGCGGCCTCGGAACGTAAAGGGCAATAGAAGAAACATGGGTGGGTTTTAGTCAGTACAAGTCTGACATGCCCCCCCGCTCCACCCAGAGCGGGGGAAGTCATTGGATGATTTCCCACCCGAAAAAAAAAAAAAAAAAAAAAAAAAAAAAAAAAAAAAAAAAAAAAGTCCCTCAATACACTGCTCCACGGAAGAAGAGGATTCCCTACTAAACGGCTGTTGGCTCTGGTGAGCTACTGCTACTAACGTAAACAGTCAGCGCGGAGCGGAAGGGAGTGTACGACTTGTACTGACTAAAACCCATCCATGTTCCTTCTTTGGCCCTTTTTCGTTCCAGAACTACCAATTTAATGGATACTGAATGCGTCCAATTTAATGGATAGCCAATGCGTCCAATTTATAATGGATAACCAATGCGTCCAATTTAATGGATAGCCATGCGTCCACACTAGTGGTCGGGTAGCTGTCACGAATGTCAACTGTCAGTCATCACGGATGGCGGAAAAGGGCAAGGTGAAGCGGACCAGGAAATGAGGACTTATTTGTGCTGGTGAGCCTGTGATAAGTGATATAATTATAGTGTTATTAGACCTGCTGGCCCTATCTCTTTCGAACAACCCACAGCTGTAGTACTATATTGCTGTAATACTTTTTATTATGACGCTAAACTAGCTGCCACGCCTTTTCCAATCCATATAACTACATATTTTTTCTAAACTTTTATAATCTGTCAGTTCTATAATCGTAACATTAAAGAATTTACCTGAAACCAGTTCGGCATAAATAAGATGGGTATAATACTACAAATTTCTATTAACGTCCCCTAATTTTGGTACCCCAGCAAAGATTATTTTCTTTGTCGAAAAGAAGCAGCTGGAACATAACGCATTGTCTATTAAAATTCGCAGAGCCGGCAAAAACTTCTTTACAACTTCTTTTTTTGTCTATAGTGTCATTGAATAATATGTATAACGAAAAATATTTTTGCTTATGGGCAGACAGATTCAGCTTTCATAATATGCTGCAATACATTACAAATCCATGCAATAGTTACTGCTGCGAGCGATTTTAATCTTTAACTCCTATAGCGTAAAAGTGAATACAGGAAAAATGTTTGCATGATGAAATAATTATGTCGATTGAGCATTGAATTATAATTATTGCAATATAATGTAATAGTTTAGTAACCCTTCAATAAAACAATAAACATGTCCTTATTTGATTATACTTTAGTTATTGCTGTTTTATTTCGTAATTTGTGTTATTGCTACGGTAATAAATAATCCTTACTATAATATGATAAAAGGGAAAGTGAGTTTGTTTGTTTGTTACGTCTTCACGCCTAAATGGCTAAACCGATTTTGATGAATTATGGTACAGAGATAGTTGGGACCCTGGAGACGGACATAGGCAATTTTTTTTAATGTGAGTAATGAGGGAGAACGAGGGAAGAAAAGGGAAACCTTAGCTTTGCTTTTACAATAAATAAGGTGCAAGGGCAAAAACTACACGTACTTGTACAGGTAATTGTTTCACCAATAATCAGTTTTTGTTCAGTATACAAAGAAAGAAAAAAGCAAGCACACAAAAAAAACATACCAAGAAATCCCAAATATTGAAAATACTCTTCGGCTTCGCTCGCATTCCCCTTTCCCGATTTGCAGGTACCTGCTACCTGTACTTTTGCCCTTGGGCCTGATTTATTGTAATAGCAAAGCTTAGTTTTCCCTTTTCTTCCCTCTTTCTCCCTCATTACTCCTTTATATTAAAAAAAAAAACTGCTTATGTCCGTCTCCAGGGTTTTAACTATCTCTGTACCAAAATTCATCAAAATCGGTTCAGCAATTTTGTCGTGAAGAGGTTACAAACAAATGAAACAAATAAACAAACTCACTTTCGCTTTTATAATATTAAGTGAGGATTATGAAGAAAGATTTCTTTGTTTGTATCATTCTATTTTTTACATTAATAAATAAGAAACTACATTATCAAGAAGTAACATAGGCTATACAACATCACGCTACTACCCACGAGAGAGTAGCAGCAACGTAAGACAAAACCGACGTCGAAACTGTTCAAGATGGCTAGTATTATGTATATTGATGCATTGATAACATTTGTTTACATAACATTTACGTGCACATATCTATTTTATGTTATAATTTGTATTCCTGATATTTGATCAAAACATTATCAGTATAATCTCGATACTGATTATATCAAGTGCCCATCAAGGAGTTTCTACATTAAATGCAATAATACAACAGAATTACTTAGCTACATACAGATATTTATCTTTATAAACTGTTTTGATAGACAAATACTTTATAGGTGCTGTGATATCTGGTTTATTGGAATTATTTGTATGCACACACATGAGGAAACATGTTAAAACCTAACTTGAACAAGTATGAGTGATACGAAAACTCTTGTACCAGTTTATTTTCCAAATCTATATTCAGAATGATTTTTACATAAGGGCTTGGATAGTCAAAACCAAAACTATTTGGAATAGCCAAAAATACTTAAAGGAGTCTTGAGCCTGATTTTGGTGTGGATCGGATTTTGAAAAATCATCCTTACTAATATTATAAAAGCAAAAGCGAGTTTGTTTGTTTGTTACCTCTTCATGCTTTATTGGCTACACCGATTTTGATGAATATTGGTACAGATTTTTTCAGTTGGGAACCAGGAGACGGACATAGGCTACTTTTTTTTTAAAGTGTGATGTGAGGGAGAAAGAGGGAAGAAAACGTAAAACTTAGCGTTGCTATTACAAATCAATAAGGCGCAAAGGGAAATGTGTTACCCCGAATTTAACGCGAGCGAAGCCGCGGGCAAAAGCTAGTAATTCATAAAATCAAAAACGTTGATTTTTAGAAAAAAAACAAGTACGTCGTATTGTATATTATTCAGTAGTGTCACTATAATAAATATCAAATTCTGGGAACTAATGTCATAAGGCAAAGTTAAGACAATTGGGAATGCTTTCATATAAAAACATTTTGTATGTAAACTAGCTGTGCCAAGCAGTTTCACCTGCTGCTCAAGTCCTCTTCTGAAGAAGGCCACCCTTCTCACTTAGAAGTATGAAAAATAGATTACAAGTGATTCTCAGACCTACGAATATGCATTTAAAATTTCATAAAAATTGGTCAAGCTGTTTTGGAGGAGTATGACAACTATGTGACACAAAAATTTTATATATAAGAACTTACCTGAGGTGATTGCAGGTGGATAGTTGGTTTCTCAGCCTCTTGTTCCAGTAGGTTCTTCCAAATTTCTTCTTTGTATTCACAGTGGTATTCCTCATCTTGGTCTGTGAGAGACTGAAAAGAAACAACAAAGCTTTAGTAAATACAGTGGCCGTGTCGACGGTGCGTTAGTATTCCATGTGAGCCTCAAAGAAATGTCAGCAAATCAGAGGGGCTTGCCAGGGCCACCGCCTGCCGGGGTTACAGGTAGTTCAAAAGAGATACTGCAGCTTCGGAACAAAGGGCAATAGAAGGAACATGGCTGGGTTTTAGTCAGTACAAGTCTGACTATCTCCCCCGCTCCGCTCAGTGTGGGGGGAATTATTTGATGATTTCCCATTAACAAAAAAAATAGGTACAGTGGGCTGCATCCATTGGGTACCCGTTGTATTATAATTAACTTTCAAGCAGGGATACCCAATTACCTATACATAGAAGAACCCCCCTTCTCCATCCGGAAGAAGAAACCTATAGAGGGTATGTTCAGGTGCATTTTTGATGGATAGCTTTCTTTCTTAAACCATTATTTTTTAAGAAAGAAAGCTATCCTCATGCATTAAGCATTTGAATAGTACTTGTATTTATCAATTTTTCTGCTTCCCAATCATCTAAAAATCAAACAAATGGACAGTTTTACCTAATATGTTTGCCACTTAGCTGATTAAGACTGACTTCGTACAGTTTTTACATATTTTATCAAGAAATAAAAAATATATATATTAGTATGTTTTTTATTATTAAAAAAGGTTTGCAGATGTAACCTGATTAATTTCCAGGTCAGGGGAAGTGTTGTTAGGTTTTTCAATGAGGAATATTGCAGTAGAGGCCACAGGCTCACCCCCTATTATATGGGACTTGAAACGAAATTTGGTGAAATGTGGAGTAGAATTAGGTACATCTATACCCTCCTTTGGGAATTACGCTAGTAAAAAGTCTTACATATTATGATCTTTATAATATATTATTACCCATAAAGTGTCATTAACTTACACAGTATAACTTAACAGATAGGAATTCAAAGAAAGAAGAAAGCAAGCAATAAGTTAGACCTGATACCCGTGGTATTGGATGTACAGATTGTAAAGTCATGGGCAATGGCAGTCTGCCAGACTATCGAAACATAACTACAATACTATGTAATATGACTCATTTTTCTTTGTCTTTTTAAAATCATGTAATGGAATTAAGGTTGCAGCAATCTGTTTTACAGCTGGAATACTGCAGATTTCAACCCCATTTGGACAGCAGCTGGGAATTTGATTGATGTAATCATCTGTATCATAAAACTACTTAGATTTTTGTATTAGATTATTGTTGTTTTCAAGCGCATTATACACAAATGAAATTAAATAAAAAATTGTAGCAAGTTTAAAAAAATAGTCTTGACATTTCTATGTGAAACACACATTTGTTCATCTTGTTTAGAGGAAAGTACATATTGACCATATTCTTACTATCAATGGTTTGTTAGTAACTTTTAGTATTTGGTTTAGGTAGTGTATACACAAAATATTAATTGTAATATTTTCCTTATCTCTTGAATTTAGAGCATCAACACAAAATAATACCGAAAACAGTAACAATGGAATGTAAAGAATATTCCTGAAATAAAATAATATTATAAATGTTAAATTAAATTTGTACCCTGAGTGAAGTACTTATATATTTTTTTAAAATAATAAAGCTGTACGAATATTTGGTATTTATTTATCATTTTATAATTTATTTATATCAAGATCAGGAATGTTTAGTTAAACAGCTGTTTTGTGTCATCATATGGACAGAAATTACATTCAATTTGCATCATCAATGCAAAATGCTTGTATCTACCTACAGCTTAACAAATAGGTAACATTTGATCTGCAAATTGATGTGAAACATATTTTTACGAAGTATCAAATATATTGACAGCTTTATTTGGTCATGAAAAATGATCTGATTTTGGGATTTAGAATTTCAAGCGATTATTATGACATGTTTGCGTAATTGCGATACCAAGTTTTAAAAATGTTACCTACGGTACACCTTAGCATTTCATACCGTTTTAATTATTATTTGTAGAGTTAAATAGCTTTTACAACACATGGCATGCCCTTACATTGGTTTCGAACTTTTCTTCCGTTCTTTCAAACTTTACGCCGTTGTCCTGGGAGCCCCGACTCCTTCCGCTGTACAAGTTCAGTTTCGAGATGTTCAACGACTCCATTTCAACTTTTAAATACGGCCAGGAACTTTAAATTCTATGTAGAAAATTAACACGTCGACCGATTATGACGTGAACCACGTGGAAACAAGTGTCAAATACTGAAGCCGAAAAAAGCAACAAATGAAATTCTGTTGCAAAAATTAAATGTCCCACACGCAAGCATCACTCTTCTTGTTCAAGTAAAACACTAAAACACCGAATAAATATCACAAAAACTTGTATTTTAATTTAATTTCGTCACATGGCTTGGCGACTTTGGCGAGCTCGTTCATAGCATTTTTGACAAATAGAATTGCGTGAGCAAAAATCTCTTCGTTCTAAAACGGGTTTCAAATTGGTGGCGCGCTCTCTAGTCATAAACAAAGAAGTGTTCGATGTCCATCGACAAAAATCGACTAAAAACGTCTCTATCCAAATAACCGGTAACGAAACCTTTTTAATTTAATGAAACACTAAAATCATGATGTTTTTAATACCTATTTTATCCACAAAATCAGGGTAAAGTAGTACGATACTGAAAAATAGACAGTTAAAACAAAAAAAAACATTGGTATTCCTCTGCCCATATATGGTAATATCGATGAGCGACACTTGTGCCAACTTTGCAAAAAAATATTATTGTACGTCATTTTTTTGGTAGATACAGGGACATAGCGGCTGACTGTGTTTCTCTAAAAATAATTAAAAGTACTAAGTGACCAATAGTTTTAGCACTACCAATTAAGTGATTAGTTAGCAAAGAGTGTTAATAAAATGTCTTATTCTCATAGTAAGTTCTATTTTAAATCTTTTACGGGGCAGCATGGTTGTTGTAACTAGCGGGTGAAACATGATGATAAATCTGTCTGTGAATGAAAATAATAGTGATCAGTGGTTTAACAGTGTGGTTTTGTGTCCGCAGAATATACTTGGGCGGCTTTACCGAGGACCCAGAGAGGTACACCGTTAGTTTTAGGCGGCGATCCGAAGGGCAGAAACTTCCTGTATACCAATGGCAATTCCGTTATCATAAGAGATATTGAGAACCCCGCGATTGCGGATACATACACGGAGCATTCTTGCCAAGTGAATGTCGCGAAGTATTCGCCGAGCGGATTTTACATTTCTTCAGGAGGTAAGGTATTCCTGCAATTTTCCTTGATTTCCATTTTTGAATTTGGAATGTGAAACTTGTTGCTGTGAACTGCGTTACTTTTTCTAGTAATCATTTGAATCCTCTTCCTCATCCTATTAAGTCATGAGTGAATTGCGTAAATACTTATTAGTCATTTTTAGTAAAGCACACATATTATTTCTAGGTTTTAAATTATAGTTTATAATTGGGACAGTTTTCCTGGATCATCTTGTTTGTTTACTCAATTCTAATAATAGTTGAAACTAGTTTTGTTATTAATTAACAACAAAAATAAATTTGTTTTCTTAAAGTTCAATAACATTTAATTGAGTGCAAAATAGTGTTACAAATAAAAATTCTCCAAAATTCATTTAGCACATTTTTACTAATCTTTACAGTATTTTAAGTAATAACTTTTTTTGACAAGAATATAATTTTCTCGTACTTTAAAGTTAATAAATAAATAAAATAAATATCTTGGGACAGCTCACACACGGCTATCTGATCCCAAGCTAAGCAGAGCTTGTGTTATGGTAACCAGACAACTGATATACATACTTATATAATTTATAAATACATACATATTATAGATAAATAACACCCAGACACAGAACAAACAATCATGCTCATCACACAAAGTTTATCCTGGGTGGGAATCGAACCCACGACCTCCGGCTCAGCAGTCAGGGCCACTAACCACTTGACCAACAGGCCCGTCATAGTTTGATATAACAATAATAAAAATAATGTTATATCGCTAATGGCTGAATTGCCTACAGCCTCAACCAACACCCGAGGAGGCTCTTGTTAGAGAGCTGGATCAAGTGCTTGATTTAGAAAACGCTACTCCTGGACATGGCTCTATCGTTAGGAGGTTCCACTCTCTGGAGCCCTGTCTGCCGGTAGCCTGATCCCAATACTGGTGGACTACTGTTATTTTGTTCTCTTTGATTTTTTAAAATAGGAAATATGTAAAAATATAAAAAATGTGTGTAAAAATAAATAAACAATCAAACTAAAACCTATCTTCCTATCTGGGGTAGTGCTTGTTAGTGTGACTGTTATGTAGGGGGTACTTGTTCAGTTCGAAGCAATGTCATATTGGGTTTGTCAATCAGGAAAGTCTCACTAGTAATATGCTTGCAATCCCCAATGGCTTAGCCAGAGCTGGACCTAAAAGTATGCTCAGTTTTCACCAGGTACCTTTAAGTCCAAGTAATAGAGGGCTTATAGCAAACCTATTGAATTCAACTGGGCATAGACTGTGGGTGCTGCTGAGAAATTCTTATTGGAGATACTCAATCAGTAGACCATTAAGGCTGTAATGTAAATTAACCTTTTGAATGCTCGGATAAACGAATATTCATGTTTTTGGCATCCAGGGCAAGTGCTTGTAAACAGCACTCGCACAGCACTTGCCCTGGATGCTCATGTGTACATATACTTCTATACTACTACTATGAATGTACACAACTACTACTGTATACTACTATTACTATATACTACAACTACTACTATATTCTACAACTACTACGTGACTATAGTGTTCACAAGGTTAACCATACTGAAATGTAAAACCTACCTAAACAAACATAATGTTAGGTTAAATTTTCTACTCTAATTGTACTACTTAAATTGAAGCCTTAGTTTAGGTCTAGACACTAATTATGTGTTCAGATTAGCTATTTCATTTCAGTTAATCTTATTAGAACAATTAGTTCTAGGCATGCAACTACGACAAGTAGGTACCAGTTATTTCTTTGATAATAAGGTAAGGTAGACTGGTACAAAATGCCTAAGGCATTAAGTCCGCCTTTGTACAGATTTTACTTATGCATAAAGTTTAAATAAATAAATAGTAGTGGTATGCATGGCAAGCAGGCTGCTCAGAAACCCTAACATCATGAGGAGTAATAGTTTATAATATGTAGCAAACCATGATGATGACCTTCACAATCAAAATGTATGCAAAAAATAAAGTTTTCTCATTAGGTGTTCAAATTAAACTTGTCATTTTATGTGACTGATCTGACTCACACATTATTTACAAAGTCTTCGATATTTATCTTGTACATGCTATGTATATGATTCATTATATCACATGCTGATAAAGGCACTCCTAATGAATAATATTTCATCTGTGAAGTTTTTCCTTGTGAGGATATTATTCATGTCAATAGACAGACTATATATTGTATTAAGGGCTGGTCTCTGCAACTCCACGTACAACACGCTTATTTAGTTGCCGGCCGACTTTAGCCATAAAGCCCTGATTTCTTAAAGTAAATTTCCTAGATACAAACCTTATGACACACTGCTCGACGCGGGAATCGAAGATAGGACGTCAGGCTCAGCAGGTAGCGGTGATCTCTGAAATTTACGGTCCCTCGGCTCGAGATACAGCCGTGAATATTATGTTGGAACAATGGAACAACCTCGCAAATTCGAGCTATTTATTCTTAACAGTATTTTATCACCAAGCTTCACACGTCCCATAACAATTTTACGATCAACTATTGTGGTACAAGAACTGAGGACCTAACTCAAATGCGCGATGTAGACGTAAGGGAAAAGCTAGCCCAGGTTACAGGTTGTTCGAAAGAGATACCACCGGTGGGTTTAAGTCAGTAAAGTCTGACACTACCACCCCGCTTTGGGCGGAGCGGGGGAAGTTATTTGATGAATTCACATACACCAAAAAAAGGGGGAAATCTCGACAGATTTTTGAATCGAAAACACAACTACACCAATTTCATTTGCCGGTTTCCCGCATGTTCGTTTGCTGAAATTTCTGACACAAATAGTTTATAACCATACAAGCAATTTCAGCGAATTCCGTTCAGTAGTTTTTGTATGGATTACTTCATAGACTTTTAATCCCGGTACAATGTCCCCTTGTGATAAATTTTAAAAAGACGTATGAAACATACATATGCAGCTTCACAAATTTTCGCCTTAATAATATTAGGATTTCCGTTCGCCCGTTCGTACTAAGCCCACCGTTCCGCGGTCGTCAAACAAACGAGGTGTCTGCCAAAACTTGTTACGAATAGCTGACATGTTACCGAGTCGTTACATAATGATAATAAACAAATTATCTCATTAAAACATATTAAGGTGAAAGAACTCCCGGTTGTATTTCTTTTTTGTAATCGGGCAACTACATGGCTGCCAAGGTTTTTAGCTCAATTTTCTTTTTGATATATTTTTTTTAAAGACGTTTTTATTCAGTTTCTGTTTAATGGCCTCTTTAGATCTTTAACTCTGTTGTAATTTTACCGTTTTTACATAGTTTTTGAACGGACTTGTTAGCCGAGACTTCATCTGTATTTTAAATTTAATATGATTTGTAAACTACTTGTGACCCACGGATACCACGTACCCTCAAGTTAAACACAAGTCAAGTCCGTGATTAGACCTGTTGTAGGTACTGTGTGGGTCAGAATGTAGTAGGGCTGTAAAAAAGTTGGATGAAAAATGATTGCATGTACCGGAGATGAGAAAGTTGAGAAGGATGTGTGGAGTGACTACAATGGATAAAGTAAGGAATGAGTATATTGGAGGAAGTTTGAAAGTTGCGCCTGTTATAGAAAAATTGAAAGGGAGTCGTTTGTTGTATGGACATGTAAAGAGGAGGGATGAAGCACAATTGTGACTTAAAAGAGTGATGGATCTGAATGTTGATGGACGAAGAGCAAGAGGAAGACCAAAGAAAAGATCGGGTGCCGCGACACGCATCCAGGCTACTGTAGATGCTGTCTTGTTGCACCGTAGATGTGGACGGTGAGCAATGGGTAGCTCACCGTCCGTCCGTTTCGCGAAGATAGGCCGTGTCGAAGGCGCGTTGGTATTCCAAGCGCGCCTCAAAACAGCAATAGCTCTGTCAGCAAAGCAGACGGGCCGCGGCCCCGGAAACTTAAGGGCAAAAGAAGGAACATGGGTGGGTTTTAAGTCAGTATAAGTCCGTCACTCCCCTCCTCCCCTCTCAACTTAATGCGATAATTTCATCTGGAATTTCACAACGAAGTCGCAAAGAGACCGACTGCATCTATTCATAGCATTTACACACTTATCTAGTACAGACGCCTGCAGGTCAAGCTACCCGAAACTGTCAATTTTTCCCAATGAATCTTGAACCTAATACTTTAGAAATAAAGTCGAAAATCTATCAAAGAAATCTGACAGATTGTAGTAGCTTGATTTGCAGGCGTCTGTACATTCCACGATCTATCTCAGTCATCATGCCGTTGCAATCTTCCGTTATATTTCCTCTTTCATACTCGCAAACCTTAATGGATTTTAACCGTACGTTTTCCAAAGATTTTATCAAGATGCTAAAGTTGTTCATATCGGATTACATATTGAGTATACAGTAGGTATGTTTATTTTCTACTATTCTGGCGTTTTCACCTTATTTATTTATTCAAAACTGGCTGTGCTCTGCGGTTTCACTCGCGTGGTTATAGAGTATACAAAATATCTTTATAAATTGTAGCCAATGTGTTATTCTGATGTATAAGCTTATATGATTGTAAAATTTCATTAAAATCCATTCAGTAGTTTTACGTGAAAGAGTAACAAACATCAATACATCCATCCATCCATTCAAACGTTTATAATATTAATTAATAGTAGGATTCAAATATTCTTACGTGTTTAGCCGGTCATTTCTTGAAATAAACATCAGATGGGTGACCGAAATACGTGTGTAATTAAAATATTTATATCTAATCATTAAGATTCCTCATAAAAAACTCTCGATTTTTAAGTTAAAAATCGAGAGTCATCATCAGTCAGATACAGTCGGTCTCTTTGCGACTTCGCTAAGTTGCAATCTATATAGAATATATCCATATTATAATTAACAAAATATAAGAAAGCTTGTATCAAATTAACTCTTGTTTTTGCTTTTACTTTGGACGCTCTTAATGTGCTTGTTTTTCTACATCGTTCTCACATATTATATGTATAATTAAAACATTAATGATGTCAAGATAAAGTTCGAAAGACAGAAAAGGAGAGAAGCATTGCAAAGCGTGAAAATAGACGTGGCGCAACTCTTAGCCTGCTGCATTCCATTGGCCCAAGTAACACAGACGTGCTGAATAATGATTGAGTAGAGCAATCATCAAGAGCATTAAGCTGAATACTAAGCTGAATAACGTCTGAGTACCGTCTATTCAGCTGTTATTCAAGCAAAAAGGGCCCCAATTTTGAATGCTTAACGCTGAATAACATCTGAGCAACAGCTAAATAACATCTGAGCACCATCTGAGTAGGAGCTTAATAACTTTTGAATAACAGCTCACATTGTTTTTATTAAGCTCTTACAACTGAGTTATTCAGTTTATTCGAATTGGTTATTGTATTCAGAATTTATTAAGACTGTTCACATTTTTGCAAACTTTATTCATACAAATTGTGAAAATAATTCAATATTGGATTTTAATGTCTATTGTTGATTTGACATCCGCCGGCGAACTTATAAAATCGAAAACTTATTAATTTAAATTGACTAAGTTAGAGGTCTGCTATTATGTTAATTGTTAGTGCGCAAGTAATTTTGTCGTGAATATAATGTTTTTATTTTTCATTACACGACGCGCCGCGTGAATAATCAAGATAACAGATAGTATTTTCATACAAACATACTAGGTCTGACAAAAGTACTTGTGACGAAATAGCTAATACTAGCAATTTTAACCCATAAAATAAGCCATAAATGAGTTGAAAATGTTGTACTTTGTGAGATTAAGCATTTTGGTGATTCGTAAATTCCTTTTAAGTATAAGTTACAAAGATTTTTAATGGCGATCGATAGTTTTTGCTTTAATGCTGAATAAAAGTGCACACATGTCTTGTTACTAAGCTATAACTTTAAAAAGAGAAGACTAACTTCTGAATAACAATTATATAGGTAGTTTGATCACATTTCTAAATTCAGATTTTTAGGGTTCTCTTATCGAACGAACAAAAACTAGAATTTTCCCGCCCGGCTTTCACTAAATTGAACTATTGAAAATTGGAAGACCATCCATGTTTATATTCAGTGATATCTTTTCTGGCACAACGTTTGTGTTAATCAATATGTTTTTAAGTATCTCAATGACGCTATTGTGCCAGTATTCACCTTGCTCAATAGACTTTATGTGGACTTGTCTCGGTGTATTTAAAATTGTCCTTGGATCATTAGGTACAATGTCTGGGAATCTTTGATTTAATATTTCTGCCAAAACCTTTAGTGCTACTTGTGTAATGTTTTTTTTCGACAGCCCATTTTCTGTTTTTTTTTCGAAATATAAAATTATTCGTGTGTTCGGTACATTGTTCTTCTTCGATATCTGTACAGCTACCATCAGATGCACTCTCTTCTTGCGTAAATCGCAATGCTGTTTGACTTATTTGGGGGACGGAACCCTCATCATTGCACGGCAAACACGCATGATGGCTGGGACCGGGTTCAAGTTTGTTCAAACAATTTTCACATATCCTTTGATGAACAGAAACACTTGGAAATTACTACTTCTGATATTAAAAATATTCTTTTAACAATTTTCTTTTGATATTACCGGTTCTCTTACTTTTTTCCATAACGCAAAAAATAAATACGTACAATAATACTTTAATTAAGCTGGTATTAAGCTATAGACGCTATAACAATACAAATATGGTATATAATTTGAATAAATAGTTTGAAACTCTCTATTATGCTGAAAAAAGCTTAATAAAAACATAAATAATATTGTTTATTCAGCAGCTGAATAATTAGTAAAACATAGAATCTTATCCAATTTAAAGATAAAATAAAGACAATTATTCAGTATCAAGCTGTATAATATAATTATGTAACAATATTATTCAGAAGGTGATACTTTATTCAGCAAATAGCTATTTCAAACGCTACTAGCTTAGTACTGCTTTAATAATAGCAGGACAGATTATGGTTATTCAGATAAATGCTGCCGACGGGGCTGTTTTTCAGATTTAAGCCACCTGCAATGCGTAATGCTAAATAACGTCTGTATAATAATTTTACGGTGATTGGTTATTAAGCCTAAAGAAGGGAAGGACAGAAATACAGAATTAATTAAGCTTTAAGAATTTTAAGGCTCCGAACTCAACCTAATTCAGCATTTGGCTATTCCCAAAGCTCTTATACAAACTATATTCATCTTTGAACTGTAAAATGTTCTTAATGCGTACTGTTATCTTGCTTATGTGTTACTTGGGGGGCTATTCAAAGAAGTTGTGTTTCAAATTGGCCAGGTACACAGAAGAGAAGTCATTCGTTATGCTTTCAGCATATCAGCCGTGACTTACGAAAAAATTACAATAATCCTTACTTCCTTACTAATATTAAAAAAGCGAATGTGAGTTTGTTTGTTTGTTACCTCTTCACGCTTTAATGGCTAAACCGATTTTGATGAATTTTGGTACAGAGATAGTTGGGAACCAGGAGACGGTCATAGGCTAGGTTATTTTTAAAAAGTGGGATGTGAGGGAGAAAGAGGGAAGAAAAGGGAAAACTTAGCGTTGTTATTACAAAATCAATAAGGCGCAACTGTGTTACCCCAAATTTAACGCGGGCGAAAGCTAGTAAAATAATAACATCCAAATACGCCTCTGTCGAACGAAGGCCGATAGCTCAATTTACAAGAAAAAGGACTCCAATAAAAAATTATATCTTTTGTGTAACACTTAACCAAGACTTGGAAGTTTTATGCCATCACCAGTATTATGAAAACATTCGTAACTGAAACATTTATTATGATTTCTCGCATTATAGCGCTCATTGGCGCTCAGCCAGCCCGCACTCGGATCACTCCAGAATTAAACTATGAAACTCCGTTCATTTTGTATTTACTAAGATCTGAATTTCTATATCCTACTAGCTGTGCCCGTTGGTTTCACCACTTAAAATAAATAAAAATAGATTACTACCGATTCTTTGACCTACCGAATACTTATATACACAAAATTTCATAAAAATCGGTCAAGCCGTTTCGTAGGAGTATGTCAACTAGAACTAGCTACTGAGAATGCTTCTCTATTATAGAGCACCATAAGATATATTTTACCTCTTCATTGGATAGACGGCGGCGTAGTGGTAAAACTGCGGCCATAAGTCCACCAGGTATGACTAGCCCATTTGGTGCGCCTAACGGTCTCGTTTTAGTCTCATGAAACAGAGGGCGAGCCTTTTGCCATTAGCCAAGCCCAAAAATAGATGATACAAAATCACTTGATAATCTAAGCCGTCCTACGATAAAGATTTCTTGCCAATCCGATATTGGGGTTTAATTTCATTGATGCACGCAATTTTGCGTGCAATACACAATCATGTAGGTGCCGAGGTTTTCATACGGTCATGGTTATCATTTAAATACTAATATGGCGTTTATTCTTATATGAACGTGGATGTTCTTGATTTATGGAAGCTGTGTGTCCAAAATTGAATTACAAAGTGTAAACTTGTAATGGTTGTGTTCGTGTTTTGTATGTCATACACTGTTTGCTTTCATAGTACCTATACTGTGATCCACTTCTGGGCAAAGGCTTGTCCTTTCTCGTTCCAGACTTCCCTGTTTTGTGTAATTTCTGACCACGTTTGCCTCGCGAAAATGATCAGGTGACTGTACGAACATATAAGTCTAGATAAAAAGGTCAATGATTTACCAAGTACATCGCATCGATTGTTTCTTAACCTTTTGACCGCCAATGGCATGTATAGATGCCATGCGCAAGCGTGCCCTGTGCGCCACCGACATCTATAGATGCCAAGAAACAGATCATAGAAAAATACAAAATAAACATATTAAATCATTACTTTAACGTGTTTTATTGATACATTTGATTTCATTGAATTTGTGGCTTGGCGTGGAGGGCACGGCGAAGCGTTATTACTCTGGCGGTCAAAAGGTTAAAAAAAAACAATCCAAGTACTATTAAATTAATAATAACCACACTGCCAAGGTAACTATAACGTACCTTTTAGGGTGTCATGGCAATTTCAATCGAGTCCCCCCTTGAATAAGTTTACAAGTTGTTATCCTCAGTTTATCCAGTCGACCGCTATAGCATCTTCTGGCTATCCACGCCCCGACCTTTCCCTGATATGGGTGTTGCTTTAGCTTATTTATTTACAAATACTTTTATCACTGTTATACAGGGTTTTTATCTCGTTATAAAGATAAGCAGATTTATAATTGATAATACAAATTTCCCAGTATAACATAAAATTAATCCTCGATCCAGCCCGTCGTGTGGTGTTATTTTATCGCCTATCGATCGAAGCATTAATAATTATTGATAACGTTTTACTTTGACATTGAAATCAGCGTTTGGCAGCAAAAATAAACTAAAAACATTGAAACATTAAAAATAGAACAGCAATTTTGAGAGTATTCTCTCTTAATAGTAATCGGAATGACATTTTGGGTAATATTCGACTAGTTATTTTAGCTTAAGATGGGGTATTTTTAACTCAAGCAGAACATATTGACGGTTTTATAATTAAAACAGCTGTTTTTATCAAAACAAGGTATGAATAAAGGGGCAATATTTATTGTTAGCCCGATTGTGGAGCTCTTGGCTAAATAATAAAAACCGATGAGGTCCATCTTCATGTCAAGCCGCGCTTGACAAGGTAGATCTATGGATGGGTGTCCTGTCCACCCATTACATATCGAGTTTCCTCCACGCCTCAGAAAACACGTTAAGCTCTTGGTCCCAGCTGTCAATAGTAGATCTTTGACTGACTGGGTTGTGGAGGTCTGATTGGCAGTCGCTCCGTGTACGATATTTTAGAGGGAGCGAGAGTGGATTGATCCCAGATGAGCTAGATGAAGATCTCTCATATAGGTTTCCGGCAAACTACATCACTATGACCTCGTGATCATAGGCTCTTTTGACTAAAACCCAGTCATGTTCCTTTTTGCACTTTATGTTCTGGGGCTGCAGGAACTGGTTCGAAAAACCCGCAACCCCAGCAGGCGGTGGCCCTGGCAGTCCCCTCAGTATTGCTGACATCTCTTTGAGGCAAACAAGCAGCCTGAGACACATTAAGGAGCCAACTCAGAGGCCCATGGGTGGCTTAAAAACTGTAAACACGGGGTTAAGCACTACAAAAACGGGTCCATGCGTCGGCTGACGACTCCTTTCCAAATAGTCTGGCCTCACAAAATTGTGGTGATGATTAATGATAAAGCATTCTTTTAAAATGGATGGTATTTAAAAGTACTTCAATTTATTCCCATTTCGTTTACCTAATTTTGCCTGTGTTGCACCAAATATACTGAATGAGCACCAAAATATGTTAATTAAAATATGTCATAACGAGCATCAGGAAAAAGACAGCACTACAATAAAAAAGTGTTATATCTTTATCCATTTTCTATTAATGCAAGTCGTTACTGGCACTCGCCGGCCGCTGCCGCGGCACCGCTCGCTCCGCTCGCTCGGCTCGTGCGTAGGGGGTCGCAGTTTTAACCTAAACTAACCTACGCATTTTTTTAGCATTCAGGAAAGAATATTTGGTGCACGATCAGTATTTTTGGTGCACACAAAATTTTTTCCCTTTTAAAATTGGTAAACTATACCATTTCAGATGCATCCGGCAAGATTCGCATCTGGGATACGGTGAACAAGGAACACATCCTCAAGAATGAGTTCCAGCCGATCGGAGGTCCGATCAAGGATATCGCGTGGAGTGCTGATAACCAGCGCATGGTCGCCGTTGGTGAAGGCCGAGAGAGGTATGTGTTTTGTTGTAAGAAATCTAACTAGCTGCTAATAAAGTACAGTTTTCATTGTAGTAAAAATGTTTCAGATTGATTTGATTTTTGGTAGTAATTGACATTGAGTGTGCTGTTAAATTTTCGACTCTATTACTGACTAGCTGTTCCCCACGGTTTCACCCGCGCTGCTCAGCACCTGTTGGTCGTAACGTGATGTTATATAGCCTATAGCCTTCCTCAAGAAATGGACTATCCAACACTTAAAGAATTTTCCAATTCCAGCCAGTAGTTCCTGAGATTAGCGCGTTCAAACAAACAAACAAACAGCCCGTTCAGTTATTGCAGTAAATCCGCATTTGCACAAAATTTTATCCGTAAAGATGATAAAATACTAGCTTTTGCCCGCGGCTTCGCTCGCGTTAAATTCGGGGTAACACAGTTCCCCTTTACTGATTTACATGTACTTGATACCTGTAGCTTTTGCCCTTGCGCCTTTTTTACTGTAATAGCAATGCTAAGTTTTCCCTTTTCTACCCTTTTACTCCCTCATATCTCAATCGTTTTAAATAGCCTATGTCCGACTCCAGGGTCCCAACTATCTCTGTACCAAAATTCATCAAAATTGGTTTAGCCATTTAGGCGTAACAAACAAACAAACTCATTTTCGCTTTTATCATATTAGTAAGGATTTGTATTCGCTGCTGAATTACAACTAAAAACCGACCCCAACGTAAAACCAACGCAACGGAAAATGCTAGGCTGATGCTGCCACAGGTTGCAGTACCTAACAATCCAGCTTAGTGCTTTGAGGCTGTTTTTAATATTGTGCGGATTTCATTACGCATGCGGTAAACAACCCTCAGCGGTCCCGCAACCCTCGCAAATGTCCTTTTCATGCAATTATCTATACTAATATTATAAAGCTGAAGAGTTTGTTTGTTTGTTTGAACGCGCTAATCTCAGGGACTACTAGTTGGAATTGGAAAATTCTTTTAGTGTTGGATAGTCCATTTCTTGAGGAAGGCTATAGGCTATATAACATCACGCTACGACCAACAGGTGCTGAGCAGCGCGGGTGAAACCGTGGGGAACAGCTAGTCAGTAATAGAGTCGAAAATTTAACAGCACACTCAATGTCAATTACTACCAAAAATCAAATCAATCTGAAACATTTTTACTACAATGAAAACTGTACTTTATTAGCAGCTAGTTAGATTTCTTACAACAAAACACATACCTCTCTCGGCCTCTTCGGCCTAGAACAAAAATCTTTTTCATCCCACCATCTCGGAAAGAGTATTTTTAATCTTCAATATCTGAGTGGAAAAGCCGTTTTTATTCTCTAGAGGATAAAGTAAATTGAATTTAGAACATCGTGTGCACTAAGTTTGTGAATTAAAAAAAAACATAAACCGATTAACTGCTACCTCTATGGTGCCAAATATATCATAAAACTTTTTTTAATTTGTTAAAAACTCAGACTCGGAACCTTCTTGGTGTTTTTTCAATTTGCTTTGTACGCGGTTCTTTACGCGGCATTTTTTCACGTCATTGTTAAACCTTATAAACAAGAAACTTGAAAACAAGTGAAAAAACTAAAATGAGTGATTCTAGCGACGAGGAAGTTTGTTTGACGCCAACAGAATTGACTGAAACTGTTAATAATGCGCAAATGAGCTTTCTCCCTCAACAATCACGCGAGAAGTATTTAAAACAGTACGATATGTTCAACACGTGGCGACTAGCAAAAGGAGCCAAAACTTTCTCAGAAAACGTTTTGCTGGCATATTTTATAGAATTATCCGAGAACAAGAAAGCAAGCACTCTATGGAGTACGTATTCGATGCTAAAAGCAACAATAAAGATGAAAATAGACATACATATCGATACCTATCCTAAATTAGTGGCATTTTTAAAAATGAGGCTCTTTTTCTCTGGTCATCAACCAAAAAAATAGAAGGTTTTCACAGTATCTGATATTGAAAAGTTTCACTCAATTTAAATAACTGTAGCAACGTTACTTTAAAATTTTCTTAATTATACCTTACTATTATTTTGTTCACCAATAGAGGGGTTCTTGCAGAATAATTAAATATATTATAGATTAAGATAAATTTAATAAATAGTTAAATAGTACCTATAGGCACTAAGATAAATCTAATATAAGGATATACTAACACAACTAGATTTATTTAATAAGTACTAACACTTAGTTAAGATATGTCATTGTTGTATTTAAGATTGCAAGATATAAAATTTTTATTTTTATTTTATTTTGTTATAATTTAAAGATTATTCTGTAAAACTTACCTGTCATAATGTAGTAATTAATACCTAAACTGAAATAAAAGTGTACCTATCTTGTGATTGTAAACGTTTTTTTTTTGCATTTAGTAATTTCCTCGCTGAGGTGGAATGAAAAGTTACGTGTTGCACTCGAGTGCAAAGATTTTTCACCTCGTGCTCTTTTGATTCCCTCGCTAACGCTCAGGATTCTAACTTTGAATCACTCGCTGCGCTCGTGATTCAATTTTAGAATCCTTCGCTTGCTCGGTCATCAAAATTGAACACGCGGTTAAAAAGCAACTTTGCACTCTTGTATAACAAATAACTATTACCTATCTATTCTATTATGAATCATATCGGTTTTTGTTTGTTTGATAGTCCTTTACCATTTTGTCGTCGTTCAAGGTGACATTACACCGGAAATTCACAACGTGTTACATTATGAAATTTATTGTAATGTGTATCACATTGATGTACTGATTAGCTTCGCACTGCTTCGGTCCGGTGAGCATTAATGAGTTTTTGATGGTATTTTATCTGCACGAACGTAATGCAGATTTTTGATAAAAGTTAGTTATGACGTCACTTCGTAAATGTTGAATGCCAGAATGCTCTTTCCTATCGTGCTCTCAAAAATACTCTCCTCTATTTCCACCTCTCGCGAACCGTCCTGCTTCTACTTAACACACATTTTTATATTTCGACGTTTCCAGATTTGGCCACGTATTCATGTCTGAGACTGGCACGTCTGTGGGCGAGATCAGCGGCCAGTCGAAGCCAATCAACTCTGTCGACTTTAAACCCTCGAGGCCGTTCCGTATCGTCACAGCATCGGAGGACAACACTTTGGCCGTGTTCGAAGGACCCCCCTTCAAGTTTAAGTGTACTAAGCAGGTGATGTATAGTTTGATATGTTCTATGCTTGTGTGAGCAGCTCGTGGCTAACTAACGGCCGTGTCCTGAGGATGGGGGCCATCTATTACGTACATTAGTTTTAGGTATCGAAGAAGATACATCGTCTTGAAAGTCTAATGCGCAGGCCTTCATTCGCAGATAACGAATGCGTTAGGTCAACGAATGGACCACAGTCCTGAATCTACGGTGGTCAGGAATCGTCTCGAGGCACCTGCCTCCCAAGCTTCTCCCGCGGCATGGAACACGCCTTTAACACTGAGCCACTGGCTTTGAATATTTGCTGATATGTTGTTTTTTTCTGTCTTGCAGGAGCACACCCGTTTCGCTCAAGCCGTCCGCTACAGCCCTGACGGCAGTCTCTTCGCTTCAGCTGGTTTCGACGGCAAGATCTTCTTGTTCGATGGCGCCACCTCCGAACTCAAGGGTGAGGTCAGTATCATCATCGTGAAAGTTCATAAAGTGACCAACAAACCAACAGACTACGAACTAAATAATAAATACATATAATAAAATAAAAAATACAGTAATTACTATGACCTTTAATTCGTATACGGACCTAAATAGTGGTTACGAACTTTCCTTTTAAAATTTTCAGATCGGCTCTCCAGCCCACAAGGGTGGTGTCTATGGCATCGCATGGTCACCCGATGGCAAACAACTTCTGTCTTGTTCCGGGGACAAAACTTGCGCTATTTGGGATGTCGAGAGCAGGGAGAGAACTGTCCTGTTCAATATGGGCACCGCTGTGGAAAACCAGCAGGTATTGTATAAAATTTGAATTCTTTGAAAATATTTTTACACTTTTAAAATGTCGAGAAAAAGTGCACGGTTCGGGTTGATCGTTTCCTATTTAGAAGAACCATCAAGGAAGTCCATGGTTACTCTTTCAAAATCATTAGGTTTTACAATGTTGTTGTTACAGTGCTAGTACCTACTTAAGTAGACAGCGAAAAAGTTGGAACTTTAACCCTGCAATTAGAAGATCCCCAGGTGTGGTCTAGAAAAAAAAGCAATGACAGGGCGAACACGTGCCTTTCGGCTTCATTAAGGGTAGTTTTACACCCTTTAGGTATTAAGTATATTACGTTAATCAATTATAATAAAGAATAGCTGTAAAATAATATACAAGAAAAAATAAAAAAAACATAGATTAACCTTAAATTCAGGATGAACTGTTTACTCTTTAAATAACATTTTGTTATATCCAGACAGAATATTGATTGTCACTTTGTGTCCATTTAACGAATTATAACTTAACTAGCTGTTCCCCACGGTTTCACCCGCACTGCTCAGCACCTGTTGGTCGTAGCGTGATGTTATATAGCCTATAGCCTTCCTCAAAAAATGGACTATCCAACACTAAAAGAATTTTCCAATTCCAACCAGTATTCCCTGAGATTAGCGCGTTCAAACAAACAAACAAACAAACTCTTCAGCTTTATAATATTAGTATAGATTACATAAGAAGGGAAAATGATGAGTATGTCATCATTTTCCCTTCGCTTATCTCAATTTGGGGTCGGAGCAGCATGTTTTCTTCTTCCATACTTCTGTATAATCGTCATAATTATCATATTAGGATATCATGTGTCCGCTAAAGTGGCCTTTTTGTGCCCCCAAGTCACACACGCAGGTTGGTTGAATTTAATCGACTAAAATATTATTAATTAAATGTAATCCCCCCAGGTGTCCTGCCTCTGGCAAGGCCAGCATCTCCTGTCTGTGTCCCTGTCCGGGGTGATCAACTACTTGGATGTGGACAACCCGGACAAGCCTAAACAGGTGCTGATGGGACACAACAAGCCTATCACGTGCTTAACCTTGCATCCCGACAGGCATACAGTGTATACGGCCAGCCATGATGGATGTGTCACTGCGTGGAATGTTGAGAGTGGTGAGTTGGTTTTAGTAATGTAGCAGCCTCTTCTATTATTGGTTTACTAGCTTCCGCCCGAGACTTTGTCCGCGTGGCATAGTTACATTGGGCTAATGCTAACTTTGACCCGCGTGATAATCGAAAAAAGAAATTCTTCCTCTTCCCTTTCCTCCCCTTTTTCTCACTTTTTTTTAGCCCATGTCCGTCTCCAGCGTCCCAACTATATCTGTAGTAGACTATTTATAAATATTTATTTTCCAGGTGAAGGTCGGCATATCCTGGGTACTGGTCACGGTAACCAGGTGAACGGCATGCGAGCCGGCGCGGGCGGCGCGCTGCTCACGTGCGGGATCGACGACACGCTGCGGAGGGCCGCGCCACACGCTGAAGGTACTTACTCTAACTATATCACTGCATGCGAGCCGGCGCGGGCGGCGCGCTGCTCACGTGCGGGATCGACGACACGCTGCGGAGGGCCGCGCCACACGCTGAAGGTACTTACTCTAACTATATCACTGCATGCGAGCCGGCGCGGGCGGCGCGCTGCTCACGTGCGGGATCGACGACACGCTGCGGAGGGCCGCGCCACACGCTGAAGGTACTTACTCTAACTATATCACTGCATGCGAGCCGGCGCGGGCGGCGCGCTGCTCACGTGCGGGATCGACGACACGCTGCGGAGGGCCGCGCCACACGCTGAAGGTACTTACTCTAACTATATCACTGCATGCGAGCCGGCGCGGGCGGCGCGCTGCTCACGTGCGGGATCGACGACACGCTGCGGAGGGCCGCGCCACACGCTGAAGGTACTTACTCTAACTATATCACTGCATGCGAGCCGGCGCGGGCGGCGCGCTGCTCACGTGCGGGATCGACGACACGCTGCGGAGGGCCGCGCCACACGCTGAAGGTACTTACTCTAACTATATCACTGCATGCGAGCCGGCGCGGGCGGCGCGCTGCTCACGTGCGGGATCGACGACACGCTGCGGAGGGCCGCGCCACACGCTGAAGGTACTTACTCTAACTATATCACTGCATGCGAGCCGGCGCGGGCGGCGCGCTGCTCACGTGCGGGATCGACGACACGCTGCGGAGGGCCGCGCCACACGCTGAAGGTACTTACTCTAACTATATCACTGCATGCGAGCCGGCGCGGGCGGCGCGCTGCTCACGTGCGGGATCGACGACACGCTGCGGAGGGCCGCGCCACACGCTGAAGGTACTTACTCTAACTATATCACTGCATGCGAGCCGGCGCGGGCGGCGCGCTGCTCACGTGCGGGATCGACGACACGCTGCGGAGGGCCGCGCCACACGCTGAAGGTACTTACTCTAACTATATCACTCCTGTAATCCCCTCCGCCCCTCCACCTCTTTCTCACTCTTAAGCAGAGGGCCTGACCCCTCAGAGGGGTAGAAGCTTTACACTTTTAGTACCCATAGGATCGTCCGGTTAAGCAGAGGACAGCCATCTAGGTTCTCGTGTGAGTTGCCGCTCATTAGCACCCGCGCCGGCACAGCTGTAGTGCTCAAGCGCAGGCACCGCAATGCTCTCGTAGAAAAACATACAAAGTGAGTTAAATGGTCTAGAAGCCCCCCAAGGATAACTACTAGAATTTCAATTATACGCGCTGAAGAACAACACGAATACTTTGAATCTTTAATTCAAAGCATTTATTTCAATTAGATCGTTACAGGCAGAATATCAAAAAACGCTATTTTGAAGCTACATTTTCAGTCACAAGGCACTTTTGAAAATCATCGTAATTACATGGGCAAATGGTTGGCTGAATACGTCCGTCTCCAGGATCACAACTATCTCTGTACCCAAATTTATTAAAATCGGTTTTGCCATTTAGGCGTGAAGACGTAACAAACAAACAAAGCCACTTTCGCTTTTATAATAATAGTAAGGATATTCTATTAATTATGTTGTTTTCCAGGTGAAGTTCCAACATACACTGATGTGTCGATACCGCTGGGCTCTCAGCCTCGTGCCATGGACCACATTATTGAAGATGACACTACTATCGTCGCTACCGTGAAGGAGGTATAGTTTTTTAATAATTTTAAAAATAGAAGCTGTTTTGGTCCTTTGTTTTTCTATTCTTGAAAAGTAGAAGGCAAGTTAACTTTTTAAAAACTAAAACCGCGAAACTACAGCATTCATTTGATAAATCAAGCAAAAGCAAATTCACACTTTGGCAGTTAACAAAAGTCGGTCGTTACAAACGTGTTGACGGTCTGACGGCTCTCGAACGAGTACGTCTCGCAGTTCAACGGTTCAACCAATGAGGTTCTCGTCTTGATCGAATAACATGTATGGATCCCTTTCCTTCGAAGCCGTGTAAGTAAAAGTGTGTTTGTTGTCAGTTGGCGGTGATCATCGGCGGCAGCAAGCAGTCGAGCTTGCCGCTGGAGTACGAGCCCACCTGCGTCAGCATCGACACCACCACCAGGCATGTGGCTGTGGGAGGTACGTACTCTCGCACTCTATGTACCGTAGACGCGGTTCTGTGGACGACTCAAGTCTGACACTCCCTTCCGCTCAGCACAGAGCGGGAGAAGTTATTTGATGATTCCCCATCCGAAAGAAAAGCCCCACTGCGCGGTCTGCACGCACCAGTACGTGTGCCGTTACGGTCGGGGCTGGGACCCACCCACCCCTTCTTCCCAACTAAAACACTAGGAGTGTCATTGTCGATTAGAAAATTATCCTAAAAAGGAGATTTATACCAACTATTTTTAACTTATCTACTGATAAGAGAAACTTCGTACCAAAATTCTACCCAAGAATAAAAGTAAAATTATATAAAATTAATTTGGAAATGTTATGTTATATAATTTTCACCGCAACAGAGTGGACTTGGGACTGGTATCAAAGTGGTAATTCCAAGCACACCCGCTTATCGCCAGTTAGGTTTAAGTCCCATGTGTTAGGGGGCGAGCCTATTGCCATCCTCTGGGCTCATATCTAGACTCCATAGCTGTTACTGAGAACCGCTCACGACCACTAGACCAATGAGGTAATCTCCCAACATGCCCGACCTTTACCACTTGGGTTTCAGTTGGGGAGTACTGTGTCTATTGGACTTAGTAGAATATAGCCTAGGACAAAATATGACTACACAAGGTTAAAATATAAAAAGGCTGCTAAAAACTAAATGAGCATCTAACCTGTGTCTACGTGTCTTATTTATCTGTCCTATCGCAGGTCTGCTGGAAGAGATTTCTTTATGAAATAAGCAGTACCTTTGTGCTCTTTTATCTGTATTTTTTTTTCCTAATATGTGTTTTGTGTGTCATCATCTGCCTAGCCTTTTCCCAACTATGTTGGTGTCGGCTTCCAGTCTTACCGGATGCAGCTGAATACCAGTATTTTATATGTAGCGACTGCCTATCTGACCTCTATAACCCAGTTAGTACTGAGTAATACGATACCCCGTTAGTAAGACTGGCTGTCAGGTTTTCGGGACACTGACTAGCTGTAACGACTGTCAAAGATCTACAAATGACAGCCGGGACTAACAGCTTAACGTGCTTTCCGAGTTTCCTTCGTAAACCTCGTTATGTAACGGGTAACCCATCTACAGACCAACCTAGGAAAGCGCGGCTTAACCTAAAGATCGATCTGAGCGGCTGCTATTATTTAGAGCTCCTCTATGTGTTTTGTGTGTATAAAAATAAGAACAAATTCCCTAGAACCACATCCGTCTGTCATATTAAAGGGAGCTGAGTACCAACACAGGGTCCTCATTTCTTCCCAGACAATAAACATTCTTAATCATGTTTCAGGAGCCGACAACAAAGTCCACATATACACTTTAGACGTCCGTACACTCACACCGGGAGTGACACTGGAACACCTCGGCGCCGTCACAGACGTGCGCTTCAGTCCCGACTCACGGTACCTCGTCGCCAGCGACGCTAACAGGAAGCTTATCCTGTACTCCACTGAAGAGTACAAGGTACGTCGTAGTCCTAAACCACCACCAAACTTTACATCCCAGGGCTTGTTAATTCTAGACACTCAAGCGACTTAGGCCCGGCGCCCATTATAAATTATCGGCATCGGCAAGGAAAAGGATCCTTCGGCATCCTACATGCAAGCGCACACTGTCGGAAACTATGCTTTGGCATGCTGCAACGTTCTTAGGAATGACGAGGCGTCCTTAAGCAAGCTATTTCCGAGTGTTGCTTCGGCGCCGGCGGCGTACCGAATCGATAGCGGTATTTTTGTTATTACGACCATATATAATGGAAATTTCTACTTTATTGCCATTATGTTAGTGTGTATTGCTATTTGCCACCTAAAATCAACCGATGCCGATAATGGGCGCCGGGCCTTATGCGGTTACCTAAGTGGATGCTAAGTGACACCTAGATATCGCTCAAACGGCACGGTTGACGCAGTGGCTGAGCGATTGACTGCTGTGCTGCGTGTCGCTTGTTCGATCCCCACACGGAACAAATATTTGTTTGGTTTATAAATAGTAGTTTCGGGTCAAAATGTTTGTGTAGGCGAGTTTAAATTTGATAAAACTCACCTTCTATACAGGAGAATAGTGTGGGGTAAGGATTTTTTTCAAGAAAATAAATCACTTATTTCATAATGATAAGCGGCAATAATAAAACTTTATACTGACATGGTTACTAATATTATAATTTACACTTGAAACGAGATACTTACCATGTTTGTTATTCTTATCGAGTTTCTGATATTTTGGCTATGTTACAAACGCCATGATCACGGATGAACATCGCCGAAATTCCCATCACCGTTTCAAGTGTTAATTTATAGTAATAAAACTTATCTACGAAAAAAAAGTGTTTAAGTGCCGAGATTTGCAGGGATGCGAATGTATAGCATGAAGGAATGACCTTACTAATTCTGACGATGTTATCCGGGTCAGCTGGCACACAACAAGGAGTGGGGCTTCCACACGGCGCGCGTGAACTGCGTGTCGTGGAGTCCGGACTCGAAGCGCATCGCGTCCGGCTCGCTCGACACCAGCATCATCATCTGGAGCGTGGACACGCCCAACAAACATACATACATTAAAAGTAAGTTTACCCTACACTTTTTAATCAGTATTTCTTTCCAAGAACGTACATACAGATCATGCGAGATGGTTAGTTTATAGAAGACTAGCTTTTGCCTGCGGCATCGCTCGCGTTAAATTCGGGGTAACACGGTTTCCCTTTCCTGATTTGCAGGTACCTGCTACCTGTAGTTTTTGCCCTTGCGCCTTATTTATTGTAATAGCAAAGCTAAGTTTTCCCTTCCCTATTTCTCTATCATTCCTCACTTTAAAAAAAAATAGTCTATGTCCGTCTCCAGAGTCCCAACTCTGTACCAAAATTCCATAAAAATTGGCTTAGTCATTTAGGCGTGAAGACGTAACAAACAAACTCACTTTCGCTTTTACAATACTGGTAAGAATCTGTCACCTTTCAGACATACAAATGAACACATATGAAGTCAATATCTTATTACAATATTGCAATCAATCAATCAAATCAGGTTATCTATTGCATTCACTTCCATTCTCTTCGTTATCAACCTTTTATTTTTTTTAATGTGGCATAGTGTCCAATTTGTTATGAGTTTAAAATGTCAATTTTATATTCGTCTATTTTTATTTAATTTAATCATCATTTCACATTTTTTTTAAATTGTCTAATATATATTTCTCAGCAAATTGTATAATATTCTCATTTATAATTTCCAATAAATAAATACAAAAGGACAAGTAGTACATAATTGAACAATAGTTATACAATACAGATCTGTATTGTATAACTATTGTTCAATTATGTACTACTTGTCCTTTTGTAATACTGCAAGTGCTATGCACTTCTATAAGTGACAAATTCACTGTTAGTGATTTTTTAATGTAAGTGAGTAAGTTCTTGAAGTGACTAAATAAATAAATAAATCAATTATAGAAATGGACAAAAAAGAGTAGTCCATTTGAAATTACAACACGATACAATACGCATTAGGTTTTTTGTCAACACTGGCTGAAGTTGGCAGTGGGCCGGCCATAGTAGTTGTAGAACTGATGATGGATGGGGTACACGTGTTCTTGAATGTAGACCGCGGGTCAGCAAGAGTAAGGTGGGACGCGCTCAGACTCAGTTGAGTGACGATCTTCACAGCGTGAACTGGTAGCAACTGGATGAACGTTGCCGAGGCCTTCTTTTTTGCGGATGGAAAAACATCAAATAACTTCCTCCGCTCTGGGCGGAGCGGGTGGGAGTGTCAGACTCGTACTGACTAAAACCCACCCATGTTCCTTCTATTGCCCTTTACGTTCCGGGGCCGCGGTATCTCTTTCGAACAACAACCCCAGCAGGCGGAGGCTCTGCCAAGCCCCTCTGCTTTGCTGACTCTCTTTGAGGCGCGCGTGAAACAGGAACGCGCCGTCGACACAGCATGTCGTCAATCGACGGACGGACGGTGAGCTACCCATTGCTCACCGTCCACAGGCCCGCATCTACGGTGGCCGGGAGTCGTCTCGCGTCGCCCGGCGCGCGGTACGTCTCCCGCGGCGGCTGGGTTGGTTTGAGGTTCTCCCCTTCATACGCCCGGCCTCCTCCTTCGCCTATATCCAATTTTGGACTGCTTTAATCTAATGGTGATTTAAAATGATGGACATTTTTCAGTTGGCAGATAATGGCAGCGCAGTAGATTTTCTTTCCTTTTTTTTTGGCCTCGAAAATTCTAGTGTTTTCTCAATTGTTCGGCAACCTCATTAATCACAAAATCTAGTATTTTTTTTTATTAAATGCTAATTACCTGTATTTCTCAATTGCAGACGCTCACCCTCAGAGCCAGATCACGGGACTAGCTTGGCTGGACGACGAAACCGTCGTGTCGGTCGGACAAGACGCCAATACGCGCGTTTGGACTGTGCCTAAAGTTTAGACCAACCTAATATGCACTTTGGGGAAATATTCTTTGACTTTAGAAGTTAACATCAGCAGGCAAAAATGTGTACCAACCCTATGATTTCACATACATAAACTCACCCCTTTTTGTATGGGGTAAGCAGAACCTTACTTACTTATACGGGGTGGAAATTTCCGCCAGAGACTCTAAATATCCTGAACATATAAATGGTACTGTCTCTCCTTTAAATCCATCCAAAGGTTGTCTTCAAAAAATCGCTTTTAGCGATAAGACTGCCCATTGTGTCACCCTTTTTTTAATTTGTATACTGTTATTCTTGTCATTTGTATGGAGTACATAATAAAGAATATTCTATCTAAACTATCTATGATTAAATCAGAGAAGGCACAAGCAATGATCACCACGCTTGCTCAAGACGGGTTGGCGATTTCAGACTTATATTAATTAAAAGTCCAGGTTTCTTAACGATGTTTTCCTTCACCAATATCTGTGATGTCCAAGATAAAAGTTAAAAAAGTACAAATGATTTGACAAAGTCACATTGTTACTTGCCCTTGAGCATGAAAGCAAGCCTTTAACCTCTGAGACATCAAGACGTTTCTTGTTCCTTTATATAACTTTTTATTCAAAGAATAATTCAGATTTTTGACTAAAATAAAAACACAATTTTTCTATATTTTTATGGTAAAGATGTGGCTGTATTATCAAAGAATCTTCGACAATTTTACAGACAGAATTAATAATTATTTATTAAAAAGAATATTTCCCCAAATTAATTTAATAGTATATAAATAACTCAGATTATCTAGCATGTATAAGAAGAATACTAATGTATTTATTTCGCTTACTACACTTAAGTTATGAACTGCCTCCGTTAGTTAACAATAAATATGATTTTTGTTACTAACAAAGAGTGATATTGCTCGCATTTAGAACTGTGGACTGGTTTGCTCAACTTATTTATTAGTTACATACGTAATTTGCGCCTTTTAGTCCTTTTTTTTCTACATTTTGAAACTCACTGTGTTGATAAATTGCATTGAATAGTAAGAATCGGTTGAAAGATATCTTTACTAATATCATTAAGAGGAATTGTTTGTTCGTTTGTATCGAATTAGCTCCAAAACTACTGGACCGATTTTAACCATTTTGTCACTAATAGGAAGACTACTACATTATAAGAAAGTAACATAGGCTATACAACATCACGCTACTACCCACAGGAGCGGGGTGGCAACTAAAGACGCGGGTGAAACCTAGCAAGAGAGCTAGTTTAAAAAAAAGTTGGAATATTGACCCTCAATATCTCCGTAACAAAAAGATTCCCAAGAACGGTCTAGAACAAAAAAAAAAAATGGAGAGAAAAGTGCCTTTCGGCTTTCTAAGGATACTTTTACACCTATCATTGCCTTTTGAAAGCCATTGTCACAAATATGTAACAAGCAAGTGCGTGCCCTGGAGGCTAAAAGTCACAAATATGAGGCAAAAATGTAGGTAAAATGAGTTTCTCGACAGTGAAGCCACGTGCGTAAGTTTATGCTCTGGCATTCAGAAGGTCACTTAGGGATAATGTACCTTCCCGATTTCCGATTTTCAAAATCGGTTCAGTATTGCAACAGATTACTTCCTATAAACAAACTTACAAAATTTACCTCTACAATAATAGTGTAGATTTCTCCGGCTTCGTTCCGATCATACATTTACACATAAGCGCGCATATTTAAACATGAAAATCGGTGTTTTAAGTTATTTATTAAAATAGAGTTAAAAATTAAAACCTGCATTTATTTCTAGTCCTACATCGGAATTCATGATAGTAAATAACCTACAAATATTTAGTGGATTTATGTTGAAGACATTTATTCCATTGTGGGTTGTCTGATCGATAATCGCTCTCTATAAACTAACTGAAACAACAGACATACTGCTCATTCGGCTACAAAAAGGATTCATTCGAGATGTTTGCACCGAATTATTCTTAAAGATCTACTACATAAGAACTATCACCAAAAGTTGAATTTTTTTTTAAGTCAAAGTCCCGTTCACGCGATGATCATTAGTTATGTTATATTTGGATGCATATTTACCTAAAGTTTAGATGTTCGCTATTCTGAAAAGCAGTTTGTGTATCGTAACTTCTATCCCAGGAAATTCAATTTAAGTTTACACTCTGTGTGATGTAGTTAACCAAATTTGACATTTGTGACCATTGCCCTGTTACAATGATTTGCTTTTGTTGTCAGTGATTTTTAATGTCAAATTAGACCTTCTAAACCTTAGGGAATATAAGTAAATATACACATACATTTGATTAGTTATGCAATCCTATTTTTAATAAAAACATGCTAACAAGCCGCTTCCATACTTTGTTAGCCATAAACTAACTTTAGATAAATACGCGCCACCCTTACTACAAAAAGATTCAAAAATATGCGACTGTTTTTAGTCAGTATAAATGTGATGCTGCGTTGCTATTGGTTAATGCGCGTAAATAAGAACTTCTACAACTACCGAATGCTGCAAGCGAAAGTCGTTGCGGTCGTGCGATTATTTTTTTGGTGATGGTTCATAGATCTTTTGGCGTTGGCAACACGCTAATCCCTACTAACAATATCATCTAGTTTTTTCAATGCAATTTCACAAATGTATGACAACATCGGCTTTCTGCTAACGTCATTCGACCTCCAGGTGTCTGCAAAACTTGTATTTAATCTTACAGTACCTAACCTCCGAACAGTAAAATCGTTTCACATAAATCAGTCCTACTTCTAAGCGAGCATTGTGATTTTTGTTTTGTATTGAACTTGGTGCGATCTGAACGGTCCCTTTTTATACCCGTCGTTGCATACTAACGGTGTGAAATCGCATTTATAATGTCCTAGTGAGAATTAAATATTTAAATTATTTGGAAAGAATAACTTATTTTTAATTGGATTTAACATGGCTTTGCATTTTGTAATAAATGACTAAAAAACCAAATTCAGCAAAAGCGATCAAAACTTTAGTCTATAGTGAACATGACACTATGTTACAAATATACTAAACGCCAATATTTAGAGTCGTCAATCGTGGTCATAAAATGTGTGAGCAGGACGGTGAATATTTAGTACAGGATGTCTAAGCACTGAGTCTCTTGCCGTCTCGCTTGCACATTTCGTGACCAGGGGGTCTACTCTCTTTCTCCGAAACGTAACTTCGTTAACGAACGAAAGTCAAAAGTAGTTACGTTTGTAACCCTACTCTATATCATTTTGCGTGAATTAGTGTAGGTTTAGAAAATTTTAATGTCAAATATACTTCGGACGTCCGAAATTTCGAAATGAATGAAATGAAATGAAACCGTGGTAGAAAACGTTTGAAGTTTCGGCCGCAATTTCGTTTTACGTAGAATTAGAGTAGACCCCCAGTTTCCCTTGCCACAAACATTTTTGTAATATTTTTTTGTCATTTCATGCAAAGTGATTAAATGAGGTGTAATATATTAATTAAATATTGTCCAGTATTAGAAATCTTAAGATATCTAAAATTTTACTAAAAATCCTATTGTCAATGTAAGTTCTATAGGTGTAATGTTAATCGGTCTCTAATATTTAAATGTAATGTGATTAACTTATTATTTGTATATCATAGAAATTAAATTTAAATTCAATGCAATTCGTAAACAAAATATTTAATCATTATATGTATTGCTCTTACCGTACTTAAGTCGCGCGAAAATTTGTGCAAAGACAAATAATGAGTTCGGCCATATCGTATCGAACGATACATTACTACCAAACCAATGTTTTTGACATGGTATCTAACATTTTGGATTAAATATTTTGTTTTGTCTAGATCAAAATTCCAGTCTCTGTACACACGACGACATATCAACCTATACAAAACCAGTTTATGCGGATCTCTCACTGCACTAGAAATCTATCGTGTACGATCCGTTGTTGAGAGAGCAGCATAAACTGGTTTTGTATAGGTTGATGTGTCATCGTGTTTACATCTAGAAAAGTTTATAATTTTAAAATGGAGGTATTTTTCTGATATAGATTTTATACTATTTCATAAAGGCTTCACGTTTTCTTTCCAAATAATACAGTCAAAAAAGTTTTCTAAACAGTATTTTTATACTAATTTCTGATGTACTTTTTCTTAGGTTTACGCGATTTCTACTAAAATGAAGTATGTAAGATGATAAAAATAAACTTGTATACACTTGTAAAATGTATTTTATTCTATTAATATCCTTCTCCATAAATGATGAAATTATTACTATGCTTCGAAAAGTTAATTAACATTGACAAATATAACCCGAGTTGACTTGAGTTCATATAATATGTATCCATAAAAGAGAAAATGACTGACTCACTCATCACGAAATCTCAGTAACTACAAGAGTGTTAGGAGTCTTGACCTTTTGAGCGCCTTTGTCACATAAATGTGACAAGCCAGCACGGCAAGGAACGTGCCTTGGACGCCAACGACACATATGTGACAAAAATGTAGGTAAAAATAAGTTTCTCGACATGGACGTTCCAAAGGTTAAATATTGCGCAGGGGATCTTTTTTGGTGGTCACTAAGATAAGATTTTGCAAAATTCAACCCTTTACGCGTACAGTGCGTAAATGAGCATGTGCGTTTTTCCGTGAGGTTCAATTACGGTCTAATGTGAAAAAACCTTTACAAGTAGACCGTTATTGTTTTACAACTAACATAAAACTCGAAAATTTTCGCCAATAGTTAAGAAGGCAATGTGTTAAGGGGTAAAACGGTGGCAAAGTTTGTATAGGAGAATGCGATTATGTGGCTTATTGACTTGATATTTTTCATAGGTTATTTTACGAAATTAATAGACTATAACATCACGCTACGACACCAAGGAGATGAGCAGTCGGTGAAACCTCTTGGAAGCTAGTACACTATGTTGCTAATAAGTTCTCTAAGTATATTTAGGTTAGTAAAATGGTTAGGACTTGGTGAAATATGTTAATTCAACGACGCGACGGCACGGTTGGCGCAGCGACTGAGCAATTGACTGCTGCGCTGCGTGTCGCGGGTTCGATGCCCGCACGACACAAATATTTGTATGGCCTACAAATAGTTGTTTCTTCGGGTCTGGCTGTTAGAGTATGTGAGTTTAAATGTTTGTAAACGCACCCAAGATACAGGAGACGTTCCTAGAGTGGGGCAATTTTTATAAAAGATTAGGTTCATCCAGTTTTTCCTGGTAGGTAGGTACTTAGACATTTTTTCCCTCTTTTAATTCCAGAGTCATCAATATTTGTTAAATTCTATATTAAAACAAGTGGGAGTATTAAAAACACGTCGAAACTTTTAAATATTTATTAAGAATAAACTAAATTGTCTTTTATTAAATTAAAATGTCTTTTTAAGCTAGCTTAGGCTAAATAATATAAACGTAGGGGTAATAAACATGACTAGAACATATTTGATATGTAATTGCCACTCCTTATTTTTTTATGCATTCTCCAAAAATTATTCTACGTCAAGAAATATCACTAAGTATTATTTCTTAATAAGTTGAAATTCTGACTAGGCAGTGTTTTAGAAAGAGAATAAAAAGCTCTGTTCAAGAACTGTGTGTGTGTGCATAAAAAAAAACAAAGCCTAATAATTATTTGGTGTCTAGGAGCGACATTACTATTCTTGAGGAACTAACGACTTAAAAACTCTTGCCCACTTTAGCGGCAGCCATTTTGAATTATGATGATAGCGCCAAAATCCGAAAGAATATAATTTGGCACTGAATATGTTCTAAGAAGTCGTTAGTTCTTTATATCACAGAAATATAAATAAATTGAACATTCGATTACACAACACTCCTATATATCTTTAATATGGATAATAAATACAGAGTAAAAATTACTAGCATTGTAAAATTGTTCTATATGCACTTGTGTGCAAAGGCCATGTTCACTATTGTGACAACGATTCCACAACCATTGCTATAATTACATGAGCGTAGCCATACCTATACATATACATAAAACTAGTAATATTGTACAGTTAGCTGCATCAAAGTTAATTTTAATACAACTAGGGTACCCAATTGATGCAGACTTGGAGCTAAGTCTGCCATCTTGTTTAATAGACAATTTCTGTTTAAAAAAATGATAACGAGTTTCGTTCCGCTGTTTACATAAAACGGACTTAGAAGCTTCCTTCTGAAGTAGGTACTTAACGAAAAATATTACCAAAATTATTTAAATTCGGGTTTAAAACTAAGCATCGTTATTAAAATATGGCCACGCCCATTTCGATTCCTTTTCAAGTAAATAACATTGAACAATACACTAATATCAAAACAGTGTAAAACACAAAATTGTAACAAAAACGTCTTTTTTATGTTACTTTGGTAATAATACCTTCGGTGGGTATTCAATAGTTTGTCACTTTTATCTAACTAAGATTAAAAAATATAATAAAAGGTATAGTGGAGTTTGGCACTCCAGAGGCAAATATATGGCGGCCATCTTTACTTCTGTCAATACAAAGAATCAGCATTACTATAGGCACAGATAATATAATACTACATATTACGGGCGAAATTGACCCCTGTGCCTAGGAGGAACCTTGCTGAAAAATAGCTTGACAAATTCAGTAATTGGCTTGAAACAAGAGGATTTTTATGCCACAGTGCAGGAACCCAATTTCGTAACTATTTTTTTTTGTTATCAGGCAAATTACGGCATAATATAAGTGATATTCTGTAAAGTTTACTTTGTAGTACCTTTCAGAAACAATATATTGAAATATAATATAAAACGAATTCAAAAAGAGTTTTATTAATAACTCACCCATACTTTTTGTAGTGAGAACGTGCATGGGCTCTCCAGGCCATCATCGCATTCTTGTGCATATTACAGCAGTACCTACGTTACTGTCAGCGTGGCCTTAGATAATATAAAACTTGCGCAGCCATCTTGCTTTTTCAATACGACTGCCAAATAGGTCCTTGCTAACAACCTTCCAAATTCAAAACGATCTTTACAGAATATCACCGCAGCAAAAACAAAGCGCACCCACTGGAGCATTCGACTGTCGACTGTAATGTAACATTCCAAGATTCAAACTTGAGCATTACGTTAGAAAATAGAGGTTAATCCCAGGCTACACGATGCTTGTATCTGAAAAGTTAAATTACAGGCGAATGCTCCTGGTTAGGCAGCACTTTTACCACACAGTTCACAAGTCACCTCTCCCCGTCCTATGCTGCGGTGGCGCGTGTCTATAAGCCACATGCTTCCTCAGCGCATCCCTCGACCTGGAGACGTGGGAACAGGCCCTACAAGCGTGCCTTCTCCCTGCATGCGTTTCCATGTGAACCCTCAAATTGTACTGGTTTGAGAGGCGCTTGTTGCAGATCGTGCATACTGAGCTGTTCATTCGCCATTTTCTGTCGTAGGCTTCTGGTGGATCTGAAACTGAGGTTTAGAAGTGTGTTAAGAATATTAAAATGTCAGCTAGAGGAAAGCCTTTCGTCATGAAATAATCTCCTTTGGGGACAAACCCTAAAAACACGTTAAGGTTTCTGGGAATTTCAGTGCCGGTTAACCACATTTAGCTACACAATTGCTACAGGCCCCTCGCAAAATTGGGCCCTGCGGGTCCAAAACAGTCCACTTCCATTTGAACGTATTTTTTTTTTGGTGAATCCTATTAACCCACCGCCTGTCGGTACAATGGATCGATAGTCGATAGTAATATGTAAAACTACATAACAATAACTATAGTTTTTTACTTAATTCTGAAAGCCAAATATTATTTGGGATGTAGCCTTTCTGATAGATTAAAGGCCTCGCGATAAAATTTGCTATGGGCCCCACGCTTACTTAATCCGGTACTGTGTACCTATTTGGAATACTTACCTAGCTCTCTATTAATTGATCAGCGTCTGAAGTTATTGTGGCAGCTGTAGAAGATTGTAAGACTATATTTGCATTGTATAGATTCAATTTTCTAATATTGTGTAATTGTAATGCCCATGTGTGAGTACTATGTAATTGAATTGGCTCGACGGTTACCCTACACTAAAAGCATTCACAGTAAAAGAAACATATCGACTAAAAAATAAAATAAATTAATTAAATTAGTTGAGATTATAGAGATAACTATGTGAGTACGATGTAGAAAGACGTTGCACACTAAAAGCATTGAGAGTAAAAGAAAAATAACAATTAAAAAATAAACGAAATTCATTATTTTAAACAACTGACCTATACAGTGAGACCCTACTTTCAAACTGAATTGGAGTTAAAACGACTTGTTAGTGCTCATGTGAGGACGGGGCTAGTCCAAACAAAGTCTGGAGACTAAACTAAAGTTTGTTGCCCCATCCGATCAACAATCATAATCATACATTATAAGTGTAACGAATTAAGCTAATAAAGTTTTTCAAACTTATGTCGAGACACTAAAGAGCTTCATAAAACCTTAAACAGTGTTGTGATAGTAGTATAGCATTACTAGCTGCGCCTCGCGGTAGGTATTACCCGCGGTGAAAAATAATTCAAAAAAGTTATTTTTGAATTATTTGATCATCCCTTAGGAACACCGATGCAAAATAGCCTATGTTTTAATCCAGAATATGAGCTATCTTGATTTCAAATGAATCATTCAAATCCGTTAAGCCGTTTTAGGTTCAAGGAGTAACAACGATACACACACATACAAAACTTTCGCCTTTATTATTTTAATGTGATGTGATTTTATAAATTTAGTAATGGAATAACAATTAACTGTCTGCAATCTATTTAGACAGCGTACTTAGGATTTTATTTAATAAAAGCGTAATACGAAAGTTAGGGACTTTGAAACTGAGTTCGTGGATAGCTAATAATAATTTTGCTAAGTACATTAAAATTATGTTGTTATAACTTTAAATTATGCTTGTATGTAGTCTTTATCTACAATACTACATGTACCTACCAATATGGCGGTAAAAAAACAAAACGCCGTAGGTTGAGCTCGTTATTGTAAGGATTATCATTGACTTGTACCATACAGCCTATACTGGGTTATAGGATACCTCTTGGCAAAACTGGTTGTCAGACTTTCGGGCCACTGACTACCTGTAACGACTGTCAAAGATATACCGTGACTAACGGTTCAACGTGCTTTCCGAAGCATGGAGTAAAATCGGTATGTTGTGAGTCACTTTTCTAGGCACCAACCTAGACAAGTGCGGCTTAGCCTGAAGGTCGACCCGAGCGGCTGTTATTATTTAACTACGAGTTTGTAATGAAGGTTGCTCACCTGCGGAATTAACCAGCGTCGCAACAGCTGGCGTTCCGATCTTGTGTGTGCTGTATAAATTCTGCACAATCTGGTCCAGCTTACTCAGTCTATCCTTCTCGGTCTTTCCCAAGTAGTCCGCCACGTAGCTTCCATCTTTGTCGTTCGTTGGTGACAATATGTCATCGTAGTTGAGTTTGGAGCTGGTACTGGAGTTATCGTTGATGACCTGGGACTGATGAGGGTCGTTCTTTATTTCAAGGTTGACTGGGGAGTTGAATTCGTCTGGGGTCTGTTCGTGTTCTGTCGGCGTTAGTGTTGAGTTCTGGAATCAGGAAAGATTAAGTGAGTAACAGAAGATTATGGTTGAGAATTTTCTCGCAAAGTGTTCAAGGGTAAAATGGCTGCAAAATATTTGTTGGATCGGCTTTAGTGTTTAGATGACTTAGAAATAATGGATAATTATAGATTAAAGGCTCCTAGAATGTGTTTTTGTTCTTGGGTTAATTTAATTCTGTTTTCAATTTAAACCTATTTTCAATCCATATTTCCGTTTTCAAAGCTTGGGGTGGAAAATCATCAAATTACTTCCCCCCCTCTGGGCGGAACGGGGGGAGTATCAGACTTGTACTGACTAAAACCCACCAATATTCCTTCTAATTGCACTTTACGTTCCGGGGCCGCGGTATCTCTTTCGAACAACCCGCAACCCCGGCAGGAAGCTTCTATTCTTAATTTGAAATAAGGATTAAAGGTTAAAATTATTTTTGAAAATTAGAAAGATTGATAAAGAAATTATTCATTCATTTTTTTTAAATGTCTTAATAAATACTAATTTAAATCTTAGAAATAATGTGGGAATAAATAAGTTCGATGACCGACATGCCTAAAGAAAAAAATAAGTTGACTTGGTACACACGGCGACAAAACCAATCAAGCTATACAAAAACAATTTATTCCGATCTGTCATTGTCGCTGAAATCTTTACAATGAGAGGCCACGATATACTGGAATATACATATAGCTTGAAGTTCGCAGCAAGGATGTTTGGATGGACTGATGTATCAAGGGCAAAGCCGCATTAAATAATGAAGGTCCACAAAAAAACCTCACCGTATCAGCATCAGTAAGTCCGGAAACCTTCAAGGTCTGTGCAAGTCGGAGCAGCGATGGTAGGATCTTCTTGGAGGCAGTGACCTCCCCGGTGTACATGAAGGTGAGGAGTAATCGAAGTTCAGTCACATCGCAGCCCAGGACCACGACTAGTGTATTGTTCTCAGCTTCCACTTCCTGGAATATATTTTGAAAGAGGATCAGCATAATTGTGTTTCTTTTTTTTTATTTCCTTATATTTTTTTTGGGTTATGTCACCTTGCTGGTCAATATAGGAAGCTGACTTATCAGGTTTAGTAAGAAGGTCTACTCATTTAACACAAAATCCGTAGTTTCAGTTAGTACTCCCGTGTCATTTACAGACATAAGATTAATTAGGTGCCCGAACTTAAAATGTATGACATCACGATTGTACAGTTATCTTTACTCCTGAAGTGTTTCATGAAGTTTCAAAACTTATGGATCGGAATATAATAGGCAATAGAGTTAATTTCAAAGTTTAGAACTACTTTCGAACGGGCCCGTATTTTCGATGACAGGAGTATCCAACAACGATCAGGCTGGATCGAATCAAGATTATTGTTTAACGTGTGGATTAATGTCTTAGCCAAGGTCGGAAGCCACAGTTTTAAAATTCAATAGTACCTATCAATACGAAGAGGATGCGGCGAAAACAGTAAAATTTCGGAGGAGGAGACGAAACGAACGAGGACAAAAAGAACGCTACACTGGGCAAGAAGATTAATAGGGGAGTGTGGCAGATGAAGAATTAAATATTGAAACCGAAGCGATCAAACTTAATGGACCGATCCATGGACTAGCTGAACTAGTGGAAACCGAACCTGCTTTGGAACTACAGAATCTAATTCCCCCATCTCCATTCTATCATTGGACGAACCAAGATACGGCGAAGCGTCGCCGTTTTTATGGTTACATTACAGTACCACAAACCCGAACAAAGTGTTATGTTTCCACATTTATCGTGCACGCCTTTTTTGTTCCCTAATCATTAAATCACATTTTCATTAAATCAAATTAGACGACACTGTTAGCGCAGTGTCTGAGAGATCGACTGCTGCTCTACGTGTCGCGGTTTCGATCCCCGCACTTAACACATATTTGTATGGCCTACAGATAGTTGTTTCGGGTCTGGCTGTTTGGGTATGTGAGTTTAAATGTTTTTGAACCCACCCACGATACAGGAAAAAATCCTAGTGTGAGGCAACGCTTTTCATAAAAAAAACCAATCGTTTATTTTTATTATATATAATTTATTCAACATTCGAGTAAATCGGTTTCTTATATTCAAGCATGCTCGTTGCAGCCAAACACAAGCCTATTTAGTACAAAAAGCTTGGAACGGATAATTTGTTTAAATATTTGTCTGCAGACAGTTCACAATTCGGGTCGGCTCGATTTAACATCGAAAAGCAATATATTGTCATGTGACATCCTTTAATATTAATGCGAGCAATATTTGTTCATTTTGTATTTACGTTCTCGTTAACGGCTCTAAGGTTTTTGATGACAGTTGCAATACGAAGATTTACGGGGACCGAAAATTGGATCTTGCTAGGTCTTATATCTGGAAATTTCCGTTTTCTCTATTTTTGTTACCGAAACCGTGCTCTTTCGCCCAAGTATTCTTAAACTGCAAATTTAATGTGGGATAGAATGCCTTTCGAGCGTGTGTGATTGACAGACTTGTACTGACTAAAACCCACCCATGTTCCTTCTATTGCCCTTTATGTTCCGGGGCGGTATTTCTGTCGAACAACCCGACACGGTTGAATGCCTGCAAAAATCTTTGCCTCACCTTAAAAAGTTGTGCGAAGTACTGGCTGCAAGATGCTAGCACCAGCCTATGCGCCTTCACTGAGGTACCGCTGGCACTTAGCGTGACGTCAGTCAGGGCTCCAGTGCTCAACATGCGACCTAGGGCTCCTATCAAGCTGTTCTGTTTAAGTGAAATTGTCATTTTAGTTCTTTGGCCTGCAGCAGCTTGGTTTGGGAAATCCGTCGATGACTCGTCTATTTATTATTTGGTCGATAGATTAATTCGTCTTAGAATTTGCAAAAAATCCCCGTAAATATTATATTTCATGAAAACTGGTTTTAACCGATACCAAACATAATATCACGCCTGTAATCGCCGAAGGAATAAATTAAGGTATCCCTAATAGTGCACATATTTTGCTAGTTATGTTTTTCTAAATAAAACTATATTATTGTTTATTTTGTGTAACTTTGATATGGGCACTTAAAATGAATGCTTTATCGGAGACCTTTAATTGCCTGATTTAAATAAATATACTTTTTGGTTTTTTATATGTTTTTTTGGAAATAAAAATCTTATAAACATTTTAATTTTTAATCATAAAGTACGGATATTGCAAGTACGTGTATCAAAGACGGATTTCCACAAAACAGCTGCTGCTTTATAATTAAAATTATAAATTAATTTAAATCGATATTAGTTATAGCTCAATAGTCGATTAGTTGGTGTGCGTGTGATCTATTAGTAAACTCCCATTTAGTTTTATCGGCAAAGGTAACAATCAGGCTAAGCGTAGGGTGCTAATATTTACATTTTAAAATTTATTCAACGCCAAAACAAAATCAAGCAATTTTACATTTGAAATTTAAACAGTTATGTGCTTTATCGTAAAATTTTAAACTTTCCACGACTGTTATTCTCTTATTAACAATTTAATTAATTTAAGAAAAAATTTAAAACATTTTTTAAATTATTTATTAAGCATTTATAATAAAAAACAATTTCGGTGTACTACAAACAACACGACTACATATTTAATTATAAAGAAATAAATAACACAATCTAATTTTAAACTACGCATCAAAAAACCTTTTAAAAAAAGAATAAATTCAAAATAAAAACGCATCTAAGCTTTATGAATGAAGCAAAAAAAAGTGTCCGAGAAAAAAAATCTGTAAGTGTACCTGGTCATCTGTAGTGGGTGTGTTGATAAAATAAAATATTACTCACCTACCTGATGATTGTGCCAGCGCAAAGAAAACTGTTGTACATCCTCATCATCCATGGCCACAAATATTAACTGTATAAAAAGCACTAACAAAACTTCTTAAGCTCACTAGATCGATGCACGTACGAAGAGGAGACAATTATATTGTTAACGAATCCAGGCTGCTTTATTTTAGGTCGGTACGCCTGGAAAACCTGTAGCCACCTATTTCTGGAGCTGATTGTATTTATAAATCCAATGACATTCGGTGTGTGACGCGGCTGACATACCAAAACTCATCCAAAAACAGATTTAGTTCGCTCGACCGAGATGATTGGCATCATTGTTTGACTGTTTGTGCTAATTGATCGTTATTTCATGCATTGTGAAGGATTTCACACATTTTATTCGAGCCCCGAGTACTAGTAGGATGCATGACTTGCTGTCATTGTTAAAATATTGGACTTGCAACGTCACGTTTTTTTTTTATTGTTTTTTATGGTATCGTAGTAAAATTTACTACTATGATTATTTTGAATGGTAAATGAAATCTTTCTTTCGAGTCTCGGTTTATGTAGTCATAAACTAGGTGATTAACATTATCAGCTGGCAAAGAAGTATGTGACTCAAGAATATTATGTTAAGAGCTGTAATGGTGGATAAAATTACTTACAAAATGTTTTAAGACAAAGCCTGTCTTCGGCAACATTTTAGTGACTATTAACGGATATTGATAAAATTATTTCGATGAGTAAATTATGTTGAAGTAAATAAATTGATAATTTAATAAAAAAAAAATATTGCTTTTTATAAAAATAAAAAATGCAGTTGCACAAAAAAAGAAGACAAAACTTGTTTCGATTTTAAAACGCAATTTTTAAAATATTCACTTCACTTTTTTTTAATTTCGTACGAGCAATTTCGGTGTTAAAAAACTCTTTCGTAATATAATCTGGCTGTTTGTCGACGATCGCGTGCAATCGTTGACCTAATTCTGATTTTAAAAAGTTCCGTACATTTTCCCGCTCCGTTTGCTTTTCCGATTGTCAAACTTTTTAGGGCGTCGAGTTAAAATCAAATAAAGTTTTTATATTCTGTAAAAAATATTTTTAGGTTTGTTAGTGTTTATTAAACAAGAATAAACTTTCAGGTTCGTGTTTTGAATTTGTAAATATCTGGCTATTTTTTTGTTGATTTGATCAGACGCCATCCAGCCATTTTGTTTTGACAACATTCTATGTTCGTCTCGGCAATTATTCACAGAATACAACTCTCTTGAAATTAATTGAATAATACATAAGTTTGAATAGTAGATATCAAAATACAGATGAGTCTCGTTATTTTGAACATTTTCTAGAATTGTTCTTAGAAATGGAAGCTCTAAGTAAACCCGCTGAAGATCCTCTGGATCCCGATTTCTTCAATAATACTAAAACCGCAATTGAAAAGGAGCTCGATAAAATGAAGAAAATTGTCAATAATATCAACCAAATGAGAGGTAAATATTGTTTTTTTTTTGTAAGCATCGAATGATATAAAAAGTAAGTAGGGACTTTATATTGGGTTAGATATTTCTATGGGTAATTTTATTAAAAATAAATTGCTAGTACCTAAAGGTGCAATTAGTTCACCTGTTTGGGGACAAATTGTTGCTCTATATTATAGCTATTTACTGCATATCGACGCATACATAATACCAGTGTTCGCGTTTTTTGTTGCGGATGGGTAATCGTCAAATAACCTCCCCCGCTCTAGGTGGTTTGGGGGGTCTTTGAGGCCCGTGTTCCTTCTTCTGCCCTTTATGTTCCGTGGCCGCGGTATCTCTTTCGAAAAACCCGCAACCCCTAAAGGTAGTTCGGTGGCCCTTTTACAGGTTGTCAGTGGCCCTAATTTTTAGGGTTCCGTAGTCAACTAGGAACCCTTATAGTTTCGCCATGTCTGTCTGTCCGTCCGTCCGTCCGTCCGTCCTCGCTTAATCTCTGTGACCGTTAGCACTAGAAAGCTGAAATTTGGTACCAATATGTATATCAATCACGCCGACAAAGTGGTAAAATCAAAATTGGAATAAAATGTTTTATTAGGGTAGCCACCCTATATGTAAAGTGGGAAGTTATTTTTTTTTATTTCAACCCTAATTTGTGATATATTGTTGGAAAGGTATTTAAAAATGAATAGGGGTTTACTAAGATCATTTTTTGATAATGTCAATAATTTCGGAAATAATCGCTCCAAAAGTAAAAAACAATGTGTCCCCCCCCCCCTCTAACTTTTAAACCATAAGTTTAGAAAATATGAAAAAATTCTGAAAAGTAGAACTTTATAAGGACTGTCTATGAAAATTATTTTGAACTTGATTGACACAACAGTTTTTGTACAAAAAAAAATTGTACAAAATAATTTCTGGACTAAGTTTGTAGTATAATCGTATATGCAAGCATTTTTTGTAACTTTGTTTACATATTTTATTATCCTGAACGTATCTTTTTTCAAACAAAAAAAGAATTATTGAAATTGGTTCTCGCAATCTAAAATTACCACCGAAATTGCACGTCTTTGTATTAATTAGTAACCCAATTCCCCGAGAGATGGCGCTGTAGGTACTTATTACATTGGATCGGGTATTACCGAATTGTTCGGTTGGCCTCATAACTGGGAACACTTATTGTGACGGACGGGAAACTACGGAACCCTACACTGAGCGTGGCCCGACACGCTCTTGGCCGGTTTTTTTTATTACCGAGTACTAACTGGGTTGTGGGGGCAGCTCCATGTAGTATACTGGTTTTCATCGGCATCCGGTTAAACTGGAAGCCAACCCCACCATAGAGTTTTTTTTTTTTAAAAACGTTGCCCCACACTAGGAATTTCTCCCGTATCGTGGGTGCGTTTACAAACATTTAAACTCACATACACAAACAGTCAGACCCGGAACAATTATCTGTAGGCCGTACAAATATTTTCTCCGTGTGGGAATCAAACTCGCGACACGCAGCGTAGCAGCCGATCGCTCAGCAACTGCGCCAACCGTGTCGTCAATATACGATGAATGGCTGATATTTTGTTTTTTCAAAGCTTTAATTTCAGTGTCAAGGAACCTTCATACCTAATTATTCACAAAGATATTTTAACTTTAACCGGGTCACCGACATTTTGTTAACAGAATAGGTATCATTAACAAAAATGACTCAAATATGTCATTTATTTTTATAATGTTGACCTTGACCTTAATTATGTTAGGTATCTAAATGACTGTTATTATTAACATGTCAATTAACTGGAAATCAATAAAGTATCGTCATAACTTGTAAAAACTAGTTTTGATTGATGTTTTTCGGTAGTCTGGTAATTAGAGGAAATATGGATGGATTTTGTAAGGAATGATAAATATCCTTACTAATATGTATTATAAAAGCGAAAGTGAGTTTGTTTGTTACCTCTTCACGCTCTAATGATTAAACCGATTTTGTAAATACTTTTTTGTAAAAATATTAGAATATAAAAGAGTGTCCATGGAGTTTCTTGCCCATTCTTCTCCATAGAGATCAACGCTTTGGAATGGGCAACTGCAGTACTTTCACAAGTTATTATGCCTTGTGACCGGGACTGTAGATTCATTTTGTTTCTTGACATTCAAAAGTGCCTGTAATGGTCTAATTGAAATAAATGATTTGATTTTGATGAATTTTGGTACAGAGATAGTTGGGAATCAGGAGACGGACATAGGCTATTTTTTTTAACGTCGGATATGAGGGAGAACCAGGGAAGGAAAGGTAAAACTTAGCGTTGCTATTACAAATTAATAAGGCGCAAGGGCAAAATTGCAGGTAGCAGGTACTGTGTTATACCGAATTTAACGCGAGCGAAGCCGCGGTCAAAAGCTAGTGAAAGATAAAAGAGTAAATGATGTCGTGATAGGGGAGAATGGAAGAAGAGAACGTGTTGCGCCGACCACGAATAGAATGGGTCAAGGGCATGATGATGATGAGGTACTTCGGTATTTAACATGACATGGTTTACTTGAGAATAGTCCTTTTAAAGAAACGTTGAAGCTTTACAAATATTTATTATAACTAAGTAGGCTACAGTATCTACGGGTACCTTTAAAATGTAAAACTTTAACTTTTTCGCGGTAAATTAGATGTCAGGGAAATGCAAATGGCGTCGTTTTTGCAGCGGACCTGTTCAAATAGCTGGGTTTAAAAAAATAGTCTACGTTCTCCACATTCTTTGAACGTTATGTACAACGATTAGAGTTTAGTTTACTTGCTTTATTTTACTTTTGTACTGGGAGCAGTCTAAAAAAAATACCCGGTTCGAAAGATACATACAGTTGAAGTTTTCTTAAAAAGTGATGGTGATGATGTTTTCAAATGTTGTCAAGTTTTTGTATGTATTGTTTTAACTGAATTAAGGTTTTTCTTTAGTTTGTTGACTGTACTTCAGAAATAAAAAAAAAATAAACATAACGTCATGCTGTCTTCCCTGTACATACATTTTTATGTCCTGATTATATGAGTGAACTACGTGCCATAAACCTGGAACATTTTCGAGTTACCACTGAGAAAATCCTCATAAAAAATCTCAAAAAAGTGGTCCTCATTAAGGAATCGAAACTCCTACTAAGCATTACAGTAATTATCGCGACTATTACTACACCGTCGACATAGATAAACTTTTATTTAACTTGACCTGTTAGTTTGTGTTGGTCAAATCTTGCTACGGAATTTCAAACCTAACCTAACTTAAGCCAGCAATTAAATGAATACCTATGTTTACGACATGTCCCAGTGTTGCGGGTTGTTCGAAAGAGATACCGCGGCCCCGGAACACAAAAGGCAAAAGAAAGAACATGGATTGGTTTCAGTCAGTACAAGTCTGACACTCCCTTCCGCTTTGCCCAATACGGGAGTTTTTATTCTGTGATCTCCCGAAAAAAATAACAGTCGCGACCTCACGAGGACGAGGACTCCTCCAACAGTTAATAGCAGGACACACAACTTAGTACACGCGTTCAATGTTGATAGAAAACCCAATTTGAGTCTATAAAAGGTCTTGACAGACGGACAAAAAGTGATCCAACAAGAATTTCGTTTTTTTATGAACGGTACCCAAAAAAAAAAAGTAAAAGGTAACTGCTTCCGGAAATCGATAGCAAAAAATCAACGAAACAAACAAGAGTTGTCGATATTTTCTACATTTTTGTCTTTTTTCAGTTGGTATTTTTTTTTACAAGTCGTTTTTACAAGATCTTGCTTTTGAACTTTTTTACAATTTCGATTTCAGTGGAAGCTGCCTATTTAGAATCTGATTTAGTGTTAATGATCGATGCACGTACTTGGGAAGAAATATCTGAGCTCATTGGAATCGGAACTTCGCAGATGACGACGGACGATATAATTGTTAAAAAAGAAGTGGAATAAGAAATATATGAATGAGAGAATTGTTTTTTTTTTTTACTTTTTCACTATCATTTTCAGTTTAATTTTAATCGTCAGCATAAGTAGCAGGCATTATTACGCCTGTAATCTCTCAAAGGTTTGGCAGGTATGTAGATAGGTACCTGTAGTGCCTGCATACTCATATTGCCAGTTATGTTTTAGTCCAATGTTATTAGAGGCGAGCCGTTTGCCATCAACCGAGTTCTAACCTAGACAACGGCTTGCTACTGGGAAATTACCGATTCATAATCCTACTAATATTATAAATGCGAATGTTTGTCAGGATGGATGGATGTATGGATGTTTGTTACTCTTTCATGTCAAAACGGCTGAACGGATTTTGGAATTTAGCACAGAGGTGGATTATAGTCTGGAATAACGCATAGAAAACGCTTTTTTTTCGATTTCACGCGGTTATCAATATCAGACAGAGTGATATGTTCCACTAGTTGCGCTCTGCGGTTTTACCCGGGTACAACAGGATAAAAAGCCTATGTGTTAAATCAGGACATAAGATATAAAGATATCAAAATTCGTTAAAACGTTTAAACATGAAGGAGGACAAACATACACACATATCGCCGTTACAAACAGATACTTACTTCAATTTTATATATTTACTAGCTTTCGCCCGCGGCTTCGCTCGCGTTAAATTCGATATAACACACCAAGCAGACCTGCAGTTTTTGCTCTTGCGCCTGATTGATTTGTAATAGCAACGCTAAGTTGTCCCTTTTCTTCCCTCGTTCTCCCTCATGTCCCACTTTTTTTAAAATAAAAATTGGCCTATGTCCGTCTCCTGGTTCCCAACTATCTCTGTACCAAAATTCATCGAAATCGGTTTAGCCATTAAAGCGTGAAGAGGTAACAAGCAAACAAACAAACTTACATCGCTTTTATAATATTAGTAAGGATTTATTACTACTTACGGCTTACATTCCATAGAAATACATATAGTACAGATATAGATTTGGTATAGATTCTAATATAAAATTATCTACTAACATTTTCAAAATAATATGTTGTATCGAGTGAATCAAATCTTTTATTTACTTTATCATTGGCTATCCGATAGACTTGAGTATATCCCTTCCGCATAGGTAGTATTGAAGCGAAATAATCTCGTTTCGGAGGATGGTATCAAGAAATAAACGATTGTGGAAACTATATAAAGAAGTTATTTCATGTTATTGAAAATAGAAATACAAACTTCGATGAAATATTTGATTTGGCTTTTTATTTTCACCTATTTTCTTATCAAAATGATGGAGTCAATGTCCAGTCTAACCGAATGCAGCTGAATACCAGTGTCTTACATGGAGCGACTGCCATCTATAATTTTTTCCCTTGCGCCTTATTTATTGTAGTAGCAAAGCTAAGTTTTTCCTTTTCTTCCCTCGTTCTCCCTCATTCCTCAAAAATAGCCTATGTTCGTCTCCAGGGTCCCAACTATCTCTGTACCAAAATTCATCAATATCGGTTAACCCATTTCGGCGTAAGACGTAACAAACAAACAAACTCACTTTCGCTTTTATAATATTAGTAAGGAAAGGATATCATTGGTAATACCTACCTTGAGGCCGACGACTACTTCTAATATTGTATTCTGAAATTAATCTTCAAAAACCTGACAAGTGCGAGTGTTACCAAACAAAAAAAAATGCTCTTTCAAATTAAATGGAACATTTAACAGTAAAACTATATTTGTTCTCCATATAATACAACTAGCTGTTCCACGCGGTTTCACCCACGTTGCTCAGCACCTGTTGGTCGTAGCGTGATGTTATATAGCCTATAGCCTTCCTCAAGAAATGGACTATCCAACACTAAAGAAGAATTTTTCAATTTCAACCAGTAGTCCCTGAGATTAGCGCGTTCAAACAAACAAACTCCTCAGCTTTATAATATTAGTATAGATAAACAATCTACTCGAATATTTAGAATTTGACAAATTGGTTTTTCTTAAATATACAAAGCTACACTTTTTGACAATACAAAAAAAATAGAAATAAGCAGTACGTCTGTGCTCTTCTGTCTCAATGTAATGTTCTGTCAAGTATTTCGTGTGGGCATAAATGAATAATTTAGTTTAGCGGTTTAAATAAGACTCTCCGAATTTTATATATCTGGTGCCAAAAGTTTTGGATACAAATGTGACATATAGACAGACAGACGAACAGAGCGGAGACCTTATAGATTTATGAGGGGTCCGTTTTAGCGATTTTAGTAAAAAGGAACCCAATAAACCGAAATGCACAAAACCGTAACTCTCTCTTTTAATCAAACAGCCCGTAAACAATAACCGTAAAAACAACATTAAGTTACGGTTTTCCCACCCCTAGAGTTACAAATGCTACTTCATTCTTGTAATATAGCGGAATATATTACGCTACATATTTTAAAACTAATATTCTATATAATATATTTTTAAATAAACCTTTATCTGTGCAAAGGTTTGCAGCAAGGGGACGCTCAATTCTTTTTAAAAGGATTTTCGATGCGGCTGCTTGCTGGAGCTGGTTTCTGCTAACTTAACAATGATTTGTGCAATCTAAAATGGATCTTGTGTGCCTGTGATAAAGTCTAGAAGGATTGCAGTTGGAGTTTTGTTGGGAACTCTCGTGAATTATTCGGTTCAAAGCTTCAGAGCGCGGGAACGGTCGCCGGGGCGACGGTAGCTAGGTATTTTACGACACTAGCCAACGAAATTCTTTCCGAGTGAAACGACTAAAAATCGAATTGAATTTGATGTTGACAATTGGTATTTTATTTACTGTGAATGGTGTTGAATGTAACTGCGATATAGGAATATTAAATCAGTTCGAAGGCCCCAGCTGTCTGTCATGATCTTCGGGAAAATAAAAGTCTGGGAAAGAAATTTCTGCGCGTGAAAAGTTCTCAACATTTTCAACTGAGTTTTGAAGATCCACAACAATACAATGATTATTCTATTCTTTTATTCATTTTTAAATCCCTCCACGCGTTTCCAAGTTAAAGGGAGACAGACAGGCAGACGGATGGAAAACAAAGTGATCCTATAGGGGTTCCGTTTTTTCCTTTAATAGTACGGATCTCTAAAAACAGCTGTTTCCTAACAAACTGAAATACCTGCACTGTGAAAATGTATGGAGGAGCAATAACAGCAGTATGTTTTGTGTTTATTAATGTGGAAACCGTTTAAGCGTCGCTCTTTCCACTCTGTTAACAAAACCAGTTAAGCATCAAAGTAGCCCTCAACATCGTTATCATGTCCCTAGACCCTTTTTTTCCGGGTGGGAAATCATCCAATAACTTCCCACGCTCTGGGCGGAGCGGGGGGGCGTGTCAGAGTTTTACTGACTAAAACCCGCCCATGTTCCTTCTATTGCCCTTTACGTTCCGGGGCCGCGATATCTCTTTCGAACAACCCGCAACCCCGCAGGTGGAGGCCCTGGCAAGGCCCTCTGATCAAAGTAGTCTTCGACATCGTTATAAGGTGTCCAGACCCTGACAGCATCCTGCTAGGTTACGGGTTGTTCAAAAGCGATACCTCGGCCCCTGAACGTAAAGGCCAATAGAAGGAATATGGGTGGGTTTTAGTCAGTACAAGTCTGACACTCCCCCGCCCCCAAAGCGGGGGAAGTTATTACATGACTTCCCATCGGCAAAAAAAGACCTTGATAGCATTGTCATGTCGAATGGCGATCCTAATTATCAACAAAAAATTCGCCAACCTCTGGTCACTACTCTAAAGAGTTATACTGAATCGTAAAATCGGCATTACCAACATTACAGAAACAAACAAACAGATTCGCAAACTAGCTAACCAAGTACAAATATAGGGCAAACCAATATTGATACTGACGTGAAAATTAAATAGAATCCACTATCATAGGCATAAATGGCTTCGGTACCCTTTTAGCTTATTATGTAAAAATGTGATTGCATTGCATGCATTCATGTTAATATTATAAATACATGTGAGAACAATGTAGGAAAACGAGCACATTAAGAGCGTCCAGAGTAAAAGTAAAAACAAGAGTTTAATAGATAAATTAAGTAATTAACTGAACAGTACACCAACAATCAGTTTTTCAAAATACCATGTCCTTTGATGAGACCATAGCTATCAACCGGCTACAAGCTTGACTCCGTGGCTGTCACTCTGATGGTAAAATCCATTAACACTTTGCCTGATGTGAACTGAATCGTCCTGGATTCAGTTCGAGTGAATTATCCACTTTCTCACTTCCTTATGTTGTTCAGTTAGCTTCTATCTGCCCGTAAAAGTTCGGCCAAAATCGGACCACCCAATTTGGAGATTAGCCAGGACGATCGGACAGACAGATATTTTCAAAGGTCTGTTTTTGTGTTATATTAACATTTAAAAAAAAACCCTAAGAAATTCTCCTGCATCTATCTGCAGGTCATACAAATATTTGTTCCGCGCGGGGATCGAACCCGCGACACGCAAAGCAGCAGTCGATCGCTCAGCTACCACGCCAACCGTGCCGTCGAAATGAATACCTTTTTCTTTATTTCTCTAACTTACCTAGTTATTGACCTTAGCTACATAAATAAACACAGTCCCTACATTGTACATTGTTAAATGATTTTATGGCTTTCATTCCAGACGTCACGTTCAACACCCGCTGTTGTGTCAACAACCCCATTTTTCTCAATCTTTGAAAGAGAAACTGAGGAAATTTTCTAATGTAGAGAGTATTTATTACACACTAGCTTGCGCCCGCGGCTTTGCTCGCGTTGCTGATTTGCAGGTACCTGGTACCTGTAGTTTTTGTACTTTATTTATTGTAATAGCAAAGCTAAATTTACTCTTTTTTTCCCACTTTCTCCCTCATTTCTAACTTAAACAAAATAGCCTGTGTCCGTCTCCAGAGTCCCAACTATCTCTGTACCAAAATTCATACAAACAAACCCTAGCTGGACCCTAGCTGGCCCACGCTGGGCAGACCGCCACAGTGTGCTCCACCGTGTCCTCCGGGCCACCGTCACAGTAGTGACACCCGGGTGTTCCGGATACCTTGACAATACAAAAGCAACTATAATTGTTTTTTTAGGCAGTTGGGTTTTTTTATAAACTTTGTTTTTTTTTCACACCTTTGTTAATGTTTTCTTTTGTGTTGATTATTTGGAAGTTTAAAATGTCCGCTTTTGCAGAATCATAATTGGATAATATTTATGTATGCTTTTTTGACTTCCGTACGTTTTACTCACGGGTTGATCACTGAAAACCAGCGCTGTGCTGTGGGCTCCCATAGCACAGCATAATGCAGAGTGGTGAGCTACCTGTCGCAGTCACGACGTGCAAGTTATTTTTATTTTGTCCCATATGTATTTTAATTTTTTTGTGATGCTTTGCATTTTTAATGTTTTATTTTGTTGTTATTTTGTGTGATCGTCGTAATTTGCACTAATAAATGTTTTTTCTTTCTATAATAATATGAATTAACAATCGTAAAATATTCATAAAGTGACAATTCACAATATTAACCATTTTAAGAATTTTAACGTCCATAATTAAAATTATTATCGCATTATGACGCTACTAAAACAGCCATTTTAAACCTCCTATATCGTTCCTTATCTATGTTTTGACTTTAGTCTGTAGAACAACCTCCAAGGTTTTTAAACAAAAATACGTTGGTAACAAGGCTGACTATAAAGCAGCTTTGTATAAGATAGCGTAAATAACACGTCAGTCGTTGAAGGATTGAAAATTTATACGTTTAGGCTGCCTCCGTCAGAATAATTCCCTTATTTTTCACGATTACCGCTACCGCTTTCTGACAACTGGCAAAGTAACAATTTAAATGTGAAAGTTTTTAAAGGAAATATTTTTATTACGCTTCTTTATGGGAGATTTATTTAAATGGACATCTTGGGGTAACAGAATTTGGAAGTCGAAATGGGAAGGGCAAATCTTGGTCACATCTAAATAGTCCATGTTGAGTCACTTCTAAATTTCCTTCTATTATTTTTGTTTGGTACTGAGAGTTAATTTGAGCTTGATTATTGCCTATTGGTAATTTGGAAAAACCCTGGTTCCGTGAATAAATAGTACATTAGATTCAAGTGTTTTTTCGGACGAGGCGAATTTAACTCCCGAACCGCTAGGCAAGAATCAATTCTGACGTGAATCGTTTCTCAATACACCTAAGGAGAAATAAAAAAAAAACAAAAGTGTTCGTATACATACATTCTTTTGTCATTAATCAATGTGTAACTTTGATTAAATAAATGACAATATTAAAGTAAATAATTTTTTAAATGTTCATGTTTGTTTGTGATAAGCTGTTGCTTAACACATTTTTTTTAATATTAAATACGACGGCCTTAAAATTATGCGCTTATGTGTTGTAAAAAATAAAACACTGCCAGTTATGTGGAATTGTTTATAGCCGTGGTAAAACCAGAAAAACATAAAGCCTTTTTTTGGGGTAGGAAATCATCAAATAACTTCCCCCGCTCTGGGCGGAGCGGAGAGGAGTGTCTGACTTGTACTGACTAAAACCCACCTATGTTCCTTCTACCGCCCTCAATGTTCCGGAGCCGCGGTATCTCTTTCGAACAACCCCGGCAGGCGGTGGCCCTGGCAGGTCCCTCTGCTTTGCTGACATCTTTTTGAGGCACGCGTGGAACGCTAGCGCACCGTCGACAGCCTGTCGTCAATAGGCGGATGGACGGTGAGCTAAACATTGCTCACCGTTCACAGGCCCGCATCTATGGTGGCCGGGAGTCGTCTAGCGGCGCCCGGGCGTCTCCCGCGGCGGCTGGGTTGGTTTGAGGTTCCCTCGCTCAAACGCACGGCCTCAAGCCTCAAGTCTTCGTTGCAATAAATGAAAAAAAAAACGCCTGTAAAATACATTTCATGTTGAACCTAATCGTAAGTGTAATAAGAGCCAATTTTCGGAGAAGTTTTTTGAAAACAAATCGCTCGACCGGATTGGATATCGAATCTAGATGCATTGTCATACCCCGATACCAGTGACCACTGCACTTATTAGCTAGTTGTTTTAATAAGACATGAAAATACTGCACATGCAGACATTTTTCTTATATTTTTTGCGTTAGTTTCTTTGCCCCACATTATTTATTATTTCTCCTGGATCGTAGGTGCATTTACAAACATTTCAACTCATATACACAAACAGCCAGACCCAGAACAAATATCTGTAGGCCACACAAATACACATGTTCCGTGCGGGGATCGAACCCGCGACACGCAGCGAAGCAGTTGACCGCACAGCCACTGCGCCAACTGTGTCGTCAAATTTAAAAACAACATTTTATTTTATTTAAGGTAAAATTAAATGAATGCAGTCTTGTGTCTATTTGTGAACCGTACTTCTTAACTGAATGGATTGTAATGGAGTTTCTATCTTCATTTAGATAATTAATTCAGGAAGATTTTTTTTAGAATCCATTAGCATTTAGCTTACTTACAGTGTTGAGGTTTGCGGTGAGTCATAATAATACACTAAATAAATATAAATATCTTGGGACAACTCACACACGGCTATCTGATCCCAAGCTAAGCAGAGCTTGTGTTATGGTAACCAGACAACTGATATACATACTTATATAATTTATAAATACATACAAATTATAGATAAATCACACCCAGACACAGAACAAACAATCATGCTCATCACACAAAGTTTGTCCTGGGTGGGAATCGAACCCACGACCTCCAGCTCAGCAGTCAGGGCCACTAACCACTGGCCGAAATTTTAAATGCCGAGAAAGATAAGCAAAAAGTATATTATCTTGGCTCGCGAGATTGTCGACATGTGGGATGTGGACTCAGCGATCATTGTACCAGAGGGGCTTGCCAGGGCCTCCGCCTGCCGGGGTTGCGGGTTGTTCGAAAGAGATTCGCGGCCCCGGAACGTAAAGGGCAATGAAAGGAACATGGGTGGGTTTTAGTCAGTAGAAATCTGACACTCCCCACCGCTCCGCCCAGAGCGGGGGAAATCATTGGTTGATTTCCCACCCGAAAAAAAAAAGAAAAAAAGGAGTTCAACAATACGACGAACAATACCAAAAAAAAGGACATTTGTGTAAGTAGCTTGTAGTAGGTACTCAAATGGCCAGATCTTTTCTTGCCTAGTAATGATCTTCTTTAGTTTTCAAGGTCTTAAGTTATTTTGAGCGGGGGAAGTCATTGGTTGATTTCCCACCCGAAAAAAAAGGATGCTATACATAGATATTGCGGCCCTGAGGATGGTGGGTCAGTACAAGTCTGACACTCCTCTCCTCCGCCCAGAGCGGAGGAAGTTATTTGATGACTTTTCACCCCAAAAAACAGGGTCTTGACAGACAGATACACTAGCTGTGTCCCGGCATGCGTTGCAATGCAATTTTGTACCTTTCTTCCTACCCTATACCCTATCTTTCAAGTTGGATCAAACTGCACACGGTGTGCAAATTTAATTTAAAATCGGTTTAGTAGTTTAGGAGTCCATCGCGGACAAACAACGTGACACGTGATTTATATATATTAAAGATAGATAGACAACAAAATGATCCTGTAAGGGTTCCGTGTTGCGGGTTGTTCGAAAGAGATACCGCGGCTTCGGAACGTAAAGGGCAATAGAAGGAACATGGGTGGGTTTTAGTCAGTACAAGTCTGACATGCCCCCCCTCCTTCCCCCGCTCCGCCCAGAGCGGGGGAAGTCATTGGATGATTTCCCACCCGAAAAAAAAAAGGTTTCCGTTTTTTCCTTTTGGAGTATGGAACCCTAAAATTTGTGTAAAAAGAAGACATGGACACTCGTGTCTTCTATGGGTGACAAAATTGACACGTCATACACCACGCGAAGCAGACGTCATTCTCTAGTTCAATTATAACCTCCCTCTGGTTCACAAAGTCTTGGTACTAAACTTAACTTTGAATACGTGTCTGCTCATCTCTTCCAGTTAAAACGTCATTATAATATTCTAGTCATTGGAATATGACATGAGGGAATATAGTGCGGTAGACTATTAACCTTACCTACGTACTGTCGTAGCAAAAACGTTTTAAAGTACTGTGGGGATTCACTTGATGGAGAGGTCTGTTAATGTATGTTATATCTTGCTGTTTATTTGTATGCAATACTAGCTTTTGCCCGCGGCTTCACTCGCGTGAAATTCGGGGTAACACAGTTCCCCTTTTCTGATTTGCAGGTATCTGCTACTTGTAGTTTTTGCCCTTGGGCCTTATTTATTGTAAAAGCAAAGCTAAGTTTTCCATTTTCTTCCCTCTATCTCCCACTATTAAAAAAATAGCCTATGTCCGACTCTAAGGTCCCAACTATCTCTGTATCAAAATTCATCAAAATTGCTTTAGCCATTTAGGCGTGAAGACGTAACAAACAAAAAAAATCACTTTCGCTTTTATACTATTAGTAAGGATTTGGTTATACTGTTCTCGGCTCCATATCACCCTCGCATAACGGCTTGTCTGTAAATTCCACATCGGCCGCAATGACAAAGTTATCTCACTTGAATCTCGTGTGCAAAAAAGAATGAGCTACGAGCTCGATTCTAAAACCGATTTTGCAAGTCGTAAATGTCGAAGTATTGAAGTTTGTATGCAAACTAAAACACTACAAACATCTTCCACTCAATAAAACCCTTAAAACGAATTTTATATCCCGAAAAATATTTGGAAATAGACAAAAAAGGGGCGAATTCAATGAAGTAGCAATCACGGATGGACGCCGATCGTAAAGTGCGACAGAACACATTTATTTCCCAACAAATCGAATAAAGAAAAACAAAGAGACATTCTCTAAGCCATAAAACTCACCTTCTATTGTGAATGTTATACGATTCTTTGCTTTATTTACAACTTTTACAATAGGGATTTGTAACATAAGTAAACTATATCTGCCTACTTATAATAAAGTACCGAATGATTAAAAAATATATATTATGACTAGCTTTTGCCTCGCGTTAAATTCGGGGTAACACAGTACCCCTTGCGCCTTATTAATTTGTAATAGCAACGCTAAGTTTTCCCCTTTCTTCCCTCTTTCTCCCTCCCATCCCACTCTTTTTTAATAAAAAATAGCCTATGTCCATCTCCTGGTTCCCAACTATCTCTATACCAAAATTCATAAAAATCGGTTTAGCCATTAATGCGTGAAGCGGTATCAAACAAACAAACAAAACTCACTTTCGCTTTTATGATATTTGTAAGGATTTGATTAATGAGGAAAAAAGCATGCGTGTGAGATACATTGCATGTTGAACCTTACCGTTGTGCAATAAGAGCCATAATTTTAAGAAGTGTATTGAAAAACATTGGATTTCCTTACAGTGCTTAGTTACTTCGAGTGCGAGATATAGTCATAACGAATCATCGTTTTCCTGCCCTTGTCTCATTCTATTTGGGGTCGGCGCAATACGTTTTCTTCTTCCATTCACCCCTATCAGACGTCATAGCATCATTTACTCCCTTCTCCTTCATTTCATTCCTTACACAATCCATCCATCTTTTCTTTGGCCTTCCTCTCGCTCTCCGTCCTTCAACATTTAGATCCATCACTCTTTTAGTCACATGTGCTTTGTCCCTCCTCATCACATGTCCCTAATATAGTAATAGTGAAAATAGTTGGATAATAATAACAGCCTCACGGGTCCACGCTTGCCAAGTTCGGTTCACAGATGGATGACTATTTACCAAGTTTCAACTTCAACTCTTCATTAATGGCTTTTGTGGACGAGATTTAAGTACCACAATTTTGCCAATAACACGTGTACTGGTAATAAGCTATAAAACGCTGGAGAATATTTAGCAAGTAATCACAGTAATTAAAAAATTTAAAAACAATAAAAGTATTTCTTTGCAGATTTAGATTATCAATTCATATGACAGAATGACAGAAACAGAAATAAGAAAGAGAGAGACAGACAGAGAAACATGCGACGCCGCACAGCTTACAATAGCTTACTATAGCAAAAAGTGTCGTGACAACTTTTCGTTCCAAAAGAAAACAGACTACAAGTAAAAAAATTAATAACGATCCAAAAAGTTTCAATTTAATTTTATTAATTTCGATGAATTTACATAGTTTGAAAACAAGACGAGAAAACATAAAAGAAAGAAGACATTTAACAGAAGTTGGACGAGGGATATGAGGAGGAATGATTTCATGAAAAGAGAAAATACCAAGTTTCCTCCGGGACTCGGAAAATACGTTTTTTTTTTTTTTTTTTTTTTTTATATTGGCACACTCGGTTTGAGTATTCGCCACTGACGGATTTAAAAGTTAAGGAATCAATTTGAATGGAAAAGGAGATTTTGAACGGGATTGAAAGGAGATTCCAGTGGAATGGATTTAAGATAAGGGGTAAATAATTAATACTTACATTTAAACTAACAGATATAAAAAAAAAAAATTACACTTTAATATCATGAGAAGATATGAAAATAGAAAGAGTTTTATATATATCAAAATTATTAGAAGCAAGTAAGATAGGAACAGAAGTTGGAAATGGAATACGTAAAAAAACTAAAGACGAATATAACAAGGAGTGATCATATAAGGGACAGGAGAGGATTAAATGATTCATATCACCCACTTCACCACACTCGCAAATATTAGACGGAATAATTTTCAATCTTGCAAGGTGGGAAGGAGTGCACATGTGACCAATTCTCATTCGGATAAGTATGGTGGTGGCCCGTTTTCCAAGTTTTAGCTTAAAAAACCAGGGTTTACTTGGAATACTAGGCTGAATTGTAGAATAAAATTTGCCCTTGACTTGGCAGCTGTTTTTCCACAATTCTAACCAGGATTCTTTTAAATATAACAAAGGTAATGATGCTAGGTCATGGAAATAATTTTGGAAAGGAAACATGTCCCCAGACTCCACAGCAACATTTGCAAGGTTGTCTGCCTTATTGTTACCAGGAATACCAGAGTGGCTGGGAATCCAAGCAAAAGAAACATTATATTTTCTTTGTAAGCATTTATACAGTAAATTTCGGATTTGAATAATAATAGGAAACACAGGTCTATTGGTAAAAGGAAATCTATCTAAAGCCTGAAGGGCACTTTTAGCATCAGAGAAAATTACAGTATCATGAAGATTCATAAGCAAAATATACTCGACAGCTTTCAGCAATCCAAAACATTCACCCGTAAAAACTGAGGACTCTGGAGGTAATTTAATTTTTTGTACAATATTAAAATTTTGGTGATAAACACCTATACCTACACAGCCTGATGTTTCTATTTTGGAAGCATCTGTGTAAATATGGTGCCAATTTTCCCAATGTGAATTTATGATGTTTTTAAAAAGATATGGAGTATGAAAATCAGATTTACTTAAACCTAAATTGAGCTTGATATCAGGACATATAACCAAAGATTCAAAGGAAGAACAAAAAAGGGGAAAATATAAAGAATGATAAGAAGGAGCTTTAAGTGAATTATATTTCTGAAAACTTTTGATTAGACATGGTGGATTTTTATGGGACCAATATGACGAAGAAGTGACTTTATCAAGAAGTAACTGAAGTTTAGAACGTAATGGGTGATTGGAAAATTGAAAACAACGAAATAAAAATTTATCTGACAAATATTGACGACGTAAAAATAGAGGGGGATCAACTTGCTCTACCTGTAAGGCATTATTTGGAGAGGACTTCATGGCTCCGGAAATAATTCTCAAAGCTTTTGACTGAATGCCATCCAATCTCTTTAAAGCAGCAGCATTTCCAGGTTCTAGTAAAAATGTACCATAATCAAGCAAGCTACGAATTATCGCATTATATAGCAGCTTTAAAGAGTAAGGGTGAGCACCCCACCAAACACCAGAGAGACATCTTATAATATTAAGAGATCGTTCACATTTTGCTATAATATAATCACAATGTGACACACCAGAGAGTTTGGAATCTAACACAAAGCCTAAAAATTTTACATTATTTTTTGAACAAATTAAATTGCCATCATAATAAATAGTAATGGGTGGAGGAAGACGCATTCTGGAAAAGAGAATAGCAGAACTTTTATTGGGAGAAATTTCCAAACCATTAGAATCCATCCAACTTTTTAAGTATTTAAGAGAATTAGAAAGACAGAGACAGGCTTGATCAATAGACTTATGAGGGAAATATAAAAGTAAGTCATCAGCATATTGGAGGACTCTAACATTTGAGTCCAAGGATGATTCTAAGTCAGATGCATAAATATTATATAGTATAGGACTTAGAACAAACCCTTGGGGAAGACCCTTCCATACAGTCCTAGGTTCCTTTGAAGAATCTTTCAAATGGATCAATCTTTCAGATAAAGAATTCATAATGAAATTAGTCAAAAGAATAGGAATTTTTAAGGAAATTAGTTTCTTATATAGTATTGAAAGAATAACATTATCATATGCAGATGCAATATCTAAAAAGGTGGCAACTACTGATTCATTATTAGAAAAAGCTAAATGAATATCAGTAACAAAAATACTAACACTGTCTATTGTACTCCTTCCTCTTCTAAATCCAAATTGATTGCTGCTTAATAAACTATTATTCTCAATAAACCACTCCAGACGATTCTTAACAAGATGTTCTGTTATTTTCATTAGTACTGAAGAGAGAGCAATAGGACGGTATGATGTGGCAGATGAAGAACACTTACCAGGTTTTAATATTGGCAATATTAATTGGGACTTCCAAGAAATAGGTATATTACCAGTGATCATAACTGTATTAATAATGTTAAGATAATATGTAAGAGAATCGTCCGAAAGGTGTGCAACAAAAGAATAAGGAATACCATCCATACCTGGTGTAGAATCCTTAACATTAGAAATTATACCTTTAAGTTCAGAAAGAGAGAAAGGGCCGTTAAGACCAGAAAGATTACTTGAGATGACAGAAAGGCATGGAAGAAGAAGTTTTTCAGGGACAGATGGAGGAGCTAAATTATCCAGAAATTGATTTTGTAATATGGAAGGAATTGATGTAGGAGATGGTTCTTTGAAAGCAAACCTAAATTTCCTTATGTTTAGCCAAACCACAGATGGATTAACATCAGGAGATATTGATGAACAAAATGCTTTCCAACCATCAAACTTTTTCTTTTTTAATAATTTGTGTGTGTCATTAATAATACTTGATAAAGTATCAAAATTTTCAGATGAGGAAAATTCGTTATAAATTAATTCTGCCTCTTTACGTTTTTTTACAGCTTTTGTACACTCCTTATCCCACCAAGGAGGAGACGGAATTATACTTAATGCTTCATTTTTAAGAGGGAAAACATGATTCGCTGCTTCTATAAAAGCTTTCGATAAAGCATCTGCACATTCTGAAGCATTGCCCTGAGTAATTTCTGGTAAGCATGATATTTTTTCATCTAAACATGTTCTAAAAGAATTCCAATCTGCATCAATCAATTTATGTTTCAGACGAGGTGAAGAACGAGGAGAATGTGGAACTTTCATCGAAGGAAAAGAAAGTAAAATAGGAAAATGATCACTACCATATGAGAGGGGAAGACACTTCCAGGATATTTTTGAAGCTATGTTAGGAGAACAGATTGATAAATCAGGAGCACTTACACTTTCATTAGGTGCAGTACGGCGAGTAGCTGAACCTGTATTTAGTAAACAAGCGTTATGGGTATCTAACAAGTCTATAAGAAAATTACCAAAATGATTCGATGAACTTCCCCAAGATTGATGTTGGCAATTAAAATCTCCTAAAATAAGAAAGGGTTTGGGAAGACTAGAAAATATGTCATTAATTTCATTAAATATTATAGAAGAAGGGCGAGGAATGTAAATTGAAACAAAACATATATTATTCACAATAGCAGCAATAATAGAAAAATCATTATTGTGAGAAGCAATCGGAAAGTGAGTAAATGCTAAATTACGATTAATGAGTAGGGCAACACCGCCATACCCATCTGAACGATCTTCGCGTAGACAGGCATAACCAGATAACCTAAAATTAAATTCTGGTTTAAGCCAGGTTTCCTGAAGAGCAAAAATAAAAGGATTATGATTCTTAATCAAATAAATTATGTCAGACTTTTTAGAAGTGATGCTGCGGCAATTCCATTGTAGAAGTTTGTTTGTATTGTCCATTATTATGAATGTTAGAAACTTGTGAGATATCATTTAAAAGGGCAGCGTTGGACGGTTCTTGAATAAATTTAGATTGAGATAGGGAGTTAATTAGTGTTATAATTAACTCCTTTAAAGAAGCGTTAGTTAAATTTTCGGAGTCTAAAGATTTAAGAGCACAACCATTAGATGAACTTTGCATGTCATAATCTTTGGTTATAGCTTTATGAGCATTAACATCATATCCCCCAGAAGGTTTCACGGGAGAACGTGGCTTCAGAAACACTGTTTTTTTGTATGACGTATGTGAAGTTTGTGGATGAGTTTCTCTAGAATGAGGATAATTGCTTTGTGTACTTGAAATTACAGGTTTGGAATTTGATGAAATCAAGGCATCAGCATAGGAAATTTTAGAAATAGGGGCATGTTGTTTAGATGCTTCAGCATATGAAATACAGCTCTTAGCCATAGTTTCTTTAATTGACTTTTGTCTTTGAAATTCCAAGCATTTACTACTTGTGGCTAAATGAAAACCTTTACAAAGACAGCAAAAAATATTCTCCTCCTCAACCGAACAACTATCACCAGTATGGTCCTGACCACATCTGAAACACTTAGGACGAGAGCGGCACTGCATTTTTACATGTCCAAAACGACAGCAATTATAACATTGTATAGTTGGATATATGTACAAATCGACAGGCAAGGCAGTGTAAAACATATAAACTTTTTTCGGTAGTATTTGACCATCAAAAGTAATAACTACAGATTCAGTTGATTTTAACTCAGTTATATTATTCACTCTAATTTTCCTTTTTAAACGCCTAATCTTTAATATTTTACCACAACCAAAAGGAACATTAATATTATTTAAAATGTCATCATCATCCCAATCAATGGGGATGCCCCTTACAATACCCATGCGGGTTACAGAAAATGAGGGTATGAATGCTTTGAAATTACCATTTTCTATAAGTGGAGAGTCCATAAATAAGTTGGCATCTTGGAAACAGTTAAATTCCACTGAAAGTCTATTTCTACCGATACGTTTTAGACTACCATTAATTATATTTTTAAACGAGTTATTTTTTAAAAAACGGCCAAATGTAACTGGGTGTAAAGTCACGTTATCATCATAACAGGAATTTTTTTTTTGTATATGTACAATAAAGGGAGCTACATCAGTAGCTACATAAGACAGCCTTGCAACTGACTGTGGAGTAGCTGGATTTGGAATAATTATATTATCTTTTTGAGGAACTTGAGAACTCTCACTATCGGTAACTTTCTGTAGACACTGAGTATCTGCAGACAAACATTGACAATCAGTATCTAATAGGTTTTTTTTATTTCCATTTTTACGTCTCCGTTTGTTGCAATGTCTACAAATGAGCTTACGAGATGCAATCCTCTTACGTTTGACACCACCACCAATACTTATTGCCGAACAATCCGTGTCCATACTACCATCGGTATTTGAGGCATTATTAATTGTAACTATATAACCAATGTCGGGGGGTGTTCCCCCTGGATCATCAGGGGGGTCCATAATAAATGAATAAAAACTTACCTAAAAATCACATTCAATATATAAACAAACTACAAAAATCTAATATATACAGTTAAATTTACTATTTACACGCTAAAAAAACCAAACCACATGAAAAAAAACACAATAGTTAAATTAATCACAAAAAATCGCGACCGCCAAATTCAATAATTCCCGCGCTTTTTCGGAAAATACGTTAAACAGTTGGTCCCAGCTGTCATTCGAAGAGCTTTGACAGACGTCACAAGTAGTCAGTAACAACCAGTATTCATGAAGTCCAAAAAGTATCGGATTATCCAGTACTAATTTATAGGTTACTAGCTGTGCCCAGCGGTTTCACCCGCTGCTCAGTTAGGGCCATGAAAAATAGATGTTGGCCGATTCTCAGACCTACCTGATATGTACACAAAATTTCGTTTGAATCGATCCAGCCCTTTCGGAGAAGTATGGGAACGAAAACTGTGACACGAGAATTTTATATATTAGATTAAGCTGCATCTGGTTGGATCTGAGAGCGGCGGTGGGCAGGCTGAAAGCCAAAAACACCGCCCCGGGACCCGATGGCTTGCATGGCAAAGCCTGGGTCCTGGCCCTGGAGGCTCTCGGGCCCCGACTACTAGGGCTCCTAAGCGCATGCTTGGAGAGAGGCCAGTTCCCACTTCGTTGGAAGACGGGGAAGCTGGTCCTCATTCAGAAGCCGGGGCGCCCTGCGGACTCTCCGTCCGCATTCCGGCCCATTGTGCTGCTCGACGAGGTGGGCAAGCTCTTTGAAAGAGTAATTGCAAACCGCCTCGTCGGGCACCTTGTGGGGACGGGGCCGGATCTTGCGGATCACCAGTATGGTTTCCGCAAGGGGCGCTCGACGGTGGACGCCATCATGCGCGTGAGAGCCCTTACGACGGGGGCTGCAGTGTCCAGGGGTGGGGTTGTCGTGGCGGTGTCTCTCGACATCGCTAACGCGTTTAACACCATGCCTTGGAGCTGCATCAGGGAGGCACTCCAATACCACCGGATGCCGACCTATCTTCGTCGTGTGGTCGGGGCATATCTGACGGACAGGGCCGTCATATACCCCGGTCGCTCTGGAGAGTGGAACCGGCGAGAGATGTCGTGCGGTGTCCCACAGGGATCGGTCTTGGGGCCGCTCCTGTGGGACATCGGTTACGACTGGGTGCTGCGCGCCGACCTCCCCAGCGGCGTCAGTGTAGTTTGCTACGCTGACGACACGCTCGTCCTGGCTCAGGGGGGGTCGCACCAGGCGGCGGCCGACAATATGACACGCGGGGTTGCGATAGTCGTGGAGAGGATCCGGCTACTGGGTCTCGAGGTGGCCTTGCACAAATCCGAGGCCATGGTTTTTCATGGCCGCGGAAACACGCCACCGTCGGGATCCCAGTTGACGGTAGGAGGGGTTCGCATCGGCGTCGGGTCGACGATGAAGTACCTGGGGATCGTCCTCGACAGCCGGTGGAACTTCGTCGAACACTTCCGACGTTTGGCTCCCAAGCTCGAGCGGACGGGGGCTGCTTTCAAGCGGCTCCTGCCCAATCTCAAGGGGCCAAACGCCTCCTGCCGTAGGCTCTATGCCGGAGTCGTGCGGTCCATGGCCCTTTACGGGGCCCCAGTATGGGCGCGTTCTTTAGGGCGGCGCGCCGCCCACTATCTGAACGCGCCCCAAAGGGTGGTGGCCATACGGCTTGTCCGAGGCTACCGCACGATCTCCGGCGAGGCAGCAAGCCTCCTTGCCGGACTGCCACCGTGGGATCTGGAGGCGATAGTCCTCGCGCGCCTGTTTGAGTGGCGCGCGGAGGCACTACACCGGGGGGAAAATCCACTGCCGCGGCAAGTTGCCGCTCGGCGGGCAGACCTCCGGTGCGATCTCGTGGTGGCATGGAGAGAGCGACTGTCGCAACCCCGTGCAGGGCACGCTACAATAGTGGCGGTAAGTCCCCTCTTTGAGGAGTGGCTGGAGAGGCGTCATGGCGTCCTCACCTACCGCCTGACGCAGGTCCTCACCGGACACGGAAGTTTCGGGAGGTTCCTGCACATCATCGGGCGGGAGGAAGCGCCCGGGTGTCACCATTGTGACGATCGCCCGGAGGACACGGTGGAGCACACAGTGGCGATCTGCCCGGCTTGGGCGGAGCACCGCCGTGCCCTCGTAGAGGCGATCGGCGGCGGCGATCTCTCGCGTCCGGCCCTGGTTCAGGCCATGGTCCGGAGCGAGAGGGAATGGGAAGCGGTCACCACCTTCTGCGAAGCAGTAATGCTAGCGAAGGAGGTGGCCGGGCGTTTGAGGGAGAGAACATCTGCCCAACCCAGCCGCCGCGGGAGACGCCCATGGCGCCGGGCGCCGCGAGACGACTTCCGGCCACCGTAGATGCGGGCCTGTGGGCGGTGAGCAATGGGTAGTTCACCGTCCGTCCGTCGATTGACGACAGGCCGTGTCGACGGCGCGTTCGTGTTTCACGCGCGCCTCAAAGAGAGTCAGCAAAGCAGAGGGGCTTGCCAGAGCCTCTGCCTGCCGGGGTTGCGGGTTGTTCGAAAGAGATACCGCGGCCTCGGAACGTAAAGGGCAAAAGAAGAAACATGGGTGGGTTTTAGTCAGTACAAGTCTGACATGCCCTCCCGCTCCGCCCAGAGCGGGGGAAGTCATTGGATGATTTCCCACCCGAAAAAAAAAAAAAAAAAAAAGCTGCATCTGGTTCCTATCCCTTTGCAAAATGATTGATAATATGAAACGATGGTAACCATGATCTTGTAAAATAATTATGATTTAAAAAAAGTGTCTATGGAATTTCGCCCGTTCTTCTCCATAGAGGAGAAGAACGGGAACTTTTTCAACTCTTTGAAATCGGTAACTGCAGTACTTTCACAAGTTATTATGCATTGTGTCTGGGACTTTAGCGTATTTTGTTTTTCCTTGACAAAAGTGCCTGTAATGGTCAAATTGAAATAAATTTTTTGAGTTGAAAACATACAAATCTTGCCTTCCATCCCAGTGAGAATCTTGAGAAGTTTGTAGATTGAGAAGTTTGTAGATTTAAAGCACCTCGGAAATCCTCAGAAAAGGAGAAGAATGTAGCTTTTCTAGATAACCAGTGCATTCGTTCGTATACTTCAAAGAATGAAAAGGTCAAGAAACTTTCTGAAACAGTACTTTCCCGTTCAGCGACCATCAATACAATCGGGAGAGTGTAACGTTTTATTTTATCTGTAACAACTATAATTTACAAACTACAAATATACATAAACTAATAATAAAAATAGGTACAAGTATTAGAATCCTTACTAATAAAAGCGAAAGTGAGTTTGTTTGTTTGTTACGTCTTCACGCCTAAATGGCTAAAGCGATTTTGATGAATTTGATTTTGAAAAATACAAAAAAAGTGTAGCTCAGCGGTTACAGGAACAGAGTCCAAGCTACAGACGTCAGGTCTCCAGAGTAACGAACCACCTGACTTTACTAGCCGTGTCCAAGATAACCGATTTCTAAAACTAAAAAAACCTATTAATTTTATTTGAGTTACAACTTTGCCCAAACTACCTGGAAGGTATCTCTGTCATACTTGTTGTTTAAATATTACTAGCTGTTCGACGCGGTTTCACCCACGCTGCTCAGCACCTGTTGGTCGTAGCGTGATGTTAGATAGCCTATAGCCTTCCTCAAGAAATGGACTATCCAACACTAAAAGAATTTTCCAATTCCAACCAGTAGTCCCTGAGATTAGCGCGTTCAAACAAACAAACAAACTCTTCAGCTTTATAATATTAGTATAGATATATGTTGTAATGTAAACGTTCGCTCATAAGTTAATCACCTATCTTTCTCCTACATCGTTTTATAAAAGTAATCCAGTATAAAATCATCATGACCTAATTAACAGCATATTACAAAGACGATAGCTTACAAATAAACCAACTGGGTCGGGTATCGAATCCGTGACTTATCTCTGTTAGCGTTCGGTGATCAACCTTCGTCACCCGCCACCTAAGGGCACAATAAAGATGGAGAGCAGTAAATCTACTTTGAACTCTGAAAAAATTGTTGTCCAGTTACCTGATCTGAGGGACCACCCGGGTCTGAGGGACTTGCGCGTGTTATGTTTCATAGTTTTTATATGTTATAATAGTAGGTACTAGCTGTGCCCAGCGGTTTCATCTGATGTTTAGATCACTATTATCATTTAGGGGTATGAAAAAATAGCTTACCTACTGCTTCTATGAAGGAGAAAGGAGTAAATGATACCATGACATCTGACAGGGGAGAATAATAAAAAGAATTAAAAATAAACTTTGACAAATAATAAATCGTTTATTGGACTCAGTAGAATATACAAAAAATAATATACATCCTTACTTCCTTACTAATGTCATAAAAGCGAAAGTTAGTTTGTTTGTAACCTCTTCACGCTTTAATGGCTAAACCGATTTTGATGAATTTTTGTACCTACAGAGATAATTGGGAACCTGGAGACGGACATAGGCTATTTAAAAAAAAGAAAAAGTGGTATGTGAGGGAGAACGAGGGCAGAAAAGGGAAAAATTAGCGTTGCTATAACAAATTAATAAGGCGCAAGAGAAAAAACTGCAGGTAGCAGGTACTGTGTAAGGAAATAGGATTTCGTGGGATTTCTTTGTTTTCACTGTTTAGTGGCAACCGGATGAGCTGAGTAGATTAGGTGATAGTAACGGTTCGTCGTACCGGGCCCTTCTCATTATAATAGTGCAAATATTTTGGGAAATTCATTAAGCTTGTTGAATAATTTTCTTTAAAGAAAATTGTGTGCGGAAACGGTTTATAGGGCTATTGCTTTTAAATTATATTTTGATAATTAATATAATACGTACGAAAGATTTTGTTAGGTCGGCGATCCAAAAATTTTATGACATAACTATTCTATGGGTAAGCGATTTAAAGCAACTATTATTTAACTACCCAGATTTCCCGTACGATGATAGATACGCGTAACAGGTTTTGTATAGGTTGATTTGTCGTCGTGTGTACTAATTATATTTATTAGACAACTAATTTCGCCCCACGGTTTCACGCGCGTCGACCGTGATAAAAGCTGGCTAACTGTGTATTCCTAAATGATGGGCAAATTATCTAATGAGTATATTTGTTAATGACACTTCGCTTATTTTCAAAATAGATATAAAATATACTTTTCTTTTATATGTTAACAAAAGTCTGACCATTCTCTCGAAATGGTTCGCGGCTAAAAATGTTCTACTGAATGCGAACAAAACAAATTGTCTAGTTTGCCTTACCAAAATGTACCACAACGCGATCTAAATTTAAATCTTGACGGAAAAAAACTTGATGTAAGTGCGGAAACTTTATTTTTAGGGATTAGTATCGATTCAAAATTGCACTGGGTACATATTAGAACTCTTTCGGGTAGGTTAAGCTCGGCTGTATATGCAGTAAGGAAAATGTTACATATAGGTTAGTCATCATCTGCCTAGCCTTTTTCCAACCATGTTGGGGTCGGCTTCTAGTCTAACCGGATGCAGCTGAATATCAGTACTTTACATGGAGCGACTGCCTATCTGACCTCCACAACCCATTTAGTACTGGATAATACGATACCCCTGGTAAGACTGGTTGTCAGACTTTCGGGACACTGACTACCTGTAACGACTGCCAAAGACTTTCCGAGGCACGACTCCACAGACCAACCTATTATTTAGCCACGAGTTCCTCCACATATAGGTTGGTATACTATACTTATTTCGATAGTATTATGTCGTATGGCATTCTGCTGTGGGGACCGGCAGCAGTAGCTGATTTCGTTTTTTATTGCGGATGGGAATTCATTAAAAAAAACTTTCCCCCACTCACTAGGTAGAGCGGAGTGTCTAGACTTTTGCTGACTAAAACCCACTCATGTTCCTTCTTTTGCCCGTTATGTTTCAGGAGCCGCGGTATCTCTTTAGAAAAACCCGCAACCCTGGCAGGCGGTGACCCTGGCAGGCCCCTTTGCACTGTTTCTAGTCGATTTATAAGTCCATGTAGGCCTAAATGAAATAAAATATTTTAATTTCGTTAATTCAGGGTACAAGTTATCTAACTACCAAATTGCATCTAAATTAGTTGAGCAGTTAAGACATGAAGGAGTAACAAACATACACACATACAAACTTCCGCCTTTATCATATTTGTGTGATGCGTGTGATCTACATTGTCTTGAAAAATATATTTTTTTTGAAAAAACCCAAATGTTCCAGATATATTTATTGAAATTCCGAACTTTTACATTAATTTTAATGATGATTACCTCATAAAATTCCTTCAAATAACCTTTTAAAACACCGCACTGCGTTGTACAAGTATATAAGAAAATGGCCGCGGCATAGTTCGATAGCGCAATTATAATAAATTTACTACGACCGTGTACGGTGGGTGGTTCAAGTTAAGTTTGGCTGCAAGAGACTTATATTGTACGGGCCTCTGGGGAACCACTGAGGTTAAATGTACAGGCGACGACAATGGTGTTGGACGAGAGAATTAGAATTAACATCAAGACTTTGGCAGAGGTGCAAGTAACATTTCGCCAGTTTTCCATTTATTTGAATTTAAAAGTGCCAACATTTACAAAATGTGCTTCTATGAGTGTGCTCTAGAGCTTCATAAGTTCTGGGGCACACTTGTATGTATTTTATTGGTTGACCTTGAAAATACTGTATATCTTACTGTAAAAGGCATAAAGGATAATCTGCAAAGCTTTCGCTGCGTCCTCACTTAATTAATTAATTAAAAGTACAGCCGTCTGGTATCACATCTCAATGAGACTTTTTAAACAATCTTCCCACTTCCATGTCAATACTACACGTGAAGTCATCGCCACACACCTAATCACTTTTCTCTCACTCACTTACAGATTGCTTACACACATTCGGAAACTTCCACAGTCATTTACAATTTAATTTGTTTTTTTTTCTTTATATTTGTTGTGTTTTTAAAATGCATCCTTTGTTTTGTTTCCTGCACTCCCTGTACTAGATTGGAATTGTTGAGGGCCCTGGTGACCCGTCATACAGGTTTTTTAGTGAAACCTACTTCAGAAACCAGTCTCTCATAAAGTTAACGTTTTGACCATGCATGCAAGCTAGCATTAATGCTAGCTTTACAGAAATAACTTGTGTAGAGAAAATAAACGATTTTATTATATTTTAATCATTTATTTATTTGTGTACATATTTTTATATTTTAACATTTTTCTTATCAAAAACAAAAAAAACATTTCAAAATGCCATCAGGTATCGGGAAGAAAGTTCAAGCTCAGTCAGGGCTCCAGAGAAAGTAACCTCCTAACAATACGAGCCGTGTCCAGGAGTACCGCTTATTATTATTATTTATACTGTCCTCAGTGGTTTCATTTGTTCGTTGTCAGTCACTCTCTATATGGTGACGTTAACACTTCTGTGCCCGTCAGTACCTCTCCGTTCAACTTAAATTAACTTGGCGTATATCAGGTCTTCCGTTAATCTGACATCTACATATGTTGTTGAAACGAAGAAATCGTCTTCTGTCCCTTTCTAAAGACATTTATCCTTGTCTCACTTAAATATATCAGATTAGAGTTGAAGTAATTCGAGCCGTTTGCAACCTGAACGACTTTTACAGCACTTTCGAGTTTGGTAGGGGATTTTGGGTTGAAATTAGAATTTTATGTTTTGAATTTTGGTTTATTTTATTTGGGCAAAAGACAGTTTACACGTAACAATATTGAAATTTACTTTAAGTACAATAAAAATATTTTAAACGCATAACCCACACTGTCCGCGGAGGAAATAAGCAAACGGACGTAGAAAAGGAGTATTCCAAAAAGAAGGTTCTGGAAAGTGCTCCCCGTTAAGACGAGGAAAATAAATTACCACATCAAAAATAAATAATAATGAAGGATGAGCAGCAAGTAATTCTATAGGCATTTTTTTTTAAACGGTTCCCCCTCACTGGAAACTCCTCAGCAGCAGTCGACCGCTCAGCCACTGCACCCACCGTGCCGTCAAACAAGAAGTCTATGTTACAAGAGCGATTTTTACTAATTAAAGTGATCAAGAAGTGGTACTTGAGCCAGATTTCCAAATGAGAGGAAATGGGATAGTTCTAATACCAACTGTGGTTCCGTAACTTAAAAAGAAAAAACTGAACCATAGTAGGATAACTTTCTTATCCGTCTGTCTGTATGTTAAGGTTTTTCTGCACATGAGAAATCATTAAACAACTTCCCCCGCTCTGGGCGGACCAAGGGGAATTGTCAGACTTGTACTAAAACCCAACTAGATTCCTTCTTTTGTCCTTTATGTTTTCAGGGGGCACCGCGGCATATTATACAGGGTGGCCAGTTGATAGGCGTCCAAAGAAAAAAATTAGATGCCTTATGCTAAGGGGTACCCGAATTACCCCCATCCGCGATTATTTGTAGTTTAGGAGCTAGAATTTTTTTAAGTACATTTTTCAAGTTTTTCACCTAACATTGGTTTTTATTTTTTATGTCTTTATTCCTATCATTTTTAGATATTCTTTTTAGGGTTCCGTAGTCAACTAGGAACCCTTATAGTTTCGCCATGTCTGTCTGTCCGTCCGTCCGTCCGTCCGTCCGTCCGTCCTCGCTTAATCTCTGTGACCGTTAGCACTAGAAAGCTGAAATTTGGTACCAATATGTATATCAATCATGGTAAAATAAAAATTGGAAAAAAAAAATTATTAGGGTGGCCACCCTATATGTAAAGTGGGATGTGTTTTTTTTTAATTTCTACCTTAACGTGTGTTATATTGTTGGAAAGGTATTTAAAAATGAATAGGGGTTTACTAAGATAATTTTTTGATAATGTCAATAATTTCGGAAATAATCGCTCCAAAAGTAAAAAACAATGTCCCCCCCCCCCTCTAACTTTTGAACCATAAGTTTAGAAAATATGAAAAAAATCTGAAAAGTAGAACATTATAAGGACTTTCTATGAAAATTATTTTGAACTTGATTGACACAACAGTTTTTGTACAAAAAATACAAAAAGTTTTACAAAATAATTTCTGGACTAAGTTTGTAGTATAATCGTATATGCAAGCATTTTTTTTTTACTTTGTTTACATATTTTATTATCCTGAACGTATCTTTTTTCAAACAAAAAAAGAATTATTGAAATCGGTTCTCGCAATCCAAAATTATTAAAAAAGTATTAATTAGTAACCCAATTCCCCGAGAGATGACGCTGTAGGTACTTATCACATTGGATCGGGTATTACCGAATTGTTCCGTTGGTCTCTCCTTGGCATTGGCGGTATCTTATAACTACATTAAATTTCTATTAAGAAATTCTAAGGAAATTTAGAACAAAACTAAAATTCATTCACCATCAAAATGTTAAGGTAAAAACCAGTTCATAAATGGTTCGATAGATGGCGTTGTGTAATGACGTCATTTTTTAAAAAGTCGATGTTAAGATTTTCCGTGCTTTCCACCTTTAAACTCATAAGTGGGAACATTTAGGCCGTGCGCTGCGTTAGGCGGGCGCACGGCGCGGGCGCCCGCGTGGCGTGCTGTTTCATGTAATCTCATAGATCAGCGCTGCGTGCAACGGGTCGCCCGCCGCAGCGCTCGGCCAATGGCCGTGCGCTGCGTTAAGAAACAGCACGCCAAGCGGGCGCCCGCGCCGTGCGCCCGCCTAACGCAGCGCACGGCCTTACATTTATTGTGACGGACAGGAAACTACGGAACCCTACACTGAGCGTGCCCCGACACGCTCTTGGCCGGTTTTTTATGGAATCTATTAGCGATAGCAATAGCTACCATGTAAAAAAAATCCGTTTGCCTAGGCATTGTAAAACTTACCACAAAATTAGTCCAAAGTTCAAAATTACCATCAGAGTTCGATAATCAGAAATGTTCAGAGCTTAAAAAAAAATAAGTTAGGGGTGCCAGAGGTTTCTAAATGATCTTAAAAACTTCTATGGACCTTCAACAAACAAAATCGTTAAAAAAATATAGAGCTTGATCGGGGATTATTTCCTGTAATTAGCGTTGATAGCAATAAAGGTATTTTTACAGTTATTGTTATAATTTGGGAATTCTTTATTTTTGCCACTTTTATGATAAAAAAATACGGTGATAGTTTACAAATTTTATTAAAACACGTTACAAAAGGTTTTCAAACTGCCGCCTTACCACAGAAATGCACAATCTACATCTACGGAGGAAATTGGCTTTTAGTTGTAAACCATGTCTCGTCTCAGTGTTAAGTTAACGTCTGACAACAAAATTGGTAATTCTTCAAGAACTCTTTATAGGTGGCTCCATCGAGCTTGGACAGCGGTCTGGCTATGGATTCTCCATAGTCCGCTATCGAGAATCCTCATTCCGTAAGACCATCAAATTTTCAACACCGCTTCAATGTGAAAATGTGATCCGACGTTCTCAACGGTGAACTACCAATTAGTTTACCACCACCATTCGAGCTGCCGTCCAGGCTCGTGATGGTACGCACGGGACACTAACAATGAAGAAGAGCTAAAACGGAAAATTGGAGAAGCGGGAAATGTTGTAAGAAGTAACAGAGAAGCCTTTAGACAACTAAAAGACAATTTACAAAAAGGCAAATGCTTTGGTTCTTTATCAAAAATTCATGACAAGTAAAAAATATTATCCTTACTAATATTATAAAAGCGAAACTGCGAAAGTAAGTTTGTCTGTTTGCAACGTCTTCACGCCTAAATGGCTGAACCGATTTTGATGATTTTGATACAGAGATAGTTGGGAATCAGGACACGGACATGGGCTAATATTTTTTTTGAAAAAAGTGGGATGTGAGGGAGAAAGAGGGAAGAAAAGGGAAAACTTAGCGTTGCTATTACAAATCAATAAGGCGCAAGGGGAACTGTGTTACCCCGAATTTAACGCAAGCGAAGCCGCGGGCAAAAGCTAGTTTATTATAAAAGGACCCATAGGCTAACTTTTTTTTTTTCGTAAGGAATGATTGAAAAAGAGGGAAGAACAGGGAAAAATTAGCTTTGCTATTACAATAAATAAGGCGCAAAGGCAAAAACTACTACTGCTTCCTGAAGCAGGTACCTGCAAATTAACCAAAGGAAAACTTTATTACCCTGAATTTAACGCGAGCAAAATCGAGGGCAAAAGCTAGTCTTTGATATTTCTAGAGTGCTAGCGATTTTTGACCTTTTTGAGACATCTATCCCATATTTGGGATAGATTATTAATCCATATAAAATACATTTAGGATAGTTTTTTTTTTTTTATTATTATTGTTAGGCTCGCGTTTGACCACTATCTCACCTGATGGTAAGTGATGATGTGGTCGACGATGATGATAGATGCTTCACTGAAAAGCAAGGCATATTTTCCCATAAAACTTTGATCGCACCTTCCCCTCCCATGCAATCGCACAGAGCCAAAAGACACGATCCACTTAGTAGCAGAAAATCTTATCGATAGATAAATAACATAGCAAGCGATTAAAGCGATGAATCAAGTAATTACAATCGGTGCATCTATCCTCCGGAGGCACCTAATCCGAGTTTACGCTAGGTGTGGAAACTTCTTAGAGAAAAGAGTAAAGAGATTTGAAACCTCTTTCATTTGTAAAGAAAATATTATAAAAGCGAAAGTGAGTTTTTTATTTGTTACGTCTTCACGCCTTAATGGCTAAACCGATTTCGATGAATTTTGGTACAGAGATAGTTGGGACCCTGGAGACGGACGTAGGCTAACTTTTTTTTAAGAAAAGTGAAAAATTAAGGAGAAAGAGGAAGAACAGGGAAAACTTAACATTGCTATTACAATAAATAAGGCGCAAGGGCAAAACCTACAGGTAGCAGGTACCTGCAAATCAGGATAGGTGAACTGGGTTAACGCGACCGAAGCTGCGGGCAAAAGCTAGTCATTATGAGTACAAAAGGTACTAAAAAAGGAAATTGTTACTTTGGGAATATATCTCAAAAAACCAGCTAATCATAAAACATACTGCGTAAACACGGCGTTACCAACGTAAATCCATTACCTACAGCTGATCGGCAGCTTCCATTTTGTACAACATGTGTTATAAATTCTATATTATTATAGACACCAACTTTTCAAGTAAACAGTGCCCTATTGTTCGCTAATTCGTTTGGGTGTGGCACAATTTATAAGCGACTAGCTTTTGCCCGCGGCTTCGCTCGCGTTAAATTCGGTATAACACGGTGCACGGTATGATTTGTTAAAGCAACGCTAAGTTTTCCCTTTTCTTCTCTCGTTCTCCCTCATTTCCCACTGTCTTTTTTAAAAATTAGTATATGTCCGTCTCCTGGCTCCCAACTATCTCTGTACCACAAATCATCAAAATCGGTTAAGGCATTAAAGCATCGGGAGATTCCTGCACATCATCGGGCTTCACCCGGAAGCGTCCGGGTGTCACCATTGTGACGATCATCATAACACGAATTAAACGCAAGCGAAGCCGCGGGCAAAAGCTAGTCTCTTATAACTTAGACCGCTCGATACATATCGCCGAGTCAGCCGCGCGAGCAGTCTCGCGGCCGGGACTGCCGGCAAATCCCGGGAAAATTCCCGGGCAATCAGACACAACGTCCCCCAAGAGGGAACAGCACTAGTGTGCCCACAATCACATGAATATTTTAACTGGATCCGATTTGAAAGTACTTTCAAATATTATTTTCGTATTGCAATATAAATGTTTTGCTGGTTCCAGTGGATAAACTTTGGTTATGTCCTTCTTGGAGTATATTTAATCTGTAAGAACAGGAAAAATCGTTTGTCCGTCTGCCAAAATTACTCTATTTCTTTATTTAATTATAATAAAAACCTTTCTTTTATAGATGACTAGGATTACCATTTGTTAGTGATATAAATATACATAAATGTGTGTCTGTGTGTTGTATATTTGTATGTAAATATTTAGCAAAGAAAAAAGTAACTATAATTCGGTTTTGAGAATGGTAAAACACTTAAGACTGTTTAAATGTGGCACGAAGGCTCTAGCTCTCAGCTATTGTACCGATAGTCATGATAAAAGGCCTCGAGTTACACCTTAGGAGGCTCTAATAAGCTGGGTGGTCTCGGAGGCTGGGTCAAGGTCTTGATTTAGAAAACAGTATTCCTGTACAAGCATAGTGAACAAAAAAATCTTTCACCACAAAAATTCTTTCATGAGAAAGCAATATTATTACTGAGTTAGATAAGCTACTACCCACGACAGCGGGGCTATAACCAAACACGCGGTTAGAACCGCGCAGAGCAACTAGTTTTTGATTAAGGAGTTAATGAAATAGAGGTTCAGATATCCTGTTCTGAACCTCAAACCAACCCAGCCGGCGCGGGAGACGCCCTGGGCGACGTGCGCCGCGAGACGACTCTCCGGCCACCGAAGATGCGGGTCTGTAGACGTTGTGCAATGGGTAGCTCACCGTCCGTCTGTCTATTGACGACAGGCCGTGTGGACGGCTTTTTTTTAATAAAAATTAGCCTATGTCCGACGTCCGTCTCCTGGTTCCAAACTATCTCTGTACCAAAATTAATCAAAATCGATTTAGCCATTAAAGCGTGAAGCGGTAACAAACAACCAAACTCACTTTTATAATATTAGTAAGGATATAGTAAATAAGGATTTCCGACCTGCAAAGAAACCCTGTCCTGCATATATAAAGCACCATACCCACACTACAAAGAAGTAAAGCATCTGTTTCACACTGAGACCCACCGTTGCACTATTTTACTCCAGATTTCGATAACGTACCTATTTTAAACGGATCATACGGGCGGGTTTCTGCACTTTGAATCTCAAATACTTTTCGTGTCGTATGCGGTACTAGTATTTATCCTTATAAAAGCGAAAGTTAGTTTGTTTGTTACCTCTTCACGCTTTAATGGCTAAACCGATTTTGACGAATTTTGGTACATAGTTGGAAACCAGGCGACGGACATAGGCTAATATTTTTTTGAAAAAAAATGGGATGTGAGGGAGAAAGAAGGCAGAAAAGGGAAAACTTAGCGTTGCTATAAGGCGCAAGGGGAACTGTGTTACCCCGAATTTAACGCGAGCGAAGCCGCGGGCAAAAGCTAGATCTTTCTATAATCTTGTTCTAGCTTATTCTTATCACGTAAAGACAGGAACGAGACTAGTTCATATAATACCGTCATCATCTGCCTAGCCTTTTCCCAAATATGTTGGGGTCGGCTTCCAGTCTTACCGGATGCAGCTGAATACCAGTATTTTACATGGAGCGACTGCCTGTCTGACCTCCATAACCCAGTTAGTACTGGGTAATACCCCTTTGTAAGACTGGTTGTCAGACTTTCAGGACACTGACTAGTTGTTACGACTGACAAAGATCTACAAATGAAAGCCGGGGCCAGCTTAACGTGCTTTCCGAGGCACGGAGGAAACTCGGTATGTAACGGGTGGTCACCTATCCACAGACAAACCTAGGCAAGCGCGGCTTAACCTAAAGATCGACCTGAGCGGCTGCTATTTAGCCACGAGTTCATATAAAAACGTATGAAGCGTAAACTAAAATGTTAGCCGGCAAGGCAGTTGAGGTTTACAGTCCAAAAGGTGCTGGAAGTACAGTCAGGAAAAGAGCTAAGTATCCAGAATCACTGAAGCAGTTGAAATTTTCACAAAGAATCCGTGAATTCTTTTGAATTGTGTTAAATTTATTTGATAAAAAACAGATAACTTTTTAAATCGATTCAATTTAAATTGAGAATGTACGGCGTCTGTTTTTATAAAAAAAAACCGGCCAAGAGCGAGTCAGACTAGCGCACCGAGGGTTCCGTACAAACTTGCGACATGAACGGCCATATCTTTTGACAACGTAGACTTAGAGGACTGATTTTTGCACAGCACAAAGGAAACACAGATTTGTGTGTATGGTTTTAATTTAAATGTGATAGCTCTTTGCGTTCGCAAGATAAAGGGTTCCGTATTTTCCTTATGAAGTACGGAACCCTAAAAATAACTTTATCTGACAAGCCTGGTTACTTGTCTCTTTTGCTGACTGTACAACTCATAGAGGCTTTTTTTAGAGCATATTTGAAAGAGGTAACATTTGTGAGTTTGTATGCAGAGGGTAATCTTCGGAATTACTGACCTGCTACCCTACCATGACGTGATAAAGCAGAACTTATTCCGCTGAGGGAAAGAGACAGAGCTATACAGGGTGTCTATCACCATCTCTTTCACTCAGTGGAATAAGTTTTGCTTTAAGATGTCATAGTAGGCCTACAGATTTCGATAATTGTTTCAGTAACGAGAAATTTAACTACAATACCATCAATAATGCAAAAAAAGCTAGTATTGAACTAATTAAGGCTTTATGAACTTTAAGTATCGGTAACAGTAGATTAGATGTGCTGATAGTATAGTCTCATAGATATAAAAACTAAAAAAAAAAGAAAAAAGATTCTCTCCGGCGGGGAATCGAACCCCGGTCTCCCGCGTGACAGGCGGGGATACTTACCACTATACTACCGAAGATGTAGTAAATATGTCGAATAGTGGACTATAATGTTGTCATCCTACAGCCCTTGATTGTTCTATAATATTTGCTAGCTGCGCCCCACGGTTTTACCCACGTACCTGGATTAAAAGTATAACATCTCAATTTTGGAAAAAATAGCCTATGTCCGTCTCCAGGGTCCCAAATATCTCTGTACCAAAATTCATCAAAATCGGTTTAGCTATGTAGGCGTGAAGACGTAACAAACTCACTTTTGCTTTTATATTAGTACTAGCTGTGCCCAGCGGTTTCACCCGCTGCTCCGTTAGGGGCATGAAAAATAGATGTTAGCCGATTCTCAGACCTACCCGATATGTACACAAAATTTCGCTTAAATCTGTCCAGCCGTTTCGGAGGAGTATGGGAACGAAAACTGTGACACGAGAATTTTATATATTAGAAGGATAATGTCTATTTGTGGTTTGTAGGTAATGTACGGACGCCTGCAGGTCAAACTACCCGAAGCTGTCAATTTTTCCCAATTAACCTTGAACCTAATACTTTAGAAATAAAGTCGAAAATCTATCAAAGAAATCTGACAGATTGTAGTAGCTTGATGTGCAGGCATATCTGTACATAGATGTGAACAAACAAAAATATTCTGGTATTTCTCCCACCTTTTATACTGATACCATGAACTCCATCATATCCTCTTTCAAAGCAATGTCCAATTAAAAGCCAGATAATTTCAAGATAAAAGCATTTACGTTGGATTCGCTATTATTACACATTAAATTAAATAGAACCAAGAGCTTGGCATTACGCCAATTTTCAAACAATAACTTGAACAAACCTTACTTTGTTCGTTGTAGGTCTTTCAGACGAGAATTCGCTACGAGTTTATGTAGTTTTAAGTGAAATATGACGTGTTAAATGTCTATCATTACAATTTGGTTCTCTTAAGATACAGTACGGCCAACGAGAAGCGATACGAAAGGTCATTAACCTAAAGAACAACTGTGGCGTTGACAATCTAATATTTAGCTCTTTCCATCTTGTGCCTTTGTCGTAATGTCTCGTTCTCCCGGCAAAAACATGGCAACGTTAAGACGGGTTCGCCAACATTCGGGTGGCCATTTTAGATGGGGTTTTAGCATGGGTTTTGTTTACATTTGGTATCGCTTCTCGTTGGCCGTACTGTAGGTGACTATGTTTTTAGGATTCCGTGATTCAGATGGAACCCTTTTTTTGGGGTGGAAAATTATCAAATAATTTCCCTCGCGCTGGGTGGAGCGGGGGGGAGTGTCAGACTTGTGTTGAAAACTAGATAAATCCACCCATGTTCCTTCCATTGCCCTTTATGTTTCGGGGCCGCGGTATCTCTTTTGAACAACATGCTACCCCGCCAGGCGTTGGCCCTGGCAGGCTCCTCTGCTTTGCTGACATCTCTTTGAGGCGCGCGTGGAACAGTAAGGTTCCGTCGACACGACCTGTGCGCCCGGGGCGTCTCCCGCGGTGGCTGGGTTGGTTTGAGGTTCTCTTCCTCAAACGCCCGGCCACCTCCTTCGCTAGTATGACTGCTTTGCAAAAGGAGGTGACCGCTTCCTATTCCCGTCTCGCTAAATGGAAACCTTAATTATTTATATGGTAATAGGGGTAAATTAAACCCATCACTTTGTTTTCTATCTGTTTGTCTGTCTGTCCGTCTATCAAGCACCTTTATTTCAAAAATGCGTGAAGGTATCGAGTTGAAATTAAAATCATGTACTTAAGTCTGTGGCTCCTTGAAGCTGTGGAAAAATCAACCCTCTAAGTCTACGCAGCCAAAAAAAACAAAGTCAATGGCCGCTGTGTCGCAATTTTGTACGGAACCCCCGTAGCGCGAGTCCGAATCGCATTTGACCGGTTTTTAAAAAAAAAAATTGTGTGTAGTTTGGGCAAGTGTCAAATAAACTATTTTTTTTTCTTTTAAGACATTCTGCGCCGATCTTACACTATAAAGGCAAAAGTTTGTATGCGTGTGTCTATGTTCTTTACTCCTTTACGCTCAAAAGTCTGAACCGATTGGGATGGAATTTTTTTATATACTCTGGATAAACACATATGCTACTTTTAATTCCGATACGTGACTTGGGTAAAACTAATAAATAGTGCAGAACAATCACGACATTAAAACTACAATATTATAGTCCTCTATTTTAGCGTTCCTTCCACATCTTCGGTAGTATAGTGGTAAGTGTTACAGTACAATATCTTTGTGCTGTATCTACAATCTACATCGCAATCTTATGTTCTTTATCGCACGTTCAATATCTATTAAATGTTTCTACTGTCTGTTAGCGACACGAAGTCACGTCACGAAGTTAGTATATAAGATGCACCTTTGGATAATTATAACCAGACTATACTACATCTTTTGTCTCATTTATACCTAATCACATACTGCCAAGAAGTTTGGCAAATTGGTGACCCCGACGAACGAATACGCAGCAAGAAACATGGACAATCACCGTGCAAGGCGAACATAAATCAGCAAGGAACACTTGAAGTAGCTGCTGGCACCTCGGTTTTATCCCGCATTCCGGAATTTTTGAAAGACCAACCAAGATTATGGTTCACGCAACTAGAAGCCATATTAGCACCACAGAAGCAAGGAAACGAATACAAATACTGTACAGTAATAGCAAAGTTATCCAAGGAAGAAATACTACAGGTTAGTGACCTAATTACTTCACCACCGACTACAGATAAATACAAAAACATCAAGGAACGTTTAATTGATTGTTACGAAGAAACAGAACAGCGACAGTTTCAAAAATTAATATCAGAGACAGAACTCGGTGATCAAAAACCTTCGCAGTTATTACGTCAAATGCGAGTCCTCGGGAGAGGAAAAATCAGTGACGAAACAATTAAACTACTATGGTTCAGGCTTTTACCAACATCAGTTACTACGGTTCTAGCAGTTACGGAAGACATGGAAATTGGCAAACTGAGCCAAAATTGCAGACAAAATAATAATGAATTCAAAAGTAACCGAAATATCAGCTGTTAGCAACGACACTTCAAACGACAACAATACAGCATGCATTTTAACCCAGCTAGCAAAATTACAGATAGATATTGACGCAATTCAGCAAGGTCAATATGGCTATCGACCCAACACGCACAATCATTTCAAGAAACGTCAACAATTCCCGATTATGAGGCCGAGAACAAACTATAGAGGAGCAAATCGATTTTGTTACTACCACGAAAGATTCGGAAAATATGCAGGGAACTGCATTAAACCATGCGGTTGGAAACCAATGACTTACGTACGGAACCAGGGAAACGAATAAGAGCACAGACAACGGCGAAACTCTGTGCAATCCACCCATCCAATCACCTCACCATTACCGACCGAAAAGGTGGTATGAAGTTTTTGATTGACACGGGCGCAAATATCTCAGTCATTAGCAAGCAACAGAGATATTCAATTTTACAAAATGAACAATACACACTTTACGCTGCAAATGGGACTAAAATTAGGACTTACGGCGAGAAGACGCTTACCTTGAATTTAGGACTACAACGATGTTATAAATGGAATTTTATAATCGCCGATGTTACACAACCAATAATTGGAGCAGATTTTCTAGAGCACTATAAACTATTAGTCGACATAGCAGGTCGCAAACTTATCGACAAAGTTACAGAGCTGACAACGCATGTAATTTCAGAAAAAGCGACACAGCAAACAATTCGTACTATCGCAGTGGGAACGAATCCACGTATTACGCAACTTTTAAACAAATACGAAGACATCACGAAAGAGTCCTCTCTACGCAATGCGCCCAAACATAAGATTGAACACGACATTATCACTACAGGACCACCCGTCGCAGCTCGGGCAAGACCATTACCTCCGAAAAATGCGAATTTCTCAGAAGGGAAATAGATTTCTTAGGTTATCATATAACGAGCCAAGGAATACAACCTACTGAAGAAAATTACAAAGCAATCATGGAATTTCCCAAACCGAAAACAATTCAAGAATTAAGAAGATTTTTGGGCATGGTCAATTTCTACAGAAGTAATATTCCACGCGCAGCGGAAAATCAAAGAATTTTAAACGAATATCTACATGGTTCAAAAAAGAACGATAATTCACCTGTTCCTTGGACAACGGAAGCAGACAAAGCTTACGAAAAATGCAAGGAAAGCATGAAAAAACTGCAGAAACAGTAGCCAAGACACTTTTCGAAGGATGGATTACTCGTTTTGGATGTCCATTGCGCATTACTACGGATCAAGGCCGGCAGTTTGAATCAAGAATATTTGAGTCACTCTCACAATTTTTGGGAATACATAAAATTAGGACAACACCTTATCATCCGCAATCCAATGGAATGATAGAGAGATTTCATAGAACTTTAAAGGTAGCGTTAATGACAAGGGAATCCAACGAAAATTGGTTAAAAGAAATCCCAACAGTTTTACTCGGGTTGCGGAGTAGCTTGCGAGAAGACACAGGTTATAGTTCAGCAGAGATGACATATGGAACGCCAATACGACTCCCTGGAGGATTTTTTGAGTCATCAGCAGCACAGTTATCAACGTACGAAGAATTTGTAAAACAAATTCAAAAGGACATCACACAAATGACATCAATTCCGAAAAGAAAAAACCATAACCAAGCTATATTTGTGCATCCCGAACTCAAAGAATGCTCACACGTATTTGTTCGGTGTGATAGAATGAAGAAAGCCCTGACACCGCCGTATGAGGGACCCTACCCAGTAATTAGTAAAACAGATAAAACATTTTGCATTAGAATTAGGGATAAAGAGACAGTGATATCAATTGATAGATTGAAACCAGCATTCATGATCAATGACGAATCAAACTACGTGCCAGATTCAAAGGATTACGACAGACATTCACACACGTACACTACACGGTCGGGACGTAAAGTAAAGCCAGTAGTACGTCTATAAAAATCGCTGATAGAAGCAAGTTATTCGTATATATATTAACATAGATCTTAACATATACCATTAATTCACAACTACTCGTAACAACAAGACATCTAAAATGGGAAATCAAAGTTCTAAGGACCAGATAACATACAATACGGACAGTTGCCTCAATCAAAACGAAGCGGACAAACTCCGCAACCTGATCCAGGAGGACTTACGGTGGACAAGAAATGTTGCAATGGGACAGATTATTTTAACAATCGGTGCGATCCTAATTTACGGCATAATGAAAACACTGGACAGAAGAATGAAGAGTTTAACGGAAAAAAATAATAAACACTCGTGCAACAGCTAAGTCAAAATTACAGACGTCAGCAAATCACACCACAACAGGCGTCATCAAATTCCACCGCGTACAATAGCATTATTATTTATATACATCAGCAAATAACTAGTAAGGTCTAGATCAAACTTATATTGTAAACACTATTACCATAATATTTATTTTTTTCTTTTAAAGGGGGGTGTACTGTTACAGTACAATATCTTTGTGCTGTATCTACAATCTACATCGCAATCTTATGTTCTTTATCGCACGTTCAATATCTATTAAATGTTTCTACTGTCTGTTAGCGACACGAAGTCACGTCACGAAGTTAGTATATAAGATGCACCTTTGGATAATTATAACCAGACTATACTACATCTTTTGTCTCATTTATACCTAATCACATACTGCCAAGAAGTTTGGCAAAGTAAGTATCCCCGCCTGTCACGCGGGAGACCGGGGTTCGATTCCCCGCCGGAGAGATTATTTTTTTTTTTGTTCTAATATAAATTCTTTCAGGCAATGCTGCCATCCTCCTTGGCACTTTTTGTATTGACAGCGATGTGGATGGATTTTTGAGGTATTCCTCTTAGCGCTCCCGTTTTGAAGCGCTCCCATCTAAGCGCTCCCGTTTTACGATTAAAAATAATAAAATTTATTTCCTCGAAGCGCTCCCACGTTTAAAAATAGCGAAAAGCATGAAGTAAACGTCATGTATTATATCGATAATTTTTAAAAACTCATGTGTGAAGTTGCTTAACCAAATTACGAAATTGAGAGAATAATATCTTTTTGCTTTCGGCACTCTTATGTGTATACAAGGGCCAATGTTATTGTAATTTCTACCATTGACGTAAACGATAGATTTTTTTAGGAATGGCATCTCGCAGTTCAACCAAGGAGGTTATCGTCTGCTTAACCGGGCGAATCCTGTGGGTGCCTTAAAAATTAAGACCTCCAGCCAGGGTGAAAACTTACAAACTAAGCGACTACACGCTAAGGGCACCCCCTGTGGGGTACGAGCCTCGGCTTAGGGCGACGCTGAGGGAAAGCAAGGGACAGGCTGGATCTGAGTGATATTATTTATGGACTGGTTTAAACTTACTGGCTCAGCAGCGCGGGCTGGCTCTTGCAAAGGACGGGTGGGGCAGTTACCGGGACGTCGCGACGGGCCTCGTCGGCGAGGATGGAATGACGGCGCTTTGCGTCTGAATTTGCGCAGAGTGCTAGTCTCCCTGCTGCTCTCCTGGAGCAGGGTTATAGCATCGTCAGGAGTGACGAGAAAATGTCTAAGACGATGAATTTTACTTATTCGCGAGGGATCGTATTGAGCGGCCGATGCGATAAGGGGGTTGCGATGTTTTAACGCGGAGTCAAAGAAGCGCATGGAAAGACGCTTCATGAATTGAACGACGGTGGGGATTCTTAAGTCGAAGTGAAGACTATCGTTACGGGCTCCCGTGATTTTACGAAGGAATCGGTTTTGCAAGGTCTACATCTTATGAAGGAAACGCGGGTTGGTGTGGGCGAACACGACACATGCGTATGTCACGATGGGACGGATGACCGCGGTGTATGAACGCAATTTGCACTTAAGTGACAATTTGCTTCCTGCCTGAAATAAAAAGTGAAACCTAAACCCATAGCAATATTTATTTATTTATTTATTTTTATTTATTAAACTTTATGCACATGTATAACACTGTACAAAGGCGGACTTAATGCCTTAGGCATTTTCTACCAGTCTACCTTAGGGTGATGCAGAGAGAAAACATAGTAGGTGCAGGCTGCATAACAGAGAGCGTTTCGAGAAAACATTAACAAATATAATATAACAATAAATACTTAAATACATACATACAAACAAAATAAAGTCAAGAGAGTTATAAAGATACAAAAATACATGGGGAAAAACTAACTACCATTTAATTTGGAGACGAATCTGCCAACTTCTTAAGTAAATGTTCCCGAGCTCTTACTTTAAAAGTGAACCGATTGGTGGCCATCCTGGTATTTAGAGGGAGTGCATTCCAGAGGAAGACCGCCTGGACAGGGAAAGAAGCTTTAAGGAAACCAGAGCGATGAGAAGGACAACGCAGAAGACGGTTATTGGAGGAACGAAGAGTCTTGCTGTGAGCAGAGCATAAATATTGGAAATGTGAAGTTAGATAAGAAGGAGAAGTGGATTTGTTGAGTAGAGAAAAGAGTGTAGTCAAGGCCCTCAACGCTCTGCGTTGTCGGATAGGCAACCATTTTAAAAGTGACCGATATGTGGACACATGGTCATACTTACGTAGATTAAATACGAATCGAATGCAGTTATTCAGAAGTCGGTCAAGTTTGTTGAGAAGATCTGCATTCAGGTCATAGTAACACACATCACCGTAGTCAATAATAGGGAAGATAAGGGACTGAACAAGCTTTGCCTTTATGTGTGATGGGAGAATATTTTTTAATCGGTAAAGTGCACGCAACGTTCCAGTGACTTTCTTGCTCACCATAGCAACCTGCTTACGCCAGTCAAGGCAAGTGTCCACATGCAAACCCAGATCTTTAACGTCGGAGCTTAGTGGGATGACTGTGCCATCAAAGATAATCGGTGAGATTGATAAATTATTCAGCCTTCTTACGCTATGAGGGCTTCCAACAATAACAGCCTGACACTTGGTTGGGTTTACAGCCACCCCGAAACGATCAGACCAGTTTTTAACGACTGCTAAATCCCGGTTTAAATCATCAATCGCATCCGATAAGTTGTCAACACTTGCCTGACAGTAGAGCTGTAAGTCGTCAGCATAAAGATGATACGAACACTGAAGCTGGGTAGTTATGAGGTTAATAAAAATAGAAAATAAGAGTGGAGATAAAATACCGCCTTGGGGGACGCCAGTCACAAGATTACACCAGCTGGAAGAAGATTCTCCAGCGAGAACTGACTGCTGTCGGCCCCGAAGATAGGATGAAAACCATTCCAAAACCTCGTGAGAGACCATAAGATAGGAGAGGATAGATAAAAGAACTTCGTGACTGACGGTATTGAAAGCATTGGAAAAGTCAATCAACACTACTACGGAGACTTTAGTGTCTTCCATACCCCGCCTAATATCGTCAGTCACTTTAAGGAGAGCAGTAACAGTGCTGTGCCCCGGTCTGAACCCGGATTGCAACGGACTGATAAGGGAGTTACGGTGAATGAAATAGGAAAATTGCTTGTGTACACAGGCTTCAAGTACTTTTGATAAAAAAGGAAGAATGGAAATTGGACGAAAATGACTGGGAAGGGTGGGGTTAGGAATTTTAGGTAGAGGACGCACATGGGCTTTCCGCCATAGAGTTGGGAAATCATTGGAGTAAAGGGAGAAGTTAATAATATGGGAGATTGCAGGAAGAAGATGGTCAAGAGCCGTCACAATCATGCGGCGACTGATTTTATCACAGCCCACAGCTTTGGATTTTATAGAAAGGATAACCTTTTTGATCTCTCCCGGGTCGACTGGGGTGAAGACAAAGGGAGTTATATTGGGTCGCGTCAAACCATTAAGAAAGGCAATGGTTTGACATTTGGTTAGACTATCTAGAGTGGGAACAGTAGAGAAATGTCGATTGAGATCGTCCAAACCAAATGTCTTAGGAAGGTGTGCCGCGAAGGACAAGTGGCTGTCGAGAATGACACCTAAGTATTTGGCTTGCTTCTCTCAAGGGATAGGCTTGCCGTACATAGTGATCAAACTGGGGATCAGGGAATTAAAGCGCGGTTTGGAGTAGATAACCGCCTGACTTTTACCGGGATTCATCTCGATTCTCCATTGCCTGAACCAAGCGCCTAGGATGTCGGCTGGGGTCTGAAGGGTACGAGCGATAGCGTTTGTACAGCGGCCAGTATAGTAAATGGCCGAGTCATCCGCGAACAGAGCTAACTGAGCTTTTTTGCTCTTGGGAATGTCGCTAGTGAACAGCGTGAAGACGAGGGGGGATAAGACGGAACCCTGAGGGACACCGGCCCTTATAGGATGAGGGGAAGAGATTGAGGAAGTCCCGTAAGATGAGCGTAAACGATAGACACCTCATTGCCAGGTGTGCGGGGAGGGGGGTAGTAATGGTAAACATAATGGAGAGAAATCATAAGCTAAACAATAAAAAAATATGAATAGGTAAATATGTCGGCAGATTATATTCATCGATTTGGTGGACTAAAGTATTTACAATAAAACAAAAAAAAAATACCAAACCCGTGCGAAGCCGGGACGGGCCGCTAGTTGTATATTATAGTATAACAATGTGTTCTACTTATTACCTAGTTATTATCGATAATTTCAGTTAGTATAGTCCCATCTCTATCCGAAAGTTAATCATGGGAGCGCTTTGAGGAAATAAATTTTAATATTTTTAATCGTTCCTCGAAGCGCTCCTTTTGGGAGCGCTTAGAGGAACAAAACGGGAGCGCTTAGATGGGAGCGCTTCAAAACGGGAGCGCTAAGAGGAATACCTCGGATTTTTTGACGCCCTTTAATTGTTTCCCTTTTTGGGACTTGCACATGTTGAAGTTTAGTTAGTTATAATTTAATAAAATAAATAAGCCTTATATTTCATGGAAATATTACAAAGGTTTAGTTTTATTTAATTTTCAACAGTTTTTTTACTTAAATGAGATACTAATAATTCTACCTAGTTTTGCTTTTACTAAATATATTTTATGTTTGTATACACTAATTTAGTTTTGAGAAAATGTTGTCGGATCTAAGTTATTTTTCCAGAACCCCTCCTTGGGTGTAAAATAATGTTTTGAGTTTTTAAATTGCTGTTAACTATTTCTTTGATACCTAATTTTTCATATCCTCATGGTCAACAAAAAAAGTCTTATAACTTAATGATAATTCGAATGAAAAAAAAAAAAAAAACTGCTGTCAACTCGTCAACGTCAGTATCGTGCGAACAAAAATAATTTTAATAGATATCTCTCACTTTTAACACTTCAATAATCAAAACTTGTTCATAAAATATCTCCATTTAGAAATATTAATGTTATTTGGACTCTGGAATTAATAAAGTGAAATTTTACAATAAACAATACCTAATGACACCATGGCAGACATATGTCACATGCGCTGTCAAAATAAAAAATCTATAAATGCACGAAGATGATTACAAGATCAGCAGCTCGCTGTAATGCACGCCATCCACCTCCGGGCTCGTCGCTCAGCTCCGCCTCGCCGCCGCCGGAACCCAGCCTCGTCGTGAGTGCTGTGACACCGGCCGTGGCAGTTGCGTCGAGCTCAAGCGACGAGTACTTTTCCCCGCCCACGACGCCACCACCTGCTCGTCGACGGGGAGGACGCCGGCCGCCGGGCGGTTTAGGACTTCGAGGCCCACCGGCCTCTGATAGGGTCCCAGCTCCCGGCGGAAGTGTGCAGCGCATGCGATGGACTAGCTCCATCAATGAAAACGTCATGCGCTCATACTATGGGGCTACAGAGGGAGGAAACAACCTGACCGCGTACCGTGTTCGGATGCTCTCTCTGTTTCAGGTGCTTGAGCCAGCTGTCAACGTGTCGGCACAACGACTGTCGGATCAGGTGCGGGTAATCCAGCGTAATCGTATGTTGGATGACACCGTACTTGATCGCTTGCGAACCGAAATGCAGAGTAGCCAGGTCATTACCTCTTCGTCGCAGGCTGTGGTTCCACCACAGTCCCACCAACTAGTTAGTCACGCTGACGAGGTAAGTAATGACATGGCTACTAATGTAAGTAGCCAGTGCAATGAGGAAATGAGGAGTGCTTTGGAGGGTGCGATTCGAGAATATCGGTACATATCGCCCGAACTTAGACCACGCTTACCTCGTTTACCCATGCATAATAAAAATAGGGCGCTGGTGGCTGTTCTGGATTCGCAGTTGTCAAACTATTTTGACAACTGCGAAAACCTCACTGATGCTCACTCAATCCTGTATTGTGCAGCTGTAGCAGCGTGTCGTGTAGCTCACGTTAAATTCCCTGATGACAGAGCTACACGACCGAAACCAGCTGTACCATTCTGGCAGTGCAGGATTGAGCGGCTTATTGGTGTGGCCAGAGCACTCATCGGCAAACTAATCTGTTTTAGGGAGGGCAACACTCGACCTCGAGTGATGCGCTTTGTGAGGCGGGCATTTGCAGGGACTGACATAAGTCCTCCAGACTATATGTCCCGCATCACAGAGCGCATTGACTTCCTGAAACAGAAAGTATATGCATGGGCAAACCGTATTCGTAGGTATAAGCGGCGGGTGGAACGATACACTTTGAATCGCACATTCCAAAGTGATGAAAGGTGGGTGTATAGAGCATGGGAGCGACCGGACCAAGGTGTATCTGACACGCGCCTACCGGATGATGACGCCATGTGTTTGTTTTGGCGCAACATCTGGTCGGTGCCTGTCAGTCATACCGAAGGTGAATGGACTCGGGAAGTCGAACGAGCGTGTGACCCCATACCAGAAATGGGGGCCTTAACAATCAGCCCCCAAGATGTAGCTTGTGCTGTCCGTCCGTTGCCTAATTGGAAATCTCCAGGGCCGGACGGACTGCACAACTTCTGGATAAAGAGCATTCAGAGGTCGCACGCTTGTTTGGCAACCCTATTCCAGACAGCCTTAGAGTCAGGGTCGCTACCCAAGTTTCTGACAACTGGTATAACCCACCTGCTCCATAAATCGGGTAGTACGGCGGAACCCAAAAATTATAGACCAATTACGTGTCTTCCGACACTTTATAAAGTTCTTACATCCATTTTGAGAGCTAAAATCACTAAACACATTGATGACAATTCTATCATGTCTGCTTCTCAAAATGGATGTAGGAACGGGTCCCGTGGTACTAAGGAGCTGCTCCTCATTGATATGGCCATTAGTCAACAGGTTCGCCGTTCCCGAAGACACCTGTCGACATGTTGGATAGACTATAAGAAGGCCTATGACTCCGTGCCACATACATGGCTCATGAGGGTGCTAGAGTTGTATAAAGTTGATGCAACTCTGCGCACCTTCCTGATCTCGTGTATGAGGCAATGGAGTACGGTCCTTCGCTATCCAGGATGTCGGCAGATTCAGAGGAATAGTGAACCGATAAGGATAGAGCGAGGTATATTCCAGGGCGATAGTTTGAGTCCACTTTGGTTCTGCTTAGCCTTGAATCCTCTAAGCACGTTGCTGGAGGATTCAGGTCTGGGCTATCGGTTGAGGAGAGGTGGTAAGGTTATATCTCACCTCCTTTACATGGATGACCTGAAACTCTTTGCCCCCAACGATTTGCGGCTGATGGAGCTACTGAAGGTAACTGAAACTTTCAGTAGCGCCATCAGGATGGAATTTGGTGTGGACAAATGTGCGGTCATGCATGTAAAGCGAGGGGAAATTGTGGAATCTGTGGGAATCCAGCTCTCAGATTCCATAAACCTTAGATCCCTCTCAGCAACCGAAACCTACAAGTATTTGGGGATGTCGGAAGCGCTGGGCATCAATGTTGCTGACATGAAGCAATCGTTGAAGGAACGCTTCTTTGGTCGCCTGAGAAAAGTATTTAATAGTCTTTTATCAGGCGGAAACAAGGTGCGTGCTTTCAACGGTTGGGTCATGCCGGTTTTGACGTACTCTTTCGGCATACTCAAATGGACTCAAACAGAACTGGACGCCCTGGATAGGAAGGTACGTACATTGTTAACGGCATTTCGTATGCATCACCCACGCTCTTCGGTTATGAGACTGTATATCCCGCGGAGTTGTGGAGGTCGAGGCTTTTTAAACGCCAAGACTCTCCACAATCGCGAGATATGCAGTCTCAGGGAATATTTCCTAGAAAACGACGTGGGAATGCATCGGGATGTGGTTGCAGTGGACAAAGGCCTCACCCCGCTCTCCTTGGCTAAAGAGAACTGGCGCAAACCTGTAGTGCTTGACACTAACGACCGCAAGGAGATATGGCAGAGTAAGGAGCTTCAGCAACTTGCTCTAAAATACAACCTTGTGGAATCGGAAGTGCCGTACTACAGGTATGAGCCCGACCCAGTTCTTGAACATGGCAATATCACATTGTACTGGGATCGCTCCATCATCACTGACAGGACTATTGTTGCCAACAAGCCTGATATAGTGGTGGTGGATCGGTCAGAGCGGCGCGCAATGATTGTTGACATAACAGTCCCGCATGATGAGAACCTCGTGAAAGCCGAGAAAGATAAGCAAATCAAGTATATTGACTTGGCTCGCGAGGTTGTCGACATGTGGGACGTGGACTCAGCGATCATTGTGCCGATAGTCGTTACAGCCAATGGCTTAATTGCTAAGAGCCTCGACCAACACCTAAGAAGGCTCTCGTTAGGCAGCTGGATCAAGGGCTTGATACAGAAAGCGGTACTCCTGGACACGGCTCGTATTGTTAGGAGGTTCCTTTCTCTGGAGCCCTGACCGCTGGTAGCTTGGACCCTGTTCCCGATACCGGTGGGCTACTATTTTTATATTTTTAAATGTTTTTTTTTACTTTTTTGAAATATTTAAAAATGTAATTATATGTTAAAAAATAAATGAATGTACGAAAAATTCGAATGAAAGAGTTCTAAAAATATATTATGCAAATCCTTACTAATATTATAAAAGCGAAAGTGAGTTTGTTTGTTTATTTGTTACGTCTTCACGCCTACATGCTTTAATGGCTAAACCGATATTGATGAATTTCGATACAGAGATAGTTGGAACCCTGAAGACGTACATAGGCTAGCTTTTTTTTTAAAAAAAGATTGAAAAATGAGGGAGAAAGAGGGAAAAAAAGGGAAACTTAGCATTGCTATTACAATAAATAAGGCGCTATTGCAAAAACTATAGGTAGCAGGTATCTGCAAATCAGGAAAAGGGTGTTACCCCGAATTTAGCGGGCAAAAGCTAGTACTTTATATTTACGAAAACTCCAAACTGCATAGCTGTTTTCGCAGAATTTTCCAACTGAAAATTAATACAACTGAATCGGGAAACAAAGCTTGACTTGGGAATTTAATCTAGGTCCTTACGCTTGACAGTCGTGTTTGCGACCACAAGCGCAGTGTACTTTACTATTTTCGTAATCCTTACTAATATTATAAAAACGAAAGTGTGTTTGTTTGTTTTATGGCTAAACCGATTTTGATGAATTTTGGTAAGTACATAGATAGTTAGGACTATGGGTATTTTTTTTTAAAAAGATTGAGATATGAGGGAGAAAGAGGGAAGAAAAGGGAAACCTTAGCATTAAGGCGCAAAGCAAATTTTTCTGTAATAAGCGCAACTTTCAAACTTTATATGGTGTGTAAAAAAATGCCCGCCAAGTGCAATTCACACTCACGCACCATGGGTTCCTGTACAAACTTGCGACATAGGCAGCCAAATCTTTTAAATCCGTAGACTTAGTTAGAGGGTTCATTTTTTCATAGCTCCAAGGAACTTCAGATAAGTATATGTTTTTTTTTTTATTTTATACCTACCGATACTGTCAGGCGTTCCCAAGATAAAGGGTCTTGACAGACAGACAGATGGACAACGAAGTAATTCTATAAGGGTTCCGTTTTTTCTTTTGAGTTACGGAACCTTAAAAATAGTAGCCCACTGGTATTGGGAAGTGGTGTCCAAGCTACCGGCGGTCAGGGCTCCAGAGGAACCCTCTAACAATACGAGCCGTGTCCAACCACTACCGTTTTCTGAATCAAAGCCTTTGATACACCCGGAACATAAAGGGACATGGGTGGGTTTTAGTCAGTACAAGTCTGACACTCCCTCCCGTTCCGCCCAGAGCGGGGGAAGTTATTTGATGATTTCCCATCCCCAAAAAAAAGCCCTTGATACAGCTGCCTTACTAGAGACGTCCTAGGTATTGGTCGAGACTCTTGGCTTTTGAGCCAAGATAAATGAATTGAATGACAATTAAATATTGTTTATTATATCCTTTACGCACCATTTTTGCTTATAGTTTACATATTAAACACTGTCTTATAGAGTTAAGATTAATTTTATTTTCAAAAATGATATTTCAATTGAAACTCTGAAGAATATCTAATAGCTCTCAAACTTTCAGGGAGAACTTGAAGTTTGCCTGTAGTTTCCAGTCTCTGTTGAAGTTAATTAGCCACGTTGATATTTGATGGATAACTTGGAGAAGTTCTTCACTGAAGTGGGGGTATGCAGTTATGATTGGATATAAAGTTCGTTTAAAAACGTTTATTTATTTAACAGTTTATGTACACATGACATGTAGACAAGACAGGTTTTTTTTTTACAAAATTTGAGCACACAGATACTGCTTATTTCTTAAGAGATTTCTGCCAGCAGACCTGCGAAAGGAGATATGAGAACTAAATGTAGACGACAGTGTGTGAAAGAGTGGGAGAAAAATATGTATGTGCCTTAACCTAATATAAACTTACACGTAAGTAAATATTTATAAATACTTCTATAAATACATAATGCTTAAATATATCTATCTATAAATAAATACATAAACTGTTTCACTCTGTTTTTTGAATAGAGAAAATAAGAATAAAAAAATGAAAATGGAAATGGTCTCCAAATCACGTTTAGTGAAAGTAAGTGACAGTGTAAATTAACTGATTTTCCGTGATTCATAATAACAGCCGCACGGATCGATCGTTAAGCCACGCTTGCCAAGGTCTATTTTGTGGATGGATGACCATCATTACCGAGATCGATACCGAGTTTTCTTCATGCCTTGGAAAGTACTTTAAGCTATTGCTTGCAGGCCTCAATATATATTTTATTTCTGATAAAAAAGTTGGCAACCCTACACTTAGGCTGTTACTTTATACTGGTACTAGCTTCCGCCCGCGACTTCGTCCGTTTGGCATAGTTACTTTGGGCTAACGCTAACTTTAAGAGGCGTGATGATCGAAAAATAAAATAGCCCACGTCCGTCTAAAGAGTTCCAACTATCTGTGTACCAAAATTCAGCAAAATCGGTTTAGCCATTAAAGCGTGAAGACGTAACAAACAAACAAACTCACTTTCGGCTGCATCTGGTAAGACTGGAAGCCGACCCTAACATAGTCCGGAAAAGGCTTAGCAAATTATGATGAATAAAGGAACATTGTTGTACTCTTTGGTATAAGAGTACATTGAACCGACCGCGTCGATTCTGCTTGTCATACAAATATAGTCCAAATAAGTATGAACATTGTCTCATACATAAAAACTTAGTCATGAATGGTGCAGTGTCACATGATTTACATAGTGTCATTGTTACGAAGCGGTATTGGCAAAAAAAAATGAAATTGTAAAGAAAAAACAAGATGGTGTCTTTTTTTTGGGCTGCAAATTATTAGCGACAGCGTGGGTGGGGGTGTCAGACTTTTACTGACTAAAACCCACCCATGTTCCTTCTTTTGCCCTTTATTTTCCGGGGCCGCGGTTTTTATTGCGAACAACCCGCAAACCCAGCATGAAGATCCTTGCTTTTATTTTTTTGAGCTAATGTAATCAAGCCGCATAACTCTCGACTTTAAATTCGTAAATAACATTTTTATATTATGAAACTAGTTTACGCTCGCATCGTTGCCTGAGTTCGTTTGATTAAAATAATGTTAGAATTTAGGTATAAACTATCTGCGCACCAAAACTTTGCGTAAAAGAGTAATAAACATTCATTAATGTATCCACACAAACTTTCGCATTTATAATATTAGGTGATAGGTACTAGTACGATAAAACGATATCAAAACTCTACATAAGAAAGCAGTAGAATCCTGTTATTGATTTTTCACAACACTTATTAAAACATTTTACAGACACCAAACCTTATTAGAATTTCAATTTATCTCTTCAATATCTTCGCAAGTCCATCTCAGATGTTCTCATCTGTGTAAAAACAAGGAGCCAATTAAACCAGATCTTTATCACCAAAGATTTGTAGCGGGGGAGTCGACACGATGCTTAATTACGAGTCCACTGTCTTACCAACTTTCTAAATAAAACTCTGATATTGGACCTTTTTCGTTCGAACTTTTTGGTGCCCAGAATTTGAACTTACGAAAAAAAACTTAATTTAAAAAAAGTTTCGGTGCGATTTAATTTTGGAACGTTTGCTTTCGTTGTGGTGATCGCTGTTGTAATTTGAAGTCTTGTGTTCGATTTTCAAATACGGAAAATTGTTTTGCGTTTGTATGAAGATTTTTTTTACCAGAAACATTGATTTTGTTATAGGTACACGGCAAAGACAAGATTATATGAAAATATGCCGTGAAACAAAAGACTTAAAAAAATCTGTTCAGTAATCGATGCTGATAAAACTGCTCACTGGAGCATAGCAACGAAAGTTTATTTTTCGCTTACAAAACTGACGAAGATACCAGAGAAAACTTTTGTCAACATTTAACCAAGCAGCGACATTTTCCTCTCCATTTATCACCGAAGCAACTGTTATGAAACAGAAACAAATTACACTGCCGTCTGATAAACTACTTTCCACCTCAAACCATAAACAAACGTGAACTCCATATTTTTCTTTGACTAACCAAAAACAAACGAATAACGGCCACTATGAGCGAACAGATTTTAATTGAAAATGTTCAACAGAACAAGTTCTGGCTGTGTTATATGATTCGAAATTCGAATTTAACAGATTGAATGCGCGAACATAGGGGTACAATCTTATTTCTAATACACTGCTATTTTACCATTGTGATTATGTTAAATTAATGTTTTTGTGATCTTAATTTATTTAGAAATGTTAGACACAAAGTATAATTAATTCTATTGTAATGTTTTAATGTGTGATTATATAATTGCATAATTATGTTTACTTTTTCTAATGGCGATAGTTTATGAATATGTGTTTGTTTGAGAATTTAAACAAAAGTATGTTTAGAAGAATATGTACACAATTGGTTTAGGAAACCGTCGGCGTCGTATTTGTGGAAGCCAATTTTTAGCGTCAGTAGCAAATTGACTGCTATAATTTGAGTATCAAAGATAGTTTTCATTTGGCAATGCTATTTTCATAACGAAATTTTGTTTAAATTACAATTTAATATTTTATTCAATAAATATTTTGTTGGTTAAAGTTCGTTCTTATTTCAAAGATGAAACTTTCTAATAAAATTATTTTGTCACAATTTTTTCCATTTTGTCCAAATTGAAGATTATACATATTACGAGTTTAAAAATCAATATAAAGTTCGATTACCAGGTTAGAGATAAGGTTTATTTGGTTTTTCCATCAGGAATTTCCTAGTAGCAGCTACAGATTCTAGATTTGGGCCCGGATGATGGCAATAGGGCCCTTATAACTTGGGACTTAAACATTTTTACCAATCTGTTAGGGGAGGCTCCAATGACTCGCGCAATTCGTACGCTCAACCACATAGCGAGTGACATTGATATGTTTCTTTGTTCTTTGAATGAGTTCACAAAAGTTGCTTTATTTGTAATTAGTTACAAAATATAATTAAACGTTATTGTTATAAAAAAAAACAAAATATTTTTATTTCACATAGGCCTACATAGGTACTTATAAAACGTCGAGAAAAGGTGCACGGTTCGGGTTGGTCGTTTCCTATGGAGAAGAACCGGCAAGAAACTCCATGATTACTCTTTTAAAATCATTTGTATACACTATCGCAATAGATAACCCTGTAAGGATAGTCGTAAGATAGAGAATATATAAATTACGTGCGAAATGTGTTCTACCTAATTCTTCGGGAATTATATTTAGTCGTGATGTTTATAGGTCGATGAAACGAATTTCTTTTAAATCTTTCAAATTGGGATTGAAAGTACAAACCGTAATTTGTATACACTTTCATGTACCTAATACTCTAAGAAGAAAAATAAGCAAAATACGCGCCTCAGATGTGGAGTTGCGGACATCAGCTTGTTATACAATCATCTGTCTAGCCTTTTCCCAACTATGTTGGGGTCGGCTTCCAGTCTGACCGGATGCAGCTGAATATCAGTATTTTACATGGAGCGACTGCCTATTTGAGCTCCACAACACAGTTAGTACTGGGTAATACAATACCTTTTGTTAAGACTGGTTGTCAGACTTTCAGAACACTGACTACCTCTAACGACTGTCAATCAAAGATCTACAAATGACAGCCAGTACCAACAGCTTAACGTGCTTTCCGAGGCACGGAGAAAACTCTGTATGTAACGGGTGGTCACCCATCCACAGACCAACCTAGGCAAGCGCGGCTTAACTTAAAGATCGACCCGAGCGGCTGCTATTATTTTATACAATACAATACAAAATACTCTAAGAAGAGATTTATTTTATTTATTTGATACACAGTGCAAGATCAAAAAATACATCGAACAAAACTTATATAGATTAGTGTACCAATCTCTTACAGGTAAACACATCATGCATTATCTTAATGTTCATTGAAGATGAGTAGCTTTATTATCACCTAAAACTATACTGGTTAAAATTTTAGAGATTTAAGAGAAAGTTTAAGAGAAGAGATTCTTTTTTAAGAATATACGTAGGTCTATTGCAATCGGGTAGATGTACCAGTAACTGTCCGCAATAACAATCCTTTTTCAATTCGACTCGGTTGCTGCAGTGCGCGGGCGTGTACCTTCCTAATCGGGTTTTTACGGGAAACCTTGCGTTTTGTTTTGCCGTTGTTCCTTATTTGTTCTTTGTTTAGAAGTTATGTGTACTGGAGTCATGTTTAACGGTTTATCGTGAGGTTTCTGTATTTGAATTATTAAGGGAAATATTATGTCCATTAAAACACCGAGTTTTAAGTAAATCTGTATATTGAGCTGAGTAGCATGGCACAGTACAAAAGATGTGAGTAATACTGACCTACCCTCGACTTAGCGAATATTTTTATAAAAGAATATTACACAAGTTTGAAGGTACCCACATTATAACATATATGACAGGAGAGATAATAAAATGAATAATATTAGGAAATGCTCAATCTACAATAACTCAAATATTATTTACTAGCTTTTGCCCGCGGCTTCGCTCGCGTTAAATTCGGTAGCGCCTTATTGATTTTTAATAGCAACGCTAAGTTTTTCTGTTTCTTCCCTCTTTCTCCCCCATATCCCACTTTTTTTAGAAAAAAATTATAGCCGATGTCCGTCTCCTGGTTCCCAACTATCTCTGTACCAAAATTCATCAAAATCGTCGTTTAGCCATTAAAGCGTGAAGAGGTAACAAACAAACAAACTCACTTTCGATTTTATTATATTAGTAAGGATGTTGGCATCACTGTTACAATGTCTTGTATTGTCTTTATTTAGTAATCTTTATTTGGTTGTAATAAGGTTGCTATTAGGTAACAGTTTTCAACGGTATATTTACTAAAAACACTGCAGTGTAAACTGATTTACATTTGTAAAAATGTTTTCGTGAAAAAACAAAATGGCGAGAAGAAGAAGAAGAATGTTGGTTCACATATTCAAACTCAAAGACTTGTTTCATTAAGACCATTACAGGCACTATTGAATGTCATAAAAACAAAAAAGATGCTGCTACAGTCCCATTCACATTATAACTTTTACTTATTTTATTTTTCTTTTTAAATCATTGTCCCACACTAGGAATTTCTCCTGTATCGTGGGTGCGTTTACAAACTCACATACACAAACAGCTAGACCCGGAACAACTATCTGTAGGCCATACAAATATTTGTTCCGTGCGGGAATCGATCCTGCGAAACGCAGCGCAGCAGTCGATCACTCAGTCACTGCGCCAACCGTGTCGTCAAGTACTGTGGGTGCCCGTGATTGAAACGTAACCAAGCATCTTGTCTTGACGCTTTAAGTTGGTAATCGTAAACTTTTAATTACATATCTACTTAACATGTTAGTAAAGCACGATACATTAATAAAAAATTTGTATTGCCATCCAACGCGGTAATGCTGCCAGCCTTCTGGGCTCTTTTTCTGTTGACTGCCATGCGGACGAATTCTTTGACGCCCTGTAATTTACCATTTTTACTTGTGCATATTTTTATTATTAGTTTGTTTCTATTTATAGTTTCTAAATAGCAATTAATGTAATCCTTACTAATATTATAAAAGCGAAAGTGAGTTTGTTTGTTACATCTTCACGCCTACATAACTAACCGATTTTTATGAATTTTGGTACAGAGATAGTTCGGACCCCGGAGACGGACATAGGCAAAAAAAGGGGAGAAAAAGGGGAGTTAAAGATCTTTTTTATCCGATCATCACACGGGTTAAAGTTAGCGTTAGCCCAAAGTAACTATGCCACGCGGACGAAGTCGCGGGCGGAAGTGAGTAAAGTAGTTACTGTCAAAAAAGAAAATTCTTGGCCTTATACCAATTTATTTGCTGTTGGCGCAGCATGTCTTCATTTTCAATACTTCTCAATTACTCGTCAACACATCAGACACCTCCATTCTGCCATAACCTCCAATAAACAGTCCATCTGTTTAACTAAATAATATTTGTTAATAATTTTGTCAATAGATGGCGTTGTTAGTATCTTTATGTAAAATGCGTTGTGAGTTTAGCGCCGATTTCTGAATCTCAGTGTTTATTCTCCGGCGTTTAACAAGCCAAATATGTTTTATTTTTTTAGTGTGAACAGCAAACACTGTGATTTTCTTTACTATAAGCGCTTTTTTTTTTTTTTTTTTTTTTTTTTTTTTTTTTTTTTTTTTTTTTTTTTTTTTTTTTTTTTTCCGGGTGGGAAATCATCCAATGACTTCCCCCGCTCTGGGTGGAGCGGGGGGGCATGTCAGACTTGTACTGACTAAAACCCACCCATGTTTCTTCTATTGCCCTTTACGTTCCGAGGCCGCGGTATCTCTTTCGAACAACCCGCAACCCCGGCAGGCAGAGGCTCTGGCAAGCCCCTCTGCTTTGCTGACTCTCTTTGAGGCGCGCGTGAAACACGAACGCGCCGTCGACACGGCCTGTCGTCAATCGACGGACGGACGGTGAACTACCCATTGCTCACCGCCCACAGGCCCGCATCTACGGTGGCCGGAAGTCGTCTCGCGGCGCCCGGCGCCATGGGCGTCTCCCGCGGCGGCTGGGTTGGGCAGATGTTCTTTCCCTCAAACGCCCGGCCACCTCCTTCGCTAACATTACTGCTTCGCAGAAGGTGGTGACCGCTTCCCATTCCCTCTCGCTCCGGACCATGGCCTGAACCAGGGCCGGACGCGAGAGATCGCCGCCGCCGATCGCCTCTACGAGGGCACGGCGGTGCTCCGCCCAAGCCGGGCAGATCGCCACTGTGTGCTCCACCGTGTCCTCCGGGCGATCGTCACAATGGTGACACCCGGGCGCTTCCTCCCGCCCGATGATGTGCAGGAACCTCCCGAAACTTCCGTGTCCGGTGAGGACCTGCGTCAGGCGGTAGGTGAGGACGCCATGACGCCTCTCCAGCCACTCCTCAAAGAGGGGACTTACCGCCACTATTGTAGCGTGCCCTGCACGGGGTTGCGACAGTCGCTCTCTCCATGCCACCATGAGATCGCACCGGAGGTCTGCCCGCCGAGCGGCAACTTGCCGCGGCAGTGGGTTTTCCCCCCGGTGTAGTGCCTCCGCGCGCCACTCAAACAGGCGCGCGAGGACTATCGCCTCCAGATCCCACGGTGGCAGTCCGGCAAGGAGGCTTGCTGCCTCGCCGGAGATCGTGCGGTAGCCCCGGACAAGCCGTATGGCCACCACCCTTTGGGGCGCGTTCAGATAGTGGGCGGCGCGCCGCCCTAAAAAACGCGCCCATACTGGGGCCCCGTAAAGGGCCATGGACCGCACGACTCCGGCATAGAGCCTACGGCAGGAGGCGTTTGGCCCCTTGAGGTTGGGCAGGAGCCGCTTGAAAGCAGCCCCCGTCCGCTCGAGCTTGGGAGCCAAACGTCGGAAGTGTTCGACGAAGTTCCACCGGCTGTCGAGGACGATTCCCAGGTACTTCATCGTCAACCCGACGCCGATGCGAACCCCTCCTACCGTCAACTGGGATCCCGACGGTGGCGTGTTTCCGCGGCCATGAAAAACCATGGCCTCGGATTTGTGCAAGGCCACCTCGAGACCCAGTAGCCGGATCCTCTCCGCGACTATCGCAACCCCGCGTGTCACATTGTCGGCCGCCGCCTGGTGCGACCCCCCCTGAGCCAGGACGAGCGTGTCGTCAGCGTAACAAACTACACTGACGCCGCTGGGGAGGTCGGCGCGCAGCACCCAGTCGTAGCCGATGTCCCACAGGAGCGGCCCCAAGACCGATCCCTGTGGGACACCGCACGACATCTCTCGCCGGTTCCACTCTCCAGAGCGACCGGGGTATATGACGGCCCTGTCCGTCAGATATGCCCCGACCACACGACGAAGATAGGTCGGCATCCGGTGGTATTGGAGTGCCTCCCTGATGCAGCCCCAGGGCATGGTGTTAAACGCGTTAGCGATGTCGAGAGACACCGCCACGACAACCCCACCCCTGGACACTGCAGCCCCCGTCGTGAGGGCTCTCACGCGCATGATGGCGTCCACCGTCGAGCGCCCCTTGCGGAAACCATACTGGTGCTCCGCAAGATCCGGCCCCGTCCCCACAAGGTGCCCGACGAGGCGGTTTGCAATTACTCTTTCAAAGAGCTTGCCCACCTCGTCGAGCAGCACAATGGGCCGGAATGCGGACGGAGAGTCCGCAGGGCGCCCCGGCTTCTGAATGAGGACCAGCTTCCCCGTCTTCCAACGAAGTGGGAACTGGCCTCTCTCCAAGCATGCGCTTAGGAGCCCTAGTAGTCGGGGCCCGAGAGCCTCCAGGGCCAGGACCCAGGCTTTGCCATGCAAGCCGTCGGGTCCCGGGGCGGTGTTTTTGGCTTTCAGCCTGCCCACCGCCGCTCTCAGATCCACCCCAGTCACCTCCGGAACGTCGTCGTCGTCGTTGTCCTCGTGGTCCGCTTGTGGCACCGCAAGCGGCGGAGCCATGGGCGGAGGAGCATGCTCCCCTCGCGAAGGGAACAGAGCGCTCACCACATCCTCAACTAGTTGGGGCCGGAGACTCTGCGTCAGCGGGGGGGCCCTGGTGCGGAGTTTATCCCGCACCATCTTGTATGGGCGCCCCCACGGATCCCCGTCCAGAGACTCCAGCATCTCCTCGCGGGCCAGATCCTTGGCCCGCAAGACACCTTCTAGGAGGGCGGTCTTCGCCGCTCTGTACCCCTCATACAGCTCCGCCTCGATGGCTGCCGCATCCGGTGTTCTGATGCGGAGCCTGCGGTGCCTGGCGTACAGGTGTCGCGCAGCGACGCATGCATCTCGCAGTGCCGTCAGCTCGCGCGACCACCAGTACACCTGACGCCGGGCGCTTCCAGACCAGACTCGGGGCATTGCCACGTCACAGATCTCAGACATGGCCTCCTGGAACCAGTCCGCCTCGTGGTTAGTGTCGGCAGGCCTGTCCGGTGATGACACCCAGGCCTGCACGATCGAGGCTTCCAGGAGGAGCTCCCGGTCCAGCTGTTTCAGCGCCCAACGCGGACCACTCGGGGCCTGTAGGACCGGCGCGCTGGAGGTCTGGGTGGAGACGTCGAGCCGGATATACCGGTGATCGGAGTAGGTCTCCACCTCCTCCATGACGCGCCAGTCGACGACACGCGGCGACAGAGCGGGGCTAGCGAACGAAATGTCCACCACCGACTCGCCCCGCATCCGCACACACGTGGGGACAGAACCCCGATTTAGGACGACCAGGCCTGTCTCCAGTGCCCAGTCCTCCACCATCCTTCCCCGCACATCCGTGTAGCGAGAACCCCAAGCCAAGTTCTTGGCGTTGAAGTCCCCGAGCACTAGCACGGGGAGGGAGGGGTTACCGACGACGACGGTCAACTCCCTCAGGGAGTTGTGGAACTCGGCGAGAGTTCGGCTCGGGGAGAAATAGACGCCCGCTACGACTATATCCCCGAACCGTGCCGCGACGCACCCCTGACCCTTCCTGACACCCTCGAAGGACGGGGTACCGGCGGCGGCCGACGAGATGATGGTCACTGAGCCGCTCAGGTCCTCAACCCAGTCGTCTCTGGGGAGGACAAAGTACGGCTCAGCGACCACGGCGATATGAATCGACCACTGCGCCATGCTCTGGAGCAGGAGATCCTGAGCGCAGGCGCAGTGGTTGATATTCGCCTGGAGGAGGCGTAATGGGGCCGTTATTGGCACTCCATTACAGCCCCCTCCTGGACCTCTTGTGAGGGTCCGGCTGCCACCGCTGTGGCGATAGCGGTGGCGCTCGTAGCGGCGACAGCAGCGGCGTCAGCGGCGACGGTTGCGGCGGCGGCGTTGGTGGTGGAGGACGTCGCGGAGGACTTACCCCTGCCCCTGGTTTTGGCGGGTGGTGCGCAGGCCTTGCCTCCCGCCCGGTGATCGGCCGGCCTGGCCGCCGTCGCACATGCGTCGCAGTGCGGCGCGGCGTCGCAGGTCGCGGCCTTGTGACCGGGCTGACCGCAGCGGAAGCACAGGCGGCTGCGGTCCACCTCCGAGCACTTGACTGCCACGTGGTGACCCACGTGACAGCGGAAGCACCTCAGAGGTCTGGGCTCCAGCAGTTTGACCTGCGCGGAGACCCAGCCCACCAGGAGCCTTCGGCCCTCCACGATCTTTTTGGCCGCCGTCACGGGGCAGCTAACCGTCACAGTTCGCATGCCCCCGTAGTCAGGACGTACGGTGCCCACTGCCTTCACCTGGTCGGCAGGGCACCCACCAGTCCTGACGACGGCAGCCACCACCTCCTCTTCCACCACGGAGTCGTCCAGGCCTGAAATGCGCAGACTTGCGCACTTGACAGGCCTGGACACTCGGGCCTCGTCCGCATCTAGGGACACCCTGAGCTTTTCAGCCAGGGCGTCGGCGGACGAGCTGTTTGCTGCACCGGGTATCTCCAGCATCCGAGCCCCAGTCGCTGTGACTCTAAGCCGGAGGCCCCCGGTGATCCCGAGCTCCTGCAGGTCCACCGCCGCTTTCGCCTTAGCGAGCACGTCGCGGTAGGTCACGCCCCTCTGTTCCGCTTCCGGCTGTAGTGTAAGCACTACAGCTGCGGTCTTCGGGGCGCGAAGCCTAGCCGCGCCGTTTCGCTGCCGCTTCTTCTGCGCCTTCTTCTTCGCCGCTTTGGCCGCTTTGGCCGCCTTGCGCCCCCTCCTCTTCTCCCCGACCACCTCCCACCCGGCTTCGGCCGTCGGAGAGTCAGGCGAGGGGGCGGTGGCGGCGGCTGGCGCTGGCGTCTTCGCCGCTTTGCCCTTTTTAGGGGCTTTCCTAGCCGGCGCCGCACTTGCCGGGGCCGGTTTCGCCGTGGCCTGCGCCGGTTTCGGCGGCGCGGCCTGCGCCGGTTTCGGCGCGGCCTGCGTCGTTCTAGCCGGTGCCGTCGGGACCGGCGCAGCCGGCACTCTAGTGGGCTGGCTAGGAGGCTTCAGGCCAGAGGCGGCCGCGGCCGAGTACGAAGCCGGCCCCCGGCCTTTGCTTGCCGCCTTGGTTGGCGCCTGACTTGCCGCCAGAGGCGGGCGCAGCACTTTGGCCTCCAGGACGGAGAACCGCGCCTGGAAGGCAGCCATCTCTTGCCGAACCAGTTTGAGAATTTGGTTCTCAACCGGCTCGGCATGGCTCGTCTGCTGCTGTGGCCCCTTTTTGGGTGCCCCCGGGGAACCGGCTTCACGCAGGCTGGCCAGGTCTGCCTGCAGCTTGCGGTTCTCCTCTAAGAGGAGCTCCGTGGCGACTGTCAGGCGGGCCACCTCCGCCCGCAGTTGGGCCACCTCGTCCGACGCAGGAGGGGGCGTGAAACTGGCCTCTGCTGCCGCAATTATGGTGGCCGCGGCCGCGCCCACGGCCTTGAACTTGGAGGCCTTCTTTATCTTATTGGCCACGTCCTTGACCGCGGCCTCCACTGCCTCCGCAAATCTGGCCTTACGCTCCTGGTTGGAGCCGCCATCTGCATTTGCCTCCACGCTCGGGGAAACCTCCTCAGGGTCGGTATCGACCGAGGGCCTCCCAGACTCACCAGCCTTCTGGGTCAGAGGGCCCTCGCCCTTGCCTCGGCCACGGCCACGCACTCCACCGCGCTCGCGCACTCCACCGCGCTTGCTGGTGGGGATCTTGCGTGCCGAAGCCAGCTCCCCTTCGGTGGTTGACCCCTGGTCGTCCACCTGCCTGGGCCGCTTGAGGAAGGACTTAGCGTCCGCCCTCGTAGCAGCTTCGGCCCTTTCGCAGCGGGAGCTCGTTGAGCTTCCCGCGCTCGCCACACTCGATGCGGTGTCGGACTCGCACCCCGCATCAATAACCTCCCTATCTTCATCTTTCTCCCTTACGTCTTTGGGTTTTTCAAAATATTCCATTTCTGTTCCCACGAGTATGGGGGATATGTGTTGTCCTTTCTGGGGGTACCCCCTGTCCCCAGACAAGCCTTAAGTTGTAACCCGCCAGAGGGTCGGCTGGTACTCTGGCGGGGGTCGCACTAACGACTGAAGGTCCCATAGGAACACCCGTCAGCCATTCATCTCCTCGCGGTGCGCCGCCGCTTGAGATTCGGGGTGACTTTTTATAGAGGTTTTCTACCTCGCGGTCCGGGCGGTTAAGCCAAGACCCTCGGTCCCAATCGAAGCCGCGAGACGTGATCCACGACACTCCGGTTTGGGGTTACGAGATCGACGGGGACAGAGAAGGAGTGCCTCCTCTGTCTGCTCGGGGCATGGTGAGTGCACACCGAGCCCGCCCTTGCTCCTCCGCTGTGCCCTCTGCTTATCAGAGGGTCACGCGGAACAACGCACCGGTGGTCCGGGTTGGACCCCTCCCACGTCAGAATATTCGCCACGGACAGTGGTCTTCCCCAAGGGATAGGAATTTCTCCCCATTACTCGGGGAATGCCACTGTCCGCGCCCAGGGTGCACCGGCCCAGCAACTGCTGCTCCCACTCAACGGATCGAAGAGGGCAGCAGCCACTAGGCACACGTGGAGGTTTTCTGACTTTGCACCCCTACTATAAGCGCTTAATTAACAATCCAGTGTTTAAATAACCCGCTCCAAGTCAACTCAATTCGGGTTTTGTTCATCAACCATAGTCTGATCTTCTTCTATCATATCATGGTGTTTGCAACATCGCCGAAATATCGGAAACTCAATAAAAATAACAAACATGATAAATATCCCGTTTCAAGTGTTAATTATAGTATTTTTGTCTATTCTTTTATTCAGTGCACAAAAACTTTATTTCATTTCAAAGACACAAACTCCTAAAACACACAGGTAATTTCGAATAGTACATAAGTCTGCTAAAATAACTGCTCTCACGTTCACCCACATTATCTAAATGCACATAATTTAGGAACAGTACGAAATTTTGCATTCGCATAGTAATCTTGGCATACTTTCAGTCTCAAAGGAAACATTTATTTTTAGCTAAAAGGTAAAAAGCCCACCTGACGATAAGTGGTCATTCGATAGGATGTTCCCTTACCGGGAGATGAGCTGAGCGAGTTGAGCGGAGTGAGTGCCGTATAGGCACTTTTAAATCCGGTTCAGTTTTGCATTTATAATGTAACAGAATGAGATTTTCGAGCATTTTTCCACCTGGAATTTTGCTGAGTCATGCCTCTGTCTGTTAGAGAGTTACATCGGTAAAATTGTGGTTGAAAATTTGATGAAACTAGTACCGCAGAAAAATGCTTAGTAACGACGAAAGGAGTAATGAAATATACGTTAACCTACATAGAGAGTGTAAAATGATAAAACTGAAGGAGTTGAAAATTCTACTTCTAAAAATATTAAGCAGTTGGTATTTTTCTTAAAAATATGTTGATTGACAACAAATGATTGGGTGGCAGAACTCGGATTTTTACTAAACGGTATGAGCGAGTTTCAAACAAGTTCTTGCAGACAAAATAAGAAATGAGATACGAAAAATGACTTAAATAAATGGCTACAAAGACATACTCATCATCTGCCTAGCCTTTTCCCAAGTACGTTGGGATCGGCTTCCAGTCTAATCGGATGCAGCTGAATATCAGTATTTTACATGGAGCGACTGCCTATCTGAACACCACAACCCAGTTAGTACTGGGTAATACGATACCCCTTGGTAAGACTGGTTGTCAGACTTTCAGGACACTGACTACCTGTAACGACTGTCAAAGATATACAAATGACAGCCGGGACCAACGGTTTAACGTGCTTTCCGAGGCACGGAGGAAACTCGGTATGTAACGCGTGGTCACCCATTCACAGACCAACCTAGACAAGCGCGGCTTAACCTAAAGATCGACCCGAGCGGCTGCTATTATTTAGCCACGAGCTCCACTCACAAAGACTTACTGCAGGTTTAAAATTAATTTTGCATTAGCTTATTTATGTCAATCCAATACATTTTTGGCTGTCCTTCCATCGCTGACGCTCCAATTTGTCTTAAGTCTTCTCATCTCAAGTTAGCTCATCTCATAGTATGACCTCAGCTTATGCAAAGACCAGTGGAGTTTCTCACATGTTGCCTTAAGCAAAGTACTTGCTTAAAAGGCTCTTTTACTTAGCAACGATTTTGTTAGTGACTTTGTCCAAGATAGATGCATAATACATTTTCTTGTGAGTTCCAGTTAAGGGTTCTCTGTTCATGTAAATTTGTGGAGGCCATCAATAAGTTAACAGATAAGTTTTTGGACTTGATAATTATACGCTTTTATGTTTTAACTTGCCTTGATAGTTGGATGTATTGGTAAAATCTTAAAACTGAATTTCTTGACTTTCCTCAACCGATTGAGCTAAAATTTTGCAAAAAATCATACAGTCGAATTGAGGATCTCTTCCTTTTTTGCAGTCTGCTAAACATATTTCAAAGAGCTAAACATTGAGTGAGATTATTTCAAACAGCAACTAGCTTCAAGGTCCATTTTATGTTCATTTTTTGAAAGCCTTAGTCAGTCCATCTTTTACAAATTTAGATTTAGATTTAATTTTATACTAGTCGCGGGCGGAAGACTGCGACTTCGTCCACGTGGCATAGTTACTTTGAATTAACGCTCACTTTAACCCGCGTGATGAGTGATGATGATGAATACTGACTGGCTACCACGGCTAGGCTCGTGAGATATCGAAAAAAAAGACTATAGTCTACCTCTGTGCCAAATTCATCAAGATCCATTCAAGCGTTTTGACTTGACAGTTTAACAAACATCCATACGGACGAGGTCGGCCTTGGCGGGCCTTGATTGATGGGCCTGTTGGTCTAGTGGTTAGTGGCCCTGAATGCTGAGCCGGAGGTCGTGGGTTTGATTCCCACCCAGGACAAACTTTGTGTGATGAGCATGATTGTTTGTTCTGTGTCTGGGTGTGATTTATCTATAATATGTATGTATTTATAAATTATATAAGTATGTATATCACTTGTCTGGTTACCATAACACAAGCTCTGCTTAGCTCAGGGGGAAAACCCGCTGCCGCGGCAAGTTGCCGCTCGGCGGGCGGACCTCCGCTGCGATCTCATGGTGGCATGGAGAGAGCGACTGTCACAACCCCGTGCAGGGCACGCCACAATAGTGGCGGTAAGTCCCCTCTTTGAGGAGTGGCTGGAGAGGCGTCATGGCGTCCTCACCTACCGCCTGACGCAGGTCCTCACCGGACACGGAAGTTTCGGGAGGTTCCTGCACATCATCGGGCGGGAGGAAGCGCCCGGATGTCACCATTGTGACGATCGCCCGGAGGACACGGTGGAGCACACAGTGGCGATCTGCCCAGCGTGGGCGGAGCACCGCCGTGCCCTCGTAGAGGCGATCGGCGGCGGCGATCTCTTGCGTCCGGCCCTGGTTCAGGCCATGGTCCGGAGCGAGAGGGAATGGGAAGCGGTCACCACCTTCTGCGAAGCAGTAATGCTAGCGAAGGAGGTGGCCGGGCGTTTAAGGGAGAGAACATCTGCCCAACCCAGCCGCCGCGGGAGACGCCCATGGCGCCGGGCGCCGCGAGACGACTTCCGGCCACCGTAGATGCGGGCCTGTGGGCGGTGAGCAATAGGTAGTTCACCGTCCGTCCGTCGATTGACGACAGGTCGTGTCGACGGCGCGTTCGTGTTTCACGCGCGCCTCAAAGAGAGTCAAAGCAGAGAGGCTTGCCAGAGCCTCCGCCTACCGGGGTTGCGGGTTGTTCGAAAGAGATACCGCGGCCTCGGAACGTAAAGGGCAACAGAAGGAACATGGGTGGGTTTTAGTCAGTACAAGTCTGACATGCCCCCCCGCTCCGCCCAGAGCGGGGGAAGTCATTGAATGATTTCCCACCCGAAGAAAAAAAAAAAAGCTCTGCTTAGCTTGGGATCAGATAGACGTGTGTGAGCTGTCCCAAGATATTTATTATTTATTTATACATCCATCCATCCTCACAAAAATTCGCATTTATAATAATAATATAGTAAGGATAAGGAAGTAGGATTTCTCTTTAACTTCTGCAACCTTAAAAATACTCGAATATTTTTCGTCACAACAGGAATGTCATGACTGGTCGCAGAGTTCGCGTTAATTTCTCTCTGTTGTATTACAATCGTGTAATATTATGCCGACTGCGGTGCCGGAGGGCGTATTCGGATAATGAGTGAGTGGATAAAGTAACGTTAGACCTTTTCGGGAAGGAAAATAATGAAACTTGGACACGAGGGACTAACAAATCATGTTATTTTATGTTGATGTTGGAAATTGGGGGTATGAGAACTGCGATTTGGCAACCGCATAGTACCTAATGCATATAGACCTTAGTAGTTACCCTCTTTTATAGAGTCACTAGCTTTCGCCCGCGGCTTCGCTCGCGTTAAATTCGGGCTAACACAGTTCCCCTTTACCGATTTGCAAGTACCAGCTACAGCTTGTAGTTTTTGCGCTTGCGCCTGATTTATTGTAAGCTAAGTTTTCCCTATTCACCCTCATTTCTCATTTAAAAAAAAATTGCCTATATCCGTCTCCTGGTTCCCAACTATCTCTCTACCAAAATTCATCAAAATCGGTTAAGCCATTTAGGCGTGAAGACGTAAGAAACAAACTCAATTTCGCTTTTATAATATTAGTAAGGATTGTTGCCGGGCGTCGGGTGCCGTGCCACGATTGACGGAGGTCTGTGGACGGTGAACAATGGGTAGCCCACCGTCCATCCATCTAGTGACGTCCAACAGGCCAACTCGAAGTCGCGTTCGTGTTCCACGCGCGCCTCAATGAGATGTTGGCAAAGCAGTCTACCAGGGCCACTGCAAAAGAAGGAATATGGGTGGGTCTTAGTCAAATACAAATCTGACACTCCCCAAAAGGGTAAGTTATTTGATGACTAGCTGTTCCACGCGGTTTCACCCGCGCTGCTCAGCACCTGTTGGTCGTAGCGTGATGTTATATAGCCTATAGCCTTCCTCAAGAGATGGACTATCCAACACTAAAAGAATTTTCCAACTCCAACCAGTAGTCCCTGAGATTAGCGCGTTCAAACAAACAAACTCTTCAGCTTTATAATATTAAGTATATGTAGATTTTCCATCCACAAAAATAAAAGCAAAATAGTGTCTAATTCCCTGACCATAACGTCTTTTTTTTTAATATAACCAGTGAAACTCAAGACAGGTAAGTTAAAATTTTTAACTGAATGCTAGTTGACTCCATTTTCTTTTTGAAGCAGAATAAGGTTTTTAAAGTTTACAGCGAACGTAAAACGGACTTATGAAAGTCACAAAATGCGGAATATGCGTGGACTAAGACTTTCCTCTGACTATTTTCGTGAAACTACATTTTTAGAGACAAAGTGGTTTTATGGGCTTTTGCTGGTTATGGTTTTATTTAAGAGAAGCTGTCCTGCGCGGTTTTACTTGCGTTTTTGAGTACTGCCCTACTCCCGTGGGTAGTATTGTGATGTTATACATCCTTACTAATATTATAAAAGCGAAAGTGAGTTTGTTTGTTTGTTACGTCTTCAGACTTCAGTTTTGATGAGATTTGGTACAGAGATAGTAGGACCCTGGAGACGGATATGGGTATTAATATTTAAAAAAAAAAGATTGAGATGTGAGGGAGAAAGACGGAAGAAAAGAGAAAACTTAGCATTGCTATTACAATAATTAAGGCGCAAGGGCAAAACTACTGGTAGCAGGTATCTGTAAATCAGGAAAGGGGAACTTTGTTACCCCGTTTAACGCGAGTGAAGCCGCGGGCAAAAGCTAGTAACCTATAATGAAGTCAAAGTAAAACAAACATTTATTTGCTAATAAATATGGTTACAAAAGTTCGTATAATGGACAGTGTAAAAGCAGCTTAGCATATTTAGTCATACTATAACGACATGCAAATTTTTAGTGTTTTTAACATCATTTAAATTCAAGGAATTCTTGCAATACTTAGTAATTTGAATACTCAGTGATGATGTCGTTTTTTAACGTTGAATGAATTTTTGAAATAGGTCCAGTAGTTTTTGAGTTTATTCGTAACGTACAAAAATGCTAATCTTTGGAGAAAGAGGGAAGAAAAGGGAAAACTTAGCTTTGCTATTACAATAAATAATGCGCAAAGAAAAAAAACTACAGGTAGCAAGTACCTGCAGATCAGGAAAGAGGAACTGTGTAACCCAAAAAAGCTAGTTATTAAATAAATTCATACGTAAAATGAAACACCACAGACTACCTACAGTATTGTCTCTCCTCCTTTAAATCCATCCAAAATCCGTTGTCTTGAAAAGATCGCTTTTAGCGATAAGACCGCCCATTGTGTCACCTACCTTATAAGTTCTATACTGTAATTATTGTTATTGGTATGGTGTACATAATAAAGAATATTCTATCTTCTATTTATGCACTAGCTGTGCCCAGCGGTTTCACCCGCTGCTCAGCTTCTAAGTGTCGTAGCATGTGTTAGTAGTCTATAGTATACTAGCTGTGCCCAGCGGTTTCACCCGCTGCTCACTTAGGGGTATGAAAAATAGATGTTGGCCGATTCTCAGACCTACCCGATATGTACACAAAATTTCGTTTAAATCGGTCCAGCCGTTTCGGAGGAGTATGGCAACGAAAACTGTGACACGAGAATTTTATATATTAGACTAGCTTTCGCCCGTGTCAAATTTGGGGTAACAGTTCTCCTTGCGCCTTATTGATTTGTAATAGCAATGCTAAGTTTTCCCTTTTCTTCCCTCTTTCTCCCTCACATCCCACTTTTTTAAAATAAAAATTAGCTTATGTCCGGCTCCTGGTTCCCAACTATCTATGTACCAAAATTCATCACAATCGGTTTAGCCATTAAAGCGTGAAGAGGTAACAAACAAACAAACTCACTTTCGCTTTTATAATATTAGTAAGGATTATCTTCGCATTATTGCCTTTCTAAAAATTATTATTTATATATAAAATCCATTTGTTCAATGTTATTCTTTTAATTTGTATGGTATACATAATAAAGAATCTTCTATATATCTATCTGAATAAGATGTTTTACATCACTTCCCTCTTATTCTCTATCAACCACATTAAGTTATGCTACTTCTCCAGTAATTTCTCCAACTTACAATTACATTTTCTCCGATGTAAATACAAGTTCGATAGTAGAATTATATCACATTTAGCGCTACGGAATACTGCTCTCGAACGAGTTGAGGCTCATTAAAATTTCACCCACTACCCATTTCACAGCGAGACTGAGCGAAGGAATTATTAATTAATTGAAACAGTGAAAACCTATTTTTCTTACCTCCTATCTTAAGTTTGAAACAAAGTTTTGAATTGGAGTTTAGTTTTCGTAATTGTAGTCTAATTAAAGAATAAGTTTGTTTGGGTTCGCATCTCAAACGGAAAAAATGGGAACCTCGTAGGATCAACTTGTTGTCTTCTAAGACCCTTTATTTTGGGAACGCGTGGAGTAATCGAGTTAAAATTTAAACTAAAGGCTCAAGTCTGTTGTTCTATCGTGGCATACTTATTTTGGGCTAAAGCTAACTTTAACCCGCGTGATGATCGAAAACAAATATCTTTCTCTCCCTTTTTATTCCCTCTTTCTACCCCTTTTCTCACTTTAAAAAAAAATGGTGTGTCTCCAGGTTCCCAACTCTATTTGTACCAAAATTCATCAAAATCGGTTTCACCATTTAGGCGTGAAGACGTAACAAACAAACAAACTCACATTCGCTTTCATAATCTTAGTAAGGATGAAAATGTAATACAACACACTATAGTTTAATAAAGATATCACAAAAACATTTACAACTCAGTAGCAGAATGCTGTAGAATGTTGATTTCTTTAAGAATGTCGAGATGGACACGACACTATAATATCACGAATATGCACTTATTTAGATTAACGTATTGTTTCTGCTACATAGCTACATAGAGTGACTTTATATACGAATACATCCGTCCTTGTTATGTATCGACGGTTCCTACGTACATAAGGTTAAGTCAAAAACCGAGGTTTACAGGAGAGCGTAATTTGTGTTCAACACGCCCTAGAAATAATTCTATGAGCAATAATAAATATTTTCTTTCTAAAATATTTTAACAGTTATGAGAGCTTTATAATGCTATTTACACATAAGTATTTTATTTTTTCACGTTTTCTTGGAAAAACTGAAAGATGACCGTTTTTACGACACTTATTAGTTAAATTAAAAATCGTATGTCAGCCTGTGCGCATAGATAATATAGAGCCAATGATACAATAAAAAAAATACATTTTCGACATGTCTTTATGTACGTAGGGAATGTCGGTATCAAGTATGTATTTGTCACGAAAAACATAGTTATTTGAAAATGATACGTTTCAGACAAACAGCTGAAGAAATATATTTCTCTCTTGCTTGAAGTTGGAAAAAATCCCAGAAAAGGTACAAAAAAAATAACCAGGACACTTTCTTGGAAATGTCGTAGAAAATCTGAATTTGTATTTTTAGTTTCGAAATTTTTCATAGCAGTGTTTTTTTGTGTGTAAAATAGCGTATTATTTTAATACCTTCCGGCTCTTTGTGCCCTTTACGACGAAAGGGTTGTAAAAAAACAAAATAAAATATAATTGTTGCGTTCAATTTAAAAAGGTTAGATGAACTTGAAAGTTGATAAGGAAATTTCAAAACTAAGGCTTTTGAGGAGTTTTTATATTAGGATTTTATCACTAATTATTAGCACCAAATACATACAAATAATAAAATTAGGAAATCCCAAGTTGGGCGCCAATTGAAAAAAAAAACCAAATACCCTCCTGAAAAAAAAATACAAAACAGCCTCGGGTAAATACATAGTCTTTCTAAAAAGCGTAGTTGTACCAAAAAAGGAGTTTATCTGGCGAAAATCCCCGAAATCCTGTGGCATTACCAACTACTACACAAGATTACTAAGTCCATCATGAAGATGGCTTGGAGCGTCTCGAAAGAACGCGCGGATATCCCTCAGTGTTTACCCGCAAACAAGTAACAACTGGCGATATTACTTCAATTTCTTCGACGGCTCTTATCTGCGGATACGAAATTGGACTTACGGATGTTTAGAAAAGCGAACAATTTCGGATAATAATTCCTATTAGTGGTAGAGTATTATGTTAAGTTAGTAATTGGGGTATACTTTTTGGCACACAATTTTGAACGATTGATCTTTTGTGATTTTCGTGCAAATTCTGCAAGAATACTACTGGCTACTACTTTTAATTTAGGCAATTAGACGATGACTTTTCAAATCGTCTATATATGACCGTGTTTTTTATTGCATAAATAACCATCTAATTTTCTTTGAAAACATTTTGTAAAACGAAACGTTTTCAGAGCCTAACCTACGAAAACCCATTTTGTTTGCAGATGTCTAGTTCCCTTTAACAAACAAAAAACGTATTATTTTACCATCCATCCTTCTAACCCGTATGTCAAGGTACTAAGGGCAATCTTAGAGTAGGGATGCGATACGAAATGCCCGCTGTGCCCAAGGGATCCCTGTCTGAAACCTCGCAGAGATACATAGGCCTGCAGGAAAATATTAACATGATTCGTTGTGGCTTCCTCGTTGAGATTCTACCAACGGAATTAGGTCCCAGCTCAAAGATCCCATCTTGAATGTGAGATGTGCTCGATTTTTGTTATTTTCTCTTAATACGATTTTTGAAGCGTGCTCGGTTTTATTTGGAGGCTGTTGCGTCATGCGATTGGCGGAAATAGTTTGAATACAATAATTTATTTTTGATCGAATTTCGTCCCGGGGGTCAATCTCAATGGAGACTAGCCACGCAGATGGTATTATAGCAAACACAGGCTGCTTTCCTTAACTCTTCACTTCAATAATGAGACTGCAATCAGATACGACCATGGTGCGATCGGGCTTAGGATCGAGCTAGGCATTTTTTTTGGGGCGGGAAATCATCAAATAACTTCCCCCGCTCTGGGCGGAGCGGGTGGGCGTGTCAGCCTTTTACTGACTAAAACCCACCCATGTTCCTTCTATTGCCCTTTACGTTCCGGGGCCGCGGTATCTCACTCGCGGAGTCGTCTAGCGGCACCCGACGCCCGGGGCGTCTCCCGCGGCGGCTGGGTTGGTTTGAGGTTCTCTCCTTCAAACGCCGGGCCAGCTCCTTTGCGAGCATTACTGCTTCGCAGAAGGAGGTTACCGCTTCCCATTCCCTCTCGCTCCGGACCATGGACTGAACCAGGGCCGGATGCGAGAGATCGCTGCCGCCGATATCAAGCTAGGCTTCAAGTGATTTCACAGCCAAAATCTTATCACCGGTAAGTTAAAAAAAAAAATCTCAAGTGAAAAATCCAATAACATATTACCCGACTTGGGGATCGAACACTGGGCAGGTCCGGGCTACTAGAAAAAACCAGTTACTAGAACATAGAAGCACCCTAAAAGTCTTACAATCCCCCCCGCTCCACCCAGAGCGGGGGAAGTTATTAAGTGATTTACCGCAAAAAAAATTAGAGGAAAAAGCACAGACACCAGGTTAACCATAGGATTAACTATAGGATAATTTAAATTAGAATATTATTACAAAATCGTATTTACATCATTCGTGTTGAGATTATACAAATATGTGAGAACGATGTAGAAAGACGTGCACAGTAAGAGCGTCCAGAGTAAATAAAAAGCAAAATTCAATTTAAAATCTAAATAAATTAAAAATGAACCGTGGTAGCTGAAAAACCCTTCCATGTTCTTTATTTTGCCCTTTATGTTCCTTTATGTATCTCATTTAAACAACCCACAACCCCGGCAGGTGGGAAAACCTGCAATAAACTAAAAAGCGTCACACAACTTCATCTCCACAATGAAAACGTAAAGAATATCTATGTTACCCTCAGGGTTAAAGTTATTAAAGTAACAAAACTTTCAATATGATTCAAACTTCTACTTGGCAGCGTTTTTCTTAAATCTTGGCACTTGGCAGTATTTCGCGAAGTTTCCACTAAAGGGATTAAGACTTCTTGTAACGTTTGAAAGTAAATGGCGCGTTAAAATGGTGGTCGCTCTTTAATATTCTTTTCTATCAATTTACTCGTGATCAAATAGTGGAAAAATACATCTAGATTTTTCTATATAAAAGGCTGGAAGAATAAGGCTTTTCTGATAGTGTTTGGATACCTTTCTTTTCTAGTTTTGTATTCCTTTCATCTTTTTTCATATATTTAAATTCTCGTGTTACAGATTTAGTTGCTTTACTCCTTCGAAACGGCTGGACCGATTTTATTATTTATTTATAGTTAATTAAAACGGTATAACACCAATTACAATAATTAACATAGAAACATAAAATAAAATTGAAGTAAAACATCAAGTAGGTATACAACTTGCAAGGTTCAATTTATTAAAACTAACACGGAACAGTAGACACTCTTGCATACTTTACTTTACGTTTCACAAAACACCAGACATACTAGCATGACTTTATTGTTATCCTACTATCCTACTAATTATTATAAATCCGAATGTTTGTGAGAATGTATGGATGTATGTTTGTTACTCCTTCCCGTGAAAACGGCTGAATGAATCTTAATGAAATTTGGAACAGAGGTAGATTATGGTCTGGAATAACACATTGGATACTTTTTTTTCAATATCACGCGGGCAAAGCCGCGGGCACCAGCTAGTTATATATAATATTGACCACTATGAGATGATTGTAATATTTTTATATATTAGGTAAGGTCCTGATGGGTACTTCAGATTTGCTGACATCTTTTCTAGATGCGCGTGGAATACTATCGCGTCATCCACGTGGCCCCTCATCATTAGACGGACTGACGGAGCTACACACTGCTCACCGGCCACAGACCCGCATCTAGTGTGGCCGGGAATTATGGCTACCGACGCCCGGAGCATCTCTCATGGTGGCTTGGATAGTTTTAGGTTTTCTCCCTCAAACATCCCGTTTCTTCTTTCACTAGCTTAACTGCCTCAAAGAAGGAGGTGACTGCTTCCTATTTCCTCTCGCTCCTCCCACGGTGTGATCCACTCTGTCCTCTGACCGATCGTTGCAGTGGTGACACCCGGGCGTTTTCTCTCGCCCGATTATGTGTAGGAATCTCCCAAAACTTAAGTGTCCGGTGAGATTAGATATTTCACAAGGTTCCTTAGTATACAAACTTTATAGAAAAAACCGGCCAAGTGCGAGCGCAATCGTGCACCGAGTGTTCCGTACAAACTTGCAACATAAACGGACATCTTTTTTATTGTTCCGTAGTCAACTAGGAACCCTTATAGTTTCGCCATGTCTGTCTGTCCGTCCGTCCTCGCTTAATCTCTGTGACCGTTAGCACTAGAAAGCTGAAATTTGGTACCAATATGTATATCAATCACGCCGACAAAGTGGTAAAATAAAAATTGGAAAAAAATGTTTTATTAGGGTAGCCACCCTATATGTAAAGTGGGAAGTGTTTTTTTTTTAAATTTCAACCCTAACGTGTGATATATTGTTAGAAAGGTAATTAAAAATGAATAGGGGTTCACTAAAATCATTTTTTGATAATGTCAATAATTTCAGAAATAATCGCTCCAAAAGTAAAAAACAATGTGTCCCCCCCCCTCTAACACTTATTGTGACGGACGGGAAACTACGGAACCCTACACTGAGCGTGGCCCGACACGCTCTTGGCCGTTTTTTTTTTACTACGTCGAGGTTGATTTTTTCACAGCTTCAAGGGACCACAGATTTCAGTTTGACAGATGATGTTTTTCGTTTCGTCGTTTTTCTGTAGCCTAGTTTAAAAAAATAATGTTCGGATTTTAGTTTTCTTTTTTTTTATTTGTAAATTAGACCAAAAATTACGAAGATTAAACTTACGTGTGACGTCATTAGTTTCGAAAAAATGCAGCAACGCATGACGTTACACGTAGGTAAGTTTAAAAAAACGTGTCCCTTATTTTAGGATAATCTAAAAAACGGACTAAATAGAATGTAATGTGTCTAACTTTGACCCTGGAAACTATCCTATTTCAACTCGATACCTGGACGAGTTCCCGAAATAAAGGCTCTTGACAGACAGTCAGACAGACGGTCGGACCACAAAGTTGGGGTTCCGTTTTTTCCTTTTGAGATACGGAACTTTAAAAACACCTGCTCATATTTCCATCACACAAAAACAAACTAAAAACTATTCCCGGAGCGGACCGCTACAAAATAAATTATGAAAGTTATTGTTTCAGTTCTTATGTTAAATTATACAGGAGCAATCAATCTAAAACTTAACCGTTAGAGAAATTAAACTACAACGGTTAACTCAAGGCTTAATTGATGGCGTCTCGGTTAAAATTGGACAGTTATACAATGTTGGCGAATCTAATTTGCGGTCGGTATAATTTATCAAAATTAACTCCGTGTTATTTTAGTTGGTTCTAGTGTGTAGTACCTACTGTGTTAACAGGGTGTGGTATTTATGATAATTTGTGAGAAGAATATACTTTACGCCTGTAATTCCCGGTAGGACAGACAGAGGTGTATTTCAGAAAAAAAAAGCCTCAAAATTTTATTTTACCATCGTCAATATTAAAAAAAATATATTTATGGAATCCTTATCCTTACTAGCAATATTGTAAAAGCGAAAGTGACTTTGTTTGTTTTTGTGTTTGTTACGTCTTCACGCCTACATTGCTAAACCAATTTTGATGAATTTTGGTACAGAGATAGTTGGGACCCTGGAGACGCATATTATAAAAAGATTGAGATTTGAGTGAGAAAAAGGGATGAAAAGGGAAAACGTAGCATTGCTATTACAATAAATTACGCGCTAGGGTAAAAACTACAGGTAGCAGGTACCTGCAAATCAGGAAAGGGGAACTGTGTTACCCCAAATTTAACGCGAGCGAAGCCGCGGGCAAAATTTATAAAATCCATACCTCAAAAAGAAAATACGAAACCCATATACGATCACTTTGTTTTCCGTCTGTCTGTCTGTCAAGACTCTTTATCTCGGGAACGCGTAAAGCTATCGAGTTGAAAATAAAACGATATATACTCAAGTCTGTGACCCTCTATAGGTGTGAAAAAAATCAATTCTCTAAGTCTACACAGTTAAAAGATATGGCCGTTTATGTCGCAAGTTTGTACGGCCGGTTTTTTTTTAATATGATCATTATACTAACATTAAGTTAAAGCAATTTGTTTTTACTATCACTAAATGGGCCATGCTGTCTGCAAATAAAGGATTTCATTTGGTTTAGTTTTTCGTAAATGCTTTTATAAATAAAAGCATTTTTATAAATAAAAGCATTTACGAAAAAAAAACAAAATTAAAAACACAATAAATTGAAGGTTTTATGATGGGATCAAAAATTATAAAATATAAAAAGAAAAACATTTGACCATAAACTTTTTTTTATCTAAACCAAAAACTTTTTAAATTCAGAATCGATTTGTTTGTAACAAGTCGACTGACGAAAGCATCAATTAAAATAGGTTCGAGTTTAAAGTTGAAAAGTTGGCCTTTTCCTGTACCATAGACATGCATGAGCGTTGAATAGCGCAGCGGGAATTAAAAAAGTTACTGGCCAGTATCCTAGTAGGTTTAAGTTGATAAGGGTAGTTTTAAATAGACCTTAAAGGCTCGGCGGGTGGACGAACGGATTAGCAAGTTCTAAAATATTGTGATTATAGTTTTTTTTTTTTTAATGGCTTGGTTGGCGCTGTTTGTGATAGGCTGCAGCTCTGCGTTTTGAGATTTCCTGCAAGGAATAAATTTGTATAGCCTTTAGTTAGTAGTTCCGATTCTAAGTTGTTTGTGTTTAGAATGTTACATACACATACAGGAAAAAATCCTAGTGTTCGATTAGATAAGTTAAAAAAACATGATTTGTCAAAACATTAGCAATTGATATTAATAAATAAGCAAATCAAGCATTGAAAGAAGATATTATTATGTTGTCTTAATTTCTTAATAACACTTTAACAGGCATAGGTACAAAATTAATTTCTTTTTTGTTACCTTTTTTTATGATTTAATATGTTTTTCATAACTTTTGTACAACTAGAGAATACCTGCTAATAAATAAATTATCAAAGTTTTGAGCTGAAGAATAAAGTGGGAACAAGTTTTTCGATCTAAATCACGACTGTTTCTTTCAAATCAAATAATAGTTTACTTGTTAACGTAGATATAGAAATACAGAGAGATATAAAATGTAAATTTAGCTAAGCATTACAATTTAAAGAATTACATATAACATTTGTCAATCATAATTAATTATAATATCTTTCGAAGTGATATGCAGAGGCGTAAATGAACTAGCGAAACCGTTATTTGAGTTGAGGTCCCACATGAAGTTGGAGTTCCACATCATAAGGAGCGACCCAATTCCCATCAATCGAGCATTCCGAAGTCACAAAAAAGTGAATGATAGATATGGTTACTAAGTTTTTCTTTTGAAGTGTTCGGTGTAGTTTTTGATAATATTTCATATTAAAATGCTCTGATATATTTGTATGCCATTATATGGTACATATGACTCACTAATATTATAAAGCTGATGAGTTTGTTTGTTTGTTTGAACGTGCTAATCTCAGGGACTACTGGTTGGAATTGGAAAATTATTTTAGTGTTAGATAGTCCATTTCTTGAGGAAGGCTATAGGCTATATAACATCACGCTACGACCAACAGGTGCTGAGCAGCGCGGGTGAAACCGTGGGGAACAGCTAGTGACTTATAAATAAGGTTCACAAAAAAAATAAAAAAAGTTAATTATTATATTATTAGACCCTACGCACCATGTTTTTAATCACATAAATTATATTCTATTCTAAGTATCTTTTCAAATAATTTCGGAGTGTCAAACTTTTATTGCCTAAAACCCAACGATGTTCATTCTTTTGCCTTTTATGTTTCGGGACCACGGTATCTCTTTTGAACAACCCACAACCCCGTCTTCTCAAGACATCTGCGAGAACCTTTGAATGCGAATGTTACAAGGCAGTTATAAATAGCTAAGTATTTTATTTCATGAAAGACTTCACCAGTCATTCCTTTTTACAAAATAAACAAGCATCTGCCATTAATTGCGGCATAACTATTTTAATTAAAAGGTAAATATATAACTTGGGACATTGTAAAAATGTTGAGACGAAGCGACAAAGTAGAACTGTGTAGCGAAACTGTAATTACCGACGTTGAGCACTTTCGACCTTATGCAAGGAGACCGTAGCTAAGTGTTCATTGGATATGGCACTTCATAGAAAAAAATACATAAAATTACTTCACACCTTAATAAATGACATATTTATCATTTTTTGTATACACGTGAATGCGCTTGCTAGAATCTAAATGGAAGTATGAATGGATAAAGTAACAATAATATTAAAAACTAGCTTTTGCCCGCGGCTTCGCTCGCGTTAATCCGGGATAATACAGTTCCCCTTTCCTGATTTACAGGTACCTGCTCACTGTAGCCTTGCGCCTTATTTATTGTAATAGCAAAGCTACATATTCCTTTTACATCCCTCTTTCTCCCTCATTTCTCACATTTAAACACAAGTTGGCCTTTTCGTCCATCCGTGTCAGTCTCCAGGGTCCCAATTATCTCTGTACCAAAATTCATCAAAATCGGTTAAGCCATGTAGGCGTGAAGACGAAACAAATAAACTCACTTTGCTTTTATAATATTCGTAACGATTTGCTATAATTATTGAAAAGTCACATAGCAAAACTCATTTCGCAAAGATGACATCACAAAAGCCACATAGCAAACGTCACATCGCAAAAGTTACATCGCAAAAGTCACATTAGCAATCACAATTGAAGTCATCCTGAGGAAGTTATCATGAGAAACATTTTGATTATGAATTTAATGTGATGGGTGGAGTATAGGAATACCAATGAAACGATGAATAAACTGTGTGGAGGATGATATGATAAGAAAGGAGGTGACTTATCAAGTAATAGAGGAGTATGGAATAAGAAGGCATCCTGCGATGATAGGGCAGAAAATGATGATGTTGAATTGGGTATTTGACACCATTAACCAATAATTTTAAAACACAATTTTTCTGAAAGAACACCTTATTCTAGACCTGAGAACTCCATCCATTTCAAAATAACTTTAAAATTCGATTTTTAGTTGCTTTTAAATCAATAAATAGTTGCATCATTGACTTGACAACTTAGTGACGTCATCGGTTGCGAGTCTCATACAAAATCTATGGGGAAGCGCGTTTTGACAGCTCATAAAAAGTATATCAATTGATTGGTGGTGTCAACTACCCTATTTCAACGTCATATCCATTCATAGTTTTCCAACATCCAAGTTTCCGACGACGAACAAGAAAATTAACTAGCTACAAATTCATTCATTGCCATAGAGAATCTGCATCGTCTGCACCACTCAATTTAAAATGAAACCGTATAGAAATTAATGGAAAAACCCTAATTGGAACTAAATGGAACAGGACCTTTATTCCGGAATTAGTTTCAACACCATTCCTGGATTAGATTTCGAAAAGGGTAGATTTTTTTTGTCTATTTCGCGATAGGGATTTGGTTAAGTACTGTATCTGTACTGGATTCGAATTGAATTTGAAGACTATTTTTAACCGACTTAAAAAAAGGAGGAGGATCTTAATTCAATTGTATTTGCGATTTATTTGAATTATTGCGACTTCTCCGTCATTTGTGGGCCGATTATCAAAATTCTTTTTTAATTATCAAAGAGGAACTCCCGAAGACGTCCTAAATTAATATTATCTTATTGCTTGAGTAGCTTTTTCAGTTATCTTGTATAGTAGAATACATATTTTTTCTTCTTATGATGTATATGGACGATTCGCTGGCGCCCGCGGCTTCCCCCGCGTGATATCGGTAAAAAAGTATCCTATGTGTTATTTATCTCTAATAGTTCATTCATCTCTTAGTAGCATTTTGAAATGAATACTCGTTGAATTTGTGAGAGATACCATCATACCACAATTAATAAAACTTTTTTTTTGCAAACGAAAATAAAACTGACTTCAAAAAAACATTAAAAAGACGGAAAATATATTTACTTCTGGCTCGTGACTGTTGTTTATTTCATCGCTTTTTTTTTGCCATCAACTTTTTATTGCAAAAAAGTTAATTATTTATTTTTAGTTCATTTGTCATTAGATTTCGTTCATAGTTGCAAAACTGTTTATTGAGGGTAATTACTTACATTTAAACTGTCACTTAAGGGAAATCTTTCGCGAATTGACTTTACTATGCAAATATAAACGCTCCCGATATTTCGACGCTCTGTTCCAGCGGCGCAGGATGACTAGGCATGACTGCAGAATGTGGCTGTTAAAAAATATCACGTGCAGACATATCTGTCTTTTCAAATTAAGTTTCTTCTTTTTCGTTTCTGGCTTTTTTAAGGTTTAAACAGCCACGTTTGGAAGAGGAACGGTTTTCAAGGAAAATACATAAGTTAGGTACACACGGCGACAGATCAACCTATACAAAACCAGTTTATGCGGATCTCTCATTGTACTTGAAATTTATGGTGTAGGATCCGTTGTTGAGAGAGCAGCATAAACTGGTTTTGTGTAGGTTGATCTGTCGCCGTGTGTACGTTTAATCTTGTTAAAACTTTTAGAATAGAAAAGTTTTTTACAGTTCGAGTCGTTGAAAACTTACACGTCCATGTTCTTTGTGTTACATCAATATAATACAGGGGAATCAGACTTTGAATGTAGATTATTTTGAACATTTTTTTTTCTCAAGCTATGTTGAATTCCCATCTTGGCATAGTGGTACCCCGGTGGCTTCTCGGGTAGTAACGCCATTGACGAAACTTACGTGATGATGGTGTTGTCATATTTAAAAAAAATGCCAGTTTTGGGGCAATATGGGGCAAGATTATGGCCTAAAAATCGTTCATTTTAAAATTAAACTTATACATACGTGTATGAATATTCTACCCGGGGTTTCTGATAGCTCGAAAGACATACCGCGGTCCCAAAACATAAAGGGTAGAAATAAGGAATATTGGTGGATTTTAGTCAGTACAAGTATGACACTTCCCCCACTCCGCCCAGAGTGGGACAGTTAGAGTTTATTATTAGAAGTTATTTGATTATAATTCGCAAAAAAAAAACGATTCTTACTATCCTACTATGTTAGGTATCCTACTACCTAATATTATAAATGTGAATGTTTGTGAGGGTGAATGGATGTATCCATACATCCATTCGTTTGTTACTCTTTCACGTCAAAACGGCTCAACGGATCTTGATGAAATTTGGCACGGAGGTAGATTATAGTCTAGAATAACGCGGGTGAAGCCACGGGCACCATTTAGTATTGTATGCCCGTTTCTGATCGGACTGTTTTTTAACATTTATTGCATATCATTTTGAAACTTTCTTTAAAGTGGCTCTCTACAAACCACAAATATTTACATAAGATGGGACTCACTACAACAAATATAAATGAACTAATTTCATTTAAACGAAAAAACGTCTTGCATCTACCAGGGCGTCAGAAAAAGCTAGGAGACTTCACACTCAATCACAAACTGCGTCCGCGACTCCACAGTTTTTGCTGGTCTCCGCTAATTGATCACTGCTCATTGGTCCACAAACTTTGGCTGGGAGCAACTGATTTATTTACTACCTAGTTTCAGAGTGAGACGAGTATTTGAATTTGTTGTTTTTTTACAGACTGAGAGGAGTAAAATCGGTTTTGAAAAAGAAGGATTTATATTTTATAGATGTTCCTCGACTACTCAAAGACGCTTGCACCGATTCGCGAAAAAAAATCTTCTATATTTGAAAAGGTATATTCTCAAATGGATCCATAGTCACCAGGTAAGGATCTGATGATGGAATCCTGAAGAAATCGAGGAAACTGTTCAGGCACACTTGAAGTGTTTTGAGTATTTTTTTATCTTACTTCAAAAAAAGGAGAAGGTTCTCAATTCACAACTACCAGCAGGCTATACAAATATTTGTTTCGTGCGGGAATCGAACCTGCGACACGCAGCACAGCAGTCAATAGCTCAGCCACTGCACCAACCATGTAGTCTAAACTTCCTTACTTACCCGTTAGTCACTTAACTACGTGGCTTTTTACGTAACTTCAACCAAAAACTTCATCCGAAATTAATTTAATCACAGCGATTCAAAATCAAAATGAGAACTTTTTATCTCGAATCGAAAACACTAGAACATCGAAAAGGTCCAATAAGTCCGGGAGTAACTCCCAAATCGCTCGACGGTTAGTTGTCGAAAGTTGGTACTGATAAAATTAAACTCCGGAGACAAAAGGCCAACTTTTGTAGATAAAGAGCGACTTGATATCGTAGGATACGTATTACGGGAATTTAGCGCAGTAAACGTTGAATGCGAGGGGAGAAAACTGACGAGATTGTTCGAATCTTGAGCCAGTTTTGAGTGATCCTTGGTTTTATTTTGCCGTGGCGATTCGATCATGAATTGTTTTTCTACAAAAACACTAGCTGCCTTGCGCGGTTTTAGTTGATGCCTCGCTTGCCTAGGTTGGATTGTGGATAGGTGACCACCCGTTACATACCGAGTTTCCACCGTGCCTCGGAAAGTACGTTTAGCCGTTGGTCCCGGCTGTCATTTGTAGATCTTTGACAGTCGTTACAGGTAGTCAGTGTTCTGAAAGTCTGATAACCAGTCTTACCAAGGGGTATCGTATTACCCTGTACTAAATGGGTTGTGGTGGTCAGATAGGCAGTCGCTCCATGTAAAATACTGGTATTCAGCTGCATCCGGTTAGACTGGAATCCGACGCCAACATAGTTGGGAAAAGGCTAAGCAGATGATGATTTAGTTGATGTCTCGCTTCTGTGCGTACTAGATTGATGTTGTATAGTCTACTAGCTTTCGCCCGCGGCTTCACCCGCGTTAAATTTAGGGTAACACAGTTCTCCTTGCGCCTTATTGATTTGTAATAGCAATGCTAAGTTTTCCCTTTTCTTCCCTCTTTCTCCCTCACATCCCACTTTTTTAAAACAAAAATTAGCCTATGCCCGTCTCCTGGTTCCCAACTATCTATGTACCAAAATTCATCACAATCGGTTTAGCCATTAAAGCGTGAAGAGGTAACAAACAAACAAACAAACTCACTTTCGCTTTTATAATATTAGTAAGGATGTTACTTCCTGATAATGTAGCTTCCTATTAGAGGAAGACTGGTTAAAATCGGTCCAGTAGTTTTGGAGCCTATTCGATACAAACAAACAAACAAATCTTTCCTCTTTGTAATATTAATTATTAGTATGGATTTTTTTCTCTGTCTTCATTTTATCCGTGATCATGGTGTTTGCAACATCGCCAGAATATCGGAGACTCTAAATAAATAACAAACATGGTGAATATTCAGATCATCTGATCCTATAATGGCTATTTAAAAACAAAACAAACAATTTCGACACCTACGAGTTTTCGAAGAGTACTATGTCGTCATCATTCGCTGACTCATCTCAAACCGGTACTGCAGATTGCGTTGTTTTACCCTCCTGTTTTTAACATAAGCAAATTTGCATGAAAATGGATCTTCAAGGCTAGGAATCTGCCCAAAAATTTACTCGCACCCAAAATTTCTCAACAAAAGAATAAGAAAATCTTCTTTTATGATTGAAAACAGATTTATCATAAAACATGACAGCATTGTAAGCGAAAGATCAAACATATTCTTTATCCAATATTAAACTGAAGAATCGAGTAAAAACGAAGTCCTCAGAAACAGATGTAAAGCCTTCCTTTTGACAAACAATCGAGTATTTCGTCTTCAGATAAGATTAGGGTTTTGTCTCCTACTGCGGTTTTGATAAACAACCACAAAACATGGCCGAGATAATATTGTAAGGAAATAATTTGTTTTCGCTTAGTTCTGGGCCTTTAAAGCGGCGATATTAATCTGGTTGGGTTAGGCGGAATGCACGCAATTATAAAATAATCTTATTTATTCTTACACTAGCTTTTGCCCGCGGCTTCGCTCGCGTTAAATTCGGGGTAACACATTTCCCCTTTCCTGATTTGCAGTTACATGCTACCTATCATTTATCGTAATGGCAAAGCTAAGTTTTCCCTTTTCTTCTTTCTCCCTCAATTCTCACTTTAAAAAAAAATCCTGTGTCCGTCAACAGGGTCAAAAAAATCATCCAAATAGGTTTAGCCATTCAGGCGAGAACACGTAAAAAAAACAAACTCACTTTCGCTTTTATAATATTAGTAAGGATTCTTAGGCACCAGTTCAAGGCTTTTTTTACGGATGGGATATAATGAGTCTTTTACTTACCAAAACCTACCCATGTTTCTTCTTTTGCCCTTTATGTTCCGGGGCCATGGTTTCTCTTTCGAACTACCCGTAACCCCGGCAGCGGCAGCTGGCAGGCCTCTCTGCTTTGATGACATCTCTTCGAAGCGCGCTTGGAACACGAACGCGCGGCGTCACTAGACAGACGAATGGTGAGCTACCCATTGTTCTTGACACTAGTTCAAGGCTTCATTAATATTACAGATAATATAAATTTACTGTTTTGTTAGTCTCCGCAGTCCAAAGATACGGCCATTTGTATCCCAAGTTTGTACGGAACCTTCGGAGCACGAATTCGATTCGCACTTGTTTTCCATACAAACCAACACAGCCTTTTTTTCTGGCTAACCATACACTAATCCTTGTTCGAACTGATGATGGCCAGATTTTCTGGTTCTAACTATTCGTTAAGATTGCCAAATGATAGCTAGGATTAATGTCTTAGCATGCTTTCTGGGATATATGGGAGCTAGAAATGGTATGGATGGTCACCCATCCAACTCAAAACTTGCCAAGCATAGCTTAATATTCGAACCCACCATAAATGGTAAGGATCATTGTGATCTCAGCTTTAGTTGATAAGAGATTAGCTTTGACTGATGTGCTTAGGATTATGGATGCTGGTTTATCTCTTTGGTAATCAAAACTTCGCAACCACTCACCTCTTTGAAGACCATCAAACATCTAACTTTAAGAAGGAGTTAGTTTTTGTCGGTAGTTAGGGAGGGCTTTGAAACTCGTGGCGGTTTTGTAGTTACAAATCCAAAACTGTCTAAGAGCGAATCAAACCCGCGTACCGACATAAACGGAGGGACGGCCTGTCGCGTCGGCCCTGATTCGGTCCATGGTCCGGAGCTAGAGGGAACGGGAAGCTGCATGTTTGAGGTAGAGAACCTCAAACCAGCTCAGCCGCCAAGGCAGATGCTTGAGCGTCAGGGGGCCGCGAGACGACTCCTGGACACCGTAGATGTGGGTCTGTGGGAGTCACCGTGTTCCACACGCGAATCAAAGAAATGTTAGGGCAACGGTCCTGAAACCTCTCAAAGTCAGACAAGTTGGTCGAAAGAGAAACCGCAGCCCTGGAACACAAAGGGCAATAGAAGGAACATAAGGCTAGGTTAATTAAGTCTTATCCTTACTAATATTATAAAAGCGAAAGTGAGATTGTTTGTTTATTACGTCTTAATGGCTAAACCAATATTGATAAATTTTGGTACAGAGATAGTTGGGACCCTGGAGACGGACATAAGCTAATTTAAAAAAAACGTGAATAAAGGGGGAGAAAGAGGGAAGAAAAGAGAAAACTTAGATTTACTATTACAATCAATAAGGCGCAACTACAGGTAACAGGTACCTGCAAATTAGGAAAGGGGAAATATGTTACCCCGAATTTAACGCGAGCGAAGCCGTGGGCAATCATGCGCAGGGTACACTGCAGCCCCAACAGCATCCTACGCACTTTAGCAGACAGGTGGGACAGCCCCATACTGGGACATTGAATTCGCCTACATTCAAATGTGGCGTAATATGTGTGATTGTTTTTCCTTTGTTTTTCTGGTAGATTTAAGTACTAATATTCATTTTTTAAGTTGTGTGTTGTACGTACCAAATGGTCTTTGTTTGCAATAAAAGAATTTTATTTATCTAATATATAAAATTCTCGTGTCACAGTTTTCGTTCCCATACTCCTCCAAAACGGCTGGACTGATTTGAAAGAAATTTTGTGTGCACATCGGGTAGGTCTGAGAATCGGCTAACATCTATTTTTCATGCCTCTAACCGAGCGGCGGGTGAAACCGCTGGGCACAGCTAGTTATTTGTATAATTAGAACGATCAAAACGTGCCGAAATAGCCAAATTTTAACAATGTGTTTTTGATTATGCTATCTAACACCAGCTGACGATTTAACAAAGATATTACCAACTTCAGATTCTCCGTAATACTCCTTCTCAAAGTAAAGATGTAGCTACCCGCATGGCCCTCCCGTGGGGTAATTAATCTGCACCGAATACTATACAATGGGTGTTAAGCCTTAGGTCTCGGTTACTAACTATTTCTGATAACGGACTTGAAAGATTTGGCTCCCTGTTTATGTGGGAAGATTTGCAGAGGTAGTTTTGAGAAGAAAGTTCGGTGTTTTATTGTACGTAGTCTTAATCTTTGGTTTTTGACATCAAATTTAGAACTTACTAGCTGTGCCCAGCGGTTTCACCCGCTGCTCACTTAGGGGTATGAAAAATAGATGTTGGCCGATTCTCAGACCTACCCGATATGTACACAAAATTTCGTTTAAATCGGTCCAGCCGTTTCGGAGGAGTATGGGAACGAAAACTGTGACACGAGAATTTTATATATTAAAAGGTGAGGAGGGCCATTTGATTTTTAATGTGTGTCGTTTTTTTTATTGTTACTCAAAAAACATTAATTTATTCTATATATTAATGTTGTAAACTAAATGAACTGGCAAGCCATTTTCTGAACTATGTTGGGGTCGGTTTCTAGTCTAGTTAATTGACGGTTCGGTTGGCACAGTAGCTAAGCGATTGACTGCTGCGCTGCGTGTCGCAGATTTGATTCTCACACGGCACAAATCTAGAGTGGGGCAAAGTTTTAAAAATATAGATGCAGGTGAATACTAGTATTTTAAACTAAACGAGTAATAATACAATACTTCATGGTAAGACTGGCTGTTAGGCTTTCGTGCCACTGATTACCTGTAACGCCTGTCAAAGATCTACAAATGACAGCCGGGACCAACGGTTTAACGTGTTTTCCGGGGCACGGAGGAAACTCGGTGTGTAACGGGTGGTCACCCATTCACAGACCAACCTAGGCCAGCGCGGTTTAACTTAAAGATCGACCCGAGCGGCTGCTATTATTTAGCCACGAGCTCCTCGGTCTATGTGGTCTAAAATAACTAACTATATTTAATAAAACCCTTGCGAAGTCACTCAAAGTGCACGCAAATCGTTCTGCTGAGGGGTGTTTTCGCCAACAGCTGTCCTACCATGACGCCTTAGAACAGAACTTATTCCACTGAGGGAAAGAGACAGAGCTATACAGGGTATCTAGCACCATCTCTTTCTCACACAGGAATAAGAACTGCTATAAGATGTCATGGTAAGCCTTCAGATTGGTTCTGGCTACCGGAATGTTCAGTAGTTGTGGGCGTCGCCGCCTCCACACTTTGTTACATATATTAAGATATTCACAATATCGTCTTCAAAGCTTTCTTTCAATGGTTATGCTCACGATAAGTGATTGAGACAATATTTTCCTTTTCTCTCATTTGCTGATTGCACATTGAACAGTGAACCTTTCACACATATGGATTCACATAAGGACACTTCAAGATGTCATTGGCTAAGTAAATGAAAGGGTTTTACTTTCTTTACTTGGTGCTTGAAGCTAAGTTATATCAGCGGAATAAAGAAAGAAAGAAAAAATGTGTGGTAATCGCTGGGGATCTTTTAGGACATAGGTGCTCACTAGTACGGGATTTGGCAAAATTCAACCCCCTTTTTTGGGGTGGGAAATCATCAAATAACTTCCCCCGCTGGGCGGAGCGGGGGAAGTGACGGCCGAATTGACCATCCAGTATGCTTGACAACTTGGTTGGCGCAGTGTCGCGGGCTCGATCCCCGTACGGAACAAATAGTTGTATGACCTACAGATGATTGTTCCGGGTCTGGCTGTTTGTGTATGTGAGTTTAAATGTTTGTAAACGCACCCATAATACAGGAGTCAATCCTAGTGTGGGGCAACGGTTTATAAAAAAAGAAGTACATACCGAAATAGACAACTTCTCGGCGAAAAATGCTAGTGTGTAGATTTTTGACAGTCGCTGTTGACTACCCGTCAGGAGGCTGTAAGTCGGCTTTATCTAGGGTTGACGGAGTAACGGTTTTGTTTTTTTGGTAAGGCCACTCGCAGTTTAACTAGCTGTTGAGTTGTTTTTCTGCTCAACCGGATCCTGTGGTGACCTCAAATGAATTTAAGGCCATGGCTAAAAGCTATTGTTCTGTCGATGACCGCACGGTAAGGGCTCCCCCTGTGGGGTACGAGCCCCGGCTTAGGTCGTCATAATTGAAACGACTATAAAAGGTCCGGGCCGGGTTATTGGCGTTCAGATAGGCCTTCACTCCATTTTAAATAGTGGTATTTAGCTCCACCTCGTAAGACTAAAATTTTACCTAAAAAACAGTTGAAAGAAGGGTATGCAGATGACGGTGAATACAGAAGACTCCAAGTAAAAAAGCTCATCAGTACCTAATTAGTTAATTTTGCAGCAAATCAAATACCCTGCTTCAGTTTTTAAGTTTTAATTGGTTTAATAACGCAACAGGAAATCTTGAAACTCAAAGCATTAAATAAGACCATTACAGACACTTTTGAATGACAAAAATAAAACTAAAATATGCTACAATTTCAGTTACAGGGCATTTTAATTGGTATAAGGAGAAAATGGGCAAGAAACTTCCATGGACAATTTTCCATTCAATATATTCTTATAAAATCTAGGTTACACCATTCATGTTGAGATTAAACTTATACCTCTGTACCTATATTACTACACTAGCTTTCACCCGCGGCTTCGCCCACGTTATATTCGGGATAAGACAGTTCCCCTTTCCTGATTTGGAAGTATCTGCCACCAGTAGTTTTTGCCCTAGCGCCTTATTTATTGTAATAGCAATGTTTTATTTTTTCCTCTTTCTCCCTCATTTGTCACTCCTTTTTTTTAAATAGCCTATGTCCGTCTCCAGGGACTAACAACACTCACAACACTACAACTATCTCTTTATCAAAATTCATCAAAAATCGGTTAAGCTATTTAGGCATGAAGAGGTAACAAACAAACAAACTCACTTTCGCTTTTATAATATAAGTAAGGATAGGTTTGAGTTTGGATGCAACTTGCCACATGTGAAGCGGCCCATAAAAATAAAATTTATTTATTTCAGACCCAGTAGATCCATAATTTGTTAGTGAATAAGTAACAGAATATGCTTATATATTACTAGCTGTTCCACGCGGTTTCCGCCACGCTGCTCAGCACCTGTTGGTCGTAGCGTGATGTTATATAGCCTATAGCCTTCCTCAAGAAATGGACTATCCAACACTAAAAGAATTTTCCAATTCCAACCAGTAGTCCCTGAGATTAGCGCGTTCAAACAAACAAACAAACTCTTCAGCTTTATAATATTAGTATAGATTGAGTAACTAACCACTTTCGATCTAGTATAATATTCATGAAAAATAAAAATAGGCTTCAAAATAAATATTAGAACATCCTATCAGCCCGTATCCAACGCGCTAGAGCAACACACAAACAGATCAATAAATCAGAATCAACATGAAAACATCCAGTAACATCTATCAATGAAACTAATATGGAAGCCCTGTTTGAACTTGGATACAAACTATCGAACAGGCCCGTGTTTATCAAACCGAATGATTGTATAAATACAAAACTAGGTTTTTGTGCAGAGTAAATAGTAAATGGAAAGGTTTAGGCGCGTCGCCCACACTAACAACAGTCGAGGCGCAGTCGGGGCGCGGGCGCGTTAGGCGCGTCGCCCACACGACATTTGTAAAGAAAATCTGGTAGTGGCGTGCCTCTTATGTGCCTGCGCCTCCACTGCAACTCGATTGTTGATCTTGTGGGCGACGCGCCTAAGTGAGTAAACGGTGTCAAACAGCTACACAGCAGCATGCCTGTTGTATGCCGCAACCTGATGTTAAGGTATCGTCGCTACCTGTGGTGTAATGCCAATGCCATCGCAATTGTGTTGCACTACACGGACACCAATATCCTGCAAACTGGAGAATGGCATCGCTCATGTGCGGCGCTCATTTAACAATTTAAATGATTTTATTTACCGTACATAAATTATTTCATTGGCAAGTAAAACGTTTTAAAATAGATGAAAAATATTGATTTATCGATTAGGTGCATTTTAATAAAAAAAGGATTGTGTGGTTTTATAAAGCCTCGGTAAATGTGAAACTTTTCACATTATAGACATTTAGACGTCTCTAGTCCGCGGCCTACCGTCACGCGATATACAACCACAGACGAAAAAGTTTGAGATGATGTAATAAAAGTTTCACTTTAAAAACGATTTTTTCAACTAATCTAATGGTTAATGTTTTTCCTCAGTCACTGTTCTATAAATTCTTGCAGCAAATGGCCAGCATCTCTTACCGGTGGATCATCGACGGATACACTAAGTCAATACATCACTCTCGACATTAAACATTCCATTTACTCGCTACTCTGTGGCGTTACGGTTGTGTATAACAATCCATTCAGCCATGTTGGGGATTCAGTTTTGTAATGAAACTAGTTCAGTGATGAGTCAATAGATATTAAGGAAAGTTAGTTGTTTGCGATATGATACGAAAATGTATTTTCTTTACAAAACAAGGCACACACGTGTAACACGCCTGTTTCTAGGTTAGAGACATAAGCCTTAAAGTGAAAATTCAGAGTAGCTCGCAAAATTATTTTTTTCTGAAGTTTTTACCATTTTGTAGCTTTGTGTCAAGTAGGTCTAAAATAGTCGCTTTAGAAGAATCATAATAGGATAGTAATATGAATTACGTTAACCTCTCAAGGACCGACATTATTTACGTCAACTATCCGTCAAGCACCGCCGGCCGGGCTCTTATCGTAAGCGTAATCTGATTTTAAGACTTATCTTTACTACAAATACAGTTTTAAATCGGTCGGAGTTTGGTGGCTCAAATTTGTGCCAGCGGGGCTTAACGGTAATACTTGTTTACTGGCACGTTTTTGTGCCGCTGGGGTTAATTTAGGATAGTTTCAAAAATTGTTCGTCGTAAAGTTACGTGTGACGTCAGGCCTTGCTGCATTTTTTCGCAAGGAGTGACGTCACACGTAACTTTAATAGGCTGTATCTTTATCTTTGAAATTTTTGGTCTAAATTACAAAAGAAAAAATACGTGTCCCTCATTTTTGAATAATCTAAAAGACGAACTCAATAGAATGTAATTACTTTGAGCCTAGAAACTACTATATTCTTAAAAAGTTCACAGACACAGTTAATAGTTCTAGGTTGGCCTGTGGATGGGTGACCAACTATTGCATCCCGAGTTGTTTCTGTGTCTCATTCTCGTTAAGCCGTTACTCTCTTCCGTTATTTGTTGATCTTTGACAGTCGTTACAGGTGGTCAGTGACTCAAAAGTTTGACAACGAGTCTAACCAAGAAGTATCGCTTTAGCCAGTTGTAAAATGGGTGGTGGAGGTCAGGTAGTTGCAGGCAGTCGCTCAGTACGTAAATATTGGTCGTTAGCTAAATCCGGTAAGACTGGAAGCCGACCCCAACATATTTGGGAAAAGGCTAAGCAGATGATGACATTTCAGTTTTATATATAATTTTGAGTTTTTTTTTCTTTGTTTAATTTTGGGTAAACTTGTAGCATATGGTAATTAAACTTATTTTCTGTCTTTCTTCTTCTTTCATTCTATTTAATGTAAACAAACATATTTAAAAGTGTCTAAAACAAAAGATACAAAGCAATATTTTTACTACCATTTAAGTAAATCGAGCTAGTTAAGGATGCGCATGGCATTTGGAAGCTATTAAATAATATACTGATGCCGCTTCACCGTCGCCTGATCGTGATAGGTCCCATTATATGTCACGACAGTCGTACAGTCAGGGACAACGATATGTGACACATTAGACCGTAAACATGTGCTTCTACACAAGTGTTAGAAAGAGATTAAGTTTGGATGTAGTGGGTAATTTTCGGAATATTCGGTTGGTTGTTAGTTACCACCATACAGGAAAAATCCCTAGGGTGAGGACGTTTTATTAAAAAAAAAACTTTTTCTGAAAATTTCATTATGCCTGAATTATCCATCTTTAAAACGTTACTCGAACTGACTCGCAAAGCAGAGCGGGGGAAGTTATTTGATGATTTCCAAATTACAAAAAAGCGTCTGTAACTAAAGTATTATGCTTTAAATTTCATTTCTCGATACCTCTACACGTTCCTGAGATCTTGCAAGACAGACAGGTACACAGAAAGACAGACGGACCACAAAGTGATCCTATAAGGGTACTGTTTTTAGAGTTCCGTACCTCAAAGGAAAAACACTGAACAACAATATAATAATACTAGCTGTTACCCGCGGCTTCGCTCGTTTTAAATTCGGGGTAACACAGTTCCCCTTTCCTGATTTGCAGGTACCTTCTATCTGTAGTTTTTGCCCTTGCGCCTTATTGATTGTAATGGAAAAGCTAAGTTTTGCCATTTTTTCCCTCTTTCTCCCTTTTCTCACTTTTTTTTAATTAGCATCTGATCTGTGTCTCCGGGGTCCCAACTATCTCTGTACTAAAATTCATCGAAATCCGGTAAGCCATTAAGGCGTGAAGACGTAACAAACAAACAAACTCACTTTCGTTTTTATAATATTAGTAAGCATATACCTTGTTTGTTGACTTCAACAACTAAAGAAATGAGATCTAAATGGATGCCAATGGTCAGGCCTGAAATTTATTTACAACAACTAAAAATAGCATTTCTTTTTGTAACTTAGGATAACAATTTGATTGGCGAGTTTTCATCATCTGCCTAGCCTTTTTCCCAACTATGTTGGGGTCGGCTTCCATTCTAACCGGATGCAGCTGAATATCAGTATTTTACATGGAGCGACTGCCTATCTGACCTCCACAACCCGGTTAATACTGGGTAATACGATACCCCTTGGTAAGACTGGTTGTCAGACTTTCGGAACACTGACTACCTGTAACGACTGTCAAAGATCTTACAAATGACAGCCGGGACCAACGGCTTAACGTGCTTTCCGAGGCACGGAGGAAACTCGGTATGTAACGGGTGGTCACCCATCCACAGACCAACCTAGGTAAGCGCGGCTTAACCTAAAGATCGACCCGAGCGGCTGCTAATAATTAGCCACGATTGGCGAGTTTTCATTTACGAATTATTATTAAGTACCTACTAATACAGTCATTTCATCATCATCATTATTTAGCCACGATTGGCGAGTTTTCATTTACGAATTATTATTAAGTACCTACTAATACAGTCATTTCATCATCATCATTATTTAGCCACGATTGGCGAGTTTTCATTTACGAATTATTATTAAGTACCTACTAATACAGTCATTTCATCATCATCATTATTTAGCCACGATTGGCGAGTTTTCATTTACGAATTATTATTAAGTACCTACTAATACAGTCACTATTATATAAAGTACTGCTCGCGAGTTTTATTTGCTTGAACTTGGCATGCCACGCTACCACGTGTCTAGATTTGTGGCCGACTGTACTTGAAACTATTTCTAAGTGTAGTGAAAATCGATGATATCGAGTTTAACCTAATCGAATTTGTTTAAATATTTCTCGTGATCTTTTGTCAAGTAATTACTTTAATTGGACGACATGATAGTATTGTTAATCAAGATACTTATTGTTGATAAAATTCTTAAGTTACTATTTATAAATTCAAGCGAATTATAAAGTCATTTGTTTTAGGATTTCTTGTGGTTAGATGAAACTTAGACGGGATAATGTGTCTGTTTAAATAGTCTTTAGTGAACTTATTTCTCGTTGATCATAGTTTTTTTATAAACTAAACTACGTTTCGCCCGCAGCTTCGTCCACGTTAAATTCGGGATAAGACAGTTCCCTTTTCCTGATTTGCAGGTACCTGCCACCAGTAGTTTTTGCCCTAGCGCCTCATTTATTGTAATAGCAATGCTAAGTTTTCCCTCTTTCTCCTTCATGTTCCGCTCTTTTTTTTATGAAAAAAATAGCCCATGTCCGTCTCCAGGGACTAACAACACTCACAACACTACAACTATCTCTTTACCAAAATTCATCAAAAATCGGTTAAGCCATTTAGGCGCGAAGAAGTAACAAACTTACTTTCGCTTTTAAAATATTAGTATCTAAGGATAGGTTTGAGTTTGGATGCAACTCGCCACTTAAGAAGCGGCCTATTAAAATAAAATTTATTTATTTCAGACCCAGTAGATCCATAATTTGTAAGTGAATTAGTAACAAAATATGCTTATATACTACTAGCTGTTCCACGCGGTTTCACCCACGCTGCTCAGCACCTGTTGGTCGTAGCGTGATGTTATATAGCCTATAGCCTTCCTCAAGAAATGGACTATCCAACACTAAAAGAATTTTCCAATTCCAATCAGTAGTCCCTGAGATTAGCGCGTTCAAACAAACAAACAAACTCTTCAGCTTTATAATATTAAGTATAGATATTAGTGAATTAGTACTACTTAATTACATGAACCTATAGCTAATTTCACGCAGTGTCTTTGAATGGGGCAGTCGGACCTACCAACAAACATTTTCAGGATGCTGTTACGAGTGTTACTCCAAGCGTTGCAGTAAGGAAGTCCCTTTCTTGCGCGTGGTAGCATGGAAGCCATCCGTGTGGGCTGCAGCAAACATTCCCGACGCACTACAACGCCGCGGCAACCGCAACAGCATCTTGACAGCCTTGCTGTATTGTACTCGCAGGACGTTGTAAGCTCGATTCGTATAGGTATACGAATCGAGCTTACAACGTCCTGCGAGAGACACCCATAGGCCGCTCGAGTAGAAGGATTGACAGAACCATTTTGACGTCTGCCGTCTATTGTAACGGACTGACGGGCCTGTTGGTCTAGTGGTTAGTGCTCCTGACTGCTGAGCCGGAGGACGTGGGTTCGATTCCCACCCAGGACAAACGTTGTGTGATGAGCATGATTGTTTGTTCTGTGTCTGGGTGTGATTTATCTATAATAGGTATGTATTTATATGTATAATATGTATAAGTATGTATATTAGTTGTCTGGTTACCATAACATAAGCTCTGCTTAGCTTGGGATCAGATAGCCGTGTGTGAGTTGTCCAAAATAAAAATAAAATAAAAATTGTGGAGTACGCTTGCTTAGAAGAAACCGATGCAATTTGAAGAGATTCAGTTATATGTTTTTTTTTATCATACGCACCCTTATTATTCCAATACTGTCCCTATCACAAATAAGAAAATTTTGCAGAAGAGCTATTTTAAGATTTATGGGACACATTAAGTGATATAAATAAAGTTGTATTTATTTTTCAGGAATAATATTTTTATTATATTATTAATAATTACTATTTATTTTAATAACATGTTTTTTTAATATTCGTTGTTTGTCGTTCGGGTTTAAATACATTGTGTAGGCTACACGTGTAAACCGTTCGGCAACTCAGACAGACCATTGGCAGGGCAGTGAATAAGGGTCAATTACCTACCTACAATGGTTGTAAAGGTATATGACAGTTATACATGCCCGATAGACACACTTGAAGTCGATTACAACATTGCTGCCCAAAGGTTTATCTACTGACCCATGTTCCAACAAAATTTTATTTGAAAAATCATTGTTGTACCCCCCAATAGCAATAAAAACGAAAAATTACGTTTTTTTCCAACAATTCGTTGTACAAGTCAGCGTAAATACAACATTAAACGCTCAGCTTACTATTTGAGCATGCAATGGACGTCGTACAAATAACCGTAACCTACCAATGCAAACATCGCTTAGTTTTATGCCTTTGCTGATCGTAAAAGTGTTTTATTTGTGTACTTGTGGTCGGTTGTGTGTGTATATAGCCTTATTAAGAGTGGCTTTATATTTGTTTTTTGATCCGGTCAAGTTGTGACCGTAAGTAGAGGACCCGTCGTCAGACGAAGAACGGAGAAGGTCGGGGTATTTGGCAAGACGAGAAGATGGCCGGTGTAGTTAGTTTGATCAAATGGTGGCCAAGGTTGGGTCTACGATGCCAAGTACGTCGCAAAGGGGCCTGCCAAGGTCACTGCCAGGTGGGGTTGTTCGAAAGAGACCTTTAAGCACCGAGGCCCTGGAACGTTAAGGGTATTTGAAGGAACATCGATCGGTTTTTGTCCAAAAGCAAATTTGGGTTGCTTTTGAAAGAGATAGAGGCCCAAGAACGTTAAGAGCAATAGAAGGAACGTGGATGGGTTTTAGTCAGTACAAGTTTGGCTCTCCCCCCTCTGCCTAGAACAGGGGAAATTATTTGAAGATTTACCAACCGCAAATAAAAGATATGAAGATAATCGACTTACGTACTACAGCAACCAATTATAAAATAAAAAAGAAACAAACCAAACCGCACGCGAAAATCGTTTCAATCCACATTCGGAAACAAAACCGTACAGAATCCGGATGCAATTGCGTCCGCTCCACAAAACCGGGTAGAACCGGGTACATCTTAATCGCATAGTGCTTCCATGTCTCTTGATAATAACCGAGCGATGTTCCGTCTAGTGGCAATTAGCCCCGGCCATGCTGAGTCGGCTAAATCGAGTCTAGACTGAATGGCAATCTAGATTTTTATAGATTAAAGATAGTTAGGTCACAGAATAGTTAGGTAGAGAAGGCCTTTTTTTAACGGAAGTGCGGTTTTACTGCCAGACTTTTAGTGACTCTTTTGCCCTTAATGTTCTGGGGCCGCGGTATTTCTTTCGAACAACCCGCAACCTGGCAGGCCCCTCTGCCTTGCTGACATCTCTTCGAGGCGCGCTTGGAATACAAACGCACCGTCTGGACACGGCGTGTTGTCATAAACGGACGGATGGTCCACAAACCCGCATCTACATATACAGAAGACCTGCGCATTGGAATGGATGAAAACATCATCGTTACTATGTGAATCAAAATGTAAAAAAGTCTACAAGATTTTTTTTTAAACGTTGCCTCTCAATAGGATTTTCTCCTGTATGTATCGCAGATGCGCCTACAAACATTTAAACTCACATACACAAACAGCTAGACCCGAAACAATTATCTGCAGGCCTCCGTTATCCGTGCGGGGATCGAACCCGCGATACGCAACGCAGCAGTCGATCGCTCGGCCATTGCGCCAACCGTGACGTCAAGTAGTGACAAGTAACGCCATCTAGTATGTATCATATGGAATGTATAATTTAGTTTTGAATAAAGTTTAAATTTGTTGCAAACAGTTCCCGTGTTTTATAGGGTGGCGTAAGGTTGAGTGGTAACTATTGAAAGCATGAAAATCATTGAAATGAAATTATCTCCAAATTAAATGGTTGTTAGTTTTTTTCCATGTATTTATAACTCTCTTTACTTTATTTTGTTTTGTATTTAATATTTATCGTAATCGAATATAAATCGTAATTTGAAAATGTTTTCTTAAAAACTTTTTGTTTTGCACCCTGTAGCCCTACTATGACCTCTTAAAGCAATTCTTATTCCGCTGAGGGAAAGAGACAGAGCTATACAGGGTGTCTAGCACCATCTCTTTCACTCAGTGGAAAAAGAATTGCTATAAGATGTCACAGTAGCCCTTCTGCACAGACTTTGTTTCTTCTCTGCATCACCCTAAGGTAGATTGCTAGAAAAAGCCCAAGGCAATAAGTCCGTCTTTGAACAGTTTCTTTTCGTTATTTTGTATCTGGCTTTCTGTAAGAAATTACTCCGTGGTTTGGCTAGCTAATTCAGAACGTTGGTTTGTCTTGAAGAGATCTTTTTTTAATACTGAATTGATAAGCGACGCGGTTTTAATGGAATGGTTTCCGTTCCTTCTCTTGCTATTTTAATTTCGTTCATTAGCAATTTAGTTTTAAGTTGATAAATTTACTGGTTATTTCGTGATGAATATTACTAACTTACAATGAACGCTACCCTTATTCCCTGGAATATGATCGATGTTGCATAGTAGTTAAACTACTGTCTCTGTTTTTTTCTACTGTTAATACTAGACAGCGATTTTCATTGTTGGCCTTTTTGTTTTTTTTTTGGATGGTAATTCTTTACTAATATTATAAAAGCGAAAGTGAGTTTGTTGATTACGTCTTCACGCCTAAATGGCCAAACTGATTTTTATGAATTTTGATACAGAGATAGTTGGGACCCTGGAAACGGGCATAGGCTAAAAGTGGGATACGGGGGAGAAAAAGGGAAAAAGGGGAGAACATTTTTCATTTTTTTCGTACATTACACGCATTAAAGTTAGCGTTAGCCGCAGTAACTATGCCACGCGGACGAAGTCACGGGCGGAAGCTAATCATTAAAAAAAAATTTCCACTCTAGGCGGGAGTGAGTGTCAGACTTTTGCTGACTAAAACCCATCCTTGTCCCTTCCTTTGCCTTTTGTGTTCCGGGGCCACGGTATCCCTTTTGGACAAACCGCAACACTGGCAGGCAGTGGCCCTAGCCGCTGTTGTTTTTCACACCTCTAAGAAACTACAGATTTGAGTATACGGTTTTAATTTCAACTCGATACCTTCGAGCGTTTCCGAGATAAAGGGTCTTGAAAGACAGACGGACAACATTTAGTTTTTTTCGTTTTGAGGTACAGATCCCTAAAACATATAACACCTAACTTCCTAGATAATAACACACATACGTAATATAGTCTTTATTAAAGATAAAATGAAAACATAAGTTACCCCTCTTGCTGAAGTATTTTGGTGATAAAATGGCGTCAAAGTTTCTAAGATTGTCACGTAATTACATGATATTTTGTGTGGATGGGAAGAAGTGAAGTCTAGAATAATCCTTACTACCCGTACTATAATATTATAAAACCGAATGTCAGTTTGTTTGTTACGTCTTCACGTTTAAATGGCCAAACCGATTTTGATGAATTTTGGTACAGATATAGTTAGGGCCCTGGAGACGGACATAGGCTAATTTTTTTTTAAAGTGAGTATAGGGAGAAAAAGAGGGAAGAAAAGAGGAGAGAAAGATATTTTTTTTCGATCATCACGCGGGTTAAAGTTAGCGTTAAGCCCAAAGTAACTATGCCATGCGGATGAAGTTGCAGGCGGAAGATTGTCGCTTTTAAAGATATCATTTGTTCAGTTTTTTATTATCTTGACTATGTCTGGTTCGACTCCCAGTCTAACTGGATGCAACTGAATACCAGTATTTTACTTACAGCGACTGCTTATCTGACCTCCAAAATCCGCTTAGTACTGGGCAATGTGATACTTCTTGGTAAGACTCGGTGTCAGAATTTCGGGCCACTGACAATTTAAAGATCTAAAAATGACAACCGGGACTAATAGTTTGCGTGGCTTAATGTAAAGGTAGATCCGAGCAGCTGTAGTTATTTAGCTACAAGTACCCCGACGGTCAAAGGTCATTTGCCTTTAATAAAAATTGGATAGGACTTCTACACACACCTAAGTCCTCTACGTAGATTAATGCTATTAGTATATAACGTTGTATTATGTAAAATTAAATTACAATTTTGTTTTCTAAGTTACAACTAAAGGTCAGGTCTAGGCATTATAATCAATTAATAACAACCGCTCGGGTCGAGCTTCAGGTAAAGTCACGTTTGCCTAGGTTTCTCTGTTGTTGGGGCATATGTTTGGGAGGATGGAGAAATGAATGTATGATTGTTTGTTACTCTTTCACTTCAAAACGGCTGAACGGATCTAGATGAAATTTGGCACAGTGGTAGAATACAGTCTGGAATAAACTAAGGATATTTTTTTCGATGTCGTAAACTTGGTCTGTAATGGGTGGTCACCCATCTACGGAATAACCTAGCCAAGCACGGCTTAACCTAAAGTTCAGACCGAACGGCCTACGAACCTCACCTCTCTTTTACTAAAAACATTTGAAAAGTAAATAATTAACAAAACTAGCACACAAGTAATAAATATACTTTTATACTCACTCCGGTGACCATATAATAAGAATTTAATGTACAAATATTTTTGCGAAAAATATGACGGTATTCGCGACGGGGCATCGAAATATTAGGCTTGGGTCCAAATGGCCAATTTCCGAAATGTCCCACGTTTCGCGGATTGAATAACGGTGACACTAACGTAGTTAGTCGTACGGTTCCGGACGGTTTCGTGCGGTTGTGTGTGGTCCGGTTTTTTTCTCATTTGAGGCAATGTCCGTCTGAGTCGTGAATAAATAAACGGTTTTTATAGAATGTCTGAATATAAACTTTGTGTGAGGTACAGTTAGCAAAGGAGATGACTAACGATAATTTTTTTTTTTACTTTTAATTTTGTGCAATAGCGATCATTGACCTTAAGACGTCATTTACGTTATTTTCTGTTCATTATTGATGAATTGTGGCATCCTTTAACGAAGGTAAAGTCTTTTTTACCTACATTGAGTAACCGTATTTCAGCAGGTTACCATGACATCTTATAGCAGTTCTTATTCCTGTGAGAAAGAGATGGTGCTAGACACCCTGTATAGCTCTGTCTCTTTCCCTCAGTGGAATAAGTTTTGCTTTAAGACGTCATGGTAGGGTAGCTGATCGGCATATGGTGTCAAGTTTCCCAGTAAATGACCCAGATACTGGGTATTATGATACACCTTGGTACTCGTAGTTTTTCCCGCCTTTTTATCACGATTTAGTTTAATTAACTTTATCTGTAATTTTGTAAAAAATATCAAAAGTTTGTTCTTTTTTTGCATACAAGTTTAGTTTAAAGAAAGAAAGATGGCGGATTCGTTATTTTTTATGCATTATTTTGTAAATATTTATATAAGGATCCATTAAAAATAACCCTTTCATTTGATAAATACCCATATGGGTATCTATCAAATGAAAGAGTTTGTTGAAAAGAATATCAGAGAGCGTGTTTATATTATTAAGTAGATGGCACCCGCGGCTTTGCCCGCGTGATATCGAGAATAAAGTATCCTATTAGTTGTGTTATTCCAGACTATAATCAACCACATATTTTCTTTCAATGTATATAGACGATATGCTAATATCTCAGGTGAGGATGGATGGATGTATGGATGTTTGTTACTCTTTCACGTCAAAACGGCTGAACGGATCTTGGTGAAATTTGTCACAGATGTAGATTATGGTCTGGAATAACCCATAGGATACTACTTTTTTCGATATCACGCGGGTGAAGCCGTGGGCGCCAGCTATTATTAAATATGTATTTGTTGTATTTGGTAAAATAAGGGTATTTTTTATGGTACTAACGACTTATCCTCTAAATAATCTTTAACACTAATAATTTTTCGCTAATAACACTAATTGGTGTCCGAACTCAAATAAATTCTATTCTATTACATCTAATACATTAAATTCTCGCGTCACAGTGTTCGTTCCCATACTCCTCCGAAACGGCTGGACCGATTTGTATATTTTTTTATGTTTTTATATATATATATATATATATATATTTCACACCCCTAAGTGAAGTGAGCAGCGGGTGAAACCGCTGGGCATAGCTAGTAACAACATATAAATGCACTCTATACTTGGTTGATAAAACCGCATTTTGCCACGGCCCATAAAATGGCCTCATTTAAATAACGGACCGAAATTTCAGCTGTAACCTATCATTAATGTGTAGTATTGTGGCGTTTCATAAATATACCACTTGATATAAATGTAGCCAATGCCCGGTTAACATTATTCTAGATGCATTCGTATCTACTAAATGCCATTTTGGCAATGATCGCCGACAGGTTAGACTGTCCATATATCCGACATGGCTGTGTCAGACATGCCGCTATTCCAATACCCGTGAGAAAATTGTAATTGTTTGTGGGTCGGTATGATTATGCTATTTACTTATGTTTACTTGACAAAATTTAATTGACTTTTACTTTTATTTTTATTTTATTTTATGAAATTTGAATCTGCTGACATTAATTCTAATTATAATTTATTGCATTTTATTAATTTAAATTTTTACGTTGTATTTTGTTTGTTTGATGTAATTTTATAGTTTTCTGACATTTTATTTTATTTAATTGAAATTGGAATGCTTGTGTTTTGTGTTTAATGTTATATCAAATGAGTCTATGTTACTTGAAATAAATGAATAATAATAAATAATACCCATGCGGATCAATCTTCAAGGCAAAGCCGCATCCTGCCGGGGTTGCGGGTTGTTCGAAAGAGATACCGCGGCCCCGGAACGTAAAGGGCAATAAAAGGAACATGGGTGGGTTTTAGTCAGTAAAAGTCTGACAGTCCCCGCTCCCAGAGCGAAGGAAGTTATTTGATGATTTCCCACCCGCAAAAAAAAGGTTAAGCCGCGCTTAAATATATAAAGGAAAATTAGAGGAAGTTTGAAGGATGCGCCTGTTCCAGAAAAAATTAAGGGTGTCGTTTGTCTTGGTATGGACATGTAATGAGGAGAGACGAAGCACATGTGAATAAAAGAGTGATTGATGGACCGAGAGCGAGAGGAAGGCCAAAGAAAAGATGAATGGATTGCGTAAGCAATGATATGAAGGAAGGATGTCGTGACGTCACGTTTTCTTCTTCCATTCTCCCCTATCAGAATAGGGGAGAATAGAAGAAGAAAACGTGTTGCGCCGACCCCAAATAGAATGGGACAAGGGCAGGAAAATGATGATGTTTTTTTATTACTACTAAGATCTTTGAAAGGCGATCTAGTGTCCCGAAAGTCTGCCAACTGACTAGTTGGCAGACTAAGACAGTTTAAGACTTTAAAATCCAAAATGGTGGATTCCCAAACATGGCGGATGGAGTTATTTTGTATGCATTGAAATGTTATGGGTATCAAAGGAAAAGGTTTGCTGGAAAGCGTTTTTTTGTTTTATGTTTCTGTTTCTGTTGCAAAAATGTTTGAAAAAACTGGGTGAATGAAGATAATTGCCGTTCCAATCCAGCGGTAGATTTGTTTATTGAACTGGAATTCTAATTTGAATTTGAATGAATTTGCATGTTTTAATTCTAAGCTAAACACTGGTGCTTACTTATTTTCTTTTACATACTTCTAAAACGACATTAACTAACTTAAATAAATAAATTAAAAATAGCGTCTAAAAACTACATTTCGCAGCATTCGTTCAACTTATTTCCATGTTTTTTTGCAAATAAATATATTACTCTTATTATTTGATCGATTATTGATGTACTAGTTTTTGCCCGCGGCTTCGCTCGCGTTAAATTCGTGGCAACACAGTTCCCCGATTCCCGATTTACAGGGACCTGTAGCTTTTACCCTTGCCCCTTATTTATTGTAATAAATAGCAATGCTAAGTTATGCCTTTTCTTCCCTCTTTCTCCCTTACCTACATCTTAATCTTTAAAAAAAAATAGCCTATGTCCGTTTTCAGGAGTACCGCTTTCTGTATCAAGCCCTTGACCCAGCTGCCTAACGAGAGCCTCCTCAGGTATTGGTCGAGGCTCTTGGCAATTAAGCCATTGGCAGATACGACTACCGGCACAATGATCGCTAAGTTTATATTACTATTACTAAATGGAATAATATATAAATGTATTATGTAGAATATCGTGGTAGTAAATAAACTACGCGATAATTATTTATTCACAATGTTCATTAAAAGCACATTAGGCAGGTCTCTGGGGATCGACTTTAATTTCCAACCTTATGAAACTAAATCTCGCCCTCTATTTCGTCGCCACCGCCGCCTGCCTGGGTTGCGGGTTGTTCGAAAGAGATACCGTGGCTCCGGAACATAAAAGGCAAAAGATGGAACATGGGTTTTAAAAAGTACAAGACTCACACTCCCCCTACCCTCCATTCAGAGGGGGAGAGGCGCTGACCGGGGGAAGTTGATGTTTTCCCATCCGTTTAAAAAGAAAGCTTGCGGTGGCATGGCAACCTAATATCGAGCGGGACGGACTTGTTCTATTGTTATCAGGGTGTGTTCACGAAGAATGTAATGTGTTTGTTGTGTTTTAAATTATATACATTAGTAATAATTAAGTTAGGATGAGTTTTGCGCTTTTATAGAATAGAATATACTTCATTGCACATCAAGATTTTAACACAACTGTTTTACAATATTACTTACTAGCATTTTCCCGCGGCTTCGCTTGCGTTAAATTCGGATAACGCAGTACCCTTTTCCTGATTTACTGGTACCTGCTACCTGTAGTTTTTGCCCTTGCGAATTATTTATTGTAATAGCAATGCTAAGTTTTCCCTTTTCTTCCCTCTTTCTCATTTTTTTAAAGAAATAGCCTATGTCCTTCTCCAAGGTCCCAACTATTTCAGTACCAAAATTCATCAAAATCGGTTTAGCCATTTAGGCGTGAATACGTGACAAACAAACAAACTCACTTTCGCTTTTGTAATATTAGTAAGGATTCAATAGTTACAATGGCGGTCTTATCGCTGATAGCAATATCTTCATGAAAAACTATCGCTCTTATCGATTTATCGCGTTTGGTTGTCTTATATTGGTAGATGCAAGCAGATTAATAATAAAAACGGCTAAGAGCGAGTCAGACTCGCACACCGAAAGTTCCATGCAAATTAAATAAAAATAAAATAAATAAATATCTTGGGACAACTCACACACGGCTATCTGATCCCAAGCTAAGCAGAGCTTGTGTTATGGTAACCAGACAACTGATATACATACTTATACATATAAATACATACATATTATAGATAAATCACACCCAGACACAGAACAAACAATCATGCTCATCACACAAAGTTTGTCCTGGGTGGGAATCGAACCCACGACCTCCGGCTCAGCAGTCAGGGCCACTAACCACTACACCAACAGGCCCGTCAAATTGCGGCATAAACAGTCATATTTTTTGACTGCGTAGACTTAGAGGGTTGATTAAATCAGAGCACAAAGGCGCTGCAAGCTGGAGTATATGGTTTTAATTTCAACTCGATACCTGAATGCATTGCTGAGATAAAGGGTATTTACAGACAGACAGACAGACAAGAAAGTGATCCAATAAGGTTTCGGTTTTTTTCAGTTTAAGGTACGGAACCCTAATAAGAACAAGATTTGATATTTGATCTGGTTACTCCACATCTCTGTATTCCTAACGGATAAGTCATGCTTTTAAAACTCCGCCTAGTTTTGATAGACTTATCGGACCCCATTACAAATCTGTATGTGTCGTTTCTCGTTTTAGCTAAAAATAACCCGAAAATTCGCGACGAAGCTTTGAAAGACAAACATTACAAAAACTATCAAACTTTTAGAATGCTCCGTCGCATTCTGTGAGGTATGATTGAATGGAAGAAATTCGGCATTATCGCCGAAGGACGAAACTCCTAGTTTACGGCCTTCGAGCCGGATTACGAGCGTGTCTATCGATAAAAAACGTCCCGACGTTGTGTTCCCTTCCTGTTCACCCTTTTAATCAATAGTGATTTTGACGTAATAGTTTTTTTTTCGGCAACTTTTGAATATAAAAGTTTTTTGATTCGTTTTCGATTGGAGGTAGTTTTTGGTTTTCGTGTTGGAAAGTTGGGAAGTTTGGAATGGAATAATGTTGGGCTGAAGATTTTTATCGCGTTTGCTTTCATTAACCTGGTTTCCAATACTTTAAGTTTAGGACTGTAACGTAACCTGCTACCCGTTCTAGACACTGTATCCAGCCCTTATCCTAATTTATTTGGGGTTGTAGTGCCTACATGTCCTTTTTCCATATAACTATTACTCGTCACCTTAAAAGAAATAAAAAAATAAATAAAAAGACTGTTTAAGAAAAAGTTGTAATCGTACCAATAATAGTTTTTAATGAAAACATGTTGAAAAAAGATCATTTCTATTTTGTTTTGCAAAAAACTAAAACCAACTACGTCTGAACAAAAATCTACGACATTGGACTCAGTAATAGAACATGTACCGAGTTAAGTTAATCTTAGCAATATTATAAAAGCGAAAGTGTGTTTGTTTGTATGTTTGTTACGTCTTCATGCCTAAATGGCCAAACCGATTTTGATGAATGATACAGAGACAGTTGGGACCTTGGGGACAGACATAGGCTAGAAAAGGGTAGAGAAAGATAATTATAATTGTTTTTCGATCATCTAGCGGGTTAAAGTTAGCGTTAGCCCTAAGTAACTATGCCACGCGGACGAAGTCACGGGCGGAAGCTAGTAGGGTTATAATTTTTAGTTCCAATACCGATTTAAAGGCAGACAAAGCCGCAGTTAAAAGAAAGTCCATTTAGAAGAAGCTAATGATTGAATTCAATATTAAACGACTCAAAGAATTTCTACCTTTCCAAGGATAAAATCGTCAGACTATCTCCTTGAAATCGTTGTAATAGAATCAGTAGTTGGGGCTCCAATATAAAGTGGCTCGAAAACAGAGGAGCAAGTATTTGCATTCTGTCAGCACAATTATAAAGCAGCTTATTGCCGTCGAGCGGTGGAAGCTGAGCTGAAATTCCAACAGCATCAACCGTTTCGTAATTTTGTTAATGTATCACTGTAAAATTATTGGTAAACTGCAATTTAATCCTCTTTTGATAGGATTGTAAAATAAACTCTTTCGTTTGGGCTTGAAAACTAAACTATTGTTGCTATGTAGAAGGCAATTCTTTTTTTAACGTGTCAGAGTTTTTAAGCAGCCCATTGGCCTCCTTTTTTGCGGATTCGAAATTATTAAATAACTTCCCCTGTTCTGGGTGGAGCGGGCGAGAGATTTGTACTGACTAAAACTCACCCATGTTCCTTATTTAGCCCTTTACGTTTCGAGGCTGCGGTATCTTTATCGAACAATCCGCAACCCCGGCAGGCAGTGGCCCTGGCAGGCCCCTCTGCTTTGCTGACATCTCTTTGAGGCCTCCATGGGCCTATGACTGGACATAGATTTTTTTTCCTTTACCGAAGCAAGCGTCTATTGCCTTATCTTATCGCCTATATTTGGATACATGTGTGTATCACATGAATCCAAAAATTATAGGCAACTAGTTTCCGCCCGCGACTTCGTCCGCGTGGCATATAACTAACGCTAATTTTAACCCGGGTGATCATCGGAAAAAAACTTTTTCTCTCCTTTTCTTCTCTCTTTGTCCCCCTTATCTCACTTTTTTAAAGCTTAGCCTATGCCCGTCCACAGGGTCCTAACTATCTCTGTACCAAAATTCATCAAAATCGGTTTGGTCATTTAGGCGTGAAGTCGTAACAAACAAACTAACTCACTTTCGCTTTTATAATATTAGTAAAGATAGGAAAGTGAAAATCGGCATTAAAGTGTTTCATATTTGTACAGCACCCTATTCAGTACCTTTTTGTTTTGTGTGTGTAAATTTCGATGCTTGTCAGCGGTGGAGGGGTCTGTCAGACTCCTACTGACTAAAACCACACGGTGTTCCTTCTCGTCACTTGTGGCTGGGGTGCGGGGACATAATTGCATTCTACACAATCACCCCAGCAGTGAATCTCTTCAGTAGCCGATGTCATCGCCATTTTTTTTTTAACTTTTCCATTATTTTTATCGCTGTAGAACGTTTCTTTATTTCAGTCATCAATTAACGCGTAACAGCTTCTATAAATTCCCAGCAAAAAGCATTGCTGTGTTCCAAATTCTTACTTCCTTACTAATATTATAAAAGCAAAAGTGAGTTTGTTTGTTTGTTACCTATTCACGCCTTAATTTTGGTACAGAGATAGTTGGGATCCTGGAGACGGACACAGGTTTATTTTTGAAAAAGTTTGAGTTTTGAGGGAGAAAGGGAAAACTTAGCATTGCTATTATAATAAAGAAGGCGCAGGGGCAAAACTACAGGTGGCAGCTACCTGTAAATCAGGGGAACTATGTTACCCCGAACTTAACGCGAGCGCTAGCATTGCGCTGTATTTTTTAAAAATCTTGAATTATACTATCATCTGCTTTCCCAATGGGGTCGGCCTCCAGTCTTACCGGATACAGCTGAATACCAGTATTTTACCTAAAGTGACTGTACGACTTTGACTTTAATGACACGGTTGGAACAGTGGTTGAGCGATCAACTGCTGTGCTGCGTGTAACGGGTTCGATAACCGCACGGAACAAATATTTGTATGACCTAAAGGTAGTTGTTCCGGGTCTGGCTGTTTGAGTATGTGACTTTACGCACCTACGATACAGGAAGAATTCCTAGTGAGGGGCAACGTTTTTTTTAAAGTATAAAGACTGCCTATCTGGCTTCCTAATTTAAACTAAATAACCATTATTTTGTTCCAGAAAATAATATTAGCATTTTTAGTTTACAACGTTCTAACTTGCAACGATCACTCACTATTCCTACTGGCAAAACTCCATTAAAATCACACAAACCAACACATTAGTTAACTAAACAAGAACGTTTATTATCATCAGCGTCATAGTTCCAGGTAACTTTGTGAGTTGATCAACGAATGATGAATTGGGGCAATGGTCATCAATAATAACTGGTATTTGGTTCATTAGCGGCCGGGGTTGACGGGTTGGTCGGCGCTATCGATTTCGAAGCGATTAAATATTTTATTCGCTTACTCAAAAATTGATTGCGGATGAGAACTTTGCGGGGCTTTTGTCTTTTTTATCCGGTTGCGGTGTAGCATATAAGGAGGGTTATGTGTTTGAGCTGTATGTATGTATGTTAGTTTGTATAAAGGAGTGTGTTTTTTTTTGTTTCCTCGTTACTCTAAAATGGATGAAGTCATCATCATCATCATTTCCCTGTCCATGTCTCATTCTATTTGGGGTCGGCGCAACACGTTTTCTTCTTCCATTCTCCCCTATCAGACGTCACGGCATCATTTACTCCTTTCTCCTTCATATCATTCCTTACACAATCCATTCACCTTTTCTTTCTTCATCTAAAATGGATCAAGTGATTTGGGTACATTGTCGACTTTTGGCGTCATATTGTGGGTTCAAATCTTGTATTTTTTCAAATTTACCTAGTGGGGTAGCAGAATTAATGGTTTTTAAAAGGTGATCACCGAAATATAAATTTTTAAGGGTAATTAAAATAGGCATATCGTAAAAAAACAAAAGTTTAATAAACCGGTAAATTCGTATATGGAACGTTAAACATTAATTATATACTTATTCCAGTACTCAATTAAAAAAACAAAAACTTGACTGCGATAAAAAATAAAATAGGATTGACCTCCCGACTGCTCCCAACTATCATAAAATATTAAGCCTGTTCTTTGTTTTGCAGTTCTTTTTATCGCATCGGAGTTTTTTTCATTGATTTTTAAGCATTTCTATAATAGTCAAATCATAAAATAGATATAACGAACCTGGTTCACCATTCATGGTTTTCGTCTTTTAAGATAAAAAAAAACCTTCCAAGAAAGAGTTAGACTCGCTTACCAAGGGTTCTGTAATTTTTTTTTATTTTTCACTTGTTTGTTTTCCATATAACTTTTCTCAATAAAACGAAAATTATGTGGCAACGTTTTAAGAAAATAATCAACCACATACATATCTCTTTAGCTGACTGTAGGTACATTGTAAAACAAATTATTAAACAGAGAAAATTAAGAATCTTCTTAGTCACTGTTATTTGGATGGCCAATGAATACAAATTAGTAAAGAAAAAAGAAACACCTACATAAAAATGTGACTAAGTGTACAAAGAATAAAAGCTTTTTCCTGGAGTCTTGACTGTGAGCGGTAAATACGAAAGTCATCACATTATGACATGCATATACAAAATTTGATGTGACGAATGTATGACTGTCCATTTCGTTGAATTAATATAAATTTCAGAGTCGACGGCGCGTTCGGAGTCCACGCGCGAAGCAAGGTGTTGCGGGTTGTTCAAAAGAGATACCGTGACCCCGGAACATAAAGGGCAAAAGAAGGAATATGGTTGGGTTTTAGTCTGTATAAGTTTAATACTCGCCTCACTCAGCCCAGAGCGGGAAAGTTAAGGGGAGCGCAAAAAAGCAGTGGAATTATGCAGGTTGAGAAGTCAAGTTAGGTCTATTTTTTCCAATCTAAGTATTTGTACCATTAGTACGAGTTCATCTTTCATAACATTGCCTTACAAAAACAAAATAAGCGATATTTATTAAATTCACAACATACACTCACAAAGTCAGCACATATTAATTTCACAACAATATAACATAAAAACAAGCCCAAACGTTCGCCATGTCGAAATTCGCCACGCTACCCGTTTACGCTTCGCCGCACCCGCCCGCACCCGCTTAGTGCAATACATTTAATTCATATGTCTAACAGCTTTGCGACTTAATTGACTTACAGCCTTACCTAATTCCTATTTGCAATTATATTTTCCAATTAAATTTTCCACTTTCTTCCCTGCGTAATGGATTTTGTAACAATTTTGATGTTTTCGGGTTATAATTGTAATTTAAAAAGGGTTACGTATTGTGATGTTTTTAAATGTGAAATTAATTGTGTTTTTTCGCTGTGTTTTCATTGTTGTAATTGTATTTTATGTTACATATGTAGAAGCTTACCATATTGTACGGCTTTTTTGTCGGGATAGGTCTCCCTTCGCTCTGCGCGGTCAGTGAGTGTCAGACTTTTACTGGTTAAAACCATCCATGTCCCTTCTATTGTCTTTTGTATTCTGAAATTGCTCTATCTCAAACAACCCGAAACCTCGGCAGGCAGTGGCCCTGGTAGGCCGCTAAGGCGCATGAAACACGTTTACTTGTACTTAAATGGGTTGGTAGATACCGCGGACCCGGAGCTTAAAAAACAAAATACGGAATATAAGTGGGTTTTAGTCAGTAAGAGTCTGACACTTCCGTTCGCTCCGCCCAGAGCAGGGGAAATTATTTGATGATTAACCATACGCAAAAAAAGAAGTACACTCGACTAAAAATCAACCTATACAAAACCAGCAACGGATTGGTTTTGTATAGCTTGATATGTTGTCGTGTGTATACGGTCAGAAAGTAATAAAATCCGTGATGAATTTCGCATAAGATTCAAAATAACAAAAACCCTTTCGTAATGAAGGTAGCGGTAATTTTTAATTATGCCACAACAGTATTTCGTTACCGAGTTAATTGAATTTAAAAATGATATCAAACTGAATTTAATGGTGGAATCATCTCTGCGATGGATTTGATTTGATTGGTTACAAATATTATAGTTTAAAAAGAACTAAAACACGCTTAATGTAAGGATATGGACGTTTTTTTATGCTGGCAACCTTATTAAGTAGTCAATATCAATTTAATTGACATAAATGTCTGTTGTTAAAATATTATATATTATATAAAGGACTATTATTAAATGTACGCAGTGCAGCGGTGAGCAATGGGTAGCTCACCGTCCGTCCGTATATTGACGACAGACAACCATCCGGGGTTGCGGGTTGTTCGAAAGAGAAACCGCGTCCCCCGGAACATAAAGGGCAATAGAAGGACCATGGGTGTGTTTTAGTCAGTACAAGTCTGACACCCCTGCTCCACCCAAAGCGGGGGAAGTTATAGATGATTTCCCACCCCAAAAAAAGGGTTCCGTATTTTAATTTCCAGGTACGGAACTCTAAAAATCTGTGCTATATGACCCCAACATTGTTGGGAAAAGATTAAGCAGATGATAAGGTTTTATTAACAGTTTATAAACTGTTCTTCTGCTGTTGATCTTTTCTTTGGCCCTCCTCTCGCTCTTCGTCCATCAACATTCAGGTCCATCACTCTTTTAGTCACATGTGCTTCGTCCCTTCTCATTACATGTCCATATCAAGACAAACGACTCCCTTTCAATTTTTCTGTTACGGGCGCAACTTTCAAACATCCTCTAATATGGTTGGATAATCATTCCTTACTTTATCCATTCTAGCCCAGCATTCTGAACCATACAGTACAACAGGTCTAATCACGGACTTGTATATTTTCCCCCTTAACTTGAGGGGTATCCGTGGTCTCAAGTTGTTCCAGTGACCTGTCGCCAACGACATTAATATAATTTGAACTTAGATTTAATTAAAAACTTACGAGTTATAAAGTGCAGTTAGGATAACCAGGTTGTCAAACCTAAAAGACGGACAGACTAACTAGTTTGGCAGGACACTTGGGTGGAAAGTCTCAGTTTTAATAGGTAAAACAATCAAATAGGATGTAAAATCAAGGTTTTTTGATTAGTGTCATAAAATCTGTGGCAAATCAGTCTAAGTACTTATTATTTATTTGTTTATTCATTTTAAAACATATTGATTTATATTTTTAAACATTTCTTAAAAAAACGTAGAAAAAAAAATTAACATTTAAAATACAAAGAATAATAGCTTACCGGTATCGGAAACAGGATCTAAGCTGTCGGTGGTCAGGGCTCCAGAGAAAGGAACCTCCTAACAATACGACCCGTGTCCAGGAGTAACGCTTTCTGTATCAAGCCCTTGATCCAGCTGCTTATCGAGAGCCTCCTCAGGTATTGGTCTATGACTATCGGTACAATGATCGCTTAGTCCACATCCCACATATCAACAACCTCGCAAGCCAAGTCAATATTATTAATCACTATTAACTTTTGCCCGCGGCTTTGCTCGCGTTTAATTTGCGGTAACACAGTTCTCCTTTCCTGATTTGCAGGCAACTGCTACCTGTAGTTTTTACCCTTGCGCCTTATTTTATTGTAATAACAAAGCTAAGTTTTCCCTTTTCTTCCCTCTTTCTCCATCATTTCACACTTATCTAAAAAAAAATTGTCATCCAGGGTCCCAACTATAGCTCACCGTCCGTCCGTCGATTGACGACAGGCCGTGTCGACGGCGCGTTCGTGTTTTACGCGCGCCTCAAAGAGATGTCAGCAAAGCTCTGGCAAGCCCCTCTGGCTTGCCAGAGCTGCTTAGCCTCCGCCTGCCGGGGTTGCGGGTTGTTCGAAAGAGATACCGCGGCCCCGGATCGTAAAGGGCAATAGAAGGAACATGGGTGGGTTTTAGTCAGTACAAGTCTGACATGCCCCCCCGTTCCGCCCAGAGCCGGGGAAGAGTCATTGGATGATTTCCGACCCGAAAAAAAAAGGGTCCCAACTATCTCTGTACCAAAATTCATCAAAATCGGTTTAGCCATTTAGGCGTGAAGACGTAACAAACAAACAAATTAACTCACTTTCGCTTTTAGACTATGAGAAAAGTATTCAAATGCTGTCTTATAAGCCATATATGTCTAATAAGCCGGACACCGTTTATTTTGGCCGGACAAACAATCAAAAAGCCTGAATATAATACCAAGCGTCCGGATAAAGCAGGGCGCTTTATCCGGACGCTTGGTAACGCTAAGTGCAGTAGTGCTGCGCAGATTAGCTTTTGCGTACGACTTTGCTCTTAGTGTAGCTTTTTTCTTTAGCAACTGTCGTAAGTTCATCTCTTTGAAGTTTTTTTTTTTTTTTTTTTTTTTTTTTTTTTTTTTTTTTTTTTTTTTTTTTTTTTTTTTTTTTACAGTCCACCTGAGACTAAGTAACATACCAGTTGGAAATTAAGCGACAGAAATTGCGCATGCCTATGTTTTCTCTGATGAATGCGCGACGTATTTCTGGCTGTATGTGTTATAGGTATTTTATGAAGTGCGGAATATGATGCGGAAGAAAGTTACACCTGCAATTGCAGGTGTAACTTTCTTCCGCATAGTATTTAATAATAATCTTTTAATTTTTTTTTTTTTTATTTATTATTTTATTTATTTAATTTTGATGAATTTTGGTACAGAGATAGTTAGGACCTTGGAGACGGACATAGGCTATTATTTACTTTTTAATTTAGAAGTGAGGGAGAAAGATGTAAGAAAAGGGAAAACTTAGCATTGCTATTACAATAAATAAGGCGCAAAGGCCAAAACATCAGGTAGCAGGTACCTGCAAATCACGAAAGGGAAACTGTGTTACCCCGAATTTAACGTGAGCGAAGCCGCAGGCAAAAGCTAGTAATAATATAAATGCAAATGTTTGTGAGGATGTATAGATGTATGGATGCATGGATGATTGATACTCATCACGTTAAAACGGCTGAATGGATCTTGATAAAATTTGGCACAGAGTTAGAATATATTTTGGAATAACACATTGGATACTTTTCTTTTCGATATCACACAGGCGAAGCCGCGGGCGCCTGCTAATAATTAATATATTGACTTGGCTCGCGAGGTTGTCGACATGTGGGATGTGGACTCAACGACCATTGTGCCAATAGTCGTTACAGCCAGGCTCTCGTACCACCTTCTGCGAAGCAGTAATGCTAGCGAAGGAGGTGGCCGGGCGTTTGCGGGAGAGAACATCTGCCCAACCCAGCCGCCGCGGGAGACGCCCATGGCGCCGGGCGCCGCGAGACGACTTCCGGCCACCGTAGATGCGGGCCTGTGGGCGGTGAGCAATGGGTAGTTCACCGTCCGTCCGTCGATTGACGACAGGCCGTGTCGACGGCGCGTTCGTGTTTCACGCGCGCCTCAAAGAGTGTCAGCAAAGCAGAGGGGCTTGCCAGAGCCTCTGCCTGCCGGGGTTGCGGGTTGTTCGAAAGAGATACCGCGGCCTCGGAACGTAAAGGGCAATAGAAGAAACATGGGTGGGTTTTAGTCAGTACAAGTCTGACATGCCCCCCCGCTCCACCCAGAGCGGGGGAAGTCATTGGATGATTTCCCACCCGGAAAAAAAAAAAAAAAAAAAAAAAGCCAGGCTCTCGTTAGATGGCTGAATCAAGGGCCTGATTCAGAAGGCAGTACTCATCGATACGGACCGCATTGTGAGGTGTTTTCTGTCTCTGAAACCACCGGTAGCTTGGACCCTGCTCCCGTTACCAGCAGAAACCAATTTTTATATTTTTAAATGTTTTGAAATTTCGAGAAGAAAAGTGAATAAAAAAAGTTTCTTAAGGCGCGGCAATAAGCTAATCTTTAGGTATTCGCGGAAGTAACGCTAGCTGCATACCAGGCATGGTCTGACACAAGTACACGACAGTATTGCATCGAAAGAATAGAAATAAGGTCGAAAATATTTCGGTGTTTGATCTTATTTGAATATCATGTCCGCCAAAATTTAAGTCATTTGGCAGTTTTTATTGAATATATAAAAAAAAAATTATATATCTCTTTAGTCTATACAATTTTCTTTGTTATAGATATAAAAATATGATGGTTGTCGCTGAAAAAATTGTTTTTTTTTTAAACATTTTTTTTTTCGTAGTACTAGACCACTTTTGTAAACTTATTTTGTGTAACTCTTTACTTTATGTATTGAACTATACACGGTATTTTTTTTTGGCTAGTGGCATGAACAGATACGGCTAACTTTGCGACGAAAAACTAGACGTTTTACGAAGTTTGCTTTGTACAGCGCCTTAAGCTGCCAGACGACATTTGTAGATCTTCGATAGTTGTTACAGGTAGTCAGTAATGTGAAAATCTAACAACCAGTCTTAGAAGTATTACCCAGTACTACTGTGGACTGTGGAGGTCAGATAAGTAACCACTCCATGTAAAATACTATCAGACTGGAAACCAACCCAAACACAATGAGAATACACACGGAGAATATACTCTGTTAAGAATGCATGTTTTTCTCGTAAAACACCTTTTAAAAAATCTTAAAGAATACTATCTGCGAATCGTGGTTTCACTCGTGTGGTGATGGAATATACAATATACCTTTATGAATTGTAGCATGTGTTATTCTGATATGTTAACTATATTATTGTGAAGTTTCATCAAAATCCATTCGGTAATTTTTGCGTGAAAGACCAACAAACAAACACACATCCTTACAAACTTTCGCTTTTATAACTAACTGAATTTTGTTTCAGGCTTTCCTGAACATCATAGTAAGAAAGCAAATATGGAGAGGCACCATCCAGGTATAAATAGTCCTATAGCTCAACGAATAATTGAGTTTCAAGTTGAATTCCATTTTCAGACTTTGCCCAATGCACTAGGGTTGTCACAACTACGTTTTGGGTCTTTTAGTGGTTGTGTGTGCAAAACTTGGATTATATACTTGTTTTGTACGAGAACTTTAGGCATCTCGTTGTTTAGTGGTCCGAATTCGGTGTCCGGGTTAGAAAAATGGGTTGTTCCGTCAGGGATTTGTTAGAACCATCTTGGAGTTTAATAATAACTTGATGGCAATAGACTCTTCTTCTTATACATGAATGGTAAACTTAACTGAAGAAATGGGATGGTGTTCAGATACACCTTTGGTAGACCGTTTTTGGTTTACAGACCTGATGATACATTAGAACGCAACGACGGCACGGTTGGCGCAGTGGCTGAGCGATCGACTGCTGCGCCGCGTGTCGCGGGTTCAATCCCCGCACGGAACAAATATTTGTATGACCTACAGATAGTTGTTTCAGGTTGTATGACCTACAGGTAGTTGTTTCGGGTCTGGCTGTTTGTGTATGTCAGTAGAAATTCTTAGTGTGGTGCAACGTTTTGTTTTTTTTTTTAAATGTATATGACAATTTGTTTTTTGTTTTCTCTGAAGTGTCCTACTGCTGCGCGAAGGCGTCCCCCATTCCTTCCAAAATTTTGTATCTTGTGCAATCTTTGGCCAGCTTTGTCTACAAGGTCAGATCGTCACACCACCTTCGCCATGGTCTACAATGGCGGCGATTTACTCGTAAAAAAAATTGTAGACAGAAATTAAAGACCTGAAATTACTCTATTTATATCCGACGCGGAGACTAGTAAGTAGTAGTTTATGTATGCAAAAAGCCATTTTTTGCACTATAGCATGATTTTTTTAGCTGCAGTTTTAAAAACAGCCAAGCTGCCGTTTGTCGAACAAGAGCTCATTCAAATTATGGTAACTTGCAGTACAGTTTTGTAGCACAAGCGGTAATCGCCCATCTGTTTATCGACCTCACGTAGTTCACTCCAGAAAATGCACAAAACACATTCAATGCACATTAAAATAAATATCTTCCATTGAAAACAACCACTCTTGAAAACAAAGTTAACTTTAACTTACCAACATTGCCTTCGTGACACCCCTAATAGCAAGAGCTCTTCACCACAGCGCGTCCTAAATAAATAATACGATATTGTAAGGGGACGTTTTAAGAGCTATAGCCATGGCCGGGCATTTCATGAACTTTCCATACTTCATGCATAGAACAGATAATAGTCAGAAGATAAATAAACTTACTGACTCACTCATTGTACAAACGCCTGCACATCAAGCTACTAGTCAGATTTCTTTGATAGATTTTCGACTTTATTTCTAAAGTATTATAGGTTCAAGGTTCATTTGGAAAAAATTACACTTTCGGGTAGCTTGACCTGCAGGTGTCTGTACATGGAGTGACTGCCTATCTGACCTCCACAACCCTGTTAGTACTAAGTAATATGATACCTAGGGAAGACTGGTTGATAGATTTTCGGGACACTGACTATTTGTAACGACTACAAATGATAGCTAGGATCAACAGCTTGATGTACTTTTTGAGGCACGGAAGAAACTCGGTATGCAACGGGTGGTTACCAATCCACAGACCAACCTAGGCAATTGCGGTTTAACCTAAAGATCGACCAGAGGTAGCCCAGTAAGGGGCATGCATAACATTGTGTAACTTATATCATCATCACGGCATAGTCTAGACCCAAAAATTTTAAGACATGTGACTTTTAGTACTCGCCCCTCTCCCTCCTCATGCAGGGGGACCCAGAAAAATCAGCCTAGACAGTCTTTCATATCATAAGGTCTGTGTCCCAACTCCATACAAAAACCTCAAACACACATACAGACACGCTTCACATGCAGCTAGAACAAGCGCACTCGCGTCATATTTGTTTAAGGTCTTCATGCACACAAGGACGCGCATCGTCATGTACAGGGAGTGCAAGCGCACCCGCGACCGGCATTTGTTTGATATCGCCATACGTACGTGTGTGCGTGCCTATTTTGGTTGGTTGTAAGAAGTAAATCTTCTGTGTTTAACTATTTTGTGCCTCATCCCTCGGTACGTGAGTTTGTTTATATTTTTACGATATTGTCAAAGTTTAACTTTTAAGAAGGTGTCTAGAAGACATCAAGCCACTTTTCGCTCGAGAATTTTTGATGGATATTTTTTTTTTAACTTTTCGTGAAAAGGAAGTGTTTCGGTGTATTTTAGGTAATTTTGTGTTAGGGAAGTTTGCTACTACAGTATTAGTTACCGGTAAAGGTACAGAATGTATTCGAAATTTAAATGCAAAGACCATTATCATTAATTATTTTCGCTCATTTATTCTTTACATATTTCTTTACATATTAGTTACATTTTTAAAAAAATCTTAATAAAAGCATAAAAAAATAAAATTATAAAAATTATAATCATTATATCCTTCATTTTATTTTTTATATAGCTACCAGAATAGCTATTCACAAACAATCCAATCGTAACCATAATCGACAATCGGCACTAGTCTATGTTTTCGTAATCCAATCGTCAACCGGCAAAACTCTGTTCACAGATCCGTGTGGAGATTCTTTTTTTAAAAAAAATTGAAAATGGAACTTTATGGTCGAAAATTTGAAGTGATAAATATTCGATAGGTATTCTTTTGTTTTCGTGTGGAGATTCTTTTAAAAAAAAAAATTGAAAATGAAACTTTGTGATCGAAAATTTGAAGTGATAAATATTCACTAGGTATTCTTTTGTTTTTCTCTATGATTGACGTCTTCATATCATAACACGGTTGTGCAGACAAGTCAAGATTGGCCAAATAACGATCTGTGAATAGCATTTGAAGGACGTTTTCGATTATACTCACGGCACGATTGCAATCGGGTGGTTGAGAATAGCTATATAGCTTTGTCTGACATGTTTGCAAAGCCTTTTACTGCTCTACCCTAAAAAAAGGTAGGTAGGTGGCCAACCTACCTACCTTTTTTGTGCGTGAGGAAATCCTCACTTGATGTCCTCCGCCATGGGGCGAAGGAGGTGTCTGTCAGACTCCTACTGATTAAAACTACACAGTTCCTTCTCGCCATTTCTGGCTGGAGTGTGGGGACGTATATTGCATTCTACACTATTATCACCCCCGTACCTACCTACCTAAAATTTAACTTAAGTTTGTTTGTTGCGTCTTCACGCGTAAATGGCTAAACCATTTTTTAAAGTGAGAAATGAAGGAGAAAGAAAGAAGAAAAGGGAAAACTTAGCTTTGCTATTACAATAAATAAGGCGCGAGGCCATAAACTACAGGTAGCAGGTACCTGCAAATCATGAAAGGGGAACTGTGTCACCACGAACTCAACGCGAGCGAAACCGCGGGCAAAAGCTAGTTTAATAATAATTATGCTATTCGGAACAGCGACGAATCTAAAAAATTAAAACCCATGAAAATCAGTCCAGTTGTTCTCGAGTTATAAGTCTTCGATAAAACCTGACTTATCCTCTCGAATGTCAGCGAACATTTACCCAAAATGCCCCACGCGTCGAGGATTTTTCGATTATTCTTTTTTTTTGGTTTGACCTTGAGAAAAACGCAGATTTCGTGGTTATATTGATAATTATATGCAATAAATTATACCTTCCCGGAAAGCCCATTAGTTTTCTTATCGAACTATGTAAGATTATAAATAAATGAAACTGACCTGACTTCGTAGCGACGAGATAAATTGGCATTTTGCAAATTTTCTTACACATAACCTTGAACTTTCTCACATTACACCAAAACCACACACATATTCTCGAAAAAAATACTTGAATACGATAGTCCATACATTTGCGCAAAAACAATATTACTCATATCACATCAAAATACAATAATTACACGACAAAATCACTTTTTCCGCAACTCAACAAAAAGCGGCCATTCTTGCCGCATTCGCCGCTGTCCGTACTATAGGCAATGTTTACGACTTTGGCGCCATTTTTACCGGTTTATTTTCTTCCAACAACTATTATGATAACAATATGCAATTATATCACTTTGTAGTAACTTCATTATGTTTATAGGTAAATAAACTAACAACTTATGTAGATTTCAAAGCATTTCGAGATAAATTTTGCACTAAAACAAGTCGAAACACGACGGCCATGACGGAAAAAAATACGCATCTTCACAAGTTTCGTCCCTTTTTCACTGGCATATTTATTATTTTTCCAAAAACAAACACTTGCAACGTAATCTACACTTATTTCTAAGTAATTCTACATAAATCTTATAAGATTACTCTCCGTTTTCTAATTGTAAACATGATTTTCGTCCGCACGCAACCACACGCAAAAATGGCTCGAAAAGTGACTGATAGCTGAATGACGGATCACTTTATTTTTTTCAATCTTCTTCATTCCATGTATCGATATTGTCAATGGAAAATATTTTAATAGAAAGCGAATGAACTATTCTGTTCAATCAAATAAAGAACGGGTTACAACTTGAAAATATACGTCACAGAAAAAATAGCCAATCGGTGCAAGTCACTCTCGTACACCCGTGTGTACAATTGCGCTATGGGCACTCAACTCTCTCGTACACCCGTGTGTACGAGAAACGCGCGAGAGGTTAAGCAACACAAACAGCCTGACCCGGAACAACTACCTGTGGGTCATACAAAAATTTATTACGTGCGGGGATTGAACCCGCGACACGCAGCGCAGCAGTTAATCACTTAGCCACTATGCCAACCGTGCAGTAAAAAAAATAAAAAAGACATATTTTCATCACATTTTAATATTTTTTGCACTGGCAATGCAGCGCGACTTTGTTCGCGATGCATGTTGACTATCCTGCTGTTTAAGTCCCCGAGGAAATTTGGGTAAACTGTCGGGTAGCCGACATCATAAGAGGATGCTGCATTCTGCAACAGATATGTCATACTTTGGGGCCATTCATAAATTATAACCCACAGGGTTATATCGTGTGACATGGGAGTGGGTAGTCTCATGTAGAAAACTAATGAACATATTTGTAATAAACAAGTAAACAACGATAAAGGACATTGCTCTGCGCCCATACATTGTTGGCCCTGCAGACATAGTCATAGTCATTAGTAAACTCCTTTATAATCTTACTAGCTTTTGTCCACGGCTTCGCTCGCGTTAAATTCGGTATAACACAGTTCCTGCTACCTGCAGTTTTTCCCCTTGCGCCTTACTGATTTGTTATAGCAACGTTAAGTTTTTCCTTTTCTTCCCTCGTTCTCCCTCATAACCCACTTTAAAAAAAAAATGAAAATGTCCGTCTCCTGGTTTCCAACAAACAAACAAACTCACTTTCGCTTTTATAATATTAGTAAGAATTACACAACGATAAAGGACATTGCTCTATGCTCATACATTGTTGGCCCTACAGACAAGAGCATCGGAAAATGATGTATTGTATTTTGTATATTAGTAAACTCCATTCATGACTTATTTTTATAGCTGCTGAACCATAACAACGAATATTATTTTAAACGATTTTTAAGAAATTTAATACTATCATAATATATTTAGCTATTTTTAAAACCTATACAATAGTACCTCATGTAAGAAGTTTTATAACCTAACCAATGCTGGCCGGTTTACCATAATGTTCAAATACTCAAGTCGTTTTAAAGTTAAAATAGAAAATTCAGAATAGTAGGTTTGGATATAAAAAGTGTGATATGTAAATTAAAATATGATTTAAATTATAATCCTAAAAGTATTATATGAGCATTATTTCAAGTACTCTAGCTTAGCTACTACACTACCTACGCATTTTATTTGACCTCCACAACCCAGTGAAAACTGCCTCACATGATATTAATATTTTTAGGTTTATAATGTAGTATTTTTTTTTTGTATAAAACTTTTTTTTTTACTTATAGTGATTGATTTAACTGTCATGCATGAACAGCTTATGTCCTACTTATTTAAAGTCTACATTAATGATAATCTCTGAAAAGCGCTGTGCGCTACATTATTATTAATTTAATTATGTTTGTTGTTCCTATTTGATAAAATAAAAGTGGCTCTAACAGTTTTCGTTTTCAATAAAATCAAAAGATTTATTGTAAACTAAAACCAAGCTTGTACAGGCAAATTATTATCGTACGCTTCTATCAATCAAAAGCAAACCTTAAACGAAAGAGGATAAGGCGCAAAAAATAAACCAAAATAGAAAACACCAGTACACAAAACCTTGAACTTCCTTATACGCACCATTTACACACAAAAAAACTTACCTCACACAAAAAGCCCTAAGATGGCGCTTTCAACTCCGTATTGTAGAATAACTCACAAAGAGAGCGCTATTCAACCTCTGCGATATTAAAGGTATTATCTGGCTAGAGGAGATCGATTACTGCCTGTGAACCAGCAATCTATAATAAGATCTCATTCTGTAGTACACCGCACAATGGTTGAGAAGCTTTGTCCAAAGGTATGGTGTTGCCAGGCGAGCGGTAAGATGACGCCTCTTGGAAGAATACTAATGCGATATTTTGTAGAAGGGTGAATGATCTGTGAAGTATTACGGGCAGGTAAGAACTGGATAAGTCTACTTGGGCAATCGGTAGCAGTTTCGTCATGCTACCTTAGATGTTATTGCTTGCGGTAGCGACGGGAGTCGGGTTGCTTGCAGCGACGGGGGCAATAAATAAATAAGTAATAAATAAATAATATCTTGGGACATCTCACACACGGCTATCTGATCCCAAGCTAAGCAGAGCTTGTGTTATGGTAACCAGACAACTGATATACATACTTATATAATTTATAAATACATATTATAGATAAATCACACCCAGACACAGAACAAACAATCATGCTCATCACACAAAGTTTGTCCTGGGTGGGAATCGAACCCACGACCTCCGGCTCAGCAGTCAGGGCCACTAACCACTAGACCAACAGGCCCGTCAATTGCTGATCTTTGCGTTATGCTCGTAAACGGGTGCTGCTTATGGTGACTGATCGATTTGCTTACCTCGGTTGTGTGATCATTATTATTTTATTAGAACTTTTTACTGCGATGGTCTTAGTAAATCATTGACTTTTTATCTAGAGTTATAATATTATTATTATGTTCGTTCACTCATTATGTTTGGAGGTTTTAATTTAGATATTTTTATCTTGCTTGAGTAAATTCTTAATGTTTATTTTATTTTGGTACTATGTTTTGCCGGTGGCTTTGCTCGGGTTAAATTCGGGGTAACACAGGTCCCCTTTCCTGATTTGCAAGTACCTGCTTTTTGAACTTGCCCCTTTATTGTAAAGTAAAGCAGAATTTTCATTTTTCTTCCCTCTTTCTCACTTAAAAAAAAATTGCCTATGACCGTCTCCAGGTTCTCAACTATCTCTGTACCAAAATTCATCAAAATCGGTTCAGCCATTTAGGCGTGAAGACGTAACAAACAAACTCACTATCACTAAGAATGAGGGGAAAAAAGAAATATATATTATTTACGGGTTAAAGTTAGCGTTAGCCCAAAGTAACTAAGCTACGCGGACGAAGTCGCGGCCAGAAGCTAGTAGTAAAAATAAGTATTAAACCTTGCCCAATATCTAACGAATGCGCAAGTCATTAGTTAAATATTTTCCCAAAATAATTGTTAAAAAGCGCCATCTTACACCCCCTTTCATAGAATAGAGATTCCTCTCATTAGCAATTTTACGCTAGCTAAAAGGCAATAAGGATTAGAAGCACTTAAAGCGGCTTTACCAGCTCGTTCAATTAAGCTGGATGGCTCGTCTATTGATTTTTTATATCACGCTAATTTTTAAAAGAAGGGACTTCCAGAATCTGTGAAAGTACCCGTTTGAGAGCATTCAAAATTCATGGAACAGTTCTATTTATAAGTTCGAATTCGGAACTTCAAATTTTTAAAGATAGAATAATTAAGGTGTCTTTAACAATGTAAGTGTTGTAACGTAAATTCGTTTCTATAGTCATCAGAATTTGGTTAAAATTGAACCGTTCATTAATTACAAAATATGCTGAATTAAAAGCCTTCGTTGAGGCGACATTTATAAGTTTTTGGTGGGTCTATTGTGATAGCACTATTAAAAAAATGTGTAGCTTAACAACTTGTAGTTTTCAATGGAGCATTAAAGCATTGGTATAAGTGACCAGAGGGCTGGCATTTGTTGCGGGTTGTTCGAAAGAGATATCACGGCCCCGGAACGTAAAGGGCATTAGAATGAACATGGGTGGGTTTTAGTCAGTAAAAGTCTTACGCTCCGAGTTATTTGATGATTTCCCACCCCAAAAAAAGGGCTGGCTTGTATTTTGGCCAAAAAATCAGCATTGTTATCCAACGTGGCAATGCTGCTAACCTTCTGGGCAGCTGGCTTTTCATATTGACAGCGATGTAGATAAATACATAGAAGATAGAATATTCTTTATTATGTACACCATACAAATTTCAAAACAACCTTTGAATGGATTTAAAGAAGGAGAGACAGTTATGTAGAAAAACAAATAGCTACATTTATAAAAATAAATACGTATATATAAAACATATAAAATAATAATCATGAAGAGCAAAGATATATTTAATATTGTTGTTTAAGGTGAGAGGTAGCGCCATTTTTGCCCGTTTTAGACCATAGTTCTAAAAGTAGACAAGGTTTGAGCGTTCCTTACAGACACGGGCAGGATGTAGATGATTTTTTTTGACGCCCTATATTTCTTTTTTTCTTTTTGGGGCTAGTACATATTTTAGTTAGTTACTCTAAATTATTATAGATACTATATTTGTTTAATTACTACTTCATCGCTTGTTTAAAATAACAGCTTCAATGTTCTATTGAAAACTTTGATTATTTAAAGCGAATATTGCATTTCCGAAACAGACTATTACGACTGCAAAACAGGAAAACAAACTGTCTGTTTGTATTGTCAGAAACACGTAAAAACTGCTAATCTGATTGTCATGAAACCTTTTGTCCCCAACGTATTACATTCGTACGTGACCCGAAGATTTGTTTATCTAGCAGAAGGAACCCTTAAGGAAACGAGAATGGAGAAAATGAGAAGCTTTTCACTTAATTAATCTAGTTAGGTAAACGTTTGAAATATATTAGTTTTTGGCTGTGAATGCTAAATATATTTTTTAGGAAAAATCAGAGCTATTACCGCCATACATTGCAGCTTAGTATTATGGAGTTAAAGTTGAAGGAAAAAATCGGAACCCTTATGAGATCACTTTGTTGTCTGTCTGTCTGTTTGTCATGACCCATCTTAGGAATTCGCAGAGATATCCACTTGAAATTAAAATCCCTTAGTCTACGTTCCTTGGCGCTGTGAAAAAAAATCAGATGTGCGTCCGTCCAGTGATATATATGAGCTTTCTTATCGAATTCCTCTAGGATCGTTTTGTAAACTCAATCTTTTCTTTTACCGCCGCCGCATTTCCGACACTAATCTGCATATTCCTCATGTAAGTTGACCAAGATTTTTGTTTGGACCTTAAAAGAGACCATGACCCTAAGTTTGTTTCGGTTGTTTCTTCTCAGAGTGGTTGGGAACGAAACACTCTTCAGGTTAAAAAAAAACGTCGTGTAAAAGCGTTCGTAAAAACCTACTTAAAAAAAAACATTATTTATCATGTTACTGTGTTTAATTTTAACACTAACAACATCGTACCACATAATTCATAAATGTATCCGAAAAACCTTCAACATTGTCTTCAAATAAACTTAGTTACACAACTTATTTGCCCGGCTCCGCCTGCATTAGCGGTCCTATTAAAACCGGCTTGTGTTCTCATAATTAGATTTGGTAGTGGGTAGAGCAATTTTATACTTCAGTTTCCTTGCTCCGCTGTGCAATTACTTAGCGCAGGGTAATATAATTGTATGAAAACTTTCATGCTGAAAACTGAACATTTTTTCAGTATAATTTTATATCTGTTTTGACTGTTTTTTCAACAACTAGGTACCTACGTATTGGGGTCAGTCTTCCAGTCTAACCGGATGTAATAATATTATTATGTATTTTACATGAAGCGACTGCCTATCTGACGTCCATAACCCAGTTAGCAGTTCTTAAGTTTTTTGGGTTGGGAAATCATAAAATACCTTCCCCCGCTCTAGGCGGAGCGGGGAGGGAGTGTCAGATTTGTACTGACTAAAACCCACTCATGTTCCTTCTATTGCTCTTTACGTTCCGGGGCCGCGGTATCTCTTCAGAACACAAATTACGATACCCCATGGAATACGACTGGTTGTCATTATATCTGTAACGACTGTCAAAGATCTACAGGCAGTCGGGAGCAATAGCTTATTTTAAATTTGGTTTTTCCAATGGTAATTTTAGATAATTAGTTTAATTTTAAATTGTGTATGACTAATTTAATGTATTATTTTAATTTGATTTCATTGATTATTATTGTTTTTAGTATCCTACTAATATTATAAATGCGAATGTATATGAGGATGTATGGACTGATGTATGGATGGATGTATGGATGTTTATTACTCTTTCACGGCAGAGTGGCTGAACGGATCTCGATGAAATTTGGCCAGAGATAGATTATGGTTTGAAATAACACATAGGATATTTTTTTCGATTATCACGCGGGCGAAGCCGTGGGCGCCAGCTTGTGGGTTATAAGTACCTAAAGTAAATGTTTTTTTTAACAATCTTTGTGTCCTAAGAGCAGACATTTTAAAAAGTTTTGATTTTCAATCGAATTTTAGTAATTATTGATTTTCGGTTTTGATCTTTAGGATTACTATATTATATAGAAAAATAACTACATTCAAGGGAATGATATCTTATACAGGTTCATATTCTCTAGAACGTCTATTCATTTAAATCAGAATGCGGCAATAGTTCTCGGCAACCATTTTACAGGAAGTTTCTCAGTTCTCGGTAACTTTGTAATCTTTGTCTTTATTCATGACAGAAACAAAATAAATTGCGTTAAAACTTCAAGTTTCACCTTCTTACGTTATTCTCTTGTTTAACTTTAAGCCGATATCAGACACATCATTTGAATGAACGGTTCACTTGAGTGATTGGTATTTTTTTTTAAGGTTTTTTTAATTATTTGGTTAGTGCCAACCTGGTGTCACTAACCAAATAATTAAAAAAAACATGAGTTTTTGTATCGCCTTGCCGATAACATGCCGAAATAAATATCTCTAAGGATACAATATGCACATGAATTCAAAAAAATAGAGGGACATTTCATAAACTTGGCAGTCTAAACTAAGTTATCACTGCTATATTAAATTACAGGTTCAAATGAAACCAGCATTGCTTTGGTCCATTTTCTAGTGTTTAGAAGCGAGTAAAAGATACAATGTGCCGAAAAAAGTACGACAAAGTTGGATCGTTTGAGCAATTGTTTCTTTTTCACTTCTGGTTCCTTCCGTTTCACTACGAGTGTACCGTCTGATATCTGCTTTACAGACAGAACTTAACTCTAAGCATACTCGCACGAAATATGTTAGAAATAACAACTTTACTTTATTACCTTGAAAGAATAATATACTTGCTGAACAAGTTTTAAGTGAGGATGAATGGAAAAAAAGGAGTTGTGGAGGTAATATACATAATGATGTTTTTAACCGACTAAAATAAGGTAGTTTAGTAGACGCTTCGTATTTTACTTTGGCACGAGGTACTTTAAAACTTGACGAAAAAATTTGATAGATCTATAGAATATTCTTTAATATGTACATATACCATACAAAGGACAAGTATAACAGTATACAATTTATAATAAGGGTGACACAATGGGCGGTCTTATCGCTAAAAGCGATCTTTTCAAGACAACCTTTGGATGAATTTAAAAGAAGAGAGACAGTATTGTAGGTAGTCTGTGATGTTTCTTTTTACGAATACGAGTTAGAGTTTTATTTTGTATTCTGCGTACTAATTTATCCATTATTTCTACAACTACATCCAATTCTTTGTTATCATGGTAGATGCTACAAGTGGTAATTCGTTTGTAAGCCAGATCTTGTTTTGATTTTGATTTTTATTGATGAAAGCTTCTCAAAATAGATGGGTACCCATTAAGCCAATGTCCTTTATGACTTTTGGTTCTTGAAAGTTGTGTCGTGGTGGTTTCAAATGACTGCTAAATTTTCTAAAAGCTCATTGAAAACTATGACTGAAGTTTTTTGATATTTTTTGTTTAGTTTATTGTGCACACACAAAATACTTGACAGCACATTACATTGAGACAGAACAGCACATGGTCCTGCTTATTTAATCAGAAATTTCTTTCAGGAAACTTGCGTGTGGAAAGTTGGATGAGTTATGTAGACAATGTGTAGAAAAAAACAAATGTTAATGTGTTTTATTGATGTCTTTAACTTAGAGGTTTTATATCTTAACCAATGCTGGTTGGTTAGCCATGACGTTCCAATATTCAGGTCGTTTTAAATAAAGAATCAGAGAAAAATGAAGACTAGAAATAGAATAGGAAGATTGAGAAATATCTTTCAAATCCTTACTAATATTATAAAAGGGAAAGTGAGTTTGTTTGTTACGTCTTTCCGCCTAAGTGGCTAAACTGATTTTAATGAATTTTGGTACAGAGATACATAGTTGGGAACCAGGAGACGGACATGGGCTATTTTTTTTAAAGTGGGATGTGAAGGAGAAAGAGGGAAGAAAAGGGAAAACTTAGCGTTGCTATTACAAATCAATAAGGCACAAGGGGAAATATGTTACCCCGAATTTAACGCGAGCGAAGCCGCGGGCAAAAGCTAGTCCTTACTAATATTATAAAAGCGAAAGTGAGTTTGTTTGTTACGTCTTCACGCCTAAGTGGCTAAACTGATTTTGATGAATTTTGGTACGGAGATAGTTGGGACCCTGGAGACGGAAATAGTTTTTTTTTAAAAAGATTGTGAAATGTGGGAGAAAGAGGGAAGAAAATGGAAAACTTAGCATTGCTTTTACAATAAATAAGGTGCAAGGGCAAAAACTACAGGTAGCAGGTACCGGTAAATCAGGAAAGGGGAACTGTGTTATACCGAATTTAACGCGAGCGCATTTTCCTGCCCTTGTTCCATTCTATTTGGGGTCGGCGCAACACGTTTTCTTTGTGGGCAGAAGCTAGTATAATATAAAATATATTGTTAAAGTATTATATGTGCTTTTATATGTTTACTACATATAAAAGCACATATAATATATGCGCAATGCGCAATACAGCGCATATCTTACAGTGCACAGCTTAGCATGTTTTTTTTAAAGTTAAACTAAAACTGTTTTTATGAAAAAGTTACCTGTTTATTTTTAAATTCGTGCCATTGATTTCAAAGGAAGTCAAAGGCTTTAATGTATATCTCTCTTTGAATTTTCAATAGCATTGATGTCTAAAACACGTTGGGATCGTAAATATCACGCCCGTATTTCGATAAAGGCTTCAGCAGAGGTCTTTATCCAAGAATATCTGATATAAGCTGCATGCTTAAGTGGTTGTGAAAGCCTTTTTTTGTCGGATGGGAAATCATCAAATGACTTCCCCCGCTCTGGGCGGAGCGGGGGGCATGTCAGACTTGTATTGAATAAAACCCACCCATGTTCCTTCTATTGCCCTTTACATTCCGGGCCCGCGGTATCTCTTTCGAACGTCCGGCGGAGGCTCTGGCAACTGGCAAGCCCCTCTGCTTTGCTGACATCTCTTTGAGGCGCGCGTGATACACGAACGCGACGTCGACACGGCTTGTCGTCAATCGAGGGATGGACGGTGAGTTACTCATTGCTCACCGCCCACAGGCTCGCATCTACGGTGGCCGGGAACGTCTCGCGGCGCCATCGCATCTCGCATGCTTAAGTGGCTGTGAAAGCCTTGGCGTATGAATTGGTATTCTGTAGATATGTAATGGGAATGTATATACATGTGTATTTAAGTAGCTAGGTATCTCTCTGCTTACACCCTCTGTGTATTAACATGTACTAGTGTAATGCTTCCGTCAGTATTACGATGTTGTAGTGGGGCTAAGCAGTAGAGATCTTTTGGGACACGAATTAACTTTGTTATTATTAAAGTGAAATTTTATTAAATAAAATAAAATAAAAAAATTACAGCACGAATAACTGTTGGTTGTCACAGGTTTATTTCGGTTTGGATAACGTTTCTACGCAAACTTTCTTTCACTATAATTGTTCTCAAAACACTTCACTGCACAGCTACAATTTTTATTGTTTTTTATTAAATTTTAAAAGAAGATTGACATAAGCAAGTATTTACTTAATAAGCGCCCTCTAGCGACGCAATCAATTCATCAATACGCTTTATTTAATAGTGATGGATAATTTTCCGAGATGTTGTCTGTTTTTCGGTCACAGCGGCCAATCTCAGCGGTTATAAGCTATTGGCGCGGGATATATTAGGTATATGCATAAATTAAGTAAATAACATGAATTAATATCGATTCAACTCACACTCCATGGTTACTCTTTTAAAATCATTTGGTTTTACAATGTTTTTGTTACAGCGTTAGTACTTAAATATGAGAGAACAGCGTAGGCCCGAAAATAAGTCATTTCTTACTTTAAAAAACGTAAAATAAAATAATACGTTAACAAGCGTCTAAGAATTTACAAGGCCACTCTTTCACTCGTTTAATGGTACGGTTGGCGCAGTGGCTGAGCGATCGGCTGCCGTGCTGCGTGTCGCGGGTTCGGTCCCTGCACGGAACAAAACTTTGTATGACCTACACATAGTTGTCCCGGGTTAGGTTCCATAGTTGTTTCACTGTTTGTGTATATTGTGAGTTTAAATGTTTTTAAATGCACTCACGATACAGGGGAGTCCTAGTGTGGAGTAACGTGTTTAAAAAGACAAAAAACACAATCCAAAGAATTCTTCTAAGAAATCCTTCTAGATTATTCCAGAATGTCTCCGAAACCCTTAGAAAGCTGGTGACAATAAAGTGCATAGTAGTTAGCGCAAATTCTCGTTAATGCCATCGTTATGTTGAACAGTGTAGGCGCCGCGCTAGCGTTTACGGGTTTCCACCAATTTCTAACGTTGCTTATGAAAACATACGGGAACTCGTCAGGAGCGTGTACGGAGTTCATTTTTAGGCTTCCATACTTCGAAAGGAAAAAAATAGAACCCTTATTGGATCACTTTTTTTTAACGTTGCTCCACACTAGGAATTTCTTCTGTATTTACAAACGTTTGAATAGGTAAGTGCCTACTTAGAATAGAATATAATAGATTTTTATTTTCTCTCAAAAAGGTACATTCTTTAGTTCATGTCATATTATGTTAAATCAGATTTGTAACCTTTGTGAGAGCTGAAGTCTATAAAGGGTTCGGGACCTGTATGACAGATCTCCAGGCTCTCACCCTCTTAAACACATCAAAATCTTCACGTACAGAGAGGAATATTATTAAAAACTGAAATAGGGAAAATTTAGCAACAAAAAAAAAACTGCGAGTGTGTAGTGAATGGTGTGTGTGTGGTGTGTGTTGTGTATGTGTGAGAGAATATATTTGTAAGAGGGAATGTATGTGTGTAATGAAATATGGTCTACTAATTTACTATCTACTACTAAGATCAGTAGGCCTACTATGACGTCTTAAAGCAAAACTTATTCCATTGAGGGAAAGAGATGGTGCTAGACACCCTGTATAGCTCTGTCTCTTTCTCTCAGCGGAATAAGTTCTGCTTTAAGACGTCATAGTAGGGTAGCAGAAGTTCAAATCAAATTAAAAAAAAGCGCAATTGATAAAAACGCAACGGTTTCTCATAAAGTGCGTAACCGTACATTCCAAAGTGACTGTTTAAGAAGATTTCAGCGACACTGCGCTACGTGTTTATACCGAATGCTCCCAATTGCCCCTAACACCTAGATGTTACCATTGTGCGAAAGAAAAGGATTAAACTCTTAATGATATTGCTTCTATTAATCTATTAATGTAGGTTAGTTTTTGTGCTAACGGTCCCTACTTGGTTTTTAATCTTGGCTAATTTTCTTACGGTACTTTTTTCATGAGGAGCTCGTGGCTAAATAAAAGCAGCAGCTCAGTTCGATCTTTAGATTAAGCTGCGCTTGCCTAGGTTGGTCTTGGATGGGTGACCAACCGTTACATACCGAGTTTCCTCCGTGCCTCGGAAAGCACGTTAAGCTGTTAGTCCCGGCTGTCATTTGTAGATCTTTGACAGTCGTTACAGAAGTCAGTGTCCCGAAAGATTGACAACCAGTCTTACCAAGGGGTATCGTATTACCCAGTATTAAATGGGTTATGGAGGTCAGATAGGCAGTCGCTCCAAGTAAAATACTGGTATTCAGCTGCATCAGGTAAGACTGGAAGCCACCCCAACATAGTTGGGAAAAGGCTGGGCAGATGATGACTTTCTTCATGCTAATTAGTGTCTCTAAACTTTTGTCCAGCGTGTGTACCAAGTACTTTTCAGTTTTTTTTTGCTGGTGGGAAATCCTTACTATCCTTACTAATATTATAAAAGCGAAAGTGAGTTTGTTTGTTACGTCTTTACGCCTAAATGGCTCAAGTGATTTTGATGAATTTTGGTACAGAGATAGTTGGGACCCTGGAGACGGACACAGGCTAAGGGAGAAAGAGGGAAGAAAAGGAAAAACTTAGCATTGCTATTACAATAAATAAGGCGAAACGGCAAAAACTACAGGCACCTGCAAATCAGGAAAGGGGAACTGGGTTACCCCGAATTTAACGCGAGCGAAGCCGCGGGCAAAAGCTACTCTTTACTAATATTATAAATGCGAAAGTGAGTTTGTTTTTTTGTTACCTCTTCACGTTTTAATGGCTAAACCGATTTTGATGAATTTTGGTACAGAGATAGTTGGGAACCAGGAGACGAACATGGGCTATTTTTTTATTTAAAAAAAGTGGAATGTGAGGGAGAAAGAGGGAAGAAAAGGGAAAACTTAGCGTTGCTATTATAAATCAATAAGGCGCAAGGGGAACTGTGTTACCCCAAATTTAACGCGACCGAAACCGTGGGCAAACGTGGGCTTCACCCTTACTACATCTTTGAAAACCAACAAACGGTGAATATACCAAAAAGGATAGAAACTTTGGCTTAAGTTTCAGTGCATTTCATATTACCATAAGTTTGCTAGTGGTTTCAATATGTGGCGCGCATGGCCTGTGAGGACCGCAAAGAAATAAAAACGAAGCACCCACTCGCAATCAGTATGGTTTGGCTAAGATATTTGCTTATAGTATTAGGTATGGTGAATTTTGGTGCAGTGCAATTCCAGCCAAGTATTTTTTATCTTTAAAAGGAAGTTCGCACTAATGGGGCATTTTGGGAATCCGTAGCCAAAAAAACATGGCTAAAACTTGAATAGCAGGTGTCTTTTATGATCCGCAACCCAAATATAAAAAAAACTAGCTGTGTCCAATGGTTTCATCCGCTGATCAGTTATTGCCGATACGCACACAAAATTTCATACAAATCGGTCTGGCCGTTTCGGAGAAGTTTGGGAACAAACACTGTGACACGAGAATTTGATATATTATATTAAAATTAAAAAATAGGAGAGGCTGTCCATACTATCGTGTAACTGAAACTGACTTTTTAAAAAGGGTTCTGGCATTTTATTGAATCCGTCTTTTAAAAGATTGAGCAGATTCTTACTCAACTTTTGAGGACACGCTTGGCGCAGTGGCTGAGCGATCGACTGCTGCGCTGCGTGTCGCGGGTTTGATCCCCGCACGGAACCTATATTTGTATGGCCTACAGGAAGTTGTTCTTGGTCTGGTTGTTTGTGTATATAAGTTTAAATGTTTGTAAATGCACCTACGATGCAGGAAAATTCCCAGTGTGGGGGGGCAACGTAAAAAAACAAAGAAATTCGCTTTCTGACGCCATATTGAGATTAGTTAATTAATAAAACCCTTTAAAACAACGGTAAGTAGTAATAATAATCAAAGGCCCTTTATTGCCGCCTCAGTACGTTAATAAATTCAAGTAACTAAGTAACTTCGTTTCCTTTTATTTTCTTATCAGGAGAACACATAAGCTTTAATTTCTGATTATCTTGCCCCAACATTTCTATTGTATTTGATACCTTGTACATAAACAACTAAGTATGGGACACACTAAGCTTGTAATTTATAACATCACGCCTTGTAATCTAAGATGGGTTAGGTAGAGGTGTACCAAACAGTTCATCCACATTTCGCTAGTTATGTTCTAAGTCCTAAGTATTAATAGCATGTGTACTCACACGTACTTAAATTATTGTTCCCTTTTTTCATTTTCCATACGTATTAATGAATTTTTAAATTTAAGAATATTTAAAAAAATAAGGTTTTAAATGTTTTTCTATACTTATCTCTTTAAAGATAAAAAAGATAATAATATAGAAAAACATTTAAAAATAGGTTTGACAGGGCCACCGCTTGTCGAGGTTTGCAGGCTGTTCATTACGGGCAAAAGGAGGAACATGAGTGGGTTTTAGTCAGTACAAATCTGACACTCCCCCCCACGCTCCGGCCAGAGCAGGGGAGGTCATTTGATGATTTCGAATCCGCAAAAAAAATCAAGAAAAAAAAACCTGTTCTTAACTTTGCTGGGGTCAGCTTCCAGTCTTACACCGGATGCATCTTAATACCAGTATTTTACATGGAGCGACTGCCTATTTATCCTCCACAACCTAGTTAGTACTGAGTAATACGGTAACCCTCGGCTGGTTGACTTTCAGGACACTAACTGCTTGAGACGACTGTGACGACAAAAATCTTCAAATGACAGCTGGGACCTACGGGTTAATTTGCTTTCGCACGAAGGAAACTCGGTATATGGGTGGTCACCCATATAACCGGAATACAACCAACCTAGGTAACCACAACGTTACCAAAAAGAACGACCCTTGCATCTATTATTATTTAACCATCGTCAAAACAAAGAATATTATATTGCATACCTAATAAAAAAGAGATTTTTTAATTTACTAAAAATATTTTTAATTAAAAGTAACCCACCAGTATCGGGACCAGATGAAATTAAGCGGAGGTAAATCATAATTTTATTTTTCGCAAAAAAATATCGGGCCCCTTTATAATAAACTGTTGTCCAATTAACATTTATTTTTCGATAAACAAATAATACGCGCCTGTTCAAAAAATTAAAAAAAAAATGTGAGTATGCGACTTTTAACGACGTTGGTCTAGTAATCGCGACTACTGAGTATGAGGTACCGAGTTCGACTCCTAAGTCGGGCAATATGTTATTGAGTTATTTCACACAAGCAGCAAAGAGTCTGGATTTGTGCACTGCTGATGGCAATAAGCTCGTCCCCTATAATTATTATAATAATCATCACTCGTAAGTTTCTGAATTCTTACAAGTTATCATCCACTTTTTCAATTTGAATTTCCTCTGACATCCTTGGCTCCGGCCCGTGTATAAGGTAACGTTTTCTCTCGAAAGAGAAGAAAAAATCTCTATTTAATAATAATATTTTATTATTGCACAAAGAAAAGAAAAATACATGACATTTCACTTATACCAAAGATCTTTTTTTTGTGAAAAATGTCCCTTATGCTAGGAAAATCCTGTATTATAGAAGACTTCTATTTGTCCATTATTACAATTTATCAGAATTATCGATGTTTCCATCCCACATGACGAGAACCTCGTGAAAGCTGAGAAAGAGAAACAACTAAAATATCTCGATTTGGCTCACGAGGTTGTCAATATGTGGAATGTGAGCTCGGCTGTCATTGTGCCGATAGTAGTTACGGTCAATGGCCTGATGGTCAAGAGCATTGACGACCATCTCTCGTAGTTCTCTTTAGGCGGTTGGATTAAGGGCCTGATTCAGAAGGCAGTACTCTTCGATACGGCCTGCATTGTGAAAAGGTTCCTGTCTCTGGAGCCCTAACCAGCGGTAGCTTGGACCCTGCTCCCGATACCTTATTATCTTTAAAACAAATTAGAAAAACATTTAAAAATATATAAATAGGTTTCCGCCGGTAGTGTGTCCTGAAATTCAACCAGCCGAGGGTTACCGTATTACTCAGTACTAACTAGGTTGTGGAGGTTAGATAGGCAGTCGTTCCATGTAAAATACTGGTATTAAGTTCCACCCGGTAACACTGGAAGCTGACCCCAGCACAGTTAAGAACAGGCTTTATTTTAGTATATTTATGTGAAGAATCTATGTACAAATTTCAGAACTTTATCATGAAAAATCAGAAAGTAATAAGCTTGTTATTTTACCTGGCTGTCGTACAAAAACACGGTCACCGCGCGGCACAAACGGCGCCGCACGTGTGTACTGTCGCTTTGACCTGCCGTGACCTTGCTGCACGCCATATGATTTCGTATATCTACTAAGTGTCCAACATGGTGTAAACATTATTGCAATCGATTCAGTTACTTATTCTGAACAAACTATATTCAGGTTTCGCATATACTAAAAATAATGTTGTATCCTTACCAATATTATAAAAGCGAAAGTGAGTTTGTTTGTTACCTCTTCACGCTTTAATGGCTAAACCGATTTTGATGAATTTTGGTACAGAGATAGTTGGGAACCAGGAGACGGACATAGGCTAATATTTCAGAAAAAAGTGGCATGTGAGGGAGAAAGAGGGAAGAAAAGGGAAAATTTAGCGTTGCTAATACAAATCAATAAGGCGCAAGGGGAACTGTGTTACTCCGAATTTAAAGCGGACAAAAGCTAGTATTCATATATAATTATGTTATGACTAGAGTTTCCAATTACAGTGACATTACTGCATTTCCTTCGTAATTGCCAATTTGGTGCAAAAGGTAAGTTCGTACGTACAGTGGCAGAATGAATAGGTTATGCATCTGGAAGGTCTATTTTTATATGCAAATTTTGAGAGACTGTTTTTCAGAGTACACGTTGCTGAAAAGAAAATAATGTGTTAAAATATTCGGCTTACTTTAGGCGCGAGTCTGGTAACAAATAAATAATAAATTTTGATTCAAGTGAGAGTGCTTTGTCATTGCGTTCGAAGCGGAATTAATACTCGAGCCGTTAGGCGAGGGTGTTATAAAGTCTAGAACAGCTGTTTTTGAATTCACTTTGTAATTTAAAAATAATCATTTTATTTTTCATAAAATCATTAAAATAAGGAACTTATGACCAACTAGCTTTTGCCCGCGACTTCGTACGCGTGGATGAATAGTTCCCGTTCCCGGGGGATTTCCGGGATGAAAACTATCGTTTGTTCTTTCTCGGGTCCCAGACAATATCTGTACCAAATTTCATTAAAATCGGTTCAGTGGTTTAGGCGTGAAGAAGAGGCAGACAGACAGAGTTACTTTCGCATTTTTAATATTAGTTTAGATAGTTTAGATAAGGGTTCCGTTTTTTTCCTTTTGAAGTCATCATCTGCCTAGCCTTTTCCCAACTACGTTGTATAGTATTTTACATAGAGCGACTGCCTATCTAACCTCCACAACCCAGTTAATACTGGGTAATACGATACTCCTTGGTAAGACTGGTTGTCAGACTTTCAGAACACTGACTACCTGTAACGACTATCAAAGATTAAAAAATGACAGCCGGGACCAACGGCTTAACGTGCTTTCCGAGGCACGGATTTTTCCTTTTGATGTACGGTTACCTAAAGTCTAGGATAATCCCACATTCTGAAAGATATTTTAATAATAAATCCTTAGTTCTAGATTTAAACAACAAATTAGTTTATTACCCTAATCCTAAGTCCTCTCGGTGTGTCCCAACACTAAATCGTGTTATTTTAATAGGACTGCCGTTAATAGGGCCCGTGTTAATAGGCCGATACGTGTTGAGCAATAAATTGTGCGGAGATAGGCTGCGCCGATTCTATTACGATATGTATAGGGTGAGTGCTGTAGGCAGACTACTTTAGTTTAGACGGTCGGTATACAGGGTTGTTGTGGAGTTGTTTGTCAATGTCATCAGGATCTGTGTTTGAAAATTGGCTCTTATTAAAAAATTTAAACCATTCGCAGACGGAATATTTTCATTGTTATTATGGATGTATATATATGATGATGGATCATTACTGTTATAAGAAAGAAAAGAAAGAAAAAACATTTATTAGTCGCAGATTACGAGGAGCACACAAAATAACAAAAAAAAGACCTTAAACATGCAAAGCATGTTTACAAATACATTATGGGACAAAAAACAAAAAATAAATAGCTCGTACGTCGTGACTGCGACAGGTAGATCACCACTCAGCAGGATGCTGTGCCATGGGAGCCCACAGCACAGCGTTGGTTTACAGTGATCAACACATGAGTAAAACGTACGGAAGTCAAAATAGTATACATAAATATTTTAAATACTTAAATGAATAAAAAATAATTAAATAGTATTAAAATTTAAAGTAAAACAATCCAATGATTTGACGTGACACTAGAACAAATAGAGCATACCCACTCCAACACAAACACAAGCCATTGCGTGTTTTTGTTGTTCTAACACTAGTTTGTATATGGTGTACTTATATCGTTACAAAAAATATTGAATCGTTTTGATCTGACAAATAAATAAATTACTTTTATTTATTGTTTTATATGTGCAAGCCATAAGTAATTGTTGCACTGTATTTTATTTTGAAGAATGTATAGTGTGTTGATAAACCCAGTATAAATAATTAAAAAGTTGTTTTACAACCATATAACCGACTTGAAGGAAGGAAACGTACAAACACACACAATAAAAAGATCGGAAATAAATATAATGATTTCTGTGATAATGATATGTAAATGCACCATTACTAACATCGAAACAACAAAAATACAACGAAACACGTATAGTATCCACGTTCCATGACAGAAATTAGCTCACCAGAAAACATCTTACCAACTAACACAATTATGCTGAAAAGCAATCAGTGTAGAAGAAAAATATCCCCATTTCACCCCATTCCGAGGGTCGGGAATAAACTAGTCCACTTACACAGGCGCTCGGCAAAAGAATTAGCAAAATGTTAGGTTAGAACAATAAATTACTCGGAATCAAACCATTAGTGGCTAGCCTGAAATGTTTTAACATAACAACAGAAAAAGGCTGAAATAGAAGAGATCTAGATGACCCAGTTTTTTGCCTAGCTTCTACTTGCCGTTATTCTAGCCATTTGTTACAAAAACAGTTGTACTCGTCCTTCAAAAGGCTTTTATTACTAAACATATTATACACGGTTGTATTCTCTGAGGGATTGGCTGCTTCTTTAGGTTAAGCCGCGCTTGCTTAGGTTGGTCTGTGGCTGGGTGACCACCTTTCGCCTTCATATCGAGTTTCCCCCGTGCCTCGGAAAGCATGTTAAGCTGTTGGTCCCGGCTGTCTGCATGTGTCCAGGAATACCCCTTGGTAAGACTGGTTGTCACACTTTTGGCTCTTTGATTTCCTGTAACAACTGTCAAAGTTCTACAAATGACAGCCGTGGCTTATTAGTCCCACTGTCCGTATAGCCTTTTTTTGGGGTGGGAAATCACCAAATAACTTCCCCCGCTCTGGGCGGAGCGGGGGGGAGTGTCGGACTTTTAATGACTAAAACCTACTTTACGTTCGGGGCCACGGTATGTCTTTTGAACAACCCGCAATCCTGGCAGGCCTTGGCAGGCCCCTCTGCATTGCTGACATCTTTTTGAGGCGCGCGTGAAACACTAACGCGCCGTCGACACCGGACGGACGGTGAGCTACACGGTGGCCGGGAGTCGTCTCGCGGCGGTCCGTATAGCCTCGATTAACGTGATTTTTAAGTAACGGAGGAAATAGGGTGGCCACCCATCCACGGTAAGCATGGCTAAAAATTGGACGAGCTCCTCAAATCAATAATTAAAATAAAACAGTTAAAAGGGCAAACATTCGTCCAGCCTTATCTTCTTAGCAATATATCCGGGGGCGTATTACCAAAAACTTCCCTACCAAACGGCTAAACTTGTCAAATGAGCAGGCTGGAGTAACGAGAAAAGTTTTTTGATCATCTACTACCCCCCGATACTCCGGTAATCATAAGTTGGATCGGCGAATTGAGTTATGTGGTAATACTTCAACTTGGAAAGGTCGCTTGAGCTCAGTTTGCAGTTTTAATCTAGACTTGAGCTGCCTTTGAAGCTGAGTTGTGGTGAGCTAGCCCGTCGCTAAAAAAGAAGTGTTATCAACCAATAAGATTGCTTGATTTTTCCTGGTTGTGCTTACTTTGAACAAAGTGACATCTACTTATGTTGAAAGTCAATAATATACCTTTTTTGCGGGGGGGAATTAATCATCAAATAACTTCCCTCGCTCTGGGCGGAGTGTCAGACTTGTATTGACTAAAACCCACCCATGTTCCTTCTATTGCCTTTTACGTTTCGGGGCCACAGTATCTTTTTCGAACAACCCGCAACCCCGGCAGGCATTATTATGCCTGCGGTGAAGAACTATATTTGAATTGTTTGATCATCCACGGAAACACCGCCATTTTCTGAGATCAAAAGTAGCTTATGTGTTAATCCAGAATATAAGCTTACTTGATACAGAATTTAATTCAAATTCATTTAGCTGTTTGAGTGTAAAGGAGTGACAAACTTACAGACACACACGATAGTAGGATAAACTCCAGTCATGGGTCGAAGCTGACACGCACATTAGATAGGTTAATTTACTTATGCCCCGTTCCAATAAACAAAAACGACTCGTTTTGCTTACGGATAGTTGTATTTTGACATAAATATCATAGAACTTATGTCAAAATCCAACTGTCCGTAAGTAAAACGAGTCGTTTCTGTTTATTGGAACAGGGCATTAATGGTTAACGTAAATAAACTCTGATAGGACAGCTCTTTAAATCAAAACAGTTTATGATCCTTCAATCTAAAATCACAAAAAATATGAAGCATCAAAACCAGATATTTCTCTCAAAAACGGTAGTATACTAAGGGACTACGGAATATCTTGCATATTTGAAAATGCTGCACGCTTCTCAAACGAAGCCACTTTGCCTTGTCAAATACAGAAAGCTACGAATTGACAAACATACAATCTTTAAACACACTTTAAAAGTGGAATTTCTAGGAAACAGATGTGTCGGTTAACCAATTAAAAAAAGAGGTATTCTCCGTATTATAAGTTTATTGTTCTGAGCGTTTAAAAATGCTTTAACTTGTGAGAACTTCCAATGTGTTCTTACAGCGTGCCCATTGGCTGTGGTCCAGTTGAAAACCAGCGTCAGACACTAGTTGTCCAGCAGTTTACTGAACTCGGCGTATTTGGCGCAGCCGTAAGGACTTACAATAATTATTATATCTCCTTTTTGTGTTTATGTTTTATTTTTTTATTTAATGCTATTTTTGTTTAGTTCAATGTTGTCTGCACTTGTGGATTCATTTTCGTTGGATCCCAGTATTTGATCCCATTGTTTAGATTTTAATGATTTGATATTACCATTGAATCCCATGATATGACAACACAGAACATTTCAGAAGAAAAGTGATTTACTTTTATCAAATACTAGCTGTTCCTCGCAGTTTCACCCACGCTGCTCAGCACCTGTTGGTCGTAGCGTGATGTTATATAGCCTATAGCCTTCCTCAAGAAATGGACTATCCAACACTAAAAGAATTTTCCAATTCCAACCACTAGTCCCTGAGATTAGCACGTTCAAACAAAAAAACAAACAAACTCTTCAGCTTCATAAAATTAGTATATATTTCAAAAGCCCCGTGTGTGTGTTTTGGATTTTGCAAGATTGTTGCCACTGAGGAATAAATGAGACAAATGATGTACTACAAATAGTACTAGGCTGGCATGAGTTCAAAATGATCAGGTTTATTTGTGATGTTCTGTTAATAAATAAATAAATATGAAGGCCTTCAAAACATGCGCCTCGTTGCTCAAAAAATACTGCTTTTTACATATTTTTTTTCTATATAATGTAGCCGTTTCTGGCACACAGGTCACAGTTTTGACCAATATTTTTTTTTAATAAGTAATTATCCTAATCTAAATAGCTTAGTTCCGGGTGACCTACTAAAAACATTTTTTTCTATAAATGCAGGTCGTTTCTGGTTTACGTACGTAAATATCTGTATGACCTACAGATAGTTGTTTCGGGTCTGGCTGTTTGCGTCTGTGAGTTAAAATGTTTGTAAAGGCACCCCACGGCACATGAGAAGTTCCTAGTGTGGGGCAATGATTTAAAAAAAATGTCAACATGCTAAAAGTTTGTCATTTAGAAATTCGTTAACTGAATAATACACTTTGTCAATCAATAAAAGTGATGGTTTGTTTTTAAATTCATTAAGGCTTTTGCACTCTAATGTTGATACCATTCTAGAAATCTATGCTAGTTTAACTTTGTTACTTAGCCTAGTAACGCCTTAAGCTAATCATACCGAAACATTACAAGATCACACAAGCGAATGAGGCGCTTGCTATGCAAATATTACATAGAGGATGTTGTAAGAGTAGATAGTCGACAGAGACACATCTGT